>CM029774.1:5250-2405250 GCA_017562165.1 Ectropis grisescens | reverse complement strand
AACATAAAAGAGTCAAATCAGCACGTATCTTTACGTACTGATGGCGATCCTCCACCGTCGCTGTGAAAGTTTGCCAATGTCCTTTGCAGTGTTCGGCTGGGGAAGTACTACAAATTTGCCAGTTAATCAAATCAAATCTGCCGCCAAGCAAAAGTGTTACTCTGTTCCGGTTTGAAGGGCAATGTTTCCAGGGAAATGACTAGGCTAAGAGATAAAACACCATATATCTCCGGGTGAATTGACCGTGATTTGGACTCTTCATGTTCCAATAGCTGTGTCTCATTGTGCTGTCATCGGCAGGCATTTTGCTTACCTGGCACATAGCCTGCTCGTGTTACTCTATAATATAAAAAAAATTTCGTTGCTTTGTGAGTGTATTGTGCCTAGGGATAGTCTGAGTGTCCAGGTGTTGATGGTGTGTATGACGCAGGTACCGGCACCTGCCGGCGCTGGCGCCGCGGCTGCAGCACAACACGCTGCTGGACGAGTTCATCTTCTGGACCTTCAAGTACGAGTTCCCGCAGAACGTCGTCTGCTTCCTGCTCAACATGCTGCCCGACCAGGACTACAAGGTATGCCACTCTTTACACGGGTGACTCATGTTTTTGAGGGGAATACTTCTTTAGCACTTTTTTGGGAAGGAATGTTTTTTTTGGGTTCGCATCGTCGACGTGCTAATGTAGTGGCGTAACGGCGGAATGGTAAGCAGAACGCGACAGATGCTTTTTGAAAGGGCGAAGTCGCGATGATGTTGTTGAAGGTGATGCACACTAAGCTAGAAGATGCCTATTCAGATGCAAAGTTTCTTATTATATCGCTTAGGAAATAGCCGGCAGCTTTATTCACTCTTTGGATGTACCAACTAATATGAAAGAAAGACTCGATCTAAGCTTACCTTTTCAGTTGTTTCAAGTATTCTCTTCGAATCAGTTGCTTCTGTTTACCTAAACACGCTCCATCGTAGACTGTATCGTCCGTTTAAGGTCAGACATATTGGCGATAAGTGGAATCCATTCGTTTTTACAAATTATGTGTGCAAAAATATTGTTAGTAAGTTTAGGGCCTGGTGCCCTCTGCGCTAGCCTAATATCGGAAGGTACTATTAATATGTACTATTAGTATAGTACATTATGATATACTTAAGTGCGATAAGTTGAAAATGACAGCCGAGGCGATATTGCTAGCTCGAGCCGAAGGCGAGAGGCAGTATAGCTATTTTTGACTCTAATTTGTACCTTACCTGTTTCCCAGGAGCACCTGACCCGAACATTCGTGATGCACTACGCTCGCATCCCGCTCGTCCTAGAAGAAGCGGCCGACCCGGACACCCTCTCCAACCGCGTTGTCCACATGTCCGTCCAACTATTCTCTAACGAGGCCCTCGCTCTGCGCTGCGTCCAACAACTTCACCTCCTCCACGTCATGGTCCTCTCGCTGCGACTCATGATGGGGAAGATCCTAGTGCAAAATACTCTACACGATCCGGAACAGAATTTCCACTACGTGATAGATTGCACCAGGAGGGTGATGAAGGAGCATTGCTACTGGCCGTTGGTGTCGGACTTCAACAATGTGCTGTCGCACAAGAGCGTGGCGTTGCTGTTTCTGCAGGACGATGCGCTGGTCGATATGTGGTTCGAGTTCTTGTCGATGCTGCAAGGTGGGTTTCACTCAGATTATGTAGATGATTTCTTAAATTTAACTGTAAAAGTTTGAATGGTTGTTGTTCAATCACTTCGGAACTTGTGATACGTTAGGTTGCAATTTGGAACATAGATAAAATAATCTGTAATATATGATTGATTCTAGACTAGCCTATAGTTATTGGCTTATTAATGGGAAACTCAGTCTTTACAACATTTTATTATGAAAAACAAAATGTGTCGTTCACACGTAAACGTTTACATGGTATATGAAACTTTATCGAAATATCTGAGACTTGTTCCATTTCCATCACATAACCACGACGAATATGTTGGTGGACAATTTACTCAACACCATCTGACCCCAAACTAAGCAAAGCTCGTAAGATAGTATATCCCGTTATGGTACTCGTATAGAGAAACAACCATCAAATAACCTGACCCGTCATCATCATTATCATCAGCCCGTGTTCGTCCACTGCTGGACATAGGTCTTACGCTTCCAACCGCCACCAGCTGTTTTTTGTATATCGTCACTCCATCTAGTCTCAGGGCGTCCTACACTACGTTTACCGATTCGCGGTCTCCACTCCAGAACCCGTCTACCTCAACGGTTACCGGATCTGCGATAGATGTGACCGGCCCATTGCCACTTCAGTTTGCTAATACGCTGAGCTATGTCGGTGACTTTAGTTCTCTGACGAATTACTTCATTGCGGATGCAATGCAACAACCAGAGCGTCCTACCTGTTATGACCTGCGGTGCTGAAACGTGGACACTGACAGCCAAAATGGTCCGAAAGCTCAAAGTCGCTCAGCGAGCTATGGAAAGAGCTATGCTTGGGGTTTCTTTGAGGGATTGCATCCGCAATGAAGTAACCTGACCCGATTGGGTTGAAATTTAGAACACCGTTGGATTAGGTATAGTCTCGAATAGCATGTATGCTATTATACCGTGGAAAAATTGCGGGACCTCGAGCTATGCAAATAAATCTGCGGGGCGTTACTAGTAGATGATATTGAGATCTAAATTCTCTTTTTATTTTTCCAGGAATGAATGTGAACATCCGTGAGATAGGTGGGCACATCGAGTTCGAGCCGTCGTCGTACTACGCGGCGTTCTCTTGCGAGCTGGAAGCGGCCGCCTACCCGATGTGGTCTGTGCTGAGCCACCTGACGGAGCCCTCGCAGGCGCCGCTGGCCAAGAGGATGATCTCCACGGCACTGGCGTACCTGCAGGAGTGGCTCGACGCTGTCAACTTCTGCAAGCCCAGCACTGAAAGGGTGAGTACTGGCCTTTTTTTGTTCATAATCTTTTGGGGACACGCTAATTCTGGAGAGTTGTACGTCTATAATTTATTGGAAAACTCGGTGTGCCACCAGTGAGTCTTTTGAGGCACTGTGTGCCCTCGCGTGCCACCACAAAAAAGCCCTGGTGAATACTACCAAACTTCGTAGGTGTGGGGACTTATTTAGCGGAACTGAATGGACTTACGTTGCCAGTTGACAACGTTGACAGCTGCTCGCTCAGCGTTCCGTTTTACGAGAATATCTCTCTCCTCGCGTACTGCACGAGTCTAGGTTATTTTTGACATACATAATATACAGTCACTTGGTAGATCAAGATTGCCGGTAACATTAGTATGACATAGCGACACGCCAATGATGGCACGTACGGCACGTTTTTGGGTGCAGATTGCAAGCTTCTAGTCGGCAGCGTGCGCGTATAGTTCTACGCTTTACTGTAGTAGAGAATGCACTATGGCAAACTAACACGCACGAGACACATCCACAGACCCCACTCAGGATACCTGTCTCAGTGCAAAGCATGCACTGCTTACTTTGGCACACTCTTGTTGATGTGGTGTTCCCACATCTTGTAGCGATCAATATCGAACCCCAGAAATGTTGTATTCGGTACCTGCGCAATCCGGTACAGATCAAGACTTAACGATTTAGCATAGTGGCCCGATAGACAAGTTAAAGTGGAAGATCGAATTGCCTCAGTAAAAGCATGTGCTACCTTTGCCAATTATATTTTCAAGTTATATCCTGTAATAAAATATATAATAGAAATAAGAACTGTCTCAGTTACAATGTCATTGTCCTTGTTAAGTTTAGTACTGTTTTGCTCGTGTCTACTGGCTACGTTACAACGAGTGGTGTGTTCGACAGACGGAGGTTGCGCACGCGTCGTTCCATTTCCCTCTGCACCGGTACCTGGCCGCGTTCCTGTGCGCCGGCGTGCGCTGCATGGGGCTCGAGGCCAGCGCGCTGCTGCCCTGCGCAGACCTGCTCGCGCTGCTGGCCAGCCACCCGCTGCGAGTGCAGGTGAGTGTGTGTGCACACCCCCCACCGGCACCTGTGCGCCGGGGTCATGGGGCTGGCTGTGAGTGCCTTTTTTATTTATTTAAATTAGTCACTCCACAGACTCCGGGGTCCGTGATCTTTGTCATTGCAATTATCATTTTTTTAAGCTATTGCATAGCTTTTATCGCGGGCCTGGAGACCGAATTTTAGTGATCGTGCATCTCTTTCTTATGTTCACAAGAAAGAGGGATGGAAGACCGTAACGCCGTCCTCCCCATTCGGTCATTCGGTTTTGAATCTTATTTGTATTAGCTTTACAGACTAAATGCTCTTAGCAGTGTTGCCAACTTAACGGATTTCCCGTGATATTTTTTATGGTAAACAAATGTCACTCTTCAAAATAAAAGCAATTCCGAAAAATTGTTAACATCCCTATTGCTTATGTTGATAAAAATGCATGCAACATGCAATAGCTTTACCGCTGCAGTCTCCGAGTGCCTTTTTTTTTATTTATACATTTCTTGGATAAGGAGAAGGGGAAAATAGGAGGCAGTTGGGTACATTTAAAATCTAATTCTAGTGCTCGTCTGTAGAGCCGATCACAACCGGTTGGGATTCAGCTAGTAATCGACTCGACATCGAGTGTTTGCCTAATTGCCTTTTAGCATTTGCCTAAGCTGCCTCCTCCCGGCCCAGAGCCTCCACAACGGCCGCATCGTGTGTGTGCCGTCATAAGAACCTTAATCAATCGTCATTATACCTGAACTTGCTATGCCTGAAACTTTTACAAGGTCATAGTGAATTATCTTCTATGTCTGTGTGCATTATATTGAACCAAATCTTCGTTTACCAACAGGCGAGTTTGGTGGAACGTGCACTGATCTGTGATAAAAACTATTATTTGGGCGGCAAAGTCAACTGCAATCGTGATGTGTCATCGTCTTATTGATATACCCGAGGGTATATCGAAGTACCCGGTATTATTTATTCGCTATACCCCCAATGTTTTAGGACCTGTTATCTACACTTTCTTATTACCACTTTTTTTTGCCGCTCCACAGACTCCGGGGTCCGTGACCTTTGTCATTACAATTACCTTTTTTTTTACATATTTCTTGGATTAGGAGAAGAAAAGGAAAATAGGGGGGTTGTTGTGAACATTTAATTCTAGTACTAGTCAGTCCGATTTCGTCTGTTGAGCCGATCACTACCGGTTGGGATTCCGATAGTAATCGACTCGACATCGTCTTTTGCTTAAGCCGCCTCGTCCCGCCGCAGAGCCTCCACTACGGCCGCGTTTCTGTCTTTTATGGCCATCTGTAGGTTGAACTTTGACTTATATTACCTACCACTCAATAAATAAACATTGCTTGGACATTCTTCACACAACAACAGTGACTAACTACAATAGGTTTCTGTTATGGAAGCCAAATAGCTGATTAACTACTAATATAACCGTAAACTCATAAAAATCATTTCCATACTGTAGGTGTGTAGGTGAATGAAATAAAACAGCGATTAATTTGTACGAAACATTACATTTATAATTACATTCTATTACAAAATTATATCAAAAGTACGATCTAAATGGAACTACAGCTAGTGAGTAGAGTGAACATCTAATTAATGGTGGGCGCGAACTCGGGTGTCTCCTCGTGGAAGGACTGGGGCGGAGGCTCGGCCCTCACGTGTCTCGAGAGGTCGTACGTCGTCAGCTTGAGGGACAGGAAGCCTCCGGAGCCGCGGTTGCCGCGGTGGACCAACCCTGCGCCGCTTGATAACGATCCTCCTGAAAACACGCAAACAATCACATAATATTTTGTTACATTAGATAGACTTTCTTCATGCAACACTATCTGACCCTTTTAACACTGTTGAAAAATGTTAAAAAATAATCGTAGACGTATCCTCTGGCATTGACCAGTGATATATCACGTGATTTAGCAAAAACATTCGTCCATGTTAGCATTTAAAAAAGAGATTGTCACATGTCTCTAGGATCGGAACCATTTTCCGCTGTAGGACAGAGGTTTGAATCTTGGAAAAGTTTCACTAATTATTTATTGATTTATCACTGTTTGTAAGTTACAATTCTGGTTGTAGATAACCAGTGTCATTAAACCTCGCAGAGGTTTCATGTTGTGCTAACGTTCTCGAAAGTCTACCGTTTATTTATACACGAATACAATGTTAATTAACAAGTAAACATTATGTATTACTTGATATCAGCATACAACTCCACACGTAGGTAGTACTTATAGGTAGTTGTATGGTTGTATGGTAGGCAGATCGAAAAACTGACCTACTTCCTCACATCCATTTAATAATAACTTGGCCTCTCCAAGGGACGCATCGCCCATCAGTAAGCGACCATTTGAATTACCCCCTAAATACTCGTATACTTGGCAATGTGTCATAATATGTAGTTGTAGGAAGATCAATGCTTGAAGCAGAAATTACATTAAACATAACTAGTTTTACTAAGCACATCTACATTATCCAAACACCAACGAAAGTCTGGAGATAATCAAGAAAAGCGTGTCCAGTATGCTGTTGTCATTACCGCGCTAAATGGTAATAAACAATACGTTGTGACAAATAAACGCCAGCATTTTGGTTACGTGTCGCATCACCTAGGCGCTCTCAAATAAATGAAATTTTAAAAACGGCAAAAGGTCACAGCCCTAATATTTCAATACCGAGGTTTTTTTGCCGGTTGAGATGCTCAACTAGAATTAGCCGCTGCAACAAGCCCCAATGTTTGTGGAAGATGTGAAGGCACCAAAGTATAAATATTGATGGACACTTTTCACACAACACAAACTAAGCAAAGCTTGTACTATGGGAGTATGGTACGGTATCTTTGGTAGGCAGCATCTATAGGAGTATAGTAGGGCCGCAATGTTTGAGTTACCTTTCGTGGGCAGCACTGGTTGCACGTCAATGAACGGCACGGTGCTCTGCGCCGCGTCCGCGTCGAAGTCGGTGTGGGTGAACTCCACGTACTGGTCGTGGTCCGAGTCCACCGGCAGCGGGGTGGCGCTTCGTGTCGGGATGTCCGGCCGGAACAGCTCGAGCTTCCTCCTGAAATATACCCACAGTTTCTGTTTGCTGTTGATTTTAAATTCGAGATATTGCCAATAAAAAAAATTGGTCATGCTTCTAACGTATTTCTAGATGGCCTAGGTCCCGAGTTCACCCGAAGATTTACTTAATTTACGAGCGTCACGCTAGAGCTCAATTCACAGGCCACGAAAAATCTGTGTGTGGTGCGCCAAAGGAAGTTTTCACTTCAAAAAGTGTCTACTAATGTACTCACACAAGGAGTTTCTTTATTACTTCTCTTTATTCTTCGTGCTAAAGTTTAACTTCATCCTTAGAAAAGGTATCTTTAACGCAAGAAGTTGAACCTGAAGTTAGGTACAATGTTTATTAAATGTGTCGGTTTTCCGTGACGGTGTGCGCGCATCGTAAATAATTACTCTCATAATTTTCCACTAACGCGCTAATAACATCAAAAATCATTTAGTAACGAAGGATTATTCGTTCACTGAACAAATAATGCTCTATAGTAAATATTTCCACAGAGCATTATTTGCTATACTGCTATAAACAAATCCTGGTCGACCGTTATTACAAGAGACGATGATGTGATAAAACCGGGGTCAAACTTCGTTAGGGTCAACACTCCGGTTGTGTCGCTGTGTCGACCTATTTTTAGGAATATGACATCAGTGACTACTATTATTACTAAATATTTATTCTAACAAAGGCATTTGGTAGTGTTTTTTATTATTTATTAAATTTGTTCTTCTGGATAAGCGCGCTTTGTCGTAGAGCCCATAGTCGCTTGACATCAGTGGAAACGGCAGTAATAAAAAGTTTCAAACATGAAATCGCATTCAAATATAACAAACTACAACACAAATATTCGAAAGTATAAAATACGAATTTCGTACCTAGGAGCATTGGGGTTTCCTTCGGTGTTGTCATTGCTGATCCATACGCTCTTCTTAGGCGCCAGCCGCCCGGTCGTGTAGTTGAACGGAGTCGATCTGATCTCGAAGTGGAGGTGGGCACCCAGCATGCGGAACCTGAAATATTTCGTTTGTAATTATAAAATTTTCACCAACACATTGAAGAAGCATAGACGAGGTAGCACGATAGTGTAGCGTTTTGTTTCGTAATCTGTTATGTGCATCACAAACTATTCGTTAATATTAGCATTCGTTAATTTGGAGTCAGATGGTGTGTGTAAGATCCACTAATATTTATTTATAAATCGCCATAAAAATCCAGGATCATATAGTTCAACCATTCTCTTTCACTTACGAAGCTAAAGTACACGTCGCTTATTTGCCAATCGTTTAACTGAAGCAGATCAAAAAGATAGCTATTATAAAAGGTATTCACCTTACACCAGTTAGAACTTGTCCAACTGGAGAATCCAGTTCGTCCAAATCGATGGCCCTCTGCTCATAAGTCAGGGTGTGGTAATCTGTGCCTTCAACGAATTCGCTATCAGTGGGATCGAACTTCTGTACTGGCACCCATTCCCCTGCCTCCACCATTCCTCGCTCGCCGAGCGCTCCTTGGTGAATCTGGAGGTGGAACACCCTGCCGTGTTTCACCATACGAATACCAGTCACCACCCTAGAATATCCAGACGAAAAGTTACAGATGAAGACATTCAATTTATGCAAAAAATATCAACAAGAAGGTTCTAGAGACACCACGCACACCCATGCAATTAACTATAGTTATGGATAGTTCTTTTTAAGTTTTCTCTTGATGGGATGGTTCAAAATGATTCGGTGGAAGTGTTAGTTCAATTTAATCCATTACGTCCCAAAAGCATATGAATGCGAAAGAATCTACTAAAGCAACACCCAATTTAAATAACGAAAGCTCAACGCGTTGCCTACTTCTGTTACTATCTACAATGCTCTGTTAGTCACGAATGTACCCCGGTCGCCAGGTACTGACTTGCCCCCCTCAATGTCTGCAGTAGCCTCGCGCATACTGAAGAAGCGTTCGCTGTTGTTGGCATCGTCCTCGCATAGGCACATGCAGTACGAGCAGTGTAGCAAGTTCCATCGCCACCAAGAGTCCACCTTCGGAAAGAAATTACAATTGAGAAGTTATCGTGTGCGAGGTGTCCCTTAACGGGTTAAGGGACTGACTTGTTGTTGTTAACGTCGGACGTGGCGTCTTGTAGGCTGAAGAATCTGTCGGAGTCGCTGGGGTCGTCGCAGAGGCACATGCAGTAAGAGCAGTGCCAGAACAGCCAACGCCACCAGGAGTCTACCTGTGGACACCCTTCTTATCAAGAATGCTCTAAACACTATATAACCTACTGATGGAAAAACCAATGATATTATGTCTTTCAAGTTCTGTTTGTTTTCAACCAGTCCGTTTTGTTTTTCCCGAGATAATACTGAATCTGGAGTACATTATAGCCTGCTTTGTTTAGTTAATCTCTTGGCCTCGTTAATGATTCGCTACTAGAGATAAAAACGTTTACCAACGCTTATGTACGAGATCAATTGAGTTTCACAAAGGGTTATTTCTTGATAATTAAATATTTTTTTCGTGAAATTGATTTATTAATTACTTTTCTAATCGCTAATAATAACAATAATAACGAATTTCGTAAACAATTATCGTACGACTATTATCATATTACCTACACTTCTAATGAGGGCGATACATTTTAAATAAAACAACATTAAAGTTCCTAAATTATTTTAAACTGTCGTCGTCGCGATCGTTAACTATTCACTAAATTAATAACCAGAAAATAATCGTAATACGGGTTTGTCACCACCACTGGCTTTGTCGGTAAAGAAAACATTGTGAGGAGACGACGTATTTCAACTAAAAATCTTTCACGCACACGTATCACGCCAATCCGCACTTGACCAGCATGGTGCAATGTGACATCGACTATCCTTCTGTGAAAGACCCAGATTCTCAACAGTGAAAACATAAACTGCACTGCTTCTGCTTGCAAACTATAAATAAGTAAATAATTGTTGGACAACATCTAGCCCGAAACTAAGCCTAAGGTGGTAATGCTATGGTTGAAGCCAGATAGCTGATGTGATACTAATACAATATAATATAAACAAATAGTAATGTTTTAGTTAAATTCTACTGCACTTACCTTGTCGGTACCACGGCTGCAACTCTTATCGTGTTGACCTAGAGTCCTACCATTTTCGTACTCCAGCCATTCGTATCTTCGACTGCTTCCGTAATTCTGAAATATTAATTAAGACCACTGTGAATTTACCTCTCGATAACTGGTTGGCTTACGTCATAATATGAACTGCAAGTTTGCTTGGTGTATTATAATTCGTCGTGATAAACACGTAGGTACTGGTTATTTGTGTTAAATTTATCCATTGCAGTCGTAATAAGTTGATAACCTTCCTACGTTGATTAAAAACGTGATCTTTGTGAATTGACTAGTCTAGATTTTCTGTATAAAATACCACTGTTTATTATTTTTAAATAAACAGTGGTATTTTATTCGCTTTGGTCGGTAATTAGATATCAACTGTTTTCGTTAGATACATTTCAAATGTCTAAAACTGTCCCTAAATGAGGAAGTTTTATTTTTTTGATGTGAACTAGGAGAGTGCGCTACTGATCTGCTTGATCTAATACCATGCCCCATCGCAGCTAACAGCGTCGCTTAGTTAAAAAAAATGGGAACTAATGATTTCGCGAAATCTCATAATACATCGTTAGTTTACTGACCGCGGGACAGATCCACATATCGCTGTCGATGTAATCGCAGTTGATGATCCTGCCCTTGCAAATCGTCTGTTTCGAGCAGTACTGGTCCTTGAAGCAGTTGTGGTGCTTGGCCAGGGTGTAGAAGGCGCAGTTCTCGCGGCAGGTGCCGTCCGGGTTCATGTCCACCTCGTTTTCCACGTAGCCTTGCAGCAGACGCGTCACTTGGTCGAACGTTACCCCCTGGAATATTCAGGAAACAATTTAGGTTAGGGCAGAAATTCTCTCGGCGGAAACACCTGGGGAAGTACCACAACTTTGCTAGTTATTCTACCGCCAAGCAGCAATGTGCAAACATTACTGTGTTCCGGTTTGAAGGGCAATGTTTCCAGAGAAATTACAGGGCTTAGAGATATAACATCTTAGATCTCTGGGTGACGAGCGCAGTGCAGTGCTAGGTAATGATTTGGACTCTTCTTGTTCCAATAGCTGCGTGTCACTGTGCTGTTATGTGGCAGGCATGTTGCTTACCATCAGGCACATGTCCTGCTCGTCTCGTCACTTTTTATTTAAAAAAAAAACAGTTCGAGCCAACTCCAGCTTTGACTCTCCTTATTATTTGACTGCTTTTAACAGTCTTGCCAAATGTTATCTACTTTAAAAATCTAAAATTAATCCCATTTCACAGCATAGTTTTAAAAAGTAAGTACAAAATGGTGTCATTGTCTCCCAAAGATTGACGCCAGTTTCTGTATAATATCTCTGTGTGACGAGCGCATAGCAGTGCTAATGGGAATGATTTAGGCTCTTCATAAAGCTGTTTATCACTGTGCTGGTATGGCCAAGCGCGTGGCTTACCATCAGGCACATGTCCGGCTCGTCCTCTACACTAAAAGTAATCTTTTTTTTTTTTATAAATAAAGAGTGACGAGACGATCAGGACATGTGCCTGATGGTAAGCAACATGCTTGACACATAACAGCACAGTGACACGCAGCTATTGGAACATGAAGAGTCCAAATCATTACCTAGCACTGCACTGCGCTCGTCACCCAGAGATCTAAGATCTTATATCTCTAAGCCCTGTAATTTCTCTGGAAACATTGTCCGGTTATATGGTTACCTTCTTCGTGCTGCGGAGGATCGCACCGGTAGAGGCCGCGGTTGGCCATCGACAGTGCCGCCCTCGCGGCCGCGGCGGCTTGGCTGGTCCGCTCACTGTACCGCTGCCGAGTGAGGCTCGCTTCTTGCGTGTAGTTTCCTGAAACAGATGTATAGGAAAATAGTTCTTGTGGAGAAGATTATAGGGATAAAATTTCAAATAATGAATGTGCAGAAGATTGCAGGCATTCAATTGAAAATATTACTTGTTCAGAAGATTACAGAGATCTATTTTAAAGTCAGATTCAGTCGAGTCAGATTCGCTTCTTGCGTGTAGTTTCATGAAACACATGCATAGGAAAGCCAAATAGAGTACTTATGCAGAAGATTACAGGGTCTGATAAATAGATTTTAATGCATAAGCTGTTATGTACTTCGGTCTATTAGCGGAGCTAATAATGTACCCGTAACCCAGTTATGAAACCTAACTTCCGTTGCAAATTCTTGTGCATCAATTACTGCAATAATAACTTACTACTTGTGTAATATCAGTAAGTGAATCATTGCACTCGGCAACGACTCAGTTCAATGTTAGTTTATCTTCTTTGTCATATAACTACAAGCCTCTTCCGTCCTATGCAGAATGGGTTCATTCAATAACATTTACGGACCTGTATTTACTTCTATTGCGTTTTACATAAGATTGTATTTCCTGTGTGTCATTGGTACACTAGCTAATCGTATTGATTCCGAGTATATGACGAGTTTATAGTCTGAACGTGATATCGTCATGTTCGTGTTTGGTTTAATTTTCTTTGTTTATTAGTTAGACAGATAGTCATTTAAATCACAATGCGTAATTATTACGTTTAATTGGATATCTACGCTTTGTAGCGGCTCGTAGGAAAGGTGATGCAACACGACTAACGTATTTTTCTCATTACTAATACTATTAACGTAATTCGTAAAGTCTGCATGCAAAGCCATAGATCGTCAATTCGATTCCCACCCAATGCAAATATTCGTGTGTTGAATATGAATAGTGGTTCTTGTGTTTGGGTGTTTCCATCAGTATATGTCTCCATTTTTATAAGTATCTTATCAGTTATCTGTTTCCCATAATACAAGCTTGCTTAGTTTGAGGTTAGATAGTGTTATGTGAAAAATGTCCACCAACATTCATAATAATGAAATTATAACTCATTAGCTGATTGATATATTGACGAAATCGATAATAATAATCGGACAATGTTTTGCTGACCGTCCTATTTACCCGATTGACTATTATACAAAGAGAGTTCTTTAAAATAGAAAGTTTTCGAGTCCCTTGTACGTCGCGTTTATCATTCGAGTCGCGACACAGCCGTATGAAATTCTTCTTGTATGACTGTTTGTTTGTCACAAAATAATTCATTTGCTGAATCAGAGAGGACTTTGCAAATATTCTCTGGCATTTGTTTACAAGGAACAATATAAAACAATGACGAATGCTGTGTTTACACAAAACTAAACTAACTTTGTTAGAAGCACTTCATAACTTTTATTAACGTCGCATGTTCTCAGAACAAGAAATTATTTATGTTGCCATTATTATGTAAAGTATTCGCTAAATTAGAACAATTTATATGTATGGGCGTGGTATTTTTATTTAGGTATTAGGTTAAATGGATATTTTGACGCATAAAAAAAAATACACGGAAAAATTTACAGTTTGTTAATTAGTTAGTACGACTTTTGGCAGCCTATGGATAAAGTAGTAAATTATTAATTATGGTATTAATGACTAGTATGTTCTATATCCGAAAGGAAATAAAACATAGCACATAAAAGTTTCTTTAATTCGACCATAATATGCTCATGTTTTTCCTTAGTAATGTGTAGCTTATAGTAATTTATTTTGTGGTAGCTGAAGCGACCATATCTTTCAAACCGAAGTCTATGTTATAAGTATGTACTTATACAAGTCTATGTTATATGTATGTACTTATACATATAACATAGACTTCGGTTTGAAAGATATGGTCGCTTCAGCTACCACAAAAAAAAAACAAAACAGTAGCTTCGTATTGAATGTCTAATGTTAGCCTATCAAGCAGTCGTTTATGGCTATGACGGATTCATGGCCTATGTAATTTAATCCTATGCGATTTGTAGTGGTAATTATTACTTTATTACTATTATGTATTCAATTTTTTTCTCGAAATAAATGATAAAATCATTCTATTTGTATTAGAATACACAATAACAACACTGTATGTTATTGATTTATTTAAAGTAATCGCCAAAACCGCTGTATTATTAGACTTTTTAAAACCTGTCAAGATTTGAAAGACTCTTTGTCTCATATTGCTGTAGACCGGTCACCAATTAGGTTCGCTCGGGGTCCATTTTAAGAAATGACATGACCTTCGCGGTTCCCAAATTTCATAAAAAAATATGGTAAAGCTGAGGTATGTAGTTATCAATGAGAAAAGTGTTATGTTTTGTTGCTGATTATCTGTCTGAAGTTTGGAATGAAATTGCTGCAAGCTATTGACATTACGTCAACGAAAATACTGTGGGGGATATATTTTTTCGGTCCGCACACAATGGGTCGGCGGTCCGGATGCGGACCGCGGTCCTTTTGGTTTGGTGACCCATGCTGTAAAGTATATTTATTTGGTCCTCCAACTCAGTGTAAAAGATAAATAACCTCAAAAATATTGTCTCGTATTGCTTTAGTTTATTTTGGTTCACCAAGTCTGTCAGTGTATGAAATTAATAAAATGCTGTCTTCACCTTTTCCGTATATCCTGAGCAGCATCCAAGAAAACTGCATCATGGCGTAACCTTTGATCTCCGTGAGGGCTATCGTGTTGTACATGTCATAGATCAGCTGATGCGGCGACATCTGCAGCTCGCATATATCCGAATCTTGGTCCTGAAAAAGAAAAAAATAAATTAATAAACATTCAACTAAACACTATAAACCTACAGATATTTCTTTTCCCCTAAGTTCTTTTATCGAATGGTCACTATTTTAAAAGCATAGTGTCTCTTCTCAACTGACGTCATTCCCATAGCTACCTGTAGTATAACTATTTCCTCTGTTCCTGTCCTTGAACACCGGAACCTGTTAATTCTCAATTGATTGCATCACTGCCGATACGGCTTGCCTCGTAGGCTGTAGGTCACATCAACTAGTAGTAGGTTAAACGTTAGTAATAGTGGCCATCGGTTTTTTATCGCAATACATTCCGGAGAGTGTGCAGCTGATCTGCATCATTGGATACCACCTTGCGATTTTTGCTATCGGATTACTTGTGGCACGTAAAAGCGATCTCTTTTCGTAGTTGACGGTCCAAAGGTTGGTAGAAGTTTTGATTCAACTTTTGTAATAACGTCTGGGCGTGATGTGATCGCTGCATGTGTTAACCTGAATAGGTTTTTCCCGACGATCTTGTTGTTGTCAAGAGGAGAGTGCATCGGTTTTCTAACTAAGCACACTCCATCGTAGACCGCATCGTCGTTTAATATCAGGCGAGAAGCCGGTCAAGTGAAAACCTATAACCGTTAAAAAAGGTTGCGATAACGGGCTGAAAATGATGATGGAGGAGAGTGTGTGAGAATTCATGGATGTTTATATATTTGTTACGCTTTCACGGGAAACCTAGTGATTGGATTTGGTTAAAACTTAACATCAATTTAGCATATTATGCATACGTAATTTACACATCGATGCATAGCTCACGAATTGACTTTTTTTTTGGTTTTTTTCTGTATTTCCTTTTTCCAAACAAACTTACGATTATTATAATACACCCATTCATTATACCTACATAATATTGTATAATGCATGTGTTATTGTGACGCAAAAATAATTGAGTATTGAACTATTGTATATTGGTCGAATAAATGGAATATTTGAATAACAAACGTAGCGTGAGTGATAATATGAATTTTCAAATTATCATCGATTACGTTATGGTGGTTTATCATATAATTAGAAACTAGCAGCAATGAAAGTTTGTACGGAAGTTTTGTCGTGTTAGAAGCTTGAAATTTATTTCTTAGGATTTTGATTACATTTAAAATAGATATAACGTTAATGTTTGTAATTTTTGCCTTTGACTCGTGTATTAGGCGAAAATAATTTGTCGTGAAATACTAGTAAATGGTAAACCCAGGGGAAAATCATCGTCATTACCGATATGACAAATGAACCGTACTGGCATTGTCTTTAATCTTCAAAAACGAGTTGTTTAATTAATGCGGCGCGCGTTACGAATTTAACTTTAATTGTCCTAATTGTCCCGTTCTCCCGTTGGTCGGGAATCTAGGGAGTGTTTTTTTTTTCTGTAAATCCGTCTATAAGAGTGTAAATGTTATCTGTTATTACAATGTTTATCACTATGTTTGTGGCCCTATGCCTCCGAAACTGGTCTACCGATTTTAACCTTTTTGCATTTGGTAGGTTTGTCAATAGGTCCTAGGGTACTTTTCAGCCTCCTACTATGTAAAGTATCTACATTAATTAATTCCGATTTTACTTTTTTTTTACCTATGAACATTGTGCAAATCATTTAACCGTCGTTTATTACCGTGAAGTACTCGTAATATAATATATGTAGGTATATATGAAGTGTCCTGTCAGTGTCACTTTGTCATCTTTAATCATCTATCCAACACAACAAAACTTGTCCCTGACAAGGTTTGTAATGTGTTATGTTATATTTGCTTCAATATTAGTACCTAGGCATAGTTTCAATTAGTGAATTGTTTTAAAGTAATAATGGTGGGCGAGGCAAGGTCGCATGAAGCGTCGGACATCCACCCAGCAAGATGGGTCAACAATATTATAACTATCGCCGGTCGTACTTGGTACTTGGTCGTACTCGGTTAGTACAGAACCGAGGCAGATATCAAGTAAGAGAGAGGCCATTGAGACAGAAATCTGAGGATGATGGTGACGAACAATAGTTTTTAAACATTGCTGTTCAACTATCACAATGGATTCCTTTGTCTGACAAAATAAATTTGATGTGAAGGAACATCCTTGTTGGTGGATAAAACTGTGCCCCACTTAATATTGTTATCTGTATAAACTTAGTATTTTGATTTTAATAGCGAATAATTATATTATTCATCAATCACTTTATTAATTTGGTCAGGGGGTATCTTTGGTAATGTTGTTGATGAATGCTTAACGAAGCGTTCAGTTTTAACTGGAACTGGAAAGCGTTTTATTTCATCATTTTTCAACTTGTATCTTGTTTTCGAAAGATGTTGTGTCCTACGAAAAGTCGTAGAAATCATTATCTTACGTCTCTGTGATAGACAACATCAAAATAATTTATGTCTTGATGAATTTCCGTTTGGAAAATATGTAATAATTACCTCGATTTAGTAATTGAAATATTATGTAAGTAACTATGTAGGCCCAGATCGGTATATACCGTCGTTTAATGCGTATGTTTGTATAACAAACGGTTTATGTTGGAATACCCGAGCTGCGTTTATCATTGAAATATAAGCTACCTTTGGGTTTGCAATGATTTCTGTGAAATGTTTTGATTCGTCTTCCGAGGCAAAAATAATAAAACCCACCGAGTGACACAGATTGCTATGACAATTGCGATAATTTCTCGTTTTAGCAACGAGGCTATATCCGTGCCGTCCATGTCTGTCCCGACCTCAGATTCAATGGATTTTTATTCCGTGATTGTGTACCTTTTTCCGAAGGTTATTATATTATCTCGCAAAAACTATGCTCGAATTTCAAAAACACGATACAAACGGTTCACTGACACTGGTTCACAGACACGGTTCCTGCAACGAATTACCTCCTTTGTTACCCCGATTCATATTACTCACAATGCACTCGTGCATGCGTAGTGCGTACCTGTAGTGCCGTCCTGAAGAGGTCACCGTGCGCCATCAAACCGTTCAGCTTGGTGACCGAACTGTTCACCGACAGCTTGGGGTCCATGAGGATCGCTTCGGCCAAGTCGAGCCACTCTCTGACGGGCGCCGGCACCGTCCCCGCGGCGGCGTTGTGTTCGATGAACTCGACGAAGTTCGTGTACAAGCCGTCGATGACTCCGAGGCTCTCCATGGCCTTGTTCCACAGCCAGGAGTGGAGCGACGGCCGCCGCGTTCTCGGCAGCGCTTGCAGCCTCTCGTTGTACGCGACGAACGCCTTTGTTAGCTCGACGTCCCCTCCAAGGCCACCCTCCTGCCAGGCCGAGTCGGTGACATTCTTCCACAGGTCGTACTCGAACGTGTAGAAGTAGTCTCGCAGGCTGTCGACGGGGGTGAGGTCGGTGGCGGAGGCGACGGCGATCAGCGCCGTGAGCGCCGCGAGTTTCATCGTGCTCTTCGCTGCGCGGCTGAAGGCACACTGCCTGCGTAACTCCGCGCGCGGGGCGAGCGAGAGTAGGGTCGCTCTAGTGATGTCCGCACTTCGATAACGATATCTTTCTTATCGATGGGTTTTCATGTCAATCACGTTGATGGTAGAGAGAGTTTGTCACGTTTTGTATAATAGGCTAGATTTTTTCACGTCAATGATAAGAGAACAATCTGTGTCAGCTTTTCTATAAGATGTTATCTTTTTGTTGTGACCTATATCATTTCTACTCTTGAGTAATAATAACGGTAATCCAAACAGTTAATAACGGTGAAAACCAAATAATTACGATGATGGTTAAGTTCCGACGTAAACTGTCTGTACGTAATTGATTTCATTCGTCGTTAGAACATATGTAGCAATCACATAATTTGTGATACAAAGCTGACAAGTTTTTACGAGACAGACCTGTATTTACATTTACTGGTCTTTTGTTTGTTTGATAAACATTGTCGATGAAATCTAGCACATCACTACCCGTCCTCATGTTGAGTACAGTTAACTCGAACCAAAGTTAAGTACATGCAGTCGGCACCGCTCCTATGTCAACGAACCTAGAGTATACATTAGCATATCGGGTATCTGAGCGTGTTGTTATTATTATTTGCTCATTATATTGTGGTGTCAGCTGTAGACTCCCGCGCAATAGCGGCCACTTCTACATGTTTTTGTGTTTGGGTTTTGAAGCGATGGGCACGTTTCTGCAAATAAACGTATTACATGACAAATGTGTACAAACTTCAATGATTGGTCATTTATATTATTCGAAAATAAACCGAAAGTTGCAATAAGTCTACGAAATCAACTTTTTTCATAAAATGAATAAGTGTACTACGTTTGCCTTGTACAAAATCTAAAAGTGTAGCTTGTACAATTCGTTACTAAATTGATTAATTTCCAGCAAAAGGTTGTAATCTTCGCTATTTGGTATCTGTTTGTGTACTATTAAACAATAGTAATAATCAACTTTAAACGTTTGCAATATTTTTGGGAATGTAGTGATGGGATTCAGGGTCTAGATTTCAATTTAAATTATCAAAAAAAAAGTTCATAAAACAAAACCTATCGATACGTGCCATTTTCCTTCCCTAATTTAAAACCACTGTGAAAGGATTCGATGAACTGTTAACCTTCACTGGAAATTCTTTCACCTCAATAACTACCTTAAGCCTCTGTAATAGGGTACGAATTTAATTTATTTACACGGGGGCCGGAAGAACCAATCACTCACACAGTCGTGGTAACGGGATGGATGCGTTTGTCACAGATGATTTTATAGTTTGTATTATTGCTTTACGTAAAGGTTATCACTATAGGCAGGTAGCTAGCAGCCTATAGTGACTGTGATGTAATCTGTGTTTCTCATGAAAGTGAAACGAAAGTCCTTCAATGGCAGAACAGCAAGGAGTAATTTACTAATTTAATTATACCTTCCCTTGCTCAGGGCTCTGATAATCATTAATGTGTTGGTTTATACGATCTGTTCTGATATTTCAAACTATGTATTACTCCAAACTTTTGTAATTTGGAGTAAATATTAATTAATCTATAAATATTTCAAACTTTACAATTAGGGAATAAAATAATTTAGGGCCGTTGGTGTACACAAACTTGTTTCAAAATTAGTCCTAATTACTTTATCGGATATAGAGTAGACTTAATGTACTTTACCTATTTAATTTCATTGAAATCCGTTCAGCTGTGACCATGGACGTATAAAAAAAGTCGGACGTAGTCTCGCTAAAACAAAAACTGTGTCACTAGAATCGGCCACATTTGCACGTGTGCGTTGTCAGGTTGTCACTGATAGGTTGACCCGCACACACATACACAAGTAGCGCGTGTAATGACCCACTGATGTGTGCGTGTCAGCCTGTGTGTGACAGCGCACACGTGCAAATTATGTGGCCGACTCGACGGACACAGTTTTTGTTTTAGCGAGACTACGTCCGACTTTTTTATACGTCCATGGCTGTGACAGATATACGCGAGAGCAAACATAGCCACTTACGTATACACACAGAATTTTCGCCTATCTAAAATATTTATGTGATATTATTAAATTGAATAAATATCCCTTAATTGTAAATGTCTCGTTCCATTGATGCGAACAATGTAATCTGTTTACGTCAATGCCGTTAGCTTAGCTAGAAAGAAAAAATCTAGGCCTTTGCTAAAGAAATCCTTTTAGCTCACACTAGCTTTTCAGGTCAAATATGTTTACCTGTCGCTTTAGAGTACAAATATACCTACTTAGTCCAAAATCTGCTATTGATTCACACAGACGTACGTCAGCGCCGGAGCCGTTGCGGCTGACTCAGTGGCCTTTCACAGTTGGACCGGTTTCGAGCTCGCAAGCTATTAGCAAATACGTAAAAAAAGCTTGGGCTCGTTGTCTCTGAGAAATCTGAGTCATGCTCGTCGACAAATTAGATTCTTTATTCTCTATTCATAGCAGTTGGCTTCAGATAGCGTATACTGCCTATCGAACTTTGCAATAGCGAAGACACGCAAGCCTAATACTTACCTATACTTTTTTTATATTGCCTATACTTACTTTACCTGCTATCTTGATCTATCAAGTGGCTGTGTATGTCAAAAATAATCTAGAATCGTACAACACGCGAGGAGAGAGACATTCTCGCAACATACGCAACGCCGACAAGCTGGATGTTTATACCACACTCTCTCACGAGGTCACAGAAGCTAACTCACATTATGGGACCGGAAGTTTATAACACTCTTCCCAAAATAGTTATATCGGCCCCAAGTTTCGGCAGCTTCAAAAACAGATTAAAGTGCTGGCTTATCGATCAAACTTTTTATAGTTACAGCGAATTTTTAGAGAGTGATGGCAAAGTTCCCATAAAAATGTAAATAAATAAATTTGACATAGGTTAGTACAATTGCAATAAAGACATTATACTCGTATAATGCTTGACAGTTTTCTGTACAATAATTATTGTAATACAGTAAAGTAGTAGTTTCAAACTTTGAAAATGTATACAATTTGTATGCTCTTTCTTTTGTTTTTATTTTTTATTAATTGACGTGTAAATTGTACATTTATGAATAAAGTACTTTGACTTTGACATATTATTTTTTGAAGTTATAGAGGTTTTTAAGTTACTGAGGTTTGAGTAATCGAGGTTCTACTGTAATAAGTATTGTTGCACATTCCTCACACAATATTAGCAGATTAGCACAGTCTATTAAATCATACAGTGGTTCGACGAAGCCGCCTAGACGGGGCAATCGTGCGGGGCGTGCGGGGTGAGACGCGGGAAGCGCGCTCCTGCATTGCCTACATTACAATGTTAATATTGCAGGAGCGTGGCTCAGAGTGGACGTCTTCAGCATATTTAAATTTTATTTTGGTAATAGGCATTTTTGTTTGCGACAACCCTATTAGACATTGCCTGCGTTTCTCCTAAGATCAATGGCGATGAACTACCTACTGGTAGTATTTCTTTATACTGTGATATTAGCTAGTCTCAAATTCATTCAATTGAAAAATTCCTCCTTGACTTACTTTTGAGCGTTATTAATTAAAAAAAAAAACTTGTTTTTACCATCTTCTATGCTTAAACTTTATTGTACTTATTGTACGTAACTTATGGTTGCACACAGAATGAACTGATAATCCAATAGGGCGAGATAATGGTATTGATTTTGCACCCTCGTGACGAACCACCCCTGTGCGATGCATCAGAGTTCATTCATTAAATGCCTCCGCATATACCGTGACGGATGTAACGAAGTAACAAACATAATAAAAAAGGGAATTGAGAAACTCGTATTTTTTTTAAGTGGGTTAAAAAAAAGAAATATTTTTTCCGCTCTTAGTAATGATTCCAAAAGTTAACTAGCAGCCCGTTCAAAGTTCCAATTTAGAGGTGAGATGTGGTAGTGGTAGGGGTCGCTGCAGGGTCCACCTGGAAGTACCACAGCTTTGCCAGTTATTCTACCGCCAATCAGTAATGTGGAAATATTACTGTGTTCCGGTTTGAATGACAATATTTCCAGTGAAATTACAGGCCATAGCGATATAACATCTTGTACGATTGTGACGAACGCAATGCAGTGCTAGGTAATGGTTTGGACTCTTCACGTTCCAATATCTGCGTGCCACTGTCCTGTTATGTGGCAGGCATGTTGCTTACCATCAGGCACATGTCCTGCTCGTGTCGTCTCTATACTATGTAAAAAAGGTAGTTATCAGTTTATGGTTGACTAGCGGCCCGCTCCGGCTTCGCCCATTGCTCAAAGACTCATAGGCAATGACACTCTTGTGTGTAAAAGACTTCAAAGTCTTGATCATCGCCGCAAAATCGCTAGCTTATCGGTTTTTTATCGGATACACTTCGGAGAGTGTGCAACTGATCTGCATGATCTAATACCACCTTGCCCTTTCTTCTATCGGACTTCTCGTTCCACAAAAGGGCGACATCGTTTCATGGTTGATGTTCCTAAAACGCGAACGAAGAGGTTTGACTCCACGTTTGTGATAAGAACGTCTAGGTTGTGGAATGCGTTCCTGAGTGGGTTTTCCCTGATGGTTACAATCTTGGTGTCTTCAAATCGAGAGTGAATCGGTTTCTTCTAGGTAACCACGCTCCATCGTAGATCTCATCATCGCTTAACATCAGGCGAGATGGTGGTCAAGTGCAAACCTATTATAGTTAAAAAAAAAAAGATCACGTACAAATACCTCTACAACACTGGGAACTGGTATCAAACATGACACTGGGGTTTTATATGTATGTATAAAGATAATAGCGCGTCTCTTCCGACTTAGCACAGCTATGTGTTCTATGTACCTACTATATTTTTTGTAACAGCCTCAATTCTGCGAACACCATCAAAGTACCCACTCGTATCTCGCTCGCTGCCGAACCGACGCCATTGTTTTTGCCCGCACACTGATATGACCCGGCTACTACTGCAGCCAGGGATATCAGTTCGCAGTACGGAACAATACTTTTCTAATAATCACATTTATCAATACAGTGGATTAGTGTCTTTGAGTTCTGTAATCTTCACTTGTTTACTTCGTTTGTCTTGCAAGTTATTGATGCAATGAATGTTGATGCGATGCCAGTTGTATCACTAATCTTACTGTTTTTCCCAAATTGTGTGTATACTTTTTTTTTTTTTAACTTTTATAGATTTACACTTGACCGCCATCTCGCCTGATGTTAAGCGACGATGCGGTCTACGATGGAGCGTGTTTACCTAGAAGATACCGATTCACTCTCGATTTGAAGACACAAAGATTGTAACCATCGGGGAAAACCCACTCAGGCAACGTATTCCACAGCCTAGACGTTCTTATCACTAAAGTAGAGTCAAATCTCTTCGTTCGTGTCTTTGGAACATCAACCATGAAACGATGTCGTTTTTTCGAGCTACGAGCATTCCGATAGATTTATGTTGTGAGCAATAAAGAATTTTCATTAATTCATTTAATGTATTGGGTGTAGACTGGCCAACTAAGATATTACTAGTTGGTGGCAAGTCTGCCTGTGAAAGTGCGAAGGACTGGGTTAGTGGGTTCGATTCCTACCCAAGGCAAATATATAAATATATATTGGTTTGCATCTGATTGCTAATCAATTGTTTTATAGTAAGTATTTAGTATCCCCGTGATAGTTTTGTAAATGCGTCGGCATTCAGAATGTTTAAAAGAAACGATTACATAATAAAGAAAAAAATAACTAAACAGTAATATGATATGTGGAATTGAACTGTAATATGTGGCTTTAGAAAACTTAAAGTTGCTCAATTTGTGCTGACTTAATTATCTTTTTCTTTTATAGCATAGAGTGACGAGACGAGCAGGACATGTGCCTGATGGTAAGCAACATGCCTGCCACATAACAGCACAGTGACACACAACTATTGGAACATGAATAGTCCAAATCATTACCTAGCACTGCACTGCGCTCGTCACCCAGAAATCTAAGATGTTATATCATTGAGCCCTGTAATTTCTCTGGAAACAAATCCAAATCCCCTCAGTAGTTGCGTCAATGAGTAACAAATAATCATGAACAAACAAACATACATTGTATAACTTTTGCGTTTATAATATTAGTAGGATGATACCGAAAGACTAAATAGGTACCTACCTACTTAAAAGTATCTGCCGAATAAAATACCACTAATTTATTTCAATTGTTTAAACTCGCTGTGTGCGACATACTCGTATTTGAAACTAAGCTATATTTGTCCTATTATTATATTAGTTGTTTGAGATCCATAGCAATTGACGTCACACATAACTACTTACTTATTAATCTTATATGAACTGAATTATCTACAAATACATAGGTCTTTGTAGAGAATTCTGCGATCCCACGGGTGTTCGTACAGGGTATACGTGTGCGAAGCCGTGATGGCCTAGTGACTAGACCGTGCGATTCTCAATCGTAAGATCGCAGGTTTGAATCCCGCCTGCACCTTGTGAGTATTTTCCAAGTTTAGATCTATAACTTTGTCGTAGCCACTGGCATTAACGGTGAACGAATAATCGTGAAGAAGCCAGCATGATCCAATATTTTTAAAACTGTTTGAATTCTTGTTTTATGCGCCATGCAGTTGGCCATTGTGGTGTACAGCTTTAAAGGCAGTGGTCACGACAAACTTTTACATTTGCACTTGAAAAAAATATTCAGAAGTCAGAGATTCGATCCAGCAACCTCACGATCGAAATCCGACGTTCTAGCGACCAGGACACCATGGATTCTCGGCAAGTACTGTCTGTATATAAAACCGTTAACATTTATCCCATTAAAATTGTCCCAGTCGAAGAATTACATCACTAATGGAAACTATTATCGTTTTAATATACAAAACTCCCATAAAGTTCAGTAAAGTATGATCTATTAAATTGAACAAGTAAGGGTGACGCGGGTCATCTTACAATGGTGCCACCGTCACCCTGGAAGGAAGTGTCAATTGGTGATCAAGGGCGCACCAGCGTGTTGAGAGCCGTCTGCGGCGCGCAGAGTTACTTGACCCGATATGATGTGACTCACCCTTCAACAGTTATTGTCATGTGCTTCTTCCTTTTTGATACGCTATCAGTTCGTGTATTTATTTTTTACTGGCTTTGAAAAATTTCACGTTATCCTGGATAGTTATTTTAAAAACAATTTAAGTGTAGTCGTATACGAATACATTGTTCATCATTAGCGCCCCGCGAGTTTACTTGCGTATTTCAGACTTTAATTTGACTGTCCAAATCAAAACTCAAATGTTCAACCTTATGTGTTTCATTTAAACGTATGCTGCTCATTTGTTGCTCTATCATATAGTAAAACAGAAAGGATCAAGCAGAAATTTGGACCATAGGTTAGGTTATAGTTGGAAATGGCGCACAGGTTACATTATCGTAATATTACGGGTATGAGAACTACGCAGGTAAAGCGTGGGGCGTTGCTAGTATTATATTGTAGACATTAAATGAATCTACGTATTATCACAAATAGAAGTCCGTTTTTGCATTATTATAAAATTATTATTTTCCATTCAATGTCTATAGTAAAGAATGTATAACAGATGTCTTGTAGGATAAAGTTTACTTACCTGTTAAGTCTTCGAATAGCATGACTCATTTAGGAAATGATCGAACTATCGCTTAGAAGTATATTTGACTATTTATTTATGATCTGACGTGAACTGATCCTTCTTTACATTTCGACCCTTTAAAACCATTTTGTTTTTTCATTTTCATTAAAAGTGGCCTTATGGTTCTGAGGCTATCTTGTACCAAAATTCCTGCAAATTGGTTCAGTACCGTGAAAGCGTAACAGGCAGATAAACTAGAGTTACTTTCGCATTTATAATATGAATTGAAATATTCCGAGTACCTACTACACACAGACAAGGCCATAGTAACGGTCATTATTTCAAATACCGAAACTGATTAGCATCCTCGAACGAAAGCGAAACTGCGCTGACATTGAGAACGATATCCGTGGGCTGTATGTAGCCTGCTCGGCATTGTAGTCTCGCTTCTTTGTCATTTACCGGCCGGCTATTGTCATTGTTAAAAAAAACATAGTTTTTTTACCGATAATAGGCTAGCGATTGACCGGCATCTCGCGTGATGTTAAGCGATGATGCGATCTACGTTGCTGTGCGCCACTGCGCCTGTCGTAGTGCATATACAGATACGGTACGCGGAGTTTTTTAAAACATGACCTCTTTTGTACCGCCATCGTACAAAGAGGGTATTTACACGTTTAGCTTGTCCTCTGTATAATAGGTATGTAGCTTAGCACAAAAGATTAACTTGTTTTGTTATCTTAGCTACTAAAAGAATGGATTGATTCTGTTTAAATTTTGTCAAACATACATAGTTTCTGTAGAATGTCATTTTAAAAAGTTATTTTGGGAAACATTAGATCGCGATTAAATCCTCTAAAATCCTTTCAATATCTTGTCTAAAGACGTATGCAGGGTATTTCCGCGGCATCCCGCAATAGAACATAATGCACTTTTTTCTAATTGTGTTTGAATAGATCACCATTTATTCAAGGAACAAACCTGTAAGTCCTCGATAATCATGTCCAGCAGCCCGCGTCCTAGCAAGTGCTGATGGGGCGGCACCACCATCGAGTGCACTCGCTCCATCAGCCCGGGCAGCGCGTTCGGTTCCGGAGACACGCACCATTCCGCAAAGTCTTGCAGCGTACTCTTCTCCAACTCTTCTTGCAAGCCTACGTATTGCAGCATCAGCCGGTTCGCAGACGATACCCGGCCTAACAAATCTGCCATATCGTGTAACCGCAGCTCGACCCGAGTGCCTCTACCCCGGTTCTTGGCTAAGAACATCGCGACAGCACCCGCTTTTTCTACGTCCAGCTCCAACCGTTGTATCGCCCGCGTTACTCCCGCCAGTTTCGCTAGCACAACCCTCTCCCGCCGTTTTATGTACGGCAGTTCCACGCCCTTCGTCGCGTTGAAGTTTTTCCCTATCAGGTCCCATGAACTTAGCACTTCTTCCCCTATTTCCTTGCCCAGTTTGATCACGTCTATGACATCGTCGACGAGCGCGTGCGCGAGCGATGTTAGCGCGAGGAGCGCGAGCCACGACCGTCGAACCTCCATGGCGGGTTCCGACTGACTGACGTAAGGCGGCGAGGTCGTGGGGTGCCCACTACCTCGTTCAATCTCCTCAATACGAAACTAAAAAAATTGGAGTGCGAATGTCTCGGTAAGTCATTGTTTCAACACAATGCAAAGGTGTAAGTCAAAATGAAAAAAACACCGCCATTCATAGCGTAGTATGCTCAGCTGCTTTGTTATTTGTATTACTTTGTTCCATGTTATGATAAAGTGAGATATGCCGGCCTGAAATATGGAGTTGTTGTATTCTAGATTGTACCTTCTTTCTCCTACTTACTATTCAACTTCCCGAGAAGGAAGTTAATGCTTTTCGAGAGTGTGTCTTTATTTATTTTAGAAATTGTATATTACAAATTCAGCCAGCAATTTTACTAAGTAATGAAAACAGTGTCGTTAGACAAGATTCAAACTAACACCACATTTAAATGAAAATACAACTACGCATTCAATTTTTTTTATATTATTGTATAATACTTACCTTTACCATTTTTACTACACTTCGCAAAATTCACATAAAATTCCCATTAATTTTGTAACACTGATATGTCTGGCAACATCGTTGTTTGAAATCTAAAGTAAAGCGTCGTTTTGCCTACACATGTGAACACGCCTTTTGATGTAACTTTCTATTTCTTAAGTTTCTAATATTTTTTTCAAAGTCCGAGGGTTAGTTTTTAGGGTTGGAGGGTTTAAATTCTTGCATAAATTACCATTGTGATGTTAATTTATCACAAGGCTTTTGAATAATCTTATCTTATGCTAATAACATCCCGCGGTTTCATCCGTGCAGTTCCCGATTCCGTTATTTTCTCGGAATAAAAAGTAGCTTATGTTTTATTCCGGGCTAGTATCTATCTATGTACTTACCAAAAACAAAATTCATCAAGAATTGTTCAGTAGTTTTTGCTTCAATTTGTTACAAACATCCATAGTTACAAACTTTTATATACCTATATAATACTAGCTGTACCCTGCCCCGCTTCGCTGTGGCAATGTCACACAAACTGTCATGCAAAAATTGATAATAAACAATCCTTGATGCCGATTATATATCATTCTAAAATTTCAGCTCGATCGGTGCAGAACTGTTTGAGTTTTTGAAGCGTACACAAACCAACATAACATTTTTATATATAAAGATTAATAGGATGACAGTATTTATGTCATCATCATCACTCACAGCCTCTCTCTTAGCTTCCCATCTGCCTCGGTATATGTACTCTAACCTGAATTTGAATGTATTTTATTTTTCATAGAAACTTATTATATTAGAAGGTTTTTTTCCCACTGCTGGGACTCGGTGCTTTATCTCACCAGTGGGATTCAGTCAGAATCCATCACGCTGGCCAAGTGTGTGTTGGCAGATACTCAAAACATGTCAGCGAAATAAGTATTTCTTTGAACGGCCGTAAAAGATTATAGATAGATAAACTTTATTACACGTGCATAAAACAAAAACTTTTAAAGAAATAAACTATTTTTTACAAAAAATTAAACCGACTTCAACACCACAAATAGGCACTCAAAAGCGAAAAATAATTTAATATAGGTAATTATTATAACCGCTACTCACTTATCCATATGAAGTCGGTGCCAGGCTAGTTAAAAAGTTAGTAGATATACTATGTACGAGGTAGTAAGTAAGTAGGCATAGGTAAGTAGTATCTATCTACTACCTGTTAGATTTGGCTGGCACCGACTTCATATAGATGAGTGAGAAGCGGTTATAATAATTACCTATATTAAAATTATTTTCGCTTTTGAGTGCCTATTTGTGGTGTTGAAGTCGGTTTAATTTTTGTAAAAATAGTTTATTTTACCCTTTTTAGTGCTAAACAAGTTTTCACTAATGCATTTACACGATTTTGTGTTGAGATCTCAATACATGAATTAAACCCAAACACTGGGTAGTTCCTGTAAGCCGTTAAGAAATTCCCTTGACTGTCCTTTATCTTCATCATCAGACCACTAATGACAGTCACAACCCATCCATGTAAAAAGTTCTCATCAATACAAATTCATCGAGCCCAAACACAAGGTAACTACTATGTACCGTCGAGGAGTTCCTCGGCCGTCTTCCGCTCCCTCATCAGATCGACTCCAGACCATCTTTAAACTATACTGCTTTAAAATGCTCAAGCAAAAACTTAAGTAACGCACTAGTCATCTTTACAATTTTCGAAAGTTATCCTCGATTTCTCTAGGATACCATCATCAGATCCTGGTTTCCTTATCATGGTACCACCCTTGGAATATCACCTTTACAACAAAAAAAGAATCATCAAAATCGGTTCATAAACGACGAAGTTATCCGCGAACACACATAAAAAAAAAAAAAAAAAAAAAGGAACATACATACGGTCGAATTGAGAAACCTCCTTTTTTGAAGTCGGTTAAAAAAGGAACATACATACGGTCGAATTGAGAAACCTCCTTTTTTGAAGTCGGTTAAAAACCTAAAATTATAGTAAGAATTGGCGGCCTTATCCTTAAAAGCGATCTCTCACAGGCAACCGTGGAATGAAAAATTATTACAAAATAGAGGAAAACGAATAATGATGATGATGATATGTATAGATTTGCGTGGTATTTGCGTTTGTTGATTCTAAGATGCCGGGAAATAACTCTTATATGGCATCTCATGTTTACTAATTTTTCCGAGGAGCCATGAGATCTGTAAGAGAAAACAGAGATGCTCATTTACTACGCTTATCATCAGGCGAGGTGGTGGGTAATCGCAGACTTACTTATGTAGGATATAAACAAATATTTTATGTTTATTTACTAACGCAGTGCTCGCGGTTTTACCCGCGTAGTACCCTTTCCAGTTATTTTCCCGGAATAAAATGTATAGCCTATGTATGCTTCCAGACTATAATCTACCTGTATTCCAAATTTCAACCAGATCCGTTCAGACGGTACGACGCGATTGAGCAACAAACATTTAAACATACAAACATTGACATTTATCATATTAGTAGGATGATGATAGATATAAGATCTTATACTTGTAGGACATTTTAGACTTTTTGTAAAAGAATCTGTGACTTTTGGCCTTGCCTTAACTACTTGCTTACTGCATAGCGAACTTACATCAGGCACAGAGCCTAAAAAAAGTGGTCAAGCGCGAGTCGGACTCGCCCATGAAGGCTTCCGTAGCAGCAAGTAACATTAATATAAAAGTTCTTGTAGTTCGTTGTTACTTTAATCAGTGTTTTAACAATATTCAATTTATGACGTATTAAAATAAAACTACTTACTATCTAGTAAGTATCTCATTGAAACCAATTTTCGTTGATAATTTACATGGTAATGTACTTCATACATTTTTTTAGTTTTGTCAGTCTCTATTTTAGAAGTTAGAGGGGGGGGGGGGGAAGGGGACACATTTTACCACTTTGGAAGAGTCTCTCGCGCAAACTATTCAGTTTAGAAAAAAAAGTATGTTAGAAACCTCAATATTATTTTAGATGACCCACACGTATGGTATTGGAGAAAAAAAAATTTTTGAGTTCCAGTTCTTAGTATGGGACACTCCTAAAATTGATTGTTTATTTTCTATTTTTTGTATGAAAATCTTAATGCGGTTCACAGAATACATCTACTTACCAAGTTTCAATAATATAGTTCTTATTGGTTCGGAGAAAAGTGGCTGTGACATACGGACAGACAGACATGACGAATCTATAAGGATCCCATAATTTGCCATTTGGCTACGGAACCCTAAAAACCAACCCAAACTTGCTAACTATACTTACTTGAGTATGAGTAGACTTGTATGAGAAATCCTACTAATATCATAAATGTCAATGTTTGTATGTTTGCTGCTCAATCACGTCGTAACGTATGTACGGATCGGACTGAAATTAGGAACATAGTTAGATTATACATAGTTTTGGAATAACACATAGGTTGTTATCCCGAAAAAATAACACAAACGGGAACTATGCTGGTGGCGCGTTTCTACTCTTAAATTGGTAGTTTCTGCAGTTTAAACTAATTAAGAACAAATTGGGAGATCATTATCGTTAAAGTGTAAATAAGTAATTAAAAATAATTACTTACATGAGCATGTTGTATTAAGAATAATATTTGTGTTTATTTGACGCCTTTTAATGTATCATCGTATTCAAAATCAATCTGTCTTACCATCTGGTGCATCTCTTCCCTCAACATAAACAGCCCACTACACGTTCCCACTGCTGGGACCCGGGGCCTTCTCTCGCAAGGAGAGAGTCGAGGCCATAATCCACCACGCTGGCCCAGTGTGGGTTGGTGGATGCCACATGACTTCGAAAGATTCTAGGTAATTGTCGGTTTCCTCACGATGTTTTCCTTCACCGTTTCAAGTTAGCGGCATTAAGCACATGTCTTCGAAAAGACAGTGGTGCGCGCGTGGTGTTTGAGCCCGGGGTCTCCGGATCGGCAGTTGGCGTTCTCCCGACTAGACCAGCCGTAACTTACGCTTTTTACTCTTCCCTCACTACACACCAAAATATAAAATCAGGATAAAAATATTGCCTTGTCATATTTGTTACAATTTTAGTTATTAACATTTGTATTACTTACTACTAATTATATGAAATGAAATAAAAATATTTATTAGGAAACATCATAATAGTGCAGGTAGTATGAGGAGTATTCCTAAAATATTCTAAATCTAGACTATGTAGCAGCGCCCGGTTTTACCCGCCTAGTACTCGTGCTTGGAATTTTTCCGGGTTAAGAAGTACCCTAGTGCTATTAAATCAGATCAGTTTGCTGGAATTATACAAAATGAAGACTTGTACTACTAATATTATAAATGGAGCTGGAAATAGGAATGGAATCGCATCGGAACGCCTGTATAGATAGGGTTAAAATTTTGAATTTATATAATACAGATAGATTATAGTCTAGAATAGCACATAGGCTACTTTTCATCCCAAGATAATAACGGGAATGGGAACTACATACATGTGTTATTGATGTATTGTGTTATTTTTACACTTACGTCTATAAATCCGATTTTCTAATATTTTTACACTTACGTGTATATATATCCGATTTTCTAATATGTATTTTCGTTAGATGTTAATTGAAGTTACCAAAAATAATACTTTGAATATTGACTTGCTTTGTTGTTAATAAACTGACTTCATGTTACTTGTATGACTCGTTCTTATATGTAGATATGTATGAAGATTTTTACATAAGTGCAATGTGTAGGAGAGTGATTGCTGTCAATCTTTATATTCTACATCCGGTCTGATCGCTGCTCTTGTGTGCGAATAATAGCCGATAGAAATATGCAACTGCAGTAGGTAAATATTGAAAAGGTTACCCAGAAAGCCTTCCCTTCGCTGAAAAGGATGTATGGTACCCCACTCATCATTAAGGACAAAATTGTATCCATCGACAAAAATCCACTCGGAGAACGCATTCCACAGTCTAAGTAAGTAGACGTTCTCAGTACGAAAGTGAAGCAAAACTACGTTTGTCGATCTAATATTTGATGTAAGTGTCGCTGACGACGTGACGTGGTTAGGATTATTTATACATTAGCGGTCAGCCCCGGCTTCGCCTGTGGTACGTATATACAGTACTTCAGGGACTCTCAGTACTCACGTACATATTTATGTATATCCAACGGTGAATTTTTATATAAATCGGTCTGGTAGTTTCTGAAATTAGTGCGATCAAATAAACTCTTCAGCTTTATAATATCAACAGTATAGATTCAAGAGTCATGAGGTAAATATGAATGTCACTGTCCCAAGTGTATATTATAATAATTACCTAACCATTTATCTAAGACGGAAATGAAAGCCGTTTAATTTGCAAAAGTACCGAAATATGACACCCTCGGGTTCTTCGTGGAAAAATGTACCGCAGGCAGAATTAGGGGAATTCCCCTTCTAAATTCCTGCTTACAAAGTGAAACCGAGCGTGCGTGCCGGATCAGTATCGACTAGGGTGTGAATATCGGGAGCCTGAATATAATTTCAGAAAATACCGGTATTTAAACCACGTGATTCTGTGTTATTGATAAAAAAAATTAATTACCACTAAGCATAAGTCCAGCACGGTACGTGCTGGACTCACGTATGTCACAATTTTTTTCTCAAAAGGAAAAGAATCAAAATTCCGCTATTTCCGGAATATCCCAGTTGGTATAGATCACACTCACTTTTTTATATTCAACTAGCGGCCCGTTCCAGCTTCGCTTGGATATTGTCACATAAAGCCCATTAATCGAAATATAAACTATCCTATCTTTTAAGTTGGATCAATCCACACACGGTATCCAAATTTCATTAAAATCGGTTAAGTAGTTTAGGAGTCCATCGCGGACAAACATCGTGACAGGAGATTTATATATATTAAGATGTATAAGGGAGGCGTTACTTGTTTCATATTTATAGAAGTAATTAGATACACGAATAAACAGCTTTTGATGCGATATTCTCTAAAATTTACGTCATCGAGACGTGCATAGGCAGCCTATTTTATGTTCCCACTGCTGGAAGCTGGGTTTTCTCTCCCAAGGAGAAAATGCCATCAGGCTCCAGTTGATCCATGACGCAGGGCCTATAAAGATTCTAGAAATATGTCGCTTTCCATGATCTTTTCTTACGCCTTATTAAGATAGTGGCATTACGCACATGATTTCTAAAAGACAGTGGTGCTCGTAACATTAGAACCAGGGGCTCCGGCCTCCGGCACTTGCCGTTCTCACAACTAAACCGTCCGTAACTTGAATGTCGTCCAGGTATTTCAACGCCCCACCAAATCACCCGGTGTCCTGTGTCTGGAGTCGGCTGACACCGAGCTCGTTAAGTTAATGGTTGACTCGTTTTTTGTGGAAACATATTCCAAATTATAATATTAGTTCTGTATTTCGGGCACATTTTAGTGTGAAAACCAACGTGGTTTGTACAAAATTAATTCACAGTTGAAACTGACCCTTGAAATAATTAAAAACTTGCTAACCTGTCCCCTTACAATGTTCAGTCTCTCATCCTGAAGTTTCCAAATACCAGGTTTGGTCATGTCAGAATCCTAAGCCTCGCAAAGTGTGGGGGAGTGCGGATCTGAAAATTTAGGGACTGTGTTTGAATCGGTTGCAATGTTCAGTTTGTCAGCCCTATAACTGTGAAATGGAAAAAATGTGCTTGACTAGCAAACTACAACTCAGTGGCACTACTGAGTTGTAGTTTGCATATCAAGCCCATTATATCATACATTTACATTATATTATTAGTGATGACGAGTCTGAACAGAATCACATGCTAATTATGACTGAAAAATCTAGTGTATTCCATAGAAACTCTGTATTTTACGAGACAAAAAGTAGTTCACTATGTATGTATGACGACTACTATAATAATACCATGAGGTAAACCTAGACTGTTTCTGCTTATTTGTCACTCATTCTGTAAAAATAATGAATGTTACGTCGTTGTCAACAGAGTCTATTCTACGAGATCCTGGCCGGCGTGTGGGTGCGGAACGGGCTGCAGATCAAAGGGCAGGCGATGACGTACATCCAGGCCAATTTCTGCAACTCGATGGTCGACATGGACATCTACTTCCTGCAGCTGTGCGCGGCCAACCTGCCGGCCGATCAGTTCCTGGATATGTGTATTGACATGTGAGTACAATAAATATATGAGTATATTTATGCAAGGCGCCAACGCCAGTGATAGAAGCCATGAGCACTGAGCGGCATGGCTAGTTGATTTGCCTATAAATAATGGCAATGACAACGATTCCTTCAGGTATCAGTTGTATGCTATTATTTCAGGAATCATTTGTTTGTCTGTAGCGTATGTTAATTAGTAAGAAAAGATAATTTCAGGCCCTGCGCCCCCTGCGCTGACCCGCAAGTCCGTTTGGTAGTAGGGGCACCCAGCGCCACATACAATAGGTCTATAACCCGCAAGACCGTTAGGTAGTAGGGACACCCAGCGCCAGAAACCATAGGTCTGGGTCGACGTATAATAATCAACACAACCAGCGATGATAATATACCGAGAGCTGCCATCAATTTTTGGGTAGGTCTTTGAGGCAAGATGAAGACTTGTCACATACCTCTTCTATTATAGCCCGACACAGAGCTGACCTGGTTGTTGAGTACCGGAACAGTCTTACCGCCATCAGCCGTCTTTCGTATATAGTGAAGTTTCAGGGAGTGATAAACTGTTTTATGATTAGCGTTCTCTGCGCAAGTCACGTCCATGATGAACGTGTATGTATGATGCATGTGTCACGTGTCTGAAATGAGCGCTTGTGACATTCACGACGTCCCCATCTACTTAGACTAATGCATACTTAGTTATTCTTTGTGATTTTTGAAATGAAAACTTCTGATCGCATTGGGCACTTTTTGGTTGTGAAAAATCTTATGGGTTCACCGACATACGTAATAGCAGTATGTATGTAGCTATATATTTGTTTAGAGCTGTAGAGTGACGCGACGAGCAGGACATGTCCCTGACGGTAAATAACACGCCTCAGAAACGAACAGTCTCACGCAGCCACTGGTACATGGAAATGGGTACAGCCCAAATCATTACCTACCCCTGCTCTTGTTACCCAGAGATATAAGATGAGTTATCTTTATGCCTTGTAATTTCTCTGAAAATATCGCCCTTTCAACCGGAACATATCTGACGTATTGTGCGACATTAGTGCTGTTAAATACTCTTACTGATATTCTACATCATATGTTTGCACTTTTATTGGCAGGCCCTATAGCTGGCATTTTTTTTTAAATTATTTTTGTGACGATGTCGTGACGTTCGCAATAACTGCGTCAGGTTCGGCGTCCGCGAGTGGCTGAGCATGGTGCCGATGCCGCCGGCGCAGGCCGCGGAGCAAGACGCCATGGTGGAGGGGCTCCTCACCTTCCTCGCCATCCTCGTCTCCTCGAGGACCAACCTCGGTAAGTTACCCGAATCATTCAACATTGATATTATGGGATACTGCTACCGATCCTGTATTTCCCGATAGGTACCAGTAAATGTATATTGCTACGTAGTAGTAGATTTTATGTATGTACTTAGGTATGTAAGTGATAGTGGTAGATAGTAGGGTAATTTCTAGCTCTTTTAATTTTTTGCGTTCTTGCTCTTATATAGAGTATTTTTAGCACCCTTGTAATAATAGGTCGACTAAGTACCAGAGAGGTTTTGTATTTGACCGTGAAACGTGCCGGTGGAAAATGATGTCGCTCGAGATCCGATCAGTCTTATAGATATATACACTAAGGTGGTACGAGGCATGGCTAAGTTCTGTCGTTTACATATTTACTGCCAATTTTGGATTATAAACTATTTAAATAGTGTTGAGCTAAACCTTAACGATTTCTGAAATTAAGAAAACTTCGTGATCAGACATTTCATTCTGGTTAAGAAGCAATCAAAACTTTCAAATCAGCCATATTGAATGTGTCCACTTAGGAGTGGAAGCTCAAGAGATAAATAAATAGGATAAATGTTTTTATTACTGGCTCGAGCGAATGGAAAAGTATATTAAGTTACATGGTGAATACTTTGAAGAACAATAAAAAGTACATTACTATATTTTCCTTTTCGTCAAACGATAAAACTTAAAAGACATGCCACCTCGTATTAGTTTTAGTTAATGTACACAATGTAGAATGTAGATCGAACAAGAACATTATCTTCACGCTATCTTCCTCGTGTCCCGAGAGCACAGCAGCTTATACTGACAATCACTTAAGCTTTTCCTTTCAGCCTGTTCCGAAAAAGTTGGCGGGGTGTATCGTTAAGGGACTGGTTGTCTTGCAGGTAACGACGAGCTGACCCAGTCGCGGCTGGAGGTGAGCACGCTGCTGGCCGCGGGAGACAAGACGCACTCGCAGCTGTTGGAGCTGATGCCGGAGCGATCGGGGAACGCGCACACCAGGAACTTCGAGACTGTGCTCAAGGAGGTAACTGCATTCAGACTGGAGCAGGTAACGACGACCTGACCTAGTCCCGACTGAAGCTGGACTGTGCTTAAGGAGGTAACTACATTGAGACTGGACCAGGTAACGACGACCTGGTCCAGTGCTCCAAAGTAACTGCCGAGAGTGGATTGCCAAGCACTGTCTATCATCATAAAAATTTAAAAATTTGTGTAATTTTTATTGTATAGAAAGAAGGGTGGACCGAATAGGACATGCCTGTGATATATGTATCACACAGTGGCATGCAGCTATTGAAACATAAAGAGTTTAAATCATTTATTACCTAGAACTGCACTCGCCGCCCATATATTTTAGGTCATTCATATTTATACAATGGTCAACTCTTTGCTCTGTAATTTCTCTGAAAATGATTAATAGAAAATGTTACTTTTAATATGTAATTCTATGTATGTACATAGAATTAATTTATCCAAAGACTGCCGATAGAAGTTGAACTTACAACTCAGGATTTAATAACTCACTTTGGAAACTACGCGGGTGAAACCGGAGGGCGTTTCTTATATTTGGAATAAGTCTTCAAAGTATTGTCGTTTAAATAAAACTTCTAAACATGGCCATGGTCCCGAGTTCACGCGAAGATTTCTTTCATTCCCGAGCGACGCTTGAGCTCAATACACACCCCACAAAAATCTGTTCGTGGTGCACCGAAAGAAATTTTCGCTTCAATAAACCGAAATCGGTGGAAACACTGAGGCTAAAAACAGTTTCCACTGGTGCAACAAAAGTAACGTGAACGCGAAAGAAACGCTTAAAACGCGTTCACGATTGTAATAATATGATCGTTTCTGTGCACAGCTGTCGACGTACCGGCCTCCGCCGAAGGGGTCGGAGAACCTGGAGCAGGGCCTGTTCGTGCCGCGGCCGATCGTGTGGGAGCAGTACTACGACCCGCTACACGTGCTGCGCCGCGCCGTGCACCGCCGCGACTTCCACGCCTCCATGGAGCGCTACACCGCCGCGTGAGTCTCCGACGCCTCCTCACCTACACACGAGGACACCTCCTCACCTACACACGAGGACACCTCCTCACCTACACACGAGGACACCTCCTCACCTACACACGAGGACACCTCCTCGCCTACACACGAGGACACCTCCTCAGCTACACACGAGGACACCTCCTCACCTACACACGAGGACACCTCCTCACCTACACACGAGGACACCTCCTCACCTACACACGAGGACACCTCCTCATCTACACACGAGGACATCTCCTCAGCTACACACGAGGACATCTCCTCACCTACACACGAGGACACCTCCTCAGCTACACACGAGGACATCTCCTCACTCCACACACGAGGACACCTCCTCAGACACCTCAGCACACGAGGACACACACGAGGACACCTCCTCACCTACACACGAGGACACCTCCTCACCTACACACGAGGACACCTCCTCACCTACACACGAGGACACTCCTCACCACCACACACAGGACACCTCCACACACGAGGACACCTCCTCACCTACACACGAGGACACACACGAGGACTCTCCTCACCACACGAGGACTCTCCTCACCTACACACGAGGACACCTCCTCACCTACACACGAGGACACCTACACACGAGGACACCTCTCACCTACACACGAGGACACCTCCTCACCTACACACGAGACACACACAGGACACCTCCTCACCACACACGAGGACACCTCCTCCACACGAGGACACCTCCTCACCTCCTCACCTCACACACGAGGACACCTCCTACACGAGGACATCTCCTCACCTACACACGAGGACACCTCCTACACACGAGGACACCTCCTCACCTACACACGAGGACACCTCCTCACCTACACGAGGACTCCTCACCTACACACGAGGACACCTCCTCACCTACACACGAGGACACACGAGGACACCTCCTCACACGAGGACACCTCCTCACCTACACGAGGACACCTCCTCCTACACACGAGGACACCTCCTCCTACACACACGAGGACACCTCCTCACCTCCTCACCTCCTACACACGAGGACACACGAGGACACCTCCTCACCTACACACGAGGACACCTCCTCACCTACACACGAGGACATCTCCTCACCTACACACGAGGGACACCTCCTCACGAGGACACACTCAGGACACGAGGACTCCTCACCTACACACGAGGACACCTCCTCACCTACACACGAGGACACCTCCTCACCTACACACGAGGACACCTCCTCACCTACACACGAGGACACCTCCTCACCTACACACGAGGACACCTCCTCACCTACACACGAGGACACCTCCTCACCTACACACGAGGACACCTCCTCACCTACACACGAGGACACCTCTCCTCACCTACACACGAGGACACCTCCTCACCTACACACGAGGACACCTCCTCACCTACACACGAGGACACCTCCTCCTCACCTACACACGAGGACACCTCCTCACCTCACACACGAGGACACCTCCTCACCTACACACACGAGGACACCTCCTCACCTACACACGAGGACACCTCCTCACCTACACACGAGGACACCTCCTCACCTACACACGAGGACACCTCCTCACCTACACACGAGGACACCTCCTCACCTACACACGAGGACACCTCCTCACCTACACACGAGGACACCTCCTCACCTACACACGAGGACACCTCCTCATGAGGACACCTCTCACCTACACACGAGGACACCTCCTCATCTACACACGAGGACATCTCCTCACCTACACACGAGGACATCTCCTCAGCTACACACGAGGACATCTCCTCACCTACACACGAGGACACCTCCTCAGCTACACACGAGGACATCTCCTCACCTACACACGAGGACACCTCCTCAGCTACACACGAGGACACCTCCTCACCTACACACGAGGACACCTCCTCGCCTACACACGAGGACAACTCCTCACCTACACACGAGGACCTCCTCGCCTCACACGAGGACACACACACGAGACACCTCCTCAGCTACACACGAGGACACCTCCTCACCTACACACGAGGACACCTCCTCACCTACACGCGAGGACACCTCCTCACCTACACGCGAGGACACCTCCTCATCTACACACTCAGATGATACCTCCTCATCTACGCACTCAGATGATAACTCCTCATCTACACACTCAGATGATACCTCCTCAACTACACACTCAGATGATACCTCCTCATCTACACACTCAGATGATACCTCCTCATCTACACACTCAGATGATACCTCCTCATCTACACACTCAGATGATACCTCCTCATCTACACACTCAGATGATACCTCCTCATCTACACACTCAGATGATACCTCCTCCGCTACACACGCAGACACCAGAGCCCTACACACTTAAGCTAAGAACTTATGGACTGATTTTTACTCGCGACCGGGTCGGTTGCGGGTCCGGAGCTTCTGTAGAATGCAGAACAACAGATATATTTTTGATATTTTTTTCAAAATTTGATAACTTACTTTGGAAACTACGCGGCTAAAGCCAGAGGGCGTAGCCATGAGCATAGAAATCAAACCATGCTGACGGAGTTCTAAATGGCTATGATCCCGAGTTTACCCGGAGGGCGTGGCCATGAGTATGGCCATTTATAAATCTGACGCATTTCTAAATAGTCAATTTCTAAATATCATTCCCGAGCGTGACGCTAGAATTCAGTTCACAGCCCACGAAAAATCTGTCTGTGGCGCGCCGAAAGATGTTTTCACTTAAAAAATTGGCAGTGAGACAAATGAAGTAATCGAGTGTTTGGTTATCGGCAGTGTCCGCGAGAAGCAGAAGGCGTCCGGCGCGGGCGCGGGCGCGGGCGCGGACGGGGCGGGCGGCGCGCTGTGGCCGCCGCTGCGCGCCGCCGCCGCGCCGCCCGCCGGCGCCGGCGACCCGCGCGCCATCTGCGGCTCGGGCGTGCTGCACGGCGCCATCCTCGCCGTGCTGCACCGCGGCGTGCACCGGTACCGCCCGCCTGTCTACTACCTGTCGCTTGTATTCATATCAACTATCGAACTACACCCCGTTCACATAATTTTCCAGCGATAAAAAGTCATGAGGCCGTCCTTTGTTGCACCGCGGCGTGCGTAATCACCTGTCGCTTGTGGACACACTAGTAGCGAGTCGTTATTATGTCAGACTCAGTACCATAAAGTTGTGCCTTTACCGACTAAAACCACCACGATCTGCCAAATTGGGCGCTTGCGCTGAGAAGATGGAAACACGTCAGAAATCTTTCTCCAATCCTACTGCGAAAAACGTAATTAAAGAAACAGATTCCGACTTTCGACTTGAGGATACTAAGATTGTAACCATTAGTTAAAACTCAGTCTGTAGTAAATCCTATATTTGTATACTGTAACGTGTTCCCTGTCCCCGCCAGGCGCGGCGCGGACGCGCACGCGCCGCACGCGCCGCCGGACCACGTGCTGGCGCTGGCCGTGTTCCTGCTCGACGTGGCCGCCTCGCTGCAGGCCGAGCGCGCGCGGAAACACCCGGTCAGTGCACATTTTGATAAACATACTATTTTGACGCGACAACGTTTTTTCCCCGCCAAAAAGACGACCGCAAAGTTATGTTTGTTGGTTTTCTTCATTTCGTGTAATGTAGTTACCAAGGTGCATCAATCGCAATAATAAATCGATGAACGCCCGCTGCACGCACGAAAAAATGTGTTACCTAAATGTGTTATGTGTTGTTATTATTGCCCCGTTGCGCACATTGTCCCGTTACGCTTATTGTCTCGTAACGTTCACGTAATTACATACTTGTCAAAGTCCATAACAGCATCCTGCTGAAGCACAAGACGTTGGCGTAATTGTTCTCACCAAACATATCACATTTACATAGCACAACTGGATAGAAGCCAGAAATTAATACACAATGAATCAGATGACATATAATAATGTGATACAACCGATTAAAAGCTAAAAATGAAAAAAGAAGAAGAAGACTTTATCAGCTGACTATTATTATCATAGTATAAATTCAGACCAATGGAAACTGTGTGGCCAGACATATTGCATGCCTCTAGAAGAAGAGGCCAGTTTGTATAGGGCAACTATTAAAATGTTTTGTATCACCTTATCTTACCTACAAACAACAATAAAGATTTTTGTATTTGTAATCGCAATTTGCGCCAGCGTAAATCATTAACTGTGTAATTTATGTGGAAACATTTCTCTCGAAAACTCGAGAGCACAGTAGCCACGTACAATGTATGCTGTGTGTTTCAGAGCGAGCTGGCGGTGGCGGTGGGCGGCGCGCGGCGGCGCGTGGGCGGCGTGCCGCTGCTGAGCGCGCTGCGCGGCGCCGTCAGCGACAACGCGCGCGCGCTCGTGACGCACGCGCCGCACCGCGCGCCCGCGCCGCGCGCGCGACACCCCGCGCGTCCCGCGCCGCGCCGCGCGCACCGCAACTCCGACAGTCAGTACCACACGAGTATTATACAACACTGACACTCAGCACCACACGAGTATACAACTCTCGACACTCAGCACCACACGAGTATACAACTCTCGACACTCAGCACCACACGAGTATACAACTCTGACACTCAGCACCACACGAGTATACAACTCTGACAGTCAGCACCACACGAGTATACAACTCTGACAGTCAGCACCACACGGGTATACAATTCTGACACTCAGTACCACACGAGTATACAACTCTGACACTCAGTACCACACGAGTATACAACTCTGACAGTCAGCACCACACGAGTATACAACTCTGACACTCAGTACCACACGAGTATACAACTCTGACACTCAGTACCACACGAGTATACAACTCTGACAGTCAGCACCACACGAGTATACAACTCTGACAGTCAGCACCACACGGGTATACAATTCTGACACTCAGTACCACACGAGTATACAACTCTGACACTCAGTACCACACGAGTATACAACTCTCGACACTCAGTACCACACGAGTATACAACTCTCGACACTCAGCACCACACGAGTATACAACTCTGACACTCAGTACCACACGAGTATACAATTCTGACACTCAGTACCACACGAGTATACAACTCTGACACTCAGTACCACACGAGTATACAACTCTGACACTCAGCACCACACGAGTATACAACTCTGACACTCAGTACCACACGAGTATACAACTCTGACACTCAGCACCACACGAGTATACAACTCTGACATTCAGCACCACACGAGTATACAACTCTGACACTCAGTACCACACGAGTATACAACTCTGACACTCAGTACCACACGAGTATACAACTCTGACAGTCAGCACCACACGAGTATACAACTCTGACACTCAGTACCACACGAGTATACAACTCTGACACTCAGTACCACACGAGTATACAACTCTGACAGTCAGCACCACACGAGTATACAACTCTGACAGTCAGCACCACACGGGTATACAATTCTGACACTCAGTACCACACGAGTATACAACTCTGACACTCAGTACCACACGAGTATACAACTCTGACAGTCAGCACCACACGAGTATACAACTCTGACAGTCAGTACCACACGAGTATACAATTCTGACACTCAGTACCACACGAGTATACAACTCTGACACTCAGTACCACACGAGTATACAACTCTGACACTCAGTACCACACGAGTATACAACTCTGACACTCAGTACCACACGAGTATACAACTCTGACACTCAGTACCACAGGAGTATACAACTCGTGACACTCAGTACCACACGAGTATACAACTCTGACACTCAGCACCACACGACTATACAACTCTGACACTCAGCACCACACGAGTATACAATTCTGACACTCAGTACCACACGAGTATACAACTCTGACACTCAGTACCACACGAGTATACAACTCTGACAGTCAGCACCACACGAGTATACAACTCTGACACTCAGCACCACACGAGTATACAACTCTGACACTCAGCACCACACGAGTATACAACTCTGACACTCAGCACCACACGAGTATACAACTCTGACATTCAGCACCACACGAGTATACAACTCTGACACTCAGTACCACACGAGTATACAACTCAGACACTCAGTACCACACGAGTATACAACTCTGACAGTCAGCACCACACGAGTATACAACTCTGACACTCAGCACCACACGAGTATACAACTCTGACACTCAGTACCACACGTGTATACAACTGCGACACTCAGTACCACACGAGTATACAACTCCGACACTCAGTACCACACGAGTATACAATTCTGACACTCAGTACCACACGAGTATACAACTCTGACACTCAGTACCACACGAGTATACAACACTGACAGTCAGCACCACACGAGTATACAACTCCGACAGTCAGTACCACACGAGTATACAACTCTGACAGTCAGCACCACACGAGTATACAACTCTGACAGTCAGCACCACACGAGTATACAACTCTGACACTCAGCACCACACGAGTATACAACTCTGACAGTCAGCACCACACGAGTATACAACTCTGACACTCAGCACCACACAAGTATACAACTCTGACACTCAGTACCACACGTGTATACAACTGCGACACTCAGTACCACACGAGTATACAACTCCGACACTCAGTACCACACGAGTATACAACTCTGACAGTCAGCACCACACGAGTATACAATTCTGACACTCAGTACCACACGAGTATACAACTCCGACACTCAGCACCACACGAGTATACAACTCTGACACTCAGTACCACACGAGTATACAACTCCGACACTCAGTACCACACGAGTATACAACTCTGACAGTCTGTACCACACGAGTATACAACGCCATTTGGTGCGGTCGAGTACGGCCCATATTGGTTTACTCTGGGTCCTTTGCGAACACTTGTTTGTAGAGTCCCACGATTTTTTATAGGTGACATGTGTTATTCTGTGTTACAAATTTCAACCAGATTCGTTCAAGCGTATCCGTTTGTAAAACTTATCCGACTTCTATTACGCAAAAGTAACTAGAAAATACATGTTTAACATTTGGTTTGGTGCCGCAGGTGACACGGAGTGGGAGCCCTCAGAGGCGGAACCCACGAGCAGGCTGCCTTCGATCGCCAAGTCCGTGTCGCTGCCTTCCACCGCCACTAGCACCGCGCTCGCCGTCCCACCATCACTACAGGTAACACATAAATAAATAAATATTGGTGGGCAATTCACACACGACACCAGTATACTCCAAACTCAATCATTTATTGCTTCATTATGTTACAGTAAAAAATAAGTACATTTAGAACAAAATTAAGTAGTAGTAACACAACGGGGTACGTTGTACATTGGGCATTGCAATTTAAGTGTTATTTTGTAGCAAAGCGTTTCATTACACAGTCAAATAGATACTTGGTTTTCATCTTCGAAGGTTCTTAGGATATCAGTTAATATACATAATAATATACACAGTTATACTTATTTTCTCGCGCGTCGGGGAAGAATGAGAAGTGTTTTTTACGACGCGCTTGCACACTGTCACGAAAAACCGACACCCTAAAGTTATGTAGTCAACGTTGTAACTATCACTTGTTGCGTTGAAATTAATAATCTCAACGCAACAAGTGTTAGTTTTCCAACTGCCAGTTTCGGCATCGATCGAAATGATTCATACTTACAATAAAAACAATAATTGTAAATAAAAAAGAAATATACCGCCCAGGAATTGAGCTGTAAACTATCCTATCTTTCAAGTTGGATCAAACTGTACACGGTGTGCAAATTTGATTAAAAGTCGACTAAGTAGTTTAGTGTCCATCGCGGACATACAACGTGGCGCGTAATTCTTGTAAACACACATCTTTTTGTGTAATGTTAACTTTAACAATAATAAAAAATGTTATCTACAGGTGGTGAGAGGAGATTCAGTTCCTGACGACCAATCAGACGGCGGCGGCGACGCGCCGCAAATACGAGCCTTAGAGGTAATTGATTACAACGTTTACGTTTTAATATCATAAAATTATGATTGAAGCGATGACAAAGACGACCCTAATATTTGTATGTATTTAGTCTACCAGCTGGTTACAACCGCGTTTTAAAGATTTCCCCTTTTTTGACGTGACAACGTCTATTAAATCTATGAACGCCGGCTGCATGCACGAAAAAGTGTCCCGTTATGTCCCGTTACGCTCATTGTACGCTTGCGCCGCATCTATCAGTGTTTTGTTATGACGTTGTCACGTCAAACTATCGTCCGTAAACCAACTGACTTTACAGACAACCGATTTTTTTCACAGCACCGTAACTAACTTGGTAAAGTAACCTATGTTATATGCCTTAGAACATCAGTTCGCCGTAATAACCGACTGATGGCGTCGCCTCTATCAAACGAAGCACAGTATCGTAATAGTGTGTGTGTTCCCAGGCAGGAGAGGCGGACAGCCAAGCCCTGGCCTTGCAGTCTCTGGACACGGAGATGGCGCTCGCGCTCGCCTCCGAGTCCGAGCTCGACACGCCGCCCGTGCCCATCGACTACGGTACGTAGCTCTCCGCTCATGCAGCCCACTAAACGTTCCCACTGCTGGGACTCGGGGCCTTCACTCCCAAGGATTGAATCAAACCCATAAAACACCAATGCTGCGGGTTCGTGGATAACACATGCAGAGTCCGCCTGGGGAAGTACCTACCGCACCTTTGCCAGTTATTCTACCGCCAAGCAGTAATGTGCAAACATTACTATGTTCCGGTTTGAAGAGCAATGTTTCCAGAGAAATTACAGGGCTTAGAGATATAATATCTTAGATCTCTGGGTGATGAGCGCAGTGCAGTGCTAGGTAATGATTTGGACTCTTTATGTTCCAATAGGTGCGTGTCACTGTGCTGTTATGCGGCAGGTATGTTGCCTACCATCAGGCACATGTCCTGCTCGACTCGTCACTCTTTATTTAAAAAAAACATAAGAAGGATTACATACCATCATCGGCATCGGTATTATTGACAAATGTTCATGTTGCACATCTACCGGTTATTGTTGGGAATGCCAAGTCTTTGCCGAATACGTCCACTCTGGGACAAAAAATCCAATAAGGTAGATCCAACTTCAACAGAAAGGTTCAGCGAAGAATCCAACTCGGCTGCGCAACGTTCGAAAAATTGCCGCACATGTCTAAGTCCAAAATATCCCAATGCCTGAAGGCGAAAGCCTTCAATCAGTGCGTGTTTCCAGTGCGTGCCACATTGAGGACCTCGACAGGAGGCCGAGACAATAGGCGTGACGACAGGTCCTGCAATTAAATATGTACCAATTTTAATTTTGGTATTTTTTTAGTTTAATTAATATTTCAAAGCTGGATGGGCAAGTCCATTTTAAAAGTACGAAATTATTAGAAAAAATATTTACCACTGGATAATCCATTCAATTCCAAGTGACTATTGTTATGAAACCAGTTTCCTAAACGCAATCTATACTAACATTATAAAGCTGAAGAGTTTGTTTGTTTGTTTGAACGCTAGGATCTCGGGAAGTACTGGTCCGAATTGAAAGATTATTTTTCTATTGGATAGTCCATTTATCGAGGAAGGCTATAGGCTATAGAAAATAACGCTACTATTAATAGAAGCGGAGCATGAATCAAGAATGTAACAAAATCGGGAAAAAATATTCCTTTTTGAGAGTTTTCGTACGTTTCGTGCTTTGACATGACACATGTGTCTAAGATTGCGTCATTGAATATCACAGATTACACACCTCTTAAATATAAAACCCTTGCTAATCAATTTTTTTTCTAAATCTGAGTTGGTACAACCAATTTCCGACAGGTGGCGTAGCAGGTAGCTGAAGAGGCTTTTTGTTTGAAAGCGATATTCTCAGGAATGAGAATGACAGGGAAACCGATTTCAGTCATTCTTTCACATTGGAAATGTGCGGGATCCCGCTGAGTGCTATATATGTACCACGGGCGAAGCCGGGGGCGGGCATCTAGTATTTAATAAAGCTACCATACAAACTTTACGCGCGACGCATATAAAATACGACTCAGTGACGTCACGCTTCGCAGGATTTTGTATGAAGCGTTTTTGGAACAGTCCAAAATTGTGATTTTAAAATCGTGATATCACGGGAAGTTTTTAAGATAACAAAGTGATTCTTTCACCTATGTTTCAGTTATTGAATAGCCTTTCGATGGCACAAAATGAGTCGACATGCCTATTGTCGCGGTGTCGGTAATATTTAAGATAGCTCAACGCAGTTAAGTTGCCACATCAACATTTCCCCGCAGACATGGAGGGCGCGGAGTGGTCGGTGTCGGTGCGCGGCGGCTCGCCCGCGCCCGCGCTCCCCGCGCCGCCGCCGCGCCCCGCGCTCGCGGAGCCCTCCACCAGCAACCAGGTATGCTCATTATGTCTATTACATTTTTTAGTAAAAATGAAGTTATTGTGACAATAACGCAAGACACAAGAACAGAATTTTAAAATATGATTTACCCCCGACTATCTCGGATTTGTAATTTGTACAACATTCTACTAGTCAAGCCCTTTCATTTGATACCCATATTGTTGTGAAAAAATATTAAGTCCGCCATTTTGTGAAGGCCGACCATCTTGAATCGATATCAACCAAACATAGCCAAGAACCACCGCACGGAAACTTGCTTTTTTGTCGGTGGGTTGAATAAAAAATTACGCATAGCGCTTCGAAAAGACAGTGGGATGCGAACCGGGGCAAATCGGCAGTCGCCGCTCTCGCTTTTAGGCGGACCGTAACTTTAGGCCGTAAACTTGTACGCGTATACCTATCGAAGTGTTCGTACAGGTGCAACTCTCGTCGCAAGTGGAGGAATCGATCCCGGTGAACGAGTCCATCATATCTCTGCTGCTGAAACTACACTCGCAGCTCTCCGGCCGACTCGACGCGTTCGCGCTGGACGAGCCGCCGCCGTCGCCTGAACAAGGTACCCTATCTATTGTCAAATAGAGTTTAATTTAGAACGTCGCATCGCCACTTATGTTTCAGCTGTCGAGACATTTTCCTGTTACTTACATCCTGTTGTCACTAAACTAAAGCTCAATTTAAGCCGTCTCGAAGCTTTCGCTCTCAACAAGCGGCAGCCATTGTCTGCATAAGGTACCCTACCTGTAACGAAATAGAGTCCAATTTAAAACGGCAGATTGCTAGTTTTCAAATGTCGAGACATTTCCTGTTAAGCGTCCTGTAGTCACTAAAATAAAGCTCAATTTAGACTGAATTGATTACACATCTACTACTGCTAAAGCTACACTCGAAACTCACCGACTGAATAGTTGCGTTTGGTTTTGAAGAGCCGCCGCCGCCTTTGCTCGAAAAAGTACACTATTGATACAAAAAATAGAGCTCAATTTCGAACGTGTCGTGCTAAGGCTGCATACGTGCGTTCGGTTTGATGCATTCGCTCTCGATGACCAACAGCCTTCAGCAGAATAAGGTACTCTCTTATAAAGTGAGCGAATGGAAAGCGAAGTGGGACAGTAATGTATTTTTGAAGTGAACAATTCACTGTTTTTTTTTTAATTATCTATTTAAATTAGAAAATTTATTTAGATTAAATGAACAGAGTCGGTTTTTACTTATTTAAAATAAGTTCTGAAATACACATACCTAACGATTACATAACGTAGTGAAGTAACGCGAACGTACTGTCTCAGGCGACGGTCCGTACTACATCGGCAAGGTCCTCCGCAAGCTGGCAGCCCTGGACCCGAGCTGCGTGGAGGCCATCGAGCACGTGCGCCGCACGCTGTGGCCGCACCAGCGGGAACGACAGGCTGAGCAGAAGGCCAGGTCAGTGGGAGCCCTTGCGTCTACCCTCATAAATAGCAACAGAGGCCTATGTAAATTGTTTACAATAGAAGGTTCCATAAGCAGAATCGAAGGCCAGGTCAGTGGAACCAGTCAATTCTACCACGATGTACAGCCGTAGAAGTCTAGGCAAACTGAACTTCCTTACTTCTACAGCAGAAAGCAGCACTGGTGGCATCGATAATCGATGGCCAGGTCAGTGGGAGCCCCATCTTCTACTGCAATTTTCAGCGGCAGGGGCCTAGGCAAGCTGGCTACACCAGTGGCATCGACAAGCAGAATCGAAAGCCAGCTCAATGGGATTTCTTCTGTACCGATTTACATCAGAAAAACATGCAAATTAACGTTGACACGTGTATTTTCAAAATCTGAGAAAGTAGAAAGACTTATTTCTTTACAAAATTGTAATTTTTAGCGATCTGTTATCAATGTAGGTATACTGTTTTTCGCATGAATGTCCGTATAATGTAGATATTCCGTGCGCGTGCAGGGAGCGGCGCGAGAAGGAGGAGCGGTCGCGGCGCGCGCGCGAGCGGCAGCAGCAGCTGATGCGCGACTTCCAGCGCCAGCAGGAGCAGTTCCTGGCCGCCGTGGCCAGCGCCGAGCGCAGCGAGCCCGCCATGGACTGGGACGACGACGCGCCGCTCGAGCAGGACTACGACTGCGTCATCTGCAACACGCGCGCGCCCACCTCGCCGCACGACCCGGTGCGTACTGACCCCGGCCCCATCCTGTGCCTACCGTTCTCACTTCACCACGTACCCGCACGACCCGGTGCGTACCACCTCTACTCCCCACGTCGTGCTTCCCTACCTCGCCACCACGCACAACCCGGTACGTACCACCCCTAACCCCTGCCTCTCCACGTCCTCGTACGTCGCAATAATACCCCGTCTGCTCCCATATGCAACCCAATGCGACTGACCTGGAGGTCTACCGCCTAACTCTCTTGCGCACTATGTACACAGTTGAAAGCAGACAACTACATCTGCTTTCGGCTCCGCTGCGTACGAAAAGCAGATTTAGTTGTCTGCTGTCATCGGTGTTACCAAATTGGCCGATGACGTCAGAAATCAAAACAGAAATCCTGGTTTCTGCTTTGGTTAATTTTGCTGCTTTTTTGAATTAGGCTGTAGAGCTGCCGGTATAACCTTTTCTTTTTATGCGGGGGAAATTCATGCAGGGACATGGTGAGGTATGTCGTGCTCGCCACCATGACGACGACAGACATGCAGATTTCTGCCGATATGACGTTGGTCTCCCCGTTCCAGATCGGGCTGGTGGTGCTGCTGCAGTCGACGTCGGTGCTCGGGCACCGGCGGCGGCGCGGCGCGCCCGCGCGGCTGGCGCTGTCCGAGGCCGACCGCGCCGACCGCGAGGGCGCCGCCGCCGCGCACCACTACCGCGTGCACGACGAGTTACAGGTAAACGGCGCGGCGTCTGAAACACCGACGTGTAATATAATTACACTAAATGACGAAAATTAACAAACTTCACTTTGCCGACGAATTAGTCGGGATTTTTTTTGCGTTTATTTTTCTGAATTCAGGTATGTTTTATGAACCGGTCTTTATTTTAACATAGAACGCATTTAAAGTTCATTAATTACCGGAGAAAAATGGATAAAAGGAAAAAAAAAATTGATGGGAAAATTGTTCGGTGTTTGAAAAAAAAAATATTTAAAATTTTAATAAACTGCTTCAGACCTGGAATCTAGACTTCAATTCCATAAACAATTTATGGCAGGTGCACAAGTAAATACTGATGGGTTGGGTTCGAGAAAAAAAAGGGAAGAGCGAGACATGGTAAAAACCTTTCTACAACAAGACGAAAATGACGGTTACAAAGTGCACGCTATGAATTTAGAAATGCAAAGTGAGTGGTTAACCATAGGTGAGTTCTGTATCCCATTAGCTCTAAAATGGCGCACCTTGATCTATGACTGGTCCCCTGCCTTATTAAAATTTTATCTAAATTCATTCCAAATGACCCTCCCTGACCAGAGTAACTTGGTAAGGTGGGGAAAAGCCTCTGAAAAATGTTGCTATACTTGTGGAGAGGCGATATGTACAGCAAGGCACATATTGGTGGGATGCAAGGTGCTCCTTAATGGGGGTCATTACTCACGGCGTCATGACAGAGTACTTGAATTCATACGTGAAGCCATGAGCCTTTCAGTAGCTAGAGCCCAAAAGGGATTGACGACAAACAACAGACAAATTAACTTTGTAAAGAAGGCTCAACTTCAAACTCCAGGAACAAGCCTTACTCAATCCTGGGTACAGCACCTGATTGGACTATTTTAATGGACACGTATGAAAAGCACTACAAAATCCCAGAGGATGTGGGTGTTTCGTCATCCAGACCGGACATTTTCCTTTTTCTAGAGCTACGAAACGCATAGTCCTTGTAGAACTTACCGTACCGTGGGGAACTAATATACCTAAAGACCACGCGATGAAACAAAATAAGTATTACGACCTCCTAAACGAATTAACAAAAACGGCTATGTAGTTAGTTTATACGCTGTAGAAGTGGGAGCGAGAGGTATACCAGCAAAATCTCTCTATAACCTACTGAAAGACCTTGGCTTATCCAGAAGTGCAGTAAGTTCTATACTAGAACGTGTATCTAAAGCTGCACTAGTAGGCTCATATCAGATTTGGTTGGGCAGGGAGAGAAAAACGAGTGGTGAAGGTGAGTGTTGATGTACGTCAGAAAGGGGCCCCTTAAACCTACGCCCGAGTCACAAGTCTCGGGAACTACTCGAGATTTTTTTTTTTCTCTCTCTGCCACACGATGGACCCGGCACCCGCACGGTGAATCCATGGAATGCTAAGAAAATCGTCTCATTTTGTTGTAAACTATTAGGTAGTTTAAAACATAAAACCACTATGTCATCCTTATAATTTATAATGTAGTGGCTCCTAAACCACTTGAAAACTGGAAAACACTTAAGCTCAAATGTCAAAATTGTGAATTTACATTTTTAGTACAATAATTAAGTGTCTGGGTGTTTCTATGTATAATAAGTATGTATTTAGAACTATATAAGTATTATATCAGCTATCTGGCCGCCATATTACAAGCTTTGCTTAGTTTGGGGTCAGATGGTGTTGTGTGTGAATTGTCCACCAATATTTATTTACATTTATTTAAAAACAAACGAAAGAGTCAGAAGAGAATAGAAGCGTCTTAAAACACATGTGAGAGTAACGAGTAGTGTTGAAAGGAGTGTGTTGTGTCGCAGGCGTGGTTCTGCGGCTCGGGCGCGCTGTCGGCCGTGTCGGTGGGCTGGGAGGGCGGCGTGCAGGCGGCGTCGTGCGGCCACCACCTGCACCTGCGCTGCCTGCACGCGTACCTGCGCACGCTGCACGCCGGCGCGCGCGCCGCCGCCGGCGTGGAGCGCGGCGAGTACCTGTGCCCCGTGTGCCGCCAGCTCGCCAACGCCGCGCTGCCGCTCGCGCCGCGCCCGCCGCGCGCGCCCGCGCCCGCGCCGCCGCTGCGCACGCTGCTGCGGCGCCCGCACCCCGCGCCGGTACGTACCCCGCCCGCACCCCGCGCCGGTACGTACCCCGCCCGCACCCGCGCCGGCACGTACCCCGCCCGCACCCGCGCCCGCGCCCGCGCCGCCGCTGCGCACGCTGCTGCGGCGCCCGCACCCCGCGCCGGTACGTACCCGCCCGCACCCCGCGCCGGTACGTACCCGCCCGCACCCCGCGCCGGTACGTACCCCGCCCGCACCCGCGCCCGCGCCCGCGCCGCCGCTGCGCACGCTGCTGCGGCGCCCGCACCCCGCGCCGGTACGTACCCGCCCGCACCCCGCGCCGGTACGTACCCGCCCGCACCCGCGCCCGCGCCGCCGCTGCGCACGCTGCTGCGGCGCCCGCACCGCGCCGGTACGTACCCGCCCGCACCCGCGCCGGCACGTACCCCGCCCGCACCCCGCGCCGGTACGTACCCCGCCCGCACCACGCCCGCGCCCGCGCCGCCGCTGCGCACGCTGCGGCGCCCGCACCCCGCGCAGGTACGTACCCCGCCCGCACCCCGCGCTGGCACGTACCCGCCCGCACCCCGCGCCGGCACGTACCCCGCCCGCACCCCGCGCCGGTACGTACCCGCCCGCACCCGCGCCCGCGCCCGCGCCGCCGCTGCGCACGCTGCTGCGGCGCCGCACCCCGCGCCGGTACGTACCCGCCCGCACCCGCGCCGGCACGTACCCCGCCCGCACCCTGCGCCGGCACGTACCCCGCCCGCACCCCGCGCCGGTACGTACCCGCCCGCACCCACGCCCGCGCCCGCGCCGCCGCTGCGCACGCTGCTGCGGCGCCCGCACCCCGCGCCGGTACGTACCCCGCCCGCACCCCGCGCCGGCACGTACCCCGCCCGCACCCCGCGCCGGCACGTACCCCGCCCGCACCCCGCGCCGGTACGTACCCCGCCCGCACCCGCGCCCGCGCCCGCGCCGCCGCTGCGCACGCTGCTGTGGCGCCCGCACCCCGCGCCGGCACGTACCCCGCCCGCACCCCGCGCCGGAACGTACCCGGCCCGCACCCCGCGCCCGCGCCCGCGCGCCGCCGCTGCGCACGCTGCTGCGGCGCCCGCACCCCGCGCAGGTACGTACCCGCCCGCACCCCGCGCTGGCATGTACCCCGCCCGCACCCGCGCCGGCACGTACCCCGCCCGCACCCCGCGCCGGTACGTACCCTGCCCGCACCCGCGCCCGCGCCCGCGCCGCCGCTGCGCACGCTGCTGCGGCGCCCGCACCCCGCGCAGGTACGTACCCCGCCCGCACCCCGCGCTGGCATGTACCCCGCCCGCACCCCGCGCCGGCACGTACCCCGCCCGCACCCCGCGCCGGTACGTACCCCGCCCGCACCCCGCGCCGGTACGTACCCCGCCCGCACCCCGCGCCGGTACGTACCCCGCCCGCACCCCGCGCCCGCGCCCGCGCCGCCGCTGCGCACGCTGCTGCGGCGCCCGCACCCCGCGCCGGTACGTACCCCGCCCGCACCCCGCGCCGGTACGTACCCCGCCCGCACCCCGCGCCCGCGCCCGCGCCGCCGCTGCGCACGCTGCTGCGGCGCCCGCACCCCGCGCCGGCACGTACCCCGCCCGCACCCCGCGCCGGTACGTACCCCGCCCGCACCCCGCGCCGGCACGTACCCCGCGCCGGCACGTACCCCGCCCGTGCGCGCACTTCTGCACTGTGCTGTATAAACAATCCTTTTCAAATTTCATGAAAAATCGAGAAAAAATGTACCATATAAGAAATTTACACTCTAATAATAAGTAATCTTTATTTTGTTGTGTGCAGGCTCCGAGCAAGCTGTCCGAGGCGATGGGCAAGTGCATGGAGGACATGACGGCGACGGCGGGCGGCAAGCTGAAGCAGCGGTACGGCTCCTCGCCCGCCGCCATCTTCACGTTCGTGGCGTCGCTGGTGCGGACCAACCTCGAGTGCGAGCTCGTGCAGCGCGGCGGCACGCTGCTCACCACGCACGTGCCGCGCTACAAGCCGCGCAACGACTGCATAGGTCAGTGTGTGACGACAGCGCGGCGGCGGCACGCTGCTCACCACGCACGTGCCGCGCTACAAGCCGCGCAACGACTGCATAGGTCAGTGTGTGACGACAGCGCGGCGGCGGCACGCTGCTCACCACGCACGTGCCGCGCTACAAGCCGCGCAACGACTGCATAGGTCAGTGTGTGACGACAGCGCGGCGGCGGCACGCTGCTCACCACGCACGTGCCGCGCTACAAGCCGCGCAACGACTGCATAGGTCAGTGTGTAATGACACTGCAAATTTAGTTATTGAATTTGTATACCCTTTTCACTGTAACACTTATTTGGTGTTTTGTGTACAGCTTTAGTTCTGACGACAATACCTTTTTTGATGCTCTGTAAAACTGATTAACTAAAATATTTTTTTTCTGTTTTCGTACTTTAAGCATTCTTTTTCTAAAAACCTAATAATTAAATTTGTTGTTTCAGTCCCCCTACTAGTAGTGGCGGGCGCCCACACGCGCGTGCTATGCAACGCGTCGGAGCACCTCGGCTCGCTCGCGCTGGAGACGTGGGACCTCCTGCACCCGCCGCCGACGCCGGCCTGCGAAGAGCCCCAGGCGGCGCCCTCGCCCCCGGCGTTGCGCCCCCAGACTGACAAACCAGTGCCGTTGCTACTGCGGGACCCGCTGGCGCTTCTGATGCACTTCCTGCTGCTAGCGCCGCCTAACCCGCCTTATCTAGACATGCGTGAGTGTAGACATTTTTAGGTTAAGTTTTAAGGAAGTATTAAGTTTGAAAATATTGATAATGTTTTTGTAAAAAATATTTCAATGGTTGGATCCGTTAATTCCGAATTGCGTTGACCATGCGATTTATCGATGAAGCGCATTTTTTTACCAAGGTTACTATTTTTACTAAGGCTGATACTAACACACTATGTCACAAAATTCAAAGACTACATTTATATTTTATACTAACGGCCCGTTTCGGCATCGCCGAATAATTTAGTAATCAATTTAATGTTAACTATAAACTATTCAGACTATTAAACGAAATTCAAACTATCCCATTTCTTAAGTAGGACCGAATTACGCAAGAATCATGAATATCGGTTGACTTGGTGATGAGCTCACTGGTGATGAACTTCATTAGTCTGAAATTTTATATAAATATGTATTTTAAAATAAGGTGTACCATCCATAAATTAACTGTGGGCCTCATAACGAAGCTCAAAGTCACACAGCGAGCTATGGAGAGGGAGTCTGCTCGGAGTCTCTTTGCGCGACAGAATCCGTAATGAGGATGTTCGCAAAAGAACGAAAGTGGCCGACATAGCTCAAAGAGTAAGCAAGCTGAAGTGGCAATGGGCAGGCCATATCGCTCGCAGAACTGACAACCGATGGGGAAGAAAGGTTCTCGAGTGGCGACCACGAACCGGAAGACGCAGTGTTGGACGGCCTTCCACTAGATGGACAGATGACCTCATAAAGGTCGCTGGAAACCGCTGGTTACAGGTTGCGCAGGACCGTTCGTTGTGGAAATCTTGGGGGGAGGCCTATGTTCAGCAGTGGACGTCTTGCGACTGATAATGATGATGATGATCCATAAATTACGTCACATGTTGTGGGAGGGATCGGCAAAGTGTGACATTGTGTGACAAGAGGCGAGGATGGGACCCAAATTTTGTGAGTGTCACATTTTTCAAATGACTATATTTTGTATCTTAGTAATACGAGGGTCAAACTGAAAGTTCTTAGAAAATCAAAAACTGATTACATTAGCCAGTTATTAGTTTTATTATATCTTTTCAAAATATTGTCCATTCACGTCAATACACCGCTGCATGCGATGGAACCACTGGGAAAAGCACTTTGCCCACTCGTCCTTAGGGGTCTCTTCAATGGCATCGCGATACGCAGCCACCGCTTCTTCAGCATTCATAAACCGCTTTCCTTTAAGTTTTTCTTTAATTTTTGAAAATAAATAAAAATCACAAGGCGCGAGGTCGGGGCTATACGGCGGGTGACCCAGTAATTCAACGTTTGATGTCGCCAAATAGTCGATCGTTCGCTTGGCGGTGTGCGATGAGGCGTTGTCGTGGTGGATCCTACTGCGAGGTCGTTTCTCTCGAACTTTTTCCAAGACAAGTGGCAAACAATTGGTAGTGTACCATTCAGCAGAAACTGTTTTTTGATCCTCTAACACAATTGTTGCGAAATGACCTATCCTTCCAAAGAAAGAGGCCACCATTTTTTTCCCCGCACTTCGATCTCTCTTCACTTTAGTTGGCAACTCCTCGAAAGGAAACACCCACTGAGCAGATTGTCTTTTGGTTTCAGGATCATAACAGTAAATCCAGCTTTCGTCACCTGTTAGTATGTCGAACACAGCATTTGAGTCACCTCCGTTAAATCTTTCAATCATTTTACGGCACCAATCCACACGATGGAGTCTTTGAGCCTCAGTCAAATTATGAGGTATCCACCGGGCGCAAAGCTTCCTGACCGCTAAATGTTCGTGTAGGATTTTGTGCACTTGACTCATACCGATGCCTAAGCTTGTCCGAATCTGCTGATAGGTCACTCTTTTGTCAGTCTCTATCATACGCCGCACAACACAGATGTTATCTTCAGTCGTCGCCGTAGAAGGCCGTCCCTCACGTAAATCATCAGTGAGATTAGTGCGACCACGTTTAAACTCATTAAACCAGTTGCAAACAGTCGCACGAGATGGGGCTTTATCGTGAAAGGCCGATCGTAGTCTATCATAGCTTTCTTGTTGACTTAAATGACATCGAAAGTCATAAAAAATCATTGCACGAAAATTTTCTCGTGTTAAATTCATGTTGACGTGACACAGACAATTTTCAATTTGCCGCCAAATCGTAAAACAAATGACAAATGAATGAAGTATATATTGGCAAAGAGTTCTATTTTCAAATTATAGAATATTTTTTTTATTATTTTGTTTATAAGTGGCCAGTTCTAAGAACTTTCAGTTTGACCCTCGTACAACACAAAATTTAAACTGTAATTCAAAATACATATGTGACGTCGCACTAGGTAAGGGGGTCTCACGAATGTGACAAGAATTGCGGGGAAGGGATGAATCATGAAGTTTGTGTGACGTAATTTATAAATGGCTCCTAAAGATAAATTTGTGTGTCGTTACAGAGGACTTCACAACGATAGTGAAGTCTTTGTACGCGCTGACGTACTACCAGATCGTGTGCCAGTTCTGCGCGAACGCGACGGCGGAGGGCCGCGCCGCGCTGGCCGGCCCGGCGCGCGCCGGCGAGCCCGCCGGCCTGCGCCCGGCCGCGCACCTGCTGCTGGCCGCGCTGGCCGGCTCCGAGCTCTTCACCGAGGACGGGCCGCCCGCGCCCGCCGGCTGCTCCGCTGAGCCGCAGCCGGACATCGCGCAGATGGAGAAAGAGGTACCTACTTGTGTACAACAGACACCGATCGCGACGGCGCTCGCAGGTGACCTGAGTCAAGCCGCGCGTCTGCTACACGGGGCGTCGGCGGGGTCAGAGCTGAGGACTGGGACCGCGACTGAGCTGGATCATCAGTGGTAAAGGACTCAGGCGAGTGGCAAATTTGCTGCGATATACTTTGATAGGTTCGAGTTCTTCAGTGACTCCCTTGTCGGAGTTGCGGCCCGATATCGTGCAGATGCAGAAAGAGGTAAGAACTGCTTTGACCACCAGTGGTAAAATCGGGGACTCGAGCGAGTGGCAAATCTGATGCGATAGGTTCTGACAGGTTCCAAACTCTTGATGAACGCGCTGAACACGGGCGCCGGCGGACGTCGGCTGAGCCGCAACCGGATGTTGGGCAGCTGGAGAAAGAGGTATGAATTTTCAGACTGCTTCCAACTTCATCGTTGACTACTTTGATCATGGGTGTATTGTAATGGTGACGTTAGGGACTCGGGTGGGAGACAAATCTGCTGTGATATGTTCTGGCAGGTTCCGAGTTTCTCACTGAGGATGAATCTCGGTGGGCACCTCCACCGAATCGTTGCCAGATATCGAATTGAGATTTTAACTTTGTTGCTGAATGCTTGCAGCGCATATTGCAGTAGCGGGTGAGTTGGGGATTCAACCGAGTAGCAAATTTGGTGCGATAGATTTTGACAAGTTCCGAGTTGTTCACTTAGGATGGAAGCTTGTCCCTAGCCCCTAGGGTTCTCAATGTGGGTAACAATCGAAAGGACTTGCATATGAAGTGGTAAAGTCCTTGAAAAGTGAGCGTATATTGATGGTGTATGTAAAATTTCAGCTTCAAACCCTGCTGCTGCCGTTCCTGCGCGTGGCGGCGCTGCTGCGGCACCACCTGTACGGCGGCGAGCTGCCCGACATCCAGACCCCGCGCCAGGAGTTCGTGCGGTTGGCGTACTACCTGGAGCTGGTCACGGAGGTACCGCCGCCTGGGGCGCCGTGCGCCGTGCGCCGGGGCTCACTACCTTCGCAAACCTCACAACTGTGACAAATACGGGGGGGGATACGACTTAGTAGTTTTGTAGTAATAAGACTCTGGAAGTACCACACCTTTGCCAGTTACTCTGCCACCAAGCAGTAATGTGCAAACATTACTGTGTTCCGGTTTGAAGGGCAATGTTTCCAGAGAAATTACAGGGCTTAGAGACATAACATCTTAGATCTCTGGGTGACGAGCGCAGTGCAGTGCTAGGTAATGATTTGGACTTTTCATGTTCCAATAGCTGCTTGTCGCTGTGCTGTTATGTGGCAGGCATGTTGCTTACCATCAAACACATGTCCTGCTCGTCTCTAACATCCATATTGAAAGTACCTATGTAATAAATAAATAAATACCTCTATTCGAGCAATTCTTGCACACATTTTGTATACCTCTAGAATCTGAGTCTCGGAGACGGTTGCAACGATTTTCCGGAAATCTAATTCCGGAAGTTAGGTTGAATTTTTAGCAAGCATCTTTTTTATATGAGGTTCAATCGAGGCAAGCTCATTCATCAATCGGGTACTTGTATGTGAAACATGACAATGAGGTAGTAGTAGTAGTAGTGCTCCGCTCAGCCTTCGTGGGCGGGCTTTTTCCGCAACTCGACGTCTCAGTGCGCCTGTGCCTGTGTTGCGTGTGAGGAAGTGGGCTTCACTCCCGCCTGACAATGATGTAGTGATTGTGTTGGTGGTGTCGCAGGGCATGGAGTGGCGGTCGTGGTCGGCGGCGCGCGCGCTGGAGCCGAGCGCGGGCGCGGCGGCGCGCAGCTGGGCGCGCGCGCTGGGCGGCGCGGCGGCGCGCGCGCAGCTGGCCGTGCGGCGCCTGCTGCGCGCGCTGCACGTGGAGTGGGTGGGCCCGGCGCTGCTGGCGCTGCCGCGGGACTACGACCGCCTGTTCTCGTACTACCACGAGCGCGTGTGCCTGCAGTGCGGCGCCGTGCCCAAGGAGGCGTCCGTGTGCCTGCTCTGCGGCACGCTCGTGTGCCTCAAGCAGCCCTGCTGCCGGCAGCATCACCGCGCGGAGGCCGTGCAGGTACGTGGCTCCATCCGACACCGCCCGGTGCTCTGCTTCCATCCGAAGTAGGTACGTGGAAACGTTGAAAGAGTTATGGAAAAAGGAGAAAATGATCGTATTATATGCCTACATTTATATATCACCAGAAAGCCCTTGAAATGTAGCTTACTTTTGAATGTTAACTTTTAGGTATTTACCACATTCATTGTTCCTGTGACGAAATGCAAAGTTCACGCCCGTAGTAAAAAAAAATTGGATTGCACGGCGCTTCAAAGTTATTACGTATTTTCACTATAATAATAAAATAACACAATACACCCGTAGTATTAACTGTAGCACATTCACAATAGTTTTTAGTAGAGTACAATAAAATACACACCGTTCTAACATTTAAGAAAAGCTTGTTCTTCGTCGGCATGCGATCACGTTGTGGGGCAAAATACGTCATTTTGCCCCACAGAAATGGCGCCGTGGCATCTTTCTATATTTTTTTTAGGCCAAATGTAGCTTTATTTCTATTTTGTTAACGGAAAATTACACGTAATTGAAATCCCGAACAGACTAATACCAACATTATATCGTGTTATGACACCTACGTGTCACAATCCGTCTTCCAATAAGATAGCTTCGCTTAAGCAACTATGCGTTGCGTAAAGCAAGTCTGGCCTTCTGTCCTTAAGCAGCGAATGTTGACATAAAGCGCGTGAGGGGTTAAGGTAATTGTAACCTTATTTTTTTTTTTTGGGGGAAATGCATTGACGCACCTTCCACCGTGTAGGGACACGGCAGGTGTGTCGGGCTCGACACCACTACTAAAAGTGAAGTGGTGCCCCTACCGACTAAAACCCCCACAGGTTTCTCCAGCATGGCAGTGAGTCAAGTCGCGGGGTCACTCTTCGCACTCCCTTCGACGACTCTGACCCAACGCCGGCACCCTTGCGGGCCCGCCTCGCGGGGGGATGGGGCCCCCGCATTTGGCTCCAGTGACGCACCAGAAACCATCGGCGCGTCACCGCCTCGGGAGAGCCTATCCCTAGGTGGGGGGCCGGGCGGCCCTAAACGCCCGACGCCCCAGGCACTCCAAGTGGAGACGGGGTGCGAGCGGCTCGCCCCCGTGTCCGCTTCCTTCTCCGCGGAGGAGCAAGAGGATCCATCTCCCCTCTCTCGCTCCTCGGCCTCCCTCCGCGACATGACTATCTCGCATTCATCATTGGTCACTGTAACCTAAGCTAACCAAATTTGTTCTAAATCTGATTTGGTACGACCTATTTGCGATAGGTGGTGTAGCAACGCGTTCAGTGTTCAACTAGTATTAACCCAAATGACAAAGGTCACGGACCGGAGTCCGTGGAGTGGTTAATTAAATAAAATAAAAAAGAAAAGCGTTCAACTAGTGTGATAACATAGAACGTGTGGTGTCGTGTGCAGCACGCGATGGAGTGCGGTGGCGGCACGGGCATCTTCCTGGTGGTGACGTCCACGTACATCATCGTGATCCGCGGCCGGCGCGCCTGCCTGTGGGGCAGCCTCTACCTCGACGACTACGACGAGGAGGACCGCGACCTCAAGTCAGTACCCCATGACATCTTAATATTTATGTGATTCTTCTTCCTGATCGTATCCCCATTACTGAGTCTCGTGGCTACCATCGACGTCCTTGACTACAGGCACTCCTGTCTTGGGTCATCCGTAAATAAGTTTGGATGTTTGTCCTTGCCGAGGCCTTGATAGTGTCTATCCAACGGAATGGTGTATTTATTTATTTGATTATATATTATTAAATAATTACTTATCCCAAAATGGCAAACAATGAAGTTATTGTAGCAAAAAATGTTTGTACCTACAAATTATTTACTGTGTTTACGAATGAAGGGTAATATTTTCAGATAAATTATAGGACAAATCGATTTATCATTAAATATATCTGGGTGAAGAGCGCAATTCAGTGCTAGGCAGTGATTTTGACTCTTCATGTTCAAATGGCTGCGTGATACTCATCAGAGTGTCACGAGTGCAGCATGGGTTGGCGTGTTGCTTAACATCAGACCCGTCTTCGTCCCGCCACTACACTAAGAAACACGATCCTCGAACCGGTGAAAACTTTGTGAATAGTCCTACATCCGTATGCTTATTTGTGCATGTATACTTATCATCTTAATATACCCACAATCAATTGATGTGTATGACTCCGCAGACGAGGCAAGCCACTGTACCTGTCCACGGACCGGCTAGAGCTGCTTCAGGACCAGTGGCTGGCGCACCGGTTCGACCACACCAAGCGCACCTGGGTCTGGCACCGCGACTCGCTCTGAGCGACCCCGCGGCCCACGACCCACGACCCACGACCCACGACCCCACACCGCCGGACTGGCGACCCCACTGACGTGTCACATCGCGAGACGTGGCTCGTCTACTCGTGTACAACGTTCATGGTATTCGATGGAATCGTGAAAATTATAAATGTGCTTCTGATGGGAATGTTACATCACGCTACGTTGTTTATTTATCCGTTTAATCCAACATTTAGGGTATTTAATTTTCAATTTTCTACTACTATATTCATGCAGAAATATAGAAAAATTACGGTAAATGTGCTTCTGAGAAATAAACTCGAAGAGACTAAATTCGGCTTGTGCCGACCGCGTGCTCGCTTACCATTAGGCCAGTTGACGGTCAAGCGTGAGCCCATAATTAAAAAAAATCACGAAAATCTAACATTCATGAAATTGACGTTATTTGTCATTCATGCATACTTTAAGGCCAAGCAATAATACGAAGTATTTAAGTATAGTAAAATCTATATTTTTGAAGTTTGTAAACCGTGTGGTCGCCTAACATCAGGCGAGATGGCGGTCAAGCGTGCGCCTGTCAATAATACTTGATCTTTCGGCCCGAGTAGTTTAACCTTAAATTAAAAGATTTGCTGTAGACTTGATTTGACATTGCCAAACATTTAACCATCTGTGACATGGCGAAGTGGTGACCATTACGGTCAATTACGTCTTACGAATTGTAGCTGATAGTTCTACGTTTGTGTTTTATACAGATGGACTTGAGTATACATTTTTGTGGTGTGTTTTAATTCAAATGTGTAAAAGGCAATTACGGCACATTAAATAAAACATAAACCGAGGTATGTTTTATGTATGCAAAACTACTTAATGAGATTATGAAACTAATAGACTTAATTATGTTCTATTTTGGAGATACAAAATATAATCACTATCACTGTTCATTCCCTTATTTTTGTGGGTGGATTTTTGAAGTAGTTCGCTTAAATTTTAGCGGCACTTTTTTTTAAGCTTGACCTTGATAAATTAAAACGGAGCATAATTAATTAGAAATTCTTCAGATTAGGGTTATTTTGTTGAATTTGAAATTATTTGATTGACAGATACTGTGTGGTGTGTGTATTCTTTACCTTATTTTATCCACAACACATTCTTATTGCTAGTGAAACGAATGGCGGCCTTATCGCTAGGAATTGTGTGTTGTTTTAGAGAATTTGACACAATATTATTCCACCACTTGTCCTACCCAAGACAAGTAAACTTAGTTATCAGTTTTTTTATTCCAAACTTTTCAATATGGATGTAAAAATCTGGGAAAGTTACTGTTATTGGCAAATCTTTCCGATATGTGCCGAAATGTCGACTTTGCAAATTGACCCACAAACGAATATCAATGAATTGCTTGAAAGAAAGTGATAGGAATCTTGCCTCGGTCAGTAGTGGGCTGCGGCCGGAGTCCGGCCGTTCATCGGATGTTACTGGCTGTGAATATGTACATTATTCTCTTGACGCGGTCGAACGATTTAGATTTAAACATATTTATTTCTCATTACTATTTTATAAATAGGTTAGCCTCTTGTGGCCTGATGACGGTAGCTGTCAATTGCGGTGCCTATTGCTTTTATCTAATAATTAAATTAATTGCTTTTTAATACTAAAATAACTTGAATCGTAAAGAATAGACAATCTCCTTAGCTAGGGACATTTGGCGTGGTTATTTTATGAAACGCTCCAACGATTTTTGGATTTGATTTCATGTACCATATTTGTTATTGATAAAATTGTAGTGAAAAACTGTGACATCATTAACAGTGTTACACATTGAAATGATTTCGTGAAAACAAACTATGTCTCATATTCTAAATAAATGCTTGAAAACGAGTCTGCAAGAGTAGCCTCTGTAACTGAGTCAGTACAAAAATGTCCTGCTTCAAATAAGGCGAGGCGTACTGGACCTTGTGTCTCGTTCTATCTCACTCTCGCACTGTAGTTTGATGCGGCAGAATGACGAGTTAGGTAACTCCGCGACATAAAATACGATGTAGTATACTGTTTCTTGTTGACCTGATTTTAAATTTTGACGTAATGTACGGGAAAATGTACACCTACTGGTATGTCTTGCTCTACTCTACTAAAATCAGATTTTATCTTTATAGGAAGCTATAGCAGTTCGCCTCTACTGCCTATTAAACTTTAGCTATGAGGGCCCTAACTAAGCAACACTTATTAACTATTCATACCATTGGTTAAATATAAATAAAGAATTTGGTTCTAGAATGTCTGATTGTTTGTTTTCACACCACGCATTCAGGTAACAATACGATAATGCGATAACGCAATACAATGACAGCTACCGTAATAGAGCTACTGTTTTATGTTAGCCAATAACCATTTCGTAGTCAATGTACGATTTGCTTTCGAAATTAAACCGCTTTCGAGCTCATTTTAGTGTAATAATGAATTAATAAAATATAATTAACAATTTTATCATACACCATTATTATTTTCATATCTCGGATGCAGCGAATTAGTTACTACTACATTTTTTAAATCTGTTTACATCTTATTTTACCAATTGCATAAATATTGTCTATGTAATCAAATTAAAAAAAAAACTAATATTGTCAGATCATTAAATTCGTATGGTTAGTTTTAAATGTTTAATTATAATTATTGTATGTTGAATATGATTTTGTTAACTCTCTGTGAAATCGTGTGCACATTTTGTATTGAATAGGTATTATTTTTAATATTTGTGAAGTCACGATGCTGAATGTGGTCCAGTCTGTTTCTAGACAAACTATCAAATTGTTTTGAATACTGCTATCACGGTCGTAGGGCAAATGTATTAAATTATAGATTATAAAAAGGTTAACTGAAAGTTTTTTTTTACGATTTTGTTTTATCGGTATTCGTTTTGCAAGTTCAGTAATCGTGACATTACATTATTCGTGAAATGCGTTGATAGTCTTACTTTCATATCGAGGTGAGATCCCATTTTTGGCTAAAATGGTTAGTTTTAAATTTGATTATTTATCGTGTTTTATTTTACGTATAAATTTATTATTATAGATGTTTTTTTCGAAATTGTGATTTTTATGTAGGTCCTCCTCAACGGAGGTATCCTTGTTTAGGGTGTAAGGTAGTTCCCGACGTCGATATATACATTCTTGTTCTCATTGGCCTCGGAGTTTTCTCTCATAAGGTGAGAGTCAAGGTCACAATCCACCGCTTTGAGCAAGTGACGGTTGGCGGATCATGAACATTTTTTTTTGTTTTTGTAGAATAGTTCGACGTGGGTAATTAAAAAAAAAAGGAACATAAAAGTAGTTGAGAGAATTTTTTTTTTCTTGAAAGAAAGAAGGTAATTGATTTATGTATACACTTTTTGCGACGTCAGGATTAGGTTAAGTTGCAAATAAAAGATTTTGACGTAAGCAACGCGCGCCAATGGGTGTCGACAAAGCTTCCCTTACACCCGGTAATGGTGCGTAGAAAATAGTGATCTGTTTTTTGTGCAATTAACGTTATTTGTATTGTATTTGTATACTTTTTATAAAACTGTAGACGTGATTTCAAACGTACATTACATTTTTGTGTAACTTTAGAAATTTATAGTGATTGTATATTAAGTATATTATTATTGGCTTTTTTTAAACAACGAAAATAAATTTCGTTTTTATTTGTATCAAATTTTTGTCGTCCTATATTAGTTTTGATCATATTATTTAAGCTGTGAAACTAGCTGTGAGTAAGGTTTCTACGGATATATGATTAGTGATGTTCTGATGCTGTGGACGCAAATCGAGTTCTTTAGTTGGTTGTTCAGAGGCAAGGAGTCATTTAGTTTTTTTCTTCAACGTTGTATAAAATAAACCTTCTCGAAAACTAAATAAGTAGCTGGGTGGTATTCCAAACTTATCTGTGAATGATCCACAAATTTATTAAATATAATAAAAGTATTATTATTTATACAAACGACACCATGCTAATATTTCCTTTACATTTTTTCGTCTTAACCTAGCCTATGATACCGATAGGTGTGAGATTTGGTGAACCACGTACCACCAATTAGGGGGTATTGTTTGCCATTGTTTCAATGTAAGGCGAGTCCCCTAGTATATATGTAGTGATCAAATCCAATAGCTAAAATTAGAAATTGTTTAGTTTTCGTGCATTTTTTTTATCATTCAACTAAAAACATCAAACAAAAAAAGAGTTAACTCGTGAATATGGTACGGTCGTCGATCGGAGACTCGCTGCATCATACATTCACGGTAAATACTTCGTATTTGATAATACTAGTTTAATTAACAACCGGAATAGCTTAAAACATGGATTTCATTATTTTTATGTTTCTAACCTGTTCACAGATAACTTTGCCAGTTAAATTAAAGTTATATTCAGAAATCTAAATAATATATATCTGCGTTCTCAAATATACGTATACAGGAATAAAGGAACTGTTCAAAAAGGGTGGGGTGTCTTCAGACACCGCTCCGCGAGTTTACCGGCCGACTTAAAACATTAGCTTTTCTATTGCCCTCTTTATAATTTGAAGCGAAAATAAAGAGGGAGCAATATCAAATCTTTCCCGTTAGTCGGTAGTCTGCGGATTAGCCAAACATCGTCGACAGGTATCATGTTTACAGATGTTTATAAGCGGCTAACCAACCGCCAGATTGTCTGCTTTATGTCACTCTTTTTGTATAAACAAATTTATTAAACCGTTTAATAATGCTGATATTTAAATAGTTTTCTGAATATATGTCTTTAGAATTTGGTCCTTCATTCAGTTTCGTAACGTATTCGGAACGATTCCGACACGGAATCGATAGTGTTTGTCATGGCCGTTCAGAATGACAGATAAGAAGTGATAGCGTGTCGGAATCGTTCCGACTGCGTTGCGAAACTGAGTGTTGATGCTGGAATGTATTTTTTTATGAATGACTTTAATTGGAGAGCACTTTTGTTATAACGTATACGTTTCGACCGCAAGTGTGTTGTAATAGTTTCGTGTTATTTGTGTTTGTCGCGACGATCAGTTAGTATTTAGTCCCGTCATCTTTAGTTATGTTGTTTGAAGTACATCCCACGCTTGGTCCGCTGCACCGATATATTGTTAACACGTGTATGTATATTGTTCTTGTATATATTTTATCATTAAAGTTGTTGATATTTCGAAGTTACTGGTTTTACTTATATCAATACCTTATTACAGTAGTAGTACCCTACTGATTTGAAAATACCGCCAAGGTCTTAGGAAACGAAATAGGAATAAGATGAAAATGATATTGCAACCACCCTGGACAGTAGCGTGCCTTGGCGGGCCCCGTATAAAACCCCCTTAAAGATTTGTCACAATATAAAAAAAAATGTTTCCATGAAATTAAAAGAAGTATCTATTATCATAATTATCATAGGTATTTGTCACTTTTCCAAAAAAATTGACACACTTTTTTTTAACAAATTTTTGCTTATGCACGCCGGAGGCCCCATATAATTGATACGTAGATACGGCGGTAGCTACGGCCCTGACCCTAGAGACGACAGTCCAAGCCGAGGTCAGAGGTCGTACCAGATGTAGTAATCGTTTAGTACGTTGAGTACAATAAATATGTAGGTACATGGAACTATGTCCTGTATGCTTCATGTAATAATAATAGTTCAGAAATAAGTATAGTTTCTGAAGTTAAGGTTTATATCGATAACTGTAAAGGAAACATGTATTTATTTTTGTAAACTGGCCTCGTAGCTTAATTGTTAGTAAGTGTGCCTACGAAGCCGAGGGTCACGGGTTCGATTCCCACTCAGTGCAAATAAAACAATGCAACAGTGAAAACTTTTTAATATGTATTTTATATCAGCTATCTGGATTCCTTTGCTTAGTTTGGAGTCAGATGGTATTGTGTGTCAAGTGTCCACCACCACCATTATTTTAAATATCTTTTTCATAGTTTAAACTGTCAGCCACTGCAGCTATCAGTTCTATGCAAATAGTCAACTTGGTGGCCAAAGATTTTTCACCGTTACTTTAGATTAGGTATAAAGTAAAAATCGAAAATTCTTTCAAAGATTTTTACGTTTTTATAAAAAAAAAACGCACCAGCGGTTTTCAACAACCTTAGTGAGGTCGTCTGTCCATCTAGTGATTCTAGCGGGAGGCCAACCTACACTGCATCATCCGATTCGTGGTCGCTGGTCGCCACTCGACAACCTTTCTTCCCTAATGTATCACAAATTATGTATTAACGAAGCTGCCAAAAATGCGGCCAATATTCAAATTCACTGTTATTGCACCCCTGTGAAAAATGAGGCGATTTCCCCTACGATAAGGATATCTGTCAGGATATCTGACGCCTATATTTATATTTTTTTTCTTAATGTAAGGTTAAAGCAATGTCTATTAGGTTGACCGGCGTATTTTTACATGTAACGCCAGCGTAGCTCGGGAACCTCCACGTGGCGCACTCTAGGCATCACACAACTACTTGCCTACTTGGCTACAACTACGTGGCTTCTCATTGTGTGATGGCGAATCCCGGCCGGGCCTGGGAACTTCTACAGTTCTACACGCACTGCTCACTCCCTAGAGCAGTGCGTGTAGTTGGGGAAAGGGATTGAAAGACTTGGGAAGGTTACTCGGCTGACATATCGCCCAAGTAAAATTCCTAAGTCTTCCAGATGAGGGTCCTCCACGAGCATTCTGATTAGCAGAGTGCTCAGTGGAAGGACAAGGGCCGCGGTGTGGCCATACAGGTGAAACCGCGGCTATCCCTAGCCGCGGTGGTGAGGGCGGACCTCTCGCTACCGACCATCTTCGCCGTTTTGCTCGACAGTGTGGGGTCGTGTGAGTTAAAGCCTCTCGCTCATCGACTGAGGCCAAAGCGGAGATGGGGGGCGAGACTGAAGATTGCGACTCTGGGCTCGCATCCCGTCTCCACTGGAGAGCCTGGGGCGTCGGATGTTTAGGGCCGTCCGGCACCCGCCTAGGCCCCCATAGCCTTTCGAAGAGGTGACGCGGGGCTGATTTCCGGCGCGTCACTAGAGCTAAATGCGGGGATACTAACGTCCCCCGCGAGGTGAGCTGGAAATGGCTAGGGTCGTTGACGGGAGTGCGAAAAGTGAACTGAACCCTGGCTATGCAGGAGAAATCTGTGGGGGTTTTAGTCGGTAGGTCACCATGTCTGTCGTTATGGTGTCGAGCACGACATACCTCACTATGTCCCTGCATGGTGGGGATACGTAAATGAATTTCCCACGCATAACAACGTTAGTAGAGCCCTGCACCTTCTGTGCTAGCACAAAGCTCTGTAGATAGCGGAGTCCCACCGGAGACCAACTGCCATAGGTCCTTAAAACACAAAGTACATAGGCATAACCGCGACTCAGTCTTGCAGATGTAATGAAAAAACACATTTCTGTTAAAAGTTTTATTGTACATCAACTATGATTTGTTTAGAGGTAGAACAGACTACTCTTAAATTAAACCACTAACGTGTTTACTATAATAATAAAATAGTTATTTTAATTCGCCGTGTTAATATCATTCAATAGGCGGAGTGAGTAACCGAAATAACGCAAAATATACATCTATTCCAAACGCATTGACCGTAGCTAGGCCGGGCATAGTGGCCTGGGGGCCTAAAAAGACCGCTTCACTTTCGTTACCTACATTCATCTGTAAAAAAATTACTTGTTAAATTTCACCTTCATGACATACGCAATAAAGAAGAAATTTCCATGTACCATTTAGACAGATAATCCCCCTTAAATCGGTCTATTCATCCCCCTCTTAGCAGAGAATAAATCTGTTATATACAGTCAGAAATTCGTATAGGTAAGGTAATCAAGATTATACAAAATAAATATATTCTCTTTCTGAATCTACATTTAGCATTATATAGGAAACCCAGACCACTGTGCCCGAACACCATCAGGTTACTAAGTTTTCAATATTAATCACCGAAAAAAAATATAAAGATTTTTTATCACAGAAATAATAAATACCTATAAACAATAAAATGGCAACTTACATTATGCACCACTTCAGAACTAAACAAAAGTTAATTCGACATAATGTGATTAAATATATTCTAATAATTAAAACAGTTTGTCTAATACAATGTGTTGCCCGAGTGTGTGTTTTTCGGTGGATACAATCTAAGTTGAAAAATAATTGCGTTGTATATCGTAATAGAACCATCGAGGTATGTAGTTATCTATTTCGTACTCATAGTTTTGATTTATTATACTTACTAAAAAAAATTACTTGTTTCAAGTTATAACAAACATAATATAGAAAAATGTATCATAAAATGTATATCGTAAAGATTGTAATATACTAAAACAGTATTTTACGTTGGATTTAATATTATGTATTGTACATTTATATATTTAATATTATACTTCACATCTCTACAGTCATACAAAAATCTTGAATGTACAAACACGGCAAGTCTACAGTTGTATTGCATGTACAGCCATCAAACTTCTGGCAAACATTGTACTGAACAAACTTCGCACAAAATTCGTACGACGAAACGCATCAATATAATATGTGACGTTTTACAAATTCGAATCAGTAAAATATGTATACTGATAAAATCTTCTTCAAATTAAAAACCTAAAATAATAAAATTATAAATACCTACATTTTATACTTTTTTTTGTTGCGAGATACACAATAAAATCATCCAAAATAAATATAAACTTTCACTAATTTTATAGGAATGTCATTTTTCCAATGATTAAAATAAAATCGTAGAAAAAAAATCTGTTGTATATTGATTATTACTTTTAAGTCCACATAAGTTTTTTCACAATAATAATATCTCATGCAAAGCATTGTTAAGTAGAGTTAAGGTTGTCGCACATATCATCAACCAAACTATTTGACTCAATATTAAAAAAATAAAGTATCAGATAATAATAAATTAAAACGAATTAATAAATAAACTCAGATACTACCCACTGATTAAAGAGCACTTTGTACAGATGTATAATTCCACAAGGTCACAGGGAACCAACCCTGAAACCGAATTATAAGCAGGTGTTTTTAGTACCCTAAAATATATAAGTTTTAAGTTTTTTCATTAATATTTCTGCATTGCAAAATCGTTATTTTCTTTCACATATTTAACTGTTATTTAACATTGTTCATGATATCAAGAATGATTTCTTTTCGCTTTCATACACCGTTATTTAATCTCTACAAAAATATGATATACGTTCCAATTTTTCAGAGTTGTATCAGTAAATAAGTCTCGACATGTGCGACTGCCCTTAATACTATTTTAGAATAATCTAAGCTGCACCGAATGAGTAAATAAAGGCTTAAAATTATATTAACAACTACGTGAAATGACGCACACGGCAGTTTGTAAAACTCCTAAGTATTAGCGACTGCTGGCACACACATACGGGAAATCTCAACATTGGCACGTTCAAAATACTCTGATCTACATAATATCGCTTCAGGTCTCTATCTGGGCCAACACCTTTCGCACAAAGCGTTAATTATTATTACTGTCGGTCTTATTACAATACATCTCTGACTATGACATCAATTTTAATGAGGCCATTTTCAAACGAGACAAAACATTTGTTAACAAATATAATAGATGGCGCTTACTTGACACGTAACAACATTTGAACAAAGTTTGTGTAAATCAAGGTTTTCTCAATCTCAATTGGGTTAATCGAAGTAAATTTTGACATATTACAGACATTTTCGTTGTGTCGTAGCTAAACGTTGTTTTTGATTCTCCATTCACCTTTACGAATCATCACACATAAACACGGTTAAAGGTTAAAGTCATGGGACCATCTATATTTCCCATGAATTTACGTACGCCACATAACATGAAATAAGCAATTAATCAATGACTGTAATTGAGTATTAAAACCCTTTTTTTAAGTCAAGATTTCCATAGTCTATTCCCAGCGTACTATCAAAAAGATGTATTTATTTATTCAATGAGCACACAAAACAGAATGTATTAAACACATATTATAACATTAGAGTATACTACATATGTGGGCCTAGGAACAAGTTATTATATTAATATTTATGGAATTACAAAATTATTTGTTCGTATTTAATTATTATGTGTATGGTTGCATTCATTATTAGAAAGTGCCAATATTAAAACTTCCGTACATGTGTCACACGAGTCAAAATACACTTGGCATTTCAAAAACTGGTAAAAATGTTACAATACAACACTTCCACGAGAAACCTGATCGTACTAAAATAACACCTTACTATATACACATTAATATTATACTCATGTATGTAGATACAACTTCTAAAAAACTTTTTGAACACATTTTCAATAAGATATGGGACAGTTTTTTTAATTTTATTTTACGGCATAAGATATAGCTTAGTAATCGTAATAAAAACTTCGAATATGGTATATATAACTATTCACTAAGCCATGCCCTATACTGATCCTTTATATTCTAAGTGCACGATGCCTTCGACCTCTTGTATGGCACAAACAAATACATCAAGTATGTAATGCACCGTTAGAAAACTTAAAAATAATGTTTAGGCAAGCGGAACCTAACATAAAAATACTCATAGGCCGATGTTACACGATTCTACAAAGCATTCATTACGTATATAAGTGCGAATTTTCAATACATTTATATAATTTTTTTTTTCTTTAAATAATAAATTCGTACAAACTAACTCATATTTTATCAACTAAACTAAATGTATGTATATTATGCACAGTTAAAATTATTATTTTAGCACGCTATTAATATATTCTTTATAGTAATATACACTATACTGGTCATTCTGAGATCTGTTCGACACCAATCTTCCAATACTGTATTCGTTTGATCCTAAAGTTCAGCCTGGCACACCGTATCAACATCACACTTCAACTCAAACTGAACCATGGAATTGTGAGCGTTATAACAAACTGCAGAAAGTCGAATTTTGAAATATGTAACTGTTCAAGTTTCTACAAGGTACTAAGGTCTATATTCCAATGGCTCACTTTGTATCTCAGCGAGGTGAATGTGCGAGGGCCGTTACGCTACTTCACACCTACAGTAACAGGAATCCTATTTTTTTCCTTAAATTAATCTCTCGATGTCCATTTAAGAAATGCTTTAAACAATTTTATGAATCAAAGTTCGTCATTGTACTTGATTGTTTTAATTCAATTTGTGTGGATTTCCACACAAATTGAAAATTAAGTTTTAAATCAAATAAAATTAATGATTTCGTTTAAACCGATTGAAATCAATATATAAGCGAAGCGAGAAGTGCTTGCGGGCGTTTTGGTTTGTGAGTGTAAATAGATCGCTTGATGAGACCAAGCCTTAGAAACAAATATAATGCCCGAAATATGCAAAAATACTCAAAGCTATGACGATTGGTTATTAACAATATTCGTAATATCTTCACTGCCAAACGCCTGCAATTGATTCAGCCATATAATTAATTAATCTTAGCTTTTCATACAATCCAAATTGTTCAAGTTTCTGACTAAATTATTGTACTTTTTAATTGTTTGTTTGGCGATTCTCATTGTATTAGGAAATTGTAAATTGAATAGACACACACCTACCACATGAAAACATTAATTATGTATGAAAATAATACACAATCTCATACATATGTGTAGGTGAACCACAGTTTTCACATTCATAATTTTTGATAAGCAGATATGTCGTTCAAATATGTTAGCAACTAGTTATCAAATGTCATAGTATTTTTAACATTACTTAATATAACAGCATTGTATAAACGAACACACGGTACTCAGCTGAGTAGATTCGTGCTTGAATCAATATCAAGAGAGTTTCAGTCAAAGGATTATTGATCATTATTTTTGTAAGTACATTTTTAAGTAATTGAGGCCAGGTGTAATAAAATATTTTTTCAGTTTAGCGAATGCAAGCTCTTAGTCCCCACATAGCACAGTAATGCATGAATCTGTTTAGTTATGTTGTTGAAATTAAACAAGTAGACTCCATTGTCCAGTCGACCCTCTATCATCCTTCACCTAGTTGAAGAGATGAGCAGAGATAAGAGCTATTTTAGCAATATGATTATTTTATTTTGTTATTTTCGCTTTGTAACCGTGATTTAGGTGATATAAAAATATCATAGGCAACCAGAATAATCTAATGTGTCGATATCATAGTCATAAAATCATAATTGTCCTTTAAATTTTGTACTTTATTATGCATCTGTACGGATCGTTTTTTTAATTACTTTAATGCTAAAAGAGCTTTGTTATGGTAACAGCCTTGGGCAACTTGTTCCAGCTGTTCTGCATAGTTGATAAGCATGTGCAATGTTATCCATGTTATATAGTCCAGGGATAGGCCCCGCCCACATGATAGTGTAGATAGCGCGTGAAAACTATCCTAGTCAGACTGTGGTACTGACCAGGGTTCATCTTGATATCGATTCAAAACGAAGAAAAGTTTCGAAATACATTTTAATAATCAAATTGGAACTTTCGTTTTAGTTAATTATCGAGACTGACCATTCTCTTCGCTAGATTTAATCGATTTCTTATAATATCACCGCTCTACTCTATCCTTCCACGGCTGGATCGACACGTAACACTTCATCAGGTCTACTACGAAGTCCGATAAACGATATATCGGCCGAAGTTCTGGACGTTTTATATGTACCACGAAACACAATCGGTCGGTTGATCTGATCAGGCGTTTCGTTCATCCCGACCGACACTGATTTAACAGTTTTTGTGTCATCAACCGACCGATTGTAATTCGTGGTATAAAACGTCCATAACTTCGGCCGATATATCGTTTATCAGACTTCGTAGTAGACCTGCATATAGACAACAATCCGATAGAAATTTCGATCTCACATACAAAGTCGATTTATACCTCTTCAATTTCAACTTATATTCAAACAAAATTGCGTGTAACCACTGTAACCAAAGAAATAGATATGATGGCTTTTAACATTGAAATAGCAATAATCAAAGTCAGTGTTCAAAAACTATTTCAATGTAAAGTTTTGGAGCAATATTAGCTAAATGAACTGTCAATAGACATTGTAATTTTAAGCATGGAGGGCAGACAAACAGTATTTTCCAATTGAGTCATTTGTTTTTGATTCATATAATTTTCACTGGAAATGAGACAATACTGTAGAAAGACTATCAACTGTCTGGGCTTGTGTTCATGTAACGTAATATTGTTGCTAAATGTAGCACTGTAGTAAATGTGTAATGTATGTAAATGTAGCTGTTTGAAGCAAATTTATAGTATTGGGTAAATTATTTAAGAACACTGAAAATCATCTGGCATTAAAACAAACGCATTAGTATACGTCACGGTTGCAAAATTGACGTCTTAACATTCTAGAGACGCCCGATCAGACGCCCCTGCTTGTCTTTTTGCCAAACAACTTTCAGTTCCGTAGATCGCCAAACCAATATTACACGCCTCCCAGTCCACTAAGCCAAACATGCCCATACATCATCATCATACCTCACGGCAGCATAGCCGCTTGAATCTTGAAGAGTGGTGGTGGTCCCCGAAAGACATCCCTCGCATCTACAGCGTTGAAGAGTTGAAAAGTTGGAGACGCGCATTTCCCTCACACCTTGTCTGATGTACCTTGGGTACATTAGCCCAAGCCTTGAACCATGCTGACGACCTGGATGAGCGTCTCCCAAATATTGTTGTTGTAGAGAAGATGCACTGCTGCTTCAGCGTAGCATGGATGTATTTCCCCTTCCCCAAAACCTTGTATGAGACACCTTGTTAATGAAGGACAAGTTTACTCACGCTGGTGATTGATGAGCGAAATATGGTAGTGAAGACGCAACCCTGCTTCAGCGCAGCATAGATGCATTTCTCTACCCTCCAACACCTAGTCTGAGACATCTAGAGAGTATAAGTCCAAGCCGTGAACTACGCTAACGATCTTGATATGCAGCGTCTCTCAAATATCGTAGAGAAGACGCACCGTTGCCTCAGCGACGCATGGATGCATCTCCCCTTCCCCTCACACCTTGGCAATGCAATCGACCCATGCTCATGAGTTGAATGGGCGTCTCCCAAATATCGTAGCGGAGATTGCTTCAGCGTAGCATGTATGCATTTCTCCTCCCCCAACACCTAGTCTGAGGCACCTTGGGAATGTTTTGGCACCAAAGCCTTGAAGATCTTGCTGAGCGTCTCCAAACGTCGTGGCGGAGACGCAGGGCTGCCGCAGCGTCGCGAGCGTGAGCGGTGTTATAACAAGTCGCCGTGCCAGTAGGGCGGGTCGGGCGCGGGCGCCGCGGCCGGCGCGGGCGCGGCCGCGGGGCACTCGCACTCCAGCCGCTGCACCACGAAGTTCCCGTAGTCGTCGGTCAGCGAGCTGTGCCGCAGCGCGCCGCACGTGTGCCGCACGCACACGCTGCTCCACCACCCCTCTGCAATACACGCACAATTTTTATTCCTAACCATTAAGAAGTAATGGCTGGTCTAAAAGTTACGGTTCGTCTAGTAAGTTAAGGCTGGTCTAGAAAGTCCCACATTGTCGAGGAACAGTGATCAGTAGCCGTGGCCGGGTGAGCCACGCTGAAACGAGCAGGAATGTCACGGTGTCCCGCTCGTCCTCGTACGTCTAGTCTTTGCCTCCACCAGACACCAGAGCAACTGAGATGAGCCGCGATGTTGGGCTTCGCAGCTGTGAGGAAGCCGCAGCGGTAGAGGATACGGGTATTACGATGCACCGCTCTCCCTGCCCGCTGCGGCCTTGACGGCGTCGCTACCATTAGATGGCGAACGCGGTGGGCCTACAGAAGAAGAGGAGTGTCGGTATTGCGGTGCGCTGCTCTGGTCTAGAACTTACGGCTGATATAGTTAGGTTACGGCTGTTCTAGCCGACACAACAGCAACTACTGATCGGGAGCCCCTGGCTGGAATCCCATGCGCACCACTATCTTTACGAATTAATGTACGTAATGCCGTTAACTTAAAACAGTGTAGGAAACACATCATGAAAAGATCTTCAAAGATAAGTGAAGACTCCTGCTAACCCGCAACTTCGCCAGCATGGTGGATTATAGCCTAAACCTCCTTACTTGGATAGAGACTCGTGCCCCAGCAGTAAAGGGTTCCAGAACCCCCCACTTCTCGAAGTTGATATGGTATTCAAAATCATACCCTTCGCGTGCTTTATGTCAACAATAGTTCAACAATCGCCTGTTCAAAATTTCAATTACGCGAAATTTACCCCTAACACAATAAAAAATAAAGCTTTATTTGGCCTATCAAAAAAATATAGATCCCACCGCGCCATTTCTCGACTTTCCGACGCCATTTTGCGCCATGACGACGAACGATCTTTTTTAAAACCAGATAATGTGAAAACGGTTTGTATTTTATTGTAATCTACTAAAACAAAACTATAGTGAATGTGCTAAAGTTAATATTATTTATGTGTTCTTTAATTCATAAAAAAAGCGTAATAACATTAAAGTGCTATGAAATCAGAAACATTTTTACAATGGGGGTGTAATGTAAACTTTGCATTTTATTACAGGATTAATAAATATGGTAAGTACCTAGAAGTTAATGCAATAGTAAACAACATTTCAAGAGCTTTCTTGTGATATATAAATGTAGGTATATTAATGTGAATCTATAATATTAATATGTGATAATGATCTAGCTAGCACGTATGCAGCATTCCGCGAGTTCGCGTAAATCGCGTGAGGGGTTAAACAGTAGTGTATAATGTTGCAGCATACGTCACTTGTTTAGCTACAGATATACTGCTAGGACGCAGGTCGGCGACGCAAACTCACAAGCTTGCACCATCTTGGGCGAAATCTTATGGTGGAGCCTCGGTTTGTTCTATGTATAATATGTATGTATAAAAATATTACATCAGCTATCTGGCTTCCATAGCAAAAGCATTGCTAAGTTTGGGGCTAGATGGTGGTGTGTGTGTAATGTCCACCAATAGTTTTTTATCCAAAAGCGTCTCACGCACAAGTCTCTGTCTGCTGCTTGCTACACCCCGGCCTTCCGACATTAGTGTGTCGTTACGAGAACCCATATTATTTTCCCCGCCAAAGTACACAAGGCGGTCAAAAAGTGTTCGTTTTTTAAAAGCTCTGGCAACGGATGAAAACCTCTAAGTTTATACCCAGGACTTTTGATAAATGCAGGTATGTGGTTGACAACTCACCTCTGCTAATGTCAACGTCATTCATCAATTCTTCGTTCATCAAGGCTGTCAAAGCATCGTCGGTTTGGGAATCTGAAACACATTTGATTTTATTATATTAATAACAGCAATCCGCGGTTTCACTTAATAGTAGCGGTAGGAACTCAAATCTATTGTAATATTATAAAGCTGAAGAGTTTTTTTGTTTGAACGCTAGGTTCTCGGGAACTACTGGTCCAAATTGAAGGATTGTTATCTTTCTGTTGGATAGTCTATTTATCGAGGAACGCTAAGGGCTATATAACATTACGCTACTATCAATAGGAGCGGAGCATATAGGAAAATGTAACAAGAAATGGGAAAAATATTCATTTTGAGAGATTTTGTTGCGCGCGCTGACGTGCGCCAAAGTCCGTGACAGCACATGTCTATCTTTTAAGGCTGCGTCATTATAACCTAAACTATCCAAATTTGTTCTAAATCAGAGTTGGTACGATCAATTAAAAAACATAACATCACCAATCTACAAAATTAAAACGCACATTACAAAAAAAAATGGAAACCCGTTGATGTCTTTCTTTGCATCCTGCTCTGTCCTTAGAAGTTTGCATAGCTCTATCTCGTTTTGTCCGATCATTCGTGGAAAGTAGTGCACGTCACACGGATATTCGGTTAATCAAAGCGCAGCTTTTTACTTCGTCCTTACGCCCCCGCTGGTGACTTGTGAATTTAGGGGAGATTCGTTTCATCGCCGATCTAAACGCCATTTAATCTGTGTCGAAGGGTAATGATGCATACCTGTCTCCTCCTTGACGACGAGTTCCTCCGCTTGCGGCGCGGGCGCGTGCGGCGGGGTGGGGGTGGTGGGCGTGGCGGGCGGCGTGGGGCCCGCGTCCGCCGCGCCCGCGCCCGCCTCCCCGCTACTGTTCGAGCTGCACTCGGGGCTGTACGGCGCCATCTGCACGGCACACGTGCTTGAACTTCTACACTCAAATCACAGACAGATCATAGAAACGCTTTTTTTTGAAGATAAATCTTCTTTCGGCGCGCCACATACAGATTTTTCGTGGGCTGTAAATTGAATTCTAGCGTCACGCTCGAGAATGATAAATCTTCGTATATACTCGGGACCATGACCATTGGCCATCTAGAAATGCGTCAGCATATTCCATTGGCCATCCAGAAATGTGCTAGCATTTCCCATTGGCCATCTCGAAATGTGTCAGCATTTCTAGATGACCATTCTCATGGCCACGCCATTCGGTTTCACCCGCGTCATTTCCAAAGTAAGCTATCAAATTCTGAGTTATAAGTTTTCACTTCTATCGGCACTTCCTATGGCTGCCAATTTTTTGAAGTGAAACTTCTTTTAGCACACGTCACACAGATTTTTCGTGGGCTATGAATGAAGCTCAGCGTCATGCTGGGAAATGAAAGAAATGCTCGGGTGGACTCGAGACCGCCGACTGTGCCAGAGCGAGGAAGACAGTCAGCCGCTACAGTCACAATCTTTTAAAAAAATAAACTTAGTGTTGGATACTAGTAGATTTATATCAATTTAAGCAATTTCACCATCATGTTAAATGTGCTATATCGTATTATTTTTTTGGAAATAAACTATTATTATTATTGTCCTTCAGCCGCATCTGTCACTATTGTGTCGCTGTATTTACTATATTCTATTTATATGTAATAATCATTATTCAGGAAAACCTTACACCTTGCACTGGTGAGTTGTTAAATGCTGTATGACATACCCTGAGACTCCGGCGTCGCCTCGGCGCCACCTCCGCCATCTTGTAACTCGTGTCCATTGCCCAGTAGGAGCCCTTGCCAGGGTCGTCTTTACTCCTCGCTACTTTCATGAAGCATTTGTTTAGAGATAAGTTGTGCCTTATTGAATTCTGAAATAGGAAAGTTAATGTTAGGAATCTATTTCTAACTGATTCAAAAAAGGAGGAGCTACTAATATTTTGGTCTGCATGTTATATATTATTTTCCAACATTCGTAATTTTATTTCTGATTGTGATAATGTATTCACTAACTTGTTAATCAATAAAAGTTGTGCAAAGATTGAGATGTTTTTTTTGATTGGACATTTTAAGTCTTTTGACCACCAACTTTTCTGATGAAAACTCATTGAATGATGAAGAAAAGATGTTGAAGGTGAAACATGACAATATTAAATTTTTTGTAAATAAATGAAAATAATAGTTATTACTACATCATTAGCTAGGCTATGGAATACGTTCGTTGAGTGGGGGTTTCCCAATGGTTACACTCTTGGTGTCTTCAAATCGAGAGTCAATCAGTTTCTTAACATCAGGTGACACGGTAGTAAAGTGTAAACTTTTATTACTTGAAAAAAATACTACATAATCAGCTGGAACATACCATCCATCCTTTGCCCGCTTCTTTGTAGTACGGGAATGCGTTGCAAATGTATGTGTATATTTCATTGAGGGTCATCTTCCCACTGGCTGAGCTGCTGATGGCCAATCGGATCATACTCGCATAACTGGAACCAATATACAATCTATTTGATAATGATATTCTTATTAAATTGAAGTCTCTACATGACTTCAATGTTCTGAGAGACCTTTTCTGGCCAAATTAAACCAACTTTACTCCTCATGAAAACTATAGAAGCACATTTGTTCTTTTATAAATGTGTGTGTGAATGTGGTTTTAAGAATTTTTTCAGAACATTTTTTATATTTATATTACATATATTTGTATACTGTTTGAATACTAAATTGAATAAAATAATAATAATGAAAATGTTTATCTTTATCTAAGCCTTAAGTAACATATTGGTTACTTGTGCGCAATAGCCACAAGATGCTTCTAGTATACTACCTAATCTACCATTTTTTTTGCAAAGTAACTTCACCTAACGAGAAAGTAATGCATGCTGGTTTGATCACTCATTCTGGTAATTAAATAAATTATATTGGAAGACAACTTATACCTTTAAACCAGTAGTTCTTTTATATACATAGAATCTGCATCAAGGAAACGGCTTGAACGATTTTCATGACATTATGTGTGCAGGGGGTTTCAAGGACAATAAATCAATTGGTATAGTATTGGAAGGACCAAAAAGCAGAATGATGTAGGCCATTTTGCTTTTGGGGCATTACATAGTGACTGGTGAGACATTTGATTCCAGAATCCCTAATGTTTAGACCTATAACTTTGTATTTTGATCTAATTGTAAACAAGTGTTGAAACAAGTGTTGAAATATCGTCGTATTTTACATTTAGACGAAAAATTGTTAAATTGCTTTTAAAGGACTGTATCAGTGTTTATCTAATTCCTTGTTGCTTAAATATCATACACAGTGTTCAATTTTCGTGAAATTTAATCTCTGTTTTGAAGGAAATCGTGACAAAAATCGCAAACCGTTTTTCCTTGTCAATTTTTCTTTGTGTTCTGAGCTGAAACTTGTTAATTGCCGAAATGCAGTGTTTCAAGTGTGAGAGCCACTTAAATAATGACGACAACAATGTGCAATGTGATGGATGCAAGCGGCACATCTGCTTGCAGTGCAGTAACCTCACTAGTAGTGAGGCGCGCGTCATGGGACTAAAGGGTAAACGAACGCTCCTTTACCTGTGCGATCCGTGCAGGGAGGCCCTTTTTCCAGGTGCCGAAATTGATTAAGTCTTATGATGGACTAAAAGCGGAGGTCGAAGAAATTAAAGTGCTTCTGCTAGAGACGCGTAACGGTAGGCAGGATACAACACCCGTGCCTGTGTCGGGAGGTCAGGATGGCACGTCAGTGGTGTCGCCGTCCTTACCGCAACCGTCGCCGATTACGGTTCCAAACACTAATTCTATAGTCGAAGAACTATTGGAACGTGAAAAGAGAGCAAATAACCTGATAGTGGTCGGTGTGAAGGAAAGTGCAGCTGATGACGGCAAGGCTAGGAAGTTATTTGATGAAAAATGTGTGAATAAAATTCTTCATGATGTAAATGGTGGCGTTTTTGACGATAAGGTAGTGTCAGTGCAGCGCCTCGGTCGCCGTGAGGCGGGGAAGCAGAGGCCTATGAAGGTAATCCTCAAAAGTCGACAAGATGCCCTTTGCATATTGAAGAATAAGGGCAAGGCCAGCCGGGAGGTAAGAATATACGATGACAAAACACCAGAACAGAGGGCAGAGCTTGGTAAGCTACGTGAAGCACTTAAGCATAGAACGGAGAATGGGGAAACTAATTTGACCATTAAATATATAAAAGGCACTCCCAAAATAGTTCCAAAAAAACTAATCAATCCTAGCAATCGAAATCCATACAGTGACTTTACTATAATGTACACAAACCTTTTCTCGTTACGCCCTAAATTTGACCTTTTCATGGCCCATGTTAACTCTTATCAACCATCAGTGGTCGTAATCACTGAGACTTGGCTTAATTCTAAAGACCGTAACAGCTCATTTAATATACCAAGTTACACCTTATTTAGATTAGACCGTAAACACAAAAAGGCTAAATCTGATGGTAAAACGAGGGGTGGAGGTGTTGCTGTGTATGTGAGGGATCAATTGAGTGGTGTTCCTATTGTCGCGAGAAAGAACCATAGGTACATGTGTGATGAGGTGGAAGCACTTTACATTGATATCCAATATGGCTCTAATCATTTTTTGGTAGTTGGGGTTTATCGCCCAGATGATACGGAGGAAGTGACTTGGAAGAGTCGTGACAACAAGTTAATGCAGAATCTTCTGTCTGCCTCTCAGCATAACACTGTAGTGATAGCTGGGGATTTTAATTATGGTCACTTGAAATGGCCTATCACTGTAACTCAACATCGCAGTGGTGACCAAATGTCCAAACCGGAAGATCTTTTCATCGACATGTATTTATCCAGTAATCTGCATCAGCTAGTGAAAGGTCCTACTAGACACCAGGTTAATCAACAGCCATCAATGTTAGATCTTATTTTAGTGAATGAGGACACTCTAATTCATGATGTCGCTCACTTGCCTCCCATAGGAAAAAGTGACCACTCAGTGTTACATTTTACCATTCAATGCTTAACACATAAAGAAAGTTCTATACCTCGGCTAAGAAGGAATTACAATCTTATTGACTATGACAATTTTAACACTGAACTTAGCAACAATTTAGAAATGATATCTATATCTAATGATCCTGAGCAACTATGGAGTGGTATTTTAAATGCAATCAACATCACCACTAATAACCATGCCCCATTGCGGCAAATAACATCCAAGCCAAAAATAAACCATGGATTAATAATAGTATTCTTAAATTGATCTCTGAAAAAAACACTATGGGTTAAGTACAGAGCTTCTATGAATGTAGATGACTATCACAAGTTTAGGGAGGTGAACAACAGATGTGTTGCACTGTGCAGAAAACAAAGGACCAATTATGAAGCTGGAATTATCAGTAGGGGTGATAAAGCTTTCTACTCCCACATGAGACGTTGTACTATGTCAAAAGTTAGCATACCTCCGGCAATTAGGAATCACAATGGAGACCTTATTACCCAACCTTGTGAAATAGCTGATGCTTTCGCTGATGAATTTGTAAAAGCCTATTCAAATGAGCCTACTCTAAATCCTGGTATGACAGTTTCATCTATTCCACGTGTAAATGATAGCTTGTGTGACATAACCTTTTCTGAATCAGATGTGATAAAAACTCTTAAGAATTTTAACACTCAGTCAAGTCCAGGGCCAGATCAGCTTCCAGTCTGTGTTTTAAAAAATTGTGCTCACACACTTGCCCCTGCTCTCTCGGTTCTGATGAATGCGTCCTTTGAAGCTGGACAACTGCCTCAAGATTGGAAGCATTCTGTGGTCACTCCCATTTTTAAGAAGGGAGACAAAATGCATCCAGAGAATTATAGACCTATAAGCCTTACTAGTATTGTGGTTAAAATAATGGAAAAAATTATAAATGGGCAACTGACACGGTTCCTCAATAGGCATTGTATTATATCTACCAAACAGCACGGTTTTGTTGAGAAAAGATCCACTATCACCAACTTGTTAGAGTGTGTCCACACTTGGAGTAAAGAAGTGGACGAACGAAATCCAGTGGATGTTATTTACTTAGATTTTCAGCGTGCTTTTGATAGAGTCCCTCATCAGCGTCTCCTGATGAAATTAGACCATTATGGTATACGTGGCAGGCTGCTGAAGTGGATAGAGCATTACTTGACTGGAAGAACTTTTCAAGTTCGAGTCGGAGATTCCCTATCACAACACAGGAATGTGTCCAGCGGCGTGCCACAAGGATCGGTGACTGCTCCTCAACTTTTTTGGGATCTACATAACTGATTTAATGGAAACAATTGAAAGTCAATCAGCATTCTTCGCTGATGATGGTAAATTTTTGCAAACCCATTGGTTGGTTCTGGGCAGCTCAAAGAGATCTAGATCAAGTGCAAGACTGGACCTTGGACTGGATTGTCAATGTAAATGTTGCAAAATGTGGGGTCTTACATCTAGGCAAGAATAACCCCCTAATAACCTATTATCTCAATGGTGTTGCTTTATCTTCAGTGAATCAGCAAAAAGACCTCGGTGTTATAATTACATCAAATTTAAAATGGGAAGAACACATTTCTGCAATTGTAAAAAAAGCAAACTCTTTTCTTTATGTCATTCGTGGATCTTTTCAATCTATAACTGTAGAAATGTTTCTTAAAATATATAAAACTTATGTGAGGCCACTACTAGAATATGCTTATCAAATTTGGAGCCCCTACTTCAAAAAAAGACATTGATTTACTTGAAAGTGTGCAAAGAAAAGCGACAAAATTGCCATATGCCCTTCGACGCAAATCTTACACAGACAGGTTAAAAGCCCTACGCCTCACTACACTAGAAGAGAGAAGGTTGCGGGAGACTTGATCGAAACATTTAAAATACTGAATGGATTTTATAATCTCCCTCACATAAGGAACCTGTACAGATTAAAGGAGCATAAGAGAGACAGTCGGCGTCATAAGTCCCAGTTGTCCCACGCGCCATCACTGACAAACACTGCACATCACATCCTCAGCAACAGAGTGGTTTACAACTGGAACAGGTTGCCTGAGGATGTTATTTCGGCAAAGTCATTAAACTCTTTTAAGAACAAACTTGACAAATGGATAGTAAAAGACAAAATCATTTTAACAGACAATTACCTATAATTTGTTATTTCAACACTGAGATATAGGCACATCAGCAAAAGCTGCTCGCCTATTATTCAATAAATAAATAAAATAACTGGTGGGACACAGTTTGGTGACTGGCAGGATGAGTACGAAGGACGAGTATGAAAAAGTGGCAAAAAATTACAAAATTACTTGCTTTTGTGTTATTTTTCACATTGTTTATTAATTATTAAGCCAATATAAAGAATTTACAAATACTCTTAAAATCTTATTCTAAATCAACACAATAGTTTTCAGTACTAGATATGCTCTAACTTTTTCGTTTCTCCCATTGTTGTCTTTTCCATAGTCTCTCTGTCTCTCCCCGCTGAGTTCTAGCAGTCCCATTAATTTCACTTAAAGCTTTACCTCTATCTCATCATTATTGATCATATTTTTTTGTTTTCTAGAGCAGTCTTTCACTAACTTTCATCATCCTTAAATTTTTCTCCAGATTTCCTGTTTTGCTCATCTTAAAAGCAAAAAAAGCAATGCCACTTACAAAATAACAGAGAAAAAAGCAGGTTAGAAACGTTTAGGGTAATCCATATCAAGTTTTATAAAATTGTCCCTCCAGTCACTGTGACTGGTGGGACCAAAATAAAAATCACCTGTTTTCCACCCTTCAACATTATTATTCCTATTGCACTAGAAAATTTACCTAAACAGTTTAAGTACATGCCAATTCTTACTTTCCAAAAAGCTCCCTTTAGTACAAAGCATTTTGAAGCTACAAATACATCTTTTGTATTTTTTCGTGTGACTGGTGAGACATTGCTACATGCTCTTTGTATTTACGGAGTTTAGAGTAAAATTCTTACCTTTACCGCTATATTTTTAGCCAAAATTAAAGAGATTCTTATCACTCTCCAATACCGTTTGATTGAAAATGTTAATCAAAATAGTAAAAAACAGTGATGTTAATATGGTAGAATAAATCACACAACTCGTTCACATTACATTACTACTTGTCACAGTGGAAAAAATACTTAATCTTGTTGTTTTTCAAATTGGTTTTTACAGGTCATTAAATTTAATGCATCTACATTGCGTTAAGAATAAATTCAGTATGATCATATCAATTTTATACAATAGTTCCGTTTTCCCATTTCCCGTGGAATGCCCCTTTTAGGTCCTTCTGATACTAGACCAATCAATCTAACTTGATGTTATTTAAAAAAAAAGTAGTTTATGCATGTTTTTAGACTAATCTAAAACTATGTATGACTATGTAAAACATTAGAATGAAAAGGTAAATTTCATAAAGTTGCATGACATAAAAGCTCAGGCGGAAAGTTGGGCTGTCTTGTTATAGTAGATCCAGGTTCGAATCCAGACGGCTCCTCCTTGTTTTTCAAGTTCCTTCTTTTTTTTAGAAAATGTATTACTGGAAGCCCTTAATCTGTAGGTATCTAAGTATACTCAGTGTGTAAACCAAGCAAAGCTCGGTCACTCACAAAACCGCAGCTAGCAAACACCAAACACATAGCTGATTTAATACTTACACAGTTGTAAATATACTTATACTTATTTTAGGACTAGACGGTGTTGTAAATACAACACCAATATTTATTTATTTATTGACAGAACAAAAATTTGTATTCATAACAGATATATTTGGAGGCAGAAGAAGGTGTATAAGTGAGAGCTGGAAGGACAGTTCTTGTTTTTTATGGAAGATTCTAGCCTTTTTTTTTGTGTGGTATCTTCCTCACACATAGAAGTTGATACAAAATACTTGAGATGCAGTAATAAATTGTTGTGTAGTGTTCAACATTATTTTTGACAAACAAAGGGACGAGCAGGACATGTATCTGATGGTTAGGCATCACAAATGCCTTCAACAATGCAGTGTGACAAGCCTTTTGAAATATGAAGAGTCCAAATCATTATTTAGCACTACACAGTACTCGTCACTCAGAGAGAAGTGATTTATTTGTTTGTCCTGTAATTTTTCTGATATCATTGACCTTCAATCCGGAACACAGTGAAGTTGGCACATTAGTGTTTGGGTTGGACGGTAGAATTCTTGGCAAAGGGTCTCCAGATAGAATCAGCAAAGAGTCATATCACTACTCACTACTATCATTAAAATTTCAAGTGAGAATGATTAAGTTTTGGTGAAATTGTTAAAATAGTATTAGCAGCCAGTATATCTACACCTGCTCCACTGCTGATAATACAGAAAAAGTCTGTTATACTTCTATAACACTCTTTTTCTTTTAACTTGAAGAAACTTGTATCTCACTTACTATGCCTCACTAGGAGAAAATAAAAACAATAGGCTCAGGTGATTATTCTCATTCATAATTTTTCATTCTGATTTGACTTCAATACCCATAGTACTAATTTTATCAAAACAATGTGAATCAATTTAGCAGATCAGGCAATGTTATAGTACCTAGGGTCACCCCAACCCACTGATCCAACAAGGTGACTCACTGTATGTAAACATTTGGCATATAGTAGAGGAAAAAAACGAGTTTACCTGTACGCGGGCTTCGCATGTTTTATTTTGTTAGCATTTTCTTTCTGGTCTTCTTTGTTATTGTTCTCCTGCTGGAGCGAGAAGGGCTGCACGTCCTCATAGAGGAAGCGCGGGATCGGACCCAGCGGGCTGTGGCGCGGCGGACCCGGGCTGTATGCGGGCAGCCACTCCACGCCTGGGGACTCGCTCATTGTCCCATCGGCGCCGTCGCACGGCAGCCGTAGCTCACGCATGCATGCCACCGTGAAAACACTCGAAAAACAAGCCCGCACCGTTCAAAAGTGCCCGTGCTACTCGCTACATCACACTGGGACCATCCTCATTGTGGAGCACCGAGGATCCTTGAAATGACGACTAAGCAAAATCACCGTCACTGCGCACTTGCACACCTTTCTTTCTAATATAAAAATATAATACCACAAAAATATGATGCAAATATAACGTGAAACTCATAAACAACTGAATAAAATGAAAGAAAAACTAGAATTTTAGGAAAATTGAAACTATTATGACATTTGATGCACCTACAACAAGGAAAATGGCGGATGTTGCAATGTTACCAATGTCCAAATATTAAATGTATCCAAATTTGGATTTGGATTAATTTAATGAATTTAATGATGAAGGTTTCAAGAAAATTTGTGTTTGGCGTTTTCATAAGAGCTGACTACATCTTACTCGCTTGGGTATACTCGTCGGTCCCAAGTCCCAAGTTCAACCGAACGAAAATTTCACTTCACTCTTCCGAACGTGCTGATCAGCCTTATGCCCGTCACACACGTAGCTATAATATATTTTTTCACTACGTCACCAAACTCGACGGTAATATAAGTATAATATTATTATTGCATATTAATATAGATTATGGAATAGCAAAACATATTTTGAATGTAGGTATAGCATGTTTCAACATGGTCCGAGCGCACCTCACGAGTATTTTTATCTTTTTAACCCCCGATGCCAAGTCTTGTCAAGATGATTTAAATGACGCCAAACTCGATGCAGACATGTTTTTCATTTCGAAGTTTGTTTGGCCACCGTCCAGCTCCATCATCAGATCAGCACGACGTCATCAGAATGTTACGTTGTAACGCGACTTACAGAAACACATACTTATTTAAAAATGAAATCTACAAGATTTTACTTCAATCAATAACGAGACAATGAATCAAATTTGATACAAACATCGGGACAGGTGAATCTAATAAATAAAAGCTCGTAAATCGACTCGTAACTCGTGACATGCGATGGGACAATGTTGAAACATGCAGTACATTCAAAATATTTATGTTCTGTAAATTAAGAAAATATAATAAGTATTCACATAATATTATAGCAACGTACGTGACGGCCTTTATTCACAACCTGCGGAAAAATCTGTTTATGATCCGCCAAAAGAAGTTTTCACTATTCATACTGAAAAAAAATATGTGTGCGCTTAAAACCGCAAGGTAGAGGTGAAACTAAAATAAGAAATACGTAACTATTTAATTACTAATAAACAATTTTAATTATGAAAAATAAAAAAATATTTATAAATTGAATTTGAACATACCTAATAAACACAGCAACATGCGAATAACATACGGCTGAATGACTAGTATCCATGGCCTTAAATATATTACAATTGATTTGACTCGCAATTTTTTTAGTTATGCTATTTATTTATTTTATAGGTATTTCACAAAAAAAATATAAATATGTTGTGTTATAGTGTATGTGTAGGTACTGTGATCCAAACAGGTATACTTTTGTAAGTTTACGTATGTAGTGTAAGTGCTGTGATAAAACAGTAATATATTACACCAGCAACTTTTTTGCAATGGATGTTAAATGCAAATGTAATATTTCGTGACAGGTTCCATTATTATTTTTTAAATGAAGAGTGACGAGACGAGCAGGACATGTACCTGATAGTAAGCATCATGCCTGCCACATAACAGCAGAGTGACACGCAGCTATTGGAACATGAAGAGTCCAAGTCATTACCTAGCACTTCACTGCGCTCGTCACCCAGAGATCTAAGATGTTATATCTCTAAGCCCTGTAATTTTTCGGCTAACATTGCCCTTCAAACCGGAACACAGTAATGTTTGCACATTACTGTTTGGCGGTAGAATAACTGGCAAAGGTGTGGTCAGGCGGACTCTGCCAAGAGTCCTTCCACTACAAAATTAATGTGGTAAGTAAGTACCTAGAAGTTTTCGTTGCGATAAAACAACGTGAATGTACTAAACACCAGAACACAACAGCGAAGAGTAGTTGACTATATTTATTTTCTTGCCTCTGGCGCTTTTGTTCATTATATTTTTTTTTTCTGGCTCTAGCTATCCCAGTTCACCCGAAAATGTCTTATCCACGATTTTTTTCCTAGGTGTGCCTAAACAAATTTTCTCTTAAACAACAGATTTCGTTTCAGTGTAAATGAAAGATTAACGTATCTATATATGTATGTCAGACGATTTCATTGATTCAAATGATTATTTAAAAGCACAGTGGCGAATATGCCATTATGGTTTGTTAAGTACGGTAATAGATATAATTATGACACTCATGTGTCGTTTTTCTTTGTTCAAATTTTCAGCAAACATTGTTTGCAGGGTATTTCTGCTATCATGTTATCACCATCGTTATGAAAGCTGGTTGTTCAATAGCGTGTACGCCCGCTATTATAGTATACCAGGCTAAGGTTTGACAACGAAGTATAAAACGGCAACATCGATTTCATTTCTAAGTCCCTGGTCACTGGCAATAAAAAAATAACTGACAGTTCAAATGAAATGTTCCTCTGGGGAGGTTGTGTTTTTCGGTACAAAATATAACGGTTTGTTGACTAATCTTACAAACAATAAAATTATTTACAGTCGATTGTGTGTGAACATTTGTTTTATTCTTGTGCTTGAGTGAGTTACGAAGATGGCGACTCAGCCTGAAGTCGGGGTGTCCGACTTTGTGCTTCTGGACAATTTGACGACAGAAAAGTTCATCGAGAATTTACATGTGCGGTGAGTTTTCCTGCATTTTTAGGAATCTTTTCCTTTAAAACGTAACAGTAATCAGTCGGTTATATGTTCTGTTCGTCTGTAAAAAGTTTTAAAGCTATTTTTTACCGATGAGACCCCCAGCAAAGTCTGTACCAAATATTTTGAAAATAACTGTACCGAAATTCGGTGTACTTGACCTACCTTATGTTACACACACACGATAACTGCAAGGAAAAATAAAACAATGACGTTGAACACATTGAAATAATATATGAATATGTGTCTGCCATTATAAGCAATATTTCTGATATTATAATACAATCTGTGTTTAGGTTTGGATAAGTTAGTGTTGTGTGAGGAATGTACAACTATGTTTATTTATATATTATCACAGAAATTATAATTAAGGAAAATACCGCCACAGTATTTAATTACAACATCTTTACTTCCCACGTCTGTGGTACCACCTGCTCAATATCACACTGACCTTGCCGTAGCACTTGAATACACATAGGGTTAAAACAAGACTTCATTTTAATCCCGATTTTCATTTATAAAGCACTAGTAAACTTCTTGACCAAACATCATCATATTTTTTCAAATGCCTCTTAGATATCACTGTACATACTAATAAAACAACCTGTTACTTTTTTTAACCACCTAGCTGTAAGATATTTTAACAAATTAAACAAATAAGTTAAGAAACCTGACACAAAATTATTATATTTTAAATACATGAATAATATCAATGATAAATGGAAAACAAACTATAATACTTAACTTAAATAAAATTACTCTTATACTTTAAGATAATAAAATAGTAACAAACCTATAGTAAGTAAATATAAATAATTCCATATTAAACCAAATATTTATAACACATACTTAATATGAACCTACAAATCTAATATATTATAACATACACATCTATAGCAAGTTCTTAAATTTGAACTCTATTAATATATTTAAATAGATAATACTATAATTAAAAAAATATAATATTTATTCACCGAATCATTGATTTAGTGATCAGACAAATAAATCCCGAAAATATCATGTACTAATCCTACTAAAATATGAAAGATTGTGAATATGTATGGATGGTTGTTATAGCTCTTTCACATAAAAATTACTGATGGAATCTGGATAAAATTTGGTACATGATAATAGTCTCTAATAATACATTGGCTATTTTTCATCCTCAGAAAATACTGTAATTGGAAACTACGTACATGAAACCTTAGGGCACTGTTTGATGTATCCATTTTTTTTTTACATTTTGCCGCCATCTCTCCTTTTGATAAGCGATGATGCGGTCTACGATGGAGCGTGCTGACCTAGAAGAAACCAATTCACTCTCGATTTGAAGACACCAAGATTATAACTATCGGGGAAAACCCATTCTGTAGACCAATCTGAAGACTATCTGAAGTGGACCGATCATCTGAATCAAGACCATCCTAATGTTGAAACATTAGACACTGGCGAAATTACAGTAGCATTACCGAATGGAAGCCATTAGAAAAAGTTGAAGTTGAACCCACTCAGGCAACTCATTCCACAGTCTAGACGTTCTTATCACAAAAGTGGAGTCAAATCTCTTCATTTGCGTGTTTGGCCTCAACCATGACATGATCCCGCTTCTTCAAGCAACGAGAAGTCCGATTGATCAAGGTGGTATTAGATCAATAAAATAATATGAATAAGAAATGATATCAGAATGACATACCCAGACAATGCTACCCTATGAATGTTTTCTGAATGTTTTGGTAGTAATCACTAATAGATAGGAAACACAACACTGACATCATAGCATGAATCATGTGGCGGAGAAGCGGTCACGTCTATGTTTATGTATGAATTTTGAATCATAAGAAACAGGTTCTTTTAGTGTTTGTTGACTGCAAGTTGACACAGATTATGTTGGATTGGTAACATGACATAATGTATGCTACGAATTATGAGTCAACCATTTGTTTTATGATGAATTTTTTTACTATTATCATTAGTTATGGAGCATCAACATGGAGTTTAAATAAGTATTTTTATATGATATGTATTTAAAAAAAAAACGGTATCTAATTATAGATTTTGAACATTTACTATGACGCTAGTGTAACATTAAATATTGTGCGGTAATATAATATAATAGCTGTACTGTTACTGTACTTGATTATGATTAGGGTTTAATTGTGGTCAAACACTTTAAAATGCACACCAGAAACGTGAAATAAAGGTTTGTGCTTAGTGCATACCTACTGCAGAAGTGAAAACAATCGACAATCATAATTTATATGGTAAAAGATTAAATAATATTATGTAAAAATTACATATTTATTTTATCATAAATCATATTAGTAGAGGATAAATGAAAAACAGGTCAGAAATGAAAGTTATTAATGAATATCTATACTCGGCGTTCCCGAGTTCACCCGATCGAGCCTTTCACTTCCGAGCGTGACGATCGGCCTCATTCACAGCTTACGAAAAAATCTGTGTGCGATGCGCTAAAAGAAGTTTTCGTAATTTATTTGTAAATATTATTAGTAATATTTAATTTCTAATTAAATTTTCATTACGAGTTGTCAATTTACAAAATACAGCATGAAAGCTCTTTCCAAGAGAGGGCGTAAAATAGAAAGAGAGGGGATAAAAGTAGCGACCCCACAAGCTTGAACTTAGGCTTTTGCTAAACCGGGAACTAAAAGCGAGTGAAACCTGCGGATTGCTACTAGTCCTACTAATAAGTATTATAAATGTAAAAGTTTGGAAGTTTGTTGCTCATCACGTCGGAAGGTCGGAACGAATCGGGCTGAAATTTGGAATACAGATTATCGTCTGAAATAAAAGCTACTTTTTGTCACGGAAAATAACTGGAACGAGAATTGCGTGAGTAAAACCGTGGGGAGCTTATAGTTTTAAATAAAGGATAAATAACTAAACTAAAAAACTAAATAACTAACTCAACTGGTATGTAGATTGCAGATACACAGGTCAAAAGCGTGCTCGAAGCCTTTAGCTTGTCCTTAAAAAAACTGCAATACATACCTCAAACTATAAACACATAACACGCCGCCATCATGATGTCACCTCCCAAGGTGACGCCAGTTGTCCTTTCATTAGATTTTCCTTAAGCTATTGTTTGAGGGTATTATCTACTATCGGACATGCCTACGACGAAACACGCGAACAGGCTGAACGTCTTGCTTCAAAACTAGGTTGAACATGCATTAAAAATGGTACTGTAAATAGAGAAAACTTGGTAAGATCTTTTGCGGCCTTCGATAGGTTGAGTCTCGTACTAATAGTTTTAACATCTATTCTATGGTTCTAGGACAGTATCCGCCTGGAAGTACCACCTTTTTAACTAATATTACCGCCAAGCGGTGATGTGCCACAACGTTAATGTGTTACCGTTTGAAGGGCATTGTTTTCAGAGAAATTACAGTGAAAAGTTATCTTTCATCTCCAGGGGATGAGCAACGTGTAGAACTAGGCAGCAAGCTCAAGTTCAGGCTGTTCAGATAATAGTTGCAGGGCGCTGTGCTGTTATGGGCATGTGTAGTTTACCATAAGGCACATTGCTAGTACCGTCCTTCTTATAATATTACCGAGAGAAGCAAGATATACAACTGATGGTAAACAACTCGCCTACCCGTAACAGTAAAGTGTGAACCAGCTTTTTGAACACGAAAACTCTAGATCATTGCCTAGCAGCTGTACTGCGCTCAGCACCTAGAGATATGAGATTCATTTATCTCTTTATCAATTATCTCACTTATCTATCTAAAATCGGAAACGCAGGAATGTTTGCACATTCTGTTCGTTGGTACAATTAGTGGCAAAAGTGTGGTAGTACCTCAGCCGGACTACCTCTGTGTAGACTGTAGAGGTGTGTTATAAAAAAAATATTGTAAAAGTTTCAAAAGCTAAGGGCTAAGTAATTGATGGGCGATGACCCTAAAAAAAATGGTTTTACGTACTTTTTCTAGTCATCGATTCATTACGTAGAACCTTTTATTTTCCGCGGCGTTTTGAAAGTAACCTCACAGGCGTAAAGTTGGAAATCAATCACAGCTTCATCACACGAAACGACCAGTAAAATCGGAAACGTACATTCTGAAGGAAACACCGACTTTGTCGCTACAAACAACGGTAGGTACTTGACACCACGGCCGATGTGTAAAATGGCGTTTTATTTCCAAGTGCTAGTTCTTTTGAATGCTAAAGCAGTCAAAGTGCAATAAATAGTCAAATTCAAATCTGAAGCTGTTTCTGAACTATTAAAAACACTGAAATTAATTAATTGGTAGCCCAGGTAGGACAGGACAAGCCTAATTCGCGGAAGATACAAAAAGCGGAAAATATACATCCAGCGCACCGTTCTAGTTTCGCTCGGGTAATATTCGTAGTATATAAGTAATTTATTATCTCACAAGTTAGACCAAATTATACGTAAATGCCAACTTTCGTGAATAAATGATTAAGGCTTTATGATTTGTTTGCAGCTGGTTCAAAAAATGATCGTCCAAACGATTTTTTGCTAAAAAGTGGAATCGTTTTGCAGAAAACTGCACTTTATAATCTTTGTACAGAGAAGCCAGCGTTTAGCAGGAGAGGTACTTTTTTTTTAATAAAAAGTGACGAGACGAGCAGGACATGTGCCTGATGGTAAGCAACATGCCTGCCACATAACAGCACAGTGACACGCAGTTATTGTAACATGAAGCTTCCAAATCATTAGCACTGCACTCGTCACCCAGAGATCTAAGATGTTATATCTCTAAGCCCTGTAATTTCTCTGGAAACATTGCCCTTCAAACCGGAACACAGTAATGTTTGCGCTTTACTGCTTGGCGGTAGAATAACTGGCAAAGGTGTGGTACTTCCCCAGGCGGAATAGGCTGATTGTTCTATTGATGATCATTTTGGTCTACAACTCTGTGCACAATATTTCATATCTTTCCAACTGTAATGAAGAGCTGAGTCCATAACGTTCTGTGGTGATCTAAACAGCCTTTGTTTGATTAAGGAAATGAACGCTGCGGTTCATTGGACCTACACCAGAATGTCTACATATTGTGCGGTTTTCGACTGGTCTGAGCTATGTTGCAAGTTTATCTAGTGTAAGTAGAGCTTATACTTTGCTTAACCGCAAAATCTACTCCCTTGGTAAATTCCGATGGTAACAGAACCAACTGTGAGATAATATGACAGAATAATACTCCACAGTTTTTTGTGTAAATGGGCAGAACCTTTATCTAATATATAAAATTCTCGTGTCACAGTTTTTGTTGCCATACTCCTCCGAAACGGCTTGACCGATTTTGATGAATTTTTTTGTACTTATCCGGTATCTATGAGAATCGGCCAACATCTATTTTTCATCCCCCTAAATGTTAGGGGTAGTCCACCCCTAAATTTTTTATTTTATTTTTTAGACAAAATTTTTAATTTCTATTATTTTATGATACAACATACAAAAATACATACAATGCTCAATTTTTACCATTCTACGATCAACCCTTATTTTTTAATAGCCATTTTAGTAATTTAATCATTTTTCCTCTCCGGTCGAAAACTGATCAATCGTCATTTAATTAGTCATCCCCGCCAGTTGTCTACAGGTGTCACTTCTGACCCAGTAAACAGCACGATAATTTGGGGATCAAAAGTAGTCTATAGCATATATATAGTTAGTACACGGTAATCTCGGGAACTATCGGACCGATTTAAAAAAATCATTCACCGTTCTTTCATATGTACGTAATCCTTGAATGATGTAGGTTATATATATGTACCACGGGCGAAGCCGGGGCGGGGCCGCTAGTTCTTTATAATAATATGTATCTTCTAAATCATCGTGTTTCTTCTTCAATGGTGCCGTCATTTGCATCACGTAAGTTGGTGGTATGAGCGTTAAAAATTGATATTACACATGTACAATGAAAACTACACTTACATTCTTACCTGATTACTTACACTAAGCATATCTGAATTATTCACGGGTCATTTAAGGTCTAGATAAAATGAAGATTTTTAACCTCCTCTACCAGTTGGAAGCTTATTGGCTGAGCTACCATGTTGAACGGTTGTTTTTTAAAATTTTGACCTCATAAAAACTCAAAAGGGCGTCGTTATGAAATCCCAAATCCACCGACCTTATTACATAACTTCTTGCACGCTTAAAGCAGTTGATGATGAAGTAACCGTATGATTGTCGAACCTACATACATAATGCATATTATTGGAATCGCTTATTCGGAAACAAGTTTCGATGTCTGCCTGGAGCGTCAATTTGTAGTAATAAGTTCCACGCATGCAAATAGTTTCCGGTCCACCAGGCTCCCATAAAAGCGTATATGTGAACTGATTTTCCTCATACATATGTTACTAAAGTGTAAGAATAAATATTGAATCGGTTTTAGTCAATTACCAATTGTTGTCAGCTATATTAAGAACTGTAGATAATGTGGAAATGAATTATACATTCATATTCTATTTCGTACGCGAAAAAATATCCCTCATTCTAAAAAAAAACACTGTATGGTATTTCTTCATAAATATTAATTCGCGTGTATATAAAGGGACAAAATGCCGTGGTGACCAAAGGGTGAGACCGTGTGTTTTCACATTCGTGGGGTCGTGGGTTCGAATCCCGTCTGCACCGTCTGTATATTTTTACAAGTATAGATATACAAGGTCGTAATCACCACTGTTTTTAACGGTGAAGGAAAACATCGTGGTTTTTTCGTAATATTTATATGCCTACGTCTGGGACTCAGGGATTTCTCTCACAAGGAGAGAGGAAAAGCCGCAATCCACCAAGTCCACGCTGCCCAAGTACGAGTTAGCCTATAACATGTTCTCGAAAGATGTCTTTTTTTAAACATATCAGTTTCCTCACGGTATTTTCTTTCGTTAAACCCAGTTGTGATAGCAAACTTGTACGCCGCACTTAGTAAATTACTCAGAAGCGCAGGTGTGATTTGAACCAACCAAGTACCATGCTTATGAAATTCGTATTTACTCCAAACGTCCTTAACTTCCATATTGAATTCTTCCTGTACAAAGCTCCTCTGATGCTGGCCACTGGAATGCAGTGCAAATAGGTCGCACACAGTTATAAATAGCCTTGCAGATTGTAATGCATGACCGTTTTGCACCATGTTGATATTATGACAAAGTCTTGATTAAAAAAAATACATTTGTGTCGTGTCTCTGCAACTAATACTGAACAGGTGCCATGGTGGTTATCTGATTAGATCTAGATGTTTCAGTCACGCAAGCGGTGAGAGTAATTTGTGTGAACACGATAGCTCTACCTGCCTCAATTCGTAGCAATAACATCATAATTTTTAACAGTGACAGGGTCAATCTACTGTATAATATAAATAGTAAATAAATAAATATTGGTGGACAATTCACACACAATCACACAACACTATCTGAGGCCAAACTAAGCAAACCTTGTACTATGGCGACAATATAGCTGATATAAATATAGTAGTAGCGTTCTTCCTTTTTATTGAAGTAGTAGATAGTTATCCTGTTACGATATAAAAACATGCAGCATCAACAATTACTTCCGATAAAATTCAATTTTTAATTCCGATCAAATTCCGAATCTTACCTCTTAGTTGCTGTCAGGTGAAACCTAAGCTATTAACCTCCGAAGTGTACTTAACTCTTCTTTGCCATTTTGGGCAAACCTAATTTTTTACCTACAAACTTTACTACTGTCGACCTAACCATATACCTCAAAGTCTTACCTTTTCGTTCCTGGCAGGTAAAAACCTAACCTTTAACGTCAGAGGATTACCCTTTCCTTGTTTTCTAAGGGAAACTTTTTACATTCGAATTTGACATCTTCGTCACTGTAACGTGAAATCCTATCCTTTTTCCTCCCAAGTCTTGCTTTTTCGTTGCTGTCAGGTCAAAATCTTTCACAAGCAAGTCTCACACAGAAAATGGTTTTACCGCGAGCAAATCCACAGAACCTTACTAATATATGACTGGCCATGATGACTTCACCTGATCATGCGATCGCTGACAAGCCTCAAGGTGGACGGTTGCCGCCATCAATCAATATACTACGGTTATTGAGACTTCCGCAATATCTGGAATTTGATGTCTTGCTAATGCTTTTATTGGGAAAGCAAATTATTGTGGGCGTTCGCTTTACTTACCGAAATAAGTAATTTTACTGTTTTATTGATGTATTGGAACGAAGTACCTAACGTCACGCGTGGAGGAGATAGGGATTTTGCTGCGTGACCGAACTGAAAAAAATGTGAGACTAAAACCGTAAGAAAAATATATAACGGACGTGACGGATAAAAACTTGCCGAGACCAGTGTTGCCAACTCTATTTTTCAGATATTGTACCATAAATAATAAAAATAGCAGTATTTTTGCAAATTGTGTTGCTTCTATTTATCCAAAAGAACTTCGTTCATACCTGGTGTCCCATGACAACACATACTTTCTTTTATTTAACATTATAACCTGTTTCAACTCATATTTTTTTGTGTAGAGTGAAGGAATGATCAGGACTTGTAGCGGATGGTAAACGACACGCATACCCCCATACCAGCACAGTGTCACGCGGCTATTCCAATGAAGAGTCCAAATCATGACTAAGCACTGCGATTTATCCCTGTCCTGTAATTTCACTGACCTTTACTCTTGAAACCAGAGTACAGGTATGTTAGCATATTACTGCTTGGCGGTAGATTAACTGGCGAAAGAAAGGGAAGGTGCCTCACCTTCCCCAGGCTGACTCTGCAAAGAATCTTGGCACTACTAAATACTTACTAGGGTAACAATCAATTAAGAACCTTAAAACTCTATAAAAAGGTCGAAACTGGAGAGCACGTGGTGCCACGTGACCTGTCCTAGACTTAGACGTAACTCTAGGTGGCAAAAGCCATTGTCCTTATTGCACAGCTGTCTAATTGCAACTCGCGTCTGGCGCATAGTTGCCTTACTGTTTTAATTGGGACCATTGTACCTTGAAATTTGGACTTACTTCCGAAACTTTAAAGTTTCTTTTTGCATTCGGTGTTCCTTGAAAATTGTAAGTAAGGTTTTTACGCTTCAATTAGGACTATTGTACCTTGAAATTTGGACTTTCTTCCGAAACTTTAAAGTTTCTTCTTGCACGCAGAGTTCCTTGAAAAGTGTAAGGTTTAGCGAGTAAGGAACAGTCCGATGAATCGATAATTGGCCTACATTTAGCGTGGTACTAGGTAATGTTTGTTAACGCAATGCTGTGAACGATCACGGTATGGTAAGAATACTTTATGTATGCTTCAGATATGTTTATTGAAATGAAAACTTTTTAGCTCAGCATTTTTTGGTAGGGGATCAAATCGTATGCGATCGCGTCACTGACATGGTAATGTACATTGATATAAAATTGTATACGTGCCCTGAGCACCTTGAAATTGGTAATATACTGCGTCTCTTGTGTGTGGCGTGAGCGGTTTACACACAACCAATCTAGTTGACCCCTGGAATCGCCAACGGCGAGATATGCTGTGGTTCTACTTATTTTGGTTGTTAACAACAAATAGTGATAGGTAAAAACGTCTGACGTTCACCGCTTCCTGCAACCGACTAGAACGGAAAGAGTGAGCTCACTCTTCCCAACGATAACATAATTAGTGGTTTATATCGATGGTAATGTAGCGACATAGCGTCGCAGTTGGGACAACATCATCATGTCGTGTTTGACTGTCTTTCTCATTCACTCTCATCGTATGTTCCAAGGGCGCCAAAAGAATAGATAGATAGATAGATTAACTCTTTATTGCTTAATTTAGAAATAAAGTAGCAATTGACGACCTTATCACTATAAGCGATATCTTCCAGGCAACCATAGGATGGAATGAGAGATTTAGAAAGAAGTACTTCTAAGTTGAAAAACAATTATACAGTTAATTTCATATCCATAAATTGCTAGATAAGTACGATTCACGTTTATCGTGCCGGCAACTGATGGCTGCCGATACTTATCGATTTAATTATGCTGAGTATTTAGTTCCTGCACGTGACTAGATATTAACTACAACTACTAGCCTCATGAACAGTTCCATATACATTAAGCTTTAGTGTAGAGAGGTGGGACGAGCAGACAATCTGCTTGATGGTAAGCAACACGCCTGCCCATAACAGCACAGAGTCAAGCTATTGAAAAAAAAGTCTGAAATTAAAATCTGTCATTTTCAGCCAAATCGCATAATTTAATTTAATAAATAGGTTACGAGTTTCAAATTTAATTGTTTTGAAAAGGTCCACTCAATTTGGGCACCATTTTTCATAGCTTCTGTCTTCCATAAAAGGTGTCGTGCCAAAACTGACCCAATTACGCAGCCCACTATATAATCTACTTTTACGAGTTGGAGACCTTTTTTCGTCAGTACTAGTCGCGTTTTTCGCGCTCTGCTTCCTTCGAAAGGTCATGTCTCTAGAGGACTTATATGTGCTAACGGTAGTTGCCGCCGAGTCTTGTTTGGGTTTCGGTTTTATAACAAAGTTTTAGGGGATCTGAAATCTAGTGATAATTTACTTAAGCTGTTAGTAAACTGAAGTGACTATGAAGGTCATATTTGTCACAGAACCGATATCCGTTCAAGTGGACATGTTTTCGAGAGCAGACCGCGAATCGAGAAACTGTAGTGAAATTTAATGTAGTAGACAACCAAGACATACGTCTAATTACCATCAAACACACGCCTGCCCATAATACCGTAATGTACAGCGATTTGAAATAAAGATTCCAAATCACTATCCTGCTCTTCTCCAGCCCTCTTCAGTCTTCTATCTTCCACATTCCAGCACCAGAAGATATACGCTAAAACATTGCCTGTTTTAACTAGAACACAGTCATGTTTTCACAATACTGCTTCCCGCTAGGATTACTGGCAAGGTGCGATACTTACAAATCAGTACAATAATAGTTAAATAGGCGTGTAAATGAGTTGCTATGTAATAGTGTTCACGTGTCTCATGTAGTTCTAATCCACTGGCTCGATAAGTCGCCGTATTATCAGTAGAATTGTATGTCTACTCGCCTATATCGATGGCTATCTCGGCGATAAGTCCTATTATGCCTGAGACTATCGCTCGAGCGTGTTACTGCCGATACTCCTATCTTCAAGGTTTTCCCTGAAATGCCGAGGAAAATGTAAACACGCACAGTGTGATATTTTCTACCTACCCACATTTACTTATCTCACTCTTTTGATGGGATCGGTGCAATATGTTGGTCTCCGTTTTCACTCCAAAAAAACGGGACACAGGATTAAATTTTTGCAGGTGTCCTTCAAGGATGCGTAATTGAAATCTCCCCAAAATTCGCATGAAGTAATTTGAGTCTTCCTTCTTTGTTCGAACAGCTAAAGAGAGTCGGAATAACTGATAGAGCGTGCTAACCTTGAAGGAACCGATTCACAGACGTGACACTCAAGTTATATCAATCAGGAAATACCCACTCATATCACGGTAGTGGAGTCTTGTTCTAGTTTTTGGGACATCAAACATGAATCGAACCATGAAATGCTTTTCCGAGCTACGAATAGTACGATACGAAAAAGTAGAAAGAAATAAACCTTCGTCAACCGTGATCAATCTAAATTCCCGAAGAGATTAAGGTTTCGAAGTATTTGTTGCGAGTGTTGCCAAGACATTAGTCCCTGATAGTGTCCGTGCACTCGTTAGTCCCGTCACTTAACGAGCACCAAGTGGTTACCGCATTATCTGCTATTAGCGGGGTCGCCGACCGCCGCCTGTCTCAGGTCACACTTAGTAATGTGGATATGAACGTGCCTACGCAGACTCACTTTGGTCTGCAGACTTCTCTTCTAAACAACCGAAACGTAAAGATACCCCAGGGGTATAAGGAAAACGGTATGGTATTGGTTTTGATATTGCTTTTCTTTTCGTTTGAAATTATTGAGGCAGCTATAGCAAAGCGAACGCCGATTTACTCGTAGTTAGGCGGTAGAAGGCCCGGTATTTTCTTTGAAGAGTGTCTTTGCGGAATACCTACGATTACTTCGAATCGTATCTAACTAAACATAAACGAGTGTGTTGGTTATTTTTCGATCCGTTAGAAATTTTAAAACTTGCTTACAGTAAAATTTACCGCAAGCTTTGTTATTTCAGTTCTTCAAACGTACCTACAGCAGTCGGTCTCAGATAGCCACTATGGCAGTCGGACCACATATAGCTTCTATGGCAGTCAGCTTTAGATGTCCTCTATCAGTCAGCGTCAGATGCCCTCTGCCACTTCATTATAATTTTAATAATTTCATCCATATTAATGGAATGTGACATTAGTCACATTACTTAATAATTATAAATGAATACACTATTAATTAACATTTTTTCACATACGATCTTGCCCTCATTTAAGCAAACCTATGGAAACAAGATGCTGATAGCTGATGTGATAGATCTTAGGGCATAGGTCGTAGTTTTGAAAATATTGGTGGACAATTCACACACAACACCATCTGACCCCAAACTAAGCCAAGCTTGTAAATATGGCAGCCAGATAGCTGATATAATACTTATTTAGTTGTAAATACATACTAATCATACACAGAAACACCCAGACACAGTAAGAATATTAGAATTCATCACACAACTGTTTGCACTGGGTGGGAATCGAACCCACGACCTTCGGCTTCGCAGGCAGAGTTACAACCCACTAAGGCACGAGGCCAGACAATATTATTATGTGTATGATTCGGTGTTTGTTTTGTTACTCCGTCACATTGTAACGATTGAAAGTATGTGGCTAAAATTTAGCATCGTGATTTCACGAGACTTCTAACAGTTAGAGTAGAAGGTATCTTAAATTAAAATTGTTTTGGCCCTTGCAACGTACGTAAATCATTATGGCCCTAAGCTTTAAAGTTTGGAGACCCCTGGTCTAACATTTCTTTATTGTTCTCAGAATGACATGAGATTCTTTCACTTCATTCCTTCAAAACTTTTCTTGTACAGTTAGACGAGTCTGTCTGTGTGACGAATTTATCTTAATTAAGTTCCTAAGAATCTAACTCTATCTAAGGTGTCGCAATAAAGAATTTCTATTTATCTATCTCTATCTAACTCTTTTTTTCTGTTATGCGCATATTATATTTCTACGATTATTTATCTGTAAAAAAAGACCTGTTTTGTTCGTCTTAAAATGTATGTTAACATTTAACTCGCACAGTAATGTTGGACACTGTTATAAAGTATACCTAAAGTCCGGTCAGTGATGTTCGAATCCGTCGCTCAAATAAATGCCAGCGAATGTTTGAAAAACAGCGCATTTAAACATTAAGCAGCCTACTTACATACATATATTCCCACCGTGGGACTCGGGGTCTTCTCTCTTATTAAGAGAGTCAAGGCCACAATCTGTCCTAATACGGGCTAGCAGATGACTTTTGGCTCCGAAAATTGTCTTGGGACATACTACTTTTCTCACGTTGTTTTCATTCACCGTTAAAGCCGTGAGGACAAATTGGTACATCTGCTCTTGGAAACATATCCCTGGACCTGCGCAGGACCCTGTTGTCCTAAACTAACTATACACGTACGTAGAGTATTGGTGATACTCGAGCCATACCTGCCCTTCTTCCGCCTAACTAAATCGACTAACTATTGCGGTCTCTATCATTTGAAGCGGAAAGAAAAGAGAGAGCATTATCAGAGCTAAGACAGTTATAATTAGGCGGTAGACCCTCTGAAAGCATTACATAAACTTTACCATACTCAACGACTACCACATCTCGAATTCGAATGACGGTTAATGCAAGTCCTTGCGTATGGTATATTACGAGTATGTTGACAGGAAAAGGTGTGAGTATCGAATCATGACTGTTATTTACCTATTAAACATGAATGTAATACTATTAAGAACACTGACTAACCGAGCAAAACGTCACTGTATGAGGCCAACGTTTATTTATTGTTTTACGAAGATATGACGTCATTGATTACGAAGAAGAGTATTAAAGTACTAGCAGTACACCGCGGTTTGACTCGCGTACTTCCCGTCAGCTTTGTCCTAACGAGAAGTAGCTTACGTGATATTAAAGAGGATAATCTAGCAGTCTTCCGAATTTCAACCCGATGCGTTCAGCCGTTCCGGCGTAATCGAGCAACAAACATCGAAACTGTCACATTTATAATATTAGTAGGATATTCTACTCATTCAAAATTCCACAATATTTGAATACCCACCACCACAATGTGGTTTGGCTACGCTTTTAGTAAAATACTCGTAACCTATGATGGTAGTTGTCCTCAGGCGTCTGGTGCCTACCATAATAAGTGACTAGTATTTGGCCATGACAAATTGTAGAGGTAGAAAAGCTAAATACCCTTATAATATCATGATGACGCAGACAGTTGGGTCTCGCGCTTTCAATTGAAAAGCAGACAAGCCACAGGACTAGGGGATCTTCTCTCACAAGGAGGGAGTCAATGCCATAATCCACCACGCTGACAAGCAAGTGCAGGCTAATGGAAAATACATATCCTCGGCAGATGTCTTTCTTGGAATATACCGGTTCAACACGATGTTTTCCTTCACCAGCCGATGTTTTTAAAGTCAGCCATGATAACACCTCCTATTCCTGATATAAAAACCTAAAAGGTATAGACGGTATTGGAACTTGATAACGACAGAGATAATAAGGTATCCATACTCGGAACCAGGCGTGTCATTAAGAAACTTACATTAAATCGTGAATTTGGCTTATAGTCGTACAGAAACTGATAAGTTTCAAAGAAGTGAGACTTCTATATTGTCAAAGAATGGTAGCGATACTTATATACCTGCAAAGCTGCGGGTCGTGGGTTCGATTCCCACCTAGTGCAAAAATTTGTGTGATGAATACCTACAAATATTTGTTCTGTGTCTGTGTTTATATGTATTATAATATGCATGTATTTAAAACTATATAAGTACTAGCGGCCCGTGCCGGCTTCGCTCGGATATGGTCACATAAAGCCTATTAATCGAAATAAAAACTATCCTATCTTTTAAGTTGGATCCATCTACACACGGTGTCCAAATTTGATTAAAATCGGATAAGTGGTTTAGGAGTCCATTGAGGACAAACATTGTGACACGAGATTTATATATAAATATTAAGATTAAGGTCGAGTCTTGTAATTGCAACTAAAAATATTAGAGTCTTTACGTTACCGCTTGATAAATCTATTTTCATAAGTAAAATTATTTTTTTCGAAGATTCGTTATTAAGTAAATTTAATGTAGATTTATATCATCGTCATAAATATAGGAAAGCTGTAAAGAATAAAAACCTATTTTATTAATTTCTGACTTAGGCCCAAATAGTTGCAATTACCCGTCCTGGCGGGTAATTGCAACTAATTGCTTTTTTTACTTTTTTTCTGTGGGTACTGCTACCGTTAAATTGAAAAAATATTACTTGTTCAATATTTCATAAGATTTTGATATCTATGTCTTGGTTACAACGTTCACTTTTCCACAAAATCACTTTTTAGCCATGAGACGGGTAATTGCAACTATTTTCCTACAAATAGTGTTGGGAACCTTGATGTGGTTTTATCGATTGGCATGGTAGCAACATTATAAGACAGTAATACAGTTTTATAGATGTTTATATTGAGCGAAGGTAATCAAAGCACATAATCAGACATTAATAATTATTTAAATTGACGAAACTTAAAATACTCACTTCTAAGGTATAATTAAAGTAGGTAGTAATCTTTTAGTAATCACACAACCATTTTTACTTACTTTGCAGTCTTATAATTACATCGATATTCCGTACTATTTTACGGAGGCTTCGTAACTATTGATTTTTTAGTCGTACATTTTCGACAGCTTCTATTAGATCATCTAAAGAAAACTTCGTCTCTTTTTTTCGTTTAAATTTTGGCATCTACGAAACAAATTAAAAAGATACTTAAAACTAGAAAACAGGCCATAAATAGCTCATAGAGGTAAAACAATATTTAAAAAAACAGTAATAGTACATTGAATAAACTAAGGTGACCTAAGTGCCTATGATTCATGAAAATAATTCATTTATTATTCACTTCTACATAAGTAGTTCCGAATTTTTATATACCTGCGGCACTTGTTTGAAATATATAAACGAACTATTTAACTACTGTATGGCTATACTAAGTATGGCTAGTATCCCTTTCGATAAAATATTTTTATCGTAGTGGTAATTTTCACTGTCCCATCACTAACATTATCATACTTCATACAAAAGCGGTCATATAATTGCAACTAACCTAAAAAAATTAAAATAGTTGCAATAACCTGACTTTTGATTTTTAGTCTGGTAAATGTAACTGAACCTATAACTTGCGCTAGATTTGTCGTGGAATAAAACAAATACGTAAAATACAAGTTACTGTGGTAGATAATCACTCTTTTTTATGAAGAAACCCTCCAAAAACCCTTAAAAAACAGAATTAAATACCAATTACGCTCCGCGTGTACGCCACGTCACTCCGAACAAAATGACGGTTTGACAAAAAGCCATGTGATTCACACAGTTGAATAGCTATCAGCGCCATCTTTATTTTTTCATTGGTCCTTAGGATAAAAGAACAATATAACGCCTGTCGTTGTTCGAAACAGTGATGATAAATGGAGTTATTTAAATTAGTTGCAATAACCAGATAGTTGCAATTACAAGACTCGACCTTATATCAGTTATCTGGCTGCCATAGTAAAAGCTTTGCGTAGTTTGAGGTCAGATGGTGTTGTGTGTGAAATGTCCACCAATATTTATTTATTTATTCTATGACAATCCTCTCCGTAGCAGCAATGCTCTATTTCTCATGAATTGTTATGAGAATCGCACAAACAGGTGGACTAGGCGATTGTTTGTATCATCAGGTATTTCACAATAGAGTAGACGATTCAATATGTACTCAGGAATTTCAGACAGCTCGTAAATCGAGCAATAAAAACACTAAATATTTTAAACGTTGCGTAAATTTCAACATGGGCTACAACTAACATATTTTGAGGTACATAACAAAAGTTTTATTGAACGAATAACATACAAGAACAAAATTAAACATTTTGATTAACCCCCGACTACCTCGGATTTGTTATCTGTACAATATTCTACTAGTCAAGCCCTTTCGATAGATACCCATATTAAGTAAGGGAGTTGTGAAAAAAGAAATGTATTTCGCCATTTTGTGGAAGCGGCCATCTTGGAATTGAAATTTGTCATGATGCAATGTACTCTACTAGTCGAGCCCTTTCGTTTGATACCCATATTGAGGTAGTAGTAAAAAAAAATAATTTGAGTCGCCATTTTGTGGTGGTGGCCATATTGGATTTAATTTTTTTATGATGTATAGTATTCTACTAGTCAAGCCCTTTCATTTGATACCCATATTGAGGTAGGTTGTGAAGAAATATTTTGTCCGCCATTTTGTGGAGGCGGCCATCTTAAATCGATATTAAGCAAACAGCTTAGAACATCCGCACGGATATTAACCTTCAAATAAAAAAACTGCATTGAAATCGAGCCATCCGTTTGAGCTCTACGGTGCCACAGCCAGACACACACACACAGACAGACAGACATCGACGTCAAACCTATAACACCCCTTTTTTTGGTCGGGGGTTAAAAAATATGTGTGGTATCAGTATGGTAGTATTATAATTTATTTACACCATGTTTTATTTACAACTTTACCTGGTACATTTTACCCGTGAACATTTTGATTACGAAACTGAATTAAATATGCTGCAGAGTCGCGAGGAATCATTATTACTAGTAACTACTAGTAAATAATAATAGTAATGTAGTGAACAACCGTGATTGCTTAAAGAATTGGTAACAGTGCTTGCTTTTGTAACCCCCGACCAAAAAAAGGGGTGTTATAAGTTCAACGTCGATGTCTGTCTGTCTGTCTGTGTGTGTGTCTGTCTGTGGCACCTTAGAGCTCAAACGGATGTGCCGATGCCAATGCGGTTTTTTTATTTGAAGGTTAATAATATCCGTGCGGATGTTCTTAGCTATGTTTGGTTAATATCGATTCAAGATGGCCGCCTCCACAAAATGGCCGACAAAATATTTCTTCACAACCTACCTCAATATGGGTATCAAATGAAAGGGCTTAACTAATAGAATACAATATATAATAACAAATTTCAAATCCAAGATGGCCGCCACTACAAAATGGCGAAATACATTTGTTTTTTCACAACTCCCTTAATATGGGTATCAAATGAAAGGGTTTGACTAGTAGAATGTTGTACATATAACAAATCCGAGGTAGTAGGGGATTAATAAAAAAAATTTAATTTTGGTATTGTATGAGGAATACTCTTTAGTCGACTGAAAGAAGGGTTATGTTATTCGCGCGTAGGTATCTTGTATGTTTGTAAATTTCTTTATTCCCACGTAACTTCCAAACGGCTGGATGGATTTTGACAATTAAGATATCGCTGGATTCGTTTCAATAGGGATGTTAACGCTAATCACAAATTAATGTTTAATGTTGATTTTATGATAGTTTGTATTAATAGAATATCGAAAAACACATTATTGTAATTTAATATTTCGTAATAAATTTATAATAAATGATTTTAAAATGCTATATTTTTAATCTGTTGTCACGTGACTGGAAACACCAATTTGAATTATTACGTCACTAGTCTGAAAACAAGCTATCGAAAACTGACTCTTCTGTTTACTTTCTGCATTTTTTTATTATAGTTTGCGATCTTAGTGATGACCATTTTGATTGTTTGTATTCAAGTAATGATAAGAAAACACATAAACGGGACATACAGTCATGAATCGCGACCAATGTTTTACGACTAGTGACGTCATGTCAGTCGTTTGTGTCAAAATTCAAAATTAGTCTAATATTGTATATTTACTCATCGAAAACACTAATATTTTGAAATAAAATGTTATTTATTACGGTAAACATGCGTCAATCTTCAAAATAAAAGCAGTTCCGAAAAATTGTTAACATCCCTATTACCCGAGTATCCTTAGATAGTATATTCTATTACAAAATATTTTTTATCTCTTGATTTCTTACGTTCGGGTTTTTTAAATTAAATTATTATTTTACCTTTCGTTTACAATAAAATTTTTGTTAAATATTAGCTGCGTCCCGTGATTTACACGCGCAGATTGCGATTTCTATATTTTCCCGTGGCAGAAAATATGTGTTACTCCAGACTATAATCTAACTGTTTTCCAGCTTTCAACCCGATCCGTTCAGACGTTCCGACGTGATTGAGCAACAAACATCCAAACTTTCGCATTTATAATATTATTAGGAAGTATGATTTGTATTTTTCGTGCCATTAAACTGTTAATTTTTTTTAACACTTTAAGTGTGTAGTGAAAACTAAATACAAAACTGAGAATTGTTGAATTTACCTAAACTTTCACATCGCTGTCAGCTAACAGACAGACTTGCATTTCTAGGATTGAGGTCGAATGATGCGCGACCGCGAGATGACTGCGCATACCCATGGAATAAAGAATAACGCATGCGTTTAGTAGTACGGCCCGTACCGTACATGTAACCACGTTACTATCACTTACTAGACACTTTCACAACGATATGTACCTCTTTAATCGATCACCAACCAAAATAACTATTTTTCTCTGGGAAACCAAACAATACGGATGTTAACAATTTTATGAACTGCTTTTATTTTGAATATTGATGCATGTTTACCGTAAAAAATAACATTTTATTTCAAAATATTAGTATTTTGCATAAGTAAATATAGGTACAATATTAGATTAATTTTGAATTTTCCCGCTAAAACACTAATGACTGACATGACGTCACTAGTCGCAAAACATTGGTTGCGACAATGACTTTATGTCCAATTTATTTGTTTTCTTATCATTACTTGAATACAAACAATCAAAATCGTCTTGGCTAAGATCGCAAACTATAACAAAAATGCAGAAAAGTAAACAGTTTAATAAGTTTTCGACAGCTTGTTTTGCGACTAGTGATGTAATAAGTCATATTGGTGTTTCCAGTCACGTGACAACAGATAAAATATATAGAATTTTAAATAATTTAAGTGTATAATAAATTTACTTACTATGTAATATTAAATGATAATAATGTGATTTTCGATATTCTATTAATTAATACAAACTGTCATAAAATGAACATTAAACATTAATTTGTGATTAGTGCTAACATCCCTGTCCTACTATTGTTACAAACTAGCAGCGCTCCGCGGGTTTACTCGCTTATTTTCTGTTCACATTATTTTAACGTGATATAAGTTAGCCTATGTGCTATTCCAGACCATAAACTGTGTTCCAAATTACAACCCAAGGGTCTACCGCCTAACTAAAAATGTCTTAACTTTAATAGTGCTCTCTCTTTTCTTTGCGCTTGAAATGATAGAGACTGCAATAGGAAAGCCATAGCCGATTTAGTCAGGCGGTAGAGGGGCCGATCCGTTCCGTTCCGATGTGATCGAGCGATAAACATCTAAACTTTTATAATATTATCTAAGCATTTATAATATTAGTATGTGAAGGTTTCGATGATGTGTATTGCTCAATTACGTTAGAACAACTTTTATTTTTCCATCTATAGGTTTAGACTTAACCGCCTAAATGGATCGGGTTGAAATTTGGAACACAGATTATCAGCATGAAATAGCACATAGGCGGGAAAATTACGAGAATGGGAAACACGCGGGCAAAGCCACCGGGCGCTGTTAGTTCTTTAAAAAAGGCCGACCAACTAATTCCGTCGACTCAAGAGTCCCATTGAGATGCTGTGAATCCCATGCGATGGCGTAACATCATTTATAAATAACAATATCGTCCACTATACAGTAACGGGATAGCAGTGCTCGACTCACAGATCCTGGAGTATTTTTGTTGCGACTACTGAAATTCTGTGACAGTCGACGTTTTCATAAATAAACCAATGGGTAGGCCAACTAAAAGCACTATTATACTGACGCGGACAAATACAAATACAAATACAAATACAAAAATCTTTATTGCTGTTTGTAGGTGAGATAAGATGATACAAAACATTTTAAAAGTTGCCCCATACAAACTGGCCTCTGCGAGAGGCATGCAATATGTCTGGCAAGACAATTTGTTAGTAATTTATAAATAAAAAAATAATTAAATAATAGTCAGCTGATTAAAGTCTTCTTCTTCCTCATCTTCTATTAATTTCTGGTTTTTATTTATGTCATCTGATTCTTCATCTTAGATTAATTTCTGGCTTCTATTTGGTTGTGATATATATATGTGTGAGATAAATGTTTGGTGAGCACAATTTCGCCAACGTCTTGTGTTTCATCAGGATATTGTCTTGTGTTTTTGAGTTTGATCAATATATCCATCCAGGGTCTAAGGTCTTGCATTAGTAGATCTTGCAGTTCATCCATGTGAGGAATGTCAAAGAATGTATAAAGTGTGATAAATGTATATAATCAAAAATGTCGTTAATTATAATATTCATGTAAATACTCGGACAGACGGACGGACAGACATACAGAAACGTTTCTTCTAGGTAAATCATCACCTCCATCGTAAACCATATTATAGTCGCTTAAGTGTGAGATGGAGGTCTAGTGTAAACATATATAAAAAAAAGAAGTGTGGCACTCGGAGTCTGCCGCGGTAAAGCTATTGCATGTTGCATGCATTTTTATCAACATAAGCAATAGGGATGTTAACAATTTTTCGGAATTGCTTTTATTTTGAAGAGTGACATTTGTTTACCATAAAAAATATCACGGGAAATCCGTTAAGTTGGCAACACTGCTAAGAGCATTTAGTCTGTAAAGCTAATACAAATAAGATTCAAAGTCGAATGATCGAGTGGGGAGGACGGCGTTACGGTCTTCCATCCCTCTTTCTTGTGAACATAAGAAAGAGATGCACGATCACTAAAATTCGGTCCCCAGGCCCGCGATAAAAGCTATGCAATAGCTTAAAAAAGAAACACACTAGCAGAACAATTGCATCTACTGCTATGAATGGCAGCCTTATCGCTAATAGCGATTAGTAATATCCGTGAGGTGAAATCTCGCTACTTAAATACCTAACTGACTATAATTACATTACTTTTTTTATGATGTCATAAAAAAATGTTTGGTTTTCATCTTGTTTTATGATGAGATTCTTAATTTCAGATACTTCATTTTGAAATACTTGCACGACCAAAATACAATTTCCAATTTCTCAAGCGAGAACCGAAATAGATCCGAGGTGTTTGACACGCTGCTGATGGAAGTCAGTTGTGTCATATGTGAAGTTCTCAGAAATTCAATGAAAATGGCCGGAATTCGTAGAGTTGGAAGCTCCTTGGGATTTAGCGAATTAATCGCGATTATGCTCAGATCACAGTTCGATTTTCTGTTATTTATAATACTAGCTTATCCCACATACCGATACCTTAATTTGCAAAACGAATAACTCCATAGCAGCAGATTTCACAGGGGCCACTAAAAACTTAATATAAAAAAAAATTTAAGCATCAAAAGAAAAAAAAACAAACATCCCTTTGGAAATTGTGTTTCTTATTAACTAATAAACACTTAAAATAATGAAAATACCAGTTACGCAATAGATTTTAGTGGTGATTTAGCGTGACCCCTATGAAATTGACTACTATGGAGTTATTCGTTTTGCAAATTAAGGTATCGATATGTTGTTTTGTCATAAATAAATAATTCTCTCTCTCGCGTATAAATAAATCTCGCGGTTCTACCCGCGTAGTTCCGGTTCCCGTAGTTTTCGCCGTGAAAAGGAAAAGGAAAGAAAAATGGATTATTCCATTTATATTATATTCTTACTGTTTTTCAAATTGCCACACGATCTGTTGAAGCGCTACGTGAACGTGAAGCAACAAACATCTAAGAAATATTATATATATATTACTCGTAGTAGGATCAATAGAATGTAATGTAAACTGAAGTGTAAGCAAGACAGTCGGTAGGCCCTAAAGTAGTTTTTAACCAACGACTCATATAGTTGCCGGCAAACAAGTTGACCCAATGAAGTTAGCTGCGCATGGCTGCTCAGACACGTTTTTAAGGTCTCATTGGTGGGAGTGCTCATGCGCGAACTTTCCCCTTCCACGTCACTTTTGGGTCAACTTGTTTGCCGGCCACTGTACCTACCAACATTTTAATAAAAATCTGTTGAGCCGTTTAAGAGCAGCATGAAAACAAACTTCATTTCTGTGTATTGGATTACTAAAGCATTATCTTCAAAGTAATGAGAGTAGGCAGCATTGATTTATATTTAATTTCATTTTAATTGGCAGACTTTTGGAACATTTGTACACAACTTGACCCGTTTTGAGGTCGATTTTAGACAGATCCTTTTTAGAGTAGTAGTATAACTAAAATACACTCTCGGTCTGAAACTTGGCTAGATAGTTGTCCGTCCAAACTGTTAGAACAAAGCCTGTCCTAAATATAGAAGACACATCTCCCGAGCCCCAGTTTCTGTAACCACTTACATCCCGGCTGCTGTCCACGTAATTTCCATAACGATTATAATACTTCGTATAGAACGTACACTCCTCACCCACCGGCAATCAGGGCTTCCTCGCCCCGCTATCAACGCTTTTGTCCAACTCTCGAGGCGGCCCGATTCAAAGCAGGGTGTGTTACACGCGCCCTTCATTTGATTTTTGTGCAAACGAACTGAAATCATACTTACTCCAACCGAACAACTCCAACAACCGGTACTTGGTAGACTTTCCGACAAGAACAAAATTAAAAATTTTGATTAACCCCCGACTACCTCGGATTTGTTATCTGTACAACATTCTACTAGTCAAGCCCTTATATTTGATACCCATAATGAAAGGGTCCCGTATTTTACCATTTGGCTACGGAACCCTAAAAAGGACCGGCTTCAAACAGAAAACTAAAAAGCAAAAAATAAATTTATTTAGCACAAAGAATCATTTTGTTTAATCACAAAGTGTTTAATCATTTCTGTTTAAATAAAAAAAAATACTAATTTTGTGCTAAATAAATTAATTTTTTTCTTTTTAGTTTTCTGTTTGAAGTCGGTTCTTTTTTTTTTGTTAAAATTATTTATTTTCATCATAAACTCCGTTAAAATGTTGTTTTCGCAAAGCAAACATAGATGGCGTTGTACGTCGTTAAAACACGCAAAAGCTTACGTTCGGTTGAAGATGGGGATCACAAGCGACAGTATGCTACACTTGAGTAACAATGGATGTTACTCTATCCCACTTCTGAAATGTTAAAATATTTTTGAATTTGTTGGCCTTTTAGCTAACAATTAAATAATAACAATAATATAGGAGGTTCCTCAGTCCTCACTCTGCAGCCCTAACCACCGGTAGCTTGGGCCTTGCCCCGCTGGCGGCACCCTAGTTTTTAAGTTTTTTTATAATCTTTACTTAAATGTTTTATAACTTTAAAATTAAGAAAAAAATAAATGACTGAATAATAATAATATCAAAGTTTATTCATTGTTTACATTAGGCGTGACGACAGGTCCTGCAATTATATTAAATTACTAGATGTCCCCCCGGCTTCGCCCGTGGTACATTATATATCACTTATCCCGTACAAAGACGATCTGCTTAGCATTCCATGGATTCACCGTGCGGGCGCCGGGTCCATCGTGTGGCAGAGAGAGAAAACTCGAGTAGATCCCGAGACTTGTGACTCGGGCGTAGGTTTAAGGGGCCCCTTTCTGCCGTACATCAACACTCACCTTCACTATTCGTTTTTCTCTCCCTGCCCAGCCAAATCTGATATGAGCCTACTAGTGCAGCTTTAGATACTCGTTCTAGTATAGAACTTACTGCACTTCTGGATAAACTAAGGTCTTTCAGCAGGTTGTAGAGAGATTTTGCTGGTATACCTCTCGCTCCCACTTCTACAGCGTATAAACTAACTACATAGTCGTTTTTTGTTAATTCGTTTAGGAGGTCGTAATACTTATTTTGTTTCATCGCGTGGTCTTTAGGTATATTAGTTTCCCACGGTACGGTAAGTTCTACAAGGACTATGCGTTTCGTAGCTCGAGAAAAAAGAAAAATGTCCGGTCTGGATGACGAAACACCCACATCCTCTGGGATTTTGTAGTGCTTTTCATAAGTGTCCATTAAAATAGTCCAGTCAGGTGCTGTACCCAGGATTGAGTAAGGCTTGTTCCTGGAGTTTGAAGTTGAACCTTCTTTTACAAAGTTAATTTGTCTTATGTTTGTTGTCAATCCCTTTTGGGCTCTAGCTACTGAAAGGCTCATGGCTTCACGTATGATTTCAAGTACTCTGTCATGGCGCCGTGAGTAATGACCCCCCATTAAGGAGCACCTTGCATCCCACCAATATGTGCCTTGCTGTACGTATCGCCTCTCCACAAGTATAGCAACATTTTTCAGAGGCTTTTCCCCACCTTACCAAGTTACTCTGGTCAGGGAGGGTCATTTGGAATGCATTTAGATATAAAAAAAATACTGAAATCGGTTCAGTCATTCCTGAGAATATCGCTTTCAAACAATTAACCTCTTTAGCTACCTGCTACGCCCTACGCCCCCTGTCGGAAATTGGTCATACCAACTCAATCGTAATTCGTTCATAAATCGTATCTCAATCGTAATCGGTCGTACTAATTAGCAAAGTTTTATATTCAATGACGCCATCTTAATCACATGACACAAATGCTGTTATGGTGTCATGTCAAACACGAAAACTATCAAAAACATAAATTTTCCCGTTTTTGTTACATTCTTGTTTCATGCTCCGCTTCTATTGATAGTAGCGTTATGTTCTATAGCCTTCCTCGGATAAATGGACTATCCAATAGAAAAATAATCTTTCAGTTCGGACCAGTACTTCCCAAGATCCTAGCGTTCAAACAAACACTATTCAGCTTTATAATATTAGTATAGATTTGATATAATGACAGTATTTAGATAAAATAAAATATGTACCAATTTTAATTTTGATAGTTTTTTTAGTTTAACCTGCTTTATGATCATTCGAAGAGAGTCAATTTAAAAGAACGAAATTAATATTAGAAAATGTGTTTACCATTACATAACCCATTCAATTTACAAGTTATTTTTGTTATGAAACCAGTTTCCTAAACGCAATATTTAATATAGCTACCATACAAACTTTACGCGCGACGCATAGAAAATAGGACACAGTGTGACGTCACGCTTCAGTAGTGATTTGTATGAAATATTTTGGAGAGTCCAAAATTGTGATTTTAAAATTGTGATATCACGGGAAGTTTTTAAGATAACAAAGTAATTCTTTCACCTGTGTTTCGGTTATTGAGTAGCCATTTGATGGCACATTAAATAAAAAATGAGTCGTCATTCCTATTATACAATTATCACATATACGAATACGGTTATGATTTGTTTGTATGGTAACTAACTTCTTTGTAATGTAATAAATGGAAGTAGGTCATATTATTAGACAAGAGAACGAGCTCGGCGGCAAGATGCCTGCGAATCCTGCCTCGGAAAGGGTTCAAGAATAGTAATGCGAAAACTAACCTCTACTAACCGTGTTAGAAATCAATACAGAAAAAGAACAAAATTAAAAATTTTGATTAACCCCCGACTACCTCGGATTTGTTATTGTATTGTATTTGATATTGTACAAAATTCTACTAGTCAATCCCTTTCATTTGATACCCGTATTAAAAAAAGAAATTTATTTCGCCATTTTCAAGCAAGAGCCATCTTGTAGTATTTGAAATTTGTCATAGTGCAAAGTATTCAACTATTCAAGCCCTTTTCGTTTGATACCCATATTGAGGTAGTAGTGAAAAAAATAATGTAATGCGCCATTTTGTAGTGGCGGACATCTTGGATTTGAAATTTGTCATAGTGCAAAGTATTCTACTATTAAAGTCCTTTCATTTGATACCCATACTGAGGTAGGTATGTTGTGAAGAAATATTTTGTCCGCCATTTTGTGGAGGCGGCCATCTGGAATCGATATTAACCAAACATAACTAAGAACATCAGCACGAATGTTAACCTTCAAATAAAAAAAAAACCGCATCGAAATCAGCCCATCCGTTCGAGCTCTACGGTGCCACAGACACACGCACACACAGACAGAAAGACAGACATCGACGTCAAACTTATAATACCCTTTTTTGGTCGGGGGTTAAAACACGAACGATGCGCTTTGTCTCTACTTTCGTTGCACGTACAGCCAAGAAATTGAATACGCTGCGAATCGCTCGAATGCGATCATTTCTAATGGAGAATGGCCACAATCTGAGGGGTGCCTTCAAATCTACAGTGTGTTCAAATGGGATTGAAATGAGTAAGCGAGCTCCACATTAAGCCGCATCGCTTTGCATAGACGAGATTTTTTTTTTTACTTTTATAGGTTTACACTTGACCGCCATCTCGCCTGATGTTAAGCGACGATGCGGTCAACGATGGAGTGTGATTACCTAGAAGATACCGATTCACTCTCGATTTGAAAACACAAAGATTGTAACCATCAGGGAAAACCCACTCAGGCAACGTATTCCACAGCCTAGACGTTCTTATCACAAAAGTAGAGTCAAATCTCTTCGTTCGTGTCTTTGGAACATCAACCATGAAACGATGTCGCTTTTTCGAGCTACGAGCATTCCGATAGAAAAAAAGGGCAAGGTGGTATCAGATCATGCAAATCAGTCGCACACTCTCCAAAGTGTATCCGATAAAAAACCGATAAGGTGGCAATTTTTCGGCGATGATCGAGACTTTGTTGTAGTCTTTTTCGCAGAAGAGAGTCATTGCCTATGAGCCTTTTGGCACGTCTCTCGATCGATTCCAGGGCCTATGGTATATATATAAATAAATATAATCACCATAATAATAATAAACCACCATCTATAACAAGAACAAAATTAAAAATTTTGATTAACCCCCGACTACCTTAGATTTGTTATCTGTACAACATTCTACTAGTCAAGCCCTTTCATTTGATACCCATATTAAGGGAATTGTGAAAAAGGAAATGTAATTCGCCATTTTGTGGTAGCGGCCATCTTGGATTTGAAATTTGTCATAGTGCAAAGTATTCTACTAATCAAGCCCTTTCATTTGATACCCATATTGAGGTAGTAGTGAAAAATATTATATAATTCGCCATTTTGTGGTGGCGGCCATCTCGAATTTGAAATTTGTTATAGCGTTTAGTACTCTGCTAGTCAAGCCCTTTCATTTGATACCCATATTGAGGTAGGTTGTGAAGAAATATTTTGTCCGCCATTTTGTGCAGGCGGCCATTTTGAATCGATATTAACCAAACATAGCTAAGAACACCCGCACGGATATTAACTTTCAAATAAAAAAAAAACCGCATCGAAATCGGCCCATCCGTTTGAGCTCTACGGTGCCACAGACAGACACACACACAGACAGACAGACAGACAGACAGACAGACCGACAGACAGACAGACAGACAGACATCGACGTCAAACTTATAACACCCCTTTTTTTTGTCGGGGGTTAAAAATAGATGGTGGTCAAGTTGGTCAGTCTCTGGTAAAAAACACACTTCTCAAACACAGGTGGGCGTGGAATCGACGGCTGTTACAGTAGGTAGTTACTCGTAGAATGCGTGCATTTATAGAGCTCTGAGCGAGTGTGTATGTCGAGGACGCAACTCCGGAAGTTCAGTAGCTGGCGTCATTCCGCGTCGGAAGTGGAGCCCTCCTTGCCGCATTGAGACCACGGCGACTTGACGACTTACCTCCATTTCCGGGCGGAGGAAACTCACCTGCCTTTGTGGAATGTTCCAGAGGCCACATATATCGGTTTAGGTCCTGTCACGTACCTGTTTACGTACCAAATACTACTAAAATTATAAATTCGATAGTTTGAGATGTTTGTTACTCAATCACGTCGCAACGGCTGAACGGATCAGGTTGAAATTTAGAACACAGATAGTTTATAGTCTGGAATAACACAGGCTACTTTTCATTGCGGGAAATTCACAGGAATGTGAACTACGCGGGTAAAACAGCAGGATGTTGCTAGTAACCTGCGTGTCCATCTGTAAAAACAATTTGTGCAATTTCTTTTTATTCGACTGCCCCGAAATGTTTTATGTTTTGAGGGGGGGGGGGGGGTTCTATATTATTTAATAATGTGTGAATGCTCCTCGCCCTATCCGGTTTTATCATGAACGCCGCCCATGATAGTTTTGACAATGTAAAAAAAAAAAATTTAGACTTAATGTTCTTCTGGAATCTTTTGTTGTTTGAACGTCGACTACATATATTAATAAAATAACATTTTTCTTTACGATAATGCTGGGGCCACACTAACGAGAAATCCCATTAATTATCGCGATAATTAATGGCATTTCTCGCTACTGTGGCCCCAGCTGAAATATTTGAGAAAAAGAAATTACTGTATATATGTACTCTAATATTTATTCAGGGCTTACGCGTGCCAAAATTTTGGTTTGGAGGACTTTTAAATAGTTACGAATTTTACGATATTTCCTACTTGTTATGATTTTATTCGTCTGTTACACAAAGTCTACAGAAGTGTATTGCACTTAGTATCAGAAATCATATTCTAAATAAATACACGGGTAACTCACGTTTAGTGTAGTCAGTCCAGTCCGACTCAAGTTTCGATCGCGTCCGGCGATCTTTTTCAAGGTGAGTACGCGCGCGTGTTCGCAGCTCTTTTATCACTGAGAAATCAGGTATCTATCACAAGATTTTGCTCATCCAAAAAGTGTCTTAACACGTATATCCCGTTCCGCTCCGGAGTTACGCGGCTGTCCAACATTAATTACCAGTACCTGGTTGACCGAGCTTGGCTCGGTTCAAATGTGTTTATAAAGGGCTCTAAGTAAAAGATTTTCTCAGAAAAAAAAGAACAAAAAGAAAAGACCCGAGTGTCGAAATCGGGATTCGAACCGGGGGCTGTTGACTCCGAGGGCGAGTATATCCCGTCTGAGCCATTTAGACTTAAAGAATAGTGACGAAATATGTTATCGTATTCTAATGACATTGCAAAAGTTTTTCATTGTCTAAAAACGCGCATAAAATGATGTTTAAAAAAAATAAAACCTACCTAGCTAGATCGATTTATCGTCCCCGAAACCCCCTGTATACATAATTTAATGAAAATCGTTCGAGCCGTTTCCGAGATTCAGATTCTATATATATATATACCTATATACCTACAAGAATTGGTCGTTTAAAGGTATAAGATGTCGGTGACGCGATTCACCGAACTACACAAGATTGTCTCCTACCATAAACTGTGCAATGCGGCTAAAGAAGCTTTCACTACCAAAAATAATTTTAAAGACTATTTTTTTTTTAAATAAAGAGTGACGAGACGATAAGGACATGTGCCTGATGATAAGCAACATGCCTGCCACATAACAGCACAGTGACGCGCAGCTATTGGAACATGAAGAGTCTAAATCATTACCTAGCACTGCACTGCGCTCGTCACCCAGAAATCTAAGATCGTATATCTCTAAGCCCTGTAATTTCTCTGGAAACATTGCCCATCAAACCGGAACACAGTAATGTTTGCACATTACTGTTGTGTCAGCAGGCAAGACCGCGCGCACTCGCGCCCGCCAGCTGGCCGATGTTAATGTGATCAGGGACTTATCAAGGACAACGTGAAGACTTAAAAGATCCTACTGATATTATAAATGGCAAAGTATGGATATTTAGATGTTTGTTCCTCAATCAGGTCGGAACGATTGAAAGGATCGTGTTGAAATTTGAAATACTTACAGTTAGAGTCTGATAGATCATGTAGGTTTCTTTTTATCCCGGGAATATAAAGGGAACGGGAAATACGCGGGTAAAACCACGGGACGCTACTAGTATGTTATAAATGACTAGCAACGCTCGGCGGTTTTACTCGAGCAATCCCCGTTTTTTTTAAATAAAGAGTGCCGAGACGAGCAGGACATGTGCCTGATGGTAAGCAACATGCCTGCCACGTAATAGCACAGTGACACGCAGCTATTGGAATATGAAGGAGTCCAAATCATTACCTAGCACTACACTGCGCTCGTCATCCAGAGATCTAAGATGTTATATCTCTAAGCACTGTAATGTCTCTGGAAACATTGCCCTTCAATACGGAACACAGTAGTGTTTGGCTTAGCGGTAGTATAACTGGCAAATGTGTGGTACTTCCTTAGAATCCTTCCACTACAAAATCAGTTATTTAGTTACTCGTATTAGATCAGTTATTTATTATTTGCTTAGTTTACGGTGTAGTTAATCTAAGCACTGTAATTTCTCTGGAAACATTGCCCTTCAAACCGAAACACAGTAATGTTCCGCATTCCTGCTTGGCGTTAGAATAACTGGCAAAGGTGTGGTACTTCCCCAGGCGGACTCTGCCATGAGTCCTGTCACTACAAAATACTACCGTACCCGGTTCCCGTAAATACGTTCCAAGTTTCAGCCCGATGCATTCAGATGTTCCGACGTGATTGAGCAACTAACATCTAAACTTTCACAATTATAACATTAAGAAGATATATAATACAATGTTTCCAGTTCGACTATTTATTAGATATCCTACAAATAGATCTATATCCATCTGTTTAAATTTTAAATTAATGTGTTTTGCCAATTCGCAGTTCAATCTAAATGCAAATAAATCAATTCCAAGGTTGGATGACCAGACTGCAAGGTTCCAAGGCCGCGGCGGTGGCCGTCCGTTAATACAATCAGCTCAATGAGATTCATTTTCCAGATTAATGAACCAAGACTGTGTTTCGACACGGGATTACACGGAAATCTTACTAATTATTATATTATTCCCATCGAACTCTTAAAAACGCAAAAGCGGCAAACGCGCTTCTACTATGGCGATGCAAAAGCAGGTGACGTCTCCTGATTTAGTCTCAGTCGCAACAAGGAGTTGTGTACGTTCGATGACAATTGTGTACGTTCGCTGACAATTCAGTTTTCAAATTTTTCAAACAAATTTTCGCCACGTTATGTTGTCTTTAGTTTATGGGATACCTCATCTTCGTTTCTTTAATTATATCGATGATTATTCCACTAATATTATAAATGACAATCAAAGAGTTTACATATACTGCGTATAGAGTTGGCACAAACGCTTTACACCGAAAGCATGGGTAGCATCGTTCTTCCCTTGTCGCTTTTGTGGCGGCACATCACTCTGTTGCCATAGAAAGCTTGAACGTCATCTGCTTACGATTGACACAAAGGAACCGTTCGAGAAATCTAACTCTATACGTAGTATATGTAAACTATTTGATGTCAATATATTTATGTATGTATGTTTGTTGCTCAATCACGTGGTAACATATGAACAGATCGGGCTGAAATTTGGAATACAGGTAGATTATAGTCTGGAATAACACATAGACTACTTTTTGTTCCGGCAAAATAACGGGAACGGGGACTACGCGGATAACACCGCGGACGCTGCTAGTGTTAAAAATGTCGGTTTGCATGTTTGTTGCTCAATTACGTTGTAGCGTCTGAACGGATCGCAACGGGCTGAAATTCGGAACACGGATGAATTATAGTCTGCAGGTCTACTACGAAGTCCGATAAACGATATATCGGCCGAAGTTATGGACGTTTCATACCACGAAACACAATCGGTCGGTTGATCTGATCGGGCGTTTCGTTCATCCCGACCGACGCTGATTTGATAGTTTTTGTGTCATCAACCGACCGATTGTGTTTCCACAAAAACTATCAAATCAGTGTCCGTCGGGATGAACGAAACGCCCGATCAGATCAACCGACCGATTGTGTTTCGTGGTATGAAACGTCGATAACTTCGGCCGATATATCGTTTATCGGACTTCGTAGTAGACCTGCTGGAAGAACACATGGTCTTCTTTTATCACGAAATAGCAAAGGAAACTACGCGGGTGAAATCGCGGGGAGCTGCTAGTGTTATACTAGTTTGGATGTTTGTTGCTCAATCACGTCGGAATGGAACGGGTTAAAATTTAAAACGCATTTAGACTATAGTCTGTAATAACATTTAGGCTACTGCTAATCCCCGGAAAAGATCGGGAAATACGCGGGTAAAATCGCGGGGCGTTATTAGTGTTAGATGAAATTAGATTTTTTAAGTTACGGCTGGTCTAGTCGGGAGTAAGGCGCCTGCCGATCCGGAGACCCCGGGTTCAAACCCCACGCGCACCACTGTCTTTTCGAAGTCATGTGCATAATGCCGCTAACTTGAAACGGTGAAGGAAAACATCGTCAGCAAACCGACATGTACCTAGAATCTTTCGAAGTCATGTGTCATCTACCAACCCGCACTGGGCCAGCGTGGTGGATTATGGCCTAAACTCTCTCCTTTGAGAGAAGGCCCTAAGTCTCAGCAGGGGGAATATTTAGTGGGCCGTTGATGATTAAATTAGATTGAAAACATATTTATAGCATTGAATCAGATTTCATACAACACGTCCTAAAGTATAAATTTATACGTCTTCAAATACCTTAAGAGCGAATACAAACGATTATCATTGAGCAGTCATCAGCTGACGTCATCACTGTATCATGACTCACTTGTATTTACGTACAAGCTGCGCCCCGCTATGTATGTACCCGCGACTTGACAACATCTAACTTAAAGGGGATAAAAGTAGCCTATTTGTTAAGTCAGGTTATGTACCTACTACGTTTTTTTGTAGAAGCGGCTAAAATTGGTAGGTTTTTATTATTTTTTTAAATAAAGAGTGACGAGACGAGCAAGACATGTGCCTGATGGTAAGCAACATGCCTGCCACATAACAGCACAGTGACACGCAACTATAGGAACATGAAGAGTCGAAATCATTACCTAGCACTGCACTGCGCTCGTCACCCAGAGATCTAAGCTGTTATATCTCTAAACCCTGTAATTTCTCTGGAAACATTTCCCTTCAAACCGGAACACGGTAACGTTTGCACATTACTGGCAAAGGTGTGGTACTTCCCCAGGCGCACTCTGGCCAAGAGTCCTACTAATATACAAAATAATTGTTTGCAGTGAAATTACAGGGCATAGAGATAAAACATCTTATATCTCTGGGTAACGAGCGCAGTGCAGTGCTGGGTAATAATTTGGACTCCATGTTCCAATAGCTGCGTGTCACTGTGCTGTTATGGGCAGGCGTGTTGCTTTTAGTATAAGGCACATGTCCTGCTCGTCTGTCACTCTATAGAACTACTTATATTAAAAAAAAATGCTTGTGTCAGATTAAAAGGTATGATTATATACTCAAACAAAAAAAGCTCGTTTAAAGATATTAGATTAATATAATGTATGACCGTATTTCGTATAGAGCCAATTTGAGATGTTACGAGCTTGGAGCAATTTGTTATATCAATTATGTACTCCATTGAACAGATGGAGTTTTTCGCAACGCACCAGCAGATGTTTGAGGTGGCCTATAATTGGATTGTAGTGTTGACTTGCTCTAGTTTCAGTTAGAAACACTTTATTGTTCACAACACAAAAACAAAAAATGAATAAACAAAAATATAAATTCTTAAATCTAGTGAAACAAATGGCGGCCTTATCGCTAAGAGCGATCTCTTCCAGGCAACCGGAAAGACCAGACAGTTAAAGTTATTACTGTCGCTTCTTGTTTTAATTTATGTTTTTAAAATATACTGTATTTTTCACATAGTATGGATTCTTTTCGTTTGTTTATATTTAACACCTCTTCATTTGATGTATGGAGTAGTGGTAGTACCCCTCGGTTTTACCCGCGTAGTTGTAGTTCCCTATTTAAATCGGCTATGGTATTGCTGGCTCTGTCATATCAAGCAAAAAGATAAAAGACAGTAATATCGTAAGTAAAGATAGTTTTAGTTAGGCAGTAGACTTACCGTTACAGTAGCATAAGCAGCCTAGTTTATTTTCTATTTTCCCACTGTTGGGTTAGAGGCCTGCTTTCGCAAGACGAGCCAAGGCCATGACCCACTACGCTGGTCTAGTGCAGGTTGACCCATCTCCTCGAAAGATGAATGGCTTTGTTGCAACCTGCCGGTTTCCTCATGATGATAATCATCTTTAAGGGGGATGAAAAACTCGTACGCCTGCTGGCTTGGAAAAATAGTCAGTGCTATCGGGAATCGAACCTACGACCTCATGATTATGAATCGGACGTTCTCCACTAAGAATAAAATATTTTTTTCATAGAAGGTAGTTTTTTAGTTTCTCAAAGCTTTCTGAGTGTTCTACGTATGAACATATTACAATACCACTTATCTGCAATGACTATTATTCTTCTCAATATTTCAACTCGATTTGTTCAGCTGTTCCGACGTGATTGAGCAACAATCATCCATATGTATATCTATACTTTCGTATTTATAGTAAGTACTAGTAGAATTCCATAAATTAAAATAAATAAATAAGAACCCGCGCTTAACAACATGCATTTAATTTGCCTAGTAACCGTTCCCTTTAATTTTATTGGGATAAAAAGAAGCCTATGCGTCATTTCAGACTATAATATAACTTCCAAATTTCAAGCTGATTTCAGAAGTTACGACGTCTGACAACAGACATCTAAACTTTAGCAAATATTAGTAGGATCTAATATTACAATATTACATAAATACTAGGTTTGTCTGTCTGCCTGTCTGGTTATTTCTAATTACGGAAGGTATTACAGCGGATATGGACACATGATTGGCACTATTATCGACCGTTCCATGATTACGAATTGCAAAGGTTCCCGAGTGATGGCATCGCCGCAATTGATGTCTGAGGCAACACATGTTGGCAAGCGTACCCGCGAGTGTAGCAAGTCGAGCATTGAACCGTGAAACAATCATTCGCTAACAGGGCTTAGATACGGTGCTTGATAATGGTAGTTGATCGGTGGGCAGTTAAGAAAGACCACCTGAGACCAAGCGCTCAAACAAAAACTACATTTAAAATTTTGGTTAACCCCCGACTACTTCGGATTTGTTATCTGTACAACATCGTACTAGTCAAGCCCTTTCATTTGATATCCATATAAAGGGGGTTGTGAAAAAAGAAATGTATTTCGCCATTTTGTGGTAGCGGCTATCTTAGATTTTAAATTTGTCATAGTGCAAAGTATTCTACTATTGCAAAGTATTCTACTAGTCAAGCCCTTTCGTATGATACCCATATTGAGGTAGTAGTGAAAAAAATAATATAAGTCGTCATTGTGTGGTGGCGGCCATCTAGAATCGATATTAACCAAACATTCAATTTAAAAAAACCCGATCCGAAATCGTTTGAGCTCGACGGTGCCACAGACAGACACACACACACACACAGACAGACAGACAGACATCGACGCCAAACTTATAATACCCCTGTTTTTGGTCGGGGGTTCAAAAAGCTAGTTGATATTGATACGTGTCCGCGATTTTGTGTATGTTCACAGTGCACAGTTTACAAAAGGGCTGACAGACATTTGAGGAACTTTTTTTGCCGTGTAGAATGATTGGATAGCAAGGCCTTTTTTGCTTTGGTCCACTTCAAAAGCATAAGTTGTTAACTATGTGTTCCCTCTGCTGGGAGTCGAGACCTTTTCTCGCAAGGAGATAGTCAAGGCCGTAATCCACCACGCTGATCCAGTGCGGTTTGGCGGATGTAACATAACCTCGAAACATTCATGTGTCATCCACCAACAGTTACGGGAGATCTAGCCGGGAGAACGGCGATTGCGTATCCAGAGGCTCTAGTTCGAATCCCACGCGCACCACTGTCTCTTAAAATCGTGTGCGTAACGCCACTAACTTAAAAACGTCGAAGGTAAACATAGTGAAGAAACCAGCACGTTCCACGAGGTCACTTCAGAAGCAGCACTCTATTCCTGCCGTCGCTTACGAAACTGTGTCATCAAATTAAAGTCTGTTTGTACTTTTATTGGAACAGCTGTTGTTTTCATTCCGATCGACATCAAACGACACTAAAGGCCCAGTTTCCATACTCGACGGCCTAATAAATAAAATTTAAAAGCCTTCTCCGTAAATGGTAACAGCGACAGCGTGGGTAGATGGCATGTCCAGTCTTCATAATGCCATATTTTTGGCGGGGCTATATAAACTGCCCATGGGATATGGCCTAAATAGACGTAGCTATAAAATATGATGAACAATAATAATTAGTTTTTATGGCACAGAAAGCCTATGTAGATAGAGTGGTTGCTAACCTGATGGATAGCAAGCAAGGGACGTTGTGCTCGAAAAATATTATAATTACGAATTGAGTAACCTCGACCTTTTTTGAAGTCGGTTAAAATTATTTATTCATTCCTATCTTACTAATTTTATTAATACAATCACGTCGTAACGTTTGAACGGATCAAATTATAATTTGGAATTCAGCCAGATATAGAAGTTAGAATTTGGAATACAGCCAGATATAGAAGTTAGAATTTGGAATACAGCCAGATATAGAAGTTAGAATTTGGAATACAGCCAGATATAGAAGATATGGAAACCAGATGGAAGATCACGTGGCTAATTTTTATCCTGGCAAAATAACGGAGGGTCTACCGCCTTACCACAACCACAGTCTATTAAATCATAATTATGTACAGTCGTTCGACGAAGCCGTCTAGACTAGGCAATTGTGCGGGGTAAGACGCGGGAAGCGCGCTCCTGCATTGCCTACATTACAATGTTAGTATTGCAGGAGTGCGGGCCAGGGCTGACGTCTTCCGTATGTTTAAATTTTATTTTGGTAATAAGCGTTTTTTTTAATTGTTTGCGACAACCCTACCCGTGTCTAGACATTATCGGCGTTTCTCCCAAGACCAAAGGCGATGAACTACTAGTAATATTTCTTTATACTGTGCTAAAACTGTCTTAGCTTTGACATTTATCTCCCTTTATTTCGCTTGAAATGATAGAGACAGGAATAGCAAAGCCATAGCCAGTTCAGTTAGGCGGTAGAAGGGCGGGAAACAACGCTGGTGCAACCGCAGAGTTTTCAGCTGCTATTTTCTAGATATACGAGTATAGATGCACTACTACATTACTACGTCTAGTGGTTGCACTGCAAACGTTTGCCTTCGAATCGAAATCTAAAATTTGTAATCAATTAGTATCAAAATCACGTTTCAACGTTTGAGACTCGGTAAGTTTGACTAGCCTTCGACTCATTAGTCAACGCTTCCTCATCTATATTTGCATTGTTTGACCTTTGTGGTTTTGAATTGTTGACTCATTTCTCAAGTTCGAAATTATTACGTGTGGACGTGGATTGAGTCGGTCGGGGCCTATACTCCCGACAGGCACACAACACCCGTTTTTTTGTTGTTTACATTCAGCTTGTTCTTAAGGCTCGCTCTGATGACTTTCTAAAATGGTATGTACCAAGTTACGGCTGGTTAGTCGGGAGAACGGCTAATGCCGATCCGGAGCACCGGGTTCAAACCCACGCGCACCACTGTCTTAACGAAGGCATGTGTCTAATGCCGCTAACTTAAAAACGGCGAAGGAAAATATTGTGAGGAAACCGACATGTACTCTTCGAGTATAATACTAATCTACTAATAAAAAAATACTAATCTTTCGAGGTCATATTCAATCCACCAACCCGCACTTGGCCGGTGTGGTGGATTATGGCTTCGACTCTCTCCTTGCGAGAGAAGGTACCATCCCCGCAGTTGGAACATTTAGTTGGCTGCTTATGCTAAAACGGTGCCAGAATTTGGCCTTTCTTTAGGGTTGTTGTAAGGGGTTTGATCTCATATATGGCAACGCAGACCTCAAAATTATACATATATTATATATTACTTTATTTTAGCTCTCAATATAGCACCGTCCAAACTAAGATAATTTCAGTTCGGCAGAAGACCTTAGTGTCGAACGACTTACAGATTCAAAAGAACGTAGCACAGCTAAAAACGTTTTAGTTTGTCTATCGAAGGGCTGGTGGCCAACTTATGCCAGTTCTTTACATACTGCATCCTTTCTTACTATTTTTTTGAAGAAGGTACCAGCGAGTTGGTATGCAAGCGCCCTGTGATGGTACGCTTTCTCGCCAGGTATAATCAGGCACTCAGTATGCGTGGCCAGTGACGCTCCCGGCTGCCCGTCCGCACACATCGGACCTTGAAGACTGCGAGACGCCGCGCTCGTGACCTCATTTCTTTATTATTATGCTATTTTTTGTTAGAAGAAGACTTTAATCAGCTGACTATCATTTTATTTACTTATTCTTATACCATTGTATAAATTAAGACTAAAACAAATTGTTTTGCCAGACATATTGCATGCCTCTAGAAGAAGAGGCCAGTTTGTATGGGGCAACTTCTAAAATGTTTCGTATCTGTCATCTTATCTTACCTATCATCTTATCTGCAAACAGCAAAAAAAAGTATTTGTATTTGAAAACTTTTTGGTAGGGAAAAGGTTTATTGGCCGCGTCACCGACATGGAAATGTAGCGGCGTTGCATTAGGCCCTTTTTGGATGGGTAAAACCTAAAGAATAAGTAAATGGTTCAGGTTTTCCGCACGGTTACTTCGTACCAATCGTAAGTAGATGAGGTGTATGTTAGCTATGGCGACACAGTGATGTGCCGCGATAAAAGAATGACACTTCCACAAGTGCGACAAGACAAGAGCGATCAGACCCGTCGTCACCGACACGCGTAATAGTAGTATATCTGTAGCTATATATATGACGTACTGTGCAACATTAGTAGTGCTTTTTTTTAAACTTTTATAGGTTTACACTTGACCGCCATCTCGCCTGATGTTAAACGATGATGCGGTCTACGATGAAGCGTGTTTACCTAGAAGAAACCGATTCACTCTCGATTTGAAGACACAAAGATTGTAACTATCGGGAAAAACCCTCTTAGGCAACGTATTCCACAGCCTAGACGTTCTTATCACAAAAGTAGAGTCAAATCTCTTCGTTCGTGTCTTTGGAACATCAACCATGAAACGATGTCGCTTTTTCGAGCTACGAGCATTCCGATAGAAAAAAGGGCAAGGTGGTATTAGATCGTACAAATCAGTAAATAAAAGTTTTAAGTTTTCACTTCTATCACCAGTTCATGACTGCCATTTTTTTGTTTTTTTACCTACCATAGCTAATAGAATTACACTGGGTACCTTCTGAATGTTGAATCGTCATACATAGTAAGTACGTACATCTATGTTTATTATGTCCTCAAAATATACCCAGAGTGTTGGAGTTACTACGGATACTAAATAATAATAAAAATAAATGAATTGGGTGGACATTTCACACACGATACCATCTGACCCCAAACTAAGCAAAGCCTGTACTATGGAAGCCATATAGCTGATATAATATGAATTATTATATTTTAAATACATATCTGCTTATTATGTACATAGAAAACACCCAGGCCACAATACAAATATTTGTATTCATCACACAAATATTTGCACTGAGTGGGGATTGAATCCACGAACCTCGGCATCGCAGGTAGTCTTACTGCCAACTACGCCACCAATCCAGCCAGGATGTAACTATGGAGTTAACTTACCTAATATTTGCGATCTATTTGAACTCGTTTCCACTAATAGAGATATCATAAATTTAAAATACATTAGTTGCATGACCTGTTGTAGTGGAAGTGACTCACAACACTCGCAATCATTTAGTTTCGAACATTTCTCAGTAGTAGGAGTAGTGAATCGTTCAGTAGTAATTTCCCCGGACGGCCAGGAATAGCGATCGATTTGGATGGTAGAGGAAGTAGCACGTTACTATTGACTTTTATGCGCCGCGCCGTAATAAAAAAACTCCTACTGAAAGAATTTATTAACTAAACTTCGGCTCTTGCGTTGAGTTTATTAAATCGACTTCCGTTATAGTTTCTATAGCTCAATGATTGTGTAAATTTTTAGATAGTATTTATGTAGTGCAGTAAATAGCCATGTCTGCACCCTATGCGAGCTTCTATAACAAAGTCAAACTTCATAAATGTACATTTTACACGTTACATAATTAGTAAAGAAAAGAAGTGTGGCACTCGGGGACTGCCGCGGTAAAGCCATTGCATGTTGCATGCATTTTTATCAACATAAGCAATAGGGATGTTAACAATTTTCGGAATTGCTTTTATTTTGAAGAGTGACATTTGTTTACCATAAAAAAATGCAGAGAAGTATACAATCTAGTCAGTCTTCGACAGCTAAGAGCATTTAGTCTGTAAAGCTAATACAAATAATATTCAAAGTCGAAAGACCGAGTGGGGAGGACGGCGTTACGGTCTTCCATCCCTCTTTCTTGTGAAGATAAGAAAGAGATGCACGATCACTAATTATTTTATTTCCGTCCCCAGGCCCGCGATAAAAGCTATGCAATAGCTTAAAAAACAAAAGTAGTATTATTATAATAGTATAGTAGTAAAAGTAGTATTAATAAAATAGTATAGCATTATCATAATATTGTAATAGCATACTATTTAAAAGTTTTAAAATGAAAATTTACTTGTACGATAATCGTTAGCATGCAAAAAGTGTCAAGTATTAAGTAAATAATTGTTATAATGGGAATTATCAATGTAATTTTTTAAAAGTTACCATCACTATCTAAGAACTCGCTGTAACTATAAATCAGTTTGATAGAAAACAACTAACAAATTAACTGCGGCCTTGTTTTTTTAGAGATATTATAGGTGCCCTAGCTAGAGCAATGTTGTGTGATATGTGAGCTGTGTGTGATGGAAATGAGCGCGATGTTTCGTCTAATAAGTCTGTTATGTGTAATCTTAACATACGTTTTTCATGATACTGGTATCTACGGATGTGTTGGAATGGACTAAGGGTGCAGTGGGAACTTATCAGGAGCAAACCGAAGAAATAATTTTCCTGCCTGATCTGGCTATTCTTGCGTTGCCTAGAGTCTACGCCCTGTACTGTACTGATAGCACCGCCCTATTTACCGCACTGTATTTATGGTTTTGACGTGCTCTGGAGTGGAGACCGCGAATCGGCAAACCTAGTGTAGGATGCCCTGAGACTAGGTAGAGTGACGATTTACGAAAGGCACCTGGATTACGAAACGTAAAGCCGAGGATCGGGCTGAGTGGCGTATTATTGGAGAGCCCTATGTCCAGCAGTGGACGAATGTGGGCTGATTATGTTTTATGGTTCTTTGGTTAGTGTTTCTATTCTTACTAATGTTGTTAATGCGAAAGTAAGGAAATTTGTGTTTAATCACATCCGAATGGCTGAACGTAAAGAGTTGAAATTTTCGACGTATTTCCATTATAGTCTGGAATTGTATTGGATACTTTTAGAATTTTTAATAGTCTGGAATACTTTTGCTTATTTACATTGTTCTTATTCTACTATTACATAATTGTTAAATTCCTCAGATAAAACATTACCAAGAAACAATAGCAGGATCTTTGACTAATATTTAAAGAGATATATCCAACATCAATAAGAGTTATCGTTTTATTGAGCCGGTTATCGCAGATAAGATAGTGGTAATAAGGACCACATTACTATCGCTGCGATAACAGGTATACCGAGTTTGTGTTGTGAATCATACAGGTGCATTTTTTAAGGAACTTTGGACTAAAAGTATTTATAACTAACTGGGCGTCCTTCTGCTAGTTCCCTTTCCCGTAAACTTGCCGAGAGACACAGTAGCCTATTGTGTTATTTAATGATAACTATTGGTGGAAATTTCACACACAACTCCTTCTGACCCCAAACTAACCACATATTGTACTATTTCAGACTATAATCTATGTGTAATCCGTGTTCCAAATTTCAAATCGATCCGTTCCTACTTTTTGAAGTGGTTCAGCACCAAACAAAATAACATAATAATTTGAAATTAAAATTAACGTGGTTGTTACATACATATATTTAATTGGTTAACGGGACACTCACGTATATACGGTCGGTCAATCCGACTCGAGTTTCGGCCGCGTCCGGCGGCCTGCTGCTTACAAGGAAAGTGCACGCGCGCGATGGCTGCTCGTTTGGCACTCAAACTCTCCTTGAAAAAGGCCGCCGGACGCGGCTGAAACTCGAGTCGGATTGACCGTCCGTATAGACGTGAGTGTCCCGTTGACCAATTAAATATAGTTTAAAATGTTTGTGGGATAATTATTTTTATAGGCAGCCAATTTTCTGTTCCCACTGCTGGGACTCTGAGCCTTCTCACAAAACAGAGATAGAGAGTCTCCAGCTCTTCAAATACTTAGGGATAGCGATAGACATTGACCCATACAAACTAGTCTCTTCAAGAGGCATGCAATGTGTCTGGCAAAACAATTTGTGTTAGTCTTCATTTATACAATAATAAAAATATAAAAATAATTGTCAGCTGATGAAAGTCTTCTTCGTCTTTTTTTCATACTAACAGTGATGATGTTGTCAAGTACTTAATTATTCGATTGAAAGAAACTGATGGTATGATGAGTCAGTCAGTCTGACTCACTGTCCTAGAGGGCCTTCTATTGTATGCTAAATCAAAGGACAATTACACCAAGTATAGAGGTAATAGGTAACTATGTAACTGTAGAGAATAACTTTGTTACTTTTGATTGCTCTATTATGACCATTGTGTTGTAGGAGTACCTGGTTTCTTTGATATTTTCATTGCGATGTTACGTTGACTAGTTGACTGCTGCCGTAACCCTCGGTGGTGTAGAGTCTAGAATTGATGTTTCTATAACTTTGGGGGTTTTTATTTAAATATAGAGTGACGAGACGAGCAGGACATGTGCCTGATGGTAAGCAACATGCCTGCCACATAACAGCACAGTGACACACAGCTATTGGAACATGAAGATTCCAAATCATTAGTTAGTGCAAAAGGGTCTACTAACGTACTAACTCTAATCTAACAGTACTCACTCAACGTACTTACATCTCGTACGAGCGGGCCGATTCATTTTTAACATACCAATATTATAAATGCGAAAGTTTGTATGTTTGTTGCTCAATCACATCGGAACGGGCTGGGCAAAAATTGGAGCACAGATTATAATGGTACACACAGCACAAATTATACCTTTTATCCCAAAAAAAAATTACGGGAACGGGAAGTACGTGGGTTAACCCGCAAGGGATAGCAAATTCATTCATGTAGTACGTCTGAGTAGATAGCTGTTCTGCCTGTTCTAGCTGATTGAAATCTAATTTTGTTATGTCATACATAAGAATCAAATTATCGCGATTAAATCTTAAAGGCCTTGGCTATCGGATAAATTTAGCCGGCTAAATTTGGCAGCTACTGAATTCAGTGAAGTGTAATATCATTCAAATGGAATGATTTAAGTATGCTAGGTTATTGACTGATTCAATATGCTGGCATACTAAATCTAGAAGCAGGGATTGCTTGCTTAGTCTATTATCTGAATTCAGTCACTAAATTCAGCAAGTGTAATAAGGCTTTAAGCTCGTCGACGGAGCCGGCCGAGAGTCCGCGCCGGCTGACCTCGACTGCTGCTCTTGAACCGGCCCGCCCGCGGTGACGTCATCCTGCGCACGCGCACCTTCGCAACACCGACGTGTAGGCTGCTTACACATGTGTGTGAGACCTTATTAGGCCTTACCTTATAAGATGAACATGGTGTCACTTTAATAACTAACTCGAACTAGGTGACTAAGTTACGAGTAAATGCATATTAAATTAAATTAGTTCGTTCGTGGTTGTCCTCATTGTGAGCTTCTCGGGAATCTTCGGTTTCTAAGATCGGTATCCCATTAAACCGCTGTTACTCCTATGTACTTCTATCGATGTTGGGTAGTAGAAATTTAATTCTTTTGGCATTAGTGTTTCTTATCACGTCGAAGTTTTCCTTATCGCCCCGTGATGGGGATTTTTTTGCCATACAACTGTCGACGTAAAAGATGCTATAAAAGTTGGTGTATTCGTTTGTAGTACCCCAGGTCCAGTAATGGAATCCCATTAGGAGCTTGGAAACCTAATTGAACCCCATTAGGCATTTTTTTGTGACACCTGACGATATATTAAAAACAAAATAACATTGAGGATTACATTATCCATGTAACTCGACAGCAAGGGTATTTTACAATGTTTATTAGCCTTTTTGACATCCGCGTCATCGCATCACGCGAAACCGCCTGCAGTATGATATGGGGCATGCTGTGGTTGTACGTGGGTAAGCATGCGCCGGCGCAGGTGTGTCATACTTCTTGGGACAGTGCATTTGACTAATTAGATCTCTAGTTATAGTAGTTATTTATATACCTAATATTCTGCAGAATTTGGACGGCTATAACGAAATCTTTATACTCGTTGCATTACTGCCAGCAAAAAGGCTGTCACTTATGGATGTGGTTCATAGTAAATGTTTTACTGTCATATATCTCTTTGTTTTTGTTACAATTCAATCGTTTAATTTGATGAAGCCCACGTAATGCGCCAGTTATAGAGTTAATAAACAAATAATAACATCAGAAAACATGACCACGTCTTTTTACCAGAGGGTGCTACAGTGTGAAGAGTACAGTAGGATGACAAGTGATACACTAGTATGTTGTAGTAAAATTTATCAATCTTTAGTATAGGTACTAGAGAATATTTTGAACTTTCACCCTTTGTACTCACGTCGGAAGTATGTACTCGTAACTGGATTTAATTGCTATGTAATATATTTTAATCACCTTCACGGGACCGGTTGTGCTAAGTTGGTAAGTTGGCCGTGGTCATGAAACGTTCTAGAATGAGTTCTAAAAGAAGTACCTATCTAGAAAAATGTAGATAGGATTACCTTTAACGTAAATGTATACTTTTACATAAATAGATACTATGCATCAACCATGAGTAATTTGCAAATATCACTATAGAGGTACAGTGATGTATGCAAATTGAATCCGACGTAGAGTATACGTATACTACTTATAGAGATTTTCCGCACGGTTCCTTTGTGTCAATCGTAAGCAGATGACGTGCATACTTTCAATGGCAACAGAGTGATGTGCCGCGACAAAAGTATGACACTTCCACAAGAACGACAAGAACACGAACAAGAACGGCAAGAAAGATGCCACCCGTGCTTTCGGTGTAAAGAAAGAGTTTGTGGCAACTCTATACGTAGTATATTTATGTAAACTTTTTGGAATCCGGTATGAAAAATTGCAGGACAAATGAACAAACAAATAACTCATATCTCTGGGTGAGGAGCGCAGTACACTACTAGGCAGTGATTTGGACTCTTCATGATCAAATGTCTGCGTGACACTGTACTGTCATAGGCAAGCGTGTTGTTTACTATCAGACAAAAGACTTGCTCGTCACGGCAAATGATAATAAAAAGATTAGCTAAGTTGGCTGATTAGGGGGAAAACTAGAATAGATATTACAAGTATTGGCCGAGTTCTTCGTACGACTAATAGTTATAACATGATCATAAAAAGCAGCTTGATGAATGGAATGAAATATTGCACTCCGCGTGAGATAATCAGCCGTGAATAGACGTGAGAGACGCTGTACCGAAATGAAGCGAGGCAAAAAATCTCAATCAGGATCCGAGTATTTTCGTTCATTACTCAACCTTAGCTTCTGCTGTGAATGAAATTAAACCTGATCGCATTTATCTATACTAATATTATAAAGCTGAAGAGGTTTTTTGTTTGAACGCGCTAATCTCAGGAACTACTGGACCGATTTAATAAATTCTTTCACCGTTGGAGATAGACATGATCCCTGAAGGCTATAGGCTATAAATACTATGTACCACGGGCAAAGTCGGGGCGGAGCGCTACTTTGTTATACATAGATGGATTCAAATGAAGTTATAAGCAGTTCACTAAATGTTTCCCAATGATGGGATTCGGGGCCTTCTCTCACAAGGAGAGTCAAGGCTATATTTTACCACACTGCCCCAGTGTGGGTTTATAGATGATGCATGAAGGATTCTAGAAACATGACACTTTTTCACGATGTTTTCTTTCACCATTAAAAGTAGTGGTCCCGACAACCTGGTATATCTATACTTGAAAATATCTCAGAGGTGTAGGCGGGATTCGAACCTATTATCCCACTATTGTGAACCGCATGTTTTAGTCACTAGTGGGTGGTCTTCGGTCTCTCAATCATGTCAAATCAAATCATGCACTGTAGTAATCATTGAGTCGCACTGTGAGTAGCAGTAGTAATAATAATAGTAGTATGAGCCCTTCATAATCCATTGCTGGCCTTGACTTCTGCTAATATAAGCTACTTATGTACGTAGTAATGTAAGACTGCGTTAAGTGGCGGAGAAAATTGGGTTAGTCTAATAGGTGGCCTGATTCGGGCGTACGATCATTGCGCTAATGATCGGATGCTAACTTTGGAGTCCCAGACATTCCAACACAATTCAAAAGGTTGGATGGGTCTTTGCGTCATGTTCTTTACAGCACAGTAAAACACGCTTTTGACTTGACAGAACGTTTGTCTGTTAGTTGACGTGGATGTTGAATTGTGAAGAAGAATTTATTTTTGTGCCATCCGGTTCTGAGAAATTTTGCAATCCGTTCTCTAGAGTAATAACTACAGTTGTCAGCGCAGCCTTCATGCTGAATGTCAGCAGTGCTATTGTCTGCGTGTCACGGATGACCGTGTTCACTGCACAGTCGCTTCGGTCGCCGACCCCGGCGCCAAGTTATGATCTGAAACACGACAACTTCACGAACTGGGTCGTGGATCACTTCAACCAAATATGAAACCGTAACACACGCCAATGGAACCTGATCTACCATCACCCAGGATATGCGTCTATTCTTGGGAGCAAGTTGTACCGGTAAACAAATGTACACCTCTGTTTAGGTTTTTGACCCTCTGGGCTAAGACTATCGGGGCTACCAGATGCGCTATGATATAAAAACAAAACTCTAAGTACTAATATCTCTGTTACAAAATTTTAGTTGGCTCCTTACGATCTTAGTGATTGCAGGTCTAACAGCATTCAGCGGAAAGGACCAACTGTTACATTAGTTTTAAAGTTTATCATTAATTCTATCTGTGTCTCCTTTTCTTTTGGTGTATCAATAAAGTTTATCTATTCATCTATCATGTTTCAAATCTTGTCAACGACATGAATCTCTAAAATAAATTGACCCCTGATGACGGCGAATCGTAACTAATCCTGAAGTCGAGTTCTTGCAACGAATATGTCGTAAAATTGCTAAGTTAGTCTGCACATAATACAGGTCCTGAATTCAAAGAACCCTTGTGTATTTTCGGAGCGGTCATTAGTGCTGTCTGCATTTAGTTCCGTGGAAATTTTAAACCGGGAGCAATTTGTCAATTCCGCTTAAGTGTCTAAGGTCAGACGCCTTAAAATAAATATTTTAGAAACAATTTTGATGACGATTGATTACAAATTTTGCAGTAGTAGATTGATATAGCTTTATCATTATATGACGTGAAAGAGTCATGGTTCACCACTAATCTGGTCTTAGGGTAGGGTTGAATACAGGGAAGATGTGGCTGCGCTGGTCTCATTATTTTAATTGATAATATATTATTTTGATATCCGGTGGGTTTTGCAGCTCTCGTATTGGTTTCATCAGGGACCAACAGCAGTGTTTCACTCAACTATAATAACGTCTGTGAAGACTGAAGATGGAACAAAATCAATAGTGATAATTTTATTATCGAATATACAAACTTATGAGTTTTACAATACCACGAAGCAGTTACCACGATCCATTTAAAGAAATATGTTCTATTTATTATTTTTTGTTACCTTTATATTTGTCCGCCATTTCCCCGATGTAAAGCAACGTTGCGGTCTAAGAAGGAGGACGATTTTACCAGGAGAAACTAATACAGTGTCGATTTGAAGATACTATGATTGTTGCCATCGGGAAAATGCCACTCAGGCAACGTTTTCCATGATGGCAAAAGCCCGTATCATCTATCTTCTCTAAATATAAAAATGTTATGTTGGTTTGTGTACGCTTCAAAAACTCAAAAAGTACTAGACCGTTTGAGCTGAAATTTTACAATGATATGTAATCCTAATCAAGGATTGTTTTTATCTAATTTTTGCATCACAATGTGCCACAGCAAAGCGTGGCAGGGTACAGCTAGTTGTTTAATAATTCCGATTAATATATTAACTATTTATCATCATAGTACGACTTAAGTAACCTCTTGGTCGTACTAATACCCAAAGGCTTTACGGAATAAAGACCGCAGTAAGATGGTACACTCCGGGAGGCATAAGCTGAGCTTTGCATTTGTGTGAGTGTACATGGATAGTGTAGGTGTGACAACCGGCCTTAGGCGCGGCGCCATTCTGTCTCGCCGCGCTCCTGCCTGATTGGTGATCACTCACACTAATGCAAAGCTCAGCCTATACCTCGCGGAAAAATTTCAAGCTCCTGTCTGATTGGTGATCACTCACACTAATGAAAAGCTCAGCTTATACCTCGCGGAGTGTACAGCTCCTTATTAGACAGCGTCAGACTTTGTCCTTTTTCTCTACAACTAACTAAACCCAGCTGTGATACGCAACATCGCCGTTGACTTTTATGTCCATTACCAGGTAAAGTGAAAATAACATGTTATCAAACTCTTGTTCTTTTTAACCGACTTCAAAAAAAGACTTTCTCAATTCGACCGTATATATGTTTTTTTTTTGTGTTCGCGGATAACTTCGTCCTTTATGAACCGATTTTGATGATCCTTTTTTTTTGTTGTAAAGAAGATATTCCAAGGGTGGTACCATGATAAGGAAACCAGTATATGATGATGACATCCTAGAGAAATCGAGGAAAACTTTTTCACTTTATAAGTTTTCTGTTGAAAGTCGGTTCTTTTTTGTTAAAATTATCATTGACCAAATCCAACGGTTGAGTTGTTCGCACTAATGGATTCATTAGTTCACGGCGACGAGCCGTGGCGGCGTCTAATGGTCCGGAATGAGACGTCACTAATTTAATAACAACTGATTTGCTATTCGCCACGGCTGGTTACACTGTACGTGTAATTTTTTTAACTGTGACAAGGTAAACGGAGCGGCGGAGATCCACCGGTAAAATGGGCCGATGATATTGTATTGTATCTACCGTGATCATTAATTGAAAGATATTTCAATTCTTTTCATAAAGTCATCTTGATTTAACTGTTAATTGTTTTGCTTTTGCTATTCAGTGGTATCTGTTGTTTGAAATTGTTCAAACAGCACTAGTGTAGGTACTAAGATCTGTGTAAAAGAACTTGTAAATAGATGTTAATTCCCAAATTACCTATGTAGTTTGGGGTCTCAGTGCTTTCATATTATCAGTGCCTACTATTTATTATGCTCTGCAATTTGTAAAAATAGCTTTGTATTTTCTGTGGAAACAATACACAATTCCACATACTTATTTATTTATTAATTTGTGAGTTTTTCTTACAGTATACAATAAAATATGTATAACATTATTAAAAAAATAAAAACTAGAGTACCGCCGAGCCGGGCCCACGCTACCGGTGCCGGTGGTTAGGGCTACAGAGTGAGGATCCTCCTGAAGACGCGTATTGTGTCCAAGAATATATATCCAAGAATATCTGCCTTTTGTATATTATTATAATCGCGGATCGGACAAGGATGAGTGTTGTTCACGAAATGTGTTAAAAATCGACCAAAGAAAACAACGGGGTCAAAACAACTATTTACTAATGCTATATTGTTCACGGCTGGTCTAGTCAGTTGAACGGCGACTGCCGATCCGGAGCCCCAGGTTCTTATCCCACGCGCCCCACGGTCTTTTCAAAGCCATGTGCGGAATGCCGCTAAATTAAAACGGCGAAGGAAAACATCGTAAGGATTCCGACATGTACCCTAGAATCTTTCGAGGTCATGTGTCATCCACGAACCCGTGCTGGGCCACCGTGGTTATGGCTTCAACTGTCTCTTCGCGAGAGATGGCCCTGAGTCCCAGCAGTGGGAATATTTAGTGGGCTGCTTATGCATATTATTCTAAAGAAACCTTTGTTTGTACCCAGGTTCCAGCACAACAAGATCTACACATACATCGGCGAGGTGCTGGTCTCCGTGAACCCGTACAAGACGCTGGACATATATGGCCCGCAGCACATGGCCCAGTACCGCGGCCGGGAGATGTTCGAGGTTTCCCCACACGTGTACGCCGTAGCGGATGCCTGCCAGAGAGTGCTCCGACAACAGGTCACTATCTCTCTTACCATAATTATACTTACAAATACAAGTATCTTTATTGAATACTTACTTAGTGCCAGGATTATACTTAGTGGTTGACTGAGATTTACTTGGAGTTGCTGTGAATTATATTTAGATACGAATTACTTACTGTTGAAAAAAAGGCGAAAAAACAGTCACCTGGCCTCGAACCAGGGTTGGCCTCTTCTGGTTTGAGGACCGCCAGATTTGTCGACATAGTCGATTAGAAGGTGGCGAAATTTGACTTCGTATTCTCATATATTGTAGCAGTTTTTCATTGCCTGAAAATAAGGATAATTCGACGTTTTTATTAAAAATAAAAAGCAGGAAGCAGTATAAAGCCGCGGGTTACTTGCGGAGTGCTGTTAGTAGTAAAATATAGGTACGCAACATCAATCGCCGTTCAAAATAAATATCCGCCGTTAGATATAGTAGGGTGTCCGGCTTTTTTGTTTTTTACCCAAATTTCTGGCCAAACTGGCTGGTCTGTCTGGCTATGGTTTGGCAGCTACTCTGATGAATCAAATCAAGAAATTAATTAATTTCATACACCATAAACATACTCGTAAAAGCTTGAAATACATAAATTTATCTCTCCATCGTAAACTTGAATTACACAATCTCGATAAACTAAACGGTAAAGTCCCGGTGGTTGCATATCTCGATATGAAACTCCTATCTGAACAGAACGATCAGCAGCAGTACATTAGCAGATAATGAAGGAAAACCAATTAATGTAATTAAATAAATTAACGTTGAATTGTCTGCAATATTCACAGGCTATAAATGATTTGTATCCCATCAAAAACTAAATAATTCCGTAGCGGAAAATACTCGCATACTGGGCAACATTATGTGGATGCTATGGTCAGATCTTTTACTTACTGTCACGTCCGTTCCTTGCTACCGTCGTAACATTACTGTATATTATAAAAAAGTTGTGTTTGTGTACTATTCTACAACTTTTTTTTTTGTGGACAATTCACACACAAGACCATCTGACCCCAAACTAAGCAAAGCTTGTACTATGGCGGTCAGATAGCTGATATAATACTTATGTAGTCTTAAAAATACATACTTATTATAAATAGAAACACCCAGACACAGTGCAAACATTTGAATTCATCACACAAATATTTGCACTGGGTGGGAATCGAACCCACGACCCTCGGCTTCGCAGGCAGAGTTACTACCCACTAAGCCACGAGGGCAGTCATTTTTAAGAAGTATTATTGACGCTCCTTCTGCTCTAGACAAAAGTTGTAGGCAGTAGAGTCCTCTTGAGTCCAACTTCCATAGAAGCCTTTTTAAAGAAAAGCGTAAAAAAATCGGTCACGAGATGATTTTTCGCGAGCACGGCGGTTGTAACACTGCCGTAACGTCGAGGTAATTAAATAATAATTTAGATCGTGATTAAGTCCTGTTCAATATAAACAAAATGTGTTCAAATCGCGAAAGCTTAGAAACAATAAATTCAGTAGGTATGTTGATTTTGGGTATCGGAGTACGCGCGCATCGTATACATTCACTCTGAAGAGACAGTTGCCAGCCAACTTCATGATGTTGTTTTAAGGTTGTCGGTGTGCGGCAGATCGTTAAATATTCTCTCATATTTTTTTCTAAGTGGAGCGCCAAACGGAACGGAACTTCAAAAACACCGTAGTGACAATTCATGCACACTATGTTAACCGTAAACTCAACAAGAACAAAATTTAAAATTTTGATTAACCCCCGACTACCTTAGATTTGTTATCTGTACAACATTCTACTAGTCAAGCCCTTTCATTTGATACCCATATTAAGGAAATTGTGAAAAAAGAAATGTAATTCGCCATTTTGTGGTAGCTGCCATCTTGAATTTGAAATTTGTCATAGTGAAAAGTATTTTACTAATCAAGCCCTTTCGTTAGATACCATATTGAGGTAGTAGAGAAAAACATTATATAATTCGCCGTTTTGTGGTGGCGGCCATCTTGGATTTGAAATTAATTTTAGCGTATAGTACTCTACTAGTCAAGCCCTTTCATTTGATACCCATATTGAGGTAAGTTGTGAAGAAATATTTTGTCCGCCATTTTGTGGAGGCGGCCATTTTGAATCGATATTAACCAAACATAGCTAAGAACACCCGCACGGATATTAACTTTCAAATAAAAAAAACCGCATTGAAATCGGCCCATCCGTTTGAGCTCTACGGTGCCACAGACAGACACACACACAGACAGACAGACATCGACGTCAAACTTATAACACCCCTTTTTTTGGTCGGGGGTTAAAAATGGTAATACTTCTGTAGTTCACAAACAATACAATAAAGGCTCATAAAGGTCTATAAACCTTACAACAAAGAAGTTCAAGAAATAAACTCCTCAATATAACCCGTGCCGAAATGTTTTACAACTGTGCAGACACAAAGCGGTCTTGCGGCTTGATTCACTATGGACTACAAATAACGTGCAACGGCACTGCGTGTCAAAATAACCTGACCCTTAGATTCGCTGCATAAGCAGCCAAATTTATTTTCCTATTGGGACTTTTATCTCACCAAGATAGAGCCAAGTTCACAATCGACCGCTCCGCCCAGTGTAGATTTGACCGCCCTGCCCAGTGCAGATTTGACCGCCCTGCCCAGTGCATATTTGACCGCCCTGCCCAGTGCAGATTTGACCGCCCTGCCCAGTGCATATTTGACCGCCCTGCCCAGTGCAGATTTGACCGCCCTGCCCAGTGCATATTTGACCGACCTGCCCCGTGCAGATTTGACCGCCCTGCCCAGTGCAGATTTGACCGCCCTGCCCAGTGCATATTTGACCGCCCTGCCCAGTGCAGATTTGACCGCCCTGCCCAGTGCATATTTGACCGCCCTGCCCAGTGCAGATTTGACCGCCCTGCCCAGTGCAGATTTGACCACACTGTCCTTGCATGATTTGTGGATAAAACTGCAATAGTTGTCTTTCTACGAACAAGCTGGTTTCAGGCATGTATCTAAGTATGTGTTGGAATCGAGCACTAGGGGCGCAGCGGGAACTTATCAGGAGCAAACCGATAAAATAATAGTCCTACCTGGTCTGGCCATTCTTGCGCCGCCTATAGTCTACGCCCTGTGTCAGGGCACCGGTGGCAACGTCCTATTTACTGCGCTGATTATAATCAGGGATGTTATAGAGCTCCTTAACCGTAACCGAAACTGTCGGATATGCGAAATATAAATACACATATATCCATATCCGTTTCACAACTTTCGGATGGAATCGGCTTTCAGGTGAGAAGGCTGCAAAATTAGTTTTTGTTAAATATAATCTTCATCTGTTCAGTTTTTACTATTAAAGCTATATGCTAACTACATAAGTTTCTCTCCATCCTTTGCTTGGGAGAGATCGCCCTTAGTGATAAGGTTGTCATTACCTTCACTAGCTTTAAGATTTAGTTTTGTGTTGTAGACAATAAAGATCTTGCATGTACAAATCTACATATCTATCGGTTGTTGTTATGTTTAGGTGATTGGTGATCGTGAATACGGTACTCGAACGAGTGGGAACTCAGACACAGACATAGCATTCATCATTGTTTCCCGTCACACCATTGTTCCTCAGTTTGAGACGTGTCGTAAAATCTCTTACCAGTCGCCGCTTTGGGGTATGCGGAGCCCTTAAATGTTTTATGGGCACGTGTTCGTCCGATTTCGGCTTTCCTGGTTCACTGGTTGTGTAATGCGCTTTGAAAATAGTCTACGAATACTCCTAAATGTGTTTATGCTTAATTAACTTTGGTCGCGTACCTATTAAGGACAAATATGTGTTTATTTTTCACATCTTAACAGGATTTATGTTGTTCCGTTCAGTAGGCCAAGTATCGTGTTATCGTTTGTTTATGTCGAGTAAACCCTGGCAAATATATAGAAAAATAGCTGCGCCCCGTGGTGGAACCCGCACTTTACCTAAATTACTACTTATTTAGGGATTTTAACCCCTCGAGAGTAACGTTTTCGAAACTTTGGATATCATATTTATGTGTACCTAATCAAAAACATAAAAATTTAGTTTTAAGATTTATGTTTTACATATTAATAATTTTAAATATGTAAATACTTATTGTACTCACATAAAAACACTTAGACACAGAACAAAAATCCATGTTCGTTACACAAATGTTTGTTCTGGGAATGGAAAAGAAGCCTATGGCTAAATAAGCAGACTCATTTCCGAATTTAGTATAATGAACCGTGGTACGCTTTATTCTCACAGTTATTGAAATGTAAACATAAAGTAATCTTTGATCTAGAGAGTGAGTTAGGTTAGGTTAGGTGTTACGACTGCCACGTAACACAATCACAGACTTTCCATCATTGTGCCGTTGTGGGTGTATCTCACACTGGATGCTCTACTTCTCTGCTAAAATTGTATGCAACTTCAATTTATCTGTCATGTCAGAGCAATGAAAATAGTAAAATAAAATATTCGTAGCGATATTCTGTATTATAGATTCTGTAGCGCTTCAGGGATGTTCGCGGACGCGAGAACAGACTTCTTTGGGGCTACCGTGCGCAAACGGAGCGCCTTCCTGGTGCGCAGGGTGCGGGCCAGCCCCAACGCCATCCTAGCGATGATCGGCGACAGGCTTGACTGTCCATACATAAGGCATAGTTGCAACGTGGTTGCAACAGACATATAACTGTCCCAATGCCGGGTAGGAAATTTTGACTTAAAAACTGATGACATTTGAATTTACTAGCAAAATTAAATATAAATTTTACTAATATAGTGACATGTTTATTTGTTTTTTTTATTCATATTTTATTGCAATTGTTGTAAGTGTAATAACGTCGTAATATTTTTGTAATAACGTCGTGACATAATAATTCTATGAGTCATGTAACTTGAAATAAATAAATTTGAATTGATTGTTTTTTTTATATATTTATCAATTAAAAAGAATGTGTGCTTAAGATCGCACGGCAAAAACTTAATTGTCTATTTTTTTTTTAATTCTATACGAATCAAAATAGTGAACACATCAGTGAATATCAGCTGACAGTATCTAAAGATCTTTATCGCTCGGGCACCCTCCTCGGCGGACCCGAGTTACCGATCGAGGTTTTCACCTTACAGCGTAACGGATCAGCTCACTCACTCTCTGACACTCTACGGAAAAATATGACTATGACCGTTGTGTCAAAAAAGTTTTCACTTCAAAAATAGGCTTGCACTTGCCCGCCATTGCTTGATGTGACTTGAAGGGTCTTCAACTTTTAATCTAATATATAAAATTCTCGTGTCACAGTTTTCGTTGCCATACTCCTCCGAAACGGCTTGACCGATTTTGATGAAATTTTTTGTGCTTATCCGGTATCTATGAGAATCGGCCAACATCTATTTTTCATCCCCCTAAATGCTAGGGGTAGTCCAACCCTAAATATTTTTTTTTATTTTTTAGACAAAAATTTTAATTTCTATTTTTTTATGATACAACATACAAAAATACATACAATCCTCAATTTTCACTCTTCTACGATCAACCCCTATTTCTTAATAGTCATTTTAGTAATTTAATCTTTTTCCTCTCTGGTCGAAAACTCCCCGCCGCTGGTCCCGCCAAATGTCTACAGGTGTCACTTCTGACCCAGTAAACAGCACGATAATTTGGGGATCAAAAGTAGCCTATAGCATATATATAGTTTGAACACGCTAATCTCGGGAACTACTGGACCGATTTAAAAAAATCGTTCACCGTTCTTTCATATGTTCGTAATCCTTGAACGCTGTAGGTTATATATATGTACCACGGGCGAAGCCGGGGCGGGCCGCTAGTATTCTTATATAAATGCGAAAGAAATCAAGTCAAATCATTTATGGAGTCATAATTAGTGCAAACATCATGATGTCATGATACTCTAACCACCAATCTGGGTGTTAAAACCCGTATGTTGGTGGGCAGTTCTTTCCCATTGTCATTATTGCATTCATCAAATTGTAATGCAATTATTTTATTGCAGCCTTGTTAGACCGCCTTTCCACTCGTTCTTTCTCCCGCTATTTCATATTTTTAGCCACTCGGCAGACTCCACAGACAGTCAGACAGAACCCGATCTCTGACTTTTATCATTTGGGCTCTCTTCTTTTTAACATTATATCTTGGATTAGAGTAGAAATGGAAAATTGGGGCGAGTTGGGAACAATTTCAATCTAATTCTAGTGCTAGTGCTGTTGAGCCGATCACTACCAGTTGGGATTCCGCTATTAATCGACTCGACATCGTCATTAGCTATTTTCCTATTCGTGTGTTTTCATAGTAGACCTGATGTTGCAGGGCAGAGACACATGCGTGCTCATATCCGGCGAGTCGGGCGCCGGCAAGACGGAGGCCTCCAAGTTCATCATGAAGTACATCGCCGCCAACACCACGCAGGTGCACCGGGAATACATTGACAGGTAACATACACACGCATACAACATACCCTCATGCACACGCGCGCACGTGGACTTCACAGGATCACGATGTACATAATAAGCCATATTTAGAGGTAAACGTTTACCAATGAAGATGGTGCATCTTTTAACCGACTTCAAAAAAAGGAGGAGGTTGTAGGTTGTTTTTTAATATATACCTATTATGCGACAGCTCCGCCAATTGCGAACCAAATTTGATGGTTATTTTTTTCTGGTAGATCAGAGGTGGTCCCATATAAATTTTATCAAAATCGCTTTTGCTTCTCATTTTATTGGTTCTCAAAAGCATTTGTGTTGACTTTTTTTTTATTATTGCCAAACTAAACAAATTTGAAACTTAACCTAATTACAATCTATCACATCGGAATTGTCGGGTTTAGTAATCGGCGTATCTTGACTTGAATCTTGCGACACATAGGCCTCTTCCAGCTTTTTCCTTGTTGTTCTGTTCTTAGCCTTTCTAATCCAAAATGCTCCACCAGTTTTTCTAATGTCGTCCATCCATTTTTTTATTTGACTTCCCCTTCTTCTTGAGTTGACTTAGTGCAAATTAAATTAATTCCTATGTTTCTAGTGAAGTGTTGTGCAGTTTCGATTTATAAACGTTACATAAAAAGTACACACGAACAAAGTGACTTCGCCTTAATAGAGACAATAAGAAAAGGACACAATCTTACACTTAATATTATTTAGCAAACTAAGTCATAAGAAAATTACTCATTAGCGTAGACTTTCCAAATTAGACTAGATTGTAATAAATATATTAGTCACCAAGTTGGTTGGTGAATAATTATTCATCATAAAAAAATTGGTTTTGAAATATAAACGAAAAATTTACATTAATTATCTAAACGACGTAGTGATGATAGCTTGTCTGAATTGTAGTGGTAGAACTCTTGGCAGAGTCCGCCTGGGGAAGTACCACACCTTTGCCAGTTATTCTACCGCCAAGCAGCAATGTGCAAACATTACTGTGTTCCGGTTTGAAGGGCAATGTTTCCAGAGAAATTACAGGGCTTAGAGATATAACATCTTAGATCTCTGGGTGACGAGCGCAGTGCAGTGCTAGGTAATGATTTGGACTCTTCTTGTTCCAATAGCTGCGTGTCACTGTGCTGTTATGTGGCAGGCATGTTGCTTACCATCAGGCACAGGTCCTGCTCGTCTCGTCACTTTTTATTAAAAAAATAAAAAATTAAAATTAAAGTCGGTTTTTTGTTACTGCAGTGAAAATTAAATTATTTATAGTAAAGAGTGACGAGACGAGCAGGATATGTGCTGATGATAAGCAACATGTCTGCCCAACAGCACCGTGTCACGCAGCTGTCGAAATACGAAGAGACTTACTTTATTGCCTAGTACTGTATTGCGCTGATCAACAAGGGATAAAACTTTATGCCCTGTAATTTGCCTAACATGAAACTGCATCGAGATATCGGGAATTTGCTCCATATAACTATGGTAAATATACGTAAATTAATAATACTAGTGTAGTGAAACACCGTGATGGTATAAAATAAATAGGTATAAAACGGCGTTTCGAGACTGATACAATGACGGCCACGGTTGGCTCTGCAAAGAGTCCTACCAACGCTATTTCTAGATAGTCATTGCTTTTTGCATGATTTTTAACGTAAAACATCTTTTTCAGAGTTAAAAACGTCCTGATCCAGTCGAACTCGATCTTAGAAACGTTCGGTAACGCCAAGACGACACGAAACGACAACTCGTCTCGCTTCGGGAAGTACATGGACATCCACTTCGACTACAAGGGGGACCCCGTGGGGGGTCACATCAGCAACTACCTCCTGGAGAAGAGCCGCGTCATCAGCCTGCAGCCAGGGGAGAGGAATTTCCATGCCTTCTACCAGGTACTGTCCAATTTTCAAACCACCCACCCACTTGACTGATCCTACGACTTCCCCTCCTTCGCTGTTTAGTAGCACGATTGCTCAGTTCAGCACAATGGGAACTCGCTGTTGTCTTTCTTTGCATCCTGCTCTGTCTTTTGAAGTTTGTATAACTCTATCTCGTTTTGTCCAATCATTGAAAGTAATGCACGTCACACGGATATTCGATTAATCACAAACGCGGTATTGTACCTCGTCCTGCGCCCCCGCTGGTGAGTTATGATAGTAGGCGAGATTCGTATCATCGCCGATCAACAGGGTACTTAATCTGTGCCAATTTTCTACCTGAATCTTTAGGTATTTGAGGATACTGGTCGGTAGTAGTTTTGCTCCCATTTATATAAGATTATTTTGGATATGTTTATGTTGTTTATTCACGAAATTTTAAACATATATACGTTTTCTATTCACAAAACTATGAAAGACTTTTGGAAGATTTATAGCTCTGCTTTAAGGAGAGAGTGACGACTACAATCCACGACGCTTGTCCAGATAATGATGCCAATTGATCGATGACACGTGTAATTAAAATATGTCTTTCTTGGAACTTGTCGGTTTTACACTGTCTTTCTTCATCGTTAAAGCCTGTAGTGATGAGAAACTCTTACGTGGGGAAAACACACAAGATGCAGTCGGGATTTGAACCTACAACCTCGTGATTGTGAGCTACGCCACTAGGGTTTCCAGGCCGTAATAGGTGTTGACGTTGATTCAATTATAGATGTTGATATATTTACACAATCTATGCGTTTCACTGTAAAAGCAATGATGCGGCCAATAATATTCTAAGCTTCTGGCAGGAAATCAAGCATAACAATAAAAATACATGAAAGGAAGAGCTGAGCTTTAGAAGATTTAATAATCTAGCGTAGGAATAAAATAACGATCACGATGCAATGACTGACGTCTGTTTATCTATTCAAAACTGATGGAGGAGCATCGAATTTCAAATAAACTTTAATAACTTACAGATAACATTTTTATTTCAGTTTTTGTAGTAGAAATTATCTGTAAGTCGTTAATGCTGACTTAGAACCGTCTCGAAAACGTCGATATTGTATTTTATTGTCGTTGCATAATTTTCATTTTCTTTTGACGTGACAACGTCTTATAAATTGGTTTGCCGGGTGACACTTCAAGAAACTGCGTTACGCTCCGCTCACGTTATGCGCTCACAACGAGAGCGAGTGAGAGGCACGCGTCCCTTCCACTCGGGCATGGTTAGCCCGCCTAAGAGCGAGAGAGACAGACATAAAAAGTGAAAGGCACGCGTCCCTTCCGTAAAATTATTTTACCACTCAAAGTCGTTGTCACGTAAAACTTTCGCCCGTATACCGACTTTTTTTCTTACCAATTTTTTTTCCTACGGCTTACGTTCGGTTAAAACACCACAATTTCGCCAGCGTCCAGCGTTTGAATTACTGGGAGAGTCCTTTTGTCCTTTATTTGAGTGTGGGTCTTCATTCAGATAATAGGTCTACTTTGGATAGTCTTGTGCCAAACTCGCATCAAGATAGGTTCGTCGATGGTCCACAAACGAATACATAAGCAGAGAGGTCACACGTTTTACCTTAGTGGTAAAAATAAAAAATAAACGTAATCTTCAGCGTAAATACACTCGATGACTTGTGAATAAAATTAGCAAAAACTTTCTCATAAATAATTTATTGTTTACCTCAAGTTTTGGCTCTCAGCAAAGTCCTTCACTTTGGGTCTCTGCCAATTTTGCTTTTTCTGCGAAATCATGCTGTCATCATTGCAATTTTAATTTTGCCGTATCCAAATTTTACAGACTGAAGAATTATGATAAAATAGAAAACATACAAGATAAATAAACAAAAAAATCGATCGATTACGAAGTCAAAATCTACACGATAGAAGTTCCTTTCTCTCTGTGGTTGCTCCCTCATGACTGATGATCGGGGTAATCACTGGATGTGGATGCTCTACACCTAGATTTTATTATCTGCTTCCACCGGTGTCTGCTCATCGCGTTTTCGACGACAGTGCCAAATTTGGTTGATGAAGAGCCTCTCACTTGATCTTTCCGTCTAGTTGGGGATCTTCCTCGGGCTCCTGATAGAAGTTCCATGCAGTCCGAAATCTGAAATGTACACGTTTTATCCAATCACTAATAATCGACAAAGATCTATATCATCAAATTTTCCGAGTGGGAAGTTGTGACGTCACGTCTTCGTAATAATCGTACAATGAACTGACGTCACTCAAACTTCTGAGCCCCGTATGATCGTAATTTTTTGTTTGTGAAACAAAAGAAAAAATACATATACAATATCTATACTTAATATTATAAAGCTGAAGAGTTTGTTTGTTTGAACGCTAGGATCTCGGGAAGTAATGGTCCGAATTTAAAGATTCTTTTCTATGGGATAGTCAATTTATTGAGGAAGGCTGCAGGCTATAGAACATAACGCTACCTATCAATAGAAGCGGAGCATGAATCAAGAATGTACTTAACAAAAACGGGAAAAATATTCCTTTTTGAGAGTTTTCGTAGCGTGGTTTGACATGACAGCATGTGTCTAAGATTGCTTCATTGAATTTAAACCTTTGCTAATCAAATTTGTTTCTAAATCTGAGTTGGCACGATCAATTTCGGACAGGTGGCGTAGCAGGTAGCTGAAGAGGTTTTTTGTTTGAAAGCGATGTTATCAGGAATGACTGAACTGATTTCAGTTATTCTTTCACCGTTGGATATGTACGAGATCCCGATGAGTGCTATATAATGTGCCACGGGCGAAGCCGGGCGGACATCTAGTATACAATATTTTTTATTAAATAACTGATGGACTAACTGGTTCTTTAAGTCATCATGTCTATTAGTATTTATTCTATGGTTTAGAGTATAGACTACAGAACAAACAATGCCTAAATCGCAGTTGTATAGATGGCTGTTTGTAAACATGGGCACGGGCCGGGCTATTCAATAACAGGTTTAACGATGACATCAACATCATCTGATGTTTATGGTAACCGACCGGCCGCCGCCGCCGGCTCCGAATTTAGATCATGCGCTGCTGAAGAGAAATGCTTTCGATTTTGTTATGACTTAAGGTGCGTCCCCCAGCAAAACGAGTTTTCTGTCTAGTTTTCAGAGCTATATACGCATTAGCCAAAACAAATATTAACTGGTAAATAATACATTAACTTTCTACAGTTTCTTGGCTTTAAAACGGTGTTTCTTTTTTTTGTTATTGTAGTTCTTGTTTAAATAATATCCTCACAACGAAACCATTAGACATAGAAATAATTATCATGCATCTACTCGAAAAACCGCCTTTATTTGGATTTTGTAGTTACACCAACGGATAGGCATTCCATTGCGAACATTTTAATATAAATATTTTTATCAAAAGACCAATATCTGATTTTATAAAGAGTTTATTCTAAAATTTGAGTATCAAACAGTGACAAAGCCTACTGTTTCTCTCTTGCTATTTCTTGTGGTGTGCGATGAGGTAAGAAATACTCAAGGTCATTTGCTTGGGGTACGGCCTTAAATCGGTTCTAGGGCGTTATGTAACGACGTAATGTAAGACAGAAATACTTTAGTATGCATACCAAATATAAAATTACATCACTCATTAACACAATAAAAATAACGTCCACAATAAATCAATAATTCACACAATCACATAACCCACCCCACCGGTATTACCGCTGAATAGCGATAAGATTCACAAAATGGCGAATTAAATTATAATACAACATGGGTATCAAACGAAAAGGCTTGACTAGTAGAATGTTGTACAGAAAACAAATCCGAGGTAGTCGGGAGTTAATCAAATTTTTTAATTTGGTCTTGTCATCCCATCTTTTTTTAAACAGTTTTTTAGTTATCTGTGTTTGGGATTCGTGATTTCAGCTGCTAAGCTCAAACAACACGGCTTGCAAGAAGTACGGCATAACGTCCGGCGCCAGCTACAAGATGCTGGGCAACGAGCGCGTGACGGCGCAGGACTCCAAGCTGTACAACATGACCAGCTCGGCGTTCAACGCGCTCGGGTTCCCGCCCGCGGTCGTCGACGAGATATGGAGCGTTGTCGCCGCGGTCATATTACTGGTGAGTGGAACTGTACTTACCCCACATATGTGTATATGGGGGGTAAGTTGTGTCTTTGTAAATACACACTTCTGTATTTAAGGATCTTGACTCGCGCATCAGTTTCGGTAGGCAGTAGATGCTTTTTTTTATATAAATAAGAAATGACGAGACGAACAGGACATGCTCCTGATGGTAAGCAAGATGCCTGCCACATAACAGCACAGTGACACACAGCTATTTGAACATGAAGAGTCTAATCGTTACCTAGCACTGCACTGCGCTCATCACCCAGAGATCTAAGATGTTATATCTCTAAGCACTGTAATTTCTCTGGAAACATTGCCCTTCAAACCGGAACACAGTAATGTTGTCACATTACTGTTTGGCGATAGAATAACTGGTGAAGGTGTGGTACTTCCCCAGGCGTACTTTGCTAGGAGTCCTACCACTAACTACAAGAAAGCTTCTTAAAACTTTCTTTAAAAAAACTGTCACCAGTATCGTTCTATAGTGGTAAGATTCTTTGCAGCTTGAGTCTGTCTGGAGAAGTATTAAAACTTTTGCTGTTAAAAACTGTAAACGTTGGTCATGGCATCGTAAATCACGGCTTATGTCACAGAGTTGGGTAGATACAACTACCTTTCATTTTCTACATAAATCCTATGATGTAGTTTAGGATGTTTCGAGTTTGCTATTAATTTTAGTAGAATTGTATCAGCTATCTTGGTTCCCATAGCACAAGATTATATTAGTATGGTGCCAGATGGCATTGTGTGATAAAAGCTTACCAACATTTACCCGCGCAGTTCTCGTTCCCTTTGTTTTCCGGGATAAAAAGTAGTATATATGATATTCCAGACTATAATCCATCGTATGTTCCAAATTTCAGCTCGAACCATTCAGACGTTACAACATGATTGAGCAACAATCATCTAAACCCAAAAACATCATTCATAATATTAGTAGCATTTCCTAAGTGTTGCAAAAAAAAATCACTTTTACATAGTGGACCGACAAATGCACAGTTTAGAATGGTCTTTTCCCCCCAATGTCCAGGGAGAAATCACGTTCACGGAGACAGCGGAAGGCCAGCTCTCGATCGGGGGGCCCGCTGCGGCAGTGCGTGGGCGCGCTGGGCGTGTCGGAGCACGCGCTGCAGGCCGCCATGGCGGGCCGCGTGCTGTCCGCCGGCGGCGACCTGGTCAGCAAGGAGCACAGCCTCGTGGACGCCAACTACACCAAGCTGGCGTTGGCTAAAGCCGCCTATGATAGACTCTTCACATGGATCGTGCAGCAGGTGAGGAATACTTCGTCTATAGGTACAAGTTCGCGCTGAGACCGCGACAGGAGACCGCGACAGGCACTTGACTCTATAGAGCGTCGCGGTCTCCTGTCGCGGTCTCCGGGCGAACCGCTACCTTTAGGGTGAGAATAAGCATTAAATGTTCCCACTACCAGGAATCGAAGTCTTTTTTCACAAGAATAAAGTAAGGCCGCAATCCACCTACCGCTTGGATCCTGCAGCATGTGAGAGATACTTTTAGTACGGATAGCATCGCCGCAGTCATGGCTTCGGTAGACAAAGGTGAGGGAAATTTGGTCTTAGCTCCGTCTACCTGTTGTTGGTACTCTTTGCAAAATCAAATCTTCTTGGGAGAGTTCCCACACCTTTGCTAGTGCTTCTGGAAAGCAGTAAAGCGTAGCAGATCAGCGGGCAGAATCCTTCCAACTTTCCAGCATTTGTTCCGGAAACTTGTATCAATCTGAATAGGCTGCTGGTCTTCTGTGATACCCTGGAGTGGTTTAAGTAAAAAGCCACAGTTGACAGTTATTCTACCACCAAGCAGTAATGTGCCAATATCCAAAAGGAACATTGACTTGATAAAGCTCTGATCCAAATATATACATACACTTCTAACTATCGCAAAAAATAGTGATTTAACGTTTTTCTGTTAATATTTTACTAGTTTTAAGCCTTAAAATACTTGTGCTCCTGAAAAAATCTTAAGAATGTTTACATGTTGTGTGTGCGGTAAGCAGGAGTTTGAGATATTGTATTTGTTGTTAGATAAACAAGAAGATCGACGTGCCGGCGGACACGTACAAGAGCTCGCTGATCGGCGTGCTCGACATCTACGGGTTCGAGATCTTCGACACCAACAGCTTCGAGCAGTTCTGCATCAACTACTGCAACGAGAAGCTGCAGCAGCTCTTCATTGGTGAGACCATGCAGTCGTGCTACCTCTATTTTAATCTTCCTATGAGATGCCCAGCATTTGATTGGGTATACATTCAAATTCTGCAAGGTTTCTTTTTAACCGCGTGCTCAGTTTTATAACCGACCAGCAAAGGGTTCTAAAATTAGAATCCGGAGCGTTAGTGAGGGAATCAAAAGAGCACGAGGTGAAACATCTTTGCACTCGGGTGCAACACGTTAGTTTTTCATCCCACCTCAACGAGGAAATGACTAAATGCTTTGCGTATTTATTACTAACAGTTTCAGTCAATTCTGTTGGCGTCAAATAAACTTCTTCGTCGCTAGAATCACTGATTTTAGGTTTTTCACACGACGAAGAAATTTTGACTCTACTTATCTGATAAGAACGTCTAGTTTGCCTCAGCGGGTTTATATTGACGACGACAATCTTGGTGTCTTCAATCGGTAGATCGGTTTCTTCTAGGTAAGCATGCTCCATCGTAGCCTGTATCGTCGCGTCGCTTAACAGCAAGCGAGATAGCGATCAAGTGTAAACCAATAATATTTAAAAAAAATCGTCATGATCGTGAGTATTGAGAGCTATTTATGGACAAATCCATATTGTTGTCGTTAATCCTTATCCCGTACAATAAATACTGATACGAAGACATTTTGCATTTCAGAGTTGGTCCTGAAACAAGAACAAGAAGAGTACGCCCGCGAGGGCATCCACTGGACCCCCATCCAGTACTTCAACAACCGCGTCATCTGCGAGCTGGTGGATGCTCCGCACCAGGGCATCATCTCCATCATGGACGAGGCCTGCCTCAACCCCACCAAGGTACTGCGGCTCACGCAGGCAGCGGAATCCTCAACGTTTAAACAAGACAAAACTATGACAAGGAGACTTCTTTTGTTTTAAAGTGAAACTTTTATTACATCGCCTCAAACTTGTTCGTCCATCTATCGCATGTCGCGTGACGGTCGCCCGCGGAGTAGGGGTAAAGTGACATGCGATCGATATGGCGGCGTTACTCGTTTTAAGATACTAAAATCCAAAAAATGTGTAGTTAAATGTCTACAATGCGAAAAAAGTTTCAATTTTAGCGTGGTTTCATAAAACCACACAATTTTTTTTTTAAATGAAAACTTCTTTAAATCGGTTTGAGCACTTTTTAATTGAGGGAAATGTTACGGATTCGCGTCACCAATATGCGTCGGAGCGGGACGTCCGCGTTAGACACTTTTTGGATGGGTTACCTTACTTATACCTATAGTTATGATACCTTGGTGACTTTTCGACGTCGACATGCTTTATGACATTCTATTTGTAGTTTTACAGGGGACGTATTGTGCGACATTAATGCTGTTTAATACAAATATTTTAAGTTATTAATTTTCACTTCTATCGGCGTTACCTATGACTGTTATTTTTCTTTATTATAAACTATCTGTACTCTACGCGCTTTGCTGCGTCTCGAAACCCAGAAACCTTGTTAGGCTCGTGCACAACATTTTATTTTTAGATACGAAAGCACAACATAAAAAAAACGTGTCAAATTTTCACACATGATTCGAAACGTAATATAGATTAACTACCATAAAGTCCATAAATATCGTTGGATCCTTCTGCAGCACCTTGTATATATTTAGTGTGGTCAGAGAATGCCTGAATGTTTGCGCAAAATGAACCTTACAAATGACATTACTACAATTTACAAGTCGAGTATTATTTGTTGTGTTGAAAGTTGGTTTCGTGGCAGATATCGGACCAGCAGCTGCTAGAGGCGATGGACAAGCGCCTCGGCTCGCACAAGCACTACACGTCGCGCCAGCTGTCGCCCACCGACAAGAAGCTCAAGCACGGCGTCGACTTCAGGATCACGTGAGTCGAACCTCCCCGCCAAATACTACTGTATTGGACAAGGAATACAAAGCTTATCATTTGGCAACAATCGTAGAATGTAATAAAAAGTGCAGGGGTTGGCAACGCGCGGCCCGCTGCCTACCTCCATGCGACCCGTGTCGGTTTTAAAATATTCTATATTATACTAGCGGCCCGTTCCGGCTTCGCTCGGATATTGTCACATAAAACCTATTAATCGAAATAAAAACTATCCTATCTTTTAAGTTGGATCAATCTACACACGGTGTTCAAATTTGATTAAAATCGGCTAAGTAGTTTAGGAGTCCATCGCGGACAAACATCGTGACAGGAGATTTATATATATTAAGATTTAAAAAAAAACAGAGGTAGTAGTGAGAGAGGGGAAGGGGTGCAAATGAATTACAAAGTTTAAGCAGTGCGGTCCGTTTTCTACTTTTTTCGCCATGTCAAAGTGATGGGCCACATCGCCATGTGGCCCATCACTTTGGCCAACAGGTTGCCGACCCCTGGTACTGATTGCCACGACGATCAGAAGCATAACTTACGAGTATCTATGTCTGATTGCAGCAACGCGCTTGCCCATAACAACAGAGTCACGCATTGAAACAAGAAGAGTCCATATCATTATCTATCACTATGTATAAGACGATTTATCTCTTTGCCCTGTAATTTCACTACGAAACATTAACCTTCATACTGAAACAGTATTGCACATTACTGTTTGGCGATCAAATAACCAATATGTGGTACTACCCCAGGGGGGACTCTGCGAATAGTCGTACCACTACCACAGAATAGATATTACTACAGAACCCTCACCAGAACCCTCACTTAGCGAAAATTGTTATATAAATAGCGACTCTTGCTGGGACGCAACAAAGTGCAATTCAGCTCGCATTAGCGCTCAATGCCTATCGCAATTTTTAACCTAAACATTTGCGCTCTCTTCTAACGCGTAACTCTGTCGCTGTCTGGCGCAGAATGATGCGCATCGAAAGGGTTGTCGACATATTATCTAATAAAAAAAATAAATTAACCTTTCGTTGTGTAGGTAGTCAACATTGTAGCTCAGATTATATATTTTAGTTATTTACTTCGTAACGCGCAAGACAGCTAGACGAGACCGTAACATAGGGTCGGACACATTGAAATTAAAACAATAAAAGTATATTTTGACTGTTTTTATTCTACTTGATCGTCTAAATGTTGTTTGATAAATATGTAACATATTTTAATGTACTTACCTACACTAATACATACAACCAGCTTCGATTACAAGCTATTTTATAATGTCCCGTACTTTTTGTACGGTTAGCAGAAAAATATAAAAAATATAGGTATATTTTGTACAACTAGGAAAAAAATGGTAATTCTTTGTTTTTTGACTCGTGCATCCATATACAGCACAATATATGGCGACGTAATTTTGCGCGGGAAACGTGTTGCGCGAGCGCTCAGACGTGCGTTCGACAACCGCCGGGCACTTGTTTCGTGCGAGGAACGGTCTAGCTGTAGGCTAAAACCGCGCGACCTTGAGCGAGTGAGGATGCACTGAGTTGCACTACTAAGATATATTATAAATAGATATCTTTATATATCTTTAGACTGTCAAAATGACATTTCCTTTGTTGTCAGCCATTACGCGGGCGACGTGACGTACGCGGTGACCGGCTTCATGGACAAGAACAAGGACTCGCTGTGGCAGGACCTGAAGCGGCTGCTGCACTCTTCCACCAACAAGTCGCTGGCCGACATGTGGCCCGAGGGCGGCACGCACATACAGAAGGTCAGTATCTACTAACTAAAGTATTCTTCTTCCTCCCCCCTAGGGGGGAAGTCAGGATCCGGCCTCGAGGTTGGTCCTCATTACCGGGGTAGGACTCGGAGGTACACAGACCTCCGGGAGTTGGCGGCCCGCCTCGCGCGGGGCAGGCTCTTCGGCCCTTTCGCGCGCGTGCGCGCGTCAGGGCTGTAGGTTGCTGTGTGGGTCCGCTATCCGTACAGTTGTTGTAGGACAGCGGACAAGGTCAGTATATCACTCACTCAGCTGCGCCTCGGAGTTTACTAAGGGGTAGGGGGTAGGTTGGGGTAATTTCGATACCCTTTATTTTTCCGGGATAAAAAGTAAGCATACTTGACGTGTTTATTACTTACACACGGATCTTAATTATTAACAAAAGTTCGTGTAAAAAATCTAAACTTACTCAATGGTCAGCCCTGAACACGCTCCCAAACTACTAACAGTTTCGTGTTCGTAGCTCGGGAGCGCGCTTTCCGCGTCTCTCTCCGCACGATTTCCGTCTTCATTGAACGACTATACATATTATTATGATTTTATATTATAAACTTGAAAGAGTTTGTTTGTTTTTTTGAACACTAGGTTTAACTACTGGTCCGAATTGAAAGATTATTTTTCTGTAGGATAGTCCAATTATCGAGGAAGGCTATATAATATTATGCTACTATTAATAGGAGCGGAGCGTGGATGATGAATGTAACAAAAACGTGAAAAAATATCTCTTTTGAGAGAGCATTCGTTGCGCGCGCCGACGTGCGACGATGTCTGTAACAGCATGTGTATCTTTTAAGGTTACGTCGTTGTAAGCAAAGCTAACCGAATTTGTTCTAAATCAGAGTTGGTACGACCAATTTGCGATAGGTGGCGCAGCAACGTGCGCAGGATTCAGCTAGTGGTTTATGAGCATGTGTATAGTAAGTTCGTGTTCGCAGACGTCGAAGCGCCCCCCGTCGGCCGCCACGCTGTTCCGCAACTCCATGTCGGCGCTGGTGGCGGGGCTGCAGACCAAGGAGCCGTTCTACGTGCGCTGCGTCAAACCCAACCCGCTGCAGGGACCCAACTCCTGGGACGCTCAGCTGGTGAGTCACATGGCTCATACACATTTTATGATATAAGTGGGGTAAGTTGAAAATTACAGTCGAGGCGATATTGATATCCCGTGCCGTAGGCGAGGGCTACAAGAATGCAGAGGCTGTAATTATCAAAGCGCACGTATATCATACGACACACAAAACTGTTCTTAACAGTGTTAATAGTAATGAATAGCAATGAAGAAGTTTTGATGATGGTAGAGGAGAAAAGAACATTAATGGAAACAATAGAAAACAGAAGAGGGAAGATGTTGGGACATCTGATACGACACGACAACTTCATTAGAACAATAATGGAAGGTAAATTAGAAGGGAGGAGGAAGAGAGGTAGACCTAGGAGAAGTTACATGAACCAAATGAAGGAGAAGATAAATGTAGTGTCTTATCAGGAAGTCAAGGAGAAGGCGGAGTGTAGAAGTACATGGAACGAACTCCACCGACAAGAGCGTCGCTCTTAAATTATGAATGAATAATAGTGATAGAAAGATGATCTTTATTGTCCACAATACAAAAAACAATGTACACAAAAACATATCCTTAAAGCTAGTGAAACAAATAACGACCTTATCGTTAAAATAGATCTCTTCCATTTAATTATATTATTTTTATGTTTTACATTAATTATTTACAGTAAAAGAAACAAACTGCAACCAGCGGTTTCCAGCGACCTTTGTGAGGTCGTCTGTCCATTTAGTGGGAGGCCTATGTTCAGCAGCAGACGTCTTGTGGCTGATGAAGATTATGAACACAGCCCGTGGCCAAGTCTAAATTGAATTTTGTTAACTTGGAAATAATTTTACGGATTTTCCTTTTCATGTATTTATTATTTATAAAAATAATAAGGTTGACATCCTCGTGATCAATGATTCGTTAACAAATTTAAACCTGTCCGTCGCAGGTGGGCCACCAGGTGGCGTACCTCGGGCTCGTGGAGAACGTGCGCGTGCGGCGCGCCGGGTTCGCGTCCCGGCAGCGCTACGACCGGTTCCTGAAGCGGTACAAGATGCTGTCCCAGTACACGTGGCCCAACTTCCGCGGCGCCGGCGACCGGGACGCCGTGGCCGTGCTGCTGAGAGACCTGAACGTTACTGACGTGCAGTTTGGACACACCAAGCTCTTCATAAGGTATGTTACACATTGAAAATTTCTGGTGTAAGTGGGTCACCTAGTGGCATACCTCGAGTTTGCAGGTGAGTCACCAAGTGGCAAAGTTGAAAAATTAAGTAACCGGCAATCAAGTTCATCAACATCATCAACAGCCCACTAAATTTTCCAACTGCTGGGACTCGTGCCATAATTCACCACGCTGGCCCAGTGCGGGATGGTGGATGACACATGACTTCGAAAGGTTCTAGGTACATGCAGGTTTCCTCACGATGTTTTCCTTCACCGTTTTTAAGTTAGCGGCATTACGCACACGACTTCGAAAAGACAGTGGTGCGTGTGGGGTTGAACCCGAGGTCTCCGGAGCGGCAGGCGCCGTTTTCCCGACTAGACCAGCCGTAACTTAAGGAAATCAAGTTAAGATATACCTAATAATAGATTTGTGAACAGCAATTAAGGTTTATTTTATTTTTATTGTGTCAAAAAATAAACTTACATGTTACAGTACGAGTAAAACTACTGAACTAGCGTCACAAGCTGTTTTATTGTTGACGGTGATGAGAACCCAAAAAATATTTCTTACCTTCTAAGCCCAAAACTTGTAATTGCAAATTTACCTATTATTTATGTAGTATGTATACCTGTTGGTGTTTCTTTAAATATTTTTTTATACCTTTAGTATAGAGACGAGCAGGACATGTGCCTGATGGTAAGCAACAAACCAGCCACATAACAGCACAGTGACACGCAACAGGAAGAGTCCAAATCAGTAGCTAACTGCGCTCGTCATCCAGATGTATAATATGTTCGCTCTATGCCCTGTAATTTCACTGGAAACATTGTCCATTAAAATCGTTGTGTGTGTTCAGGAGCGCGAAGACCCTGCACAGCCTGGAGGCGTCCCGCGCGGAGCTCATCCCGTCCATCGTGATCCTCCTGCAGAAGCTGTGGCGCGGCACGCTGGCGCGCATGCGCTACAAGCGCATGAAGGCCGCGCTCACCATCTACAACGCCTGGAAGTGAGTCGTAATCCCTAAATGTTCCCTACTCCACACTATTTTCCTTTTCTTCTCCTGATCTGAATAATGAAAAAAAATTACCAGTCATAGGATTTGCCGATAGAAGTTTAACTCAAGTGAAACCAGAAGGCATGGCCGCCTAGAAATGCTGGGAAACATTGCCCTTCAAACCGGAACACAGTAATGTTTGCGCATTCCTGCTTGACGGTAGAATAACTGGCAAAAGTGTAGTACTGCCCCAGGCGGAGTCCTACCACTACAAACTTGTAGTAGTTCAGATGTATTGAGGTGTGGTTCGTCCGCAGACGGTACCGCGTGCGGCGCTACTTCGGCGTGGTGCTGAGCGACCTGCAGCGGAACCGCGGCGTCATCAAGCGCTGGCCCACGCCCGCGCCCCGGGGGGTGCCCATGCACATCATACAGGTACTCACACCACTACTTACAGCTGTTCAATCAACACTTATTCTAGTTTTAGTAAAGTCTACATCAATGTTCTTAAATATTTATGACAGATTACAAAACATTGATGGAGAGAAAAACTGAAAGTGAAACTTTAAAGAGGCCAAAATAATTAAAGTGTAATTATTCATCCTTGCTCCTTATACATTTTCGAAAATATTATGTATGCTCGAAAAAAACCTTGAGAAAGGGCTGCCTGCACTTCTGGCTCGAAGTCGCCGTCATAATCACAAGCTAGGCTATCCCCGGATCAGACTTTCAAAAAAGCAGTAACTCCTTCGTTGGGAATTCAATACTGTGTTACAATAAGGTTCCAAAGGAAGTTCTTGAACTAAATGAGTCAGAATTTAAAACAAACGTTAAAAACTATCTGACACAAAAAGCGTATTATGGATTTTAAACAGTTTATAGAGGACAAGCGTGTGTGGAAATTGTCCAGCTCTGAGAGGGATGAGTTGAATTGCATAAAGGCATCGAGCATGAGACGAGACATAATATCAGAATAGTTGAATTTAATTTATTTTAATTTAAGAGTTGCCTTAATCATACCTTTGACAAGGCCCTTTTACAGCCGCATAATTTTTTTGAGTTTATTCGCTACATACCTAGTATTGTTTTGTGTTACTTTGTTTAAGTTGTTTAAGGAATTATGTTTTTATTGTCAATTGTTCTGGACTTGTCCAAGTGTTTCGAATTGAATCCTATAGAAATAAATATATATGACTATGAGTGAACCTAGTTATTAAAATTATTGTTATAGAGTGTTAGAGTGGGTCTAACTCTGAAGCCACGCAATGTTGCAAGAATGTCTTTCTCCTGGCGTGTTGTATGAGTCTTTATTATTTCTGACGTACATAGCCATAATTATATATAGTAAATATTTTTTTAAACTGAATAGCTTGGGTGAGAGACTCTTCCGAAGTGGTAAAATTTGTGTCCCACCCCTTGCATCTTCTAAAATAAGAGAATGACGAAAAAGAGTTCCGTTACGCTCAGTGTAAGCTTGCGCCGCATTTATTTCTCTTCCACTCGATTACATTTGTGTAATCCTTTAATCAACGTTTTGTTGTGACGTGGTCACGTTAAACTATCGTCCGTAAAAAGATTTTACAGACGACCAATTTTTAACCCCCGACCAAAAAACAGGGGTGTTATAAGTTTGACGTCGATGTCTGTCTGTCTGTCTGTCTGTGTGTGTGTGTGTGTCTGTCTGTGGCACCTTAGAGCTCAAACGGATGGGCCGATTTCGATGAGTTTTTTTTATTTGAAAGTTAATACCCGTGCGGATGTTCTTAGCTATGTTTGGTTAATATTGAATCAAGATGGCCGCCACCACAAAATGGCGGATTATATTATTTTTTCGCTACTACCTCAATATGGGTATCAAACGAAAGAGCTTGACTAGTAGTAAACATGTCCGCTTCCATAAAATAGCGAAATACATTTCTTTTACACCACTCCCTTAATATGGATATCAAACGAAAGATCTTGACTAGTAGAATGTTGTACCGATAACAAATCCGAGGTAGTCGGGGGTTAATCAAAATTTTTAATTTTGTTCTTGTCTGATTTGATGTGTTGTGTGTTAGGGCGCCTATCGCCGCTGGCGCGCCTACCTGGTGCTGAAGCCCGTGCCGCGTGCGCAGTGGCCGCAGCTCAAGATGAAGATCTGCTGCGCATCCGCGCTGCGGGGGCGCCGAGCCGCCTGGGGCGCCGCGCGCCAGTGGCTCGGGGACTACCTCGCCGACAACAAGTACAACGACAAGGCTGGTACGTACTGGTGACGTCACTGTGGGGCGCCGAGCCGCCTGGGGCGCCGCGCGCCAGTGGCTCGGGGACTACCTCGCCGACAACAAGTACAACGACAAGGCTGGTACGTACTGGTGACGTCACTGTGGGGGCGCCGAGCCGCCTGGGGCGCCGCGCGCCAGTGGCTCGGGGACTACCTCGCCGACAACAAGTACAACGACAAGGCTGGTACGTACTGGTGACGTCACTGCGAGGGCGCCGAGCCGCCTGGGGCGCCGCGCGCCAGTGGCTCGGGGACTACCTCGCCGACAACAAGTACAACGACAAGGCTGGTACGTACTGGTGACGTCACTGCGAGGGCGCCGAGCCGCCTGGGGCGCCGCGCGCCAGTGGCTCGGGGACTACCTCGCCGACAACAAGTACAACGACAAGGCTGGTACGTACTGGTGACGTCACTGCGGAGGCGCCGAGTGCGGGGGCGCGGTGACTGGCTCAAAAATATACGATCCTTATTGTGTCCGTCCGGTAGATAATGAAAAAAGAAAGGGCAGTATTTTTTGTTTTGTCAAATTATTAAAAATCGAAAAGAAAACAGATCGTCAATTTTTCGTAGTCCGGGGGTCTGTGAAGTTATGTCTACATAAAAATCTTAAATAGACGTGACGTCACTTGCAACTTCCGAGCACTATACCTGTTCCGTATTTCGTTTCGTTGATCCGCGTCTATCCTTTTTTTTTTGTTTGTGAAGCAAAAGAGAAAATGCGTTTTGTGACTAATTTTACAGATCGTTTTTTTTTTAATAAAGAGTGACGAGACGACCAGGACATGGTAAGCAACATGCCTGCCACTTAACACCATAGTGACACACAACTATTGGTTTAAATTAAATAGTTACTTACTCGTAGCATTGCACTGTACTCATCACCCAGAGATCTATGATGTTATATCTCTAAGTCCTGTAATTTCGCTGGAAACATTGCCCTTCAAACCGGAAACTAATGTTTGCACATTGCTGCTTGGCGGTAGAATAACTGGCAATTAACAATGTTGCATGGTTTTTGATCTTGTATTTAAAATGTTTGAGTAGTGCAGATGTCCAGAGGTATATTTGTCCCGTTCCCGTTCCTGTTCCAGCGGTATACCAGGGCGCGCTGACGAGCCTGCAGAAGGCGGCGCAGGCGGGCCGCGCGCTGTTCTCGTGCCGCGTGCACAAGTTCAACCGGTTCAACAAGCTGGCCGAGCGCTGCCTGCTCGTCACCGACACGGCCATCTACAAGCTCGACGCCAACACCTTCAAGCCGCTCAAGAAACCGACGCCCATCACTGACGTCAGTACCGACACTTGCTCTCCCAGTTCTCTTATAGGTCGCTTCTTGGTAAACACGCTCCACATCTTCGGGTTTTTGTCGGATACATTTCGGAAAGCGTGCAACTGATCTGCATCTGCATGACTAATACCACCTTCTCGTAACTGATAAAAGAGACATTATTTCATGGTTGACGTTCTAAGGCTACGAATAGGTTTAACTCTACTTTTGTGATTAGAACATTTGGGCTGCGGAATGCGTTGCTTTTGGTGGGTATTCCCCGATGGTTACAAGTTACGATCTTGGTATCTTTAATCGACGGCGATGCGATCTACGCTGGAGAGTGCTTATCTATAAATAACTGATTCGCTCTCGATTTGAAGACGCCAAGATTTTATCCATAGGGAAAAATCGATGGTTAAAATTTTATGTTCACAGTTTTTTGGAAAGCTCAGGATTTTTTTGCACACAAAATTTACGTCAAACTTTGACTTTTACGTTACTTTTTACGACTTTGACGTATAATCTCGTGATCCTCGGAAAAAAATATCCATTTTATTGAATGTCTGAAGAATATATTAGAGAATAAATGCTATTACACACTACAATTTTGATGACCTAGAAATGAGACGTTCCGATGCCACTTTTGCCATGCCCTTATAGGGTCATATGTAACGAATACAATAACTATAATAACAACACATGATTGTACTGTACCTACATATGACGCAATAAAGATTTGAGTATTGAGTATTGGGAATTGAGTATCTACCGTGCTGAGAGGAAAAAGGGGATGAAGTCTACATCAGTGTTAGAATAGACTGTTGAAATATTGTTGGCGATAAATCCACCACGTTGGATATACAAATAGATCTTCCATATGTATGTAATTGCACTGTGTCTGGGTGTTTCTATGTATAATAAGTATGTATTTACAACTATATAAGTGTTATATCAGCTATCTGGCCGCCATAGTACAAGCTTTGCTTAGTTTGGGGTCAGATGATGATTGTCAGTGTGTGAATTGTCCACCATATTTTTTTTATTATTATTATGTAGGCACGTTGTACGGCCATAACTTATGAATGACTGCACCAAATGGGATGATTCTTTGGTTTGTGTATTCGTCAGTCAATGTATATTTCCGTCGGCAGGTGGGCGCAATCCGTATAATGAGCTCGGACGCGCAGCTTGTGGTGATCAGCGTGCCGTCCGCCAAGAACGACCTGGTGGTGGGCCTGGTGGCGGCGCCCGGCGCGGGGCCCGACCTCGTGGGCGAGCTGCTGGGCGTGCTCTGCAACAGGTACAACATGTACGTACCGCGACTCTTTATTTATTTATTTTTTATTTGTACCACAACTCTAGCTGGAAATACCTTTTTAAATGGACTATGATAGTCAGTCTCTTGTGGCTTCTACTGTGTAGATAGATAGATAGAAACAATCTTTATTGCACTTAATAAAACACTTTTGTACTTCCCCTCCTCGATATTCTCAAATCTTTCATTCTATCCTACGGTTTTGTGGAAGAGATCGCTCTTAGCCAATTGCTACTTTGTTTTGTATTAAATTGAATTTAGTTGGTAGTGAATTCAGTGTAGTGTAATAAGTATTTAGTAAATTAACATATTACCTGGCAACCTGCTGGGTGCAGGTTGCACTTGACCGTTCGTTGTGGAAACCTATGGGGGAGGCCTACGTTCAGCGGTGGACGTCTTGCGGATAACGATGAAATTAACATACTATATTTAAAAGCAAGGATGGTTTCTGATTGACTGAATTCAGTCGACTAACGTGTAAAAAGTTTTTAAGCTAGCCTATATAAGCATAATTAACTTAAGTTCCGCATTGGTAGTAATGTATTGTGTATTGTCTTGCAGGCTGACGGGCGGCGACCTGCCCGTGGAAGTCGAAAGTGGCGCCACCACGCGCTGCACGCTCGGCGGCAAGGCGCGCGCGCTGCAGCTGCCCCCGCACGCCGCGCCCCCCGCGCACCCGCTGCCGCCCTTCACGCACGCGCACAACGTCATCACCTACCACCCCGCGTCCGCGCGCGCGTGACCGCGCACGTCGCCGCGCACGCGCGCACGCACGGCGGAACGGGACGTACATACACTGTAGAGTACTTATACTTAGCTCGCGACGTTCAATGGCCAGTCGTGAGAGGTAGACACGTAGACAGGTATTTAACATGAGCTTATCACACACACAACATATATGGAACGTGATATAAATACTTTATAGATACTCCTAAAGTATTTAGTACTCAGAAAGACAATATAATTTTAACAGACAATAGGGAATATGCATGTAGTTTAAATTGACTTGATTTTTTTTTTTTCGTAGAATCCTTAATGTCCCGCCCGCCGTTATGCCAAAACAATTATTTTATTATTTAGTTAGTTATTAATTATAAAAAATATTATTTAAATAGTGCAAAATAGGCGCGGGAAATTAAAGTTTGCGAAACGCATCATTATCTGTGGAAACCAAATGTGACGTCACATGACATGTTTTCTGCCTTAACGGTGTCGATATTCGTACTGAGCTAGTAGTGTTAGAGAGAAAAGTCGTGTTCTCCATCGTTTGATTAGCTAGCACAACTCAAAAATCATTACAAATTAACCGCAACACTTGTAGTAAACAAACACAGGTCGTGGCCTGTGACGTCATGCAGGCGCGAGAAAGATGGCGGCGTTTAAACTGGACAAATTATATCGATATTTTAAATATTATTTTAAAAATCAATTTGTTCATTTACAAGAGTATTTATATTTTTTAGTGTGTTATAATAATGTAAAAAGTGAATTAAAAATATCAAAAAATTGCATGCATATTCCCTATTACCCATAATTTGTTATTTCAACACTAAGATAGTTATCAAATCAGCTAATACATCAACTGATTGCCTATTATTCAATGAATAAATTTTCAATAAATCATTTTCACATACACGGAACGTGACATAAATACTTTAGAGTGTTACGCGATATTTCCAATGCTTGTAGACGAGTGATAGAGAGGTAATTTATCGTAATTTATCACACACAACACATACGGAACGCGACGTAAGTGCTTTATAGATACTCATAAAGTATTTTTGTGACGTTTGCAACGGCTGTGTTCACGAGAGATATGTAATATGAATTTATCACGCACACAACACATAATGGAACGTGACATAAATACTTTAGGAGTACCTCGGAGCGTATATAATCACTATGCTATTTTAACAACTAAATATCGCCAAATAAATTGTCTGTTTCATACATTTTCATTTTTGAGTCAAAGAACAAGTTTTTATAAAAGAGCAGTTTTTTTCTGCGATTTTTAGATCGGCAGATTCATAGTAAAAGTGAAAATTATGAATAAAATTCGACATTAACCGTTCAGTGAAAGTGTTCTATATCCAAATATGCATATTTGGTAAAAAAAACATAAAAAAAAAGGAACTGACAAAGCACTGTGAAAGATAACACTGTCGCGTATGTTACGCTCCTATCTGTGTGAGAACAAATTGTAATAAACATTTTAAATTATGTATAATATATGTATCCTAGTTATCTTAGTCAATTAATACAATTGGAAAAGTTCACAGGTTCTAGATAGAATATAAAGGAAAAATATCGCAACGACTTTTTTTGGCGGATTATACAAAATTTAAGGAAATTCATTATAATAGAACAAATAATGTAGTGTGCCTTATTATTACGTGCCGGAGATATGTACCACTTAAAAAAGTATTTAATATAAACTACCACAATGACGTCAATTCGTAAGTGCCTGTATTTGTAGAGTTAGTGCAATATGAAAGTGCCGTGAAGAAACACCGAGTAATAAAACTTGGGACAGTATTATCTTTTTCGACTCGACCACGAAGGAAAAAAATACGACTATTTTAACCTAAACTTTGTACATTGCTTGTGCCTTGTGCGTATATCGAAGTGACCAAGGAATTAAACCGTCAATGTATCGATCCAATTAGGTACATGATTGTGTTTGATTTATCAAATGTATTTTAGTTTATCTTCACTTCTTGAAATTGGCTTCAAGTTTCACTGTAGGGTTTAATGTGTTGGGAGAGCTCTATGTGATTTTTTTTAGTTAGATATATTGTCCCACTGTTATTGATAAATTGAATAAATTGATTTCCTCCTTCAAATTCTTTAATAAAAAAAATCATTTCCATTTCCTGTATTTTCGCTTTTCCGGAATGGGGCGTAAAAAGACCTGTCAAATACAGTTCCCAATTTCACCATAGGTGGCGCCACTGTTTTATTTTGTTAGAGAAATTTCACAAAAACCAACAGTGCTGCCACACTTGACAATATTTAGAACTATCTTTGGCAAGTCTTTTTGCGTCTGGAAAACGCCTCATTCTTTTTAGACAAAATTTTGTTTGACCTGAATGCAATATTTTGTTATATTTTATATTGTAAAATATTAACAATAACGCACAATGACGTATGTAATTTTTTTTACTATTGAAATGACTGAGAGTCGCATTTCGGGAGTAGTGAAATAGATAATTTAAAATAATAATTGTTTTTTTAAGTCATTTTAAGGTGATAATAATTATGTACTTTATTAGGATTAATTTATTTAAGTTATAAAGTGATTAATTATTTTTGTTATGATTATTATTTTTGTAATAAACGAAGTCAAATAAACATGTTTTAAACAGTCGCGGTTGTTTACTGCACTATTATCATTAATAACGGATATTTTGTAGAGTAAGACGCCGATAATTAGATGTAGTTTTATGCGTGAAGTTCACGGGCAAAATGATGAGTAAAATTAACACAAATTTATAGTAAAGGGAAAACATTTCGAACTTTTTTCAGTCTTTTATTGAATATGCCGTTATTGATGATAATAGTGAAGCGAAATTATCAAAATTACGTGTCATATTCATGAAACAAGAAAATTGACATTAAAAAATATTTATTTTTGATAATTTTCATCCAATTTTTTTTAAGTGTATGATGAAAATTTTGGATGTAATGTTGTTATACTATTTGGTTATTAAAAGCAAACTATGAAATTAATACTATATTATGTTTTAAAGCTGGCTAAAGATAAGTTTTTTAGTACTTGCTTTATTAGAGCACGTAATTATAATTTTGCTGTGACGAGAATTATGTACTTATATAACGTTGGTGTAAACGCAAATAACGTTAGCTAGTGCGTGTGTGATTGGGGTCCTTGCTTTTCGCTCTTGTGCCACATGGCGCTAGTGTCGTATTTCTATAGTTATATAGTTAGCTCGCATATTGAAAACAAACAGGATTTAATCGCGATCTACATGTTTTTTAATTACTTGCCAATGCTTAGGATCAGATTAAGAATATGCTGGTCGTCTCATTTGATCTTCAAAAATCATAGGATTTTCACAACACTTTTCAATTCAATTTATTTATTCGAACCATTATTTCAAAAGAATACTTGGTAACGTCACTAACCGTATCTTCTTCAAATTTCACACAGACAGACAGACAGACTTCCCGAAATTAAGTAAGTCTGCCTGCGTGGGTCGTGGGTTCGATCCCCACCCAGTGCAAATGTTTGTGTCATGAATTCAAATATTTGTACTGTGCCTGGGTGTTTTCTATGTATAATAAGTATGTATTTAAAAATATATAAGTATTATATCAGCTCTCTGGCTTCCATAGTACAAGCTTTGCTTAGTTTGGGGTCAGGTGGTGTTGTGTGTGTGTCCACCAATATTTATTTATTTATTCACTCTTCGATGCATAATATGTGTCCGTAAAACTGCAATCACCTTCAGCTTACAATATAATGAGTGATATTATAATCTTACAGCAGGTTAGATTAGTTTATAATCTAACGTCCTTAGATAGTAATCTAACGATTTCTATAATTTCACGGTGACACATACACTTATTTATGGTAAGATTCGTTATTAGTAGGTAATTAGAAATACATAATTTAGATTGCGATCTAGTTCTGTGTATTTTTATTTTCAAAATGAGATCAAACTGCGCAAGTTAATTAATTTATATTAGTTTTCATTTATAAAAGCGTTCAAGAATTTAGCTTCAAGACTCGAGCCGTAAGTTCGGACTCTAGGTTCAATTTATTACTTGTCCCATTAATTCCGTCTAGTTGCAGATGCCCTACATGTGATTGTAATTAATTAATGTGTACATAAAATAGTGATGTACAAAACGGTGATTTATATTTAACATAGTATTTATTTTTAGCTCAGTATTAGTTATGGGTATAGATATTTTAACAACGAAATAATATTCACGGATAACATCACATGAAGCCACGCTCGTCAATATCACGCTGAATGGTTTAGCTTCGTTATAAATAACTCTGCTCTATAAAACAACTGTTGCCTCGGAGACCGTTGCTATCCTACTTTCTTACTAATGTTGTAAATGCGAAAGTTTAGATGTTTGTTGCTCAATCACGTCGGAACGCCTGAACGAATTAAAATTGGCTAAAAAAAGAATTATAATTTGCAACACAGGTTATATATAGTCTGGAATAATACAATTTGACATTTAAAAGGTAAACATTTAAAACGTAGATATGTAAAGTTATTTTTTTTTATCAATGTATCTAATGGCTTGTCGCATGTGTTGGCGTGGCTGTAAAGGCTTGTTCGCATTAGGCTAGCAAATTAGTCTAGTAGAGAGTAATTTAGTAGCTAAAATACGCGCTACCATTCAAAAATCGTTCGCACCGTGCTTCAGTACAGTTCACAAGTGAGTAGCGTTTCGCAACATGAAGATCCTACAACGCAATAAAATAAATGAATGAATAAGCTACTCGCCACTAGACTAAATTACTAGCCTAATGCGAACAAGCCTTAAGTGTGACAAGTAATTGAATGATAATAAATAAATAAATAAATTACTAAATTGTTATAGCGGTAATTAACCAATTTCGTTAAAGTTAGGTCTTTCGGTAGTTTAGGCGTAAAATCGTGTACTTTTGCATTTAAAATATTAGTATGTAGGTAAATATGTAAATTTTAATTTATTCGTATACCAAGGGCAACATCATTAATTACTGTTGATTTCCATTATAATCACTTTATTTGAAACATTGAGGCGTTTTAATTTGTATGAATTGTTTTGTTAATTTTGTGTGATTGAGAATTCGGACGTGCCTTGACGCGGTGCCATGGTGTTTTGTAATGAATTAAATATAGTAATTTTACATTTTGATGTTTTTTATTTTTGTAATAAGTGCTCCTATTGGTTAAGTTAAATCACAATACGATCAGTGTACACACGTAAGCTACATCATTGACGCGCATACGCTACGCACACATAGACGTCGCTTGTCGATACAAGTTTGGAACGGCTGGGAACCAAGGGTGGAGGCCATAGTCCTCCTGGGTTCGTTTGTTCGTGGTTTTTTTGTTAATAGAGTGACGAGACGAGCAGGACATGTGCCTGATGGTAAGCTACATGCCTGCCATATAACATCACAGTGACACGCAGCTATTGGAACATGAAGAGTCCAAATCATTACCCTAGCACTGCAATGCGCTTGTCACCCACAGATCTATATAGGTGTTATAGCTCTCAAGTCCTGTAATTTATCCGGATTTTTTTGGAATGAGTACCACTAATAAACAGTTTGCATGTAGGTATTTATCACACAGACTTGACGACGACTGTGACCCCCCCCCACACAGGGGGAGAGGAGGTATACCCAAATAATGGGTGTATATAGGGTGAAATGATGTTAATTACATAGTAGAGAACTTAGATCGCAAAAAAAAATGTGTTGCTATATATTTGGACATGGCTAAGGCCTTTGACACTATCTCTACATCACTCTTAGTAAAAAAACTAGAAAGTATAGGTGTACGTGGAATATCTTTAAAATTATTTGAGAACTACCTATCAGAAAGAACTCAACGTGTCAATATAGGAGATGTTATGAGCGATGATGAATTTGTCACGTGTGGAATTCCCCAAGGCTCTATCTTAGGTCCTACTCTTTTTCTCATTTATATTAATGACCTCTGTCTTTACAAACCCAATAACGGCAAAATATTTACGTTTGCAGATGACACGGCGCTTGTATTTGAGGGTGTTACGTGGGATAAAGTACGCGAATCTGCAGAATTAGGCCTAACAAATATTATATCTTGGTTACAACAGAATCTACTCACGCTGAACTTTACCAAAACAAAATTTATGACATACACCATGCTAAAGCGACATAGGCCACCTAGAGAAACTTTTAAAATTAAAGCACATATTTGTAAGAACGACCCATCTAACGCTAAATGCAGCTGTGTAGAGATTGAACAAGTTGAGTCCATTCGCTATCTTGGTGTGATCTTAGACGAACAACTTACTTGGATGCCACAAATTACAGCCGTTTCTAATCGCACAAGAAAACTTATCTGGGTCATGAAAATTTGAGGCGAAGTATACCATTTAACTTGCTTAAAACAGTATATCAAGCCATTTGCCAGTCTGTTATTGGGTATTGTATCTCAGTTTGGGGCGGAGCATGTAAAACCAAGATTATAAATCTCGAAAGAGCTCAACGTTCTGTACTCAAAGTAATGACACATAAACCATTCCGATACCCTACAACACTTCTCTACTCTGAATCAAAAATTCTGACGGTTCGTCAACTCTACCTTCTCCACCTTGTCCTCCACCATCACCAAACAGTCAAAGTTGAACCTGGTTTAATTAAACCTACTATCAGATCAACAAAAGCGTCTGTGTCATCCAAAACCCTCGACTTCTTTTGCTAGAAGGCAGTCATACTTCGCCAGCGCTTTTGTGTACAATAAGCTTAACAAAATTCTAAATTTTTATCCGTTGACTCGACATTATTGCAAAATTACTTTGGAGAATTGGTTGCTCAAACAAACCTACGAGTCCACAGAAATGGTGCTTATCATTATGTCCTGACAAACTAGTATCCTTTTTTTGTTTCTATTTTTTGTTTTTATTTTTAAATTAAATTGTTTGTTGTAATTGTCATCCAGAATCAAAATTTTGGTTTTTTCTTATTTTATTCTTGTAATTAATAAAATCGAGTTCGATATGTTATTTTTCTACAGTTCATAATATTTTCTGGTTATTTAGTATCATATCATAAGTTGAAAATTATTGTAAACAATCCATTCTGTTTTCGGCGGAGGGTATTGGTACGCCATCTCACAGGTTTTCCTAGTTTGGGTACCAATGCACTTCTACATGGACCAACACAAAATTACAATTACATCTGTATGAAATGTTTTTGTGATGTTCTCAGCAAATAAATATATTTCATTTCATATATTAATAATAACATTGGAATCGAGTTATATTGCTGACATATTGCTGAATTTATCTCCGTCTTTCAGTTTCATTCTAAACAGTTACAAGTTACGTGCTTTACGACCGTGATAGTATTTTCTGGAAACCACAGTTGATGAGCCTAAACGCGGATACAGAATTAATAAGAAGGTACACCGACTTTTGTAAACTTGATTAGTTTTTGGTTACACTAGAACTACAGAATATGTTGATGATCAGTTGATCACACATCGCACAGCAAGAAAATATTTTAATACAAACTGCAGTAGGTATAAGTACGAGTACCAACAAGTTACGGCTGGTCTAGTCGAGAGAACGGCGATCCGGAGCGCCTAGTTCGAATCCCACGCGCACTACTGTCTTCCGATGTGTTTTTTTTTGTTTGAATTTAGCAACTCCACAGACTCCGGGGTCCGTGACCTTTGTGATTTGTTTTCTGTTTTTACATGAATCTTGAATTAGGAGAAGAAAAGGAAATAGGGGGGCGAACCGACCGATGGCGTCGTCGGTGTCGTCAGCGTAGTACGTGAAGTCCCTTGTGTGCCGTGAGATTGCGCCGACCGCATGGGGCACGCTCTCGTGCAGCTTCATGTTTTCCCTGAGTCCCTGAGCTTCATGGACGGTAAGGATGCGTGACCGGTGCCCGACCCATAACCCTGGTTTGTCAGGTAGTCCTGTTCCTCTTGAGTTTGAACTAAAAAGAGGGTGTTTCGTAGGGTGTTGGGTATTTGCGCTCCCTTATACCTTCCTTCCGATGTCATTAATCCCGTTAACTTGAAAGCGGTGAAGGAAAACAGCGTGAGGAAACCATCACGTACCTGAAATCTTTCCGAGGTCATGCGTCATTTACCAGCCTGCACTGAGTCAGCGTGGTGAGTTATGATCTTGATTCTCTCCTTGCGAGAGAAGGCCACGAGTCCCAGCAGTGGGAACATTAGTGGGCTGCTTTTGTATAAATAGGTAAGTACCTACCTACTAATCATGAAACTGATGCCATCTTTGAAACGTATAGCTACTTAGGTACCTACTAACTAATATATTTGTGTGATGAATTCAAATGTTTGCACTGTGTCTGGGTGTTTCTATGTATAATAAGTATGTATTTAAAACTATATAAGTATTATATCAGCTATCTGGCTGCCATCACACAAGCTTTGCTTAGTTTGAGGTCAGATGGTGTTGTGTGTGAATTGTCCACCAATATTTATTTATTTATTTATATTATCAGTATTTACCTATCAGTTTTTGAAGTTAATAAAATAAAAATGTATTTCTTTTGGCATGCTTGGAAATGATGAAAATTGATGCTAGTGCGCGCACAACCACAGCAACTGATCTCGATTCACTCTTGATTTGAAGACACAAATATTGTAACCATCGGGAACAACCCACTCAGGTAACGTATTCCACAGCCTTGACGTTATCACAAAAGTAGAGCCAAATCTCTTAGCTCGTGTCTTTGGAACATCAACCATGAAACGATGTCGCTTTTTCGAACTACGAGTATTCCGATACAAAAATGAGCAAGGTGGTATTATTAGCTCATGCAGATCAGTAGCACACTCTCCGAAGTGTATCCAATAAAAAATTGACAAGCTAGAATTTTTTTTAGTTATTTGTCCTCAATGAAGACTGCAGTCTTTTTCACAAGAGTGTCATTGCCTGAGCCTTTTTGCACGTCTCGATCGATTCCAGAGTCCAGCTGATTCTTAGCCGATCCATCCCAAAGGTGCGAACGGTAATCCTTCCTTCCACTCGACACCACCAAAACGACACCATCGGTGGTGTCGTATGGAATCACTAGTCCATACGACACCACCCTAGTGATGTCCTGTTCTGCCATTAGTTTTTATGTATTTTTAACCCCCGACCAAAAAAAGGGGTGTTATAAGTTTGACGTCAATGTCTGTCTGTCTGTCTGTCTGTGGCACCGTAGAGGTCAAACGGATGGCCCGATTTCGATGCGGTTTTTTTTATTTGAAGGTCCGTGCGGATGTTCTTAGCTATGTTTAGTTAATATCGATTCAAAATGGCCGCCTCCACAAAATGGCGGACAAAATATTTCTTCACAACCTACCTCAATATGGGTATCAAATGAAAGGGCTTGACTAGTAGAAATATTATACATTATAACACATTTCAAATACAAGATGGCCGCCACCACAAAATGCCGAATTGTAGTATTTTTTTCACTAATACTTCAATATGGGTATCAAATGAAAGGCCTTGACTAGTAGAACGTTATACAGATGATCCGAGATCCGAGGTAGTCGGGGGTTAATCAAAATTTTTAATTTTGTTCTTGTAATACGTCATAAATAACACTGATCTAAGTAACAACTAACTACACGAACTTATGTTAAACTATATATGTTACTGGCTGCTACGGAAGTCTTCATGGGCGAGTCCTACTCGCACTTGACCACTTTTAATTTTTATAGTAGCTACAGAGTGACGAGACAAGCCGGACATATGTGCCTGATGGTAAGCAACATGCCTGCCCATAACAGCAAAGTTGCCCATGCAGCTATTAGAACATGAAGAGTCCAAATCAAATATTGATTGGCTTATTCATTCTAAATGCATTAATTTATTGAAGCTATTGAAATAAAACAGCGGAACAAACTAGCGGCCGACTTTTAAATAACTAAGTACTACTTGTGGCGCTGAGCTTAGTATATTTTAAACTAGATGGCGCTGACCACAGCTAAAACTCGGTAGCGGATTACTACTAAAGGTAAGGGGAACCCTGTTAGGTGTCGTCAAACGTTGTTTAACTATCTCAGCGTTAATGGAAATTGGACATCACTGATTAAACTTTCAGAATTTTTAGTAATCTTCACACAGGTCGCACTGCGTGGGATATTTAACTGTATTTTTTACAATCACGGGGAATTAGTCTCGAATCTCGAATAGTTTTAGGTAGGTATGAGTTGATTTTCAAGCACCGATTGTAGAACAACGCATTAAGCATTTTTTTCTTTTTACCAATTTTTGCTAATTAGTGAAGAAAAAATTTACAGTCATAGAAGTGAAAACTTATAACGATTTTGATACTTACTACTGATTTACTTTGAATTTGGAAACTATGCGGATGAAACCGGAGGGCGTGTCATCTAGAAATGCGTCAGCCAATGGGAAATGCTGACGCATTTCTAGATGGCCAATTCAATTACTCTCAATTCATTTATTTTCGAACCTTAGCCATCTAAGATACACTTGGTAACAATGGTAACGTCAACAATATACAAATAAAAATCTAAGCAGTGAGGCATTGTAGTTTTATTTATCATTGCAATCAAACAAAAATTAAATTGGCCATTGTCATGGTCCCGAGTTTCCCCGAAGATCTCTTATCATTCCCGAGCGTGACGCTAGAATTCAATTCACAGCCCACGGAAAATCTGTCTGTGGCGCGTCAAAAGCAGTTTTCACTTCAATAATGTAAATTGTGGTAGAAGGCTAATTTTTTTAACCCCCGACCAAAAAAAGGGTTGTTATAAGTTTGACGTCGATGTCTGTCTGTCTGTGGCACCGTAGAGCTCAAACGGATGGGCCGATTTCGATGCGGTTTTTTTTTTATTTGAAAGTTACAGTAGGTACCCGGCGATAAGTATTGCACATCGGCCTTTGGAGGGAGACAGTCAGCTGATTTCGGCTTCGTAGAGCATTATCTCTGTCGCACACTACCTATGTGACGTTTTGTCAGTCGTTGTTCAAGTGCGATTATCAACGAGTACAAATTATCTACGAGTACAATGTTTATAAATATTTTGTAACCGAAGATTACAACAAAATGAAGATGAAAATGTAAGGCTATGTACCCTCTAGAAATGTGAGTATGAATTTAACTAAAGTAAAAACGTCATTGACTGAAAAAGCAAACATGATCGGGGCTGAAGAGTGGAAAAAGGTTTGCGATCACACAATAAAATGTGAGAATGAATATAGAAGCATACAACACGGTTTAGACAATTACACTGATAGACTAGTGATAAATACGGCTGATAGTGACAGTGATATTGACCTCTTTGAGAGCACAGATAGTGAAATAGAAGTAATTGAGAATTAGAAATATTATTATTTTTATTACAATGTCTCACTTTAACAGTAGGTACAATGGTGTTTATTATGTACCCTACAGCTGTAATTTTCCAAAGTAATTAAAAACGTAAACATAATGTGAATATATATTTTTTATTTTATTTTACCCGAACCTAAAGCCATCACTTATAGAAAAATTTGTGTATGTTATACAAAGAATAAAAAGAATTATTAAAAAAAAGCAAATTAAAATTGTTTTAACAGCTCCTAATAGATACAGGCGTTGATTAGATACCGGACTGTTTATATTTCGTGCGACAGAGATGACGCTCTACGAAGCCGAAGTTGGCCGATTGTCTCTTTCCAGGGGTCGATGTGCAATATTTATCGTCGGGTACTGTAATATCCGTGCGGATGTTCTTAGCTATGTTTGGTTAATATCGATTCAAGATGGTCGCCTCCACAAAATGGCGGACACAATTTCTTTACAACCTACCTCAATATGGGTATCAAATGAAAGGGCTTGACTAATGTAGAATACTATACATTACAACAAAATCAAATTCAAAATGGCCGCCACCACAAAATGGTGAATTATATTATTTTTTTCATTACTACCTCAATATGGGTATCAAACGAAAGGGCTTGACTAGTAGAATACATTGCACCATGACAAATTTCAAATCCAAGATGGCCGCTTCCACAAAATGGCGAAATACATTTCTTTTGTCACAACTCTCTTAATATGGGTATCAAATGAAAGGGCTTGACTAGTAGAATGTTGTACAGATAACATCCGAGGTAGTCGGGGGTTAATCAAAACTTTTAATTTTGTTCTTGTATGTCGTCAGTATTAGTATCCATGACCACTGCGAAAAATTAAAATATTCGGACGGAAACACAATAATATGCAAATTGCAATGAACAATGTCAAGATGACCATTTGAGTGACAGATAAATATAAACTTTATCAAATGACATAACTCATTAATGAAACTGCTTGATCTTAATTGGAGTTTTCATATCAACAACTTTGTATGTAGGTAACCTCACTATTGGTCGGTGGTGTCGTATGGACTAGTGATTGCATACGACACCACCGATGGTGTCGTTTTGGTGGTGTCGAGTGGAAGGAAGGACGGTAATCAGCTTGCCTCAAACCACAATACACAATACATAATTGCATCTACACATAATAGGCATGACGACTCATTTTTGATTTAATGTGCCATCAAAAGGCTACTCAGTAACTGAAACATAGGTGAAAGAACTACTTTGTTATCTTAAAAACTTCCCGTGATATCACGATTTTAAAATCACAATTTTGGCCTCTCCCAAATACGCTTCATACAAAAACACTACAGACTCGTGACGTCACAGTTCCGTATTGTCTATGCGTCGCGCGTAAAGTTTGTGTGGTAGCTATATTAAATATTGCGTTTAGGAAACTAGTTTCATAACAAAAGTCACTTGAAATTGAATGGGTTATGGTAAATATCTAAATATATTTTCTAACAATTTCGTACTAATGGACTTGCCCATCCAGCTTTGATTGATCATAAAGTAAGTTAAACTAAAAAAATTCAAAATTAAAATTGGTACATATTTTATTCTATTTAAATAAGTACTGTCATTATATCAAATAATTTAATATAATTGCAGGACCTGTCGTCACGCCTATTTGCTGCCAGCTCCCGGAATAACAGTACTATAAGGCTCCATACTATGGTTGAAGATGATAGTGTGAACTACCAATGCCCGTACTCTAACTAAAAGTAATTCAATTCAATTCAATTCTTTATTTGCGTATATGGGTATTTACAGATGTATATATATATAAAACAGAGCTCCATAATCTGCTTTTCAGCATGCAAAAATATTAAAATAAAACTTATCAATGGTAAAAATAAGTTGCATGATTATAAAATTGGCATAAATCAATGGTAACGTTATTTCCAATTATAAATGTCAAGTTTCATAAGTTTGGTTTTAATTATGTCAAAAATTATAAAATGTCAATAAAATGTAAATTATAAAAGTATGCGAGTAATAAAATGTCCACAATATAATGTCCATACAACCAATTTTCACATTAGGTCAAGTAAACAGATTTGTCATTAACATACTCTTCGACACTATAATATGCCTTCTCCATGAGATAGCACTTTAGTTTGTTTTTGAAAACATGTTCTACATCTATTTCAAGGAGACATTTAGGTAGATGGTTGTAAATGATGGGTGCCATACAAACAACACTGTTATTGAGCAAGGTAATTCGGTTTGACGGAAGGTTAACTTTACATTTATTTCGTTTACTAATGAGGTGGGTATACAAACTTAAATTTTTCCGCACAAACATTGCACATTCGTAGATGTAGAGACAGGGAAATGTTAAAATTCTAAAATTTTTAAAATGCGGTCTACAACTTCCCCGCTGTTTGACATGACTCGGACACATTTTTTTTGCACTTTAAAAACCGTTGCTTTTTTCGTGCTATTTCCCCAGAATATTATGCCATATCGGAGTGTTGATGAAACATACCCATTGTAAGCTGTTAGCAGTGCAGCGGTATTAACAGTTCTTGAAAGTAAGTAAAGGCCATACGAATGCTGACTGAGTCTGTTCACTATATTATCTACATGCTCATTCCATTTCAGTCGGCAATCAATGTTAAGGCCTAAAAACTTTGTTGTGTCAATATTTTCAATTTTATGTCCAGAGTGATGTATGTCCAATTTCCCTATTTTATTAATTTTATTTCGAAATGTCATGATATGTGTTTTGGTCAAATTTATATGTAGATTATTTGATGTCAACCATTCTATTGTCTTGTTTAGAGCTAACTTAATTTTATTTTCTATTTCAATATAGTAGCATTACTGCCAGTGAACAGAATAGTGCTATCGTCTGCGAATAGGATCGTTGGTTGGTCTGTAGCGAGTGGAAGGTCGTTAATGTATATTATAAATAAGAGCGGACCTAACACGCTTTCTTGTGGTACACCATGCTTTACTAGTTTGAATTCTGAGCTGTAAGTTATTTCTTTCTTTAATTTTGTACAGATTCTATTTATCTGAGTGCACTGATACCGGTCAGACAAATAGGATTTAATGAGTTTATAGATGTTACCTCTGACGCCATACTTGTACAACTTGGCCATTAGCAATTTATGGTCAACATAATCAAAGGCCTTAGTTAAGTCCATATAAAGAGCACATGCAGGTACTTTCTTGTCTAGACTTTTAGTTACAATATCCAAAAACTTATAGATGGCTTGATTTATTCCTTTTCCTCTACGAAACCCTACCTGGTCTTTAGAAAAAATATTATTGTGTTCGAAAAAATTTGACACGCTGTTATAAATTATTTTCTCGAACACTTTTGACAGGACTGGTATTAGCGCTATAGGTCTGTAGGAATTCACATTTTCTTTGTCGTTTTTTTTTGTAAATGGGATTTATAATTGTTTTTTTTAACCGTTCAGGAAATACTCCGTTAGAAATACAGAGATTGAAAATGTGACTTAATACTTGTGATACAGGGTGTGATACATATTTGAGTATTTTTGTTGAAATACCATCATAGCCCGTACTGCCAGTATTTTTAAGGGACATAATAATATCTTTTATGTCCTTTGGTATTGTTGGGGACATAAAAAGTGATCTGGCATTGTTAGAAATACCCTTCGTTGCATTTGTTTCATTATTTTGTGTCATTTTGTTGGAAAGCACTTGGCCAACAAAAACATCGTTAAAAGTATTAGCAACTTCAAGCGGGTCGTTAATTAAACTGCCATTAACACTAAGTTGGATTTCTTCTTTAGGAACATCATTCCGACTGCCGTTTATTATTGACTACATTGCCTTACTCTTGTTAGCGGATTAAGTAATGGTTGTCATTTTTATTCACAGAGTTAAAAATAACGTTTCCGTATGCTACAGGGACTTGGAAATTCCTATAAAATAAAATGTTTGCACGTAGTGGCGAGGATATCCGTTTTCAAAAGCTTGAAGTAGTGGGTTCGAGTCACGTCTGCACCACTAAAAGTTTAATTCTAGTCCACATTTAGAATTTATGGAAGTATGCCATCACCAGTTGGTATGTGGCAGGGATGTTGCTTATCATCAGGCACATGTCCTGCTCGTCTCGTCACTCTGTGCTATAACCGCCAAGCAGTAATGTTCAAACATTACTGTGTTCCGGTTTGAAGGGCAATGTTTCCCGAGAAATTACAGGGCTTAGAGATATAACATCTTAGATCTGTGGGTGACGAGCACAGTGCAGTTCTAGGTAATGATTTTGACTCTTCATGTTCCAATAGCTGCATGTCACTGTGCTGTTATGTGACAGGCAAGTTGCTTACCATCAGGCACATGTCATACTCATCTCGTCACTCCATACCATAAAAAAACAGCACTTTAACAGTGAAAAAGAAATTGTTTTTCTCCAATATTAAAACTTGTCGCTGCGCCGATATTAAAAATCAAGTATCTACGTGGAATTACCGAAACCCTACGGTTCCAGCGGAGAGGATCTGGCATCTGCCGACTTAGCCGATATTAAAATTATATGGTCGACGGTAAAAATGCTTGGTTATCAGTGTAATATTTGCCATAATAATTGATCGCCCTACACATCGAACAAGCGGCTACTAAACTTCACAACGAAACCGAATACTTAGTTTATTTTATAAACTATTTTCGTACAAAAAATTAAACCGACTTCAAAACCACGAATAGGCACTCAAAAGCGAAAAATAAACTAAAATCATTATTATAAGCGCCACTAACTCATCTATTTGATTATTAGATTTAAGTGTAATCCGGGAGAACGAACAAAAACAGCTTATGTCAGAGCTCGAAATCGCTGTAATACTGCTTGCAGGGTCGCCTTGAGACGTCATGTTCATACTTCAGTTGACAACAATGATCCTGCTAAAGTATGGAAATTTCTGAGGACTATGGGAATCGGTAAATCACGGTTAGATAGTGTTCCTCGGAATCTTGACATTAATTTGCTAAATCAACATTTCTCTTCCTCTTCAATTATTGACGCACAAACCAAAACCAATACTCTTTTCTCTCTTTCCAATCTAACTATCTCTGACAATTCTTCGTTTAATTTTAATGAATTTTCTCCTGACGAGGTCACGAAGAGCATTCTTTCTATTTCTTCTAATGCGGTAGGTAGCGATGGCATTAGCCGCAACATGCTGGTCCCTGTCCTTGAATTTTTCCTCCCCTGTACTTTATGTCATCTTCAATACTTCGATTTCTTCCGGTGTTTTCCCTTCAGCATGGAAAGATGCACAAATTATTCCCTTGCCTAAAAAAACCTAATCCCAAATCTTTCTCGGAATACCGACCCATCTCGAAACTTCCTTTCTTGTCTAAAGTTCTTGAACGTCTTGTCCATAATCAGTTTAGTAGATACCTTTCCCGTCATAAATTAATAAATTCGTTACAATCAGGGTTTCGTTCGAGACATAGTACCGTCAGTGCACTGGTAAAGATTACGGATGACATCCGTCTTTCGATGGAAAATTGTAATCATACCGTGTTGGTACTTCTTGATTTTAGTAATGCTTTCAATACCGTTGATCATGATGTTCTCTTAGCCTTGTTACGCTCGTCTAATTTTTCTCCATCCGCTATCAACTGGTTTTATAGCTATCTCTGTGGTCGTAGGCAGCGAGTTCGCCTTGAGGATGATGTATCTTCTTGGTGTTCGACTTCTGCCGGAGTCCCTCAGGGTGGCGTCCTATCCCCTCCCCTTTTCTCTTTTTTCATCAATTCCATCACTTTCAACCTTTCCTCTTCCTACCACCTTTACGCTGATGACCTTCAGATCTATTCTCATGCACCTCTATCAAAAATTTCAAACGCGATTAACGCCATGAATGTAGATTTAGCTAGTGTCTGTCAGTGGGGAAAATGATTTGGGCTAAATGTTAATCCCAGCAAATCACAGGCCATAATCATTGGTAGTTCTAGGCAGCTTTCCAATATCGATTGGCAATCGCTCCCTAACACTGAGTTTGATGGTATCGTTATACCTTACAGCAGCTCTGTCAGGAACCTGGGCATTATTATGGATCGCTGTATGAGTTGGGGTGCGCAACTTCAAGAAACTAGCAGGAAGCTTTACGCAGTGGCTGGAGCTTTGATGAAATTGCGCAACTTTCTTCCTACTTCAACAAAAATTTCCCTTGTCCAGTCACTACTGCTTCCCATCCTTGATTATGCCGACGTTTGTTACCTAGATATCAATGAGGAACAACTTAACAAGCTTGAGCGTCTTCAAAATTTCTGCATAAGGTTCATATTTTGGCTTGCGCAAATATGACCACATATCTGAATTTCGCGCAAAGCTCAAGTGGCTCCCAATTCGTCTCCGCAGAAATGCACACATCCTATCACTTCTTTATAACGTATTGTACAATCCAACCTTCCCGTCTTATCTTAAGGAACGTTTCAACTTCTGTCATGAAACTTCACGTCCACGCTCTCTGAGAGCGGCTGTAGCACTCAACCTCACTGCACCATCACACAAGACATCTTTCTATGGAAACTCTTTTACCGTCATGGCAGTCCGTTTATGGAATGTTTTGCCGGCCTCTTTAAGACAATCGCAGTCCTTGAACATTTTTAAAGGAAGATTAAAAGATTTTTATTTATCGCAGTGCAAACCTGTTGACACCAGCAAATTGTAGATGGTAGCACTATTCGTATCCGATCTGCTGATTGAAGCTGTAATCCGCTGATTACATTATTGATTTATTGTTCATCTTGTCCGCACTTTTGTTTGTAAGTGTTTATTATGTTTAGTATTTATCAGTTAAATTTTTAGTCTCATGTTTATAGGTTAATATTTATTATTTTATATAGTTACTAGCGGCCCGCCCCCGGCTTCGCACGGGTACATACACACACACATACACCCTTTTTTTGTATCGGGTTTCAAAAAAAAAGTAAAATTATAAAGGAAGTTTGATTTTTTTTTTATGAATTTTTCGATCCCTAATAATTCGAAGGTTTGGCCCTGGGACTTGTTAATAGTTAACGCGAAAGATGATTTCACCGGAAACTGAAGCCGTTTAAAAGGGATTGGCAGATCAGTTGGAATCATCGGTATCCTCGGTATATGAGCTAGTTGACCAGCTGCTGGGCCAGTGATAAAATTTTGTTCAGCAAGCCGCTGCGAACGCTCGATACTTGACTCTCTAGCACGCGATTGCGACGCGTAGGGGAAGTCAGCTCAAAGCGGCCATAGGAGGCAAAGTGGCCATGGTCCATAACTCGGTTATCTTGAATTTTAGCGTGACTTTGCCATTTGGGGCGCATTGGCGATCCCCTGCCCCGCACCGGGTCGCCGCGCTCCCGTGCTCGCAGCTTGCGCAGAGCCATGGTGTGACAAGTATGATTTTTATCCGTGCGACTAAAAAAATGGCTGGTAAATATTTGCTGATTTGGCCCAATCTTATAATATTTTAGTGTTTGTGGTTCAATTGTATAATTAATTGTTTCATTGCAAACGGACGTGTAGCTTTGCTTTCTTTTCAAAATAGAGAAATGGTGGGTGCAATTTACGTTGAAAACAAAATGCCTGAAAAGGCAAAGCGGTCCGGGCAAAGTGGCCACTGTCCGCTTTGCCATACCTGCAATATCTGAGCATTTGATTTGATCAATTGATATCATAAGTGATGAGATTACCTACGTAATCACAAACTGAAACCCCAAACTGTGTATTATGGACGAGCAACACTATTGATTAGGTATTAAAAAAAACTCACAAATTGTTATTTTAATCGACAACAAACCTTCGTCCCCTGGTCTTGTTTATTCTGAAGAAGTACTCCTAAATCCGACTATTGATTTATACAAAACGCAAAATTTGTTGATTGTTAAGTAAAGTAGACGCCGAAATGAATGTTTTTAATGTGGTTGATTATTATTTTAGTTTTAGTCAATGCTGTGAAATGAGATTATTATTATTAAAGTATCTAATCCTTAAAATACCTACTTCAACTCAAGTGCATGGACTCAGTCCAAAGAGAATGTACTCAGTCTCGTATATCGTCATGTTTTATTGTCAAAAAGTCAAAGAATGTCCTGTTAATTAAGTCAAAAATAGTGCTGGCCACTTTGCCCATTCCTTGTGGCCGCTTTAGGCGACCACTTGGGCAAAGCGGATTTAGGACAACTTTTTCAAATTAAAAAAAAACATTTTGTTAAAACGCACATTTGGAGATTCGGCTTACATGTTGTGAAAATATAATTAACTCTCTATCTATTCATCAAAAAGTCTTTGAGAATATCGTTCGTTTTGTCATCTATTATTAAAGTCAAAGTTAAGGTGTCCGCTTTGAGCTGACCTCCCCTATTCTCTCCGACTTGCAAGGCGAATTTCAGTTTCTGATGAAGATTCCTCATTACGCCGTATTTTTATTGCCCTCGCCTGGGAACTATGTTTAGAAAGTTGAGATCTTGATCTTTTTGGCATTTTTGGGCATTATAAAATGAAAAATAGAAGGAAATAAATAATTAAACAGGCTTTTACAAAATGTTTGCTTATTGAACTATATGAAGTACTAAGCTGTTTGAATAATTAAAATATAATATTTATTATCAGGTAAGTAGTAGGTACTTCTTGAAAGAAAATTAAAAATATGGGCTTAGAAAACTACCTTTACTAAATTGTTGCTGAAATTTTGAACAGGAATACCCATAAAATACTACTATAAGCAGTTTGAATAGTTACATTAAAATATAATATTTATTATCATATACTTATTTACCTACGAAACGAATTCAAATTTTTTTCAAGCTAAAATCATACGATCACGCACACGACCTAATTCAAAAAAAATTATAAAAAGGTATTAAAGCCGTCTTGAATATAAAGTAATTTATTTTGATAAGGATTAATACCAAGGTACAAATGAAGAGCCTTTTCAAGAGGCGGCATATATAAATTAATATTTTAGAATAAAAACTGCTTACTGTGACACAGTAACTATAATATTTAGACATAATTATGCTGTCGCGACACTTTTTGTAGATAATGATGAGTTCTGCAAAGTTGTAGTAAATGATTTTGTTCTATCACCAATAGTTTTCGTAGCGCACGCGACGTAAGGAATTTTTCAGGTCTTTTTTTACACCTTATGTTACATTATTGGAGTTTTAGTAAGGATCCTATTTTTTTTAAATGTAATATAGCCTATGTTACTCGGGGATAATGTAGCTTTCCAAAGGTGAAAGAATTTTTGAAATCGGTTCAGTAGTTTCGGAGCCTATTCATTACAAATAAACAAACAAACAAATCTTTCCTCTTTATAATATTAGTATAGATAGATATGTACCTAGTAGTATTATTAAATTGATGTCGCTTCCCCCGCCCACGAGTATATGTGGGCTATTTTCCTTTTTGCTGGTTGCCTGGAAGAGATTGCTCTTAGCAATAAGGCCGCCACTTGTGGCACTAGTTCATAAGTGTTTATTTGTAATATTTTAAATTGTTTGTGTTGCAATAAAGAGTTTCTCTCTATCTATCTATCTATTTGAAGTCGATGCCAGCCAAATCTAACAGGTAGTGGATAGATACTACTTACCTGTGCCTACTTACCATGTGCCTACATAGCATCAATCTATTAACTTTTTGATTGACTGGCACCGACTTCAAATAGATGAGTGAGTAGCGCTTATAATAATGATTTTAGTTTATTTTTCGCTTTTGAGTGCCTATTTCTGGTTTTAAAGTCGGTTTAATTTTTTGTACGAAAATTAAAAACTTACCCTTTTTAGCGTAAAACAAGTTTTTATTTTTAATCCATTTCCACAATTTCGTATTGACAGGATCGAGTGTCATAACTTTTGTGAAATCTACAACTACGTCATCCAGAAAATTGTTAGCAAATTTTTGTTTATGGTTCATATTTCAAAAACCACGCGACCGATTTCGATTTATATGGGACCATTCGAGAAGCATACCCATCCGAACACAAAAAGATTTTTTTAAATCGGTGCAGGGGTTCTCGAGAAATCAGACATACATAAAAAAACATAGGGGTCGAATAGATAACCTCTTTTTTTTGAAGTCGGTAAGAACAAAATAAAAAATTTTGATTAACCACCGACTACCTCAGACAACATCTATCTATCTATCTGTACAACATTCTACTAGTCAAGCCCTTTCATTTGATACCCATTAATGTGAAAAAAGAAATGTAATATTTCGCCATTTTGTGGAGGCGGCCATCTTGGATTTGAAATTTGTCATAGTGCAATGTGTTCTACTAGTCAAGCCTTTTCGTTTGATAATATTGAGGTAGTAGTGAATAAAATAATATTATTCACCAATTTGTGGTGGCGGCCATCTTGGTTTTTTTTATAATGTATAGTATTTTACTAGTCAAGCCCTTTCATTTGATACCCATATTGAGGTAGGTTGCAAAGAAATATTTTGTCCGCCATTTTCTGGAGGCGGCCATCTTGAATTTAACGTTAACGAAACATAGCTAAGAACATCTGCACGGATATTACCTTTCAATTAAAAAAAACCGCATCGAAATCGGGCCACCCGTTTGAGCTCTACGTCTCTACGGTGCCACAGACAGACACACACACACAGACAGACAGACAGACATCGACGTCAAACTTGGTCAGGGGTTAAAATTTTTTTTTTTCATTGGAGATAATTTCTAATTGATGTAAATCCCGTGATATATTTTTACAGTAGCCATAAGGAAAGGCCAGAGGAATAAGAATGATGGTCGTTATTTCTAGTTAGGGGCGCGTTACCGACGCGACGCTGCTCCGTTATTGACACGATTTGCTTGTTACGTATGTTATTGTTATGTGTATGTTGAGCGGGGGGATGATCAAGCAAAACTAGTTTGGTTGATCATTCCCCTATTCTCAGTATCTGTCCGATACTGAGTTTGGCGAATGGTTTAGGGAGTAGCGCAGGTCACAGAGATCCCCTAAACAAGGCCAGTGGACTATCCTTCACGAGGTTGCCGCCTGTTATTTGACCAATTACCCTCTGTAATTGGTATAACAAAAACCTCTGGCCGACCCCCATTCCCATTCCTATCCCAATGTCTTCTCCCTATACCCACTCCCCTAACCTATCCCAGTTTCTCCCCACCTTATCCTAAGTCCCCTTTTATCCCATTTCAACTCTCTTACCCTACCAAAAGTCTCTATCCCATTCCAACCTATTCCTTAACTTCCTTTTCCCAAACCCAGAGCCGAACCGTGGCGGCGTACCCACTTCCTGGGCTAGCAAGACCCTGGGGCATTAAATACCCCCAAAAATCTGCACCACACCTACCAAGGGCGGGTAGTGTGTGAGTTCTTACACCAGCTCAAAAACCCAAAGATGTCAGCACAACGTAAACAGAATCTACTCCAGGAGGGTACCGCTAGTTCTACTAGAGGAGAATCCCTCACCGAGCCTAGCTCGGTCTGCCCCTCGTATTCTGGGGGGGGCAACTTGTGCTCTCAACCAGGCTCCAGCCTGGATTTATCAGGCCTCATGAAGGCCATACCCAACAACCAAACCACCTTCGAGTCGCAGTGGACCGTAGTATTGCATAAGCGCCCTTGCAAAAGGGAGTCCACGCACCCGAAGGCTGAAACCCAAAAACAAGGGCAGAAGAGCGGACCGGAACGCAGTCGCCACAACAGGCGCGCGAGCAGGAAAGCACTTCAGCCTAGTAAACCAAACACCATCGCAGCAGCGAAAACGCAGCGCAAAGTATTACCATCCACCTCCACAGGGGTGGCACCAACACTAACGCCACCACAACCACCACCACCACCATCTGTTCCCAGCCAAATGAGGAGGAAACGGAACCCGAGAGGTGCTCGCGGTAAACGGATCGCTGCGAAGGCTTCCACTCCCATTCCTGAAAAGGAACATCCAGAGAAGGGGGCTTTGCCGGACGAGAGAGCTTCATCGAAGCGCGCTCTTCTCCTCAGAAGAAGCGAAAACGGCCGTACAGCAACCCGAAAAGACCAACACAGCGGGTGAAACAGAGGCAAAGGAGACTTCGACTCCGGAGCCATCCACTTCTGCTCCCAAACCGAGCCAGAGCGAAGTGGAAACAGTTTCACCGCTGCAAAGTGAGGGGTGCTCTAGCAGTGAGGTCCAGGAACCCTGGATCAAAAACAACAAAATCTGCGGTCTCAATAACATCGGCGGTAAGTTAATGGTAGATACTACTGTCGAAAACCCAAGAACCTGCATTTATATGCCTAAATCTATAACAACCACTCTGCTTAACCAATTCTGTTCTAGAGACCTTACAGCAGTGAGACTCACCACAGAAAATCAAACCGTCCTAGTACTAGCATCAGTGTACCTGCCGGGCGAGGGTGATATTCCCCCAAAAGAGCTGACCGACCTGGTGCAACACTGCGAAACACACGACTGGGACCTGATCGCATCTGCCGACTGCAACGCTCATCACTCTCTGTGGGGTAGTAAAAACACCAACAAAAGGGGTGAGTCTTTAGCCGAATATCTATTCCAGACCAATCTGAATATTATGAACAGGGGTACGGAACCTACTTTTGTAAGCTCTAGGTACCAAACTATCATAGACATTACACTGGCAACCAACGCGGTGGCTAGCCAAATCAAGGGATGGCACGTATCAAACGAGCCATCGTTTGCGGACCACCGCCGCGTTTGTTTCCAATTACAACATAAGTCAACAGGCCCTGTTCCATATCGCAACCCCCGTAAAACCGATATAACAAGGTACACAACAGCAGTAAACCAAACACTAAGTAATATACATCTAACTGACGCAACACTTAGTACAGACAATATAGAAACTAACGTACATCTCCTAACCAAAACTCTTTTGAATAGTTACGAACTAGCATGTCCTGTGGTAAATTCAAATAACGTAGGTAAGAGTTCCTGGTGGGGCCCAGAACTTTATAGACTACGCCATAAACTAAGGACGCTTTATAACCGGGCAAAAAACACCAGATCCATTGAAGACTGGGATAACTATAAAACTGCACAAAAGCATTACAAGAAGCGAATCAGGTTCCGGAGAACAGAATCTTGGCACAACTTCTGTAATAGCATAAACTCGACAAACCAAGCCGCCAGAATAAAGAAAGTCCTAGCAAAGGGTGAGCTTAACCTCCCGGGCTCCCTAAAAAAGAAAGACGGCACTTACACAAATACAGATAAAGAAACAAGTGCAGTACTTTTAGAGACACATTTTCCTGGTTGCCAGCTCGCAGGAGATACAGAGTGGCCAGAAGAAAACTACTGCAAACCAACAACCCAAGAATGGGAAGTCGCAAACAAGGTAGTAACTGCGGATAGCATAAAATGGGCACTAAAAAGCTTTAAACCTTTCAAATCCGCAGGTCTGGATGGCATATTTCCTGCATTACTACAATGGCAATCAAACCAGGCAACAGAGCACCTACTACCAATCTATAGGGCCTGTTTAGCTTTTAAATATATTCCGAAAACATGGAGGGAGGCGAAGGTAATTTTTCTACCAAAACCTGGCAAGGAAGCCTACACGGACGCCAAATCGTTCAGGCCTATCAGTCTAACGTCATTCCTTCTAAAAACTTTAGAACGATTAGTGGACCGACACTTAAGAGACGGGACACTAAAACACAAACAACTACATCCTCAGCAACATGCATACAGGAAAGGTAGATCAACAGAGTCGGCACTTCATATGGTCGTACACAAAATAGAATCGGCTCTCACAAACAAACTCTCAACACTTGCCGCCTTTATCGACATAGAGGGGGCTTTTGATAAAACAACGCACAACAGCATTAACCACGCCCTTTGCAAACTCAAGGTCGAACCAGTGATGAGGAACTGGATCACTGAGTCGATTGCAAAAGAGCGGTCCAGATAGTGATGAATGCTACCATGAGGGCGAGGGTAGTAAAAGGATGCCCCCAGGGCGGCGTCCTGTCACCACTATTGTGGAATATAGTAGTGGACAGCCTCTTAAAGACGTTAAACAATAGAGGATACACTACTATTGGTTATGCGGATGACCTCACAATACTGATAAGCGGAAGCGCTGAAAATGTGCTTTGTAAGTCCATGCGTGCGGCTCTTCAGATTGTGGAGAAATGGTGTGGCGAACATCAACTGTCAGTAAATCCGAGAAAAACAGAACTCATTCTTTTCACAAACAAAAGAAAGTTACCAGAACTACAACTCCCAAAACTATTTAATACCAAACTCACCCTATCACCTCAAGTAAAGTACCTGGGCGTCATCCTAGACAATAAACTGAACTGGGCGAGTCATATTGATACAAAAATTAAGAGGGCCTGCCTAACTTTTTGGCAATGCCGGAGACTCATTGGGAGAAAATGGGGTCTCAATCCAAAAATAACACTGTGGTTGTACACCTCAGTGATCAGACCCTCTTTGACCTATGGATCGGTTGTGTGGTGGCCCAAAACACAACTAACCACAGTAAAAAAACTCCAAAGTCTGCAACGCCTGGCATGCATAGCAGCTACTGGATGCATGAAAACAACACCCTCAGCCGCTTTGGAATATCTCTTAAGTTTGAGACCTCTACACTTAGTCATACAGGAGGAGGCCACGGCAGCCGCCCTGCGACTAAGAGCAAACGGACTGTGGAAACAAAATATAGAAACAGAACACTCAAAAGTTCTGCAACGGGTGCTGAAAGAAATACCATTTCTCGAGGCACCCATGGACAGAACATTATGCCAACATGTCTTTCATCGAAGCCTAGGTAAACGTATCTCTGAACAATTTCGAGAGTGGTTCCATTTACGGCAATCGGCCCCGGAGCAACGAACTCGTTGCACATGACTTTGGTTTTATCCAAGTTCATCCGGAGGCCAATGCGTTGAGAAGCGTTAACCAAGCTGTCCAGCATACACTGCAAGTCCTCCAGCGACTCATAATGACGATGTCGTCTGCAAATCGTAGGTGAGAGATGTACTCGCCATTGATGTTTAGGCCATGTCCAACCCAATCCAGCGTCTTAAACATATCCTCTAGGGCGTTTGAGAACAATTTTGGGGAATTTACGTCCCCTTGTCTCACGCCTCGCTGCAGAGGAATATGTCTTGACTGCTGGTCTTGAATTTGGACTTTCATCGTAGCGGCGTTGTACAAACACCTCATCACCTCGATGTATCGCCAATCGACTTGACATCGCTGTAAGGACTCCAGAACAGCCCAGGTTTCGACTGAGTCGAACGCCTTCTCATAGTCCACAAACGCTAAGCAAAGAGGCCGATTGTACTCCTTTGTTTTCTGTACAATCTGCCGTACCGTGTGAATGTGGTCTATGGTGCTGTACCCACTTCGAAAACCGGCCTGTTCCGGGGGCTGAAACTCGTCGAGTCTTCGGGCGAGACGATTCGTTATAACTCTCGAAAACAACTTATAGACATGGCTCAGAAGCGATATTGGTCGATAATTCTTCAAAAGGGTTTTATTCGCCTATTTACCGGGATATAAAGTAGCCTATATTGCTATGTACATATGTATGCTATTCCAGAGAGCGCGCGCGGTAATTTCATTTCATCTACCCTACGTAATTCATCTAGACCGAGATGAAACACTGAAACTAAATGCGCTGTGAACTGAAAAACCTGTGTGAGTGCCTGATGTATATGTAGGTGTTACTGTTACTGGGTTACTGGAGATGGAAATGAAACCACCTCACTGTATAAACTATATTGATCTTGACGGTACAAGTGATGTATATGTAGGTGTTACTGTTACTGGGTTACTGGAGATGAAAATGAAACCACCTCACTGTATAAACTATATTGATCTTGACGGTACAAGTGATGTATATGTAGGTGTTACTGTTACTGGGTTACTGGAGATGAAAATGAAACCACCTCACTGTATAAACTATATTGATCTTGACGGTACAAGTGATGTATATGTAGGTGTTACTGTTACTGGGTTACTGGAGATGGAAAAGAAACCACCTCACTGTATAAACTATATTGATCTTGACGGTACAAGTGATGTATATGTAGGTGTTACTGTTACTGGGTTACTGGAGATGGAAATGAAACCACCTCACTGTATAAACTATATTGATCTTGACGGTACAAGTCATGTATATGTAGGTGTTACTGTTACTGGGTTACTGGAGATGGAAATGAAACCACCTCACTGTATAAACTATATTGATCTTGACGGTACAAGTGATGTATATGTAGGTGTTACTGTTACTGGGTTACTAGAGATGGAAATAAAACCACCTCACTGCATAAACTATATTGATCTTGACGGTACAAGTCATGTATATGTAGGTGTTACTGTTACTGGGTTACTGGAGATGGAAATGAAACCACCTCACTGTATAAACTATATTGATCTTGACGGTACAAGTGATGTATATGTAGGTGTTACTGTTACTGGGTTACTAGAGATGGAAATAAAACCACCTCACTGTATAAACTATATTGATCTTGACGGTACAAGTCATGTATATGTAGGTGTTACTGTTACTGGGTTACTGGAGATGGAAATGAAACCACCTCACTGTATAAACTATATTGATCTTGACGGTACAAGTCATGTATATGTAGGTGTTACTGTTACTGGGTTACTGGAGATGGAAATGAAACCACCTCACTGTATAAACTATATTGATCTTGACGGTACAAGTGATGTATATGTAGGTGTTACTGTTACTGGGTTACTAGAGATGGAAATGAAACCACCTCACTGTATAAACTATATTGATCTTGACGGTACAAGTCATGTATATGTAGGTGTTACTGTTACTGGGTTACTGGAGATGGCAATGAAACCACCTCACTGTATAAACTATATTGATCTTGACGGTACAAGTCATGTATATATAGGTGTTACTGTTACTGGGTTACTAGAGATGGAAATAAAACCACCTCACTGTATAAACTATATTGATCTTGACGGTACAAGTGATGTATATGTAGGTGTTACTGTTACTGGGTTACTGGAGATGGAAATGAAACCACCTCACTGTATAAACTATATTGATCTTGACGGTACAAGTCATGTATATGTAGGTGTTACTGTTACTGGGTTACTGGAGATGGAAATGAAACCACCTCACTGTATAAACTATATTGATCTTGACGGTACAAGTGACGCGGGGCGAGAGACTCGCTCTCCGCTGCCATCCGCTGATATACTATCTTACATCATAAATACATGCTCCTACATATAAAACTGGCGGGAGGCCATTCTTGGTCGCTCAGTAAACATTACAGGCATTAGCATAAACTTGTGTATGTGCATCTAGGAAATAAATACTCTATCGAGGATATAATGTAGGTATCATCACCCGCAATGAGTGAGAGTGGTGGAGTGGTACTCTCTCCTTGTAAGAGAAGGTTGGGTCCTAACAGTGGGACAATAAAGCGAACTGATTATGTTTATTTTGATAATACTATCTGATTTAAGACATATAATTACATTTCTCCAAAAAAATAAAATCAGACTTCAATGTAAAATTTAATCAGGCGTTCCACCAAACTCAATAGGATAAAGCCATCGACGTAACGAAAGTAAATTATATTATATCCATTTTTTTTGTTAATATTTCAAAAAACACCACACCGATTTTTATAAAATGTTTATGGGTTTGCGAGAGAAGGCTTCGGAACCCAGTAGTGGGAACATTTAGAAAGCTGCTTATGAAACTATATTTCAAAAATCAAACATAATTTGTAAAAACACTTTTCTAGACTTCGTTGACATTAGAAATATTAGCAACAAAAACTTCGTCCATCCCGAAATGGAAATCCAAAATACCTTATCCATCCATCAAAGTAAAGCCAGATGATACTGTCAAGATAGATAACTCATCAATAACAGAATAATTGACTATTTCTGTGAGAATATCCACATCCCTCACATCTCTAATAGAGTATTATTTATAAAGTAAGACGGATTATGTAATGTCGCAATTAATATATATGAGAATTTATGTGGCCTCCCGAAGGGAAATTTTCTGCCTTCTCGACGGCGGAGAAAGAGACTATTGGAAACATACCTATTCGAAATGTTAGCTCGAATATTGCTTTAATTGTAGGAATAACTAACTGTAATATCTACTTATCTGTAATAAGTATTTACGACATAATAAAACTAATATAAGGCACTCGTAATAATGGCTTGCGGATTGAGATTTATTTATCGTTTTGAAATCTGAGATGACGGGGAGGTCTCGTTACAAAACTTGTTTGTCGGGAAAGAAAAGGCCAATTATGACTCCGAACTAATCCATACTTCCATACTAATATTATAAATGCGAAAGTAACTCTGTCTGTCTGTCTGTCTGTCTGTCTGTCTGTCTGTCTGTCTGTCTTTCTGTCTGTCTGTCTGTCCGTCTTTACCGCCTAAACCAACCAACAGATTTTGATGAAATTTGATACATAGATAAAATAGATCCCGAGAAAGGACATAGGCTACTTTTTGTTCCGAAAAAAGGGTTAAAATAAGGGATGAAAGTTTATATGGAAAACTTCGTCATTGTTGAAGAACTATGAAACTTTACGTCTAGATATTTAACACGAAACCATAAAATGTATGTTTTAGCAGTTTTGTAGTTTCGAACTGTACCTACGGGGGTGGAATTGGGGTTTTCTTTTTTATTATTTATTCTTGGGTCAAATTTAGTAATTCAAATTTCACCCTCTTCCTGTCAACCGATTAATCTGAAATTTTGTATACACTTTGGATTTTGGTGACAATACAATTATGTTTATTCATTATCATTATAAATCCAAGATGGCGGCCGCTACAAAATGGCGGATAACGTAGGTTTTATCAATCCCATCAACATGGGTATCAAATGAAAGGGTTCAACAAGCAGAATACAATATACTATAAAAAATTGAAATCCAAGATGGCGGTCGCTACACAATGGCGGATAACGTAGGTTTTATCAATCCCATCAATATGGGTATCAAATGAAAGTGCTCAACCAGTAGAATACAATGTATTATATAAAATTAAAATCCAAGATGGCGGCCTCTACACAATGGCGGATAACTTAGGTTTTATGAACCCCATCAACATGGGTATCAAATAAAAGGGCTTGACAAGAAGAACAACCTCAATACTTAAGATGGGCGCAGCCACTAAATGGCGTATCAGACTATCAGACAGATTTTTTTGATAGTCGACGAGATTTCCATGGTATCTTATCAAATGTTATGCATGATGGACGCTCGATTAAGGCAAATTAAGAACTGTGAAAATGAGTTTTTTGGAGGAGTAAACGTATTACTTTTCGGTAATCTTTTACAACTGTCTCCTATAAAATGATCAGGAACACCTGTTTTCAATTCTAATATGAAATTATATATATGAAAGTAACTCTCTCTGTCCGTTACCGTCTAACGCCTAAGCCACATAAAGAGTTTGTTACAATTTGGTGCACAGATAGACTAGACTTAGGAAAGGACAACGGCGACTTTTTATCACAGAAAAAGAGTTGAAAATAGTGGAAATGAGGAGTAAAAGTGTGCATGGAAGGATCTTTGCACTCTTTGTATGCTATTTTAACCGACTTCAAAAAAGGAGGAGGTTATCAATCCAGTTGTATTTCCAATTGTGAATCAATTTAGATGGTTATTTTTTTGGTTGGTAGATTATACTCGTAGTTCAGAGGTGGTCATATAAATTTTATCGAAATCAGTGCGGCGGTTTTTGAAATATGAACAACAAACTAAAATTTGCGTTCATGTAATCAGACGATATATCTACTAATATCTACTAATAGACTAATAAAATTTGGTGGACCGTCCCAATATGATTTTAAATTAAAGTCTGTTTTTGATTATTTTTTTGAGATCATAGTTTTTTTTGTAATTTGTCGTGTTAATTGTACATTTATTAAATATAAAACTTTGACTTAGACCGATTTTGATTACGAAACGTGAATTTGTATGGTAGTAGACATACGAGTAGGTACTGCCTCAATTACTTTAATAAATATGTGGCGCGGACGAAGTCGCGGGTAAAAGCTAGTATTGATATAAGCATACACCTACTCGTACTGTAATTAATCCTAACGCAGGTATTTTATCGTAGTGGTATTCGAATCTCAGTTCAATGTTTTCAAAATTATTTTTTACTAAGAACTGCTATAGAAGAAATTAGCCCGTCACCAAATAATCCCACAGCTGGAAATCTAGACAAACATTAGATAAACTTTGATGTCATGATCTATAATTTTCTAAAATTATCTGTGTATGTCACATATGGTATATACGTTATATATGTTACGGTAAGAGTGAATAATTGAAGATTATTAATAATTATCTATTATTATTAATAATTACCGAAAGTCGAGGTTAGAGTGATAAATTAATCACATTTGTCGGTTATTATTAATAATTTAACCCTAGTAGTGATAAAAGTAATACCTAAGTGGCCAAGGGTTGCGGGGCGGGGCGGTGTGTGCGACGTGCGAGAGGTTTAATGAGAATCAGATTTAATGAGAAATGCCTTGAAATAAAACCGGAGAAAGGAAAAAATCATCGTGTGGATAACACCAGATGAATATTTTAAAACCTAACCTAACCTATAATAAAAAAACCCTAACCTAACCTACATATATTATAAATAAATACCTGCTGGTCAAAAAACATTGGGTTTTCATTTATTTTATAACTTTTACTTAATTTTTTTTTAATGTGTCGTGAATTATAAATAATTACTACTAAAAGTAATAAATTTCGATCGTTTATTCACATTTACCAGAACATGAAGTTATTATTAATAATTTTGTAAAAAATATTAATAATTTTCAATTAATCAGATTTACCGTGACATATACACGGAATGCGTATAATTTCTAATTTACTCGATCACTTTATGTCCTTCAATTTGTAACTGACAAGAACATACTCTCACTCTACGAGTACGAGTACGGCGTTGTGCGTGTACTAGCACAATAAACATTAACCGTGTCTGCTACAAATAAGTTAGTAATTTGTACTTGTATCTCACAGTTACAGTCGAGTTGGTCATTAAGCTTAAGGGGCGTCCCCCAGCAAAACGAGTTTTTTGTCCAGTTTTCAAAGCTATCTACTCATTAGCCAAAACAAATATGAACTGGTAAAAAATACATTAAATTTTTTCATTTTCTTGGCTTCAAAATGGTAGTTTATTTTTTTTGTTAATGAATTTATTGTTTGAATAATATCCTCATAACGAAACCATAAAAAATAAAAATTATTGTAATTATCACGCATCTACTCGTAAATTCGCCATTATTTGGATTTTGTACTTACACCAACGGATAGGCAATTCCATTACGAACATTTTGGTAGAAATATTTTTTTCAAAAGACCAAAATCTGATTTTATAAAGAGTTTATTCTAAAATTTTAGCGTAAAACAGCGAGAAATCCTACTGTTTCTCTCTTGCTCTTTCTTGCGGTGTGCGATGAGGTAAGAAATACTCAAGGTCATTTGCTCAGTGTATGCCCTTAAGGTCATAGTGTAACAAATTAGCGATGTTTATAACTATCTACTGTCCAGTTACTTATCCTTAGTTACGAGTAACTTAATACTTATGAATCTAACTTCAAGTTGATAAGGCTTGCGCGGTGGGCGGCGCGAAGCCTGCCTCGACACGCGTCGGTAATCAATCAATGCGAAACTTTGGGAGCGTGTTACATAATACGTTGGTTATATAAAGCTTAGCGTCTACTTTAGCTGCGCTAATGCTGCTAAGCGATGTGCGAGCGAAATATACAGGATGTAAACTATTTTCGTACAAAAAATTAAACCGACTTAAAAACCACAAATAGGCACTCAAAAGCGAAAAATAAACTAAAATCATTATAGTAAGCGCTACTCACTCATATATTTGAAGTCGGTGCCAGCCAAATCTAACAGGTAGTGGATAGATACTACTTACCTCTGCCTACTTACCATGTGCCTACATAGCATCAATCTACTAACTTTTTGACCTGACTGGCACCGACTTCAAATAGATGAGTGAGTAGCGCTCTAGTGCGTTAGTTATGTTTTTCCTTGAGCATTTTAAAGCAGTACCTATAATTTAAAGATAGTCTGGAGTCGATCTGATGTTGATATAATAATGATTTTAGTTTATTTTTCGCTTTTGAGTGCTTATTTGTGGTCTTGAAGTCGGTTTAATTTTTTGTACGAAAATAGTTTATTTGACCCTTTTTAGTGTAAAACAACTTTTTATTAATCCCTCTACACAATTTCGTATTGACAGGATCGAGTTTCATAACCTTTGTGAAATATACAACTACGTCAACCAGAAAATTGTACGAACATTTTAGTTTATGGTTAAAATGTCAAAAAACCACCCGACCGATTTCGATAAGATTTATATGGGACCATTCGGGAAGCATACCCATCGGAACACAACATTCTTTTTTTTAAATCGGTGCAGATGTTGTCTAGAAATCAGGTTACATACATAAAAAAAACATGGGGGTCGAATTGATAACCTCCTCCTTTTTTTGGAAGTCGGTTAAAAAGACGTAGAGAGTGCTCCTGATTATAAGAAATAAGAAATATTTTTCTTTTGTGTTATGGCTCCATAGAGGTTTTTACAAAACAAAAAGTTGCAAGCTGTCCAATCTTAAGAAGTGTTTTTCTTTATTGAGAGTCAGAAAATGATTATTCGCTGATATTTTCGTTTCCTCGATTTCGGTCCTTATACTTATTATTCTTTTTTTGTAATATGAAGGGAATTCGTGCCTAATTATAAACAACATTCCTGCCAATAAAAGCATAGTGCAAGTACTAAACATAAAAAAACATTAAATACACAACACATAAAGCAGTTATAAAAACGTGCAGTTTTACTGTTCTGCACTTTACTCGTCACTCAAGGATAAAATATGACTAAACTTGTCTCCTTGCCCCGTTGCCCTGCAAACCTTTTGCACCTGCAAAGGTACTTTTACAAATAGTCTAAGATCCCGCTATACCACGACCTTCACCGAGCTGTTTATTGGATGAAAACTGTTTTATATGTAATTTAATATGTCAATACATATATTGCAAATGGGTTGCCTAAAAAATTTCAGTCCAGAATATGTTAATTAACAATAAATTTTTTTTTTTTAATATTTCACTTAAATTGATTGAATTTTAGAAAAAACTATACAGCATAACTTATTATTTTGGCTTTACTCAGTGCTTACGAAATCTCATGCAAATATTTTCAAACAATAAAAAGTTTCAAACAAACTTTCATCCCTTATTTCACCCCTTTGGAGGTTGAGTTTTGAAAAATACTGTAATATTCATTATTCAAATTTATTATTTTGGTCATGCTCAATTCGTGTGAAATTTTATGCGAATACGTTTAAGGAATAAAATGTCTCATACAAACGTCCATCCCGTTTTTTACACCCTTAGGGGTTGAATTTCGAAATGATATTTCGTAAGCACTGAGTAAAGCCAAAATAATAAGTTATGTTATCTAGTTTTTTCTAAAATTCAATCAATTTAAGTGAAATATAAAAAAAAAAAATTTTTTGTTAATTAATCATATTCTGGACTGAATTTTTTTAGGCAACCCATTTGCAATATATTTGTTGACATATTAAATTACATATAAAACACTTTTCATGCAATAAACAGCTCGGTGAAGGTCGTTGTATAGCGGGATCTTCTACTAAGAGCGTTTCTGCTAAAGTTAATGTAAAATGATAAAAAATTACAACGAAAACCTACTCGTACTTTATGTTGTAACAGTAATATTTAAAATAGTCTAATTAACAGACAAACCCCTGAATATAAAAAAAATACATTTATTTTTATATCCCAGTAAAACCGTCAACCTTTAAATTCCGTTTTGCGTATTTTATATATAATATTGTTAATTATTTACCGTTACTCCAACGCAAAGTCAAGTTCAAAGGCAAATTTAATTAAGAAGGTATGGAAAGCGATTACCAATTAAGTTGCAAATGTATTGGAAGCCAAATATCTCAAATTCCCGAACCGTTTGATTAGATCGCTAACTGGCTTCGTTAATTTGCCGGGAATTTGTATTTATTTTTAGTTGAAATATAACTTGTTTAATAAATAATCAATTCTCGGTAGCGTAGAAGATTCTAGTAACTACCCACACTGTAGTCTTTTTTTATGCCTTATATTTAACTCCCACGCAAAAATAGGGTTTAAGTTTGAGGTCGAAGTCTATCTGTGTGTCTGTCTTTAGCGTTGTAGCTCTCAAACGGATGGATTGATTTCGATGCAGTTTTTAGGGTTCCGTAGCCAAATGGCAAAATACGAGACCCTTATAGATTCGTCATGTCTGTCTGTCTGTCCGTCCGTATGTCACATCCACTTTTATCCGAAACTATAAAAGTTTATACTATTGAAACTTGGGAAGTAGATGTAATCTGTGAACCGCATTGAGATTTTGATAAGTACAAAAAATAGAAAAAAACAAGAATTTTAGGGGTAGGTATACATGGAACTGAAACTCAATTTTTTTTTATCAATACCATACGTGTGGGGTATCCATGGATAGGTCATCAAACATGATATTGAGGTTTCTAACATATTTTTTTCTAAACTGAACAGTTTGCGCGAGGGACTCTTCCAAAGTGGTAAAAAGTGTCCCCCCCTGTAACTTCTAAACTAAGAGAAAAACTAAAACAAAAAAAAGTGTATGATGTACGTTACCATGTAAACTATCAACGAAAATTGGTTTGAATGATATCTAGTAAGTAGTTTTATTTTAACACGTCATAAATTGACTATTGTTAAAACACTGATTAAAGTAACGACGAAGTACAAGAACTTTTGTATTATGTTACTTGCTGCAACGGAAGCCTTCATGGGCGCGCCCGACTCGCACATGACCACTTTTATTTCATTTGAAAGCCAGTTTTGATTCTTAGCTACGAGTATGTTTGGTTAATATCGATACAAGAGGGCAGCCTCCACAAAATGGTTTTTCTTAAATTCCCTCAATATGGGTACCCATCAAATGAAAGGGTTTGACTAGTAAAATACTATCATCATCATCATCATCATCATAATCAGCCCACATTCGTCCACTGCTGGACATAGGCCTCTCCAATAATACGCCACTCAGCCCGATCCTCGGCTTTACGTTTCCAACCGCTACCAGCTGCCTTACGTATATCGTCACTCCACCTAGACTCAGGGCGTCCTACACTACGTTTGCCGATTCGTGGTCTCCACTCCAGAACTCGTCTACCCCAACGGTTATTGGTTCTGCGACAGATATGACCAGCCCACTGCCACTTCAGCTTACTGATGCGCTGAGCTATGTCGGTGACTTTGGTTCTCTGACGGATGACTTCATTACGAATACAATCTCTCAGAGAAACTCCAAGCATTGCTCTTTTTCTACTATTTTTTTTTATTTTTGATTTTGATATTTTTTTTTGGGAGTTTTACAGCACCTGTTAAGCAAAACGGCCGACGGAAAGTGTCTCGGAGTATTGGGGCCTTATTTTTTTAAATATTGCTACATGTACGCTTACAACATACGTGAAAATCAGTTATTAGAAAATACGTGAAGTAAGTAATGTATCTTCTGGACCCCATATCTCAAAATTGGCCGTCTAAGCAAGTTAGCGGGTAAGCATGTGTTCTTAGTACTTGCTAGCTCTACTCAATTGTCCACATTTCATCCATCAGAAAATACGTGACGTCTGGCGGCCCTGGGATCTTACTCTAATAGTACTTATACCAATAAACTTTCTCAGTGATGAAAAATATCAACCCATCGTAATATTGGATATAATCACTTGAGTGGTACTTAACATTTTATTGGATTTTTAACCTATTGGAAAGTTATTTATACTGGCAATGGACTCCAAGCATACACCGTTTCACCATTGGAGCCACTATCGCAATCTCCGTTGATAAATAATAGCTAAAGTTGATTTGAAAGGTAATCTTTAATTTGTAAAAAATATTGTTTTGAGGAAAAAACATTAAAAAGATGTAATTTTTTTTACCTGCCTCGACAGCCTCGTAGGAGTTCTTGTAGAGGGCTCTACGCCAGCTACAAAACTACGCCGTAGCGTCACAAATAACGAACTTTCTTAGATACAATGTAATTTATGACTTCGGGGCAACAAGATAGTGTTCAAGATTTACTTTCAATAAAAACAAAAAAAACTTTAATATTTTACGCGTTGTAATCTTAGTAATATAATACTCGTAAAAGCGAAAGTGTGTGAGTGTGTATGTATATCACCTCTTCACTTCTAAACGGCTGAAGCTATTTCGGTAAAATTTGGTATGGAGTTAACTGACTCTCTGGATTAAAACATAGGCTACTTTTTGACCCAAAAAATAGCGGGAACAGGAACAACGCGGGTAAAACCGCGGGGCGCTGTTAGTAATATTAGTTAACGTGGTTTACGTTGTACATTTACGGGTTCTGGAGTGGAGACCGCGAATCGGTAAACGTAGTGTAGGACGCCCTGACCCCTGAGACTAGGGCTGAGTGGCGTATCATGGGAGAGGCCTATGCGCAGCAGTGGACAAGTACAGGCTGATGATGATGATGACGTTGTACATACATATTTTACATTTTAAGAATCAACAAAATTGTAAAATGTATATATCTCTATATCAAGGAAGCCGCGATGGCATAGTGACCATAACGTGTGATTCAGTCAGGAAGTCAGGTTCGAATCCCGCCTGTGCCTCGTGAGTATTTTTCCAAGTGCAGATGTACAAGTTCATCACCACTACCGGCTTCACAACTGCGTTAACGGAAAACGTCGTGAGAAAACTAGAACACTACAGAAATATTTCGAGGTCCTGCGTTTTCTTGCAAAATGCCGGTTTCCTCATGATGTTTTCCTTCGGAATTTTTAAGTTAGCACCGTAACGTACATGCCGTCGAACTGACAGTGGTGCGCGTGGAATTCAGAATCAGAGGTTCCAGATTGGTGGTCGCCATTCTCTTGATTAGATCAGACGTAACTTATTGACCGTTGGTGGATGACGTACCAATCTTTTAAGGTCTTCTGCCATCCACCAACCCACGTTGGGCCACCGTGATAGATTCAATCATCAACAGCCCACTAAATGTGCCCACTACTGGGACTTGGGGCCTTCTCTCGCAAGGAGAGAGTTAAGGCCATAATCCACCTTGCCGGCCCAGTGCGGGTTGATGGATGGCACATGACCTCGAAAGGTTCTAGGTACATGTCGGTTTCCTCACAATGTTTTCCCTCACCTTTTTAAGTTAGCGGCATTACGCACATGACTTCGAAAAGACAGTGGTGCGTGTGGGGTTAGAACCCGGGGTCTTCGGATCGGTAGACGCCGTTCTCTCGACTAGACCAGCCGTAACTTCGTAACCGGGTTAGATTATGGCCTTGAATCTCTCTTTGCTAGAAAAGACCTTGAATCCCAGCAGTGAGAAAATGTATTGGGCTGTTTATGCTACTAGTAGTAAAAAAAGAAACGCTATCCGATTCTCGATATCGCTGTATCTTGCTAGATACAACATAGATGTTACGGCCTCCATCTTATCACATTCATCGTCTTAAAAATTTCTGTGTGAATTTAACATTTAACATTTTTGACAGGTATATTGCAGCGTCCACTACAGACCCTTTGATTATTTGATTATTGTATTTAGTCAATTGAATGTGCACCTTACGGCTGACAGATTGTGGTTGATAATAAGTCTGCCTGCCCTCGTGGCTTAGTGGGTACTAACTCTGCCTGCGAAGCCGTGAGTCGTGGCTTCGATTCCCACCCAGTGCAAATATTTGTGTGATGAATTCAAATGTTTGCACTGTGTCTGGATGTTTCTATTTATAATAAGTATGTATTTAAAATATATTTATGTATTATATCAGCTATCTGGCCGCCATAGTACAAGCTTTGCTTAGTTTGGGGTCAGATGGTGTTGTGTGTGAATTATCCACCAATATTTATTTATTTATTTATATTTAAGTCTACCATATATATAAGTTTTCCGGTGACCACTGTGAGTACTAAATATATTTTTTCGTGGCGATTAAAGTGTTAAACAAGCCATCGTTTTGAGAGTGAGTTGGTATCAAGCGAGACTAACTCAGGTGTAGGTAAGGTAAGAGGCTACAAAATATCGCACCACATGATACGGAGGTGCGTGGGTTCGATGTCTATGCTTTGACTTTGGCTTCCAGGTAGTTATCCGTAGGGTGGATATCCGTGGGTAGTTACCATTCCGGGTACGTTCGTTAGGAGACGACGGAAATAACTCCAAATATTCCAAGAAAAACATTTTTAGAACACGTGCGAAATCCTCCAACCCACACCAGGCCAGTCAACGACTACATTTTTTTAAATATAATCCCACTGTTTTTTTAACTTAGGTAGGTATACACTTGACCACCATCTCGCTTGATGTAAAGAGACAATGTGGTCTATGATGGAGCACATTTACTCAGAATAAACTGATACACTCTCGGTTTGAAGACAACATTGTAACTATCAGGAAAAACGCATTCCACTCGTTCTTATCACAAAGTAAAGTCAACCCTCTTCATTCGAGTCTTCGAACGTTAACCACGGAACGATGTCGCTTTTTCGAGCAACGAGCAGTCCGATAAAAAAGGTGGTATTAGATCACGCAGATCAGCACACCAAATCTCATAAAAACCCGATAAGTTAGCAATTTTGCGGCGATGTTCAAGACTTTGAAGTCTGAACATGGTGAACTAAATTTAATAAATTAAAACCTAGCTCAGACGCAATCTGCCAAGCTGGAACAACCCTCTTTGTGCCTGGAGGGTTTGTTTCGCCCCTAGTAATTAAATTTGATATCACAACAAAAGTTTGTACGTCAGTTAAATCTATTTATAGCTTGATTGAAATCAGTCCACATGTCGCCTGTCACGTGACCCTTCTCCCTTCCCCTCCCCCTTCCCCACCCTCGCCCGCGACAGAGATAAAACTAATTGAACACCTGGAAACGCTTAAAACGCTACATTAGCAAATTTTCAGCGAACAGGGTAAATTTATTTATTGAAAAACTTTTGCTTGCTTGACAATTTCTGGATTTTTAATGAATTTTTAGTTTAATCATATTCATCATTTCACGCGCGTAATCAATACAAACGCGAAAATCATGAGGATGGATTGATAAGCGTTTATTACACTTTAATGCAAAAACTACTACAAAATATTTTTATTTTTTATTTTTACACTATAAAAAAGTTAACAAAATTTCGATATGAACCCATTGTTTCCGAACTAGTCGTAACTGTATTTCGGAAGACAATGGCTCCTCCCATGGTCAATCAGTAAATATATGTATGTGTGTGTGTGTGTGTGTGTGTATGTGGATGTGTGTGTGTATGAAACTAAAGGGGTATGGATGAAATTTGGAATATAGATAGATAATAATCGCGCAACACAGGCTTATTTCATTACAGAAATATGACGGGATCAGAAACTACGCAGGTGAAACCGCAGGGCGCTGCTAGTTTAATCATAACTAGCTGCCAGTTCCGGTTTCGCTTGGGAAATATCTAATAATTTATAATAAAAAAATATTGCCAATCAAAATTCGCTATCCTATCTCTCAAATTGGATCAAACTGAATATAGTGCGCAATGTTTAAAATCTAGTATACGTAGTAAAGTATGAATATGAATATGTAATGTAATTTATTCTATTTGCGTTATACGTCCAGACATTCTGACTTGCCTGAGTAACAAACGTACAGATACTGACATTAATTTAAAATGTTAGTAGGGTACTACATACATACTCTAAGGATGTCAATAATGAAAAGTTAACTCTAGAGTCTAGAGTTATATATAGATAAACATATCTTTGTCCTAACATACATATGTGTATCTATGTAGAGTATTGCCACCACACAAGTTGTACCTACACACACGGTACAATTGTTGAACTATGTTATTTTATTCAATGCCTTCCGTTTTTAATTGTAACAAACGATTGTGGCTCCAATTATGAATGTTTATGTGTGTTGGCGTGGGGTCTAGGCCGAGAGGCTGCGCGTCGAGCGATATATAAAGCCTGGGCGGGCGGCGACAGACACAGTGCCTCAAGTCCGCCCGCCCTGAGCAATCAACTGCGCCTTCTACAGGTAATATCTTTAAACTAATACTTTTATAGACTTCAAAATAAAAATAGTTTGAAATTTGAGTTAAACTCACAATACATTCTTATATTTATTATTTAACGCGCCAAAAATAATATACTTTTCAAACACTTCAGGTAAATAATATTTTTGAGTAAAAACTTCTTTTGGCGTGCCACAGGCATATTTTTCGTGGCATGTGAATTGAATTTTAGCGTCACGCTCGGGAATGATAAGAAATCTTCGGGTAAACCTGGGATGCTCATGTCCACGCCCTCCGGTTTCACCCGCGTAGTTTCCAAAGTAAGCTATCAAATCCTGAGTTTTCACTTATGTCAGCAGTTCCTATGACTGTCAATTGTTTTTTGCTTTCTTTCTTTCAATGTAAGATTCATAATCAATTTCGATTTCGAGTTTTCTTAAATTTCTCAAGTGATGATAAAACGGGCCTTATTTTTTGAGAACTTTAATCATATTACTTTTTTAGTCTCAATGTAAAATAATATTTTATTTGAGTTTGAGCCTAAGCTAATGAACTAATTTTGATGAGGATTTTTATTTAAGACGAAATAAAGATGGTAATTATTAGTTTTTGTGTCGGGAGCAGTAAGTAGGTACTTAGAATATGGAATTTGTATTAAATTTGTAATTGAATTAAACGTTCGCTTTTCGATTGTTTTTGTAAATTGTTCTTAATGTCTTAAATTATTGATTTCAACGTAGATCGGCGGATTTTTAAAGCGAAAACTTAGACACTGTTGGTATTATTGAGATAGGGAAGAAAACAATCTAAATATACATTTGTACATTAGACAAGAAAACAATTGAACACGCGACACTGTTACCAAGATATCTAAATATACATTTGTACATTATAGGTATTGTGTAAGGTTGTACAGCATAGGTTACGACTGGTGTAGTCGGGAGAACAGTGCCAATCCGGAGCCCCGGGTTCAAATCCCACGCGCACCATTTTCTTTTCGAAGTCATGTGCGTAATGCCGCTAACTTAAAAAACGGTGAAGAACATCGTGAGGAAACCGACATGAACCAAGAGTCTTTTGAGGTCGTATGTCATTCATCAGCCCGCACTTGTCCAGTGTGGTGGATTATGGCCTTGACTCTCTCCGAGAGAAAATCCCGCGTCCTAGCAGGGGGGAACTTTTAGTGCGCTGGATTGTACATAGCTAATTAGATACAGATTTTGAGACTGGAAAAAAATGTAACTCGCGAGACTGTACCCATTACCGACACTAAAGTATTAGCGGCTCGTTCCAGCTTCGCTCGGACATTGTCATATATGTCAAGAGGTCATTCGAACAGTATTGGATTTCAATACGAGGCGCAAGCGGTGTGCTGTCATCGCTTCGGCAGAGTCCGGATTATTACGTCGTGCGAGGCTGCTTGAAGACATTTCGGAAGGGGAGCACATTCCTCCTCCGATAGCCGTCGTGTGACCACGTAGTTCGGGAACTGTCTCACGTCTCGTTGATAAGAACTTTCTAATAAGAAAATTGTACCACGTGTCTAATCGTGTAGTACCTACTTTGTGTTAAACTCACTTGTAAAGTTCCTACGCATTTGTTCTTGTTCGTGAACCCCATCGAAGCCCACACATCATGTTTACTGAAGAGGACCAACACCAGTACCATCCATCCTGACTCTCTTAGTACCACTTCCGCCGACATCAGAAGTGGGATACGAGCAAGACAAAGAGAAGCGTACTACGAAGAGATAACGACGGGAGCGGAGACAAACGGCGATTACTGTTTGGAAAGCAAATTTCAAAACACTCGAATAAGACCCCGAGAAGAGCGACGCGGATGCACGGACGTGGTGTGCAATATCAGATCTTTGTTGCTGATGATGATGAAATCGTGATACCCAGTGAGGTGCTTATGGGAGCAGTATAAGCGTGGCTATCGTCAGTTTCATATCCAGGTGTGACGTGGTCATAATTTAAAGAGCTGTTTACTGCAAGATTCATAAACACTGAAACGCTCGCCGGTGCCCTATTAAAATTAAACAACGACAAATCAGAAGAGAGCGAATCTTTAGCAACTTACGGCAGTCGTGTTATGTTGCTGTTATCAAACCGGTGCGCTGGAAAGATCTTACCACAGAGAAAATTATAGTGACAACAACGGTCGCACATATTTCACATTCACCTGAAATAAATGATCGCCAATGTCTACAACAAAAACTACAAGCTGTTACCTACTTGAACCTTGAGTCAAGTACCGGAGCAGAAAAGTCAAGGGTGTGAAGACATCTCGGTTGTCAACAATCAAATGTTTTCACTGTGCGAAAATTGGACACAAGCTAGCTGATTGTTTACGCAAGTAGCAGGCGAAAGGAAAACCGACTAACAGACAGCGCGTTCAACCTTCGAGACATGACCCTCATCAGCAAGTTGCAACCACAAGCTCGACCGTTTGCTACAAAGGTGGAAACCAAGGACACATCTTCACTCGCTGCCCAGAGGGCCGCAGCAGCATCGAGACATCGCGCATACAACATAGCGAGCGATGGGTTGTCATGTGCATTGTCGATCCCCAACAGGAACGTTTTTAATCAGGTCAGTCGTTTTCAATTTGAGTCTGGTGCTGAATGTTCTCTTATGAAAGAGAGTGTGAAAAAAAAAAAAATAAGAATGTTGTCGTAAATGCGAGCAAAATATGACAACCTTACAGGGGTTAGTCAGCCAAGTGTCCCTATACAGTAAAATGCAGATTTTAAGTGTTGTTGAGAAGGATAATAATTTAATTGAAATTTGGTCGGATGTTTTGCTCCATGCCAATTTGCGAATAGATGTGATAATAGGCTGTGTAAAGATTATCTCATGGATTTAGTATTGGCATTACCGCGACACATTTTGTTCCATGACAGACAATGTAGACAATAATTGCAATTTACATCTAGTCCCGGTTGGCACACGGTAACGGACCATCTGGTTACGATACCTAACTAAAATAATTTAAAATTAATTGACACCTTAGTTTCCAAAGAACAAAAATCTTTGATTATATCTCAGTTAACCCATTATTTGGATTATTTTATGAGCGGGATGACGTGAATTCGCGTGACGACATGTGAATGTAATATTCGTCAAGCAGATTTTAATTTAACTGATTGCAATTAATTGAAACCTTCATGTAAAAGATTGATTTGATACCGCGAGTCCACAGGTGGTAGCTTAGTGTCTTTAAACAATAATGATAAAAGACATGGCACGCGTAGATTTCTTGTCGCGAAATCATCCCCGTATATCGGATCTGAGTTTAAAGCAGAATTTAAGAAAATAGTCAAACTTAGCTGAACTAATTTGTAATTGGTTACTTGCTGAAAAGTAGCGCGACTTTGAAATGTCTAAGCTCATTACTGATCTAACTAGTGGAAAATTAAATGATGACTGAACAACAGAACTTACGATATTCGCAAAGGTCTCTATCGTAAGATGCAACGTAACAGTCGTACTTAGTGCTTACCAATATTACCTGGAGCGATCAGATTGTCAGTCGTGAACAACGACATGAATCAGTCATTCATTTCGGCTAAAATCTTAGAGAAATTTGATGACATTTTGAGCATAACAGTGTTATTGTTAAAGTTAATGTTAACTACGGTAGAAACAAAAGATCGTTCATATCAAGACTCCTTAGTCAACGTCAACTTGTTATTTTTAACTGTACAATCAATGTGTGACAAAAGAACTGTTTATTGATAAGGTGATACAGTCCGTTTCATTTATCCGCTCACAACGTAGAGCTCGAGGTTGACATAAATGTAGTGTGAGATGATGCCTGATACATAGAGCATGCCGCCACTTATGAAACGCGTAAGTTTGTTCAAACAAAGGCGCACGTAAATCAATTCCCTGTTGGTGACTTTGTTTTGATTATGAATGAGAAACGTAATCAAACAAAATTTGATCAGAATTATGAAAGTCCCTTTGTGGTCATAGAGTTGCAGAGGTTCTTTGTGGAGACCACTATTAAAGACGCTTAATATTTGTAATCGTGCCTAAAAGTATGCACACGATAAGTTGAGAAAGATGCCGGAGAATCAAAGTATAACTGACGAGATTGTAGTAAAGGAAAGTAACGATGGTTAGAGATGAGAATAGTGCGTTGAGTTTGCATAATGGTCGGACCGTAGCAGAGGTTGTCGTGTAGCCGTAGCTCAGTAGAAATCGGCGTCTACTGTTTAGTAGTCCGTGAGTACGCGGTGGGCAGTCAACTCTGGCGGAGGTTTGGATGGGTTTCAAGGGAAACCATTGTGAGTCCAGTGGTGACTCGGCGATCCTGGAGGATGCGCATGATGGACCAGAGATTATGTAGAGCTCAAGCACATGTTTTGATTCAGCTGTGATCTATGTGACTCTAGTGAGAGTACATATTTTGGTTATCAAGTCAGTCGTGTGTTTGATTTTCCTAATTCTTTTGTTTGTAGATTTTGATTCGTTATCGAAGCGTCATAAAAAAATGTATTGAGAGCCTCCTCCTCTTTTTGTAAAGTCAGTTATAGATAGAGTTTTGTTGAGTTACTGGTTTTCTGTCAATTGATTTGACGAAAGGTCAGGAGTGACCGAGCTATGTGATACTGTGCTTGGAATATTGTTCCAGATGAACACACAGAGACGTGTGTCCAGCAGGATGGCCGTGTCAAGAGGTCATTCGAACAGTATTGGATTTCAATACGAGGCGCAAGCGGTGTGCTGTCATCGCTTCGGCAGAGTCCGGATTATTACGTCGTGCGAGGCTGCTTGAAGACATTTCGGAAGGGAGCACATTCCTCCTCCGATAGCCGTCGTGTGACCACGTAGTTCGGGAACTGTCTCACGTCTCGTTGATAAGAACTTTCTAATAAGAAAATTGTACCACGTGTCTAATCGTGTAGTACCTACTTTGTGTTAAACTCACTTGTAAAGTTCCTACGCATTTGTTCTTGTTCGTGAACCCCATCGAAGCCCACACATCATGTTTACTGAAGAGGACCAACACCAGTACCATCCATCCTGACTCTCTTAGTACCACTTTCGCCGACATATATTTATTTTTTAAACTCTGTGTACACACATAGATATGTACCTATATTAGATAGATATTTTATCTAAATTCTTTAACTATGTGTACAAAGACAGACAGAAACTCTTTGTTCTTATAAATGTATAAAAATTTATATGAGGTTATGTAAAGAAAATGTTACAGGAAGCTCTAGAATAACAAGAACAAAATTAAAAATTTTGACTAACCTCAGATTTTTTATCCGTACAATATTCTACTAGTCAAGACCTTTCATTTGATACCCATATTAAGGGAGTTGTGAAAAAAGAAATGTATTTCGCCATTTTGTGGAAGCGGCCATCTTGAATTTGAAATTTGTCGTAGTGCAATGTATTCTACTAGTCAAGTCCTTTCGTGTGATACCCATATTGAGGTAGTAGTGAAAAAAATAATATAATGCGCTATTTTGTGGCGCCGGCCATTTTGGATTTGATTTTTTTATAGTGTATAGTATTTAACTAGTCAAGTCCTTTCATTTGATACCCATATTGAGGTAGGATGTGAAAAAATATTATGTCCGCAATTTTGTGGCGTCGGCCATCTTGAATCTATATTAACCAAACATAGCTAAGAACATCCTCACGGATATTAACTTTCAAATAAAAAAAACCTCATCGAAATCGGCTCATCCGTTTGAGCTCTATGGTGCCACAGACAGACACACACAAAGACAGACAGACAGACAGACCCCTTATTTATAACACCCCTTTTTTTGGTCGGGGGTTAAAAAAGAACTATTTACATATTTATAAATGAATGTTACGTAATGGTGGTAAGTCTAAACGCTGCGTAGCGGTGTCCTAGCTTACTATGGATCCTAGCTTGAAAAACTAGACTTGTGTCACTCGGGCATTACGTCCCAAATGGTCTCATTTATATTATATCGAAAAAGTCGCAAAATAAGTTAGAATCAACAAAAATATCAAATTATTTACATTGGTTTTATTTCGTCTACTCCGAACCCTCGCTGTTTGAATGGAGCGGTGCGTTTAGTTGGCCTCCCTTTTTTTCACAAATCAATTTTATTCAAATCTGTTGAATGTATGGGCATGGGCACAGATAAGGAATTTTTTGATTGGTGTGTGTGGGTTTACTTGTTAAATCAAAGTCGGATTTAGATAATAATTACATTTGCGTATTTTTAATTTGCGACATTAACCGACGTATCGACCGACAGTTTTTTGTCGTTATTTAAAAATATTTTGTTTTCCCGAGTGTCAACTGTTAGCGTTTGCTTATAAATGCTTACTTGCTAGAATTTGGTTGGATATAGGTATTAAAAAAAAAATTGTCTAAAAAACTACTCTTACGAAACAAGTATTATGGAGCCTCCTTTTAAGGTATTGTTTAATATTTTTTTAAAGGGGACACACTGATTTAAAAAAAAGACTTTAGTTACCTCATAAGATTGCCAACTGACCGAGGTAGATACACAAGAACGGTCTACTGGTGCGTGCGCGTGCGCGTATGCCATGTGCGTAATGCCGCTAACTAAAAAAAACGGTTAAGGGAATCATCGTGAGGAAATTAACATGTACATAAAATGTTTCGAGGTCATGTATCATCCACCAACTAGTAGAGTAGGTATTTACTGCGGAACCCGTGGTCAGACTATCGCCTAACTCACACTTATCCAGTTTATTATTCCTCTTATAAGAAAAATTTTCATTAAATTTCCGTTAATTAATTGCTCCGGATAAGGTTTGCTTAGGTAAAAATAATTATAAGGGAACATCCTACGCAAGAGTGGGACTTCTTTTATTTATTTCTATACCAATAATACGAATAAAAGTATACGTAATAAATATGCCCTTTAGTCCTCATAATTGGTCTCGGGGTTACGTCTAAAAAAAATCAATGGATCAATTCTTTATTTCCTGGGTAACACAGTTCTTATAAAATATGGCTTTTCACGCTAATAGATAATATTACCTAATGCTAAAATCCTATTTTTTCTCATTATAGTATTATAAATGTCAATGTAAGGAGGCTCGTTGCTCGATCACGTCGTAACGTATGAACGGCTCGAGTTGAAATTAGGAACATAGTTGGATTACAACTCACATACACACAATATAAACAATTTACAAACGAACGAATAGGTAGATAAACTCTATTGTAATAAATAAAATAAATTATTTTATTAAAACAAAATACTCCTATATTAATACACCTTTTCTTGGGAGTAGAACGGCGGAAAGATGGCCATAACCCTGGCTACGGCGCTGGGTAGCTATGGGCAACCTTTGTACCAAATACGAGCCAGAGCGGGAGCAGTATAAACAACTAAGTTCAAACGAATTCTTAAATTATGAAAAGGTAATTTCAATTCCCCGTAGATCAAGGTTTGAAGCTAATCCCTACCAAAGATACCGAAGGTCATCGTTATTAAGTCTCTTGTAAAATTACTTTATTATGTGCCTACATATTGAAGAACGTAATTAATTAAATGAAGATTATATCATTATTTTGACCATTGACCATGTTTTTACTATTAAAGCGATAGATAGACATAACAGATAGATTTCCAACGCAATCATTACCGATTTAAATTCGGAACGACAATCCTTGTCTCTATCTTTCTAATGGGATAAGACAAAGAGGGAGAGGTTTGATTCCGTATCGAAAACAATCCGATTGCGTTATGAATCAGGGTACTGGACATAGGCCTCTCCCTTGGCTAACCATTCAGCCCGTTCCTCAGATATAAATAAATCACCCACTGCCTGCTGCCGTATCGTCACTCCATCTAGTCTAATGAAGTTCTACTATACAATTTTAATATATATATATATATATGCAGTTAAGTATAACATTCTACATGTGCCGGTTTGCGGTCACCACTCAAGAACACGGCTACCCCAACGGTTATCAGTTCTGTGACAGATATGACCGACCCCATCGGCGCTAAGTACTTGCCAGTGCGTTGAGATAATTCTGTAATCTTTCTCTGACGGATACTTTATTCCGAAAACGAGCACTCGCTCTTCTCATATATATTTCATTTATTGACGGGTAACTTACATGTGCTATGGTTCGTCAAGCCAAAATTAAGTTTTAGCCGTATCTGGCGGGCTTATTCAAAGGGCATGCCATAGATTTCGATTTTTTTTTCGACGTTTTGGGGAGTGCAATTCTTTATCGGTTGCTACTAAAGAAAAAGAGTGCACAAAACAAATATAAATAAATAAATATACAATACAATAAGAAACAAATTTAAGAGTAAACAAATAGTACCTAAGACATTCTATTTATTTATTTACTAGCTGAACCCGCAACTTCGTTCGCGTAAGCAGATGTTACTGACTTATACATTAATTGGAAGTATCGTACGTCAAATATTTGGATAAGTAGTCATTGAAAAACCTTTGAGTTTGAGTGAATTTGTTTTTCCACACAAAAATTTATTTAATTTTATCATCTTTATTTTTATTTTTTTAAACAAAATCAAACATACTTAGTAAGGTTTCGTAGTATCGAACATAGCCGCAAGTGTTAAATTTGTAGGATTTTTTATAGGATACATTATGAAAAGTCTGAAGCTAATGTGCATGATCTGATACCTACTTACCTATTTCTTTTTATCCGCAAGCCGTTTTCTAGCTGTTACCCGCGACTTCGCCGTAGTAAAATTTTGAAAGAAGCCTGTGTGGAATCAAAATAATTAAAATTTTGAGTTTTAATGATATTCAAGCAAGTTGAACCCGTAAATCTAAGCCAAGTCCTAGTGAAATATTAATGTATGAATTTAATTGTAGGTAAAACAGAAAAAAATCAAGAACGAAAGAACCCAAATTTGGCATCATAATCCTTTTAGCCAGCAAAAACTTATTAGTACAATTTAGAATACCAGTAACGCCACCTAGTGATGAAAGAAAAAATACATACCACAATAGCAAAACATCGATTTAAATGGCCTTTAGTGCTTTTAGATTTAAACTGGCATTAGCGCCGTCTAATGAGAATATTATGTTGCTTGTCATTTTGATTGTGAACGCAAATCACCTATATTATCTACGCCAAAACGGGTGCATATATTTTTAATTTTTTGGCTTTTACCTTACCATCACATCAAGTTCCTTACGAAAATATATGCTTATATTAATATGGAGTTAAATGAAAATGTAGACTTATTAGCCCATGTGAAATTTTAGACTCTAAACTATCTGTGTTTCGTATGTCATCCCATACCGTTGTGCCGTTTTGACGTGATAGTTAAAATTTGTTTCCTTAGGGCCCATGCTTCTTTTTAGGTTGATAGGTAATAAATACATAAATGTGGTATTTCAGACTATGAGTTATTTCTGTTTCAATTTTCTACCAAATTTGCTTAGTCTTTCCTACGTCACAGTAACCTATAAGTAACCGATTTGTTATTTCTGAGTTCAAACTACGTGTGTTTCGAATTCCATCCAAATATGTTCAGCCGTTCCAACGTTGTCCTGTAAATATTATGAATGTCACTGTTTGGATGTTTGTTACGTAATACATAGAGTACTTATACATAGGCAATGTTTGTTGAACACTACCTTTAAATTTTAAACAGTATTTGGATTTAAATAATACGTTTTCTAATAAGTTACGGCTGGTCTAGTAGGAGTCAGTCAGCTGACCTAGTCAGGAGAACGGCGACTGTCGATCCGGAGACCCAGGGTTCAAAACCACGCGCACCACTATCTTTTCAGAGTCATGTTCGTAATGCCGGTAATTAAAACGGTGAGGAAAACACCGTGAAGAAACCGAAATCTACCTATAATCTAAGTTCTAAGTCATATGTCATCCACCAACCGACACTGGGCCAGCGTGGTGGATTATAGCCTTGTCTCTCTCCTAGCGAGAGAAGGCCCGACGCCCAGAAGTGGGAACATTTAATGGGTTGTTCATGCTGCTACTTATTATGCTGATATGTTTTCTCCAAAATACAAAAATCTACTTCAATGACAGGTAATTTAATTCTGTCATTCGACTAAATTTTATAAGAAGGTATAACTATGTCGTACAGATAAATCTAAGCTGTTTTTAGTTTTTTGTTGATATTTGAAAAACTACCTCCCTGTTTTCGATATCTAAGATCACCTCTGAAGTGTTTTCTACCAAACAAAAAAGGAATTATCAAAATCAACTAACAATTAGCGGAGTTATCGCGTAAAATAAAACCAAATAAAAAACATGCAACCCGATTGAGAACATCCTCCTTGTTTGAAGTCGATTATAACCGAATGATGTTTGTTTTTCCACACGAAAATATATTTTTGACAATTATTTTGTCATCCAAGACGACGCGACGCGATCACGTGGGCACTTTCTAGAATCTAGATATTCTGTGGATCGTCTGTAATACACTGAATACTTAAAAGTTAGTAGGTATGTACCGAACGCGCCGCGCGTGTCGTTATTATTTAATGTTTGTGTAATTTCCGAACCAACAAACCGATATTGTTCAAATTTTGACGGAACAATATAAAAAAATGTGTTCTTTCTAACAAAAAAAGAATTAATGAAATTAAACAATGCAAACATGAGTTACAACCAAATACACATTCTGACTTTCACCCCCTCCCGCAAGAAAACCGATCAGAATTTGGGGATCAAAAGTAGCCTACCGCAATGTCCTTAGTATAAACTAAAATCATGCCAAGTTTCAGCTGAATTGAATCAGTAGTTTCGGCGTGATGCGTGATCCCTATACAGAAAGACAGACAGACAGACATGAAAGAAAAAAAATGCAGTTTCGCCATCAGCATCGACTATGGAGTGCCCCAAAAAAAATTTTTCTAAATATCTTCAATGTACAGAATTCGACCCGTTACAGTTTTATTATAAGTATAGATTTATCACACAATACAAGTCACAAACATAAACACAATATGTAACTTAGGCATAACTCAAGATTAGGATTCTAGCAGTGCCCTGTGGTTTTCCCCGCGTTGTTTCCGTTCCTATTGTTTTCCCGGGATAAAAAGTAGCCCGTGTTTTTTTCAAGCTATAATCTAAATGTTTCAAATTTCAAGTCGATCCGTTCATACGTTACGACGTGATTGAGCAACAAACATCCAAAAAATTGACATTTATATTATTATTAATAGACACCAGACATTCAAATTTAAATAAATAAGTATTTCACTATACAGTTTCAAAACTGTAATAATGACTTTAGTTTTCTGTCTTGTATTTACGTAACTTATTCTTTGATACTCATAAAAAATGTCGCGTTAAATGTTAATAATAGTATAACAAGCAACTTATTTATAGCTTTAAGGCGTTTGAAACACGTCAGCAGTAGTGTTCGCTAACAAGGTCCTCCCACGAGGAGGAAGCCGGGGACATGTGAGGGTGGTCTTCAAAATACCCTCTCGTGTCACATGGGGGCTGTGACAATAGGCGCTACATTGAGAGCACAGCCTACAATATGTACTTATCTGTATTGAAAGCTAAATGCCGTACAATACAGCTGTCTGTACCTATACATGTTTTAGTAGTGGTAGGACTCTTGGCAGAGTCCGCCTGGGGAAGTACCACACCTTTGCCAGTTATTCTACCGCCAAGCAGTATTGTGCAAACATTACTGTGTTCCGGTTTGAAGGGCAATGTTTCCAGAGAAATTACAGGGCTTAGAGATATAAGATCTTAGATCTCTGGGTGACGAGCGCAGTGCAGTGCTAGGTATTGATTTGGACTCTTCATGTTCCAATAGCTGCGTGTCACTGTGCTGTTATGTGTCAGGCATGTTGCTTACCATCAGGCACATGTCCTGATCGTCTCGTCACTCTTTATTTAAAAAAAAAAAAAAAAAAAAAAAAAGGTCAGGTTCTACTTATTATGATTTTTGAACGGAAAACTTCTGAACCCGCGATGAACACATTTCGGTTAGGCAAATCTTAAAGTTTCTCGTCATTGATATGCTAATGTAAAGTAGCGTCGGAATGGCAACGGAACAACAGTACAGGACGTCTACTGTCTTTCTACGAAAAACGTAATTTCGAAATAAGCTCGCGACTTTCCTACTCTTTTTTTTTAAATTAAATTTAGCAACTCCACAGACTCCGGGGTCCGTGACCTTTGTCATTTGTTTTCTTTTTTAATCCCCGACCAAAAAAAGGGGTGTTATAAGTTTGACGTCGATGTCTGTCTGTCTGTCTGTCTATCTGTCTGTCTGTGTGTGTGTGTGTGTGTGTGTGTGTGTGTGTGTGTGTGTCTGTCTGTGGCACCGTAGAGCTCAAACGGATAAGCCGATTTCAATACGGTTTTTTTATTTGAAGGTAAATATCCGTGCGGATGTTCTTAGCTATGTTTGGTTAATATCGATTTAAAATGGCCGCCTCCACAAAATGGCGGACAAAATATTTCTTCACAACCTACCCCAATATGGGTATCAAATGAAAGGGCTTGACTAGTAGAATACTATACACTATAACAAATTTCAAATCCAAGATGGCCGCCACCACAAAAAGGCGAATTACATTATTTTTTTCACTACTGCCTCAATATGGGTATCAAACGAAAGGGCTTAACTAGTAGAATACTTTGAACTATGACAAATTTCAAATCCAAGATGGCCGCTTCCACAAAACGGCAAAATACATTTCTTTTTTCACAACTCCCTTAAGGCCAGGTATTTCTGTCAAAATAGGCATTTAACGCTATCTTGTTCTCGCGACCGTCATCGGTGACGGTGAATTCGGTGCCACAGTGCAGAAATAACATTAAAATATTGGACTATGTAATTTAAACTCATTTTTTGTTCAAGATTTGTTTATGTTTGTTTGTTTATGATAAGAGTTTTGTTGCTATATAAACGAAGAAATATTAAATTTATCTATACTCGTAGGTATACAAAACTCAACCTTTTCTTTTTTGGTCACACTATAAGTCGAGAACGGCTTTTCCAATTTCATGCATCTTTTTAAAATGTTTCCTAATAATTCACAAGTTCGTCTAAAATTTAAAAAAATGTGCTGAAACGTAATGAAAGGCCAGTAAAAATAGAAGGTTTTTTGGTTACTTTGCACTAAATTTCTAAACCAATTTTTTTCTATGAGGTAGATCACTTACTGAGCATAAAATTACAAAATGCTCACAGATCCAGGTAGAGCTTCAAACGAACGAAAAACAAACTGTTTTAGCCGATATTTTGGAAAGTATATATTTTGACAATAATTGTAGAAAATAAAATCTTGCATCTTTTGTTGCTAGTAAACTTTTTTTGTAAAACTTACCGTTTACGATTTATAACCCATTTAATGATACGGTTGCGATGATGCCGATAATAGTGGATGAAAATGATGTGGTCTACGATGGAACTTGCTTCTCTAATAGAAACAAGCACATGTACCTCGTAACCCCAAGGTTCGAACCTTCGACAAAAACTCACTCTGGCAATGCGTTTCACAGCTTAGTGGTTCTTATTACAATTTAATACACTATATGAAAGGTCTTAAAGTTGTTTTAAAAATTCAAAATTACGGCCCACACGCCCTTAATATGTGTATCAAATGAAAGGGCTTGACTAGTAGAATGTTGTACTGATAACAAATCTGAGGTAGTCGGGGGGTTAATCAAAATTTTTTAATTTTGTTCTTGTTTACATGAATCATGAATCTTGGACTTTCCTACTCCCTCCCATCATTATTTATTCGGTTGTCTTTTGTTTCTTCAATTCGATAAAAACGCGGCTCTAGATTTCACATCGCAGATTCAATTGAAATTCGTTTTATAATTATCTTCGAACTTTTGTAGTGATAGGACTCCTAGCAGAGTCCGCCTGGGGAAGTACCACACCTTTGCCAGTTATTCTACCGCCTAACAGTAAGGTGAAAACATCACTGTGTTCCGGTTTGAAGAGCAATGTTTCCAGTGAAATTACAGGGCTTAGAGATATAACATCTTAGATCTCTGGGTGATGAGCGCAGTGCAGTGCTAGGTAATGATTTGGACTCTGCATGTTCCAATAGCTGCGTGTCACTGTGCTGTTATGTGGCAGGCATGTTTCTTACCATCAGGCACATGTCATGCTCGTCTCGTCACTTCTTATTTAAAAAAAAATCTAACTCCAGCAATAGTTTTCAAACTATTAGAAAACTATTGTGATATGAATGTGAATATGAATTGTGATATGTGTAATATGAAAACTTTTCGTGGCCGGCCCTTCTACCGCCTAACTAAACCGGCTTTCGCTTTGCTATTGCGGTCTCTATCATTTCAAGCGAAAAGAAAAGAGACAGATATATCAAAGCTAAGACAGTTTTAGTTAGGCGGTAAAACCCCGGAAACCGGAACAGTAGTATTATTAGATCATGCAGATCAGTTCTATGAGTTCGTGCGATGTTGCCAACATCGTAGGTATACTTTTTTTACCGATTTGACTTCGGTCTTAAATGTTCAAGTTTTTTGGATAGCTTAAATCTTCAGTAAACGTTAAGACTCAATGGCCTATCTCAATCCCCTGCTGTCTTTGAAACGTCGACTCAAGGCGTATAAATAGGCGTAATTCTTGAAGGCAACCATGAAACAATATCGATAAGCTTATGAGCACTGCAAATGAAATAAAATCAAGGTGTTTATTTATTGAATTAGACTAAATCAGCTGCACAGTCCACGTAATGTATACGTTAAAAAACCCGACAGGCTTACAAACTTGCGGCGATGTTCTAGACTTTGCAGTATTTTATATTTCTAAATCCAATATCTACATTAAACGTACATAACGGAAGATAACATAAGAACTAGCTGAACGGAAAATTGTTTTATTGGATTTATTTAAAAAGCTTTGGCGGCAAATAAACAGCTAAGCACGGCTTATGCAAAGCAGACAGTAGGGTTGTCTAGATGAACCGGCGTGAGAGAATAAAATCCAATAAATAGGATTTGAAACGTTAAAATGGGTTTGATAGTTTTGGTGTATTACTGCAGAAATCCTGCTCGCTTAACTTTCATCATCATCAACACTTTCCAGCGGATCGTTTTGTAGAAATTACGGGCTATAAAGATTAATTATCTTATATATCTGGGTTACGGACGTAGGGCAGTGCTAATTTATAAATAAATACATAAATGTTGGTAGACAATGCACATATAACAACATCTGACCCTAAACTAAGCAAAGCTCGTAACATGGCGGCCAGATAACTGATATAATACTTATATAGTCATAAATACATACTTAATATACATAGAAACACTCAAACACAGTGCAAATATGTATTTGAATTAATGACACATATTTGCACTGGGTTGGGAATCGAACCCTCGACCCTCGGCTTCGCAGGCAGAGTTACTTACCCACTGAGCCACGAGGCCAGTCATTTATTAAGCACTGTTTTGGATTCCTTTTGACACTGTGTTGTTACATGACACGGTAGTTGCTCGTCTTGTCACTCTTTACTATACAACTAGCTGTACCCGGCCACGCTTTGCTGTGGGACATTATGATGCAAAAATTAGATAAAAACAATTCCTGATGCGGATTATATATCATTGTAAAATTTTAGCTCGATCGGTGCATAACTTTTTAAGTTTTTGAAGCGTACACAAACCAACATAACATTTTTATAAATAGAGATGTGTGTGCTAAGCACACACAAAACTTTATCGGTAATCGTAATGTATATTTTCATCGTAAAGAATATTATGTAGAATTATAATAGATCGTATTAATAGGACAAATGAGAAACAAGTCAGAAATTAAAGTTATTACTACTGCTGTATCTTTTTGTTTTGTATTGGTGGTACACTTACCAGAATCCGCCTGGGGAAGTACCACACCTTTGCCAGTTATTCTACCGTCAAGCAGTAATGTGCAAACATTACTGTGTTCTTACTGTATTTTAAGTGACGAGCGCAATGCAGTGCTAGGTAATGATTTGGACTCTTCATGTTCCAATAGCTGCGTGTCACTGAGTTGTTATGTGGCAGGCATGTTGCTTACCATCAGGCACATGTCCAGCTGGTCTCATCACTCTATAGCACTATACTATAAGAAAATCTTTCTCGCTCGGGTACACTCGGTGGTCCATTGTACTTTATCAAATCAGTAAAATACCTATGTACTAGTTAACATAACATCGTTTAAAGTTAATACGTCCACTGGTAGCTTTACGAACACCTGCGGCGGTCGTTAGTTAGCCTGTTAGAAAATGTGTTTTCCTTTGATCTCCGATCCTCGTCCCCGGCCCTTTGTCTAGTGACGTCTTTTGTTAACAACTTGGTTAGAACAACTAGAGTTGTTTTACTTAATTACCAATGCTGTTTTTTGGAAATAAACGATTATTATGTTAATGGAATTTAGTAATTATTCATTTACTTTACAAATAAGCAATTGGCGAGAACGTGGGATTTCACATTCGTGACGTATGTTTGAATCCCATCTGAGTTATTGGATATTTTTTTAATAAACGTCAATATAAGTGAATATTCATTTCTTCTCCTCATGTTCAAAATAATTTCGCTTAGGCCCATGACTCTACTAAATGAAGCTGAGACTAATAGGAAGCGTATAGAGTGTATCTCTCTACTTAGTCTGTGGTGTATACTCATACTCATTTATTGCATTGCATACTTTCGGTACATGTCAATAAGTTATTATAATAATACATATAAAAAAATAATATATGCAGGTGTTCCAACCTTAATAATTTAAATTTAAAAACAAAAATAAAATAAAATACAACATGTCAATATAAATTAAATATTACAACATGTCAATAATCATAATTCTGAGTATTACAACATTATACAAAAAATAATTGTCATAATAATACAATATAAATAAATTATAGCTGTTTGCTATCAAGTTATTTCTTTTAGCGTCATGAACTCATTCTCAATATCATAAAATGCTAGTTCGATAAGCCAGCGCTTTAGTCTGCTTTTAAAGATTTCAGTATTAGGTGCTTCGACGACATCAACCGGAAGTCGGTTGTATACCGCCGTTCCCATGACATGAGTCAACCTCGCGGACTTCTCAAGCGACCGTGGAATGCATTTTAGCCTATGTTTGTATAGGTAGCGGTTTACTAAACTTCTAGTATACTGACGTAGTTTCCGTTTTATATAAAATAAGGTTTTATGTCCTATAAAAAAATATGAAAAGTAGTACTAAGTATTGTATGAAAACATAGTTATTATACTCGTATAATGCTTGACAGTTTTCTGTACGATAATTATTTACTACATTTAAGTAATTATTTAAAACTTTGAAAACGTATACAAATTGCTTTCGCTTTCTTTTGTTTTTATTTTTTATTATTTGACGTGTAAATTGTACATTTATCAATAGAGAACTTTGAGTTTGACTTTGAAGGTACGTATTTTCTGTTCTACAAACGAACTTGACACTGTCCTTGGGGGCTTAAACGACCTGGATTCCATTGTAGAACAGTCTCCACGATCATAATAACGCTACCCTTATTCTTATTAGGACCCATCTCATACTGTCACATCGTTATCTCCTCTGAAATGTACTTACGTACGTAGTCAGTGTAGAGACTTGGCTTACATAGTAACTTTCAAATAGCACTGGTTAACAGGTGTCATGTTATACTAGCAACACCCTACAGTTTTACCCGAGTAGTTCCCGTCCCGTTATTTTTTCGGGATAAAAATAGGTAACAAAAAGTGTTCTTCCAGACCATAACAGTAATCCGTTCATATTTCATATAATTTATTCATTCGTCTGTGTCTTGGTTGTCACGGGCCTTTGGTCTATAAGGTTTTAAACGCATTCATTTTGAAACTTCGTCAGTGATGTAATTAATTAAATAAATGTATGTAAACTTATATCTAAACTACATAAATATAGTATAATAATTCACAAAACCTATACATTTTACAATACACAAGTGTAATACCTAATGTAATACCCAATAATAAGTATAATATAAGGTTTTATAAAAATACCCTCATTATTTCTAGAAAAAATAAACAAGTTCGTAATTCTTTGAAAAGTTCCTAATTCTTTTTTGCTCTCAATGTAGCCCTAATCAAAGGAAATATTTTCGGGCTGAGTAGGTGGCGAAGCCTCTTGATATTTTATACCAAATTAGGGATTCTTCGGTAAGTCCTCATAACAATGCTTTGACTGTATTTTGACGAAGTATTTGAGTTTTTCTACCTAATGTTACCAATTACCAACGAACCTACGTAATCAGCTCGTCGTCAGAAATCTGTCGATACCATAGATCGTAGAACTCAAGATTAGACCTCACAAACTTCAGGGCGCACGGAATCACGTTAACGTTGGGAAGAGTGAGCTCACTCTTTCCGTGCTAGTCCGTTGTAGGAAGCGGGGGACGCCGGTCGTTTATATCTATCACTGATTTTGATCATTTTGAACATAAGTATAGAAGATTATGCCTTCCTGTGCATTCAAAAAGTGTTCTAATCATTTTAGAAACTCAAGTAAATCTAATAGCATTAATGCGTAAGTACAATATTTAAAATTATTTCAAATATTTTCTAATTACATACCTATTAATTTTAGTATTAAAATTAACGTGGTTATTACACATATTTAATTGGATAACGGGACACTCATGTATATACGGTCGGTCAATCCGACTCGAGTTTCGACCGCGTCCGGCGGCCTTTTTAAGGAGAGTGCACGCGTGACGGCTGCCCGTTTGGCACTGAAACGGTAAACTTAGTGCCAAACAGGCAGCCGTCGCGCGCGTGCACTCTCCTTGAAAAAGGCCGCCGGACGCGGCCGAAACTCGAGTCAGATTGACCGACCGTATATACGTGAGTGTCCCGTTATCCAATTAAATACCTATTAATATTTTAAGTAGCCATTTTAATCACCGTCACTCACTTACATCACATCACCGTCGCCGGTTACACGTCACCGTGTGACAGAGAGAGAATAATACCAATTATAACTAGCGCGAGTGAAATAGATGTCTTAGATAGAGACAAATATGTCTTAGATAGAGACATGTCACAGCCGCAGTTTGTTACCAATGTCAAGATGTTCAGGGCAAATCTTGAGTTCAACAATCTTTGGTCGTTACGGGTTTTTCAGAAAACTGAAATTAAATGTAATGCATGTTATCATAAATATTTATTTTCGTGTTTCGGCATATAGCAATTAGATTTATTTTTCAGTAACTAAACGGCGTTAGGTAGTTTCTCTCACTCTTCTAACACTTATTCTAGTACATAAAAGTATACGAGTATCACCCTCATTCAATCAAATGGTTGTTATGGAATTTTAAAACCGCATCGCCCTATTTGAAATGTAGACGGTTATAAGAGTTTTACTTTACGAAAATGTTTTCGTTAAGATGTCACATATTTATATAGATTTACAATGCTCTACGATAAAAACTAGCGACCATAACTAAACAGCATACTTTGTGTCCACTTTAGGAATGAGAATTGGGTTTTGGGTGCCTCGCTTACAAGAAATTAGTCGAACCGTCCATACAATTTTCAATTTTGTGGATCATATCATGTCCTCGAAAGGGGTCTTTTTAGCGAGTGTTGGTTTCTTCACAATTAGTAGGTCTGGTCTCTCCAGAAACCCAAAAAAAACATGAATCACTGTTTGAATGAATCTATTTTTAATACGACTGAATGTTATAAGTTTAGTATGACTTGGTTCTTTGTGTGATGGTGTGTGTGAATACATGACTGTGCCGGCATCGTAGCTTCTGCACGAATGAATCTATTATAAGCTTGTTTGAAAGGTGAAATAGTTGAGAATGTCTTTAGCTTAATTTTATCAAAATAGGTTGAGCCGTTTCAAAAACATCGGCCCTTTTGATTTTGACACTCTTTTGTTAACTTGGTATGTTTTTTATGCAACTATTAACTTTTATTGGAGCATCTTTCTCAACTCAGTTTTTTAACCCGTCAGTACCTACGGAACCCATATCGGCTCGGGGCCGGATATGTGTGTGTGAAAAAAAAAACACAAAATAATTCATAAGTGAAGGTTCAACAAAATAAAATCTGTTTTTTTTCGTGTAGAATCGTGGTTACTAGCATGGCGTCGAGAATAATAGCGAGCGGCGCGTGGCTGGTGCTAGTGACGTCACTGGTGGCTGCGATCGACCTCTATGACGAATTGCCTCCGGGAGACCTGAACCCCATGTACCAGGTAGGTAGCTGGTAAACGAACATACTGTATATTGGATGATAGATGATGATGATGATTTTCGGTAAGCAGCAGAGGTCATCCGAGAGCAACTGCGTGAGGTTCTTTACAAAAATAGTATAGATCAAAGGTTAATGTTTAGCCGGGAAAAGGTCGAGACAGAGTTCGTGTGGGGAAGTATCGCTCCTTGGCCAGTTGTTGCCCACTAGACTGCAGGCCCGTGAACAAAATTTATGGGTCATCTGATACAGCAGGAGACCTATGTAGGATTATAGAAGGGTATAAAGTAATAAGATTGCCACTATGCCATCACTTGTAAGCTGTCCAACTGAGTGCTGTTGAAGAGAGGGGGTTCTAAACCTCGATCATTTCTCCTTGTCGCATGATTTTTGTACGGCGTTGCGGAATAATAGATTAGAAGAGGTATTGAAACTATAAAAATTATAAATATTAAAATTCTAATTGTAAGTTTGTGAAAAAAATTCATGATTTTCCGACGATTTACAGAGTAAGTTTGGTCATTTGATTGTGTTCGGCTTTGGTTCCATACAGTTTCAGTACCTCTTCTAACACGTTATTTCGCAATGCCGTACAAAAATCATGCGACAAGGAGAAATGATCGAGGTTTAGAACCCCCCCCCTCTTCAACTGCACTCAGTTGGACAGCTTACAAGTGACGGCATAGTGCTCAATCTTATTACTTTATACCCTTCTATCATCCTACATAGGTCTCCTGCTGTATCATATGACCCATAAATTTTGTTCACGGGCCTGCAGTCTATACCTAGTACATCTACCGCCAAGCAGTAAAGTGAAAACATCACTGATTGACTATTACGGGGTATAGAGTTAAATCATCTTACGAGTAATGGATTATCATCAGTCCCTATGACTGCCAGTTTTATTTAGATTATTGGACTCAATAAACATAAGCATACGCAGTCCGCTCAATGTTCCCACTGCTGGGACTCGGTGCCTTCTCTTTCAAGGACAGAGTGAAGGGTATTCCACCATGTTGGCCAAGTGCGGGTTGGTGGATGACACATGAACTCGAATGATTCTAGGTACATGTCGGTTTCCTCACGATGTTTTCCTTCACTGGTTTTATGGAAGGCATTACGCACATGACTTCGAAAAGACAGTGCGTGTGGGGTTTAAGCCCAGGGGCTCCAGAACGGCAGTTACCGTTCTCCCGACCAGATCAGCCCTAACTAATTCCCGTAATAATTAACCAAGTACCTGGGTGACCGAGCTTTGCTCGGTTAATTAGATACATACTGATTTTCTAAAAAAAAATGAACATGAAAAAAGAACGCGGCTGGTTGGATTCGAACCCGGACCTACCATATTTCAACCACCCATCTTCCCGACTGAGCTTATACTATAGGTACTGTCGCGCGCCGTCGCGAAATTTACCATCGCATTCTAATCTTTATGTAACAGTTTTTCGTTGTCTAAAAACGCGCATAAAACGGCGTTTTTTTTAAATAAAACCTGGCTAGATCCATTTATCGTCCCCGAAACCCTTTGGATACATAATTTCATGAAAATCGTTCGAGCCGTTTCCGAGATTCAGATTCTATATATATATACTTACTAATGTTGATTGTAAGTTTTATAAGTCTCGAACAGATGGTGTCTCAGTAAGCTATATAAATGAACCAAACGAAGTTGGGACTGGTTACTAGTGAACTTATATTAACGAAGGGTCTGTCCGTCAGGAGCAGAACTACATAGACGGTTTGCCGCTGGAACCGACCACCAGGGAGGAAGAACTGAGGAACCTGGTTCTCTACAAGATGATTACGTCACTCCGGAACCAAGCCGCAGCATCGAACTTGCTGACAGGGTGAGCTTACACCACCGCGTGGTTTACCATCTTCACTACACCACCGCGTGGTTTACCATCTTCACTACTCCACCGCGTGGTTTACCATCTTCACTACACCACCGCGTGGTTTACCATCTTCACTACACCACCGCGTGGTTTACCATCTTCACTACACCACCGCGTGGTTCACTACACCACCGCGTTCACTCACACCACCGCGTGGTTTACCATCTTCACTACTCCACCGCGTGGTTTACCATCTTCACTACACCACCGCGTGGTTTACCATCTTCACTACTCCACCGCGTGGTTTACCATCTTCACTACACCACCGCGTGGTTTACCATCTTCACTACTCCACCGCGTGGTTTACCATCTTCACTACTCCACCGCGTGGTTTACCATCTTCACTACACCACCGCGTGGTTTACCATCTTCACTACTCCACTTTCGTTCCATGCCTCGGCTACGCCGCCTAGTAGTGCTACCAGGGACTTTCAGATGTCCAGATGGCAATCTTTGACGAAGAAATAAAAGGACAGTACCTAAGTCTCAAACAAAACATTACAAATACAAAACCCTCAGCCTTGCAAACTTGCCAAAGTTGTCACATGACTGACAGCTGACTCGTAAAATCGCGTTAGTAATTGCAAACCGGCGTAATTTTTGGACCTGCCAAATCCGACTGAATTCTCATCGATCAGGCTGGTTTATCGAATCGGGATGATTTTCGTTTTTCGTTTCAAAATGAACTGTAAGTAAATATCGTTGATGGCAATAAAATATTGTAACGCAGTGATACGAGCTCCAAAGGTGGATTCTGGGACTGGGAGGAGGAAGGGTTATGGGGTCATGATCCCCCCTAGGATGGGTCCAGAACCTAGGTTGATAACCTAATAACCTAACCTAATTTTTTTTTTTAACTTTTATAGGTTTACACTTGACCGCCATCTCGCCTGATGTTAAGCGACGATGCGGTCTACGATGGAGCGTGTTTACCTAGAAGAAACCGATTCACTCTCGATTTGAAGACACCAAGATTATAACTATCGGGAAAAACCCACTCAGGCAACTCATTCCACAGCCTAGATGTTCTTATCACAAACGTAGAGTCAAAACCTCTTCGTCCGTGTCTTTGGAATATCCACCATGAAACGGTGCCGCTTCTTTGAGTTACGAGAAGTACGATAGAAAAAAGGGCAAGGAGGTATTAGATTATGCACGCAATAAAAACGCACGCGCGCACTTGTTCCAAGGTTTTGTCACTTGACCACGACTATGTGCCCCCTCTGCGCCAAAGCTGTATCCGCCCTTGATAGAGTGGCTCTGAGTTGAGAGGAAATTTTCTAAAAACAGGAATTGTGTCATCCAGATATTTTGGTGGGATTTGAAGGTATTTTTGCGGAACACCTAACAAATTTCGTAATTTCTGGGTTGTTCTGATGTCAAAAGTTAGTCATCCTGTATAGCACGCCATTTTTGGATTTGTACAGCTGTTCTGTATAATTCGGTTTAAGTATCGTTTTAAATAAACAATTAACTAGGTAGAAATAATGTAATTTTATTGCTTTCAGTATTGTTTTCAATAAACAGTTTTATTATAACCTGACCTTATAGTCTCAGGTGCCCGGCTATTGTGCGTGCTCTGCTTGGTTTGTGCCAGATAAGGTGGAGTGCTAAAACATTTACATATACGTATACAGGGTTACTGGTAATCAGTCTGCATCCCTTTATATTAATTTATGTATAATACATAATATATTGGTGGACAATTCACACACTGCACCATCTGACCCCAAACTAAGCAAAGCTTGCACTATGGCGGCCAGATAGCTGATATAATACTTATAAAGTTTTTAAATACATACCTAGTATACATATAAATACCCAGACACAGTACAAATATTTGAATTCAGCATACAAATATTGGCATTGGGTGGAACTCGAACCCACAACCCTCGGCTTCGCAGGCAGAGTAAACTACGAAACCAGTCAAATTGTGTTTAAACAAACAATATTGCTCTACAACTTTTGTTAAAACTCAATACATATCCCAAAATTATTTCTTTAGTTTTTAGTGTCCTCTCTAGTACCGTTTAGCTCTATTCGCGCCGGCACATCTTTTATTGAGCGTAGAAGAGTGCGCGGGATTTTGTTATACGTATAATATTTTTAGACCGAGCAAATTTGTTTCTTTATTTACTTAGTATGGAAAAATACGAATTTCTTTATTTAGTATGGAAAAACTGTAGAACTAAAGTTGACATATTTAATGTATTACACAAGTCCTTAAGGGCATACCCCGAGCAAATGACCTTGAGTATTTCTTACCTCATCGCACACCGCAAGAAAGAGCAAGAGAGAAACAGTAGGATTTCTCGCTGTTTTACGCTAATATTTTAGAATAAACTCTTTAAAAAATCAGATTTTGGTCTTTTGAAAAAAAAAATTGGTTGCCTGTAAAGTCGGTATACGGGCGAAAGTTTTACGTGACAACGACTTTGAGTGGTAAAATAATTTTACGGAAGGGACGCGTGCCTTTCACTTTTTATGCCTGTCTCTCTCGCTCTTAGGCGGGCTAACCACGCCCGAGTGGAAGGGACGCGTGCCTCTCACTCGCTCTCGTTGTGAGCGCATAACGTGAGCGGAGCGTAACGCAGTTTCTTGAAATGTCACCCGGCAAACCAATTTATAAGACGTTGTCACGTCCAAAAACTACCCAAATGTTCGTAATGGAATTACCTATCCGTTGGTGTAAGTACAAAATCAAAATAATAGCGGGTTTTCGAGTACCTGTAATAATTGTAATTATCAAGCATCTATGCTTGATAATTACAATAATTCTTATTTTTTATGGTTTCGTTGAGAGGAGATTATTCAAACAATAAATTCATTAACAAAAATAAACTATCATTTTGAAGCCAAGAAACTGTAGAAATTTAATGTATTTTTTACCAGTTGATATTTTGTTTTGACTAATGAGTAGAAAGCTTTGAAAACTGGACAAAAAACTCGTTTTGGTGGGGGACGCCCCTTAAAAGGATGCAGGGTGATTACCAATAACCCTGTATATTGACGTCAAACGGCGGACGGTGCGTAAAAGCATTTACTCCGAGCACATTTTGATTACTACGAGTATATTTTTTCACTCTTTATTTAAAAACAGGTATTTTTTGGAAAGCTGTGTATAATTTGCTTGTTTAATTACACAGGCCAAAGTGGATATCGCCAGGAAGTGGTCTGGTGACCCCCGAGACCCTCGACGTCGGTCTGCTGAAGGACCCTCAGCTGAAGCGGGGCTCCGACCCGAACAAACCCAAGCTCAACGCAGCGAAGCCCACACCCAAGTGGAAAAACAAGAAGGGACGAGTTAGTATGTATAGTTTTTTGACGTATAATTTGTACAATTAGGAATAAAGAACTTTGACTTTGTTAAGATTGCGATTTTAAACAAATACACGGGTAACTCGTGTTTGATATAGTCAGTCCAGTCCGACTTAAGTTTCAGTCGCGTCCGGCGACGTTTTTCAAGGAGATTGCGTGATCTCTGCTCGATTAGCACGATAAACTTAAGTCGACCTGGACTGACTATGTCAAACGTGAGTTACTCGTACCAGTGTATTTATTTAAAATATATAATAACCACGTTAGTTTTGTCGAAAGGCAATGTTTTCAGAGAAATTACAGGGTAATAAGTTGATTTTCTCCGAAAAACCCGGCTTCAATTTAAAATTTAACTCAGATTTCTAACACTTAACTTGAAACTAACTGGAAAAAAAGCTCGTTAAAATTTAACTCGACAAAATTTCTTTTGTGTTCTTTATTTGTGAATAACAAAAAAAAAATCGAAACGAAACGGCGAGGTACGATTACGTTTTTTTTTTTTTTTTTTTTTAACTTTTATAGGTTTACACTTGACCGCCATCTCGCCTGATGTTAAGCGACGATGCGGTCTACGATGGAGCGTGTTTACCTAGAAGAAACCGATTAACTCTCGATTTGAAGACACAAAGATTGTAACCATCGGGGAAAACCCACTCAGGCAACGTATTCCACAGCCTAGACGTTCTTATCACAAAAGTAGAGTCAAATCTCTTCGTTCGTGTCTTTGGAACATCAACCATGAAACGATGTCGCTTTTTCGAGCTACGAGCATTCCGATAGAAAAAAGGGCAAGGTGGTATCAGATCATGCAAATCAGTCGCACACTCTCCAAAGTGTATCCGATAAAAAACCGATAGGCTGGCAATTTTTCGGCGATGATCAAGACTTTGTAGTCTTTTTCGCAGAAGAGAGTCATTGCCTATGAGCCTTTTGGCACGTCTCTCGATCGATTCCAGGGCCTCCAGCTGATACTTAGCCGATCCATCCCAAAGGTGCGAACAGTACTCCATACAAGAGCGAATCTGTGCTTGATACAATGTGAGCAACTGTTCAGAGTTGAAGTACTTTCGCACCTTTGAGAGGACACCTAGTTTTTTGGCAGCTAATTTAGCCTTGGACTCGATATACGAGCCAAAGTTGAGCGTGGATGTCAAAGTAACGCCCAAAAGCTCAAGACGGTCAGAAACTGGCACGGATACACCACGAAAAGTAGGAGTCAGTTGGAATGGACTCCTTTTTGCGGAGAACAGACACGCCTGCGTCTTACTCTCGTTGAACTTGACCAGATTGGCATCACCCCATTCAGACACCGCCTCAAGGGTCAAGCTCAAACGTTCAATCAAACTCTCTCTCAGTACCTGGGTTTGCTGCCCACTGGCTCTCGCGCTAGATATGTAGCTCTCTACAACGGTGCTATCATCTGCGTACCCAAAGATACCGGGCTTCAACAGATCATTAATATGTAGCAGGAAAAGTGTCGCAGAGAGTACCGACCCTTGAGGGACTCCAGCATTGATAGCCATTTGATCCGACGAGCAGCCATCAATGACGACTCGTATGGATCGATCCTCAAGAAGTCCGATATCCACGCAATAAGCCCAGGAGACAAACCATAACTTGAAAGCTTGCTTATAAGGCCATCATGCCAAACCCTGTCGAAAGCCTTCGAGATATCCAGGGAGACTGCAAGTGCTTCCCGTGTTTCTCAATAGCTTCACTCCAGATGTGAGTGACGTACGCTAGAATATCCCCGGTGGACCGGTTTCGGCGAAATCCGTATTGCCGGTCACTGAGGAGGTCGTTTGATTCTAGGTACGTCAGGAGCCTGTGGTTTAAGACACGTTCCATAGTCTTGCAGAGTATGGACGTGACCGAGATTGGCCTGTAGTTGGCAGGGTCAGCACGACTACCTTTTTGGGCACTGGTTGCACATTGGCAAGCTTCAAGACTTCGGTACCAGCCCCGTTTGAGAGAAAGTCTGAATAGGCGCGTCAGTATCGGGGACAACTCAGGCGCACAAGCCTTCAACACTAGGGCAGGAATACCATCTGGGCCACTGGCTTTATTCACATCCAGATTGCGTAGAGCCTTGCGAACCTCCATTTGGCGAATGTGTATCTCTGACATAAAAGTCGGACAGCCGGATGGAGTAGGAGGTGTCGCGCTACCAGCATCAAGACGCGAAGATTCCGCAAACTGAGATGCAAACATGTTTGCCTTCTCCATTGCAGTGTGAGCCAGTGTCCCATCAGGTTTCAGCATTGGAGGTAGTGAAGGTAGTGAGGGGCGGCAGAAGTTCGATTCGACCGATTTAGCTAGGGTCCAAAACGCTTTGCTGCCCGCAGGGTACGAAGCAAGTTTGTTCCCTATTCGACTAATGTGGTCAAAACGAGCCCTCTGAAGAGCCTTTTTGCATGCCTTAGCAGCCTTGTTGAACGCTTTCTTCTTCTGGTGTACATCCCTTGCCTTACGCTGTCGAGCATCAACCCAGGCTAGGTAGGTCTCATGCTTAAGTGCTTCAGCACCTTTACATTGAGAACCAAACCAAGGGCGAGCTTTGCTGGATAATGGGACGTCGGAGTATGGAATGAAATATTCCATAGCCGTCCGTATTACATTAGTCACAGCATCCGCGCAGACTGAGGGATCACCAGAAGTGAAGCACAATGACTGCCATGGGTAAGACGCAAAGAAAGAGCGCATCTCATCCCAATCTGCTGACTTGTATCGCCACAACCGCCGGTTGCCTCTAGGGCTGGGATCAGGCGGATGGTAGACAGATACTGATTTCACCAGACAGTGGTCGGAGCTGCCTAATGGCGAAGATACCACCACAGAATAACGGTCTGGATCTGTTGTCAGCAGAAGGTCTAAACAATAAGGTGTATGCGACTCAACGTCGGGTACTCTTGTGGCCTCTTGGACCAGCTGGGTTAGGTCTAACGTTAAAGCTAACTTTCTCGTTTCCTGCCCAGCGTGATCAGTGTCCCGGTATGGGAACAGCCATTCCTTATGATGGCCGTTAAAATCCCCCAGTAACACTAATTGGGCCGAAGGGTACTTCTGTTGAGCCGCGTCCGCCGCCTCACTTAAATATTCTGTGAGCCTAGTCGTCTCCAGGTCCCCGCTGTGCGACCGATACACACAGGCATAGACAATTTTGTCTATGCCTGTGTCTATCATACCAAAGAACAGAAAACCTAGTGTCTTCAAGGTTACGGAGACGCCGACAGCAGATGTCGTCACGGGCGTACAGGCACACTCCAGCACGAGGCCGGAATTTGTGCTCCAGGGTATAACCTGGATACGATAGGTACGCCACGTCCGACGGACAACCTATCTGCGTCTCCGTCAGAAAAAAGAGAGTCGGCTGCTCAGTCTCGAGGTGGTGATGGACTGCTGAGAGATTAGAGTGCAGACCTCGAATATTTGTGGTGCACTTTAACCGACAAGGAGTGCGGCCGCTCTTTACACTTGTTTCTGTTTCCAACTTTTTTCATTTTTGTTTTGAGAGGGGGATCGGTGGGAAAACGGCAGTGGAACGAGGCCGCACACTACTGACCATTGGTCACAACACACAACACAAACACACCAGTGGGGAGCTAGCCTGGAGACTGCGGGGACGCCTGAGCCCCCGGGATGTCTATCTGGCCTTGTCATCCGGTCGCCAACCGGCAGGATAGCGCATCCGGGATTTTTCGCTAGATGGCGGGGCAGCCTTTCATGAGTGGCTAGCTCACTACTTGGGCCCCCAACTATCTGCGGTCGGTCGCGGCAACCGTGCCTCGGATCCCGCTACCCTCCATGACTAGCTTCCCGATGTATAGTATTGGTGTGTGACAGACCGGTCTTGTAGTTATGCAGCAACTGTTCTGACCCGTTTTCCCCTAACGGTGTCACTAGACAACACGTCGGAACACGGCTAGGCCGCTTGGCGCCGTGACTTAGTCTAGTGGGTGGTCACCAACCACGGCCGAAGCCTACCACCGGTAATTTGTCACCTGATTAGCACCACCCGGGGACCACGTGTGGGGTTTCAATATACAGGTGCTTCCCCACGGACGAAGGTGACTCGGACCCCTAAAACGTCATTTAGGTAACCAAATTTTAGATTTTTGTTGATATTTAAAAACCACTACCCCTATTTCGATATTTTTTATGGAACAAGTAAAGTATGTAAGTATCTATTAAACAAAAAAAAATCATGAAAATCAATTCACCATATACGTACAAAAACATACTCACAACAGAATAGAATAAAAGAATTGAGAATCTCCTCTTTTTCGAAGTATGTTAAAAACATAATGTCCCTATGTCGCTGAGTGGGGTAATTCATCTTACATCTTCTGGATGACGAACGCAGTGTAGTAATAGCCACTGATTTGGACTACTTAAACAGCTGCGTGTCAACTGTACCCAACTACTAAGCAAGTGCATATCGTACCCGTACTCTATGTGTAAAAAAATGTATTGATTTTGAAATGAAAGGAATTCTAACATAATTTTATGCAATTTTTATTATATTTTCAGGTTCCTACATGATTTGCTACTTCAAACTCTGCGCGTTCCGGCCTCCTCCTAATAAGTAAATTCACAATTACTTTAAAGTCAACATTATGAATGAAATATTGTAACTTCAGGTGGTCTCTTTTATTCTCGAGAAAAAATTATGTATGTAATGGCAAATGATTCATTCAAGTGTTTTTGATCAGTATTATATAGACAAATAATGTAGAGTAGGTGTTTTTAATCCATCTAAGTCTTTTTTATGATTATCTTTTAGATTTTTCATAAACTGATTGTTAAAACAAACCTTCTAATTTCTTGATGTTTTGCTTCTAAGATGGTTTGTAGGTCGGGACACATCCTTTTTATTCAATATAGAGTTCTAATTATGTAATTATTTTTCGTGTTAACAATAGGACTACCATAGCAAAATATGACTCCTATATCCTCAGATTAAATTAAATTAAACAAGGCCATATTTAACACTTTCAGGGACTTCCGACCATTTTGTATTTAAAATGTATCATGTCCTACCTTGTCAAACTCTTTCATTTGATATTGAGGAAGTTGTGAAAAAATGTAATCGCATTTTTACTAAAGATATTGATTTCAGGTGTATTCAAAATTTGTAACGTAATCACAAAACTGTAATTTAATTATGTTTTACAGTACGAAATTCTTCCTAAACGAATATTATAGAACGTAAGTTCCTATAACCTGTTTATATTGATTTGTTTTGGAGTTTTCAGTTTTTTATGAATACGTTTACGAAATGCTTTTCTCGCACGGCGTTGATATTTGTGACACGTTATGACGTCATATAAATAAATAAATAACAATAATTCATTTTCGTCACACATTATTATTTTTTACCTTTTAAATATTGATTCAATTTTGTTTTTGCGAAACTCTATCTTTCTACTAAAATAAAAGCTGAAGTTACTCTTATAAGTTCAGCTATCTGCTCTCTCTGCTATCTCAGAAAATCCCGTTAAAATCGGTCAAGCTGTGTCAGAGATAAGCCGGAACAAATAGACAAAAATTTTAAGACTACATTTTTTATGTAAGTACCGAATATATTTATTTTCATACGTACTTAGTGCAAAGCTGTTACATTGAAATTACAAATAGACACTTCTATTTTGTCGATTTTGATCATATCAGGCCTTTCAGTATAACCTCCTCCTTTTTGGAAGTCGGTTAAATGTCACGTGATTCCATTGAGTGTGTAAGGCTTCAGGTGGGGTTGTTACGCCACCGCTCCACACGACATTAAAAAATATTTGTTCTTACTTCAAAACATGGCCTCCAGCGATCGCCGTATTGAATGACGTCACCACCTAGTCGCTTGTTACAAATCCGAATTTTGTCGGATCAAACTTGTTCGACGTAACAAACGCCGAACATTTCTAAGCCAATTTAACTTTTGATATATTCGTTTATCGTAATTTCAGACCCCGTTGTTTTACTCGTACAAGGATAAAAATAACCTCTACAGAATAACACAGAGGTTTCACAATATGTTTATCTAGTAATCTCATATTAGTAGTTTTTGCTTGAAAGAGTAATGAACATCCACACACACATAGAAACTTTCGTATTAAAAATATTAGTAAGATATAGAGTGATGGAACGAGAAAGGCATGCATCTGATGGTAAACAACTCGCCTGCCCGTAACAATACCACGGCGCAATTAAGGCTTGTTCGCATTAGGCTAGTAATTAAGACTCGTTCGCATTAGGCTAGTAATTTAGCCTAGTGGCAAGTAATTTAGCAACTAAACGTGTATGAACAGTGAAAATTTAGTCGAGTAGTTTAGGAAGTGATTTAGTCGAGTCAATCCATTTTGTTCTATTTTCAACGGGCGAGTAGCACCCCCCACCACGCGTTCGTTGCGAGCGGTGCGCTCATTGGCTCGCCGATTAAACAGGTTCGAACTTGTCGAATTAGTCTGGAGAGAAAAATAACTTCAAACAATTTTCCAAATACGAAATTGTCTGTGGAATAACTTATTTTATTGATCACACAAATTTCCTCATTCATCTCTTCTAAAATAGCAATTACGATTTCGATAAGATTAGCTTATTCATTCATTTATTTTATTGCGTTGTAGGATCTTCATGTCGCGAAACGCTACTCACTTGTGAACTGTACTAAAGCACGGTGCGAACGATTTTTGAATAGTAGCGAGTATTTAGGTACTAAATTACTCTCTACTAGACTAATATACTAGCCTAATGCGAACAAGCCTTTAGCGCTTTTTCGTACAGGGTTAACCTCGTCGCCAGACGCATGACAGTTAAAAGGGTGCGTTGTTTTCGACTCTCTGACATAAAATAAGCACATAAATTTCAAAATCCTTTTAAATAATTAATTCAAAGATTCTCAAAGATAAATTCGAGATAAGAAAACTAAACTTTTCTGCTTAATCTTAATAATTAAAATCTGGGGTCGCAGTTTTTGTGGTTGTTCCAAAATGGCTCGACCAATTTTAACGGGTTTTTTGTACCTTTTACCAAATATTTAGATTTCAATATACGATTGCCGATGATAGGGACAAGTAAATATTCTGTCAATTATTGTTTAAAATTGTTGTAGGACACTTTCTTTGCGTAATTGTGTTGTGGTATGAATACATTAACTGCCATGAAACATGTATTTCTTCAGTAAATTCCAGCCTACCTAATTCTTTTAGGGTGTATCAAGTTGTCCAACCTGGTGGAAGCAATTTTATCAATCATATTTATTGTATAATGTCATCAGGCTCAAATTTGTGTTTTTAATACTAGGGTTTATTGAAATGTTTAGTTTGTAGGAGTATATACTGTTTCGAATCATTACGATTCGCTGTGATTATGAACAACATAAAATTGTACACTGCTACATACAACTACGGCGACAACCCTCTAGTCTAATCGTGAGAAAATAGCACTATTTTCTCTATTGCATTTTGTTGAGTCTGTAGTGTATTTTTTGCAGCTTTCCAACTTTATATTTCTCTGTAGAATATAAATTGAATTTAATCAATGGTTTGTATAATGTGTAGCATGTTTATCAAATAAATTATTATGATTCTGATGTTTGTTCATTCCATTGCCGCACTGTTTTGCAGTGTTGTAGCTAGCATCCCATTCCCCCTTTCAACGTTATTTAGCCTTTATGAATACCCAGATTCCTTGGATAAGAATCATACTATTTATTTATTATGTATCTTAAGTTTTTTTTTCTAAGGGTTCAATGGTCAAAGAGAAAACCGTTTTAGCCTTTTCGCTATTTCGGCTTGGTACAAAAACTCAAAGCTTTGTTAAAAACAAAACATGTGGTGTCATCGGACAGGAACAAAGATCTTTCGGATAATATCATCTCTACTTAGACTGTGAATAATATAGACGCATCACAATTTGCAAAAAAAAAACATGTTATTTTTATTTTCCATGAAACGATCATCTGAAAACTAAAGTTAGCACTGACACTGGTCACGGGAAGTGTTTATGCGACACTACCGTTTTATATTTTCCTTACGGATATAGTCATCATTTTTTTTTCAGTTCTGTCACACAGTAAAATCTCCTCAGGCGTGGCGCAAGGAACTTCATAATAAAAATAGAATAATATATTTTTTATTTATTATTCATAAGTTCTTTAAAATTTCTTATTAGCACACATTATATGACTCGCTAGGCCTCCAATTTACGTTGGTAAGACAGTTAATGGCATGCGAACTTAGATGCCTACTTATGCAAATTATACCATTATTATTTATGAAAATACCATGTAGGCACCTAACGAGAACAAAAAACTTATGAAAATACGAAGTACACAAATTTAATTCACCAAACCATCATTTTATTTTTACTATGTAACTTTCAGAAGTATTCAAAATTAACACCAACGTTACCATCAGGTTATCTAATAATTGTCCACTATTGGGCGTAGGTCTCTCTTATGGATTGCCACATGGTACTGTGTTCTGGTGTTCGCCACCACCACTCCACTTGCTGCCAGCCGCTTTTTGTAAGTCGTCGCTCCACCTGGCTGCAGTACGCGGTCTCCACTCTAGAACACGTCTACCCCAGTGGCTATCGGTTCTTCTACAGATGCGGCCGGCCTATTGCTACTTTTCTGATCTATGTCGGCCATTTTAATTCTCAAATAATTGTCGAATAATCTCATTTCTTATTTTATCCTTCAAAGAGACACCGAACATAAGCTTGCTCCATAGTACGATATGCGTCTTTAAAGTGAAAGACTAATTTCAATGTCAGAGTCCACGTTTCAGCACCGTATGTTAGTGTAGGCAGGACGTTCTGATTGAAGACGAATGTGACGAAATTTTCCAAACTTTGCCTAGTCTAGCCGAGTTCATTCCTCCTCCAGTTTTGCGTCTCTTAAATTGGAAGATTTGGCATAGGTAGGCATGTTTTTAATAACTTCGAGAGGAGCTCCGTCGACACGATCAGGTCCCGGTTCAACAAATGCATTGTATATGACCTTACTTTTATCTATGTTCATCCCGACCTATCCTGCGGAAGCATCTTCCAAGCTGGTCAGCATTTCCCGTAGATCTTGCAGCAATTTTGCCATAACTACGATTTCATCAGCAAATCGTAAGGAGAGGTACTCGCTATTGAAGTTGATTCAATGTAAACGGGCCTTAAAAATTTCAAAATAAGAACGAGGAGTTACTCCCACCCAAACCAATGACCCACCTCACTCTCTCAGTAACGGAAATATGCGAGATGCATACCGTTTTTCTTCGTTAATAACAACCGTGTTTATTGTGTAGTAATCATAGACATAGTTTAAAAAAAACCTTTGGTGGTGACGGAACTCTACAATGCGCGAGACCCGTCACGCACTTGGCTTTTTTGTTAGTATTTAGATCCACTCTCCACTATGCGTATCTGGCCTTGCCCTTGACTGGGTGATTATTATAACATGAACGTTATGTAAATTTAATTTTAGCGGCTATAAAATGAACTCTAGAATTAACTATCATTGGCGGATATTTTTTACATTCTGATGGTCAATTTATACTACGATAATTATATAATAAATCATCTCATCATAAATCATAATCTCTAAACCAAGCGATATATGAATAAAACGCTGCGGCCTAGTGAGGAGAGGATTAAATACCAATTTACAGTACTCGGTACTTACATTTGTTTCGCATCAAATCAACATACATACAGACACAAGTAACATTGTTTTTTTTAAACAAATGATTGGACTATCTTAAATTTCAAGTGGAAATAAAGAGAGCTAGGTCAAGACCATGTTAAATATAAAGTCAAGACCATTTTTATTAGATATGCGATAGACCCCGCCTGTCGAGCGCTTAACCTGTAAAACGGTTAAGGCTTTCCTGTTGCTGTTTCTTTAGATTCAAGTGCTTATATGTCAAAACCAAGACCATTTTTAGTTAGGCGGTAGACCACCGCGCCGATTCTTGCGGCTTAGTTTAACCTAGTTGAAAATGAAAATGAATGAAAATGTATTGGAACGAAGTTCCTTATCGCGCGTTGTGAAAGGGGGGCTAGACGGAAACAATTCTTACGAAAAGTTGTCACGACACTTTTTGCTATTGTAAGCTGTGCGGCGTCGCATGTTTCTCTGTCTGTCTCTCTCTCTCTCTCTTATAGAAAGCCAGCCAGATATTTTCATTTCTATTTCGCATTTAACAGTGTGGTGTCGCGACGATTATTTTTGTTGAGTGTATTCAGGTTTTTTGTAAATATTAAATAATAAAAAATAATAATAATAAGAAGGCAGTCATTCTTGACACAGCGCGCATCGTCAGGAGGTTCCTCAGTCTGCAGCCCTAACCACCGGTAGCATGGGCCCTGCCCCGCTGCTGGCGGCAAACTAGGTTTAGGTTTTTATAATGTTTTTATATAATTTTATATTAATATTGTAAAAACTTAGACTTAAGGAAATAAATAAATACGTGTATAATAATTCCTTCACTAATTAATCGAAAGGAACTTCGTTCCATCCGGGTGTCAATTGACACCTCTCAATTTTTTTTTATTATAACATAATTACAAGCAAATTTTTGATACAATTTAGGGTACTTAAATAAGCATATAATATGTCTTGTAGCACATTGCAAGTCACGCAGCACCTACACTAAGAAAAATCTTGTGTCGTAGATGCTGCTAACCCTTCTCCGTTTACACACGAATCCAATCGAAATAATTAATTAATTTACATTATATTATGTGTTAATTCGGTAATCAATATAATTAGTCCATTTAAATTACATTGCATTTGTATTTTAATTCGATATTCAATATAATTAAACAAAATTTTGAATAGTGCATTACTCAAATGGTACGAATTTAGTTATTGTTGTATTGACACTGTATAATATTAATTTTTAGTCTTATTAAATATCAAATGTTAATATCTTATTAAATATCAAAAGTTTGATATAAAAAATTTGTTGTCAATTCACACACAACACCATCTGACCCCAAACTAAGCAAAGCTTGTACTATAGCGGCCAGATAGCTGATATAATACTTATATAGTCCTAAACACATTCTTATTATACATAGAAACACCCAGATACAGTACAACTACTACATAAATCAGACTACGTGAATCAATAATCATTGCAAACAGTAGCAATCACGTTTAATATGTGTGAACAATAACATTTATAAGTATATATGTACATATATTTAAATTAATAAAACATTTTAGTCCCACATTGTCTCTCAATGAATACCTACCCATTTTTTGTTTGAATACATAGTACCTAAATGGTGTAGAAGCGACTTTATAACAATATTAGTTCCTTATAAAGGCACGTCTAGATTGTTATTTAGTCAAGAAACTATACCTACGACAATGTTTAATTTTATTAGTGAAATAAAAAAAAAACAATCAGGCATCAATGGACTGCTGATAGAAGTGAACACTTATGACTCAGAATTTGATGACTCACTTTGGAGCGGCCTCGGTCTGCATGGATCTGGGTCCTAAGTAACTTAACCTCTCCAATTTGTCACGTAGCCATATTATAATGAGCGGGAAATATGATAATTATTACTTTGACCAACTTCAACCTGCTATTATTTAAAATCTCCGGATAAAGTGATTAATTTACCATAATATTGTCTAAGCAATTTAGACCCAGATCCAACTCGGAGCACCTCGACTCCACCTAGTTTTGTCGCTACTTCAGAGTTTATATAAAAATACGGGACCCAGAAGCTCAAGGGAGGTCCTGAGTGGAGCAAGTCATGCGAGGCCAAGTGCAGGAAAGGTCAGGTCATTTTCGAAATCCCCTTCTGAAAAATGACAGGGGATTTATGGACAAAAATTCCACTAATCCCCTAGGAGGGGAAAATGTAAGGGGATTTGTGGAATAAGCCGAAAAGTCTGTAGTTAAGTATGTGGTAAGTACACCAAAAAAAGATTGACGAAATTGTGAATTATCTTATAAAGGTCTCCAAGCCCCAATGTCTCACTTTTTAATTCCCAATTATCAACTTTTTTATATAGGAATGAGTGACAAGCGGAATTATAATTATCTCTTTGCTTATCTGTAATTATCTCTAGTACCTGGTTGACCGAGCTTTGCTCGTTTTTTTTAAATGATATTTAGGAAGGTACGAATTACGTAGTGACGACTTACTTAGACCTACTTAGATACGAATTAAATGCGTTTATAAAAGGCTCTAAGTTTAAGATTTTCTCTGAAAAAAAAGAACAAAAAGAAAAGTCCCGAGTGTAACCATCAAGATTCGCAGCGGGGCCTGTTGACTCCGAGGGCGAGCATATTCCGTCTCAGCCATTTAGACTTAAAGAACAGTGGCGAAATAAGTTATCGTATTCTAATGACATTGTAGGAGTTTTTCATTGTCTAAAAAACGCGCATAAAATGATGTTTTAAAAAAATAAAACCTAGCTAGATCGATTTATCGTCCCCGAAACCCCTTGTACACATAATTTCATGAAAATCGTTCGAGCCGTTTCCGATATTCAGATTCTATATATATATATACCTATACCTACAAGAATTGGTCGTTTAAAGGTATAAGATATCTATCTGTAATTCAATTTCATTGGAAACGTTGTTCTTCAAACCGGAACACAGTAATATTTTGAGAACGATCTTAGTTAGATAGAAACATTTGCATCCTGGGAAGACGTGTTGAATGTGCGAATGTGAATCGTCAAGCACATGACTTGATCATCCCGTCATTCTATATTATAATTAAAAAAAACGTTGATAGAAGCGCTGTCGAGATCAGAGTGATTTGAATACATACGCTAATTTAATTTCTGTGTAAAAATTGCAAAAATGTTTTGAGCACTTTTTATGCTCGCAGTAAGGCTTGGACTCAAGTGTTAATAGAGTGCAATCTCCCACAGTAAAAATAAACAGGGTGACTAATAATAATAATTTTATTTTCAAACGGCCAAGATCTTGTATTGCTTTAAACCAAGCAGATACATTCTACCCATTTTCACACAACATAACATCACACAATTTCTTTATTTACCAGCGGCTCGTTCAGACTTCGCTCGGATGTGGTCTTCTAAAACGAAATATACCTAAGTACCTATGTTTAGTCAAAATAAACGCTACCCTGTCTCTCAAGTTGGATGAATGACTTTCGTGAAAACGATTGGCTTGGTGAGTTCACGGGGAACAAATAACATAACACTGGATTTTTATACAGGGTTATTGCTAATCAGCCTGCATCCTTTTAAGGGCATGTCAAGTACATAAAATATGTCAACTTTTGAACTACAGTTTTTTAATTAGTAATTTTTCTTATACAAAATAAAAACAGTGTATTTGCTCAGTCTAAAAATATCGAAATCTTTGTAGCAAGAGCGCATAAGCGTCTATGCGCATAGAGCTAAGTAAACATTGCCAGAAATAACAACAAAAAAAAGTAACATATGTTGAGTTTTAACAAAAGCTGTAGTTCAAGTGTTGTTTGCTTAAATATGGAACATGGCCTTAAATGGAGATAGGCTGATTACCACAAACCCTGTATATTAAGAAGAAAACAGAACATGAAGAGGTAGGCCTGCCTGTAGGTAGCCCGCTGAGCAGCAAAGGTAAAAAGTTTGAGTCGGTAAAGTGTCAAGATCATTCAGTCTGCCATAAATCAACGATGCCCATATGCTGAAATGTATGAGTAATCCATTTCCTCCAAGTAAAACCTCTTCAATTAACCCGAATATAAAATACTACCTATTTGCTTGCCTTGTAGACGAAACCTTACAGCAGTAAATTTATAAAAGTCTGTTATGAGAGCGTCTGTGAACAAAGTTGTGTAAATGAAGCCAGCTGGCACTAGGTACAGACGTTTTATTGCTAACTAAACGTATCATAAGTAATGAAAAAAGCAGTGATCTTATACACCCTGATGATTTTGCCATTTGCCCTAACTCTGGTCGTACGACAAGAACTTCCCGAGGATGCGTATTTAAACTTTACACAACTCAGTGAGAAATATGGCTATAACTGTGAAGAACATGTCATAAACACAGAAGATGGGTTTATTGGGACAATATTCCATATTCCTGGTAACGAGACTAAGCCGGTACTTCTGATGCACGGAATATTGGATTCGGCAGACGCATTTATCCTAAGAGGTCGAAAGTCTCTGGCTGCAGTCCTTTCGGACGAAGGATACGACGTGTGGGTCGGAAACAGCAGAGGAAACAAATACAGCCGTCGACATCAGTGGCTTGATCCTAATAAAGATGCTAAATACTGGGATTTCAGCTTTCACGAAATGGCCGTTGTCGACCTAAGAGCTTCTATAGACTATATTTTACACAAAAATAAGGCAAAAAGGATTAGTTTAATCGGACATTCTCAAGGAAATGCATTGTTTTATGTTTTAGGGTCTAAACTGCCAGAATACAACGATAAAATCGGTGTTGCGATAGCATTGGGCCCCATAGCTTACATGAGAGCAGAAAATTTTCGATTCCCTTTAGACTTTTTATTAAGTACAGGACAACCCCTGATAAGTTATTATCTCTCGCAAGGCGAGGGGCCAGAAATATTTGGAGAAACTTCGCCGTTGCGACAGTTTAGAAATAACGTTTGCACCAAAAGATTTGTCGGCTACTCGACTTGTGTTGAAGGGATATTTTCACCCATTGGTGGGGATGATATGGATGAGTTAGAACCTGAATTCTTCTACAAGTTGATGGGACACTACCCGACTAGCACGTCACGAAAAGATGCCGAGCATTTTTTACAAGTTGCGAAAAGGAGAGAACTTGCCGAGTATGATTACGGTCCGAAGAAAAATTTCCAGATTTACAAATCCAAAACGGCGCCTCTTTATGATCTTAGCAAGGTGACTATGAAAGTGGCATTATTGGTGGGCAGAAATGATAAACTCACTCCATCAGGAAACGTGAAACTGTTGAGAGATCGTTTGCCAAATGTAGTCAAATACCAAGTTTTAGACCGGCCAAATTTCAATCATGTAGACTATATTTGGGGAAAACACATGTACATATATTTATTTCCGCATATATTTGACCTTTTGGCGAAATATAGTTGAACTATGTACTTAAAATTGTTTTATTTATCCATAACTTCGTCCATACAACTTGAGACGTAAATTTTAAGAAATTACGTTCGTGATTAGTTTAGCTAGTTAGCGTGTTTTATTTATTTATCCATATATATATATATATATGTTTATGTTTATTATTTAGAAACGTTTTGATTCTACGTTTTTTTACGCATCACCAAAGACATGAAACAATGTTGATCATGTGAAAATTGAGTAAAAAAAGCAAATGCCGAGTGATTGTACTGAAGCAGTGCTAAAACTATGAAGTACTAAGGACTATATTTGGGGTTTATCTGAGAGATTGCATCCGCAATGAATAGACTACAAGCCCGTGAACAAAATTTATGGGGCAAATGAACCACCAGGAGACCTATGTAGGATGATAGAAGATAGAAGGGTATAAACTAATAAGATTCAGCACTATGCTGTCACTTGTAAGCTGTCCAACCGAGTGAAATTGAAGAGGGGGGGGGGGGCTCCAACCCTCGATAATTTCTCCTTGTCGCATGATTTTTGTACGGCGTTGCCGAATAATGGATTAGTAGAAGTATTGAAACTATAAAAAATATAAATTTTAATTATTAGTTTGTCAGAAAAAAATCTTGATTTTCCGACGATTTACAGAGTAAATTAAAATTGGTCATTTGATTATGTACGGCATTGGTTCCATACAGTTTCAATACCTCTTCTAATCCATTATTTCGCAATGCCAACAATGCAAATTTTGTTCACGGGCCTGCGGTGTATTGAAAGTCTTATTACATAGCCGAGTGTGCTACTGATCTGAATGATTTGATTCCATCTAGCCCTTTTTTTCTATCGGACTGCCGTAACTCGAAAAAGCGACACTGTTTCGTAGTCGACGTTCCAAAGACTCGAACAAAGAGATTTGACTCTACACATGTGATAAGTACGTCTAGGCTGTGGAATGCGCTGAGTGGGCTTTTTCCGATGGTTACAATCTTGGAGTTCTCAAATTGAGAGTGAATATGTTTTTTTTTTCTAGATAAACACGTTCCACCGTAGACCGCATCGTCGCTTAAAATCAGGCGAGATGGCGATCTAGTGTAAACCTATAATAGTTAAAAAAACTGTAACTTAAATAACAATAATGACGGTGAAACCACAGTATTAAGAAACTTTAGACCGTGATGAAACTGTCAACGACTCACATCTAAGGGACAACTAAAGAAAATTCACTATCCACCATTGTCAAATCAATTCACTCATCCAAACCACATTCACAATAAATGGTAGGTACCTATGGTTTCTTATCATTATCTTGGCTAGGAAGACAAGAGTACCTGGTTAAGCGAAGACGGCATACCTATTGTGGAAGTTTTGGTAGGTACCTAGCTGAGAAAAGTTTTGGTGTGTTCTCATCTTAACTATTTTTTAAGTGAAAACTTCTTATGGAGTAGGTACTACATAGGTACCTATGTACAGATTTTCCGGGGGATGCGTGTTGAGTGCAAACGTCACGTTAGTAAATGAAAAATAAAGTAAATTAAAGAAGTCTTCAGTAAACGCGGATAATCTAGATGGCCATGGTCATGGCCACACCCTCCGGTTTCACCCGCATAGTTTCCAAAGTGAGCTATCAAATTCTGAGTTATTAGTTTTCACTTCTAACGGCAGTCCCTAAAACTGCCAATTTTTTTATAAATTATTAGCCATGAGCCATGAATACTAGTCCTTCAGCCGCATCTGTCACTGTCGAGTCGCTGTGTTTACTATATTCAATTTATAATCGTTTTTCTTTTTAACCGAGTTCAGCGGGACGAGGCGAGGTTGTCAATTCGGCCGGTTTTTTTCTATGTAGGTATGTACATCGATTACTCCAAGAATAATTATGGGATTTACGTGATTATTTCTTTGTTTGATGCAGAACAGCTGGCTTTTTTTGTTCCCAAAGAAATTTCATAGTTTGGTTTAGTAGTTTTTTTTCTATGAACATTTTTTATGAATACCTATCTATGTTTGTCAAAACGATGTAGTAAGTATGTAAGTAGGTATAGTTTGTAAGAGAAATATCCAGGTATTTCTGTCAAAGTAGGCATAAAACGCCATAAAACGTTGTGTTGTTCTAGCGAGCATTCTCATGGCCGTTCTGTGCGGAATCGGTGCCACAGTGCAAGAAACAACACTAAAATATTGACTTAATTGAACAATGTAATTTAAACTCATTTTTTGTTCAAGATTTGTTTATAATAATGATAAGAGTTTTGTTGATGTATAAACCAAGAAATATTTATCTATACTCGTAGGTAGGTACCTATACAAAAATTAACCTTTTCTTTTTTGAAGACGCTATAAGTTGAGAAAGGCTTTACCAATTTCATTCATCTTTTTAAAATGTTTCCTAATAAATACCTTATAAGTTCGTCAACTATGAAACTTAATATTTAATTACGTATGTATGTTTTTGTATATTGTATGCATGTGTAATATTGTAATGGACATAGCTGGGCATTAACTCGTTAATCCGTTAATCGTTAATTAACGAAGTTAACATTTTGATTGACGGATTCACTTTTAAAAATGTTAACGGACACGTTAACTTCCGTTAATATGCCAGAAGTCCGTTAATAGTTAATCCAATGCCTACTATTCACCGAACGGCGGCGCGGTGCAGCGCGAAAAACAGGTTCCAGATAAGTATGAAGTAGCGATTAGACGACACGATTCATCGTGTACTAAGTCCCTAAGTCCCGATGGATTGGGTAGTGTGATCGCTGTTAGGCAGTTAGTGTGACTAAATCGGGCGATCGAGAGTGCCCGACCGCCCTAACTCCGCCGTTGTCGTCGTCGACGCTCCATCGCTCACATGGACTGTCCCGTCTATCCTATAATCCTATATTTGAACGATACTGTCCTACCAAACTGTTCTGCCCCCGTGTGAAATAGGCTTTAGCCCGATGAATCGTGTCGTCTAATCGCGGTTAGGGACGTTAGGGTGCTTACTGCTTAGTGGCCGTGCGGCGTTCGACGTGAAAGGACGTGTGAAGTGAGGATGGCTAGACATCTATGTAGCTTTGCACGTATCCGGTACCATTTTTGACAAAAGGGGTTCCGATATTAACGAGCTATATTTTAGGTCATGATAGGCCTTCCCCGTCCCCAAAAATCTTAATGTGACAGCTAATCGTTGTTTAACACTTATACTTTTGTATGTTTTTTTATAGCATAAAGTGACGAGACGAGCAGGACATGTGCCTGATGGTAAGCAACATGCCTGCCACATAACAGCACAGTGACACCCAGCTATTGGAACAAGAAGAGTCCAAATCATTACCTAGCACTGCACTGCGCTCGTCACCCAGAGATCTAAGATGTTATATCTCTAAGCCCTGTAATTTCTCTGGAAACATTGCCCATCAAACCGGAACACAGTAAAGTGAGCCCATTACTGCTTGGCGGTAGAATAGCTGGCAAAGGTGTGGTACTTCCCCAGGCGGACTCTGCCAAGAGTCGTACCACTACAAAACAAAACTATTACGGACAAATGTATACTTATACGTGTTGGTAAGTATGTGTTAGATTTCGCAAAAAAGCTGCTATTTGCTATAGGTCTTAAGTCTTCGATCAAATTTTCAATAAATTCATTTAAACATTTTCATTTCTGACAAATTACAAACAGGTTGATATTATTATTGGAATATTTTTTTCGAGAGCGATTCCAAGTTTCTGATACTTTGATAGCGTAGGCGCACAACTTCACTGCTCGACATTTGGCTGCCGAGTGAGTTAGGGTGGTGATATCGTGTAGTGTGATCGGAACGCCCAATTTATCGAGCCAATTCATCGGCCTGATGAATCGTGTCGTCTAATCGCTACTTAAGAACTCACTCCCTTCCGTGCTTGCGCGGAAGATCGAGTTGCTCGATGACCGTGGAGTCTTCAGCGAACACTTTTTTTTTAACTTAAAATTCACTCATTTAATTATCTTCTTAATTTTTAAGTTTTTTTACAACACAAATAAAAAATATTAATTAAAATGATATGTAATTAAAACTAAATATTGCCTAATCTTATTGGTCTTACACATATATTTTTTTCTGTGTGTCAGTAATTTTTACTTATCAATGTCAGTGTCAACTGTCAATCGGCCAATTCTGTTATAGGGATGGGACGAATGTGAAAATCAAAATCGATTTCAAATGGGGTTGGCCAGTGGTTCTCATCGATTGGTTTATTATTTGTTGGTGTTTGGTTACAATAATTAGTCTTTAGTAATTATTAGTTGTTACTATTACTAAAAGCAGTTTGAGTCGAGACTTTCATTTCCGAGCGTGACGACTTACAGCTTACGAAAAAATCTCTGTGCAGTACGGTAAAAAAAGTTTTTACTTCAATAAAGTAAAATAAATAGGTGTTTCTTTTATATTTTTGAAATTCACTACCGTAAGACAAAATATTAAAATTATACATTGTCTCTCAAATGTCCAATGAACGGTGTTTTCAAAGGATTAAAATAAGAACACGTAATAAATACATAACACAACAACAACCTGACAGCATTGAATATATTCAAAAGAATTTAAGCACCAGCTTATCTTTAGATGTTAGTGATTACTGAGTACATTGATGCTTGCTGAAAGCAATCATAATACCATCAAGAAATATGAAAGGGGTGGCGAGGCCCACGCAGGGCGACTACACGTACTAAGAACAATATGTTGAACTACTTCTTCCTGAGAACTTTTGTACAGAAAAGAAAGTAAAATGATTGAAGCAATTTGACGTGGATGTCTGTCTGTATCTGCATGTGGCACCGTAGCTCTCAAACAGATGGACTGATTTTAATATGATATTTTTCATTCGATATGTGCGGTGATTTTTAGCTGTGTTTAGTTTGCTTCAATTTAAGATCCATCTCCACAAAATGGCAGATAAAATATTTTTCGACGACCTTCTCAATATGGGTATCAAATGAAAGGATTTGACTAGTAGGATTCCATACACTATGAAAAATTTCAAACTCAAGATGCCATTACAAAATGGCGAATCACATTTACTTATTTAGTTTTATTTTCATTACTCCCTCAATATGGGTATCAAATGATTCAAATACAACGGCTTGACTATAGTACAATATTGTACACATTTTTAGGCAAAGGTGTTATGGGGTAAATCAAGAATTTTATTTCTGTTCATGTTACCGTATCAATAATAGAATATGTTAATCTGTTTGTAAGAGAAAGTGTTTTTTCTGCATATTTTCAATTTTAATGAACTTTATTGTCGAAAACTACAAAAAACGTCAGTTTTCCATGTAATTCTTTATTTCAAATCGATTTTATTGTTTTATTAAAAAAAAATCTACGATAATAATGACAATATGGCTGCTCATCCCTAGTCTGCTAGTGTGCTAGTCTGTAGTCTCTAGCTCTCTAGATAAAAGATAGAAGTACTGAAATTTCATGCTCCCTGAAGTATTTTGTTTTATTTATATGTTAATTTATTTTAAACTAAATGCGAAATCTCAACCAGTTTAACTATTTCCCTGACATTAACTGAACTGTGTAGACCGCTCAATGTATATTTCCTATGATTTTTTAGAGTTCCTAAGTTAATAGGTTATGTTGTGTTGATCCGCGACAATTGAAATCATGTCGTTTCCTGGTGATAATTCGCTTGGAAGCTACGAACCTGTCCGAGGAAATACGGACCAAAGCGATGGGCTGAGGCATACTTTCCAAACAAGTAAGTTTTCAGTGATAAATTTGGTGAAATCAGAATAGCGGTTTGCCGTACCGCAACTTTACTCTTGTATCGTCGTGGCATATGAAATACTTCGAATGTTGCTCGACTTGTTTGTCCTCGACTACAAAGCGGTGTCATTTATCTTTATCTTATCACATGAGTATAATTTATCTTACTACAGAGTATTACTACAGAGATTACTTGGCTTTGACCAGGATTTGGATAAGAAGCAAAGAGGTCCCTCATAGCTATGCAAGGAAAAGATTAATAGCCTTGTCTCTAATTCAAAATATTAAAAAAAAAACTAAAATCCTGTTTTGTCTCTAAGAGCTGCTTGTGTTGTACTTACCATTAAGCAGCTGACATTGTCTACTCTACCTACATGTTGTTAAAGTAAATTTTCTGTCTCATTATTCAATCATCAACAGTCCTAATTTCAAAGTATTTTGTTTTTAATAGCATCAATTAGTATTTTATGAAAATATTTCGAGATATGCTTGGTTTTCTCGAAATAGTTGGAAAAAAGGGAAATAATATGGTGCAAATATTGTTAGTTGATCAATACTGAACAAAGTCAGGGTAGACCACTAGTTAGTTTTATCTATTACATGATTCAAATTGGTAAAACTGTATTTAATAACTAAGCATGTCAAACAAATGTACTAAATAAATAAGACGTTGAAGAAAGGACGATGCAATCCAAACTAAGCTTTCATAATATGCAACTACAGACCTTTATGCAGACAATCTTCAGATATACATTCAAGCTCCCCTAAATACACTAGACGCAGCAATTGCTGAAATGAATGCAGATCTGCAACGCAGCATTCAATGGAGCAAATCATTTGGCCTAAAAGTTAACCCTCTGAAATCACAAGTTATAATAGTAATTGGCAGTCCTCATTGGATCTCCAGAATTAGTTGGGCTACTTTGCCTGGTGTTGTATTCGATGGAGTTACTATACCGTACTGTAGCTCTGTAAAAAATCTAGGGCTAGTTCTTGATCGTACCTTGTCTTGGGACTGCCATATAAACTCCATCAGTAGTAGGTTATTTGCAACTGGCAGTTCCTTAAGAAGCCTGCGTAACTTTTTACCCACTGTCACTAAAATTGTTCTTGCCCAGTTTCTCCTACTTCCTATTCTGGATTACGCTGACACCTGCTTTCTTGATCTCAGAGAGGAGCAGCTAGAGAAACTTGAGCGCCTCCAAAATTACTGTATAAGATTTATATTTGGTTTATTATGCAAACACGATCACGTCTCTCAATATCGCACACAGCTTAAGTGGTTGTTGTCAAGTAAGAACGAATTACCAGTATCTGTCAGACGTTCTTCATCACTAGAAACCTTTAAAAAATATATCAAGGAACTATATTCGTCAAAATTGTAGCCATAGTATGTAGCCATGCTTTTTTGATATTGCTATCAGCAATATCAAAAAAGCATGGATATATGACAACTACCTCACATCACGTCTCACTTGGCCTTTCCTAGTATATGACATCGGTAAAACTCTCCTGGCAAAGCTAGATGCCAATGTCATAAAGATATTGAAGTCATGGTTCGGATTGGCACATCCGGCTGATCCCTCTACTCTTTTTAGGGATCACAATAGTTTTGGGCTGAAACTAAAGAAACCGTCTGAACTTTACAAACACCTAAGAGTTACAAAAACGCATGTTTTGGGAAAGTCGCAAGACGAATTAATTACATCTCTCCCAAAAGACAAAACTGCTTCAGACCTGGAATCTAGACTTCAATTCCATAAACAATTTATGGCAGGTGCACAAGTAAATACTGCTGGGTTGGGTGTGCGAGAAAAAAAAGGAAGACCGAGACATGGTAAAAACCTTTCTACAACAAGACGAAAATGACAGTTACAAAGTGCGCTATGAATTTAGAAATGCAAAGTGAGTGGTTAACCATAGGTGAGTTCTGTATCCCATTAGCTCTAAAATGGCGCACCTTGATCTATGACTGGTCCCCTGCCTTATTAAAATTTTATCTAAATGCATTCCAAATGACCCTCCTGACCAGAGTAACTTGGTAAGGTGGGGAAAAGCCTCTGAAAAATGTTGCTATACTTGTGGAGAGGCGATATGTACAGCAAGGCACATATTGGTGGGATGCAAGGTGCTCCTTAATGGGGTCATTACTCACGGCGTCATGACAGAGTACTTGAAATCATACGTGAAGCCATGAGCCTTTCGGTAGCTAGAGCCCAAAAGGGATTGACGACAAACAACAGACAAATTAACTTTGTAAAGAAGGCTCAACTTCAAACTCCAGGAACAAGCCTTACTCAATCCTGGGTACAGCACCTGATTGGACTATTTTAATGGACACGTATGAAAAGCACTACAAAATCCCAGAGGATGTGGGTGTTTCGTCATCCAGACCGGACATTTTCCTTTTTCTAGAGCTACGAAACGCATAGTCCTTGTAGAACTTACCGTACCGTGGGAAACTAATATACCTAAAGACCACGCGATGAAACAAAATAAGTATTACGACCTCCTAAACGAATTAACAAAAAACGGCTATGTAGTTAGTTTATACGCTGTAGAAGTGGGAGCGAGAGGTATACCAGCAAAATCTCTTTATAACCTACTGAAAGACCTTGGCTTATCCAGAAGTGCTGTAAGTTCTATACTAGAACGTGTATCTAAAGCTGCACTAGTAGGCTCATATCAGATTTGGCTGGGCAGGGAGAGAAAAAACGAGTGGTGAAGGTGAGTGTTGATGTACGTCAGAAAGGGGCCCTTAAACCTACGCCCGAGTCACAAGTCTCGGGAACTACTCGAGTTTTTCTCTCTCTGCCACACGATGGACCCGGCACCCGCACGGTGAATCCATGGAATGCTAAGAAGATCGTCTCATAGTATATAACATGGCGTTGGTGTTACTTATCAATTCATTGTATTGTATTTCCTCTATTAGACCTTCACAATATAAATATATAATTGTTTATTTATTTTACATATGTATCATTGTATGTTATGATAATTATTATAATTTATTTTATTTAGTAATAAATAAATATGATAAAGTAGGGTATATTTCAATTGATTTTTATTGTCATCTGCACACCCCGCATTTTAAGATCCCATCTTTCTTTTTCCACCCTAAGGTTGCCTGGAAGAGATCGCTATTAGCAATAAGGCTGCCGTCTGTCGCACTAACTTTAAGTGTTTAACCTGTTTAAATTTGTAAATTATTGTTATTTTGGTGTGTTCAATAAAGAGTATCTATCTAACTAACTGCAAATTCAAGAAGTAAGGGTGTTTAAGACATAGTAAAGGTGTTTATGATCTAATAAATATGAGATAAATAAGTAAACATACAAAACTGTTTTCTCACTGATTGACAAAAAAACATTTTTTTTGTCATTAATAATTTAATACTTTTTTTTGCTTATTTAAATAATATAACAAATCCAGCACCTCTCAAGTCACCAGACAAATTATTAGGAATTTCTTTAAATATCCTTCATTGAAACCAATTTTTCTGCTTAACATTTTTATTATTGATAATAGATCTGCACTTGACCTCTGTCCTGCCTGAGTAAAGAGTTAGTGCTGTCTAAGATCGATAAGCTAGAAGAAATACATCCATTCTCGATCTGAGTGTCTTCACACTCAGATTGTGTCAATCGAAGAAGACCCATGTGTACACATTCATTGCTTGGCTGTCCCTTAAATGAAAGAGAAATCAAATCAATTTATTGGAGCTTTATTGCTACTTTCATTAACTCACAGTGACCTACACTTATAATACATCTCTGTACTCTCAGATCTCAGATCAATACATCTACCAACTTCACAGCATACAAACTGTTTTCTCACTGATTGACTAAAACACATTTTTTTGTCATCACTAATTAAATACTTTTTTTGCTTATTTAAATAATATAACAAATCCAGCACCTCTCAAGTCACCAGGCAAATTATTAGAAATTCCCTTAAATATCCTTCATTGAAACCAATTTCTCTGCTTAACATTTTTTTATTGATAACATATCTGCACTTGATCTCTATTTCACTATAATTCATTCTCGATCTGACTCACACTCATATTGTATAATTTTTTTTTAATGAGTAGGGAAGAGTCGAGGCTGATGGAAAGCAACATGCCTGCCACATAACAGCACAGTGACACGCAGCTATTGGAACATGACGAGTCCAAATCATTACCTAAGACTGCACTGCGCTCATCACCCAGTGATCTAAGATGTTATATCTCTAAGCCCTGTAATTTCTCTGGAAACATTGCCCTTCAAACCGGAACACAGTAATGTTTTCACATTACTGTTTGGCAGTAGAATAACTGGCAAAGGTGTGGTAGTTCCCCAGGTGGACTTTGCTAGGAGTCTGCCTAGAGGATCAATTGAGGAAAACCCACATAGACAGCTCATTCATTGCTTGGCTGTCCATTAAATGAAAGATAAATCAAATCAATTTATTGGAGCTTTATTGCTACTTTTATCAACTCGCTGTGACCTACACTTAATACATCTCTGTGGTCATCTACCATCTTCATAGCATAAAATCTGTATCTCTCTTATTAGTTAATGGATTCTGGCTACTGGACTTATCAGACAATATACTCCATCACTCCGGTAATAAAGACATAGTAGACGCTTCATACTAAATGGAGTTCATTGTACTATATTTATAGCCACCGTTAAATAAATTGACCGGGCAATTTATTTAATACCAATACTGATTTCAAATAAGAAAGCTGTGTGTGTCTGTTTAGTTGTATTTAGCTACGGACATCATGTCATTTTATTTTCAACTGCATTTATTTTATCAAAGGCTTGCAATTTACCCCATCTCACCTGATGCTAAGTGATGTTAGATTGGGCTTACCTAGAAGAAACTGATCCACTCTCTACTTGAAAACACAGAAAATGTCATCTAAATCGGTTCTGCCATGTAGGAGGAGCTTGCACAGAAAGGATTTCATTTTTTTTTACAGAACTATATTTATTTTTACTTAAGAACCTATGTTATGCCTTAGAAAACCACCTATCTGGTAGGGAAAATCTTGTCATAATTGGTCCAGCTGTTTTGGAGATTAGTCTGAACAAATACAGACAGACACACAAAATATTTAGTGAGAATTTTTTAGATATAGGAATCGTGTGTATTTCATTGGATTTTAGTAAAAAGCTGTTAATTTGATAATACAAACAGTTTTTTTTAACCTATAGACAAACAGATAGTCCATTATTATTAATTTATATAGAATTTTTTAATGCAACAATAAATCTATAAAGCTTATGTTACTAAGGAATAATATAGCATTCTAAACATTCAAATCTTTCCTCTTTATGATATTAGGTAATATGCAGATGCAGAGAAACATACGGAAAGTAAAATGCTAGCTACGCATATTCTATCAGCTACCTGCTGTGTCTGATAAAAATGATGTGCCTACTATTATTATTTATGGCAAAATTTACCAAAGATTAAAGAATTTTTAAAATCATAATGTTTAGAAATTAATAAAACAAATAACAAGAAATATGTTCCAATAATGTAATATATTTTGTTTAAGACACAATTACTATTTAAGTATGTCTGTTACAGTTAAAGTTTGTTTTTAGTAAAAACATGTTTTCATTACTATTGTAGTAGTAAGCAAAACCACAGAGCGTAGCTACAAAGCAACAAATCAATTGAGAGGTTCGAAGAGGTTGTATCATTTGATGTCTGTATGTACAGGGCGTTCATTGTGTCTCTTGTGTCCGTGCAAAATGTGGTATTTGTTGTTGGGTGAGTGATTTGATTGTGATATATTGCAATTACTTGTAGTTTCTGATGTAAGTGCATTATTTTATATCATCATAGTATATGCTTATCAATAATGACATTTATACTATATTAACTAGCAGCCCCCGCAGTTATCTGTGCAGTTCCTGTTTCCGTTACAAAATAAAGAATTCTCCCCAACAAGAGTGGCAACCTCAGAAAAAAAACATCACTTTTTTTTATTACGTCCTCTGAAAAACACAACCGTAAATCTAACTTGTTTGTAAAACGTAAAATGGACTAAGTTGTTTTTTTTTAATTTTGTAAATGACAGTGAATGGTCACCCCTCCTTATCATTTAAACATTCCTTCAAACTGTAAAGAATGCCTCCAATAAAGATGATATCATAAACAGCTCACTAAATGTTCCCACAGGTGGGAATCAGGGCCTTCTCTTGCAAGTAGAGAGTCAAGGCCATAATCCACCACGCTGGCTCAGTGAGGGTTGAGAGAGACGCATGTCCTCGAAAGATTCTTGGAATATGCTAGTTTCTACTCGTTGTTTTCCTTCATCGATTTTAAGTTAGGGGCATTACGCATGGCTTCGAAAAGACAGTGGTGGGATTCGAATCAAGGGCTCCCGAACGGCAGTCGCCGGTCTCATGACTAGACCAGCCGTAACCTCCGTGTAGAACCATTGTTTAGCAATTAATTAATTATATCTATCAACGGATAACTATATTTTCTATTGACGTCAAAACGAAAGAGCCCACGGTATCATAGAATAGTCGATAACACCACGGCGTTCAATTGATGATACAACTAAATTGGGAGCTAGCTAAGTCATCAAAAAAATGAGGACGACTGTAGAATCTATGCCTTCAGTGATTGCATTGTTGTGTTACTAGGCGGAGACTACGTAAATAAGAACTGACCTTCATACTATTAGGCCTAAATACACGAATGAATCGAACCAAGTTATGGTTTTGTGATAAAAAGGTGCATATGAGCTATTCTTTACTATAACACACATTTTTGGGTTACAAATCCTAACCCGATCCATTCACTCGTTCCGACGTAATTAACGACAACCATGGACGTATAAAAAAGTCGGATGTAGTCTCGCTAAAATAAAAATTGTGTCCATCGAGTCGGCCACATAATATGCACGTGTGCGCTGTCACATACAGGCTGACACGCTCACATCAATGGGTCATTACACGCGCTATATGTGTATATGTGTGCGCGTCAGCCTATCAGTGACAACCTGACAACGCACACGTGAAATGTGGCCGACTCTAGTGACACAGTTTTTGTTTTAGCGAGACTACGTCCGACTTTTTTGTGCATCCATGACAACAACAAACTTCCAGACTTTCGCATTTATTAGTAGGATGGACCGGGTCTGTACCCATAACATCACAGTGTCACGCAGCTATTTGAACGTGAAGAGTTCAAATCACTGGAGATTTATATCTTAGCCTAGTACAGAATTTCTCTGGAAACATTAACGTTCCATCCGGAACACAGCAATTAGTGCTTATTGTTTTATGGAATTCTGTCTCTCGCTCTCTTTCTGTTTCCTCTCTCTCTATCTCCCTCTCTTTCGTTCTTTCTGTTTTTCTCTTTTGTGTCGTACAAAAATACAGAGACAGCTATAGCTGTGTGTAATGAGACCATAACCAAACCAAAACCATTGGCAATTTCGTAAGACGGTTGAACCCCTTTGCCTTAAGCTTGGTACAAGTCGTCCGAAATACCATACCAGATACATATCGCTGGGCAATACGGTTCATAGTTGCGGTGTGGAAATGTTAAAAAGTCCTAGTCCTGAGGCCTTACCATGAGCTCTCGCTGTGATTATTGTTCGATCTCTTTGACGTACATCATTTCGTGCACCGCGACTTTGAACTTTATCCCTTGGCTATAAGATTCGCTGTCGCACTACACGAAATAATTAACTTTTCGTAAAATCGTCGCCATAACATGGTACGGGGCTAGGCTCAAGTACCAATGTAATTTCTCGCGTATGATGCGTTTTATCGCGAAATACAACTCAGCTCAGTGGTAATTCAGTTACGATCGCGTTACTGCGCCGTGTGGTGTTACATCTCGTATCGGTTTTCGCGCCATTTGTTTTCGTTTTGTTTTCACGTCGGAATGCCAGGTATTTAATTACCATTATTAAAATTAACGTGGTTGTTACACATATTTAATTGGATAACGGGACACTCACGTATATACGGTCGGTCAATCCGACTCGAGTTTCGGCCGCGTCCGGGCGGCCTTTTTCAACGGTTTTCTCGAGTCGGATTGACCGACCGTAAATACGTGAGCGTCCCGTTATCCAATTAAATATATTTAATTACCCTTCAGTTTATTGGAGTTATACTTTGTTTTGCGCGTGGAAAAAACGATTAGAGTGAATTTTGAACGATGCTTACACAGACAGCCGAAAAACAGATGACGCAAGTGGGCTGACAATTGTCTCTTCACTCTTCAGGGCAAAGAAGTTGCTTCAGAGTGATTTTTTACGATGCGCGCGCACTCCGATACCCGAATGATAGGTTGAAGTCAGTTGCGCCTTTTTAAAGGATCCATGGCAGTTGCCCTCAACTGACTCAAGTTTCTATTGCCTAGCTAACTTTGAGCTAGCGCAAAAGAACCGTTATTTGCGCGTTTGTAGGTAATAACTTCTTAAAAATTAAACAATTATAACTTATTGTTTTCGTGTGTGTCCCACAAGGGGACATGACTCCCTCCAGAATCGTATACGTTAAATTGAAAAATCTAAATTATTGGTGCCCCCCCCCCCCAAATTTGAGGCTGCGGCGACCGCGCATCCCACATACTCTTTTTAATATAATTGTTCATTTTCTACGTATACATTGGTTACATACGCATTTTTTTGATCCCTCCCCCATCGTCTCAGCTTTTCACTTAAAAAAAGACATACAACCGAATTGAGAGCCTTCCTGTTTCCAGGTGGTCTGAAGGCCGGCGCGGCCAGGGCGGCTCGGCTGGCGTACCGCGCCCCTCTCCCGGCGCAAGGCCGCCGAGGAGGGCGCGGCCCGCCTGGCGCGCGTGCTGTCGGCGCTCGACCTCACGGCGCTGGGCGTGGGCAGCACGCTGGGCGTGGGCGTGTACGTGCTGGCCGGGGACGTGGCCAAGAACTACGCGGGGCCCGCCGTCATACTGTCCTTCCTGCTCGCCGCCGTCGCTAGCGTGTTTGCAGGTCATTTTTTTGAGTAAAAACTTATTTTGCGGCACCACATAGGCACAGATTTTCCGTGGGCTGTGAATAAAATTCTAGCGTCACGCTCGGGTATGATATTTTTTTTGTAGTGGTAGGACTCATGGCAGAGTCCGCCTGGGGAAGTACCACACCTTTGCCAGCTATTCTACCGCCAAGCAGTAATGGGTAAACATTTCTGTGTTCCGGTTTGAAGGGCAATGTTTCCAGTGAAATTACAGGGCTTAGAGATATAAGATCTTAGATCTCTGGGTGATGAGCGCAGTGCAGTGCTAGGTAATGATTTGGACTCTTCATGTTCCAATAGCTGCGTGTCACTGTGCTGTTATGTGTCAGGCATGTTGCTTACCATCAGACACATGTCGTGATCGTCTCGTCACTCTTTATTTAAAAAAAAAAAATCTTCGGATAAACTCGGGATCATGACGATTGACCGTTTTGAAATTCGTCAACATTTCCTATTGACTATCTAGAAATGCATGCTCATGGCTACGCCCTCCGGTTTCATCCGCGTAATTTCCAAAGTGAGCTATCAAATTCTGAGTTATAAGTTTTCACTTCTACGGGCAGTTCCTATGAACTATGACTGGCAATTAAAAAAAAAGGTAAAACTTCTTTTCACATAGATTTTTGGTAGGCTCTGGATGAGCGAAATAATCGTCATGGCGTGATGTGAAACAGTCGTTCGGGTGAACTCGGGACCGCCGTGTAGAGCGAGAAAGATACAGTTAGTAATCATAATATGATTACAAATTGATTTGGAACAAAGTTCCTTATGGCAGACTGAACGAGATAGAAATTTTACTGCACGTCCGAACTGAGACGATCTTCTTAGCATTCCATAGATTCCCCGTGCGGGTGCCGGGTCCATCGTGAGGCAGAGAGAGAAATCCCGAGTAGATCCCGAGTCTTGTGACGTGGGCGTAAGTTTAAGGGCCCCTTTCTGACGTACTTCAACTCTCACCTTCACTAAATAAACATGTAAAGAATCTGTGACTAAAACCGTAACAGAAATGTAAAAGGGAAATGACGCATAGAAACTGCCCGTGATCAGTGTTGCCAACTGAAAAATTAATGTTCGTGCCATTAATAATAAAATTATGCATTATTTTGTGTTGTTTCTATATTATTTCAAGGACCTTCGTTCGTACCTGGTCGCCAAAAAGTGCCAGCGCAACTTGGCTAAAAAAGTGTTTACTGCATAAGTAGGTAATCTGATGTAATGTTTCAGGGTTGTGTTACGCGGAGTTCGGCGCGCGCGTGCCGAAGGCGGGCTCGGCGTACGTGTACAGCTACGTGTGCGTGGGCGAGTTCATCGCGTTCATCATCGGCTGGAACCTCATCCTCGAGTACATCATCGGTGAGTACACACCGTGACACGACCGCTAACAGCTACGTGTGCGTGGGCGAGTTCATCGCGTTCATCATCGGCTGGAACCTCATCCTCGAGTACATCATCGGTGAGTACACACCGTGACACGACCGCTAACAGCTACGTGTGCGTGGGCGAGTTCATCGCGTTCATCATCGGCTGGAACCTCATCCTCGAGTACATCATCGGTGAGTACACACCGTGACACGACCGCTAACAGCTACGTGTGCGTGGGCGAGTTCGTCGCGTTCATCATCGGCTGGAACCTCATCCTCGAGTACATCATCGGTGAGTACACACCGTGACACGACCGCTAACAGCTACGTGTGCGTGGGCGAGTTCATCGCGTTCATCATCGGCTGGAACCTCATCCTCGAGTACATCATCGGTGAGTACACACCGTGACCGTGGTCTCAGCCTCGTATTTTGGAGGTACCGGCACGCAACTTCATTTTAGGGGCAGTAAAAAAGACTTAGACTTAAGTAAAAAAGTAGCGCCCCACGATTTTACCCGCGTTCCAGATGTTTTCCCGCGTTAAAAAATGGTCTATGGACTATTCGATATTTTTATTTTAACGTATACGATTTTTTTCATGCCACGAACTACGCAGCGCGTGAATGCGTGGTCTATCGTTTCTTGTAAGTACCTCACGGAACGTAGGAAACACGAAAAACGAAACAAAGATCCATAATACAGAAAATGCATGCAATAAACGCGCGTGGATGTCTTTGCTGGTGTGTTTTCTATACAGACGGAGGACGGAGGACTAAGCAACGTGAGAACACGCGCTACGCTTATTCGTTACCTCGAGCGGTAAAAAAACCGCGCGGATATCTGCTGGACAAATTGTATAAAAATTCCATAACTGAAGCGAAACTTGTATAGTCTGGGGAGGAAGTATTTTACGCTTAATAGCCGCTAAAAAAGTCAAAGCTGGTTAACACCCGAGTGTTATTTCAAAATAATAAAATTCGGAAGAAATAACAGTACATAATAATAAAAGAAAATGAATACTTGCAGTAATAATATCTGACGAGGTTTGTGAAGAATATAAAAATAAACTACAAAAAATGTGATTCCGGCCAGGATCGAACTGGCGGCCTTCTGCGTGTAAAGCAGATGTGATAACCACTACACCACGGAACCGTTGCTGTCATAGCGCCAACCTTTGTGTTAATTAATATACACGCTCCTTTCACTTCTACCTAATGTTATGGTGTGATCGATTGTAGCGACACTGTGTCCGAGATGCTGGAATAACGTACTTTTGTGGCTAGCGTGTATTGAAGCATGAGAGTGCTCTGAACGAAGCTCGGGAAGTATTCGTAGACCTGGAGACATATTCTAAAAGTAAAGTAAAGACAGTGGTGTATCCCAATTTTCGTTTAAAACAATGTGTGTAGCGGAAAATTGACCCATATCTTGAATTTAATAATAACGTTTTTGCAACACACGTTGCTTTCTCAATGACTTACAAACGTATTAGTTTTGGGCTAAAATTAAATACACAATTATTTTTTTAAAGTAGTACTAGGTACGTCAGACTGCGCTGTTTCAAAGTTATGTCAACTGTTTGTTATTGTATTGATGTGACAAAACAAATAAGCCAATTCATATTATAATCGACCATTTTTGTAGTCTTAACAATTTAAAGGTGTGGCCTATTAGGACAGGAATCAAAGACTCGAACTCATCCTTAAGACTGAATTTATTGGAATAAACAACAATGCTATATAGACAACTTAAGGTTACACTACAATAAAATCATATCGTAATAAATAAAATCTGGTGTCATAATATAAAACGTTTTAATTTTACTATAGAGGTTAAACACAAATGAATTACAGTTTCTAAAACCCAAAAGCATGAGTAAATAGCTTTATAAATTTGAAACCTAACCAAAGAAAAGATATTTGAGATCAAAGTGACCATTACGACAAAGTGCCTATTTAAGGTCATAATAATAAATTAAGTTTTTTTTTCGCAAATTGGGTTGCGTCTGTATTATTCGAAGGAATTTTGTATCGTTGGTGTACTATGATACCACATATTTTGGGTTCCGTATCCAAAGGGTAAAAACGAGACCCCTATTACTGTGACTTCGCTGTCCGTCCGTCCGTCCGCCCGTCCGGAACGATGCTAGCTAGACACTTGAAATATGATGTATTTCTATCGCCGCAAAACAAATACAAAAAAATACATAAATATTTAAGGGGACACAACAAACCTATACAACAAACTTGATTTTTTTACAATTATGGCCGGTTTAAAGTTGATGGTTAGGACTTGCAAGTTACACACACTTTGTCTGTAACTCGCAAGATTAGGTTACAGATAATGGTACGGAACCTTTCGTGCGCGAGTCCCACTTGTATTTGGACGGTTTTTATTTTATATTATGAATGTAATAATATGTGTTTATATGGCCTTTACTCGATGAGAGGTCCTTGATAAACAGAGAGAAGAAAGAAAAAAAAGGAAATAAATTAGGATTTAACTGTGTATTTTATGTTTGTGTTCAATAATTTTAATGTTTTTATTTACTTAATTTATTATTCTCAATGTTAATGTTTTATTAAGGAATTAAATGAGGTTTTATTATATAATATGTGTTTGTGTGGGCACGTGCGCAGGCGCGGCGTCGGTGGTGAAGGCCCTCAGCGAGTACCTGGACGCGCTGTCGGGGCAGGTGATCTCGGAGGCCCTGGCGGCCGCCATGCCGCTGCACTCGCCGCACCTCGCGCGCTACCCGGACATCTTCGCCTTCGTCGTCGTCATGGCGTTCTCGGGTAAACGTGTCTAAAGAATTTTATCTATCACTTACGACATTTATGTCGCTTACATAATAAAAATAACTTAATAACTATTTAAATGTTCGACGTCACACTTTACACAGACATAACACATAAACACACTCTTGTTCCTTACCAAACGGGTTTACTATACTTTACATTATTTTTCAACGCACTTGCCCATAAAGTGGCTCTAATTTCACCGCATTTATTATCTTGTCTCTTCTTGCGTGAATAGGCCCTGAGTCCCAGCTGTGGGAACATTCACTGGGTTGATTGTTAATAATGTTGACTTGACCTCCTGCGGCACTGGCATGTCGATCGGACATTCTATAGCTGCAAGGAGTTCCTTGAATTTGAAAAACAATTAAATAACTGTACTTAAGTACAAAAAAATTGCTAAAGCTTAATTAGTTTTTTTAAAACTTTTATTATAAACGTTCAACGTAACGGATAAGTTAATTTATTACCTGATACTATCATTTTATTTTTTATTAGACATGTAAATAATATTTATGATGGTTATTATAATATTTGCAGTGGCGCTAGCGTTCGGAGTGAAAGAGTCGACGAAGTTCAACAACTTCTGCACCGGCGTCAATCTGTGTGTGGTGCTGTTCGTCATCATCTCTGGATCGTTCAAAGGTATGCGCCGTTTCAGCTTTATTATATGCGCTGTTAATATTGCATATAGTTATACGGTGAAATGCATATGGGCATGCAATACGATAATGTGGATTACTTATTATCTATACTAATATTATAAAGCTGAAGAGTTTGTTTGTTTGTTTGCTTGAACGCTAGGATCTCGGGAAGTACTGGTCCGAATTGAAAGATTCTTTTTCTATTGGATAGTCCATTTATCGAGGAAGGCTTTAGGCTATAGAAAATAACTCTACTATTAATTGAAGCGGAGCATGAAACAAGAATGTAACAAAATCGGGAAAAAATATTCCCCTTTTGAGAGTTTTCGTACGTTTCGTGCTTTGACATGACACATGACAGCATGTGTCAAAGATTGCGTCATTGAATTTCAGTAATCTGTGCCTCGAATATAAACCTTTGCTAATTTTTTTTTTCTAAATCTGAGTTGGTACGACCAATTTCCGACAGGTGGCGTAGCAGGTTGCTGAAGAGGTGTTTTGTTTGAAATCGATATTCTCAGGAATGAGTGAACCGATTTCAGTCATTCTTTCACCGTTGGATATGTACGGGATCCCGACGAGTACTATATAATATATCACGGGCGAAGCCGGGGCGGGCATCTAGTTTATAAGTATATTTAAAAAATAATCTAGTCTTTAATGTGCATGTGCGATATATTGTATTACAATATATAATTACAAACGACAAAACGGGCAAGTTTAGTTTCTGAGTAGTACTTTAAACAAAATGTCAGTGATCTGGAACTTTCTGAATTAATAACAGGAATTGAGAAATCCAAAGTTGTGCACTCCAGTAGCAAGCACCGGGCCGGCGGCTACTATGAGTAAAACTAGCTATGCCCCGCTGTTTTACCCGCGCATTTCTCGTTATTTATTCTGTTTTAATGCGTATGTGTTATTCGACACTATAATCTATTTAACCCGGTCCATTCAGACGCTAGGGGCGTTCAAGTATTACGCAAATTTTGAAGATTTTATACCCCCTTTACGCTACTATCATTAGGAGCAGAACATGAATGAAGAATGTAACAAAAACGGGAATATATATTCCTTTTTGAGAGCTTTCGTTGCACACGCTTACGTGTAGAGCAGTCCGTGACAGCATGTGTATCTTTTAAGGTTGCGATTATAACCTAAGCTAACCAAATTTGTTAACTCTGAGACAGTACGATCAATTTTTCGATAGGTGGCGTAGCAACGCCATCTTTCAGCTAGTTTATAATATTAGTAGGATTGACGTTGTCTGTTTGTTCCCAGCGGACACGAAGAACTGGCGCATCCCCGAGTCGGAGGTGCCTCGGGACGGGTCGAGGGACTTCGGCAGCGGCGGGTTCGCGCCCTACGGGCTGGCCGGCATCATCCGCGGCGCCGCCGTCTGCTTCTACGGGTTCATCGGTAACAACACCACTCTCACGTTCATCACTACTATTAAATTGTTTTTCTCACAAAATCAGTAGTGGTAGGACTCTTGACAGCGCCTGGGGTAGTACCACACTTTTGCCAGCTATTCTACCGCCAAGCAGTAATGTGCAAACATTACTGTGTTCCGGTTTGGAGGGCAATGTTTCCAGAGAAATTAGCGATATATTATAACATCTTAGATATCTGGGAGACGAGCGCAGTGCAGTACTACGTAATGTTTTGGACTCATCATGTTCCGGTAGTTGCGTGTCACTGTACTGTTATGGGCAGGTATGTTGCAAACTACCATCATATTTAACTTTATAAAAAAAAATTAAAAAAACCGCTCCTCAGATTTCGCTACAATTTATATGGGACTATGCCGAGAGTATTTACCCTCTCAAACAAAAACTAAAAAACTAAACTACTATAAAAAAACTAAAATATATTCACCGAGTCAAAAGTTCTTAGGTAAAAGCAATAAAAACGGTCTAAAGGAGAATCTCCTCCCGTTTTGAAAATCGGTTGAAAATAAACTTAAGAGGTACCCCCGATCATATTGGATTTGAAATTCATTGTATTATATACTCTACAAGTTTCATTTGATACCCATAATGAGGGAATTTTCAAAACAAAATGCTATTTTCGAATTTGTGGTGGCGGCCATCTTTGATTTTAAATCTGTCATAATATAGAGTAGGTATAGTGTTCTGCTAGTGAAGCTGAAGTGGAGTGAATTCGGGACCTCATGCCGTCCAGAGACATCCCTGTATAATAAACGCTGCTATTCATGACAATAAGTATACACTCCGCGAGGTATAAGCTGAGCTTTGCATTTGTGTGAGTGTACATGGATAGTGTAGGTGTGACAACCGGCCTTAGGCGCGGCGCCATTCTGTCTCGCCGCGCTCCTGCCTGATTGGTGATCACTCACACTAATGCAAAGCTCAGCTTATACCTCGCGGACAAAATTTCAAGCTCCTGCCTGATTGGTGATCACTCACACTAATGCAAAGCTCAGCTTATACCTCGCGGACTGTACCTCATTGTCTATGTTATGAAGCCGTGTGTCGTGGGTTCGATCCCCACTCAGTGCAAATATTTGTGTGATGAATACAAAAAAAAAAACTGTGCCTGGGTGTTTTCTATGTATGATAAGTACCTAAGTATTGTACTGTGCCTGGGTGTTTTCTATGTATAATAAGTATGTATCCGAAAATAAAAAAATGTAAATTTATTTTTGTGTACAAACATTAACTTCAGTCCAGATTGAGAAGCATTATCTCCCAAGCTAGGTTACAATTTTATAAGTACTATATCAGCTACCTAGCTTTTATAGTACAAGCTTTGGTTAGTTTGGGGTCAGATGGTGTTGTGTGTGCAATGTCCACCAATATTGATGTGTTGTCCGTTTGTCCGCCTCCGGGCAGGCTTCGACTGCGTGGCGACGGCGGGCGAGGAGGCCCGGCGGCCGCAGCAGTCCATCCCCATCGCGGTGGTGGCGTCGCTGCTCGTCGTCTTCTTGGCTTACTTCGGCGTCTCCTCCGTGCTCACGCTCATGCTGCCTTATTACATGCAGGTAAGGTTCATTATCTCACGACCACGTGACTGGTTTTCATACTTACTCATGCTGCCTTATTACGTCAAAGGGTGGAGGAGGGGGACTTAGGCGAACCACTAATAAAAACGCACGAATGCACTTGTTGCACGGTTTTTCGCTATGTGAAATTGCGTGCTCTGGGCTTCGATCTCTTTTATTTATAACAGGTTGCAGTCTAATTGGTCGATATGTTCAGTCATGCTACCTTATTACAAGCAGGTAAGGTTCATTATCTCACAACGACGCTACTTTCGTTGCCTCTCTGTGGTGGTAGCGTCACTGTTTTTTATATTCACTCATACGGCCTTATTTTTTTTTATTTTTTTTAAATAAGGAGTGACGAGACGATCAGGACATGTGCCTGATGGTAAGCAACATGCCTGACACATAACAGCACAGTGACACGCAGCTATTGGAACACGAAGAGTCCAAATCATTACCTAGCACTGCACTGCGCTCCGTCACCCAGAGATCTAAGATGTTATATCTCTAAGCCCTGTAATTTCTCTGGAAACATTGCCCTTCAAACCGGAACACAGTAATGTTTGCACATTACTGCTTGGCGGTAGAATAACTGGCAAAGGTGTGGTACTTCCCCCAGGCGGACTCTGGCAAGAGTCCTACCACTACAATTTATATGTAGGCAAGGTTCAATGTTGCTTGACCGGGCTTTTAGCCCCTGTGCCTATTTTGCCTGTGACCACACACTGGTCGTCATGTTCAGTCATGCTACCTTATAACATGCAGGTAAGGTTCATTATCTCACGACCACTTTACTGGCGTCTTCCCGTGGTGGTCGTGGTCGTGGTGGTGGTATCACTGGTTTTCATATTTACGCATGCTGCGTTATTACAAGTAGGTAAGGTTCATTGTTGCGTTGCGTTGCGTAGCCATACAAGTGACGTATACTACATTAGTGTTCAATACTAAAATTTAACGAAGAGTCGGCAGCCCCTATGATTGCCATATTTTTTCGTTCAATTAGCTTACTTTTATCTTTAGAAAATGTGATCTACTAAACATAGGTTTTGTAATCAGTAATGTGTATTGTTTACAGAATGAGAAAGCGCCGTTTCCACATGTGTATGAGACGCTCGGCTGGGCGTGGGCCAAGTACGCCGTGTCCGTAGGCGCCATCTGCGCGCTTTGCTCCAGGTACAACTGAACTATATATGACTAGTTTATACCCACGTAGCTCCGTTCTCGTAATTTTATCATTTTCCATAATGGGAGGACTTTTTGCAGAGTCCGCCTGGGGCAGTACCACACATTTGCCAGTTATTCTACCGCCAAGCTGCAATGTGCTAACATTACTGCGTTCCGGTTTGAAGGGCAATGTTTCCAGTGAAATTACAGGGCTTAGAGATATAACATCTTAGATCTCTGGGTGACGAGCGCAGTGCAGTACTTGGTAATGATTTGGACTCTTCATGTTCAAATAGCTGCGTGTCACTGTGCTGTTATGTGGCAGGTATGTTGCTTACCATCAGGCACATGCCCTGCTCGTCTTGTCAACCCTTATAAAAAAAATTGTAGGTGCGTGATCTGCATGAACGTCATGTTACAATTCAGCATTTGGATGCATTTTCGGCGTGTTTTCTGTACAAACGGAGATACTTACGTATCGTTGGAACACGAATTCACGCGCTACGCTGCGTGGTGCGTGTTAAAGTGATAATCGTCTAAACCGAGCAAAGTTCGGTCATCGAGGTGTTATATTATGTTGACTTACTAAGTTTATCTTTGTGGCCAGTTTGATGGGCGCGGTGTTCCCGCTGCCGCGGATCATCTACGCGATGGCGAACGACGGGCTCCTGTTCAAGTTCATGGGCCGCGTCAGCGAGCGCTTCCAGACGCCGCTCGTCGGCACCATCATCGCCGGGCTCTTCACGGGTGCGCCATCACCACCATCATCATCATCACCAGCACACACTCCTCCACTGCTCGACGCAGACCTCTCCAATGAGAAGCTATCCATAAATCGCGTCATATGCTTTTAGTAACTCACTAACATCTAACTTCCTGCTGAGTCTACCTGCGGAAGTACCTCACTTTTTGCCAGTTATTCGCCCGCCAAGCAGTAATGTGAAAAAATAACGGTGTTCTGGTTTGAAGGGCAAAATTTTCAGTGAAATTACAGGCATAGAGATAAAGCATCTTACATCACTGGGTGACGAGCGCAGTGCAGTGCTTGGTGACGATTTGAACTCTTAATATTCCAATAGCTGCGTGTCACTGTGCTGTTATGTGGCAGGCATGTTGCTTACCATCAGGCACATGAACTGCTCGGCACTCTATTATATTTAAAAAAAATAGGCTATGTATTATTAGTTGTACAAACCAAACGGACTATTGAGGCGAGACTAATGAAATTTAAAACAACAATCAGCATTAGTAATTAGTTTATTGTTCATACTAAATTATTGAGATCATTAATCGAAATAAAAAAATAAAAAATAGTATTCTATGTCTCAAGTTAAACCAGATTACCCAAAAATGGCAACTGTAGTGAATATCGGTGAACTTGGTAAAGAGTTTACCGGGAAGAAACATGATAATAAAATAAATATAAATACAAATATTGGTGGACAATTCACACACAGCACCATCTGACCCCAAACTAAGCAAAGCTTGTAATATGGTGGCCAGATAGCTGATATAATACTTATATAGTTCTAAATACATACTTATTATACATAGAAACACTATTAAAAACATGGCACTGGATTTGAAATATTAATATGTATTATGAAATATTAATATGATTTTAAATGATAATGATAAATTAATATGATATTAAGATTATTGTGAAATATTAATTAATGTGATATATTAATATTAAGATTATAATTATTATTAATATTCTAGATCAACTGTACAGACATGAAAGTTAGTCGCATTTTTGATGGAACTTAAAGTTTAGGTTCATTGGTCCTTTGTGCGCTATTCCAAAGATCGGCAGTAGAGGCTCTCTGCCACAGAGATCAGGTTACAAACATATGCATTGGCCCGCAGGCACGCTGGCGATGATATTCGAGTTGGAGCAGTTGATCCACATGATGTCCATCGGGACTCTCCTCGCCTACTCCATGGTGGCCTCCTGTGTTCTGCTGCTCAGGTATGCAAAACCTATAAACATAAACATCTCATTTCATTGATAGGTTTTTCTAACCAAACTTTGGAAAAATTCTCTTGTGTAGCCAGATTGCTGAGTAATATAACAGGCACAGAATAAATTTGTGCCTGAAGCATATTTTTTGCTTTTTTACTTATCTTATTGCAGCAATTTTGAAAACTTGTTCATGTCCTGAAAAAAATTCGTAGTCATAGGGACTGCCGATAGAAGATGGGAATTGAAACTTGTAAATTAGAATTTTAGTATTAACTGTTGCAAAATACGTCACTTAAATAGCTACTGATGTATTACGTATGTCAGTGATGCGAACTTATAAAATGTCACCTCTCCAAAAAGCTTCTAATAGGCTCCGTCCTTCTACCGCCTAACTTTTTTTTTTTTTTTTTTTTTTTTTTTTTTTTATTTAAATTAGCCACTCCACAGACTCCGGGGTCCGTGATCTTTGTCATTACAATTATATATTATTAATTTTACACATATTTTGGATAAGGAGAAGAAGAGGAAAATAGGAGGGAGTTGGGTACATTTAATATCTAATTCTAGTGCTCGTCTGTAGAGCCGATCACTACCGGCTGGGATTCCGCTAGTAATCGACTCGACATCGAGTGTTTGCCTAATTGCCTTTTGCCATTTGCCTAAGCTGCCTCCTCCCGGCCCAGAGCCTCCACAACGGCCGCATTTCTGTCCCTGATGGCCATCTGTAGGTTGAAATCTCGGATGGTCTTTGGTGATGCAGCCCACGCTCGCCGCACGAAACGACCGATGGCGTCGTCGGTGTCGTCAGCGTAGTATGTGAAGGTCCCCGTGTGCCGTGAGATTGCAACAACCGCATGGGGTACGCTCTCGTGCAGCTTCATGTTTGCCTTGGTTTTGATTGCGATTACCGACTCGTATGTTAGTCCCTGAGCTTCATGGATGGTAAGGATGCGTGACCCGGTGCCTGACCCATAACCCTGGTTTGTCAGGGTCTCCTTCTCCTCTTGAGTGTGAACCAAGAAGAGGGTGTTTGGTATGTTGTTGGGTATTTGCGCTCCCTTATATCTTCTCTGCTCTAGGGACTTTATTCGGGGCGCTGAGGAGTACATACCGGAGTATATTTCCCTCAGCGCATATGCGACGTCCATTGGGTTTCGATGTGTGCAGAGCAACTCCTGGCTGATCTTTGTTACCAGGTTCGGGCGATGATACCTCATTTCGAAGAGATTTTCCCTGTCGATATAAGGCAACTGATTGACGTCTCCAATGAGGACAATTTCACCAACACCAGACAGCCTTGAAGCCATCACAATGGCTCCAAAATGGTTCATGAGAGCTTCGTCCACCATGAGGCGGCTGAAACTTTCTCTACCGAAACCATTTACCAGAGCAGAAGCCATGGTTCGCACTCTGGTTTTGACCAGGTTTCCGATTCGGTGCGATAGCTTTTCTCTTAGATCTTTTGCTGCCTCAGTTGTTGTAGTGATGATGGCGTCCTTGTCCACGTCGAAGTGTCTAATCACCCATGTTGTTTTTCCACATCCTGGAACTCCGTTGACCCACTGTATTCTCGGTACCTCCCAATTTTCCCAACCTGCTTTGACGTTTCCGTTCCCTTCGATGGTCTTGGCCATCTCTAGGATCTTATCGTCCAGCATAATCTTGGTGCATCGGGCAGTAACTACAATTGGGTCGTTTGGTGGTGTCGCATAAACAGGCACTCCCGCGCGCTCTGTCTCTCTCTCGTTCAGTGTCACGAAGCCATTTTCTGCACTGTAAGCTGCCATATACTGTCCTGTCATGGTTCCCTTGATGACCCGGGAAGTGACATTATTGTAAATGGCTGCTTCGGCCTCCTCGAGTTTCGCCTTTAAAAGGCTTTCACTTCCTAGCCTATAGGACTGCATGATGTTTTCGCAGGTCTTGAGGTTGACTTGTCGTGTCGCGCTCAGTGTGGCTATGAATTCGATGAAGGCGTTACGTGCATGGCTCCGCGGCTCCGAAGCCGTGACATAGCGGGGCGGTTCCACCTGTCCCATGTCGGCTCTCGTTCGGCTCATTTGTTGCTGTGAAGCTGCTTTGGGGTCTTTGACGTCAAGGGGTGATGAATGGGATGTGATTCGGAGTACGCTCCTTGCTGCTGCGTTGAAGGCAGTCACGAACGCCGTGTTGGTGCCTCGGCTGCCAGTTAGATTGGCTGAGGCTTTTTCCGCGGCTGCCTTCTGCTGTGCTCTTTCGGAGCCGGTTTGGATGGTCGAACTAGGAACAGGATGTCCCCAGCTATCGGTTGCATTTGTTTGGTCGTGCGAAGGGGCTCTGAGGAAGCTCAGATTTTCTCCCCTGTCTTCGTATACGACAATCTCATGATGTTTAGAGGCCTCAATGCAACCCAGCCGGTCTGCGACTCTTGCTCTTGAATATTCGATTGCCATCGCATCCACGCTTATCACCGGGGTGCTTCACCTGCATTTCTGCTCAGATGTGCGAGCAGCGCACTTGCCTGTGTGAAAGGCGTCCGACCTTCCGAGTACTCTATTAGTGCAATCGTTTGTTGTTTTTCGATCGCACCAACCGAAATCGGTGGCCGTCTACCTCGCACACCGGCATGGCGTCGTAGGTTTTCCGCTTCATTGTGACTTTTGCGGTACTCCCATTGAGCAGGCAAGACAATCCAGGTGACAAACGGGCTCGTTTCCGTTCCCAGGCGAAGCAAAAGCTTATTCGAATCTTTCTTTGTTGCTGTCCATGAAGAGAGCCACTCCGCGGATACGGATCCCTGCTTCTCCTCGGTCTGCGTTCTCCAGTAGTTGTTTGACGGAGATGCTCTTCGAGGAGTTATGTTGGGCGGAAACCGCATGCCACGTGGCGTCTACAGACAGCGGGGCAGGGTATGGTGGCGATGGAGGGCGCGTATTTGAGTTAGTGGAGTTTCTCATGGCCGCTATGCGGAATGAGCTCTCCATGAAGGACAGGAGCCGTGTTCTGTTGTCTGGATCTACTAAGATGTTGTGGAGATCCGAGACAACCAGCCTTCTGTCGATCATAGATTCGAGCTCATGTCTTGCGACCATGAATCGGGGACAATCGACTAGCACGTGCCAGACCGTTTCGGGTTGGTCGGGGTCACACTCGCATGCCGGACTGTTCTTGAGCTTAAATCTGTACAGGTAATCTGCTATTCCTCCGTGTCCCGTCAACGCTTGTACCTGGAAGGAGTCAGTTTCGTGGTTCTCATCACCCGATATGCGTTTGCTATATCGGGGAGGAACGTCTGGGTGACTTTTCCGGTGTCCGAGGTCTCATATCGATCCTGCCATTTCTTGACCGATTCTTCACGGATTTTCCTTTTGACGTAGGACAAGGGGATCCCTCGTAGTCCCTGGGTGACTCCGTGAGTGCCGCCGATTTGGCCAGTTCGTCGGCTCTTTCGTTGCCGACGGTGCCAACATGCGCTCTCACCCAGAAAAGACGAAGAGATCTCCTTCAGCATTTATCTGTCCAATGTTTTCCTTTACGCACTTAACCAAGGGGTGGCTCGTTTTGGGTTACTTAGCAGTTCGAGTGAAGATCGGGAGTCACTCAGGACATTGACTTCGGGTCCTTGCTCTTTAACGCCATTTGAGTTGCCCGGTAAAGAGCATAAAGTTCCGATTGAAAGACTGTGCATTCGGAGTGGAGCTTGAAGGTCGAGTTCTTGACCTCTCTGCCATTCTCCCACCATGTTAGAGCAGCTCCGACTTTACCTTCAATTTTACTGCCATCAGTATAAATTTGAGGCCCTTGTGGAAGATTGGAGGTGTCTTCTAGGAGCTCGTACTCTACGGAAAACTGCGTTGACGGATGAGGTTGGTCCAGGCAGTTAACATTCCGTTCGAGTTCCACTTCTGGTGGGAGGTAGTCTTGGGGAGGTTTTTTTTACTCTGTACAAATTTGCCGCTTCCTGTATTCTCAGATCCAGGGAAGCAGTCCGGAAAGAGCAAGTGCTGCTTTCAGAGAAACAGTACGGTAAGACTTTACAGATTTTTGGGCAAAACCTCTTTGGATAGCGTTCAACTGAGACTTGTTTTCCTCGAAGTCTGCCGCTTGCGCCCATACACTTGAGGCATACATGATGATAGGTTCCACCACAGCGACGTAGATAGTTCTCGTGATTTCGCCATTTAATCCCCAGGTCACCTTCGCTGCACATGCTAGCTGTTTATAAATGTTCGCCACTTTTTTACATTGGGCGGTCACATGTGCTTTAAAGTTGAGCCGTCGGTCGATCAGTAGGCCTAGCAGTTTGACTTCCTCGACCACCGCCTAACTAAATCAGCTTTTGCTGTGCTATTGCGGTCTCTATCATTTCAAGCAGAAAGAAAAGAGAGAGCACTATCTAAGCCAAGACATTTCTAGGTAGGCGGTAGACCCTCAGATTCGCTGCTTCGCTGCCATTCCGACGATACGCCGCTTACATTAGTACGAGTATATTGACGACGCCAACACAAAATAATGTATATTATATATTTTCAAACACACTTGCTCATAAAGTGGCTCTAATTTCACCGCAATCAGGCATGTAACACCTAAAATCAAATTTGTTCAAATTTGTTCTAAAAAAGTTTCGATACAAAAACAGCTATAGAACAAATGAATGAATGTAGCTATTGCTTGCTCATTTCATGCAGCTTCGTCTTTAAATAAACTTGTACGTCATGTCATAAAATAAAACATTCATTAACTTTTGTTTTTTTTAACAAAGGAAAAAAACATATTTTGTAAGTTGCTAAAAAAACGCTATCCACAGAAAGCAAAAAAAACTCAGTGCTGCGGGCATAATATGGCAACTGATTAATTTTTCCCGCCATAATGAAAAATGTTTTCATAGTTTCAATGATCATTTGTTGAAATGATATTTTTATAATTATTTTATTCGCAAAGTTTTTGAAAAACGTCGTATGATAAACGTGTGTATTTATGATTACCATCTTCGGCTCTTTTAAGGCCCTCGCCTTCGGCACAGGCTTTAATGGCGTCTTAGCGGTAATCACCAACTTTCCACACTTATAGCATAATCTACTATTATGCATCGATGTATGTGCCCTGAGTAACTTGAAATTGATAATAAACTGCGTCTCTAGGTGTCGTAAGTAGTTTACACATAACCAATCTACTTGACCCCTAGAATCGCTAGCGGCCCGATATGCTGTGGGTCTACTTATTTTGGTTGTTGATAACGAATAGTGATAAGTAAAAACGTCCGGCGTTCACCGCTTCCTGCAACCGACTGGAACGGAATGAGGGAGCTCACTCTTCCCAACAATGACATGATTCCGTGCGCCCTGAAGTTTGGGAGGGCACATCTGTGTATTGAGATGTTTGCTATTATGTATGTGTGTATGTAGGTACGAGCGCACGTCGTCGCCGCACCGGCCGGCCGAGCCGCTGCGCTGGTCGCTGCGCGGCGTGCTGCGGCAGCTGTACAACGCCGACCGACACGACGCGCCCACGCGGCTCAGCACTGCGCTCGTCAGCCTGCTCGTCACGCTCTACAGTACGTACATCGTGTGTGGGAGCTGTTACCACCGACTTCAATGATATAAGTGGTTGTCTGTAAAGTCGATTTAAGGACGATAGTTTAACGTGACAACGTCATAACAAAACATTGATGAAATTATTGCGTACTCATCGATTGCATTCGAGTGGAAGAGAGATAGATGCGGCACAAACGCACAATGACCGTAACGCGACAGTGAGCGTAACGGTACACTTTTTCGATTATGCAGCCGGTGTTTATCGATTTATTAGAAGTTCTCATACAAAAAAGCAATTTTTAGATTTAACATAAGAATATTTTTATAAACTTTTTATAAACAGAGGACCTTTCCCAGACCAAACCGAGAAGACCAACTGCTCTTGGGATCTCTAGAGTCTCAGGCTAGGCATATAAATCAGGTCCGTAGGCTGAGAGACAAAGTAACCTTTCGACAACTAACTGGAGTTGGGGTATTAATTCAAAAGTTCGTTCAGAATGGCCTATATCAAAATCAAGGAATTTCTTTCTCCAACTCTGACTTATTTACAAAAAATGTTTTTGTTATCTGTACTTTTTTTTGCGGTGGATGACGTCACGCAGCTGTAATTGTGACAATGTTCTATCGTAATATCGACGTGTGGTCCGTCTCGGCTTCGCCCGTGGTACATGATATAATTATTGCCTATAGTAGTCGGGTTTCACGCAGATATTCAACGGTGAATTTTTTTAAGTGAAAATTTTTTGGCGCGCTTCAGACAGTTTTCGTGAGCTGTGAAATGGATTCTAGCGTCACCCTCACAAATGATAAGACATCTTCGGGTAAACTCGGGACCATGGCCATTGGCCATCTAGAAATGTAGAAATGCGTCAGGATTTCTAGATGGCCATGCTCATGGCCACGCCCTCCGGCTTCACCCGCGTAGTGTCCAAAGTATTATCGCATTCAAACAAACAAACTCTTATAATATTAGTATAGATTGCAGATATTGGTAAAATGTGTCGTGTGCAGGTGTGTGGTGCGTGGTGGCCATGTACCTGGTGGAGTCGCACGGCGCGGCCATCGCGGCGCTGCGCGGGCCGCCCACGGCCGCGCTGGCGGCCGCCGCGGCGTTGGCGCTGGGCTCGCTGTGGGCCATCTCGCGCCAGCCCGTCTCCGAGAAGAAGCTCGCCTTCTCGGTCAGTATAGCTTTCTTAGTTTAACTGGTCGTTGTGTGCCTCATTTTTTCATCTCCGACCAAAAAAAAACGGTGTTATAAGTTTGACGTCGATGTCTGTCTGTCTGTGCGTGTCTGTCCGTGGGGCCGTAGAGCTCAAACGGATGGGCCGATTTCGATGTTAACGATTAAATTTCGTGCGGATGTTATTATCTATGTTTGGTTAATATCGATTCAAGATGGCCGCCTCCACAAAATGACGGACAAGATGATTCTTCACAACCTACCTCAATATGGGAATCAAATACAAGGGCTTGACTAGTATAATACTATAAACTATAACAAATTTCAAATTCAAGATGGCCGCCACCACAAAATGGCGAATCACATGTTTTTTTACTATTACCTCAATATGAGTATCAAATGAAAGAGCTTGACTAGTAGGATACCATGCACTATGACAAATTTCAAATCCAAGATGACCGCTACCTCAATATTTTATGGTGAAATACATTTCTTTTTTTCACAATTCCTTCCATATGGGTATCAAATGAAAGGGCTTGATCAGTAGAATGTTGTACAAATGACAAAACCAAGGTTGTCGGGGGTAAATCAAAATTTTTTATTTTGTTCTTTTTACTACTGTACTCCAACCAGTCCAGGCTATCCCAGAAGATCAGCATTTGTATTTTTTTTTTACTTTCATAGGTTTACATTTGACCATCATCTCGCCTGATGTTAAGCGACGATGCGGTCCACGATGGAACGTGTTGACCTAGAAGAAACCGATTCACCCTCGATTTGATTTACAAATTTAATTTGTTTAATCTCGTTAGTGTAATTGACCGTTTTCACTGAATATGAAATTAAAAAAAATAAAGATACCAAGGTCCTGACCTATCGGGAAAACCCCACTCAGGCAACTCATTCCACAGCCTAGACGTTCTTATCATAAAACTAGAGTCAAACCTCTTCGTCCGTGTATTTGGAACATCAACGATGAAACGATGCCGCTCTTTCGAGCTACGAAAAGTCCGATAGAAAAAAAGGCAAGCTGGTATATTAGATCATGAAAAACCGATAGACTAACAATCCTGCGGCGATCACTATCCTGTATTTTTCTGTCCTGTAATTTCTCTGGAAACATTGCCATTCAAACCGGAACACAGCGATGTTTGCTTGGCAGTAGAATAACTGGCAAATGTGACTTCCACAGGCAGACTGCACAAAGTACCTACTACTACTACGGCTTCAAGGAAAACATCGCCTTTTCCACACAACAGAGGGTCTACCGCCTAAGTAATACCATAGAATAGATAATATAGATAGAACGGACACTCCCCAACCCCCGCCAATTTCAAGCTTCCTCACCCCTCAGGCCGTTTCGGATACGCTAGGAGCACTCAACGAAGGGCTGGTATCGAACATCTAATTCCTAACGAAATATCATCATGGTGGGTTGTTGTGCTGTTTACGGCTGTCCGTCAACTAAACGGGACAAGATTAAAAGCTTTATTTAATTTCCTAATGATAAAATAACTTAAGATTAGAAACTTTTCAATAACGTTGCTTTATAATATTACAAGCTTTGCTTAGTTTGGGGTTAGATGGTGTTGTGTGTGAATTGTCTACCAATATTTATTTATTTATAATAACGAAGTCATTTTTTACTCAAAGTTCGTAACTTTGGCATAACAATAATCCGTGCTTGGGCACATAAGTTACTGGCTGTGTACAGCCAGTAACTTATGTGCCCAAGCACGGATTGATAATGCCTGGAGGAATAATTATAGTGACAGAATAAAGTTTCCTTCATGGGTAAGTGTAAAATAAAATGCGAATGTGTACCTACTAACAGAAATAGATATCTAGGTACCTGATCTAATCTATCATCGGTTTCGTTTCATTTTACGCGGCAATACAAACACCCACAGATTTCTGAAACAATTTAGAAATCTGTGCAAACACCCTTTTAATTAGAATACTATAATTTGGCTCCATTCTATTTATGTAACTCAACATTATGGCAAGTTTATAGACTACGTCACCAGGTGAACTCAAGGGGCATAAATATTCAATAAAACAATTCAGCAGCCTTAGCTCTAACGCACACATTCACGCGTGTGTACGAACGACATCTGCGTAGTTGAGTGAAGAGTAGGTAGATCCACAGCGGCGTTTGTATGGAATTTTAGTGGAGTGTCCAGGGTGTGGTTATGGTCTCATTACACATAGCTGTAGCTGTCTGTGTATTTTTGTACGAAACAAAAGAGAAAAACAGAAAGAACGAGAGAGAGGAAGAGAGAGAGAGGAGAGAGAGGAAGTGAGATAAGTAGAGAGAGAGATAAGGAGAACAAGAAGGAAGAGATAGATAGAGAGAGAGAGAGAAAGAGAGAGAGAGAGAGAAAGAGAGAGGAGACAGAAAGAGAGCGAGAGACAGAATTCCATAAAACAATAAGCACTAATTGCTGTGTTCCGGATGGAACGTTAATGTTTCCAGAGAAATTCTGTACTAGGTGTCCGGGGTGTGGTAATACTGTCTTAGCTTTGATATTGCTGTCTCTTTTAGCCGATATAGTTAGCCAGTAAAGGGGCACGCTTAGTATCGCCTTTCGGCAACACTAAACTCTACAAACAATAAAAATGTAAGCCGTCATTATAAAATATACCTACAGCCCTTGATTATTATTTGGTCTTACAGGAACTACCTTTTGTGCAGGAAACTATTAAGTACTTAGTTCCGTATTATGTTTACATTGTATTTAGCTAAAATGACAAAAAACATTACCTAAAGTGCTACCGCGACGCGACGTCGTGACGTATTAGAAACTAGCTACGCCCGCGGCTTCGTCTGCACCGCGTGTTATATTTAACTAACATATTAATATTATTAGATGATATAACTTGACATTAACAATAGGGAATATGCATGCATTTTTTTATATTTTTAATTCACTTTTTACATTATTATAACACAATAAAAAATATAAGTACTCTTGTAAATGTACAAATTAATTTTTAAAATAATATTTAAAATATCGATATAATTTGTCCAGTTTAAACGCCGCCATCTTTCCCGCGCCTGCATGACGTCACAGGCCACGACCTGTGTTTGTTTACTACAAGTGTTGCAGTTACTTTGTACCGATTTTTGAGTTGTGCTAGCTAATCAAACGATGGAGAACACGACTTTTCTCTCTAACACTACTAGCTCAGTACGAATATCGACACCGTTAAAGCAGAAAACATGCCATGTGACGTAACATTTGGTTTCCACAGATAGTGATGCGTTTCGCAAACTTGAATTTCCCGCGCCTATTTTGCACTTTTTAAATAATATTTTTTATAATTAATAACTAACTAAATAATAAAATAATTGTTTTGGCATAATAGCGGGACATTAAGGATTTTACGAAAAAAAATCAAGCCAATTTAAACTACATGCATATTGAAAGTCGCAAGCGAAAGACATAATTTATCAATGGGGTTTTGTGGGATACACTGCGGAGATTCTATTACTGAATTGCGTGATCCTTGAGGCATACCTCCTAACCCATTAGTTTCATGGTTGACTTACTAAACTTGACTCGACTGAAGAGTATGACTCTATTTTTGCGATAAAAACATCTAAGTCTGTGGAATGCATTGTCTGAAAGGGTATTTCTCGATGGTCTCGGTTCTCGATTGGTGTCTTCAAATCGAGAGTGAATCGGTTTCTTCTAGGTAAGCACGCTCCATCGTTACCGCATCGACACTGAACATCAGGTGAATTGACGGCTCATGCTTTATCCTACAAAAAATATGTTATATTAAATGTATGTATACTTTCATATGGAAATAGTGAAAACGGTTAATTAATTGTAAATTACAAACGTACATTTAAATTTGTTTATAGGTATAGATAATGGACTAGACAAAAAGTGACCTTAACGCTGTATCTTATCTGTCGTTAGTTTGTTTGCTCGTGGCATAAGAGATTGCAGAACGGAATTCCTTCCTTATCTTCCTGTGAGATATACGGAAAAGTCAATTAAAAAAATCTAATAATATTTATAACGCAAAAGCGACTTTCTAGTCTTCTCTAAAAGTGACGAGTTCGGACCGCCACCTTTTTTGGGTGTCCCGGCCAGTCGTTAATAATGAGGGGCCCAATTAGTTGTTTGTTTGGTCCAGAATCGTTCCGGCATTCGACATATTATACAGCATAAGCTTACGGTTATGCTACTAAATGTTCCCACTACTGGGACTCGGGGTCTTCTCTCGCAAGGAGAGAGTCAAGGCCATAATCCACCATGCAGGCCCAGTGTAGGTTGGTATATGACATGTGACCTCGAAAGATTATATGTACATGTCGGTTTTTTACGATGTTATCCTCACCGTTTTAAGTTAGCGCCATTACGCACATAACTTCGAAAAGACAGTGGTGCGCATGGGATTCATAACAGTGGCTCCGTTTAGGCACTTGTCATTCTCTCGACTAGACCAGCCGTAACTTATATGATCACACTTAAATTAAGACGCTTAATACATTACTATCTGTATTCAGTAGGACTGCAGAACACCAAAACTGCAAAACCCGCATGATATACGCGGCTACCACAGCGGAACACGATGTAATTTGATGTCATCGATACGGTATTACGGTCCCGTTTCAAGGACCTCAAATAGACATCAAGAAGCGCATATTATATAATAGTTGCCTAGCTATACTACACTAACTGCCCCGGCACACATTGTTTTTCCTGTTTTGTTATGGAAATAGACATGACGATAGGTCCTGCACAAATATTAAATTATTTGATATAAATTACAGTATTTAAATATAATAAAATATACACCAACTTTAATTTTGATCTCTTTTTGTTTAACTTACTTTGTGATCATTCAAAGTTGGATGGGCAAGTCCATTTTAAAAGTACGAAATTATTAGAAAATGTATTTACTAAACGCAATAGTTAATATAACTAACGCGCGACGCATAGAAAATGCCCGACAGTGACGTCACGCTTTAGTAGTTTTTTTGTATGAAGCGTTTGTGGGAGAGTCCAAAATTGTGATTTTGAAATCGTGACATCACGGGAAGTTTTTAAGATAACAAAGTAATTCTTTCATCTATGTTTCAGTTATTGAGTAGCTTTTTTGGTGGCACATTAAATCAAAAATGAGTCGTTATGCCTATTGTAAATATTTAATATGTAATAAAATTAGTATCTAAGATTTAATGTTTAATTTAATACATTATTAATATAGCTCCTAAAAATGAGATTGGGGGAGTGTCCTCATTAATGCGTATTTATTGATAATTGATATTTTATAGTCTTTTGTCTCTGTCAATTATAGACCATCGAACTCTTAAAAACGGCAGAAGCGGCAAACGCGCTTCTACTATGGCGATGCAAAATCAGGTGACGTCTCCTGATTTAGTCTCAGTCGCAACAAGGAGTTGTGTACGTTCGCTGACAATTGTGTACGTTCGCTGACAATTCAATTTTCAAATTTTTCAAACAAATTTTCGCCACGTTATGTTGTCTTTAGATTATAGTATACCTCATCTTCGTTTCTTTAATTATATCGATGTTATAGACCGATTCGGAAAAAATCTTTATTTGTAAGAAAATCAACGCAAATTGGTCTCAGGAATTTCTAAGCTGGGGTCGGTAGTTTAGTCTTAAATAATACTTAAAATAATGTCGATGTACGGCCTTTTGACGGCGGCGGATGTAGCAAGAAGGACCAGATGCAGAATATGGTTGTCCTTGACGAAATTTGCATCATCAACAGATTCGTCACTCTACAGACCTACCCACCGATAGCTTAAGCCGTACTCTGTATAGAGTTCTACTTTTACAAAAACACAAACCAATTATTTATGAATAAATATTTATGAAAAATGAAATTTGATGTGGAACGTTAGCTTTATTTGTATACAAAACAATTGACAAAAGTTAGAACAGATAGCGATAGAAATGGTGTCACTATTTTCTATTCTTTGCCCAGCTGTAGTAAAATCGAAAATTGATTGTGGTTGGATCTATAGATGGAAAATTACGTATCGATTGAAATATTGTTTGTTTTGTTATTCATTTTGAATGTTCTATAAAATTGTTCAAACAGCACTGCATTATATTCGTGTGTATTAGGAGCTGCGTAAACGAAATAGTAAACCGATGAAGGGTGCCCAAAATACAGGCTTTGCCTAGTTTGGGGCTCGCTGTACTTCAAATTATCAGTGTAACTTAATATTGTTATGTAATGCAATTTGTTAATGTAACTGAGCTATTTTTGGGAACTATAAATATATTATTATTTTTCAGCGAAAGAATATTGTTAGTGATTTTTGTTTCTAGGTTCGTCGTTCGTCTTCTTGGTTCGGGCTGACGTTGAACTCTGACTTAGTCTGAGTTTCTGATTGTGGTGTGTGTTGTCCAGGTGCCGCTGGTGCCGTGGCTGCCGGGGCTGAGCATCCTCATCAACGTGTACCTCATGCTGAACCTGGACCTCGCCACCTGGCTGCGGTTCGCCGTCTGGATCGCCGCGGGTTCGTACCGCTAACAACACTACAGACAGGACGCCGCGACGAGTGTCTCGGCCTCCTGTCGCGCTCGCGGCGTGAACTGACCCCATGTTTAAACAGCCCACTAAATGTTCCAACTGCTGGGACCCGGGGCCTTCTCTCGCAAGGAGAGAGTCAAGGTCAATCCACCACGCTGGCCCAATGCGGGTTGGTGGATGACACATGACTTCGAAAGATTCTTTGGCTGACCTGGTGGCTTAGCTGGTAGTAAGTTTGCCTGCGAAGCCGTGGGTTGTGGGTTCGATCTCCACCCAGTGCAAATGTTTGTGTGATGAATTCAATTATTTGTACTGTACCTGGGCGTATAAGTATTATATCAGCTATCTGGCTTCCATAGTACAAGTTTGGCTTAGTTTGGGGTCAGATGGTGTTGTGTGTGAAATGTCCACCCATATTTATTATTTCTTTATTCTAGGTACATGTTGGTTTCCTCACGATATTTTCCTTCACCGTTTTAAGTTAGCGGCATTACGCACATGACTTCGAAAAGATAGTGGTGCGCGTGGTTTTGAGCCCGGGGTCTCCTGATCGGCAGTCGCTGTTCTCCCAACTAAACCAACCGTAACTTACGTCCATGACTGGCGTAACTGGCGCTCATACAAAGATACAATGTCAAGTGCCTGTATCGGTTTCCGGTCTCAGTCTCCTGTCATGGTCTCAGCACGAACCGCCAGCTTAACTCTACACTACTCACTCGTACTCAGTCACGCGACCTACCTGTACCGTAAACTTTTTTATTTTAGTGAAATGTAACTATTTGCCTGAGATGAAATCCAATGCTTTTTTAATACTTAAAGTGACGGAACACGCCTGCCCATAACGTCACAGTGCTACGAGTTATTTGAACAGGAAAAGTCCAAATAACTGACATGAACAGGTAGTGCATGGAACATTACGTTGTAATTTCTCTGTAAACATTGGTCTTACATATAGTCAGAACACAGTAGTGTTTTCTGATTTTTTCTTAGCAGTAAAATAACTGGCAAAAGTGGCCCATCCCAAGCATCCCGAGAGGTCGGACTCTGCAAAGAGGCTCCTGCCACTACAAAGGCTAATACTAATTTTGTAATTTTATTCCTCACACAACACATAATTGAAAGCGTCACAAAATTGTGAATGGTCAGAATAATAGAACAGCGTAATAGGAAATATAAGACATTTATTCGTGAGGAAACAGTTTATTGACAGGTTATTTTATTTCTCCAGCATCTCCAAAACGAAGCCATACGTCAACTCTGGAGCGTCTTTGGCGAACATGTGGTCTAAATGGTTAAACTCTGGTCGTTCAGCCACTTTGTACTCCACGAGATTCGGCAGGATCCCTCGTAGTTTCTCTACGTCTTCCATGGTGGACACCGGGTCGTTCCTACCACTCACCAGAGCAGTCCGCATGCTAACCTGACTGACGTCGTAAACGGGAGGCCTGAACGAATGGTACACCTTCAAGTTCTCGGCTACTCCGTAGTCGTACTGGCCGAAAGTCCTCTGTAAACTCATTTTCGCGAAATGTATTAGGTTCTTTCTAGAAGAACCGGCGGGGAAATGTCCAATTAGCGTTTTGAAGAATTCCCTCTCGATTCCCGCTGAGTTGATCCCTGACAGAGCGTTGAAACCTCCGTAGTAGCACAGCTCGTAGCCTATTGGGAGCTGCGTACATAACATGTTGATTATCGCCTTCTCCAAAGAATAGTAGCCCGCCAGTTCTTTTACGTTCTGCGGTAAAAAGAGGTCTATGATCGGACTCAGCCAGATTATCTGAGACAGGATGGGACGCACGTGCTCCAAGAAAACGACTGGTGCCATACCCACAAACATCTTCACCTTCTGGTTGTATTCCGGCTTCGTAGACCCGAGGACGAAAACTGTGGTCGTTCCTTCGGAAAAACCCACGATGCTCAATTGTTCCTGACCCGTCTTGTTCAGGACGAAATCGATGGTTGTAGCAAGGTCATAGTTAGCCATTTCGTGGACGCTGTAGTCCCAAAACTGTCCGTCTCGGTTGGGATCTAGAGTTGTGTGGTTTCTGGAGTATCTGTTACCTCTGTAGTTAATTACCCAGACATCGTAACCTTGTTCCGCCGCCATGAAACCTAGAGATCTGTTCGCTCTCAGGAACCAGCCGCACGACGTGTCAAAGATGCCGTGGGATAGGAGCAAGGGCCTCGTTTTATCTCCTGGTACGTTATATACCTCCAGGATGTATCCGTCTTCAGTCGTGAGGTAGTATACCTCAGGAAATAGGCCATATTTGTTTAGCAGCTGCTCGAAATTCAAGAGACCATCTTCCGGGACGTTCAAAGTATCCTCGATCCCCTCACAAGCGATCGCATCTAACGTCAACACAAACAGCGCGATGTATTTAAAGAACATCATAGTTCAGTAGATCAGTGGTACAGTGTACGTTCAGATTTATTACTCTCCCTTATATACATTGAACTATCTTATCGAAACTAGAAACAGCCTTTCGTCTGAAATCATACGACTTTGAGCTGCTATCCGATTACTATAAAGTACACAATGTTTTAAACTCGTCTGACCTAGAGCGCCGGGAAGAAGCCTGGTCAAGGTTCCCAGATTTTGAGAATTTGCTTAGTTCATTTCATGACTACACGATAATTGCGAAACACCCGTAGCTTAATTAATTACTGTCGCGATATATCACGTTGACTTCGTTTAAACGGCGTAAATATACGTAATATTTGAAAAGAACTTAATTTAATGTAATAGTAGTACGTGAATAATAGGGTATGGGGTGACTGTTACTTTACGAAGACGTAGATGACGAAGAGATTTGACTCCACGTTTGTGATAAGAACGTCTAGGTTGTGGAATACGTTGCCTGAGTGGGTTTTCCCTGATGGTTACAATCTTGGTGTCTTCAAATCGAGAGTGAATCGGTTTTTTCTAGGTAAGCACGCTCCATCGTAGATCTCATCATCGCTTAACATCAGGCGAGATGGTGGTCAAGTGCAAACCTATTAAAGTTAAAAAAAAAACTTTAATAATTACTAATGTTAATTTTTGTACTGGCAAGACTCTTCGCGGAGTCCGCCTGGGGAAGTACCACCACATCTTTGCCGGTTATTTAAATTATAGGTCAAAGAGGTACATTATTATTTATCTTCTATCTCTAGGTTACGAGCGCAGTCCAGTGCTATAGAATGTTTTGGACTCTTCATGTTCTAATAGTTACGTGACACTGGGCTGTTTACCATCATAATATATAAAAATCAAATACCAAAAAAAAATATTTTAACTAAACAATAACGGCCGCTCCTCCGGCTTTTGCTTGGTTCAAAGTTGTGCAATATCCATTCAGCGGGGTAATGCCGCTAGATAAAGTCATAGGCACCTTTGCGCTGGATACAGCTACGTAATTTGATTTGACTTTGATTTTCAGTTTATTTCTCCGTAAAATAATTGCCAAACGATTTTCAATGATATAAAATGCGTCATCATTTATTTTTTTTATCGACAATCGTTAATAACGCAGAGTTGCGTACGTCAATCAAAGAATAAAAGGATATTTACTCATTTACCTATGTCAGGTATGTGAGTACTATATTTGAAATTATAATCATCGATTTTATATATTACTAGATGTCCGCCCCGGCGTTGCCCGTGGTACATTATATAGTACTCATCAGGATTCCGTACATATCCAACGGTGAAAGAATGACTGAAATCGGTTCAGTCATTCCTGAGAATATCGCTTTCAAACAAAACACCTCTTCAGCTACCTGCTACGCCACCTGTCGGAAATTGGTTTGTATCAACACACATTTAGAAAAAAAATATAGATTAGCAAAGGTTTTATATTCAAGAGGTATGTAATCTGTGATACAATGACGCAATCTTAGACACATGCTGTCATGTGTCATGTCAAAGCACGAAACGTTCGAAAACTCTCAAAATGGAATATTTTTTCCTACTATCCAATAGAAAAATAATCTTTCAATCTGGACCAGTACTTCCCGAGATCCTAGCGTTCAAACAAACAAACTCTTCAGCTTTATAATATTAGTATAGATTTCTTTATACATTAGGGGCATTAACTATTACATATAGTTAAAAAATTAAACTAAAGGTTGTAAATAAATCAATTTCACCAAATCAAACAATATTCATAAATTCGGCTTTTATGCATAATATGGTCCAACTAAGAGATAGTTTACAACTCAATTTATAGTAGCAGTAGTTTATAGCAAATTATGTATTTAGATAGCGCGATAGATCGGCTTCGCTCGGGTATTGTCATGTGATCTTGCAAAATTTGCAAGGAAGCCGGAAGCCGGGTCGCTAGTAATGCCCCTAGTTCCCTCGCCTCAACACCCCGAAAGTTCAGCGCGATAGGAACAAAATGAGACGGTCCCTTGGAAATCACGCCTGCAGCCTGCTTGTTATACCCACATTAAATATTCCATCCGGGCCAACTCGGAGCAAGCCGCTGGTAAAATCAATAAAAAAAAGAAGTGTTGCACTCGGGGACTGCCGCGGTAAAGCTATTGCATGTTGCATGCATTTTTATCATCATAAGCAATAGGGATGTTAACAATTTTTCGAAATTGCTTTTATTTTGAAGTCAATTTTATTTTGAAACAAATGACACTTGTTTACCATAAAAAAAATGCAGAGAAGTATAGGTACAATCTAGTCAGTCTTCGACAGCTAAGAGCATTTAGTCTGTAAAGCTAATACAAATAAGATTCAAAGTCGAATGACCGAGTGGGGAGGACGGCGTTACGGTCTTCCATCCCTCTTTCTTGTGAACATAAGAAAGAGATGCACGATCACTAAAATTCGGTCCCCAGGCCCGCGATAAAAGCTATGCAATAGCTTAAGCTATTATATAAAAAAGCTACGTCTATTCATTTGTATAATATTTAGACATAAATGTCACGCGGAAACGGACGTAAATTATAGCGAGGACTCTTTACATACCTAAGATGTCTAGTTAGATAAACTCTTTATTGCACCTATAATGTAATTGGCTAGTGTTGGAAAATAGTTTCAACCACACATCACTTGTCACACTATGTTTGATATACATATGAATATTTAAGAACTATTGACAAATTTTACAAAAGCTACGTCTATTCATTTGTATAATATTTAGACATAAATGTCACGCGGAAACGGACGTAAATTATAGCGAGGACTCTTTACATACCTAAGATGTCTAGTTAGATAAACTCTTTATTGCACCTATAATGTAATTGGCTAGTGTTGGAAAATAGTTTCAACCACACATCACTTGTCACACTATGTTTGATATACATATGAATATTTAAGAACTATTGACAAATTTTACCTTTATAGCACTTAGAAGCTATGTATTTGTAACTGAAAGAGCAGACAGACGATTATGTCCAAATTAACGTCATTAATTATATAAAAAAAAAATATAGTGTCATAAAAATTTAAGCATAAAGTTTAATTGAGTAAGCTTGAACCGTTCCGTAACAGAATGATGGGAACTCTGGCCGAATGATACCTTAACAAGTTAGAAGATAACAAAAAAACGAAATCATACATTTTATCAGCTGTATTTTCGCAAAATCTTCAAAACTTGCGCCAAAACTACCGTGTATGTGTTCCTCCCCCACACGAAGTTTTTATGGTTGAAGTGAGGATCCTCCATTACTCTGTAGTCCACTACATTAGGCAGCTTCCGTCGAAGAATCTCGACATCTGGTATGGTTGCTATTGCGTCATTTTTCGCTGCGAAAATAGCCACTTTTGCAGTGACCCTGGTCATGTTGTACTCCGGTGGCGAGACCGACCCATATTTCTTTAAATTCTTCGCGCCATAATCGTACTGCGCGAACCTTTTGTTATTGCCGATTTGAGCGCAATGATTCAGGTTTTTTCGTGAGGTTCCAGACGGGTAGTGCCCCAGCAATATTGGAAGGAATTCCGGCTCGAATTGCTCAGGATCGCTTCCTGTCCATTGAAAAAAATACATTTTAAGACAGATCACGTAGCCTGCTCCTCTTATTCCGCAGATAGCTTTCATTAATACTTTTAAAGGGGAATTGTACGCCATAAAGTCTTCTGTACGTGACTTCTTGAGACCCCTGTTGATATACGGAGCCACTTTTAGAAGGGTTCTGTACGTGACTTCTTGAGACCCCTGTTGATATACGGAGCCACTTTTAGAAGGGTTCTGTACGTGACTTCTTGAGACCCCTGTTGATATACGGAGCCACTTTTAGAAGGGTTCTGTACGTGACTTCTTGAGACCCCTGTTGATATACGGAGCCACTTTTAGAAGGGTTCTGTACGTGACTTCTTGAGACCCCTGTTGATATACGGAGCCACTTTTAGAAGGGTTCTGTACGTGACTTCTTGAGACCCCTGTTGATATACGGAGCCACTTTTAGAAGGGTGGTAAGAAACTCTTGGGTATGTGTTATATAACAAACCGGTGCCATCGCAATTACTATGTTTATTTTCTCGTTGTAGGCTGGCTTTTCCGCCCCGAGAATAAACGCCACGGTACTGCCCTCCGAGTAACTAATGATAATGACTTTGGATCCTGTCTTTTCGATAATAAAGTCGATTGTCGGAGGAACATCTTTGGTAGCAAAATCGTGAACGTAAAAGTTCCAAAACATCAGATCCTTGTCGGGGTTCAGAGTTTTGTGTTTTCTAGAGTATCTGTTGCCGCGATAGTTGATGGTCCAGACGTCGTACCCGTTCCTGGCGAGGTTCACAGCCAGAGACAGGAGCCATCGCTGGTGTCCATGAGCCCGTGGAGGATTAGGACCGGCTTTTTTGTGTCTCCCACGAGGTGGAACAGCTTTAGAATGTACCCATCCACAGTTACCACATCGAATTGCTCTACTTGCTGTCCATATTTCCTAGCTAGTCCCATATAATCTAGTCTAGCGTCTTCTAGTTGACTGAATTCTGCGCACGCACCCACTAAAAGAAACAAATTAAAACATATAACTTTCTGCATTCTTTAGAACCGTATTAATAAGCTATTGAATCAACACTGAGCTTTACACCAGACCGAGCTTCATAGTATAAGGTCATTGCGTTGTCTGTTTTTTTGTTGTCTGTCACTGCCTTTTTTCACACCAAACATGTTTAACCAGTTGCAAAAAAGAGTAAGATCACCGCGCGTTTTAATAAGTTAAGCTTAAGTTAATTTAAAGTGTCAGTCGATATTTTGTTAATGATATAAAACTTGTGGTAGAAAATGATAAAAAATAATCTATACTTAATATTATAAAGCTGAATAGTTTGTTTCTTTGTTTGAACGCTAGGATCTCGGGAAGTACTGGTCCGGATTGAAAGATTATTTTTCTATTGGATAGTCCATTTATCGAGGAAGGCTATAGGCTATTTCATAACGATACTATCAATAGAAGCGGATCTTGAATCAAGAATGTAACAAAAACGGGGAAAAAATGTTCCTTTTTGAAAGTTTTTGACATTACTGCTTGGCGGTAGAATAACTGGCGAACTGGCTTGGTACTTCGCCACGCGAACACTGCCAAGAGTCCTACCACTACAAAACACAGATATTTATCCATTGAGTAGTTTTTGTCTGAAAGAGTAACAAAAATCCATGTACAATCTTTATCATTGATAATATTAGTAGGATATCAGCTTTTTAATTCATTCTCATAGTACAAGATTTGATTACTTTGGTACTAGATAGTGTAGAGTGAAAAATGTCCACCATTTGTAAAATTAGCGTAGCATAAACACCCCACTAAATGTTCCCACTGCTGGGACTCGGGGCCTTCTCTCGTAAGCATAGAGTTTGAGGCCATAATCCACCACGCTGGCCGAGTGCGGGTTGGTGGATGACACATGACCTCGAAAGATTCTAGGTAAGTACATGTCGGTTTCCTCACGATGTTTTCCTTCACCGTTTTTAAGTTAGCGGCATTATGCACATGACCTCGAAAAGACAGTGGTGCGCGTGGTGGGATTCGAACCCAGGGGTTACGGATCGGCAGTCGCCGTTCTCCCGACTAGACCAGCGTAGCAAATCCTCTTAAAGGAGTCTCCTATATTGCAGGTCTCATTATATACTTCACGTACGGAGCGTGGCACAGCGTCGAGCGCAAGCGCAAGATGGATCAACTGCAGCTGGCCGAGCTACACAACGACAGCCACACGTCGCTGCTGCACAACAACTCTCTCGCTCACACGCTCGGCTGACCGCCGCTGCGCGAGGGAGACGTCGTCAGCCCGAGCGGGACGGTCGTCTCCTTCATATCCAGCATCTAACAGCTAAGCTTGTATTTAGACTACTGTGACTGCTACATGCACTGATCATTATTTATAGTGATATTGCTATTTGTAATAATGCTACTGTATAAAATAATATTACTAGTTATAAGTAGTAATGTTATAATGCTTAGTAATATTATAAATTATAGTATTATTATTATTTATAGTAATGTTATTATTTTTCAATAGATCTTATATTTTACATTTAAGATACAAATGTGCCCGCGTGGACAAGGTCTTGGTCACAATTGTTCGTTCTACTTAATAGGGTTACACAAAACGCTCATTACTGATAGGGTATAAAGAAAATTATTACCGTAGTACCCTGTGTAACCCTGGATATACGTATAGACTTTTGTAAAATTACTTTGTTTTGGAACTCCTTTTAAAAATATGCGATTTCAGAAGAACCATATGATAAGAATTGTATTTATATTAATTATTATTTATTATACAGCGCCTCGAAAAAAATATACAAACTCGTACTGTATCCTCACTAATAAGCAGCACTCAATGTTCCCACTACTGGGACTCGGGGCTTGCTTTCACAAGGAGAGATTTTGTTGTAATCCTTACAATAATGATATTGTGTTATTTTGATATTACTCAATATTTACTTAAATATATCATTTGAAAAAGTATTATAGTAGGAACATATTATCAATTTCCTAGTCTATTAGACAACCCTGAGGTTGTAGGTGCGAACCCCAGCCTATAGACTGCAGGCCCGTGAATAAAATTTATTTATTTATTTAGGAATGACAACAGGCACAAAGACAAATATCTTAAACTTAAAGTACCTATGTATGTAGTAGTATGGATCAAATGAACCACCAGGAGACCTATGCAGGATGATAGAAGGGTATAAAGTGATAATATTCAGCGCTATGCTGGCACTTGTAAGCTGTCCAACTGAGTGTAATTGAAGAGGATTGACCCATAAATTTTGTTCACGGGCCTGCAGTCTATTATGTATATTGAGTATTTTTCTAAACGCTGAAGATGAAGTAACGCCGGCTTTAACTGTGAAGGAGAACATCGTGAGAACACCGATATGTTATGAAAGTAGGTGCTTTCTAGGTCAGCGTGCATCGTCTTTGACCACATCGTCGCTTACCATCAGACGAGTTAGTTGGTGGTCCAACGTGGACCTAGACGGGATTAAAAAAAATGTTAATTCGAGAATGTGCCTTGCAGCAAGCGATCTTGGCTAGTTATAGATTTTGGCCTTTACTCTTTCCTTGTAATAAAAAGGTCCGAGTTCCACCTGTGGGAATGTCGAGTGTTATGCGTATCAAATATACAAAACAATAGTGGTTCAAAGTAAAATTTGTATTACTAAAATCTGCTCCACCGTTTCAATACACTGTCAAAAATGTAAACCTTAATTTTTACAGTAACGAGTGACATCACGAGCAGCACAAACGCCTGACGGTAAGCAACGCGCCTGTCTATAACAGCACAGTGACACGCAGCTATTGGAACGCGAAGAGTCCAAATCATTACCTTGCACGGCACTGCGCACATCAATCAGAAACATCTTAATATATATAAATTACGCGTCACGTTGTCTGCGGTGGACTCTTAACTACTTAACCGATTTTAATCAAATTTGGACACAGTGTGCAGTTTGATCCAATTTATAAGATAGGATAGTTTTTGTTTCGATTAATAGTATTTATATGACAATATCCGAGCAAAGCCAGAACTGGCCGCTAGTAATACAATATATATGTAAACTAGTTATATCTAGTATAAGATAATAACTCCACCCGGAAACAGACAAAAGTTATGGCGAAAAGTCCACGGCTGCGGAAGTGTGGATTATCTAATGACGAAACAAGTATTTTTTATTTGAACTATGATGACATTGGAATCGCGTTAGACGAATGACATCAATAGGTATTAAAATAAATAGTGCTAAGAGTTCCTACTTTGTTTGAACGGGATAAGGAACTATTTTTTTAATGAAGAGTGACGAGAGATAAAAAAATGTTTTTTTTTGTGTCTCATAATAGCTCATGCGATTTTGCAATTTTGTCTAGCATAAGCAGTCCACTAAATGTTTCGCACTGCTGGGAGTCGGGGCCTTCCCTCACAAGGATAGAGTCAAGGCCATAGTCCACCACGCTGATCCAGTTCGGGCTGGTAGATGACACATGACCTCGAAACATCGAAAGATTCTTGGAACATTTCTAAGTTTTTAAAACGCTCCACACACGAGTCCTAAAATCAGAGGAAATGACGTAAAAGTAGTGCGGAGGAGCCTGCATCGCACCATATGATTGGTGATTTATGGTGCGATGTAGGGTCCTCCCCAATAGTTTTATGTAATTTCCTCTGATTTTAGGGCTCGTGTGTAGAGGGTTTAAGTTAGCAACAGGCATTACGCATATGACTTTAAAAAGACAACAGTGCGCGCGGTAAAAAAAAAATAGTTTTGCGAATACTGACATTTTTACTGTCATGGAATTGACGGGGACTATGTCCAAATATATTTTTACCGGACTATGTTATATCTATTTTCACCCGTTGACACAATACCTAGTACAATAAGAAGATACACACAAAATGATGTTCTACACGTAGGTTTGTATGCTTGTATTGAAGGAATCGCTTGAGACTATATGTTTAGTAGGGTTTTTTTTAGAAAATGTTAAATGCTTAAAAATAATTGTAGTTGTAGTAATTGTAGTAGGAAGTTAGGTCCCATTTCCAAGCGAAGTGCTGTTCCCTTAAATCAAAAGGCAATGTTAGATAATTTGGCTAAGTATAATTTTTTTATGTTTTGATTAGTATTTTGGACTTCTCTGAATGAGAGAGTTCATATTTTAATTTATAGTAAGAAAGACTTGCTTTTGTATGGCTAAATGTCGATAGTATTAAAAATGATATTTATAGTAAACTTCGAATCTTATCTAAGTACCTCAACCACGATGACCTCAAAATCGAATATACGCCTTCTGAAATGTTCCTATTTACCTACAGCTAGAGTAGGAGATATTTTCATCTGAAATGTAAGCTAGTATATTTGTATTTTATCACACACATTACAATTACACATAACATTCATATATGACATAATATATTATATGAGATACTATAATATGTCGAATTTGAAAATATTTGAGTGCATCGGTTTTGTTTAGGGCCTAGATTCACTCTCTATTGTCTTTGCATAGACTCTAGGCAAATACACTTCATCTTAAACTGCATCGTCTAGTAAACTTTTTGAAGTATGTGTTATTTCAATGATTTCAGCTAACATTCTACATGAAAATAGCCTGTAAGGAAATACAAACTGTACTTAATAAGATTCATATTCAATAACTATTTGACATATTCACTATAATTATAATAAATATGTCAAATAACGATCAATCTGTAACATATATAATTTATATATTGCATTCGAGTGTAACAAAAATGAAATATAAAAATTTAATATTAAGTTGGATTTTTGAACTCTCTGCAATCTCGGGTATTTTTATTAAAAGATATTATTATTTTGATATTAATTTAATTCGGCCGATTTAATGTAATGTATTTAGTATTTTAAGTTCCTTATCGCCAAAATATTATTGTATCGTTTAAATAAGAAAATATAGATTTTTTTGAATTGTGACACACAAATAGTAACACATTGATAATATCTACAAACAAATGCCGCAGTTTGTATCCTTATCGTTATAAGCGACCTCTTTCACGCAACCCGTTGATGAGAGAACTTACTCAGACTTACTACGTATAGATATTTAGTGATTCTATATTATTTATTAACGTTTTATGTATTACGTTTTATATCGACTCATATGTATATATTACGTATGAATGAAGTTAAGTCAAACAGTAGGCGAATTGCAGATTAAGTGTTAGGAAATACTAATTATATAGTGTCAAAATCAAAAGAGTAACGCCTTCAAAAATCTTTCCACGGTCGTCAAGCCCACACCCAAAAGTGATCGGGTGTTCTATCTTAGGTGAATCACTAGCGAGATATTTAAAAAAAATTAAATTATCATACCGGGAATCGTATCCAAAAACTTAAATAAAGATTACAAAGATGAGAATGTTCAAATATAAAATATTGCTTTATTGAACAATTGCTTTTGTTATATAAAGCACAGATTCGCTCTTGTATGGAGTACTGTTCGCACCTTTGGGATGGAACGGCTAAGTATCAGCTTGAGGCTCTGGAATCGATCGAGAGGCGTGCCAAAAGGCTCATAGGCAAAGACATTCTAGCGCGAAAAAGACTTCAAAGTCTTGAACATCGCCGCAAAATTGCTAGCTTATCGGGTTTTTATCGGATACACTTCGGAGAGTGTGCAACTGATCTGCACGATCTTATACCACCTTGCCCTTTTTACTATCGTACTTCTCGTAACTCGAAGAAGCGGCACCGTTTCATGGTGGATATTCCAAAGACACGGACAAAGAGGTTTGACTCTACGTTTGTGATAAGAACGTCTAGGCTGTGGAATGAGTTGCCTGAGTGGGTTTTTCCCGATAGTTATAATCTTGGTGTCTTCAAATCGAGAGTGAATCGGTTTCTTCTAGGTAAACACGCTCCATCGTAGACCGCATCGTCGTTTAACATCAGGTGAGATGGCGGTCAAGTGTAAACATATTAAAGTTAAAAAAAAAAAAAATTTTAGGTATCTATGTATCATAAGTATGTTTTTTACAATTTCGTAAGTACGAGTAACGTCTCCGCTATCCTTATTAATTAAAAGTTTAAATTGTGACGCAAGCAATTCACTTTGTTAGCTGTTGTAGAGAATAAGAATCACGATGAATGTTGCTAGTGCGTTAACTGTAATTACAACCCGGTCGGAATACCTGTGCACCTCGTTGGAATGCGGCGCCTCTCCCGCTTCCCCTGTCACCTCTCCGCGCACTCGCCGGTGTGACAGTACGGTTAGCATCTTCGCCGCCGCCGCCGATATGACGTCACGATATCAGGTGCACAGATATTGTGACCGGGTTGTGACTATTTATCAGAGCTATTTATATTGGTACTATGTCGGTAATATTTTCAAATTCTCTGTACGGAAAAGTGTAATGGAAATGGAAAATCAAATCACTAAAAAATAAACTTCATTATTATCATTGTCAAAGATGTTCAAAGGGTTCAAAGGTTTAAATTGACGTTATCGACATATTCGTTTATTTATAAGTCTCAGTATTAAAATTAGGCTGTGAAACAGCGTTGTAAGAGTGTATGTTTGTTTATGTTCTTTAAGATAGAAGAAAAACGTGTCCACGAGTACATCGCCACTATTGTACCGTATCAATACTCAAATTTCTGAACGTCTATTTCTTTATTATGAATCATTATATCTTATATACTTACGGAACATAACTAACTAGTGTGTGGTATTTTTTTCCTATTATTATGAATCTGTTTTGTTTAGGCTTAGTTTTTGTTTTGAATTTGTGATCTAAAAGTAAGAAAAATATTTTATTTTTGTTTATTTTCATTATCCTATTTTATGCTGTTTATAAAAGCGCAGGCCAAAGTGAAAACTAAATTAATTACCTGAGTACACGTCTATCGATTCCTTTTTTGATTTTTCGAAAGTCTAAAGTCAAAATGTATTTCGGCTTTTAAATATATTTTAATTTTAAATCAAATATTTCACTGTAAATGCTAAAGAGTAAGTACAAACCATAAACAAGAACAAAATTAAAAATTTTGATTAACCCCCGACTACCTTAGATTTGTTATCTGTAGAACATTCTACTAGTCAAGCCCTTTCATTTGATACCTATATTAACCCTTTGAAATCGTTAATCGGAAAATTGCGAAAATTCGCGTTGACGCGCGAATCGGCGATAGTAAGCGCGAGCGCACGGCCTTCGCTCCTTGCGGATTATTTTATATCTTGTGATAGATTAGTTATATTTAGGCTGGTTTGAGTTACTTTATCTTAAAGCTATTGAAGTAAGCTATAAGACGATGTAAACTTGTTTTGTATTGTATTTTTATTTCAATTTACACGGACCTTTCGTTGTACCCAAAGTTGAAAAATAGTTATAATTTTGAAAAAGTGAGTATTTGTATTGAAAATGAATTGTTTTATGTATTCGTTTTTATGTTTTTATACAAAGCTTTATATGTTTCTTATAAAATAAATCTAAAATGTATATGCTTTCATACAAATATTTTGATATTTTTTGTACTCTGAATCATACTCAGAAATTGGCGATGAACAGAAATTGCATGCGTTAGGGCCGTTCTTTCAAAACTCTTGTGTGGTAAGATTTTAGTATGTAGGCTTTATATTTATATACTGGTCGATAGAAAATATATTCAGGAATTTTATAAAAATAATATTAGAACCGATAATTAAAAAAATCTATACCCAATGAGGCAAAATGTCAGGAATGACAGAATTTTCGTGATAAAATCCGGCGATTTTGATTCTACAATTATTGACATGATAAACAATGTTTTCTGGCATAAAAATATATCTTTCAAAATGACAAAACAATATGCTTTTCGGTAATCTAAAAAACGTGGATACCATAAAACAAAAAACTCGGAAAATACTCTGACAAAATACCTAAAAAATACCTAAAAAAACACTTCGCGGCGATAAAATTCCGTGACGTCATAGAATGTTTACATAGCCGTATGCAGCTTGTAGTTGGCTAGATAGCCTAGACACGCACACATTCGAGCGCTCCCGGCGTGTCTGTGTGTGTGAGTTCTGGACGGTCCCGTACTTTTCATGAATTTTAGACAAAAATAAGGAATATCGGGCCAAGGTAACGAATAAAATGGATTTTACGATATTTTTTACAACTAAAACACAGATATTCTAAGACGTCCCAAACAAAATAAACAGTAAAACGATAAGCAAAACCAAACGATCGGTCAATTTGCCCGCGAACCAGAAAGTACCAGATATTTTTACTCGATGTTGTATCAAAATATATAACACATTATACGATTGTGATTATGAAAAAGGGTTGGAAAAATACTTCTAAAGCGTATAATAAATAGCCACTTACCACTTATTTATTTGAAATCACTTAAATTCACAAAACAAATACACCCTCACTCGCGAGAACCGGGACGCGCACTGACGGCGCGAAATGGCGGGAAACTAACCGACTTCTTCGATCTGTACCGAAAAATTTCGTTCCGACTGATACTACGCTATTGGTCTGATTATGAAGCGGCATTCAATAGGTCTTATATCCATTAAAAAGTTATGGGAATATCCACCTTCGCTTATACAATATTAGGTTTAAAAGCGGCTGGGACCGCAACTGACATCGGACGGTGACGATTGTCACTAGCCGATGCCAACGGTACTTTCGCCTTCAGTGACGATTGTCACTAGCCGATGCCAACGGGTTAAGGGAATTGTGAAAAAGGAAATGTAATTCGCCATTTTGTGGTAGCGGCCATCTTGGATTTGAAATTTGTCATAGTGCAAAGTATTCTACTAATCAAGCCCTTTCATTTGATACCCATATTGAGGCAGTAGTGAAAAATATTATATAATTCGCCATTTTGTGGTGGCGGCCATCTTGGATTTGAAATTTGTTATAGTGTTTAGTACTCTACTAGTCAAGCCCTTTCATTTGATACCCATATTGAGGTAGGTTGTGAAGAAATATTTTGTCCGCCATTTTGTGGAGGCGGCCATTTTGAATCGATATTAACCAAACATAGCTAAGAACACCCGCACGGATATTAACTTTCAAATAAAAAAAACTGCATCGAAATCGGCCCATCCGTTTGAGCTCTACGGTGCCACAGACAGACACACACACAGACAGACAGACAGACAGACAGACCGACAGACAGACAGACAGACAGACATCGACGTCAAACTTATAACACCCCTTTTTTTTGTCGGGGGGTTAAAAAGAAAATGTTCAATGAATTACTATGTAATACCTACAATAGGCCTGTCGACTCATTTTTGATTTAATGTGCCATCAAAAGGCTACTCAATAACTAAAACATATGTGAAAGAATTACTTTGTTATCTTAAATACTTCCCGTGATATCACGATTTTAAAATCACAATTTTGGCCTCTCCCAAAAACGCTTCATACAAATCACTACAGAAACGTGACGTCACACTGTCGTATTTTCTATGCGTCGTGTGTAAAGCTTGTATGGTAGCTATATTAAATATTGCGTTTAGGAAACTGGTTTCATAACAAATATAACTTCAAATTGAATGGGTTATCCAATGGTAAATACATTTTCTAGTAATTTTGTACTTTTGACTTACCCATCCATCTTTGAATGATCATAAAGTAAGTTATACTAAAAAAATATCAAAATTAAATTAAATTCTTTTTAAATACTGTCATTATATCAAATAATATAATATAATTGAAGGACCTGTCGACACGCCTATTAATCTTATATTACTTAAAATAAATGTTTAAATTAAAACGAAACATTTAAAATAAATTTAACAATCGTCTTTGTACTAGTATTATATAAAAGAATACAAAATCCATAATTTGAGACGTCGTTGATAAGCTAAATTATATTTAGCTTAGGTTAAATTAGTTGACAATGCGGCTTGCACTTAATTATTCCTAACTTAAGTTTTGAGTTGTAATAAAAATCATAAATATGTTAAAAATGTTTTATTTCAATCATTCCTTAATATTATGTGTCGACTCATTCGTAATCACAGTTTGTTAATAATCACTTACTGCTTATCTTTTAAAATATATAATTCTCAAAATGGTATGGTCCTATAACATATATGGTTGTCTATAATAATAATCGAGGAAGTGATTCTAGCGATCGAAATGAACGGTTTTTGACGTGGAACCAATATTCAAAGAATTTCTATAGATTTTGTGTAGAAATGTTTTTTTAATATTGATCCAGTGGAAAAATAATCATCCATTTATGTACCTACTTATTGTTCGATCATTTTGTGATTTCTTATTATAAATGTTAATTAATGGCTTTTAGACCCACTCTAGGCAAAAGTCCAGAATTTTGAATCCCACAGAACGCAGGAAACAGAACAGTAAAAGAAAATACGGCTAAGTTTTGTGATATTCTCTACTAAGTAATGTACTTATGTTTTCTTGAGCATATTTGGCAATAATTATGCTTAGCTATTCAGAAGAACGAGTCACTTAAATAAGTCCAACTGGAAAATATAAATATTTCTGGAAAACTTAATATTTAATTATCACAATCACTCGTATCACAAAGTAATATAAAATTTCATTCTTATCTTACAAATAAATATTCGATATGGGCGTGTAAAGTACTTGCATCAAAATTTTGTGACTTTCAAAAGTATTTACATCTCAGTTTAAGTACCTAATCTAAATAAATTGTATCGAAGCTATAATGTAAGTAGGTATTAAGAGTAAGGCGTTAACAGACCTGCATAAAACATTGTTCGCGCGACTAAAGGCCGCTTCTGCAGTTGAAGACAGTAGTACACAAATATTGTCCACATTAATCTATTTGACATAGGACTGTTCCATAATAAATTCTCTATCTGGTATTCCTCTCAAATCAAAATTAATAAGTTTAAAAAAAAAGTGTCTTTTGTAGCCTCATAAGTGATGATGAATAAATAATTAGTAAATATACGGAAAATAATATGATATGATTCTAAAAATATGTGATTTATTTTGTTTACATTTATCTCATCTGTTAACGTCTTAACAATGATGTCAAAGTAACTTAATCTAAAATTATTATTAAACTTGGTCAATGTGTCCATTAAAATACTGTGGATAACAAACAATCAAAATAAACACAGAATTATAGAAAACGAAATAATTCGTACCTATTATTGTATAGTATGTACTGTTTACGATCTCATCTTTACTAGGAAACTATTTTATTAACACAAAAAATGAATTTTTCTTTCTATTTTTGTACTACAAGATGGCAATCTGGGCTTTTTGGCTTAATTAAGTTTATAAAAATAGTGTACAATACGATACGGAATATGAAGTGCGACAGATGTAAATAAATTATTTATAAACCAAACAATTCACAAAAACAATGCAGATGAAGTTACACTGGATGCGCTATCATTACGTAAACATTCATTAACACAGCCATTAATTCACAAAACACACGATATAATTTCTAAAATTCTATTAAAAACATAATAGACATCTTCAAAGTACCTAGTTCTCTCAAATCAGCTACCTACGTATAATGCCTGAGCCTTAATTCCCTAAAATAAAACAGGCGCGCAAAACCATTAAAAACAACACCTTTTTTTCTTTTAGCTTGAAATAATCGAGACAGCAGTAGCGGATACATAACATAACACAATAAATAACTGTACCCTCTTATACCTACACAGAAGTCATGGACACGGTAACAGTACCGCGATTTCAATTATTATTTCTCATACCAAAACTTGCCCAAAGCATTTAAAGAAGTTATCAGTTAAGTAACTACAGCAAAACATAGTTTGTCTCTTGTTTCGAACTTACGGCAGTGTATTCAATAAACAGTTAAAAAATGTCGATGGAGTTTTACTAGGTTATAGAGTTCAAAATATAAATTGCGATCCAAAGAGATGTTTGTTGGATTTTTAATACGAAGCCTTCTTTAACCTCATTATTAAGATTTATAAAGAAAAAGGTCATGGACGGGTTCGTTTTTTCAGCAAAGAATATAGTTTGAGAACGATGAATAGTATTAGGAGAGAAAATATGGTAGGTCTCTTCCGCTTCGAAGATGCGGTTCGTGTGAACTTAATCGCCTTCTATCACAGTCCACTGACGAATAGCGAAATAGCATAGGCGAATGAGGCTCAGGGGTCGAGTTATATTCTACTTGGTCGTAGCCAAGTTTCCTAAATCTAAGTTGACGGACATCAAAGAGATGTGCAGTTAGTGCTTGTGCTTGTCTGGTCGAGTTTCTGCTTCGTGACGCCATCGGTCGTGGAGGGATCGTGTTCAGTCTTGGCCAGAGAACTGTTCCGAATCCCGTATAGGAAGTAGATGAGGTATCCTGGAATTAATAACAAAACATTAGCGAAGTGCGATTTTACCTTTTTTATTTTTATGCGACCTATGTCAATTGGCCTGTTCTGTCTGCTGAACTTTAGGCTAGCGGAAAAGGTGCAGGGCCACATTTACCTGATCTATCCGTGGTCTACGAATAACTACTACATCGAGTGCGACGACTAGCGCAAAAGCACCTGACACGGCATAACCTCAGCCTAGACTGCCGCTTGTAAGAAAGATCTAAGGAACGACCCGGCATCCCAGAAGGAGCTGCCTTACGGGCCTAGAGGGAAGTATCTAGCACCTGCCGACTTGTAGCCGGTATATAGAGTTAAATACTTTTTTCGCTTGTTATCTGATGACGGCAGAGTTATTATTTGGGAGATTGCGTTGCAAAAGATGTATCTGAATCGACTGACTGATTGCTATAGGTTGCAGTGATATCTTTTCAAATAATGGTTGCCCTATTTAATTTCATCAGTTTTGGTTCTGCTTTAATTTTGACTTTGATTTTAATCTTGACTATGCGGCCCTGATGCCTGGCGTGGTCGCGGCCTGGCGTCACGGATCCGGGAGAATACGCTAAGGGAACTGGTAGTACTGAATGTGCTGAATAAATAAGCGTCTCACCGATGACGAGCCAGATGATGAACCGCACCCAGGTCTGGTAGTCGAGCTGCACCATCAGGTACACGTTCATGCAGACACTCAGGTACGGAACCAGCGGCACCAGCGGAACCTGAACACGACAAACAAATTTAAACCTTAAAAACATTGTTCTTAATTTATTTATTTATTGATAGTGTTAGACGCGTGCCAATATTGTTGGTCTTGCCCGACGACGTAAGTTTTTAGTCGTACCCAGCGGTCTTTTTTCAAGGGGAATGCGTTTCAAGGGCGTGCGGGAACGCGCGCGACCGCTTCTGGTTTATACGATGTCAAACGAAAAGCGGTTGAAATTGAAATCGGACTGGGTCCGACCACATCACATGTCAGTTACCCGTTGACTTAACTAAATAGTACCTGGTTGACCGAGCTTTGCTCGGTTTAAATGCGTATATAAAGGGCTCTAAGTAAAAGATTTTCTCAGAAAAAAAGAACAAAAAGGAAAGACCCGAGTGTAACCATCAGGATTGGAACCGCGGCCTGTTGACTCCGAGGACGAGCATATTCCGTCTGAGCCATTTAGACTTAAAGAACAATGGCGAAATAAGTTATCGTATTCTAATGACATTGCAAGAGTTTTTCATTGTCTAAAAATGCGCATAAAATGATGTTTAAAAAAAATTAAACCTAGCTAGATCGATTTATCGTCCCCGAAACCTCCTGTATACATAATTTCATGAAAATCGTTCGAGCCGTTTCCGAGATTCAGATCCTATATATACACCTACAAGAATTGCTCGTTAAAAGGTATAAGATGTGTAATTGTGTTACAACCACATTACTGTTAACACAAAAATATTGCCATATTACCTGTAGTACGTCTCCAATTTATTATCACCTCTGGGATCTCGGTTTCCAATCTCCAGTGTTAGGTGAGTCTAGTTAGTCTTAACACCTAACCAGACGTGTCCAAGATTATGATTTATTAACTTACAAGACTTACTTGACTGGCCTAGTGGCTTAGTTGGTAGGAGCTCTGCCGAAGCCGAAGGTCATGGGTTCTATCCCCACCCAGTGCAAATATTTATGTGATGAATTCTGAATGTGATGTTTGCACTGTGTCTGGGTGTTTATATGTATAATAAGGATAATAATATATATAAGTATTATATCAGTTATCTGGCTGCCCATCACACAAGCTTTGCTTAGTTTGGGGTCAGATGGTATTGGTGGTGGTGGTGGTAATGGTGGTCACCAATATTAAAAAAAAAGAATACATCCAGTTGTATTTTTGTCATTACATATTCTTTGTCCTTTTGCAAGGAGAATACAAACACGCGCGTGCACTCTCCTTGAAAAAACAGTAGAGGATAATAGAATATCTATTGCAATTCTCTCGGTGAAGGAGAGATCTTTGGTGCTGTTGGCATGTTGCCGGTAGATGATGATAGAATACTCACGGTAAAGGAGAGATCCTTGTTGCTGTTGGCATGTTGCCGGTAGATGATGATAGAATACTCATGGTGAAGGAGAGATCCTTGTCGCTGTTGGCATGTTGCCGGTAGATGATGATAGAATACTCTTGGTGAAGGAGAGATCCTTGTTGCTGTTGGCATGTTGCCGGTAGATGATGATAGAATACTCACGGTGAAGAAGAGATCCTTGTCGCTGTTGGCATGTTGCCGGTAGATGATGATAGAATACTCACGGTGAAGGAGAGATCCTTGTCGCTGTTGGCATGTTGCCGGTAGATGATGATAGAATACTCACGGTGAAGGAGAGATCCTTGTCGCTGTTGGCATGTTGCCGGTAGATGATGATAGAATACTCACGGTGAAGGAGAGATCCTTGTCGCTGTTGGCATGTTGCCGGTAGATGATGATAGAATACTCACGGTGAAGGAGAGATCCTTGGTGCTGTTGCTGGGTTGCCGGTAGATGATGATAGAATACTCACGGTGAAGGAGAGATCCTTGGTGCTGTTGCTGGGTTGCCGGTAGATGACGATGAGGAGCAGCAGCAGGGCGGCGCCCAGGACGCCGAGCACGGCGCTCCCGCCCGCGCCCCACGACATGTTCAGCAGGACACACGTCACCAGCGCCACCACGACTGTACCGACACCAACACACATATTAATCATTACCAATATTATAAAACTGAAGAGGTTATTTGTTTGAACGCGCTAATCTCGGGAACTACTGGACTTATTTTAATAAACCTTTCATCGTTGCATATTTACGTGATCCCTGACAGATATGTATAGGCTATAAATTATGTACCACTGGCGAAGCCGCGACGGACTTCTAGTGCAAACCATAAAGAATAGCACATTTCAATTATTACAAGTAAGTTGTGGCGCTATAGTTGGTAGGTACTTTCTTACTGCATTAACAGATTTGTGTGTATTCCTTGCTTTACGTAGATATACTAATTACTTCATCTTCGATAAAACTTGACTATTAGGCAAGTTGGTAACTGAAGAAAAATCGTCTGTAGAAAGACGGTAAATATGCTATGTGTTGCATAGATAATCCTTAAGGGCGTGTGGGCCGTAATTTTGATTTTTTAAAACAACTTTAAGACCTTTAAAATAGTGTATTAAGCTCTGAAAAAAATATATGTAATAGTTAAGGATCTAATCTAGTGTAATTCGCAGTCAGTAACACGATTTAATTAATTTTACTTGATAGAAAAAAATCCCAAAGTTACCCCTTTTCAAAAAGTTATTTCAAGTTTATGACTAAACTAATGATTTTTTTTACTAAATTTTTGTACTCAACGAAAGCCACTAAAAGTTATAGATGCATTCGCAGAGTTTGACTTGATAAAAGTATCAGTTATTCACTATGTTTTAATATCTACCATATATATAGCGCGCCGTTCGGCAAGCCTGATCAGTCGCGTTTCGGCGCTCACGGACGACAGGCCTGTGCTTGATTTTGCAATTTTGACAACCGATAAATTTTAAATATTACGATCATAGTGCCACAGTATAACAATATCAGTAGGTATTACTAGTGAAGCACGCTATGATCTTGATTTTGATACCGTTTTCATTGGAATTGCAAATAGACGCTGATACTAATTAGTACGCTGTTTATTTTATGTTGTAGACCAGAAGGGAGTCTCAAAAAACTGACGTCGATACCACATCAGTAAAAAATTCAATGCGGATGCAATGGAAAATAGATAAGTATCGGTAAAATATTCGTCCGTTAAATCAGAGATCGGGATAAGGAAATAATGAGAGGGGAGAAATCCCTGCGTAAATCCCCAAGTTAGGTATCATTTATGATACCTAACTTGCATTTATATGCCATTTAGGTAAATTCTTTGGTAGTAAGGTACTTAGTACTTAGAAGAAAAGTCCTCACATACAGATTTTACCACTTTGGAAGAGACTTTCGCGCAAACTATTCAGTTTAGAAAAAAATGTTAGGAACTTCAATACAATTTTGAACACCTTTCCATAGATACACGTATGGTTTTGTTAGAATTTTATTTTTTATACTTTTCCAAGTTTGTGACACCACCAAAATTTATTGTTTTTTTTGTATGAAAATGTTAATATTGTTCATAGAAATTTAGACATTCGACCAAATTTGATAAGAAGCCTTTTAGGCAGTAAAATTACTCGTAGAATTTAACTCTGCACTAAATTTCCGATTCGTATTTTTATATAGGTAAGGTTTAGAATCATTTCCTGAGCATAAAATCACAAAATAATAACAAATCCAGGTTGAGCTTCAAGCGCCAGCTCGAAAAAAACGTTTTGGCTGATATTCTGAAAAGTTATAAAGCCTATTATTATTGTAGAAAATAAAATTTCCCGTCTAGTGTTGCCAGTAAACTTTATTTTCGAACTTACCGATTACGATTTATTATGTCAAATTTGATGATAACAATGTAAAAATAATAAGATGTAAATTCTGTTCCCAGTAGCATAAACATGTCCCTTTTTACCGGAATGGAAGAAGGGTTATGTTTTTCGCGCGTATCTTTTATGTTTGTAAATCTTTTATTTCCACATATCTTCCAAACGGCTGGATGGATTTTGGTAACAAAGATATTCTAAGACTAGTCTGACTCGCCAAAGTGTCCCTAGATAGTAGGTAATATTTTTTACGTGTAGATTTTTTTGTAGTCGGGATTTTTAAATTAAAGTTTTCTATCATATTGCTCGTTGCTCCAATAAACAGCACCGTTCATCATCATGACTAAAGAGTTGAACGAAGAGTTTGGTCTCCACTTTTGTAATAAGAACAACTAAGCTGTGAAACGCATTGCCAGAGTGGGTTTTTGTCGAAGGTTCGAACCTTGGGGTTACGAGGTACACTGTGCTTGTTTCTATTAGAGAAACAAGTTCCATCGTAGACCACATTATTTACATCCACTATTATCGGCATCATCGCAATCGTATCATTAAATGGGTTATAAATCGTAAACGGTAAGTTTTACAAAAAAAGTTTACTAGCAACAAAAGATGCAAAATTTTATTTTCTACAATTATTGTCAAAATTTCAATTGGCGTTTGAAGCTCTACCTGGATCTGTGAGCATTTTGTAATTTTTTGCTCAGTAAGTGATCTTTACCTCATAGAAAAAAATTGGATTAGAAATTTATTGCAAAGTTGACCAAAAACCTTCTATTTTTACTGGCCTTTCATTACGTTTCAGCACATTTTTTTTAATTTTTGACGAACTTGTGAATTATTAGGAAACATTTTAAAAAGATGAATGAAATTGAAAAAGCCGTTCTCAACTTATAGTGTGACCAAAAAGAAAAGGTTGAGTTTTGTATATCTACGAGTGTAGATAAATTTAATATTTCTTCGTTTCACTTCACAATTTACAAAATTGTTATCACTAGTATAAACAGTATAAACAAATCTTGAACAAAAAATGAGTTTAAATTACACAGTCCAATATTTTAATGTTATTTCTGCACTGTGGCACCGATTCAGCGGTCGGTGACGGTCGCGAGAACAAGACAGCGTTAAATCCCTAATTTGACAGAACTACCTAGCCTTAAGTGTCTAGAATAGGGGCTAAACTGACTAAAAGTATTTATCACAATAAACGTTTATGATTTCAATTTGGTACATAGATAAACAATAGTTTGGAATAACACAGAGCAGTTTTTATCCCAGAAAAATAAATCTGAATAAGATCGCGGAATCTACGCGTGTCAAACCGTGTAGTGCTTCTAGTTATAAGGATGGGTAGTAGCGTAGGCTTAGGTGTTAAAGAAACTGAAGACGAGGATACTCACAGAATATGCAGATGGTGCACTTGGTGATGGTGCTGGAGAGTGCTGTGGGGAACTTGAGGCCGAGCAAGTTGAAGGCCTGACGGGCCACCGCCGCCGGGGTCTCGGGTAACGGCTTGCTGCTACTCACTGGAAGCGGGTTCTCTTCCTCGTATCTGGATAACAGGCATGACGAATAAAAAATGAATCAACTAATATAATAAAATACAGTCCATCAGTTCGATTCCCAAAACATTCTGGAAACGTATTTTTCCTATACAAACAAAAAATGTCGAAGTTGAAATGCTTACCTACTAGTTTCGAATGACGTCAGGTCTAAGTACGATTTTTATATAGACGTGACGTCACAAGTTCCCGCTCCGGAAGTATGATGATCTGTATCTCTATCGGTTTTTGATATAAAAAATACATACATGTTCCATATTTTTCCACAAATCGGCGTTGAATAATTTTTCGGTGGAGGAACATGTTATGGATTTGCGTCATCGATATGCTGATGTAGTGGCGTAGCGTGAGAGTGGCGGTAGAGCAGCGGGGTGGGACGTACTCGTTAAACACTCTTTGGATGAGTGTAATCTTCGGAGTCCCGTCACCAACATGCGTTATAGTAGTAGTATATCTATAGCTGTAGGTACAGGTGACTACACCATTAGTACTGTTTCATACTTAAATTCTAATTTATCACTTATACGAGTAACTTCTATCGCCAGTCCCAATGACTATCATTTTCAATGTCTTACCTTAGAATGAGCACGCTGGTTGCAACGATGGTGTATGCAAGGAGAGTCCCGATAGACATCATATCGATCAGCTGATTCAAGTTGAACAAAGCCGCCATTATTGCTGAAAAAATAAAGCACATTTATGTTAATACAATAATGTCGATTAAAAACGACTTTACTGATCGGTTGGTACGACCCAGCTATTTACCAGCGTAGTTGCCATTCCTGTTGTTTTCCGTCAGTAAAAAATAGCCTTATGTACTTTTCGATATTTCGTAAATATTTAGACTAAACAATTATGTTATGGGGGTGACTTGTCCACTGTGACCTTCCATCTATCTATTACACTATGCTTAACACAAATAAATCACCCAAAAAATAAAGACAGCTAGCCTATGCATTGATATTCGTTTTCATAAAACCTGCTTCCTACCACACCTCATTAAACCACACCTGGCACATCAAATCTTCTACTACATCCCCTCAGACTATTTTTCAGAAATCGACTAGACAGAAATAAAGTTTGCGAAATCGAATTCATAACAAGAACAAAATTAAAAATTTTGACTAACCCCCGACTACCTCCGATTTGTTATCCGTACAACATTCTACTAGTCAAGCCCTTTCATTTGATACCCATATTGAGGTAGGTTGTAAAGAAATATTTTGTCCGCCATTTTGTGGCGGCGGCCATCTTGAATCTATATTAACCAAACATAGCTAAGAACATCCGCACGGATATTAACTTTCAAATAAAAAAAACCGCATCGAAATCGTCCCATCCGTTTGAGCTCTACGGTGCTACAGACAGACACACACAGAGACAGACAGACATCGACGTCAAACTTATACTTATTAACTTGGCCTCGTGGCTTAGTGGGTAGTAACTCTGCCTGCGACGCCGAGGGTCGTGGGTTCGATTCCCACCCAGTGCAAATATTTGTGTGATGAATTCAAATGTTTGCACTGTGTCTGGGTGTTTCTATGTATAATAAGTATGTATTTAGAACTATATAAGTATTATATCAGCTATCAGGCCACCATATCACAAGCTTTGCTTAGTTTGGGGTCAGATGGTGTTGTGTGTGAATTGTCCACCACCAATATTTATAAATATATTTATAACACCCTTTTTTTTGGTCGGGGGTTAAAAATTGCAAATAGAAAATAAATGATACCTGCCAATCCGCCACTAAGGATAGTGGCTAGCAAGGGTGTCTTGGTCTGCCTGCAGATAGACGCCAGCGGCCGGAAGATGACGCCGTCCCCAGCCATGGCGTAGAGCACTCGCGGGAGGGGGAACATGGCGCCCAGGAGAGAGGTGCAGAGGGCGCAGATGGCGCCGATCGATACTATATATTTCACGACGGGCAGGTTCGTCACTGTGAATACGTAGGGAAATGGCGCGTCGGCATCCTGGAAATTGTCGAAACAATTCATTTATTTATTCAGGTATACAAAACAGAATACAGTTAAAACTTAAATATATAACATGGTACAATTTCGATCCAAACTATATTCCTTACTATGTATACACAACATGAGTGACAGAGTGCTTACGTCTCAAAAGAAGTTAAAACCAAAAATAAGTTAAAAATAAGTTGTACACAACATAGGAAATCAAATTGCGTTTTTTTTTATTATATGAATAATCATTTAATAAAATGTCATCATAAGTATTAATCAGAAAAAAAATTGGCAGTCAGGTACTGTCGATAGAATGCAAACTTATAACTTGGAATTATAGTATTAAACAGCATTAATGTTTCACAATACGTCACTTGTATAACTACTGATACTAAACAGTCAAAGTGAGTCAAACTCAAAAGGCTTCACACATCCAAAAAGTGTTTGTAGTAGTACGACTCTTGGCAGAGTCCGCCTGGGGAGAATTCGCCTGGGGTAGCACCACACCTTTGCCAGTTATTCTACCGCCAAGTAGTAATGTGCAAACATTACTGTGTTCCGGTTTGAAGTGCAACGTTTCCAGAGAAATTACAGGCCTTAGAGATATAACGTCTTAGATCTCTGGGCGACGAGCGCAGTGCAGTACTAGGCAATGATTTGGACTCTTCATGTTCCAATAGCTGCGTGTCTCTGTGCTGTTATGTGGCAGGCACGTTGCTTACCATCAGGCACATGTCCTGCTCGTCTCGTCACTCTTTATTTAAAAAAACTCAACCTTGCGTAGCGTCGCAGCATGTCAGTGACTTGAATCTGTGAGGTTATGCACCTACATAAAAGTGTTCAACGCGGCTAAGTTGTCACTTCTTAGCTTAGGGGCCGTTCTTGCTTGCTTCATTATTCCCCACTCACGGCCAACTTGATGTATTAGGTATAGGTAACCTTCAAGAGATTAAAAATATCTAATAGTACATAGACTATTTTTTAACGCGGGAAAACAACTAGAACGGGAACTACGCGGGTAAAATCTTGGGGCGCTATTACTAGTACTTACTTACTACTAGTAAATACTAGTAAAGTATTTTTTGCTCGATTTATTGTATTTCTACTTGTGACCCCCCCAAAACCTGAGGCTGCGTACTGGTGACCCCCCTCCAAAATTCGAGGCTGGGACCGCGCCTGGACTCTTGTGACCACTTGTGTGAGAAGACCCCGAGTTCTAGCAGAGGGGCCATAAAATGGACAAGCTATGCTTATTGTTATACTGTACAAGACGCTAAATTTCCCTTGAAACTACACAACTGATAAAAAAACTTACATCATGTTAAATAAGGATTAAATTATCAACTATGGCATTGGTTTATTGCACTCGTACAATTAAAGTATCTCGACAGTTTATGAGACGGGCTTACTCCTCCGTAGGTACTCATTATACTGCCTCTGACGAGAGGTGTAGGTACAGCGTCGAGGTAAAGATGTTGAGTTTCAATTACTGTAATCCCAGTGTTGCTTAGATGAGATCTAAACGATAAAATCGTTAGTAGCTACATTTATAATTGTCTATTTTCTTCATCATCACCCATAATCAGCTCACAGTTGTCCATTGCTGGACATAAGCCTCTCCAGTAGCCCGCCTGTCAGCCAGATCCTCGGCTTTTCGTTTCCATCCTAACTTAGAACCATCAAGTTAAACCACAGCACTACTTGACTTACGTAATTGATGTCTGGAGTAATGACAGGGGTCGTTGCGATTGTGTGCGTTTAGTTTCAGCTAGTGTTCGCTAATCAGATTTGTGTGAGTAGGTATAAACGATGTCAAATTTTAATTTGTATGTGTTAAATTTTCACTAGGCGTTGCCCGCCGGTGCAGAAGGAGCCGCAAGAAACCGCGAGCGCCGCGGGCGTAAAACACGACGTGAGTTGTGTTTTGTTTTTTTTTTTTTAATAATAAATAGTTTATTTCCAAAAATTACAATATTTACAGCACTTTTAACATTATAGTAAATTCCTTGTTAATTAACATATGTCTAGATATAACCGACGGCCCCAAACTAGGCAAAGCCTGTATCTTGGGCTCTCTTCTAAGTTTCCAGAAAGAAAACAATTACATTGTTACAACTGCTGTTGACAATATTTACTTATGCTATGATTTAATGGATAAACTACATGAAAATAATAAATGCTAAAATACAATTTTAATTACTTAACAGCAGTTTTAATGCTAAAACTAAACAATCAAGCACATTAATACTGCTGAACAGAATACAGAGAATTACAGTACCTACTGCAGATATGAGGAGTATCGGGTCACAAGTTGTATCAGATGGTACTCGATATAACTTCTCTGGAGATAATTAACTAGAGTAGGCATGTACATAAAAACGTTTTTTCACATAGGTACATATATTATACTTTCATCTGCATTATACAGAAGCTGCGGGCCCACAGCCGCGGCGGTCGCGGATGATAATCGCTCCATGATTTCTTAGTTTAAATCTTATTTTGATTTGTGTGCGTGACTGCGTGCCCCACTGACTTAATAAACTTTCGTACTAAGGCATCTCAACTCATTTTGGTTAAACTTGATGCTTATAGTATGAATGATTTGTTATAAGATAAGTTAGAACCAAATAATATAGGTAGTTGCTTACTTGTAAGTAGTAGGGCAGCATCATGGTGAGCACGGTGGCTACGGTGAAGTAGGAGGTGAAGATGATGACCAGCGACAGCACGATGGAGAGCGGAATGTCCCGCTTCGGGTTCTTGGCTTCCTCGCCAGTCGTCGCCACGCAGTCGAAACCGACGAACCTGAAACAGTCAAAAGTTAAAAATTGCCAGGTATAGTCTTTCCAATATCACAGAATCTAGTCACAAGAGCTACCCTTTAGATATTTTATAATATGTATTAGGCTCACAAACATAAATGAGACGTTATTATAATTAAACCCTGACGCAAAAACGATGCGGTGTTCTAAGTTTGACGTGACTTACTCTCGTTTTTTTTTAATTTCAAAGATGATTAAATGGGGTTCGTTCTTGGCTTAGTTTGATGAAAAACGGTCCCAAATAGCCACAAACGCCGCGCCGCCAAAAAATTGCGGATGACATACTTTTTTTACAACTCCCCCAATATGGGTATCAAATTAAAAGATGTGACATATGTAGGTACACGTCGTATCTTTTAATTTGATACCCACACTGTGACAAATTTCAATCAGGTGGGTATTAATACGAAAGCATCTCTTTGGAAGCTGTGGTGCCTACAGTACTGCCTTACAAATATGCATTGGTCCAGTAGAGAAATAAGGCTGACGACGAAGACAGGCTCACCCGAAGAAGCACTTAGCGGCCCCTGCCATGACCCCGGCGACGCCCCAAGGCATGAACCCGCCCGCGCCGGCCTTGTCCTGGTATTCCGCCGGGATGTCCTCCAGCTTGATGAACCAGTTCGCGGGGTCACCTGCAATCACAATACACTCCTTCATTCTGAGTCTGACTTCCTTACAACTGCGTGCCCCATGCGGTCGTCGCAATTTCACGGCACACAGGGAACTTCACGTACTACGCTGACGACCCAAGTGACAAAAAACACTGACCCCGGTATCTCTGGAGATGCTGAATTAAATAAAAAAAGTACTAACAATTGTGGAATTTGTTGTTTGAGTGGATCAACGATTTATACATAAAGACACCCTAGCAATTACCTATAAATAATCTATAATTCTTCGTTCCATCCTAGACATAAAACGATGACTCTAATAACTATCTGGTCTGGTGGCTTAGTTGGCCTGTTAACTCTGCCTGCGAAGGCGTGGGCTGGGTTTGATCCCCATCTAGTGCAAATATTTGTGTGATGAATACAAATATTTGTAGTGTGCCTGTGTGTTTTCTATGTATAATAAGTATGTATTTAAAATAAATATGTAAGTATAATATCATTTATCTGGTTCCCATAGTATAAGCTTTGCTTAGTTTGGGGTCAGATGGTATTGTGTGTAAAATGTCCAGCGGCAATATTTATTTATATATCTTAAATATCAAGGTAGATGGAGCATCACGCACGCTTGAGGGTAGTCGGTTTTGAAAGGCGGGTTCCAACTTCCAACACGTAGATCAACCTTTCACATTTCGCAACTTCCGACTTTTATAAATAGTCTACAATTGCATTTAGATAACTGCAATGCTGAATCACCTGTTGCTAGCGGCGATTACCAGTCACCTTGTTTGTTTGTCCCCGTCACAACATTGTAACGGTTACACAAACATATTTGTTTTCATGACGTTTCGTCTGAGTATGTATTGTTTGCAGTCAAGCGTCACTCGCCTTGTTACAACCGAACTAAAATCCTACTAATATTATAAACATGAAAATTTGGATATTTGTGCTCAATCACTGCTCAATCACAAAATGGAACACAAGTTCCAGCTCAAGTGCTAGGTACTTTTTATCGCGGTAAAATTTTGGAAATGGAAACTACGCGGGTAAAACCGAGGGACGCGCTTAGTACGCTTATTTCAGGATAATTTTACGCCTCTAGCTTTTTTTTTTATTTATTTAAATTATCCACTCCACAGACTCCGGGGTCCGTGATCTTTGTCATTACCTATAATAATCTTTTTTTTTTTACACATTTCTTGGAAAAGGAGAAGAGGAAAAGAGAAGGGATTTGGGTACATTTAAAATCTAATTCTAGTGCTCGTCTGTAGAGCCGATCACTACCGGTTGGGATTCCGCTAGTAATCGACTCGACATCGAGTGTTTGCCTAATTGCCTTTTGCCATTTGCCTAAGCTGGCTCCTCCCGGCCCAGAGCCTCCACAACGGCCGCATTTCTGTCCCTGATGGCCATCTGTAGGTTGAAATCGCGGATGGTCTTCGGTGATGCAGCGCACGCTCGCCGCACGAACCGACCGATGGCGTCGTCGGTGTCGTCAGCGTAGTATGTGAAGGTACGCCTCTAGCTTACCAACGTCACAGCTAATACTAGTTTTTTTAACTTTTTTATTTTATTAGTTTATTATTTTCAATTATTTTATTATATAAAAACTTATTTTTTGATTCAGTACCTAAGTAGGTACATACTGAATGAAAAAAATATCTTTTTTCAACACACTTGCTCTTAAAGTGGTACCTAGTAAACCTATTACATTCTCTTTGATAAAGTGGCTCTAACTTCACCGTCATACAATGACACCTACGTATAAACAAACTGTGACATTTTCATTACTAGTGAGCAAAGAAGTGGGAAAATTAACTAGTGAGTTATAGAGTATTTATTTATGGGTTGAGCTGCTTTGTTCTTAAAAAGTTTCGATACAAACCAGTTCATAATCAATAGAAAAAAAAAAAAGAATTGATGTAGCTATTGCTTGGTCGCTTCATGAAATTTCGTATTTAAATAGATATATTCAGCTTAAAGGTGTTTAAAATAAAACTTTCACTCAAATTTTATCTTTTATTTTCCTTGTAATAAAGAAAATTTTAAAAACCATTATTTGTTTGGGCTAAACCTTCCGCAGATAAAAAAGAAACCTAATTTTAATAATTTAACAATAGCGATCAGCCACAGACTAAAAGTCTGTGGCAGCCACAGACTAAAAGTCTGTGGCTGATCGCTATTGTTATTTACGCGCGCATTTATTGACAACTGTTTTTTTCCCGCCATAACGAAACATTTTTAATAACTCGTTTTCATTGTTGAAATGTATTTTTTTTCAAATTATTACTTTATTCGCAAATGTGTTGAAAAACGTCGTATGACAAACGTGTGAATTGATGATTACCGTCCTCGGCTATCATAAGACCCTCGCCAAGACTCGGGTTTCAATACCGCCTCAGCGGTAATTACCAACTTTAAGCACTTGTGCCATAATCTACTATTATTTACTCAAACCAAACCATGAAGAAATCATAAAGCAAATATTTCAATGGTATATATAACTAGCAGTGCTCCGTGGTGCTAACTGCGTAGTTCCCGTTACTGTTTTTTTTTTCGGGATAAAAAGTTGCCTATATTCCAAACTATAATTTAACTGTAGGTATTCATCGATATATTTAAGGAAAGGAAGATGAGGTAAGTTCTAATATGAAATCAACATAATGTGGCGAAAATTTCACACAAATACACAACGTGCACACAGCTACACTTCCATCGTGAGATACATTGTAATGAATGACAAAGACATCATAGCAAATTAGCAGTAGATGGAAATGAGATAGCTATACATACCACAGTTACACGTTTGTTTAAATATTTTTTCGAGAAGAATAGAAAGACATACGAAGACACTGGCGTGAAAGAGAAGGAGTAGCCGTTGCCCGTGACGTAAACATTGGGCGTTATCGCTGCAGTCAACATATCGCTGGTCGTGTCCCACTCTTTCACGTCATGTATATCTGTCCCTTTTTACAAATGCTGAATTGTTTACAACAGAAAATATTATTTTAAATGAAATAATTAAAGATTTTGTGTAATTGCGTATGAAAAGTGATGCCACGAAACTTTTTCTTGGACTTGGTACTATTTGTGCACCTTGTACACACACAAAATGGCATTGTAACAGCTCAAATCGAATTTCGTGGAATTATTAGCACACATGCGCTTCATTTGTCGCTCACGTTGCGACTGATCTCAATCAGGAGACGTCACCTGATTTTACATCGCCATCGTTGAGGAGAGTATGCCGCTTCTTCCGTTGTTAAGAGTTCAATGTAGGTATTCGATCCTTTCAGTAGTTTTTGCGTGAAAAAGTAACAAACATCCATCCATCCTCACAAACTTTCGCATTTATTATATTAGTAGGATTATGATCGTTCGCCATCTCAAACGCCGAAAATTCTATATCTGTATTCTTCACTAAATAATCTGGCTCGGTTTCCATTCGCATTGGCCTTCATTAAACGGTGGAATTTGGTTCGATTAGTAGGTACGTAGTATCTTTTTACCTAAAGTAATATTATAAAGCTAAAGGGATTGTTTGTTTGAACGCGCTTATCTCGGGAACTACCGAACCAATCTCAAACAATATTTTACCGTTGGATATGTGCGTAATCCTTTAGTGCTAGAGGCTATATACTATGTACCACGGGCGAAGCCGGGGCCGACCGCTAGTTATAAGATAAATATGGCAGCCCAAATCAATTACTATCACCGCACTGCGCGCGATTTAATTTCAATTTGGAAGCCTGTCTTTCTTTTTTGGCCTAAATATTTGAAATCCATAATAATGCAATTCTAGCATTGGTAATAAGTAGCACCTCAAGGATTCTCCACTTTAGTTGAACTAAAATATTTAATTAGACCTACTAACCTACACGAACGATCTCCGTTACATTTTATAACCCCTTTAAACTAGCTCGGAACAAGTATTATTATTTTGTTCACGTCTAAACGTAAGGCATAGGTACATAATTAATAATCAAAGATTATGATAGACTCGTGTTAGGCAGTGAACGGTTATGAAAAAACACTCATGCCGCACGTGCCTGGGGTATCTAAACAAGTTTGTAGACTACGTTATTAGATCTATGAATATTAAGTATACTCGTAGCTTAATTTGATTAGAACACATCACATCATCTCCTTTCAAAAGAAATATTGATGGACTGGTTTTTAACTAAACACGGAACAAAAAATAATGATTTAGTCACGTTTTAAAGTTTTTCGAAAAATTTATAAAAAACATGATTAATATTTTATCTATTAATCATGTTTTAATACTATATATTGTTGATGCCTGAGAGAAAGGGCAAATATCGATGCTTTTGAAATGTGGTGCTGGAGAAGGATGTTGCGAATTCCATGGACTGCACGCCGAAGCAACGCGTCCATTATTAAGGAGCTACGCATTGCTAAAAGGCTATCCACTATTTGTTTCCAGCAAATCCTCAAATATATTGAACATGTCGCTCGTAGGGTGACAGCCTTGAGAAGCTTATGGTGGTCGGCAAGGTTGATGGGAAAAGGCTACGCGGTCGATCACCTACCCGTTGGTCAGATCTGGTAAAGACACTCACTGGATTACCAATAGCCGAAGCTCTTAGGACCGCCGAGGACAGAAGGACATGGAAGAGCATGGTGCAACGGGTGATCAATACCTCAGACTAGACACGACCTTCAGCAATGAAGATAACGACTAAGAAGAAGATTGTTGATGCCTTATTTTTTAAATGTATTATGTACACGCTTGACCGCCATCCCGGCTGATGAGGACTTTACGTTATAAAGGACCAATAATTGGCGTGACATCGGGCATATCTACTGCAAACTCACTTAACTCATAAGTTAAATAGGTAAGTTGTAAAAGTTAAACAAATATAGACTCAATCTATTAGAACTTCGGTTTAAAATCAATTGGAAGAGGCGAGCCCACAGGCGGGCCCGCGCGCTATTTCGATTAATAGGCTATACATGCAAATATGGGAGCGAAGCCGGAACGGATCTTCTACCCAACTAAATCGGCTTTGGCTTTGCTATTCCTGTCTCTATAATTTCAAGCGCAAAGAATAGAGAGAGCAATTTCAAAGCTAACACCATTTTCCTTGGGCGGTAGAGTCCGGGACTGCTAGGATTAGTATAGAAATAAAATTATAGGCTCACTCTTGATGGCTCCCGCGACGAGCACGATGATGACGGTGATCAGGTTGCAGGCGGTGAAGTAGTTGTTGACCTTCGTGGACTCCTGCACACCGAATCCCAGCAGAGCTGTCACACACACATGAAGAACTCCGTCATATAACGTACTTAGCTGTTATTTAGTGTAAAGATGTGTTGGATTTATAGTACCTATAGACAGGACAATCAGGGCACGTTCCTGATAGTAAGCAAAACGCATGCCAATAACAGCTTAGTGTCACGCAGCATGAAACTGTAAACATTGCCCTCCAAACCGAAACACAGTTATGTTTGCTCATTGCTGCTTGGTGGTAGAATAAATAGTCTGGTACTGCCCCAGTTGGAAACTGCCCCAGTTGGAAACTGCCCCAGTTGGAAACTGCCCCAGTTGGAAAAAGTTAAAAGTTAAAAATTCTACCACTACTAAAAAGGGAAACCCTTGTAGAAAGAATAAAGAATTGTACTATTGTTATAAATTATGAGGGCATATACCATCTCTGTGACTAGGTTTATAGGCCGCTCTCATAACAAACCTCTCAGGCCAATCTTCAGTTTTACGCTTCGTAAATTACAATTAAGTAGGTATAGGTATATGATTATTTATTTTGTGACTATAATTAATTGTAGTCAAAAGTAATACACGCATATTGAGAATCACATAAAAACTGGTAAGATCTTAATCTATTATAAGAAGGTTTAGGATACAGTCCACCATTTTAGCCAAGTTGCAGTTTGGCAAACTTGGGGTCTTCGGAGTTTTGCCTGTTTTGATTCAGAATTGAGCCTTCCAAAGCAGGCTTAGCTCCGTTTAAGAAGAAACTCTTCACAAATGAAGACTAATAAGTTAGAGTGTAACATACCAGTGATGATGGCAAACTTGGCTTGGAGGTCTTCGGAGTTTTGCCTGTTTTGATTCAGAATTGAGCCTTCCAAAACAGGCTTAGCTCCGTTTAAGAAGGTTTCTCTTCAACTTTTCTTTTCTCTTTTCTCTTCATCAAATGAAGACTAATAAGTTAGAGTGTAACATACCAGTGATGAGGAGGACGAGTCCAAACGCGAGGAAGTCCGGGTACTCCGCGAGGAAGGACACGTGGATGGGCATCAGCTCCGTCATGGTGCGCGCCATGATGTTGCTGCACAGGTTGTCGATGTACAGCGCCATGCCCTGAACAGCGAACACGTGTTACACTCCGCGAGGCATAAGCTGAGCTTTGTGTGAGTGTACATGGATAGTGTAGGTGTGACAGCCTTACGCGCGGCGCCATTCTGTCTCGCCGCGCTCCTGCCTGATTGGTGATCACTCACACTAATGCAAAGCTCAGCTTATACCTCGCGGACAAAATTTCAAGCTCCTGCCTGATTGGTGATCACTCACACTAATGCAAAGCTCAGCCTATACCTCGCGGACAAAATTTCAAGCTCCTGCCTGATTGGTGATCACTCACACTAATGCAAAGCTCAGCCTATACCTCGCGGACAAAATTTCAAGCTCCTGTCTGATTGGTGATCACTCACACTAATGCAAATCTCAGCCTATACCTCGCGGACAAAATTTCAAGCTCCTGCCTGATTGGTGATCACTCACACTAATGCAAAGCTCAGCCTATACCTCGCGGACAAAATTTCAAGCTCCTGCCTGATTGGTGATCACTCACACTAATGCAAAGCTCAGCTTATACCTCGCGGAGTGTGCCTTCATACGTCGCACGACTTGAGGATGAGCGGAACTGTGCGTGCATCCAATAACAATGCTAATCCTACAATATTAATAGGATATCTTAACATATATAAATCTCCTGTCACGATGTTTGTCCGCGATGGACTCCTAAACTACTTAGCCGATTTTAATCAAATTTGGACACCGTGTGTAGATTGATCCAACTTAAAAGATTGGATAGTTTATATTTCGATTAATGGGCTTTATGTGACAATATCTGAGCGAAGCCGGAACAGGCCGCTAGTTTATTATAAATCTTCATGTTTGAATGTGTCTTGCTCAATCACGTCGTAACAGATCGGACTGAAATTTGGAACACGTTTATATTTTAGTCTGGAAGTATATAGCGTACTTTTTCCCCGAAAAAATAATGATACAATGCTTTATTGGCCTGTGAAGACTAGGTTATGTACAGATTACAAGGCTTAGAGATATAAGATCTTAGATCTCTGGGTGACGAGCGCAGTGCAGTGCTAGGTAATGATTTGGACTCTTCATGTTCCAATAGCTGCGTGTCACTGTGCTGTTATGTGTCAGGCATGTTGCTTACCATCAGGCACATGTCCGGATCGTCTCGTCACCAATTATAAAAAAAAAATAAGTTTTGCACGTAGTTGGTATTACTAGCTTCTGCCCTATATTGCATACAGACATAGTTATTTATTTAAAGATGAATTAGTTACCTTTTACTTATCTATCATTAAGTCAACATTCAGTATTTAAAACAAAACATTCCACTATTATCATCCAAACACAAAAATAACATCACGTAGTTATTAGACAGTAATAATTCAACTTCAACTCTTGGTTTACGGCTTATAGTGTGGCTTAGCCTCACAATTTCGCTAATGTCAAGTATGATAACGAGAACCGGAACTACGCGGGTAAAATTATAAACGTGAAAGTTCGGATGTTTGTTGCTCAAACACGTCGGAACGTCTGTTTCAATCGGGTTCAAATTTCGAACACAGTTACATCAGGTATAGTTGGGAATACCATATAGGCTAAGCATAGGATTTTTATCACGAAAAACTACAGTTTCCAGAGAAATTACAGGGCTTAGAGATATAAGATCTTAGATCTCTGGGTGACGAGCGCAGTGCAGTGCTAGGTAATGATTTGGACTCTTCATGTTGTAATAGCTGCGTGTCACTGTGCTGTTATGTGTCAGGCATGTTGCTCACCATCAGGCACATGTAATGATCGTCTCGTCACTCATTGTTTAAAAAAAAAAAAAAAAACTAACGGAAATGGGAACTGCACGGGTAAAACCGTGGGCCTCTGCTAGTACTCAAATATTAATTGCGTCACATGTTTTTTTTAGAATAGAATATATTTATTGTTCCAAGGAAAATAAGTACAGTTATGTTAACAGAATTGCATATCATAACAAGTTATACAGAATAAATAAGAATTACAACGGGCCCCAAAACTAGGCAAAGCCTGTATTTTGGGCGCCCTGCATCAAATCACAAATCTTTTTTTTTCACGCTGAGCACTTATGATGTACTTAGGGATATTGCATTAGCAGTGTCCCACGATTTTATCCGCATACTTTCCTTCACTTTACTTTCTTGTGATAAAAAATGTGCCTATCAGACATTCCAGAGACATTTATAGATAACAACACAAGTCTTCAGCTAACACACCATTGGCCAGCGTAGGTTTTAAATCTTTCTTCTGTGTAGACAGTTGTTTAAGTGTGTACACGTTGAACAGCTGTGTACACGATTGAAGATAAATTGATCTCTGTAGGTCCGTTGCTCGGCGGTGATTCATTCATCATAATCATCGTCAGGCTTAGCCTAAAACGTGCCTAGTAACATGCGTAACTAGACATGCCATTTTTAACGGTTATCGAAGACAAATAATAATCAGTGGTCAGAATCAGGCTTCGCATGGCATTTTTTATATTATTGAGTGATGAGAGTAAATGTACCTCATGGTAAGCAACATGATTGCTCATAATAGCACAGTGACACGCAGCTATTGGAACATCATCATCATCATCATCATCAGCCGCAAGACGTCCACTGCTGAACATAGCCCTCCCCCCTAGATTTCCACAACGAACGGTCCTGCGCAACCTGCAACCAGCGGTTTCCAGAGACTTTTATGAGGTCATCTGTCCATCTAGTGGGAGGCCGTCCAACACTGCGTCTTCCGGTTCATGGTCGCCACTCGAAATCCTTTCTTCCCCATCGATTGTCAGTTCTGCGAGCGATGTGGCCTGCCCATTGCCACTTCAGCTTTCTTACTCTTTGAGCTATGTCGGCCACTTTCGTTCTTTTGGAACATGAAAAGCTTAAACCCCTACCTAGCATTGCTATGCGCTTGTCACCCAGAGATATAAGATGTTTTTCTCTATGCTATTTCACTGGAAACATTGCCCTTCTAACTGTAACAGAGTGATGTTTTCACATTACTGCTTGTCGATATAGTAACTGTTAAATATTAGAACTAATTATTACATTAGCATCTCATCATCAACCCCAAGTTTTACAATAGTTAAGTTTGTCGGTCATGTCAGACGACTCGAGTAAGAAATTCAACATCAAGGTTTTGCCCACAATTTTATATAAAGATTTCCTTTCCAGTTTTTTTTGTAGGCCGAATCTTTATTAACAAAACTAAATTACAATCAAATGAGAACTACACCGCACTGCAAATCTTAATAACTACTTGGATCAAGATCGCAGCCATAGTAAAGCAATATCAAGTCCTAAATGAAAATGTTTACCTTGGCAACGCTTGCGGTACCGATGCAGTATTCCAGGATGAGGTTCCAGCCGATGGTGAAGGCGATGAACTCGCCCACACTGACGTAGCTGTAGACATACGCCGAGCCTGCCTTCGGTACTCGCGCGGCAAACTCCGCATAGCATAGACCTGAAGAAACATACCACTTCTAAACACTGTAGTCACTTAAATTAACAACATTACTCAGGGCTGAATCGCGATATTAATCAAAATCTAATTACATCCTGATGTTGTGACGTTACGACTTCGTTACAACTGCCGTGGTCATGAGAAGATTGATAGTTTTAAAATTTTTGCGATTTGATGTCAACACTACAAATTCTTCTAGCGACCACGACCGTTCTCACGCTGCCAAAATTTCGGGTGGTAATCTATACTAATATTATAAAGCTGAAGAGTTTGTTTGTTTGAACGCTAGGATCTCGGGAAGTACTGGTCCGAATTGAAAGATTATTTTTCTATTGGATAGTCCATTTATCGAGGAAGGCTATAGGCTATAGAACATAACGCAACTATTAATAGAAGCGGAGCATGAATCAAGAATGTAACAAAATCGGGAAAAAATATCCCTTTTTGAGAGTTTTCGTACGTTTCGTGTTTTGACATGACACATGACAGCATGTGTCTAAGATTGTGTCATTGAATATAAACCTTTAATAATCAAATTTGTGTCTAAATCTGAGTTGGTACGACCAATTTCCGACAGGTGGCGTCGCAGGTAGCTGAAGAGGTGTTTTGTTTGAAAGCGATATTCTCAGGAATGGCTGAACCAATTTCAGTAATTCTTTCACCATAGTATATGTACGGGATCCTGATGAGTGCTATATAATGTACCACATTCGAAGCCGGGGCGGACATCTAGTTTATAATATTCAAGATATGTTTTCAAGACGAGTTCAAATCGCGAAACATTCAAAACTGTAGATACTACTGAAAACCCTCTAATTTATGATTGAGCCTCTATTACTAATTGAACAGCAGTTCCTGTCCTTGACGTACTTACTGCAGGGGCTGCCAATGGAACAATAATCACAGAATCGCAGCTAGTCTTTAGCAGCGGCAGTGAGTGGATGACGTTATACCAGTAAATATGTGTTTAAACAATTGGTCCCAATAAATCTTAACAATTTATGTTACATTTAAATTATTTACCACCAAAAATCGATCACGTCATGTAGGTTGAAATTTCTTGTTGCTTCATGCAGAATAAGCAATATGAATCAATTAAGTACTAGGTGTAATGAAATCCTTAATAATTTTGCCATCTTCATCATCTTTTGAATTTTATGATCCAACGAATAAATTAACAATTGAAGCTACCAACTGGAAGCTAGAGCAATTGAACATCACGCGTAACCAGGAAGGACAAAATCTGCACAAAATGGAGCGGCGCGGCGTTTACACTAAAAGTCTTTGGGAGGAACTAATTAGAAAGTCAATAGAAAAATCAAAATCTATACTTAATTTTTTTACAAAAAGGTCAAGGCGTTGAATGTTTAGAAATGTAAAAGATACATTGTTTAGCTATCCCTATAAAACATACCGAGAAAAATCTAGCTATACTGACTTACCCGCGAAAGCTGATGCTATAGCAGCGACGAGGAAGCTCAGGGTGACCGCAGGCCCTGCTACGGTCTTGGCAACGGCCCCAGCCAGCACGTACACCCCCAGTCCCAGGGTGCTGCCGACGCCCAGAGCCGTCAGATCAACCAGCCCCAGACACCGCGCCAGGGGGGTGGATGTGTCCGTGTCATCCAGCCGCTTACACCGCCGAAGAGAAGACAGGAATCTCATGCAGGTCATCTGCAAACAAACGACGTATTTTAGTAACAATTATGTTTTTGTCTGGAAGCCGCAAGATTAGAAATCCTATTACGGAATAATGAAAAGGATGTATAAAGACGGGTGTTTGTTACTCTTTCATATATAAACTTCTATCAGTTCTATGAAACGTGTGTAGATCAAAACAATGCAGAGTATGTGTACTAAGCTAATACGTTTCTTAATTCGTCATTTTGAACGACTTTTTCTAGAAGCATAAAGCAGCCCAATAAATAAATATCCATTTAATCCAACCGCTGGGGCCGGGACTTTCGCAAAGAAAGAGAGAGAATGAGTTTTACAGATAAAGATATAAACAGATATGCCCACTTACAAACGCCTTCATTAGTGCTAAAATTTTAGTTTAACCTAAAAATATTACGAGTGTTTGTCTTCAGGATGACTTTAACTAAGATGCAGCTTGAAAACCCGCATGAAATAGATTACAATAATTGTTGTAGATTTGTCGCAGCACCAGGTTCAATAAAACTACGCAATTGAGTAGTCATTGCCTCAAGGCCTGCTGATAAAAAGAGACGAGGTTACAAGGCTAGGTTACAAAACATTTGCTTAAACTTATCTGTTTTAGGAAGTGTTAAGCCTAATTGTCATTTAAAAGAAAAACACGATTACTCATGAAACTGGAACATCTATTGTATAATTGTGATTGAAAATACCTATAATTTAAGCTGTGCTCCAAATTTCAACCCCATCCATTCAGGCCTTTCGACGTCATCGACCAAAAAAACATCAAAAGTTTCGCATTAATTATTAATAGGATTAACTGAAATTGAACTATTTCCTTATCTATCTATGTCATACCGTTATAAGTTCTTATTATATCTCAAAACTAGATGCCCGCCCCGGCTTCGCCCGTGGTATATTATATAGCAGTCATCGGGATCCCGTACATATCCAACGGTGAAAGAATGACTGAAATCGGTTCACTCATTCCTTAGAATATCGATTTCAAACAATAAACCTCTTCAGCTACCTGCTACGCCACCTGTCGGAAATTGGTCGTACCAACTCAGATTTAGAAAAAAAAAATTAGCAAAGGTTTTTATTCAATGCACAGATTACTGAAATTCAATGACGCAATCTTTGACACATGCTGTCATGTGTCATGTCAAAGCACGAAACGTACGAAAACTCTCAAAAAGGGGAATATTTTTTCCCGATTTTGTTTCATTCTTGTTTCATGCTCCGCTTCAATTAATAGTAGAGTTATTTTCTATAGCCTAAAGCCTTCCTCGATAAATGGACTATCCAATAGAAAAATAATCTTTCAATTCGGACCAGTACTTCCCGAGATCCTAGCGTTCAAACAAACAAACAAACAAACAAACAATCAAACAAACAAACTCTTCAGCTTTATAATATTAGTATAGATTAGTATAGATTACACCAGATTGATAAAATTCTAAAATATATGATCAACTAGCGGCCCGCCCCCGGCTTCGCCCGTGGTACATATATATAACCTATGGCATATGATTATGTACGAATGAAAGAATGGTGAAAGATTTTTTAAATCGGTCCAGTAGTTCCCTAGATTAGCGCGTTCAAACAAATAACTTCTTTAGCTTTATAATATTAGTATAGATGCACATCAAAGATACGTTTATATTTCAAGTGACATTTTACCATCATATAAATATCGACATCAATATAATACGATGCTTACGTCAGAACGTCACTCAATAATTGTTTTCCCTTTCTGGAACCTCTCCACTAACACCACTGACACTTGAACTTTATGGTATAGTAATAAAGTTCAAATTGAATTATTATTACGAATCGTTTGTATGGGAAAAGGAAAAGGGCTGGTTTAAGATTTTCCCAGCAATTATTCGAATTTTTCTCGCCGTAAAAACCATCCTTGGACTTCAACGAACATTTAAAAAAAAGAATTGGTCAAATCGGCCGAGGCGTTCTTGAGTTATGCGCTCACCAACACATTTTGCGATTCATTTTTATATTATAGATAACCATTATTAACTATGAATGACCCAACTAAATAAGAAGCACGTGAACAATCGATCCCAGAAATAACACGTTTAACTGGTTGCATGCGGATAGGTACATAGCAAACAAATGCCGTGATATTATTGTGTTATTAGTATTTTGTATTTTAGAACTTTGGATAGGTACGATAGAAACGGTCGGTAAGAAAGTATTTATGATATAGAATTAATGGTAATGCCAAAGGTATACAAGAGATTAGAGGTGTGCATCTCATACAAGAGTCACCTCAAATGTCCCATACAAAATGACAGAATGTCCCATCGCCTCAAAAATACATTTTGTACCACTTCAAACGAGCCACGAATTGTCGCGAATCGCACACATCACGCAGCGTTATTGTCTCGCTTACATTATTTATGAGCGAGCGAGAAGCATTAATTTCTAATAAAAACACAAATGTATTTTAGTTCATTCATTAAATACGCATCGTTCGTAAATTCACTATCATTGTCAAATGACATTAGTATTTCGGTCGCGGTGTCCCGTAGCCGTGACGACCACGGTCACGACCGAGCGCGTCACGAGACGTGACGTCACAGACTGTGGTCGTCACACTTCGTGGCATTGAGACGTGGTCACATAGACGCATTATGACGTCACGCTGTGGTTGTGGTTACGATTTGGATCATAGTGTATGATGAATCGGGATCAGTGTATTAGATGCCCAACCAAAATCATTATTTACAAGTCTGATGTACCGTCATAGATTAATAGATCTGATATGCAGTCATAGCTCTAGGAATGGGATCATCGGTCGTACATCTTTACTTTTATCTAGATAATAATTACAATATAGATTCCTTGATACTGAAGTTTTGTTGTTCGTTGAATAGGTTTGCTTTTAACCACCATCTCGCTAAGAGCACAGATTTTATCTATGACGGCATATCCACGTCATTCCACAGTGCAAGTGTTCTTATTACGAAAGCCGCGGCCATGCACCAAAACTTTTTGTTCGAGTCATTGGAACGTCAACCATCAAACGATGTCACTTTTCGAGGTACGAGCAGTCCAAAAGATAATAGTGCAAAGTGGTAGTTACGCAGAACAGCTTACACTCTTCGAAATGTACTTACCCGATAAACTTGCATGCGATGCTCGAGACTTTGAGGTCAATATTAATAAATTTTAGCCTATTGTAAATGATAAAGAAAATATTAGCCTGTTAGCCTTTTGATACTTCACTCGATCCAAAGCCTGGTATTTAGGCCCAAAGATGCAAACAGTACTAAATACAAGATGGTTGGCTTAGTAATCTTGGTATAAAGTGAAGTAGGTACTACGATTAAGTCGATAAATCCATAGAACAATCAGGTTTTAGCAGCTAATATAGCCTCAAAGCCAATGACAGACCCAAAGTTGACCGTAGACTGATGTTAAGATGACGCCCAAGAGCTGGAGATGGGAAGTAGAAGATGGGAAGCGACAGACACACCACGAAAACTGGGAGTTCGTTGGAATTGACTCATTTTTTGCGGAGAACAGACACACCTGCGTATTTTCCTTGAATGCTATTTAGCATCATCAGGTAAATCCTCGATCCTCGAGCCTCAACCACTAAATAACATGAGTCGGCAACGATCACCAGTGTGCGTAACAAAACTTTCCCGAAACATAATTTATTATAGGTATTTATTAATTGAACATAAAACACGTCCAGGAAAATAAAAATTTCATAAAAAAACACTATTCTTGTTCATTTATAGGCAAATTAAAATTTACAAATAAAATAAATATGCTTAGCACTGTACTGCGTTCGTCATGCGGAAACGTAAGATGATGTTTCTTCTTTGGCCCATCGTTTGTCTAGAAACTTGCATGGAAAATTACCCTTAGAATCGGAATACAGTAATATTTGGACATTAGTGCTTGGCAGCAGAATAATTGCCAAAGGAGTGGGTACTTCCCTAGTCAGACTCCACAAAGAGTACCTACTACGAAATTCCATTTCAATGTAACAAGTAACAAAAAATACAACTTACGTAAGAAACAACTTGACAACCTCAATTACATTACTTAATATGTATAAGTACTAAGCACAGTGCAAAGTAGGCACTTATCTAATTAACGAACTCCGGATAGAGTTAAAAAATAATATATTCATATTTGGCAACACGTTCTCTCATGCGCTACGAAATATTGAAATGTTACAACCGATACAAATACCATAAATTGAATATTACGGCAATAGGCAGCAAGTTCTCTGTGTTAACGGGTTACTCAAGTTTGATAATATATACTCAGTCGAGACCGACGCCTACGTAAGGGTCTTCCATCAATCCCGTGATGCGTTTATACAACTGTTTAACTCCTCGCTCCTGCATGATGATACGTGGTGAGGTAGTAGACAAACAATTAGTCACTAAGCTTTCCACCTACCCGAAATCACAAGTATTTCCTTGGTCTTAACTGAATCAGAATGAATAACCGAACGGCGATGGTGGTTGTAGTGCGCGAGGAAATTGTTGTCTTACAAGGGCGATGAAGTCTTCTTTTACTTATGGCTTCCATTCGGTAATATCACCGTAATTTCGCCAGCGGATGATGATGATTTCGTGACATTAAATTGCGCAGGTCGACATAGATATTTAAATGGAATAACGCAAATGAAGAGGAATGAGTACGAAAGAAGGAGATTAAAAAACAAGCCATCGCAAAAACAAGGTCATGTAGCATGTACTAGTATATATAATTAGAATAATAATATAAATACTATAAATATAATAATATAAATATAATAATAATATAAATCCAACTCTAAAATCTTTTCTAAGCAAATGCATGGGACAGTGGGTCACAGTCCTTCGTCAACCAGGTAGCGTAGACAGCTCTTTTGTTTCGGAGGACTTGATTAGGATTGAAAGAGGCATTTTTCAGGGTGACAGTCTAAGTCCCCTATGGTTCTGCCTAAGTCTGAATCCTCTCAGCACTCTGCTGAAGGATTCAGAGTTAGGTTATCGTCTTCGTAGGGGAGGTGAGGTTATATCTCATTTGTTGTACATGGACGACCTCAAACTTTTTGCACCGAAACGCCAAGACTTGTTGGAGCTATTAAAAACCACGGAGGTTTTTTAGTAACGCCATCAAGATGGAGTTCGGTGTAGACAAGTGTGCGGTCATGCATGTACAGCGAGGGAAAGTAGTAAATTCAGAGAATTTACAACTTTCCGAGACTATAACTCTCAGATCTCTCTCCGAAGACGAGACCTACAAATATCTCGGTATGTCACAGTCTTTGGGTATATCAGCAGATGACATTAAGAAATCAGTGAAGGAGCGCTTCTTGTGCCGGCTGACAAAAGTACTCAAAAGTCTTCTGTCAGGCGGTAACAAGGCGCGAGCCTTCAACGGTTGGGTAATGCCTCTGCTGATATACTCCTTTGGCATACTGAGATGGACTCAGACTGAGCTCGACGCCCTGGACAGAAAGATCCGTCAACTGCTCACAACACACCGAATGCTACACCCGCGCTCATCTGTTATGAGGCTGTATATCCCGCGGAAGTGTGGAGGTCGAGGCTTTTTAAATGCCAAGAACCTTCACAACCGCGAGGTATGCAGTCTTAGGGATTATTTCCGCAACAGTGAGTCCGGGATGCATCGTGATGTTGTGGCAGTTGACAGGAGCTTCACGCCTCTTTCAATGGCAAACGAGAACTGGCGCAAACCATCGGTGCTCAGCACTGATGATCGCAAGGAAGTATGGAAGAGCAAGGAGCTGCACGGGCGGTTCTATCGGGCCCTGACGGGCCCTGATGTGAATTTGCTCGCGTCGGTGAACTGGCTACGCTTCGGGGACCTCTTCGGAGAAACCGAGGGTTTTGCCTGTGCAATTGCTGACGAAGTTGTCAAGACGAACAATTACCGGAAATACATAATGAAGGACGGTACGGTCGACATTTGTCGGGCATGCCGCCGTCCAGGCGAATCACTTCGTCATGTTATTTCCGGTTGTTCGCATCTTGCTAACGGCGAGTACTTGCACAGACATAACCTAGTAGCCAGGATCATCCACCAGCAGCTTGCTCTTCGATACGGCCTTGTCGAGTCCGAGGTGCCCTACTATAAGTACGCACCTCTGCCAGTTCTCGAGAATGGTCGTGCGTTGCTCTACTGGGACCGCTCTATCATCACGGACAGGACTATTGTCGCCAATAAGCCTGACATCGTACTGGTAGACCGGTCTCAGCGCCGGCTGTAATCGTCGATATCACCGTACCACATGACGAGAACCTCGTGAAAGCTGAGAAGGACAAGCTTAGCAAGTACCTTGACTTGGCTCATGAGGTTACCGCCATGTGGGATGTTGATTCGACGATCATAGTCCCAATAGTTGTGTCGGCAAACGGCCTTGTAGCGAAAAGTCTCGACCAACATCTCAAGAGACTTTCGCTAGACGGTTGGATTAAGGGTCAGATGCAGAAGGCGGTCATCCTCGACACGGCGCGCATCGTCAGGAGGTTCCTCAGTCTGCAGCCCTAACCACCGGTAGCTTGGGCCCTGCCCCGCTGCTGGCGGCAAACTAGGTTTAGGTTTTTATAATGTTTTTATGTTATTTTATATAAATATTGTAAAAACTTAGACTTAAGGAAATAAAGATATACGTGTATATAAATACAGAGGTTGTCGTGAACAGTAATAGTATCATGAATCGCAAGTTCATTTGTTTATCCCATATCAAAAAAATGCCCACCAGAAGAAGTTCTGAACTTAACATTTTCAAGGAGATCTGAATGTTTTGGGCCAAATACCTATAGCGATTTAAATGTTTCAGACCAGAAAGATACCGGAAAACCTAAGCGATTTTCAGAATTCTCCATAACTAGTAGAATACAAAGCGAAATGCACGAAGTCGTGAGAAATCAGCTAGTTTAAAATACAAATAAATACTAAATCTACTCGTATTTAGACCCTGAGACTCTCTTGACCTTCGTCACCTGCCGAGCCACCTCGCCGATAAGGTAAATTCTAAAATCCACGTTCGTATTGACGTGGGCTCTGATTGGCGTCCATAACTTTATTTACGGCTGTTTAAGTAGGTTCAACGATTTTAATTGAAAAGCCATTGCAGTATCGACATCAGGCAGGCACGTGCTGCACGCGCGGCTTGAATGAACGAGACGGCGCGGCGTTGCGAAATGGACTCGATGTTACGGAAAACCAATTTTGTTGCGAGAAAAAGTTATGTTTTAAATTATTTCGTAGTCGTAAATGAGTTTGAGGGTTCTATATTGTAAGCAATCGTTCGTAACAAAATATTCTGTAATGTGTTTATGACAATGGTCACGGTTTATTTGTTGACTTATGGGTCCTCAGGTGGGCTCTGATGTTGCCAAACTTTAGCCTAGGGCAAAAGACGCCGGTCACTGAGAAATATATTTTTTCTTTAACCGTTTTAAGCAGGGAAAACATCATGGATTCGCATCAACAATGTGGCAAATAAGTTAGCAGTTTTCACTTCTACCGGTAGTCTTTAGGATGGAAATATTTTTGTGATAACAGACTAGATACAGTATATTATATACCTAGCATCAGTGATTGAAACGTGGATGATTAAGACCGTCCACAAGTTTGAAATCGTAACAGCACGCTATGGACCTAGTATGCTAGGAGTTTCTCTGCGTAATCGTATCCGAAACGAAGCTAACCAGTGTAAATCAGTGAACCAAGGTTACTGTCATAGCTCAACATATTAAAAGCTGAAGTGATATTGGGATGTTCTTATTTGTTGTAGGACTGGTGAATTAGGTTTGTAGAGGTAGGACTCTTCGCAGAGGGGAAGTACCAAGCCTTTACCAGTCATTCTTCTGCCAAGCGGTAATGTAAAATTATTTACTATGTTTGGGTTTCAACGGCACCGTATCCAGAGAAAGTACAGGACAGTGAGGTAAACAAACCATCTTACATATATGTTTAGACGACGAGCGAAGTACAGTGCTTGGAGCTATTTTGGAGTCTTCATATTCAAATTGCTGATTTTAGTTTCAAACGACAATAATAAAACTTTCGCTTTAAATTAGAGCAACAGAAGAGCAATTATAAAACCAAAGCCATTTTAGTCGAGCGATAGAAAGGCAAGGGACGATAACGAGCCATATACTAGCAAAGTAAATGCCTAAATAAACATAACGCATATTTCATAACAATTACTACTTTACTAGTAATTACTTGAAATTATTCGCAACATTTTTCAGAACATGATCTCTCCGTCAATAACTATTGTAGATTTGAGCCATTCTTTATGTTTTGTGATTTCTCGATTGTAAAATGTCGGTGGATTAAAGATGTTGATTTATGTACTGCAATCCTACTAATATTATACTTACAGTGAAGATTTGATTATTTGGATGTTAGTTGCTTTATTTGTAATTTGTATGTAACAAATTACGTTATATCTCCCGATGTTGAACGCAGCGCAGTGCTAAGCAATAGTTTGAAATCATCATACTGTTAATATTATAAAATGTTCATTTTTATGTTTGGATGTTTGTTGCTCAATCACGTCGTAACGTCAGAACGGATCAGGCTACAATTTTGAATACAGCTAGATTATAGTCTGGAAATGAGAATGAAATCTATGAGATTTTCCATATTTTTATAAGGAGATTTTATATAAGTAATAAACATGGAATAAACAACAGGGACGGAAACAAACAAAATATGTGATAAAGCAACTAACATCCAAATATTCAAATCTTCACTGTATAATATTAGTAGGATTGCAGTACATAAATCAACATTTTTAATCCACCTACACTATTTTCTCTGCAAATTATACTATTCAAATCAGAAAAAAATAATTAAAAATTGGTGGACATTAAATATTGTTTGAACATTCCTGTTCGGGAGTATAATGACTGGGAATGGTGTGGTAGGTACTTCCCCATGTTGACTCTGCAAAGCCCTACTACCATGACAAGAATACTGAGTAATATATAAACCACAGATGGGTAAGAAGATCAAGAAATGAAAAAACAAACAACAAAATAAACCTCTAACTCAAACGAAATTCAAAAAGGAACTCACCAAAATCCAACCGCACATTTTCTTAGCAAATAAATATTTAAAAAAAAATATTTACAAAAAAATAAATAAATAATTTACGACTAGGAAAAGTACAAATCACGTCGTGACTGGCTTCAAACAATGATACTCTGAAAGGAAAACAGCTCGTCACTGCCTCTGTTTGAGGAAGATACCACTATCTTTATTGAAGCAAATCTGTGGGCACATGTGAGTGGGTATACTGCAGTGCTGGTAGTACCTACTGTCTGTCTGCATGTTGTAAATCTTTTTTCTTACATATTTAATGCATTAGAGCAGAACTTCATAATATATTAGATAATAATTGTACCCTTCGCACGTTGCTACGAAAATTGGCCATACCATCACAGAATTTTCCCGCCAAAATTGTAAACGCGAAAAGCGGCGGGCGTGTTAACCACTCGATGTTAATAAGAGCACATTATGATAAACATTCATTTTTATAAATAAAGTTTTACCTAAGGATAATACATACGTAAAGTCATGCGTATTCTTAAATAGGTATGTCTCACCGTGACATTGTAACTAATGTCTGTAAGTATACATATAATACTTTAATGTTCTTAGACAATAATTTTTTTTTTCACAAATTATTTACCATAAGTTTGTTATCTCACGCGTTTTATTAAAAAAACAGGTGATTATTATGTTTTAACGGTGACATACATATGAAAATGAAATGAAATGAAATTTATTCGGTTCAAGAGCACTATTACTTAAAAACAGATTAATATCTACTTATTCATAAACACAAAGATATTTAAACAAATGTACACTGGTACTCACACTAGGGCAACCTGTGTCGTGGGTACCAGGCATAACAATTACAAAACAACAATTTATAGAAACTTATGAAAAACAATAAGAAAAAACAAAACATTATTAAACATATTGTATTGGATAGCAACAAAATACAGACGAAGAATAAACAAATAAGTAATACTCACAACTAATATACATACTTATATATCTATACACAATATATATTTAATACGTAGTTATATATTACACTAATAAAGTCAAAGTCAAAGTTCTTTATTGATAAATGTACAATTTACACGTCAATTTTATAAAAAAACAAAACAAGAGTATACAAAGAGTATACATTTTTAAAGTTTAAATTGAACTATATACCTATTGTACGATAAAGGTATCGTACAAATAAGTGTCAAAACTTAAAATATATGTACTTATTACAATTGTAATGAACAATGTCAATTTTTTACAACTTTATTGTGAGTTTGCCATCACTATATAAAAACTCGCTGTAACTATAAAAAGTTTGATCGATAAGCCAGCTTTTAATCGGTTTTGAAGCTACCCGAGCTCGGTGCTAATTTAACTATTTTAGGAAGAGTGTTATAAACTTCCGGTCCCATAATGTGAGTCAGTTTTTCCGATCTCGCGAGAGAGTGAGGTATACTATCCAGCTTGTCAGCGTTACGTATATTGCGGGAATGTCTCTCTCCTCGCCTGTCGTATGAGTCTAAGTTATTTCTGACATACACAGCTACTTGGTAGATCAAGATTGAAGGCAACGTAAGTATGCCAAGCTCTTTGAAATATGGCCTGACGGATGTGCATTGCGACACGCCCACGATGGCGCGTATGGCACGTTTTTGGGCGCGGAAAGCACGCTCCCAGTCGGCAGCGCGTGCGTATAGTTCGGCTCCGTACTGTAACCGGGAATGCACCGTCGCGAAGTAACACGAACGAGATACATCTGCAGACACCACTCGGGATACCCGTCTTAGTGCAAAGCACGCACTGCTTACTTTAGCACACATCTTGTCGATGTGGTGTTCCCATGTCATGCAGTGGTCAATCTCGAACCCCAGAAATGTTGTGCTTTGTGCCTGCTCAATCCGGACCCCGTCAAGTAAGACTTTTAGCGATTTTGTACAGTGACCCGATAGACAAAAGTGAATAAAATGAGTCTTTTTGGAGTTTACCATAAAACCGTTAGCACGAAACCATGTGTTTAAACCGTTAATTACAGTATTTAATTGATCTTCTAATTCCTCTATCGAAAGGGCGGCATAGGCATAGGCAAATCTAATATGGAATTCATATGAAAATAGTAGAAGATTATAGATGTGGTTGTGTTTGAATAATACATATTTATATTATATGTGAAAATGTGTGCGGTGAGGTATGTGTGCAAATAATATTTAGGTGATTTGTGTGAGGGTGCGTACATGTGTCGGTGTAGGTGTGTGTGTAAGACAGAGAGAATTACTGGGGATAATATGTGTGTGCAGGAGTGGATGTGTTAATGTGTGCGTGTATAAAGCTTTGACGCCTAACGGCCGTTTTCAATAATCTACCTAAGATTACGGATAGATAGCTATCTTGGTTCGACAGTAAGATCTGATCTATCCATAGTTCGCGTTTCACAATCAAGGATAAGTGCTATCTATCTTTGGCCAACGATAGATAGATTTCGCCCTCTCAGCTATCCAAGCCTCACAAAACGTTTCGATCTCTGCAAAACCGATGTAATGAATGATACATTCGAATTAAATGTTGTTGAATTATTTCTTATTGTTTTTAATTCCTATTAGCTTTTTTAAAAAATGTTTAATATATTTATAGCAATTAATAAAGTAAATATAAATCACTAAAGCGGGGTTTTCGTATTTTTTACCGTGTTTTTAATAAGAATAATACACGAAACAAAACGTTGCGAACCTGTCTGACAATGACATTATTGAAGCGTGATTTTCGTTTCGTGTTTGGTTCGTTTGTGTTTGTTTTGTTTGTGATATGTGTAAAGTTACCAGTTTCTGTTTAATTAATTGAGATTTGTGAGTGTTTAATCAGTCCGGTCCTAAACGAGCTGCGAACACGGATTGGACTGACTATATCTTTCTAACGTGAGTTACCCGTGTATTTACTTAAAATGTGTAATAATCACGTTAGTTTTCATGCTTGTACTTATATTTATTTTCTTTACAGTCAACGAAAGCGGCGACGATGACAAGAGACGAAATAATGCTGTTAGTACAACAACAGTTATCCATGTGTTGTTGCGGCAACAACAGCTATCCACACCAAAGCTACAAATGCTACAAACAACAAGATAAAAGATGAAGCGTGGCAAAATTTTACGAATGAATTCAATTCATCGTTAAGTAGCGCCCCGCGAACTGCCGCGCAGCTTCGGTTGAAGTAGGAAAACTTGAAGAAAGCTGCTCGTAAACGCTGTGCAAGCATAAGAAGCAACAATATTAGAGTGAGTTAGTGGTGGCAGTGATATAATAACAGGCACATGAACCTATACTTATATGTAAATGTGATTTTACAGCATCACTGGAGTGAATAGTTGATGTTTATAGAAAGCAATTTTGTTTTTTTTACAGACCTGAGGTGGCAAAGATGACACTTTGGATAAGGTTGCGTCATTATTAGGCAGCACAAGCAAGCCAAGGTTTTACGGTCGAGTTTGGTGGTGATGCCACTATTCCCAACAACTTAAGTGTAGTAGAGATGGATGAATATGTCATCACTAATGATGAACATGGTAGTGGTGTTGGTGTTTCCGGTGAAGGTGCTGTTGAGAGAGTGTTGAAGGAAAATCAAATTACTGAGACCCCTCCAAAACAGAAAAGCTTTTTCTTCAATAATGCAAGCAGTAGTGGAACAGGTGTCGCTATACAATTTGTATTTAAAGTGCTCAGCTATGTGTCTCTGCTTTGTCTAAACATTTTCAACTGTTACTAATAATCTGTCCTGCTTTTATTTTTTATTTTATAGCATGAGTGGGCAATGTTTCCAGTGAAATTACAGGACAGAGATAATACACCTTATGCATAAACCATCAGCTTAGTTGGTAGTGATAGGATCGAACCCATGACCCACGGCTTCGCAGGCAGACGCCTGCGAAGCCATGGGTCATGGGTTCGATCCTCATGCAGTGTTTTGTCAGGCAGTGGCAGTGAAATTTCTACTATTAGTAAAATAAAAAAACTTGCAAGTAAATTTCTCCAAAAGTCGCTGATGGGTTTCAAATAACTATTTTTGTATTGTATTAAATATGCAATAATTTAGTTAAAGTCAGATAACCCTAGTTATTAATGTTCTTAGCAATTTGCTAAAGTAAACTTATCTTAAATGTATGTATATGGTTGTTACAGCTAAGCGGAAATACAAGTTGGATGAAGATAAGTGTAAGGCTCGCATATCCAGAGAAAATGCTATGATGGAATATTTTATCTTATATCCAAAAAGAAAAAAATAGATTTAGAAAATGAAACGCAAGAAGCAAATTTAGCAAAACTTAAGTTAGAGTTAGAAAATGTTAATCTAGAAAATAAGAAATTAAAAAAAAGACTTAAACTTAATAGAATAATGTAGTATTTCAAACTTTAACTTCCGTTTTGCGCAAACTTTCTTCTTGTATCTCATTTTCTATCTTTTTTGTAGGACATGTGACATGTGCCTGATGGTAAGCAACATGCCTGCCCATAACAGTACAGTGACACACACACAGCTATTGGAACATGAAGAGTCCACATTACTTAACAGTGCACTGTGCTCTGAACCCAAAGATATAAGATGTTTTATCTCTATGCCCTGTAATTTCACAAAATGATGCATAGAAATTGTTATTAAATGTTCAGACCTATAATTTTTGTCTCATTATTAAGATTAATGTTATCGAAATAAAAATGTAATGTTTTAATCTATCTTTTAATTCACGACTGAAAGTGATTATTTAATAATTACTCTCTGATCCTTGTAGTGGAAAAGTATCATGAACAGTTGTATCATTTTCACAGTACCTACTCTGAAAACGTTTTGAAATAGTTTATGACTTACAGCAAGAACAGTGTCTTAAACATAGAATACACTATTAATGAAAAACAAAACTTTTAAATCAGAATGGTTAAATATAGATGCATCGTGAGTGGAACCTGGCCATCGAGCCACAACATTTTGAATCACCATAGAGGCCACTACAAACAACTTGTACATTAATAGAGAATGTTCCCTTTCTATTTCTAAATTCCTCTCCTATGTTAGAATCTGTATAATAAAAAATGTACATGTAGTTCACAAATTTAATGTGAATCAAAGGCTTCAATGGAGGTATTAATTTTTCTATTCTATTTTTCTTTAGGTGTTAATATTTGTTACCTAGTGTGAACGAGATATCATTACTTATCAAGATTTTGAGTAGGTATATAGTTAGGTAGGTACTTGGTGATTGTATCAATATATGACACCATGTACTCTAGGGAACCCAGCAATAGTATAAAATGCTGGTGAGTGATTTTGTAGTACAATAAAATTTGGAAACAATCTTGCTATGGCTTCAGACACATTTTAAAATTAAAATTTTGCTTTAAATGTATGGGTAGGTACCTAATCAAAAATCATTTCGTTTTAACGACTACCGGTTACCGGTCGATGTTGACAGACAAGCATATGGCGTTACTAGAGTAAGCTCCGTCTATCGGACAGTAACTTGAAACTCATATTGAAACGCAAGTAACGTCGATTTGTATCAGTGTTCCTATCTCCAGTACCCTATCTGCCCTCCGGACGATAGATAGATAACGTCGGTAAGAAACGTCTATCTCGGATAGGTTACTGAAAAGCAAGTAAGCTTAAAACGATAGATTTGCCTATCTTCAGTACCTAGAACTGCGGATAGATAGGTTATTGAAAACGGCCGTAAATGGATTTGCCAGTCTTTGTTATATAACTAACAATATGTAAATACAGATTGTTAGTTACCAACTCAAAATAAAGGGCTATTGATTTCTCTAGTTTTATATTTATCTTGATCCATATCCCGATAATACGTATAAAACATTACTCTCCCAATTTATATTTCACCAGTATTTTTTGCGTTTTCTCTGACGATAGCGAAGAATCCCGAAATATGGTTTCCTTCGAACATGTTGCTTGACTTACCTACTATGTTCTCATTCGCTGTTAGCTTGATAATCTAATGAGTGAAGAGTTTTTTTTTTTTACCTTTTTATAGGCTCACACTTGACCGCCATCTCGCCTGATGTTAAGCGACGATGCGGTCTACGATGGAGTGTGTTTACCTAGAAGAAACCGATTCACTCTCGATTTGAAGACACAAAGATTGTAACCATCGGGGAAAACCCACTCAGGCAACGTATTCCACAGCCTAGACGTTCTCATCACAAACGTAGGGTCAAATCTCTTCGTTCGTGTCTTTGGAACATCAACCATGAAACGATGTCGCTTTTTCGAGCTACGAGCATTCCGATAGAAAAAAGGGCAAGGTGGTATTAGATCATGCAGATCAGTTGCACACTCTCCGAAGTTATCCGATAAAAAACCGATAGGCTAGCGATTTTTCGGCGATGTTCAAGACTTTGAAGTCTTTTTCGCACAAGAGTGTCATTGCCTATGAGCCTTTTGGCACGTCTCTCGATCGATTCCAGGGCCTCCAGCTGATACTTGGCCGATCCATCCCAAAGGTGCGAACAGTACTCCATACAGGAGCGAATCTGTGCTTGATATAATGTGAGCAACTGTTGAGTTGAGTAAGAGTTGCCTTACTTATCGAGTACATAAAATTGTACATTTTCATTTGAAAGGATAATTACAGTTACAGGGGCTGGTTAGTGTCTAAATTGCAACAGACCACACACTTCTGTAAAATAGGACGTTTTCGCCTTGGGTAACCGTGGCTTCACTTTAATACTTAGCAAACAACTTGATCAATAATTTATATTTATATCAGAATAGCACGACTTTTATATTATGGTGATATAACTGTTTAACATCCTTTCACTGCTGTCCCAAAATGCGTCATAAAACTTAACGAAAGTAAACCGCGGCTCGCCTTGAAATGCTCTTCGCATGCGGAAGCCGGTACCTATTCAACTGCTCGCTGGTACCTACGCCCCGCTCGCCATTAATGAATATAAATACTTCCTCGTGTCAGCCGGCAATGGTTGCCTCATTAAGTCCTACGACTATTGTTAGACAACCACATACTTAACTATGCAGACAGAAGTCTCCGCACTGCATGGGCAGACATATCTAGCAGTTGTTGTTGTGGTAAGGATCCTTTGAAGTCCGCCAGGGAAAGTTGGTACCACTTGGACGCATAATCATTAATCCATTGCCAAGGAATATTTTATTGATATTATGTGCCTGCTTGTCCCAATATTGGGCAAATGTCTCCGTAAGCTTAGATCGTCGGTACTAATTTTTCTGGTTCTTTTTTATTTTATTTAAATGGCAACCATAGATCATGGCTACGATTTAAATGTTATTTTACCTGATGACCTTTCATAAGAAACCCTTTTTTATGTTCCCATGTCAGAGACTTTGACCTTCTTTCTCAGGGAGATGATGTCCAAGGCCATGATCCACCGCGCTGGTTTAGTGTGAGTTGGCGGATGACACCTGTCTTCGAAATATAAGTACCTATCTTTCGTGTGTCATATCGGTTTAGTCACGATTTCCTTCACCTTTAAAGCCAGTTTTTGCCTATACTTGGGCACATAGCCAAGAGATGCAGGCGGGATTAGAATCTATGACTCTGCCATTGTAAAATCGGATGTTTTGGCCACTAAACCCATACGGCTTCATCTCCTTTTCTGATTAACTTACGTTAACTAATACGGTCAAGTTAATGTGCAAATAATCAAACTAATAGCCCCAGCGTATACTCGTATCTAACGCTAAAATAATACCGTCATTTTGTTTAATAATCGTTTGAGTTATGATCATCATCACAACTCAGACAATGGTCAATTTGGACGTTCAACAAAAAATAAATGTGTTCAACAACTCGGCTCAACTCACACAGCCGGATCTCGAAGATCTAGTTTATAATATAATAAATACTTTGTAATTAACCAACCTTGGGAGCGGTTACATAGGTATTTGAGTCGCTTAATTATAAAAAAAACCGTACCCATTATAAATTATGATTTCAACGTTAAGTTTACAGTTTTTTTATCGGATATAGTACGGAACGTGTCCATCAGATCGGAATGTTCTAATACTTAGCTTTTAGACCTAGATAGACTTTTTTATTATTGGACTGCTCGTAAATCTAGAAAGCCGCATCGTTGAATGATTGAAGTTGCATAGACCAAATGTTGAGAGAAAGAGAGTTAACTCCACATTTGTATTACACACATTTATAATTTATAACTTAGGTTGCCTTGCCTCAGTGGGTCTTTTCTGATGAATATTATTTTAATATCTTCAAGTCTAGAGTGAATCGGTTTTTATTAGATTAGCATCCATCGTGGACCGCATCGCCGTTTAACAACAGACGTTGGTGGCCAAGGACTAAAAAAAATATAATTCGACGTACCGTTTTTTCGATTTTTGCTACACTGAGAATACTAAACTAATGCCGGTAAGGGCAAACCTATCTTCCGGGGTACCTACGTGTTCGACACTTAGGTAAACGAAATACTAACATTTATTTGGCTCATCTTACATTATCATCTTAGCATGGTGTGAAATAATGCCAATAGGAAACTGGGCATTGTTCGGACTTGTTATGAGTTTGAGCACTTAGAGATATATTTTTCAAACATTGAGCTGTGACTACCATTGAATGACGTCAAAAAACGAAGCAAGTTTTATATCTACTACTTTTGGCACTTTTGATATCACTAAAATAAAGCTGCTTAGGCCGAAAACGGTGCGGACTGGGTTATTTGATTATATTAAGAAACTAGCGGCCCGTTCCGGCTTCGCTCGGATATTGTCACATAAAGCCCATTAATCGAAATAAAAACTATCCTATCTTTTAAGTTGGATCAATCTACACACGGTGTCCAAATTTGATTAAAATCGGCTTAGTAGTTTAGGAGTCCATCGCGGACAAACATCGTGACAGGAGATTTATATAAATTAAGATTTAATTTTCAGCGATGTTTTTAATTTGTCTATATATTATTTTTACTTGTAATTTGCAGATCTATTTGCCTATCAGCAAATGCCTCCTCCAACCGTTTCCATTCTCTTCTTTTCTGGGCTTCGCTGTCTCACGCGTGTGCTTATAACATTTTACGTTTTTAGTAGATGTTAGTGTTTCAAGAGTGACAAAGATTTCCTGGTTTACAGACTATCAAATTCCTCATAATACAGGTAGTTTAGGGCCTTGACCTGTAAATATGCAGGCGTGGTCCGAAGGAGGGGTCATATGATATGACTTCCCTCCGAAATCGTATACTTACGTTAAACTGAAAAATCTAAAATATGACAATCGAATAGTAGATACATAGACTATTTTTTTAACGCGGGAAAACAATGGGAACGGCAACTTCGAAGGTAAAATCGCGGTGCGTCGCATCGCAACAAATACTGGTAAGTCGGTTTTGCTCGAATTATCGAATTATTATTCGTGAAACCCCTCCGAAATTGAGGCTCTGCGACTGCTCCTGTGACTATAGTTAGTGAGTTTTAGGTAAGTATGGACCTGCGCTAGCCCAAAGTTTGGTAGGCAGTGAAGATCGTGTAAGGGTAGCCGCCATAGGTGACTTTACATAAAACCTTGGTAAGTTTGGTTACTTTTTAACATATGTACTTTATTCGGTTAAAAACACACGAGAGACTACAATAGAACATCTGCCTCAAAGATCTACGTTTGATCTTGAGTCGTTGCGAGGTCAGGGTTACTACGACGCTGCTGCTGGTATTATTCTGTCATAGGAGCTGCCTGTCATAATGTTTTTAAAGTACTTTGAAATTACCTTTATCTTAAATTTATTGTTTTTGCTCGAAACACCTAACTCTTAATAAATTATGTATTTTATAGTAGAGGTCACGAAGTAAATTGGCCGAGAAGTTTTATCTACTCCAGCCTGTCTAATAATTGCCGTTTTATTTGACATGCCTTACACTTCTTGTTTTACTTGACACGTCCTACACTTGCCCTTTTTAATTGACATGTCTAACTATTTACAATGAGCACATCTCAATTATCCATAATTTGATGGAAGTCTAGATATACCTAATCAAGATGCTTAACCCGAGCACCAGTATCTTGTCCGTAACGTAGGGAGCATAGCATGCTGGCAATATTGCCTTGATAAATGGCAATGCAAAAGAAACGCCAGCATCTTGGTCACGCATCGCGTCGACAGTTTAGTATCTAGATCTAAAATTGGACAACTAAACGGTGTCCGTGAAATCGCCAATGTATTTACACAAACTATTTTCTACTTTGCCCGAATTGTAAGTAGACAAAAACATTATCATGTAGATCAGACGAATAGTCTGAAACTCTACGTCCTTAGAAAATTTTACTTTTTTAAATAATATAGAGTGATGAACACGACAACACATTCCTGTGGCAGATCATTGACCACTTGGTTAACGGCGCTTCACGATGACCCTAACGACAGACGCAACACAAAATCGTGTTTAATGGAGTAAAAATCTTAAGAAGACCGACGCCAAGTGACACAAATGAGACAAAGTCTAGTCAAAAGAAGAAGCAAGATGAAGGAGACATATACATGATAGTTAGCAATATGCCTGCCAATAACAACACAGTACCACGACGCTATTTGAACATGAGGAGCCCAAATCACTGCACTAGCACTGCACTCGATACCTGGAGCTGTAAGATGATCTATGCCTTTGTCCTATAATATCTCCTACAATATTGCCGTTTAAACCGGAACACAGCAATCTTTGCACTTCCCCAGGTGTGATACTACCTCAGGTGGATCCTACAGAGAGTCCTACCACTAAATAAAGGTAGGTTGATCTACTAATCTTATTTAAATACACTTCATTTCTCACTAGAATTACCTCTTATAATCGTAAAGGCATTATAAAAGTGATAAAAATTAATCATGGTTCAAAGAATTTCGTCAAGATAAGTCGACTGAAGTCGGGCATAAAAACTAATTGTTTCAATGGTTTGTGTGCTCATTAACATTTATTTACGGACGATTCCAACAATGAGCGAATTTTTAAAGTAATGATAAGGCAACGACCGACCCAGGCACGATTTCGACGCTCAGAATTGAAGTACAAATAAATTGTTATGCTATTAGTATTTTTTAGTTTAATATTTTCGCGTACATTAGCATTGTACTCGTATTTTGATTTACTTGTTTGTTCGGTGCAGTTAAACACTAAAATATATTGCACGAGTGGTTCTCTGGTAGATATAGTCTGGGTGTATTCAAGTTTAGAGTGTTCGTTCTTTTCTAAATATGTACCTAGGTACATATACGGGCTGCATCGTAGACAGCATCGTCGTTTGTTACATCAGACGAGATGACGGTCTAGTGCAGTCTAGTATTGTTGATACAAAAAGGATTTTAAGCCGTATCAAGACTACTTGTATTTAGTCAAAATTATTCGCTCTATGGCGGCTGGTAAAAAGTATTTGAATTAATAACTTCACCATATCGTAAGATTATGTTATTTGTACCAAAAGGAGAAAGCTGTGGTGAAAACGTGATTTACAATCGACCGCCTGAACCTCTGAGTATTTTTCTAAATGCAGATGTACAAGTTTAATGATGATGATGATGTTGAGATAAGTTTGTGGCCCACAACGGTTTAACGGCGAAGGAAAGCATCGTGATGAAATATGTATGCAGGTTCCAAGGACCTTTCGAGATCATGTATTTTGGCCTTCACATTCTCTTTGCGAGAAAAAGCCCTGAGTCTCAGAACTTACCATACCGTTATATGGTAAAACAAATTTAATAATTAAATCAATAACGGTGACTACCATTATCATACGATTGTATAATTTATAGAGGTGAGAAGAAAGACGACGTTTATTTTGTTGCCGACAATATTATACACGGATTACATAAATTATCCTGTTTTAGCGGAATATGGGTTAGGCAGAATGAGTGCGCATTATAAAATTTGGAGCTAAATTGCGTGTGGCAGATTCAACGATTATTTTAACAGCTTGTTAATAACAAAAATACTACAATTATAGATATTTATCTACATAAATATATCCACATCTATAATATTAGGTTCTACAATAGTATATCTCAATATAGGTAAAATATGACTTAATTGAATGATTACTTAATTGACTTAATTAAAAATATGAATAGGTACGTTTGAATTAATTGATCTACCTGGATCAATTAATTAATACGTGAAGCAAAAATGTTGTAACCTTTTTTACGAAAATTTCGTGGTCGGAGGAGTTTGAAATTTCTCAAACTTTTATATAGAGAAAGAGTCTAGTATGCTATTTGCTTTAATTATGCATACAAATATACCCTAAATCTGGTCTAATGTCCAGCAGTGGGTGACCATTTGTATAAATCGAATCACCAAGCGCCGAGATGTAAACGATTGCACCAAATTGGTTTTTTTTTTTTTTTTTTTAAATAAAGTGTGACGAGACGATCAGGACATGTGCCTGATGGTAAGCAACATGCCTGACACATAACAGCACAGTGACACGTAGCTATTGGAACATGAAGAGTCCAAATCATTACCTAACACTGCACTGCGCTCGTCACCCAGAGATCTAAGATCTTATATCTCTAAGCCCTGTTGTCTCTAATTTCTCTGGAAACATTGCCCTTCAAACCGGAACACAGTAATGTTTGCACATTACTGCTTGGCGGTAGAATAACTGGCAAAGGTGTGGTACTTCCCCAGGCGGACTCTGCCAAGAGTCCTACCACTACCAATTATTAGTTTTTAATGGTCGTTATTGTCTACAAGGTTTGTCTAGAAGAATCATTTTACAAATCTAGTTTCATTTCATTCTCATAATGATGAATGAGTGAAAGAGGCGGAAACTCTGACAATTTTTCTTTACATTGACAAAACATTATCAGATGGATGTCCGGTTGTTCGGCCAGCAATAGGGATGTTAAGGCCAGGTTTTCCCGGTTTTGCATGTTTTAGAATTCACTTTTGACAGACAAATCATAACGTTTTGAATCTGAAATAAATATATACTTAGGATACATTCTTCCTCTTTACCATGTACTGGTTCAATACACAACACAATACAATTTTCTCGATAGAAAAAAATTACTGAAATAACTTCGATTTGCAGTTTTTTTACAAGCAAATTTCATTTTATACGAGTACTATAATACTCAATATTTTATAAATAATATCAATTTATAGGTAATTCATTTTAGAATTGATTCTACCCGATCGTTTTTTCTATTAAATTTACTTTTTTTTAATCGATTTTTTGAAGCAAATTTCGATCCACGTGTCGTTTGCCAGTGTCCCGCGGGACGTTACCGAGGAGGGACCTGTGTCAATTTTTTTGCGTGCGCGCTTCGCTTCTGTTGCGTAAATAATATTGATTCGAAATCATATAATATTGTACCTAAAAATACCATAGTTTAGATTTTGAATATTTTTCATTGTGTAAATATTTGTACTTTATAATTGTTATTAAGACAATTTATACCTCTTTGAGATTTAGTGAAAATGGCAAATAAAAGAAATAAAATCAGGACTAAATCACGATTGAAGGCAAAAAAAATCGCGAAAGAAATATGGTAAGTTATGATTTTGATTCATTTATTCCTATTGGCCCTAGCTGTTACAGTTTTACGAAATTTATTATTCCCCTACAGTAAGTAGCGAAATGCTTTTGATGTCGGATCATACCGCCCGCACAACATAGAACGGTACAGAAGTCAATCTCATTTTTAACCCCCGACCAAAAAAAGGGGTGTTATAAGTTTGACGTCGATGTCTGTCTGTCTGTCTGTCGGTCTGTCTGTGAGTGTGTCTGTCTGTGGCACCGTAGAGCTCAAACGGATGGGCCGATTTCAATGCGGTTTTTTTTATTCGAAGGTTGATATCTGTGCGGATGTTCTTAGCTATGTTTGAATAATATCGATTCAAGATGGCCGCCTCCACAAAATGGCGGATAAAATATTTCTTCACAACCTACCTCAATATGGATATCAAATGAAAGGGCTTGACCAGTAAAATACAATACATAATAACAAATTTCAAATCCAAGATGGCCGCCACCACAAAATGGCGAATTATATTATTTTTACTACTACCACAATATGGGTATCAAATGAAAGGGCTTGACCAGTAAAATACAATACATAATAACAAATTTCAAATCCAAGATGGCCGCCACCACAAAATGGCGAATTATATTATTTTTACTACTACCACAATATGGGTATCAAATGAAAGGGCTTGACTAGTAGAATACTTTGCACTATGACAAATTTCAAATCTAAGATGGCCGCTACCACAAAATGGCGAAATACATTTATTTTTTCACAACTCCCTTAATATGGGTATCAAATGAAAGGGCTTGATTAGTAGAATGTTGTACAGATAACAAATCCGAGGTAGTCGGGGGTTAATCAAAATTTTTAATTTTGTTCTTGTAGTTATATGTGCTTCACTTTTCGTCTTTGAATTTGTATCGGGTCTGTGACTTCTATTTCTGTCGCCTTTGTATCGCCCGTATATTAAGACTTAGGTACATATATCTCAAATTGTTTGTAATACTATAACTTTGTTTCAGTTCAAAAAATGAATCGAAATAAAAATGGCTTATTTGCCGGAAAAAAAAGCCGTGAAGAACAGTAAGTACTTCCTTTTTTTTTTTGATAATCGCAAGCTTCACCATTAAATCTTGTAGAAAGTATCTACAAACTGAAGTACCTACCTACTAAAAACGCGCAAGATAACTGCGTACGTGTTTGAAGTTTAAGGCTATGTTTCTGTCAGCCCTTGTAATCACATTCAGCATATGATGCTGAATATTCACTTTGAATAATACTGAAAAAAACATAATTACTTGACCCTTGATATAAAAGTCCGAACGAGTCTTGACGTTCAATCACGTCTTACGCGCACACTATACTTGCGTACAGAAAAACCACTTCGAACAATAGATTATGTGGGCTAATTGTGTTTCTTTTTTAACCCCCGACCAAAAAAAGGGGTGTTATAAGTTTGACGTCGATGTCTGTCTGTCTGTCGGTCTGTCTGTGTGTGTCTGTCTGTGGCACCGCAGAGCTCAAACGGATAGGCCGATTTCGATGCGGTTTTTTTTTTATTTGAAAGTTAATATTCGTGCAGGTGTTCTAAGCTATGTTTGGTTAATATAGATTCAAAATGGCTGCCTCCACAAAATGGCGGACAAAATATTTCTTCACAACTTACCTCAAAATGGGTATCAAATGAAAGGGCTTAACTAGTAGAGTACTATACGCTATAACAAATTTCAAATCCAATATGGCCGCCACCACAAAATGGCGAATTATGTAATTTTTTCACTACTACCTCAATATGGGTATCAAACGAAAGGGCTTGATCAGTAAAATACTTTGCACTATGACAAATTTCAAATCCAAGATGGCCGCTACCACAAAATGGCGAATTACATTTCTTTTTCACAACTCCCTTAATTTGGGTATCAAATGAAAGGGCTTGACTAGTAGAACAGTAGTAGTTATACAGATAATCCGAGATCCGAGGTAGTCGGGGGTTAGTCAAAATTTTAATTTTGTTCTTGTTATTATTTGTTTTTTGTAAAACAAAAAAGGCACATGTTGGTTGAAATACACATTTTAATAAACACTTTAAACTACATTCAGTTTTCCTGTAATCTATGTGCATAAATAAATAGAAATGTTTTCTGTACTTATTTGAAATCCTCAAAGTAAACTAACTCTTTCATTTGATATGGCACACAGGTGGTCGGTTCTCGGCTATCTGGTGTGGCTAATATCTTAGATTTAGTTTATTTAGCATTATAATTAAGCGTTTGCTTTTTTTCAGAAAGCTGAGTAACGATACAACTAATAAGGTTAACGCATCTTATGTTACACTAGAGCCTGTTGATTTGCAATCCTCTGCCACTATGTAAGTTTTTTTTTTTTGTTTTCGTTAAGTGGTATAAAAATTGTTTACACAGTTGCTTTTTGAAATATTAATGTTTAATAAATAATTATTGTTTCAGGACATTGACATCCCTGAATGGTAATACTTTACAAGATGTAGCACTACCAATGTGTTCGTTATCTTCGCCAGAATCAGTTGTTGATTCTAAAACTATACAGTAAGTTATCAGTCCTGACATATAAAATATATGTACATGCAAGCAACACGAACAGCATGTCTTATCAACCTGTATAACCCCTAACTCGTATTACTTATGTATTTAAAATTGTACTTCTGATTTATTAGAATCATCATCATCATCTTTCTGCCCTTGTCCCGTTTTATTTGGTCTCGGCGCAACATGTTTTTTTCTTCCATTCTATCCTGTCACTCATCACGCTTTCACTAACTCCCTTTTCTTCCATATCACTTCTCACACAATTAATCCATCTTTTCTTTGGCCTCCCTCTCCCTCTCCATCCATCCACCTGCAAACTCATAACTCTTTTTAGTAACATGCGTTTCATGCCTCCTCTTCACATAACCATACCAAGACAAACGATTCCTTTCAACTTTTCAGTCACTTGCGCCACTTTCAAACTTCCCTAATATACTCATTTCTCGCTTTGACCATTCTCGTCACCACACATCCATCTTAACATTCTCATCTCCGCAACGTGCAATCTTTTTTCATCCGTCTTTTTCACAGCCCAACATTCTGATTCATACAGCATGACATGCCTTATCACGGACTTGTAGATTTTACCCTTCAACTTAAGGGAGATCCGTAGATCACAATTTATTAGAATAAGGACCGAATTCTAAAGTATTTTAACTTTTAATAGATTCTACGTTATATTATCTACATATTTTATGTTGTTACAGAGAAAATGATAGAAGTAAAGAAGTATTGGATAACAATGAAAACCTTTTTCAACCTATATCAGGGCGGCGAATAATTGATATCAATTATTTTTTACAAGAACTTCAAGAAAAAGCACGCCACAATGATTTATTTGATTGTAAATCGAGCAACTTTTGCTTAGTTGGTGAAAGAAGACATGGACTTATTTCCATATTTAAATTTAAGTGCAATATGTGTAAAGAAGTTTTTGTGATTCCATCCGAAAACACCAAAGATTCTGAGTATACAGATGCTAATATAGCTGCTACCACTGGAGTTATAGCTTCTGGTATAGGATTTTCTCAGATTGAAGAGTTATTTTCGGCTATAAATATCCCCATATTTTCTACAAAATATTTTAATCAACTGCAAAATAAAGTTTATAAAAAATGGGAAGAAACTGCAAGTATTACAATGGAAGCTGCTGCCAACAAAGAAAAAGAGATTGCTTTAGCAGATGGCCGGACCAAAAATGGCTATGCTGTCATAGACGTCTATGTGGACGGGGCATGGTGTGCTAGGTCATATGGTTCCAACTATAAAGCATCATCAGGCACAGCAGCCATAATAGGTAGACATACGGGTGAGGTTCTCTACTTCGGTGTCAAAAACAAGTATTGCCTTGTATGTGCCCGGGCCGAAAATAAAAAAACTGCACCTGAAGACCACCTGTGTTTCAAAAATTTTCAGGGATCGTCTAGTTCAATGGAAGCCGACATAATCGTTGAAGGTTTCAAGACATCGATTGCGACGTATGGCCTCATATATGGCAGAATGGTAGGAGATGGTGACGCTTCGACCTACTCTAAAATTCTTAACGCAAATCCGTATGAAAGTCAAAATTTTACGGTTGAGAAACTTGAGTGCCGCAATCACATATTGCGCAATTTTTGTAAAAAATTAAGAGCAATCACTACAGAAACTAAGTACATGTTGGCGCACCGAAAAACACTCACTAATCAAAAAATTATGACAATGCGAAAGGCAATAGTGAAATCTATAAAACATCACAAGACCTCTCAGAGTCCTAAAAATGTAGCAATATCCGTTTTGCACAATGATATTATTAACTCTGTATCTCACGCTTATGGTAATCATCAAATGTGTAAAAATTACTTTTGTGACAAAGAAAAAAACAGTAGCGGCGAACTCCAAAAGATTGAAAATTCTACATTTATATTCAGAGTAAATGCTATTGTATCCAGCGTGGCTTCAAAATCACGTAGTTTGATTGAAGACGTGAACACAAATACAGTAGAGTGCTTCAACAGCGTAATAGCCAAATTTACAGGCGGTAAAAGAATAAATTTTGCTTTAAGGGGAGGCTACCAAGGAAGGTGCGCAGCAGCTGTTGTTTCATTTAACACAAAATCTGCAATATCGACAATCCAAAAAGCTCTTACAAATAACGCTCCCGGAGGTAAAGCTGAAGAAATTGAGAAAAGACGTGCAAAAAAACGAAAATTCAATATGGAACATCCAGTAAAGAAACGCAGAGTTCTAAAAGATGTGAATAAAGAGCAACACGACTATGGTCCAGCCTGTTCATCGCCTGATATGTCACAAAAAGAGTTTGACAAATCAAAAGAAGAATTTCTCAAAAATCTTAAAATACTTACATCTGACAGATACAAGATAGAACGATCTACAATATTACAAAGAGACAGCAGCGAGTGGCTTGAAATAAGAAAAAATTTAATAACTGCTTCCAACTTTGGGCCAATATGTAAAAGGAAAATGACATCAGATACTGCTCCTCTCGTTAAAAACCTATTATACAAAAAAAATCTAGCCCACGTTACATCAATCGCACACGGAGTTGAACATGAGCAACAAGCTTTGCAGCAGTTGCAGCAGCAGGAAAACATTATCATTGAGCCTTGTGGTTTATTCGTTGATAAAGATTACCCTTTTATAGGGGCAACGCCTGATGGCTTAATTGGGGAAGATACAGTAGTCGAGGTCAAGTGTCCAATCACAGCACACAAAAAAGGACTTAATAATTTTATACAGGAAAATAAAATACAAATTTTTAAATATAATAAAGACACTAAAACTACTACGGTAAATAAAAATTCAAACTGGTACTACCAGATACAAGGCCAGCTACATGTGTCTGAACGACAAAAGTGTCTTTTAGCTATATGGGCAGGCGAGAACGAAAATGTTTATACAAAATGCATAGAAAAGGATGACATATTTTGGGAAACCAAAATGAAACCAAAATTAATAAAATTTTATATGAAATGCTTGCTACCTGAAATAATAATAGACAGCAGAAAGGCACGTGGCATGCCCATTAGAAATGTATCTCTCCAAGATAATGAAATTGTGCATCCTGAAGAAAACGAAAACGTGGATCCTAATAATTTGCAACTGAGACAAAGCACAAATCAATTACATTTTGAGGATTTTTAAACAATTAAGGGCAATGAATTGATTATAGTTGTATACGAGGGCAGGTTGGATCTGAGCGTATCGCCTCGTGCGTCGTTTGTATAGCCTACTTCGAAGGACTGGAACAATTTACCTAAATAATATTAACACGTTCAATACTTTCAACTGGTTGATAATAAAGAAAAATGTTGTCCAATAACCAATAATTTTTGTGTCACAATTATGAAACATAAACCTTTTTTTTTACAATTGTATTTTATTTAACTATCCAATTTTTTCTTGGCCAATGCCATTAGATCACTGTTTAACTTAAATTGTGGCTAACGAGTTTACGTAAGAGTGGTTTAACGCACAACTCTATCGCGCGATCCAACGCAATCTTTACGGCATGGCGGCAGTGTTGTGACACCCGCACCGCGTCCTACACAGGAAAAGTTTTTAACCAGTGCGCAATTTTTTCATTCATACTCATATTACTCATTCATAGTATTACGATTAAATATGTCCATGTTTTGCTTATTTCAAATTGGGACAAGGTGGAAAAATGAGAAAAAAAAATCATAAACTAAAAATGGAAATGTGTTCTATTACTCACACTGAGCCACCAAAAAAAAAATTACGCAGTGGTTAAAAACTTTTCCTGTATATCTATTCTATATAGTCCTCTATAGATATTGCATTTGGAACATCTGATCTAGAATCAAAAAGTTCAATTAATTTAATAAGTATAATTTACAGTTTATTCCATTTAAAATATGAACTCAAATTAATGTATTGCAAAAAAAAAATTAAGTCGTTACAAAAAAATATCGTGGTTACTATAAATTATAATAAAACAAGCTTTTAATATGTAAACCAAATCTCTTATTTTTTAATTTTTTTAATAAATCAGTAAGTCAAGTTGACCTACTGCTTGTTTATCTGTAATGTGACACTTCCCGCGATGTGAGCGCACGGCTTGCTTTGCGTCAATCGCGGGAAACTCTTGGTAGCGTTAAATGCCTATTTCGCTTGGTCTACACGCCCTTAACAATTTTTCGGAACTGCCTTTATCTTGAAGATTGACGCATGTTTACCGTACAAAATAACATTCAAAATATTAGTATTTTCCATGAGTAAATGTACAATATTTGACTAATTTTGAATTTTCCCGCTAAAACACTATCGATTGATATGACGTCACTAGTCGCAAAACATTGGTCGCGATTCATGACTGTATGTCCAGTACATATGTTTTCTTATCATTACTTGCATACAAACAATCAAAATCGTCGTCGCTAAGATCGCAGCTATAATAAAAATGTAGAAAAGTAAACAGTTTAGTCAGTTTTCGACAGCTTGTTTTGCGACTAGTGATGTAATAAGTCATATTGGTGTTTCCAGTAACGTGACAACAGATTAAAAATGTAACATTTAAAATTTATAATAATTTTTCTATGTAATATTAAACTATAATAATCTGATTTTCGACATACTATGAATACAAACTTTCATAAAATTAACACTCTAGTGTTAATATTAAACTTTCATAAAATGAACACTCTAGTGTTAATTTTATGAAAGTTTGTATTATTTTGTGATTAGTGATAACATCCCTATTGAACGCGGTAATAAATGAGAAGTAAAAAACAATACGACGGTACAAAAGTTTAACGAGTCAGCAATTTAAATAATAATATGAAAACAGTACGTACACTCCGCGAGGCATAAGCTGAGCTTTGCATTTGTGTGAGTGTACATGGATAGTGTAGGTGTGACAACCGGCCTTAGGCGCGGCGCCATTCTGTGTCGCCGCGCTCCTGCCTGATTGGTGATCACTCACACTAATGCAAAGCTCAGCCTATACCTCGCGGACAAAATTTCAAGCTCCTGCCTGATTGGTGATCACTCACACTAATGCAAAGCTCAGCTTATACCTCGCGGAGTGTACCTTTTTAACTGACTTCAAAAAAGGACGAGGTTTTCAATTCGGCTGTAGGTTTACTTTTGAATATGAATCTTTCGAGATCATGTGCGATCAATTGTGAACTGCTGATATTGATGATTATTTTATTTTGTTGGTTTTACTTCAGAGGTCCATACAAATTTTATCGAAACCAGTGTAGTGGTTTTTGTAATATCAATGAAAAAACATACACATTAGTGGGTTGTCTGAGTTGAAGTCGGCTGTATTATTTACTCAGATAAAACCAGGTAATTTTAACTTAAGCCATCTGTTCTGCGTATTCCAGTTGAAATATGTTTTTTGGAAACTATATTTATTAGGTGGAAGACCTTTCCTCGCCCACCGGCCTCCACCGGCCGCGGCTCATTTCGGCTCGATGTCCTTTACACACTCCGCATATTGTACATTTGTCCTTAACCTTACAAACAAGTAGTATTATCGAAAAGATGTAATTCCCCTTAATATATAGGCATTGTCCCCTTATATATAAGGTATAGTACTTTTTAGACTGGCCTCGTGGTTGGTAATAAGTTTGACTGCGAAGCCAAGGGTCGCAGCTTCGATTCCCACCTAATCCAAATATTTGTGTAATGGATACAAATATTTGTTCTGTGTTTCTATGTAGTATATTTGCATATTATGTATGTACTTACAACTAAGATATTTGGTTAAGAAATAATACAAAGGTATGGACAATATTTATTTACAACTTGTAACTATGAAAGTATTCATATCAGCTATCTCGCTCTCATAGTTCAGGCTTTGCTTAGTTTGAGGTGAGATGTAGTTGTGTGTGAAATGTCCACCAATATTTTAGTAGATATGGAGATTATGGATGCTCTGAAGGGATTTGTACGCGAAATGGTTCTTAGATGAATAATTATAGCTCTAACACATAGGCTACTTTTTATAGTATTTTTTTTTTTTGTAGTAGTACGGTAACAAAATAAGTAGTATTTGGAGAAAGTAATATACAAGATATTTCACCTTTTAGTATATTTCTTTTGCTTATAGAAAAGAAATATACGAGTATTTTTAAAACTCGATAGCTTACATTAAAAATCAATAATATCTCAGCCCACTTTATGTATCTACTGCAGGGACTTTGGGCCTTCTCTCACAAGGACAGAGTGAAGGCCATAATCCACCACGCTGGCCCAGAACGAAATAGCTGAAATCATATGTCTTATGTTACGGATATGTTAGTTACGGCTGGTCTAGTCGGGAGAACGGCGACTGCCGATCCGGAGCCCCGGGCACACCCTCACCACTCGCTATACGGCGCGCGATATTAACCTACTCGTTCGGGTCCACCCGGGTGTACTAAAATCACAGGGGCGCCGGCCGCTTGCCCGAGCTGACGTGCGTACGAACGCCGAGTGCGCGCATAAATAATGTCGCGGCGTTATTGTATTGTGGATGGCTGCAATAGCAATACAGTAAGTTGGAAAAATTGCAATGGTATGTAAAGCATAAGTATATATATACATTTAATTTATCTATTATATCTGTATGACGTGATGATAAACTTAGCCAAAATTATAAAATTCTAGAATTCGAGTAAGTATCTGAAAGTTTGTTTTTTCGGAGAAAATTTAATTGTTTGAAAATAAAATAAAAATATCTATTTTTTTAGTCGTTTCAGTCTTTTTTTTACTTTAGCCTGGATCCCACAAAACAGGTCACCATAGTGTGGGATCTAGTTCACACTAGCAAAACATGTTAAGTATTCATTCTTTGTACCTATTTATTGTCACATATATGTATTCTTTGTATATATTGTCGCTTTGTATTTAACATCCGAGAGCGCGTGAAACTGTTTTTAATAACTTTAAGGCGGTAGACGATAGGTTCTGTAGCTTTTCTTGTGATTTGGTTTTCGTTATTGAGATAATAAACATTTTTTTTTCATTTTCATTCCATTTAAATAAACAATAAAGAAAATTACAATTTGCAGTTTAGTTTTTTTATCATCTTATCATATTTTGTACAACCCTAGCACGTTTGGTCAGTGACGTAAGCAGACGACAAGCCACACGGGGCGCACGGTATTCTCAACTTTGTATGCTTGTACAAAGGTGTATTTTTGCTTGCAAGTAACAGTAGGTAAGTAGTTTACGAAAGTTTAGGTTATTATCGTGTAGGTATTTGCGCTTTTGTATGGCAGTGATGCATCTGTTACGAAGTAACTATTTTCTGATCTGTGCCCCGGGTTCGAATCCCACCACGCGCACCACTGTCTTTTCGAAGTCATGTGCGTAATGCCGCTAACTTAAAAACGGCGACGGAAAACATCGAGAGGAAACCGACATGTACCTAGAATCTTTCAAGGTCAAGTGTCATCCACCAACCCGCACTTGGCCAGCGGAGTGGATTATGGCCTTAACTCTCTCCTTGCGAGAGAAGGCCCCGAGTCCCAGCAGTGGGAACATTTAGTGGGCTGCTTATGCTACATGTCCTATGATCACGTTGGGTTTTTCACGATGTTTTCACAGTTAAAAGCAGAGTTAATGACAAACTTATACTTGAAAATATACAGAGGTGCAGGTGGGATTAGAACTCGATACCACGATTGCGAAGTCAGAGGTTCCACCCACCAGGCCATCACGGTTTCACAGCTAGCTACAACACAAACATTTGAACTAACACATTTTTTTACACGTATTCTAGTCTGTGAGTGTAGGTTCCTTATCCGAGTCCTGAACCGCTCTCCAACACAGTAAGGTTTTAAATTAAATTTAAAATAGCGAAACTGCATTACAGATTACATCACTCATTTTAGTATACAGCGTTCATTTACTTTCTACATCCATTATTTACACCTTTGTGTGACATTGTGTTTCGTGAAGCTTTCATTACGTTCTCCTTTCTGCCTGATAAACAAATCATCTGTTTGTCTACCCAAAGAATAAATAAAGAATGAACATTTTCACTTTTACCAACATGTTTTATATCCTCATTCATATACCTATATATTTATTTTTACAGTCAAGAGTGGCCAAAGAGTTTACATATACTACGTATAGAGTTAGATTTTCCACTGAACATACAAGATCATTTATCTATTATCTCTATGTCTCTGGAAACATTGCCCTTCAATCTGGAACACAGTGGTGTTTATAGATTAGCATGGCGGTAGAAAAGTTAAGTATTTTTTGAGTCATAATATACTTTTTTTTACTCTGCAAAGGTATGGTACTTCCCCAGGCGGACTCGGAAAAGAGTCCTACCACTACTAAAGAGACGATCTTCTTAGCATTCCATGGATTCACCGTGCGGGTGCCGGGTCCATCGTGTGGCAGAGAGAGAAAAACTCGAGTAGTTCCCGAGACTTGTGACTCGGGCGTAGGTTTAAGGGGCCCCTTTCTGACGTACATCAACACTCACCTTCACCACTCGCTTTTCTCTCCCTGCCCAGCCAAATCTGATATGAGCCTACTAGTGCAGCTTTAGATACACGTTCTAGTATAGAACTTACAGCACTTCTGGATAAACCAAGGTCTTTCAGTAGGTTATAGAGAGATTTTGCTGGTATACCTCTCGCTCCCACTTCTACAGCGTATAAACTAACTACATAGCCGTTTTTTGTTAATTCGTTTAGGAGGTCGTAATACTTATTTTGTTTCATCGCGTGGTCTTTAGGTATATTAGTTTCCCACGGTACGGTAAGTTCTACAAGGACTATGCGTTTCGTAGCTCTAGAAAAAGGAAAATGTCCGGTCTGGATGACGAAACACCCACATCCTCTGGGATTTTGTAGTGCTTTTCATACGTGTCCATTAAAATAGTCCAATCAGGTGCTGTACCCAGGATTGAGTAAGGCTTGTTCCTGGAGTTTGAAGTTGAGCCTTCTTTTACAAAGTTAATTTGTCTGTTGTTTGTCGTCAATCCCTTTTGGGCTCTAGCTACCGAAAGGCTCATGGCTTCACGTATGATTTCAAGTACTCTGTCATGACGCCGTGAGTAATGACCCCATTAAGGAGCACCTTGCATCCCACCAATATGTGCCTTGCTGTACATATCGCCTCTCCACAAGTATAGCAACATTTTTCAGAGGCTTTTCCCCACCTTACCAAGTTACTCTGGTCAGGAGGGTCATTTGGAATGCATTTAGATAAAATTTTAATAAGGCAGGGGACCAGTCATAGATCAAGGTGCGCCATTTTAGAGCTAATGGGATACAGAACTCACCTATGGTTAACCACTCACTTTGCATTTCTAAATTCATAGCGTGCACTTTGTAACTGTCATTTTCGTCTTGTTGTAGAAAGGGTTTTACCATGTCTCGGTCTTCCTTTTTTTCTCGCACCCAACCCAGCAGTATTTACTTGTGCACCTGCCATAAATTGTTTATGGAATTGAAGTCTAGATTCCAGGTCTGAAGCAGTTTTGTCTTTTGGGAGAGATGTAATTAATTCGTCTTGCGACTTTCCCAAAACATGCGTTTTTGTAACTCTTAGGAGTTTGTAAAGTTCAGACGGTTTCTTTAGTTTCAGCCCAAAACTATTGTGATCCCTAAAAAGAGTAGAGGGATCAGCCGGATGTGCCAATCCGAACCATGACTTCAATATCTTTATGACATTGGCATCTAGCTTTGCCAGGAGAGTTTTACCGATGTCATATACTAGGAAAGGCCAAGTGAGACGTGATGTGAGGTAGTTGTCATATATCCATGCTTTTTGATATTGCTGATAGGCTGCTGGTCTACCTTATTGAGGTTGTTCATGAAATTTTCAACAACCACCTCTAATGATGGTGTACGTCCTTTGTGATCTATCTTTCTACCAAGAAATTTGAAAGGCACTGCCTCTGCAATTGTGGCAACTCCTTGGCCACTTATGGAGAGTTCCGGATCGTAAGACGTATATTTGGTATTTCTTCTACCCAGACAAAGACAATGACATTTAGATGGTTTTGTCCTCATTCCCTCCGTCCATGTACAGAACTCATCGACTTCGTTCAACAATTCTTGACACTGTTTGGGATTACGTGTAAGTATTGCAAGGTCGTCCGCAAAGGCCAAGATTGACTCAGTGTACTTATTGTTGATTTTAAACCGGTAGCCCCATTTCTTTTCACGGGATATTAATTTGTCTACTAAAATATTTATAACTATATTAAATGCTATTGGTGATAAGCAGCACCCTTGGAATAGTCCTACATTGTATTCAAGTGGTTTTGTGTATTCCTTGTTTACTGCTATGACGAATTTTAAGTGGCAGTAATAAGAATTAATTATGTCAATAATTTCAGCAGGAAAGTTATACCATTTTAGGGCAAATATCATAAGTTCATGCTGGACAGAACCAAACGCGTTCTCTAGGTCTATCCAGCAGACTGTAATTTGCCTCTCATGTGTTCTGGCATCTTTCAAACTTTCTGCTAGTAATGTATTGTGTTCCAGGCATCCAGAAATACCAGGCAAGAACCCTTTCTGGTGATTGGGCCTGAAATACCTATTGCTGGTCATAAATGTGGTCATTTTGTTTGCAAAATACTGAAAAGATTTTAGAAATTGTATTGGTTAGGGCTATCGGTCTGGTGTCTTTGGGATGAGTTACTTCCTGCTTTTTAGGGATGAGGACAAAATTGCTCTTCCAAATGCTACTGGGACTTGCTTTCTTGACCATATCTTAATGAATATATTCAAGATATGTTTACGAACTGATGGACACTTTTTATACACTATGTAAGGAATGCCATCTGGGCCAGGAGCTGATTTAGTAGTTTTCTTTTTAATTTGATAGTTTACTTCCTCTTCACTAGGTGGGGTGCCTTGAAAGCCTGTCAGAGGATCATTAGGTCTTTGGATGTTTGGTTCTACGTACGAGCTCCCGCGTTTAGGCACTTCGTATGTGCTTTTAAAGTGATCGTAAATTTGCGCGTTAGTCAAGATAAGCTTTCCATTTTGCTCCCTGAAAATATTTTGGAGTATTGAAAGGGTTTTTATCAAAGTCTACTTCGTGTTTAGCTCTGTTAAAATTATCACGATTTTTACTAATTTGAAGCGATATTCCTTGTATTAATTTAAGGATTGATCTTAGAGCCCTGGACAGTTGGTGACTTAGATGGTTATCGCCCATGGTTTTAGCTACACGAAGACGTTTTATTAACTCTCTTTTCTTCCTCCGCAATTTCATTTTGAACATATTTTCCTTGCTATTTTGAGCATAACAAGTTGATGGTGGGTAATGTTCCGAGAAGTATGTATATATGGTGTCCTGGAAAGTTTCTACTTGGCTGTTTAGGTCTTGTTTTGGCCCAGGATGTTCTAATAAGATCGCCAAGTTTTCGTCATGAACTTTCCAGGTAGAGTTTTTAAACTGGGAATGCCAAGACGTGTCCTGATGACAATGGACTCCTGGTAGTTTTCACTCGATGGTTCACCTTGGGATATATGAGGGTCAACTCTATCCATAGTGTTTGTCGAAGTACTGACCGACGGCTGTCGTGCTTCAACACCATCATGTGTCTTTAAATGCTTTTGGTACCAGGCTCGTCTCTTGTAAATTTTCCCGCACACAGGGCATCTCAAGTCCGTATTCGCGCCAGGGTCGTCATTACTATCACACGGTGGACAGATCTTCCGCCCCGCCTCTCGGACTGTCCCAGGGGTATTATTCTTATTTGGACTTTTAGCGATTAAATTCCCGGGCTTGGCTTGCTAGGCCTTCACCCTCGGCTGTCTTTCCAACAGTCAGATGTCTTTCCATCCGTCAGATGTCTTTTTCATTATTGCATATAATTCATTGTATTTGTGTTTCTGTTCAATAATCTTTATCTTTATTAATACAGGACACAGGAGTCTTTCACAAACTACACAATACAGTATTCCACGACATCAGATACATGTTATTATTATCGCAGTCTAATAAATAGTAGTTTTTCTCAGTACTATTTTTCTTCAGTTATTCGGAGAACTGACATCAAATTTTGGGCAGGTCTGCACGTCCTCCGTATCGGGGTATAGCAGAGATATGTGACAAGCTTGCCTTAAATACCTACCTAAAATTTGGTACCAGTGTCGGAATATCTCTTATTATGGATGGACACACTATCTACTTGTCATATCTCTATACATAAAAATGTTATGTTGGTCTGTGTACGCTTCAAAAACTCAAAAAGTTCTGCACCGATCGAGCTGAAATTTTACAATGATATATAATTCGCATTAAGGATTGTTTTTATCCAATTTTTGCATCACAATGTGCCACCAATATTTGAGTTTCGCATTGGTGTAGCAGAACCGCTGGGACTGAGATTAGCACAATTACAAGTTAAGAGGTTTATCAAATTAACGGATGGCTTATAACTGGTCCATTCACCACCAAATCCATTTTGGCCTACATGCAGCGTGTACGCACACGTAATGTAAACATTACTGGATGACTTAAGAAATAGATAATAAGAGTAAGAATAAGAGTTGATGTTATCCACAGATGGGTATATTATTGTCTTTAATGTATGAGTGATGTATGAGATGTATGATTATTGTTTTATGCGATTGTTGTATATTTGTTATTGTTTTTTTTTCTAACATTTATGGTACCTCACGCTAATATTCGTTGGAACGTCGACTAGAATACTTCATCACACTTGAAATCCTACCTTAAGCTCCCATTTTTTTGGTGTAGTCAAATTATAATTTTTATAACTCCATTGGAGACGGTGCCGGCGGTCAATTGAGTTACAAAAACATATATATAGTGGTATTTTTTTACTCATGCAGTTAAGAAATGCAAAATATCTGTATCTAATTCAAATCTAATCCGTAGCTAATTAAAATATATATATTTATATGCTGTGTGTACCTATAAAAATGTAGACAAATTGAGTACTTATTCATGTGTAATGTGTACATAAGAAATGTGAACATGTTTCATACGTGGTACTTCAATTATATAAAAATGAATAAAACCAAGGTGAAACACAATACCTTCGAGATCTCGTGTTCATTTTCCTGTAAAGAATGAATTGGATAACTGATTGTTTGTCAAGCATATACCTACCTACAGAAATACCTAAGTATATATATATTACTTGAGACTTGGGATGTTATGGATATGCTAATTCAGACCAGGATATGGAGACAAAATTATATCGGTTTCGGATACGGTTAAGGATGTGTAATTATTTCGGATTATCCGTTAGTTCCGGATGGCTTCGGTTACGGGTATTAGAATAAAGTAAAATATAAACACATGGTGTGTAAAAATTCGTAGGGTTTGTCTAGCCTAAGTTAAAATAAAAAATACAAAACTTATTTGTACGTGATAAAACAAAAACCTGTTGAAACATGTGTTTTTTTTAAACTCCGGACTTATATGAATCTTTCCGAAACTATCCGAAATTTTTGAAACGGATACGGTTACGGATACGGATATATTCGGTAGTCACAGGGGACATAACAACCAAAACTGTAAACGTTAAACTGAACAATCTAAATATTTACTAAAACATTGAATAGAAAAGTAGATAAAAAATAGCCTATGTGTCTATATACACATTTATATATTTTTATTTATATATTTTCATTATGTATATAGATACATAGGCTATTTTTTAATATTTTTTGTTTTTATTTTTAGCCTATCTATCTATCTATATACATAGGCTATTTTTATCGAGAGGAAATAAGAAAACAACCGGAGCGGCAGCTATCCGGGTAAAATTGCAGGCGCTAATAAATAAAAGTGGTCAAGTGCGAGTCGGACTCGCCCATGAAGGGTTCCACAACAGCAAGTAACATTAAAGTTCTTGTAGTTCGTTGTTACTTTAATCAGTGTTTTAACAATGATCAATTTATGACGTATTAAAATAAAACTACTTAACTAGATCTCATTCAAACCAATTTTCTTTGATAGTTTACATGGTAATGTACATCATACATTTTGTTTAGTTTTGTCATTCTCTTATTTTAGAAGTTACTGGGGCACACATTTGACCACTTTGGAAGAGTCTGTTTAGAAAAAAAAAATATGTTATAAACCTCAATATCATTCTTGAAGACCCATCCATACGTAACACATACGTATGGTTTTGATGAAAAAAATGTTTTTGAGTTTCAGTTCTAAGTATGGGACACCCCCAACATTTATTGTGTTTTTTTTTCTATTTTATGTATGAAAATCTTAATGCGGTTCACAGAATACGTCTACTTACTAAGTTTCAATAGTATAGTTCTTATAGTTTCGGAGAAAAGTGGTTGTGACATACGGACGGACAGAGACAGACGGACATGACGAATCTATTAGGGTACTATCCATCCATTTGGCTACGGAATCCTAAATAGTGTTTTTTACTCGAGATATTGTACGACTGTTCCTTAGTAGCACGTAGTAATATTGGTAGGAGATTCTCTAAATACAATCAGTAGTACCTACTCACTCGTACATTGGCAGCGTTCTACTTGAGACAGTAAATTACCGGTTCAATTAGTTGACGTATAAGAAAGATATTAGCGCGTCACTGGAAAGGTTTATCACTATGGAAATGTTGAATGGAAACTAGGACAGGCGATAACGTAGAGACATGGTTACAATAATTGAGTAAAGGTATTTACTAATTGGGAAGATCGTGAATATGCTTAAGACTCACGATTGCGGTTTAGTGAAATGGGAAAATAATTTTTTTTTGTTGAGGACAAGGAGAAAGATGAGGGCAAAATCCGTCACGCAAAGTAAGTGCGGATTGGCGGAAAACACCTAAACTAAGGATCTAAAGTTGGTTGAAAACGAGATGAGAGATGAGCTGTCTTCATTATATATCTTCACTACAAATCAACTTTTTATATCTACGAGGTCAGGCATCGACTGTGTTGTATAGTTATATGTATGCACCTGACATTTAGTTGGAGTTCATGATTGAGAAATAAACCTGTTTGAAATAGATGAAATAATTTAAATACTCAATTCAAGTTTTCTTTACTGCTTATGCAGTCTGCAATGAATAAAATAATCAATGCAGTGAATAAATAATCCCTAATGTTATTTTTATTTTTTGATATTTAAGGTTTCAATAAAAGGTTCTCTTCACGTTCCAATAGCTGCGTGTCACTATGTCACTATGTCTTCTCAAGACCGCCGTGAGCCGAGGGACCGGCCCGTGCCCGCCACCACCGCGGCGGTGGCGGTAACGTTCCGGTAACCCGGGACCTCGCGGCGGTCACTATCGAGCGAGCGTAGCGCACTACGGCCTAGCGGGGAGACAGGGAGCGGACAGGGCTAAAGAGCGGAGTTTAGCGAAAAACTCACTATGGTCACTTACTGCTTGCAGTAAGTCACCGGCTCTTATTTTCGACATGACGAGGTTAACCTCGTCAAAGTCGATGAGAAGGGAGATGTTCATGAGGAAACGTAGTTCCTCATGACGGGACGAAGGCGCGCTGGCGGGAGCCTGCGGTGCTGTTATGCGGCAGGCATGTTGGTTACCATCAGGCGTCTGTCCTGCTCGTCTCGTCACTCAGAAAAAAGGTAAGTTATGTTATGTATGTACGATTGTTTATATGAATGTATAAGTTTGTTTGTTGAAACTTTGTAGTCATGTTATTGGAAATATTAGAAGTAGATAACATAGACTAAGTTTTATTCCAGAAAAATAACGGGAACGGGAGTGGTCTAAGTGAAACAGTGGAGCTCTGCTAGTAGGTTACTTATAAATAAAAGAAAAAAAATTTCACATGAGTAGAAATCAAATATTTAGGGCCAACTTAATTAGAGTTCTATCCTGAAATCGGTCGAGCCATTCCAAAGGATTTAATATCTATGTATTCTATACCACAGAAGTGCATTACGACCACAAGCACCGTAGCACGAGATTTTCATATGATAGTAGGTATATAGATTAGATATAGAAATAATTTGGTTTGACAATACCTTTGTTTAGGCAGCAGGTGGGGGCATAATAAGTTTGAAAAGGCTATTCAAAGATTTTGTATAATAATGAATCGAATTTGGATATTTGTTCGTATGCATAGATATTGATTACACTATTCTAGGACTTCTGTTAAAACTGTGTTTCCAAAGGATGCCTACATATTTTAACCTCGAAAGGAAATGAAAACATAAAAATCAGTCACAACAAATATGGTAAACACATAATTGCGCAAAGAGAGTGAAAAAAAACTTGCTAGCTACTGGCACCCTTTCTAGGTTTTTTGATATACTTTTGCAAATATTAACTTGCATGCGTATCTAAAAGAAACCAATTCACTGTCGACTTGAAGCTACCAGTGTTGTATTCAGGCAATTAATCAAATCAATCAGGCAAAACATCCATTCAGGCAACGCATTCCACACCCTAGACGTTCTTATTACGAAAGGGGAAAAACCCTTTTTGTTCGCATGTTGAACGCCAATCATGACACGGTGTCGCTTTTTCGAGCAACGAGCAATCAGAAAAAAGGGGCAAGGTGACATGTTGAAAGAACACGGCATTGCGTCGTCTGCCTTATATATATGTCGTCTACAACCTGCCGAATTTGGGCAAACAGTAGAGGTTATTTAAAAAAAACTGCTACAGCTTCTTAAATAAAAAAGAATATGTATGTGTGCTTATTATGTAAGTAACGCAATAAGTTAAATGAGTAAGTACTTTTTCTCTTTATTACTACGTACTAAGAAGTCTAACTTCCACTACAGAATACGTATTAACCTGATATTGGAAACAATGTTTAGCTGAGGGTAGTTTTAGAGGGGCGTAGGTTCGATTCCCAACCAGTGCAAATATTTGCGTGATGAATCCAAATGTTTGTACTGTGTCCGGGTGTGTTCTATGTATAATAAGTATGTATTTAAAACTATATAAGTATTATATCAGATATCTGGCCCCCATAGTACAAGCTTTGCTTAGTTTGGGGTCAGATGGTGTTGTGTGTGAATTGTCCACACATATCTATTTATTTATTTAAAATGTTAGCAAGCTAACTACAGCCATGGTTTTTCATGACCGCGGGCCAAAGAGGTTACATTACTTTATCTGAGCTCCGCAGCTCATCGTGAAAATTTGTTCTCTGCGTTTTTCCTAACGGTACTATAATTTTAAAACATGCGAAAAAATATTTCTTTAAAAATATACCTGTAATAGGGGTACCCCCCTCCCCCCCTACTGAACGTACTCTACTAAGGTCACCCGTATTGGCTGAGGACACCTCACTGCTAAACTCACGAGAATGCTAATTTACATTATCGGTTTTTCCGCTAGAAAGACTTTCGGCGTGTGAGTGGAATATTTATGCGGCCATTGTAGTCTAACCTCGTGCATTCAAAGGAAACTAGACATAGACTGGACTAGTATTTAATGTTTGACTATTACAGTCCTAAAACCAAATGTTTTCAGAGAAATTACAGGGCTTAGAGATATAACATTTTAGCTCTCTGGGTGATGAGCGCAGTGCAGTGCTAGATGCTGATTTGGAATCATGAGCCAATAGCTGCGTGCCACTGTGATGTTATGTGGCAGGCATGTTGCTTACCATCAGGCACATGTCCTGCTTTTCTCGTCACTCTTTATTTAACAAGAACAAAATTAAAAATTTTGATTAACCCCCGACTACCTCGGATCTCGGATTTGTAATCTGTACAACATTCTGCTAGTCAAGCCCTTTCATTTGATACCCATATTGTGGTAGTAGTGAAAAAAATAATGTAATTCGCCATTTTGTGGTGGCGGCCATCTTGGATTTGAAATTTGTTATTATGTATTGTATTCTACTAGTCAAGCCCTTTCATTTGATACCCATATTGAGATAAGTTGTGAAGAAATATTTTGTCCGCCATTTTGTGGAGGCGGCCATCTTGAATCGATATTAACCAAACATAGCTAAGAACATCCGCACGGATATCAACCTTCGAATAAAAAAAACCGCATTGAAATCGGTCCATCCGTTTGAGCTCTACGGTGCCACAGACAGACACACACACAGACAGACAGACAGACAGACAGACAGACAGGCAGACCGACAGACAGACAGACAGACAGACATCGACGTCAAACTTATAACACCCCTTTTTTTGGTCGGGGGTTAAAAACAACAAGTAACTAGTAGCACCCCGCAGTTTTTTTTTTACATTTGACATTTTATTTGTTATTAGTTCCTGTTCCCCTTGTTTTCCATATGCTGTTCCAGACAGGTAAAAAGTCCATGTCTGTACTATTCCACACTACAATCTAATTGTATTCTAAATGTCAATTCAATCCGTTTCGTTCCCACACGATTGAGCAACAAACATCTGAATATTTAAGCTTTCACATTTATAATGTTACAAGGTTTAATTTAGTTCTGCTTAATTTTCTTTGGTTATTTATTGATATCAAAATAAACAAATAGTAAGGTTTTATTTCATTTTTGAGACTATTATTTAATTTTTAATCGGAATACTGAAATTCATAATTTTGAAGAATACCAGAATGAATGATTGTGCTAATTATTGTTGTATATATATCTACCTGAGTCAGGCTTTATTGCAGGTGTTATTTTGTCATTTAAATATCGAATGTTTTTGTATTTTTCTCAGAATTTGCAAAAACAATGTAACATTTTGGTGTCTAAGGTCTTTGATTAAAATGTTTATACATCGATATGGTTTATTTCGATGCATAAAAGTATAAATAGATTGACAATATATTATTATTTCACAATTTACAATCTATCAATCTACAAAATGATTCCTCAAATAATCCACATAATAATAAAGTAGGTAAATAAAAAAATCTAATCAATCCAAATTTATTTTAAATACCATTGTAAATTATTTATTTACAAACGATGATTTCCGTAAACAATGTCCGGAGGTTTTCTCGAGGTTTTGTGAAAACGATCGCAAATAAACATTGTTTATCGGCCGCGGGACCTTCCAATGACTCGGGGTCAGAACACTCGTTTCTACATTATTACCGAAATTGGACTCGCTCTTATACATTCAAATATAAAAATTAATAAAATAATCATATTTTTGTGAGCTTATAAATATACGCCCACAAAAATATGATATTTGTAAATGTCGCAGCCGGATTGTATAGTTCGCCGTATTATATTACGGCTAGCCGTTATGAAAACCAGGGCCGCTTTGTAAAGCGGCGGTTTAACGAATAACCAGATTGAATGCGGCTGATTAAAAACAGCCGGAATGTATTCGACGCCATACGTCATTCCATACGGCTAGCCGTAATGTAAAAAAGCGGGGAGCCAGAAGCTCTGCGGTCAGCCCTGGGTGTAAGAAATATGTTTATTTTGTAAGTATGGTCACCCTATAATTTAAGCAGTAGTACGATACGGCTAAACGTTGGCCGCCATATTGAAGAATGTATCGCAATGACAATGCGGCTAATCGTTGAACCGCCGCATTACAAGACGGCTCTGTTTTTCAAAACGGCTAGCCGTAATGTAATAAGGTGAATTATACGATCCGGCTGCGACATAATTACTATCAGCGACCCGCAGTGTTACCCGCGTATTTTCCGTTCCCGTTACTTTGCCGGGATAAAAGCTTATGTGTTCTTCCTATAATCTACCTGTACTCCAAATTTCAGCGATCCGTTGATACGTTACGACTTGATTGAGCAACATACATCGATACATTGACTTTGTAATATTAGTAGGATGTACATTATTTACAACGAATGCCTACTTCACAGATTACGAACAATGTTTTTGAGAATAGTTTCAATGTCTTACTTAATATATTAAAATCCAAGCCAACCGATATTTTCGAATGTTGCCATTTTTTGTGTACCTAATCAGATCCCACTTGAGAGATAGGACAGTTTTTTATTTTGATTAGTTGTATCAATAATTTATAATTTTAAATTGTAATAAACTGATTATTTGTGTTGATTGTTGTCATTGATCGTAAAGATCGAACATGATAATAGGTAGGTCGTTATGTTCTCGCGATCCTCCGTAAGTTGCTGACTTAGCGTCTGCGCCTACGCAGGATCAGGCGACATCACGCCATGCCACCCAGAAATGCATAGTTGCGTCTGGGTTAGATTAAAAGTCTTCGTTAAATCTCATTGTACTAAGAAAAGTAGTCTGAATAAACTCTTCGGCTCATCTAGACGTATTTTGTTTTAATTTAACTTTAAATTTAGTTTTTAAAAACAGTTTCACGCGCTCCCGAAAGTTAACTAGGTATAGATTGGTTGTTCAACCCAAACGTGTGTATGTTTATCACCTGGTTTCTACCATCTTATTAAATTAAATGTATTGATTCAATAATTAAATCATCAACATTTTTAATTACCTAATAGGAACAAATATTTAATCTAAGTTAATAGTCCATTAGCAGCCGTGCTAGGCTGGAGACCTGTGTTACGGCTGCTAAGATTCCCACCTCCGGCGTTCACTCAGACACGTAAACCTTTTTTTCTACATAATGTGGCTTATTGAATAGAAAAATGGCTTATTAAGAAAATGGTCGTAGTTTTATTTTCGCTGGTAATTTTATTTAGGAGGCAAAAGACGCTATTTCAATTAAACACCAATACTTTGCAAATCCGATTTAATTTATTATGATGAACGATTTAGCCAGTCATTATCATCAGTACTTCATTGCTCACTGCTTGACAAAAACGTCAAATATAAAAAAAAATCGAAATCTATGCTGCTTGATATAGGCATCTAAATATGTATACGCCGGTTCTTTCTGTAGAACCTCTCATCGACTGTATCCTTCTACTTTCCGCAAACTTCTTCAGGCTTTGAATAAATTTCACAATATAACGGTTTTACATAAAAATAAAACCGATATTATGTGCCGAGAACGGAAAACATACAGCATTATATGAAGAAGCAGTATGTATACTTATCTTAATAATCTGTGGTCGACGTCTATACCATAGACAATTAGCTTCATCTTGACGACACCAGAGGGCGCCGCAAGCGCGCCACCAGCAAGGGCACCCGGCGCGGTACGATCTTTGGGATTCATAGTCTTCACCAGAAAGCCCTTTCTAGAATGCTGTATGTTTTCCGTTCTCGGCACATAATATCGGTTTTATTTTTATGTAAAACCGTTATATTGATGTGCCTCAGGAAAACATACAGCATTATATGAAGACGTGTTTGTTATCTGCTGGTGTATGTCCAAAAAATAACAACGCTATGATGACTGAAACATTTGAATACTTATTAAAATAAAGTGTTCAATAACATTTTGTAATTAGCTAAATTAACAAAGCTAATTTGTGTGTGATGTAAACTTTGAAGAACATGATTAACCATTTATGTTAATTTCGCAGTAAATTAACCTAACATGCTTAATGTGTTAAGATATTTCCATATTTTGCTTAATAATGTCATCAATCGATTGGGTATTTGATCATCCAAAGGCTACTGCTATATCTGGTCCACATCTCCTAGTTGTACGTTCATGGCACTGTCTCACTGGACTGGACATATCCAATTTTTAATAACAAGATGTTAAGCAACTGCTATAGATAAAATTTATTTGATTTGACTCGAAAGCTATTCTGTTTTTCTCAGATAGGAACTAGAAATATGTGATAAGACACAAATTATTCTCATTTTCCATGTTCATACTGCTATATAGCAATAATACCTATGTATATTTCGGTCTATAATATTTAAAACGGGGTTATTATTTAAAGAACCGTTCCAAACATATATGTTTTACATACTGTTTTTGGAGGAATTGGAAAACAACCAATCTACATAAAGTAACTCTCTAAGACTTCAGGTAGCTGTAGAATTCAGACGATTATCGCTTTCGCAAAATTTTAAAATGTACATAATTATGAAGTTCCATTTTAGTGTGTTGTCTGCAAATAGGCGACATAATATAAGTACATACTAAGTGTACTAATTCTGTTTTAAGTGATAAGCTGTTATTTGAAACTAGACTTATCCGTGTTTTAGCTGTCAGCAGTTCTTGAATTTTAATATCAAATTATAATTATTTTGATCAGACTTAAGATATATTATAACATATTTAACGCATATAAGTCCTCGCTCGACCATCGTTTCGTCCGGTGCCGAGTGACAGTAAGGGTTGGCAATGATACACTCTACGCGACATTTACCTAGAATCTTTCTAGGTCACGCGTCATCCACCAGGCCGCACCAGCCCGGTGGACCATGGCTTTTGCCGACTCCCAGTGATGGGAACGAGTCAGAAGGCTGGGCTGGTTTCGTATAAATATAAATTGTTTGTTGGCTAGTTGAGAGCCACTACCTTGTACGTCCTTGTTGTACAGTTCGAATGTGCTAATAATAACCAGGAAAGAATACTGGAATTTGGGTTCATCAGAGCTTGTCGAAAGCATTTATAGGCTTTGTTGACGACATTTTGCAATTATTTGTTGCAAATGGATCTTTTGAATCCGTTTATTTATAAAATATGGTGGTTCTTAGTCGCTGTTTTAAATCTCATCCTCAAGCTTAAACTTAAGATACCGTTTACATAACGGTTCTGCTACAATTATTTCATGTTACTGTTCACCGTATCTACTTTCAATTTGGTTTTGGTGTTATCTCGAAATGATAAAAATCTTAAATCTTTTTCCATTAATATTTAACCTTATTATTACTTATCAGATTTTATAAAATCGAAGAGCATACGGTTTCTCTCTTCAGAATAGACACTATACGGCAAGCTGGGCACTCTTTCACAAACTAAATATTAATCAACATTATCGCTCATTGGGAATTGAAAACACAACTGCGTAAGACGCGTGTTTTTTAAATTATCATGTGTTTTAGGAGTATAAACATCATCAGGGAATGTCAGAAGAATGCAAACGATTCGTGGTCATAGATTCCTTCGTTGTTGTGATAGAGTATTAGTCGTTAAGTAATTATTCGTAGTTAGTATTGCTCATGGTGCTTTATGTATTGAAACATAATGAGAAGTGGCTCCGCGCCACCACACATGTAACACACGTTAAATCATGTAAGTACAAGTCATACTTGACGAAGCTGTTAATGGTTAAATCTGAGATGGCGGATATTAAAGTCTGCCGTATGGTACCAGAAATAGTAAAATTTAAGCCACCCTTCAATTCCAATTTAAGCAAATCAAATCTAACTTTTGCGTCAGATGTAGGTAGATTCATGTACTTTTCTATAAACGCTGTTATGTGTAGATATATGTGCGCCATAGTTGACCTGCTCCTATTTTCTGTCAATAACCTTCCAGATACATAATGTGAATATACATAGATACCTGCTTTCTCGATCATAGTTTTGAGGCATTTCCAGTGTCTCGCGGCTTCCGCAACCTAGAGACGTAACTTGGAACACTGCACCAGAAGGAAGTCGTTCAGTAAAGACTGACACAACCCTTCGAACGCAAGGTCTCCGCGACCAAACGTGTGTTAGTAGTAAGATATGGTGCGGGGACCAGGTCCAAAACAAGTATTGGTCAAATATATTGGACATGAGTATGTTCCAGGTGTCTCATGGCTTCCGCAGCCAAGAAACTTAACTTGGTACTGCACCAGAAGGAAGTCGTTCAGTAAAGACTGACACGACCCTTCGAACGCAAGGTCTCCGCGACCAAGCGTGTGTTAGTGGTAAGATATGGTGCTGGGACCTGGTCAAATGTGAGTTATCAATTGTTCCAAATGATGTCTCGCGGTTTCCGAAATCTAGAGGCTTATTTAATTTTTTTATTGCACCAGAAGGAGGTCGTCTTGTAAGATTAGTGCGAAGTGCGACTCTTCGTACGCAAGGTTTCCGCGACCAAGCATGTTATGAAAAATGTGGTGCTAAGGAGAGATCAAAATTTAAATATGTATACGTATTAAAATGAAACATGCCATAAAACATTTGATAATACAATAGAACATCTACTTGAATGATATATTTCTTATAAATATCTCTGAAATTGGCGACTTGCTTCTCTTCCGCAGAGAAGGTTTGTTTTATAACAGGGGCTCCTCCCCTGAATCGATAGTTATCGATGTGATGAGTTGGATGTAGCTGTGAATTTTAAATCTATTGATGTGGGTTTATGTGAAATTTTATTCTCCCAAATAGTTATATTGGCACCCAGAGCTCGCCATTGCATATGAAATACCTTTTTTTTTTTTTTTTTTGTAGGTATGTAAGAATTTTAAAATGCAATACATTCACGATCGTATTGTATAAAAGATCCAAACTTAGAATATCCTTACATAAATAAATGGTTATGCATGTATGTCTGCAAATTTGTCCACGTTGTAGCAGCTTACTTTATTCGATAGTGCAACTAAATTAAGTGATGGTGTAATTACAATAGTGCAACTGAACTAAGTTTCGTCAAATCTTAGTTAATAATGCGTATAATTATGATATATTCATTTCAACCCCCATCGGCACGTCTATGTATTTGTATACGTCTGAACTAGTTCGGTGGACACCGAAGGGTATAAAATTTAATTTCGTTTATACCTGTTTTGATGTTTTAATTAATTTCATAGAATATTATTCAATGTTGATTCCGATTCTGAATAGCCATTTTCCCTTTTTTTTGAAAATGGGATTAGATGTTGCCATAATTATATGTAATATTGAGATACTCTTAATAAGTTTAGCTTCCCAGATGTTACTAAGCAGTAACTTATTGGTTACACACCTTATCAAAGTGTATTAGTATTAGTAGGTAGTTGAGACAAGGTTCAAACAATAAATAATTTAAACAAGCCAGTTAAAAACTGGGAGATGCACCTGAAACCCTTAGTTTTTTCTTTTAGCGGACACGCTGCCAAGCGGGTAGGTACATGCTGTAGATTTACTTAGCAATTTAACGTTAGCTGGTCTAATAATTTACATAATAGCCTTCAAAACCTTTTTACGTGTGTCTACCCGCATGTCCAAAGAGTATCGGTCACATACTATGTTGGTACAAGTGTGTTCCAGCTATCACACGGTTTCTGCAACCTAGAAACGTAATTTGGAACTGCACCAGAAGGAAGTCGTTCAGTAAAGACTGACACGACCCTTCGAACGCAAGGTCTCCGCGACCAGGCGTAAATGATCGAAATGTTTTCGATATATTGGTCAAAACCATACATTAGAGATTAGGCAAAACTCGCACTAGTGAGCCAGCTGCTCACTTTTGATAAAATGCATATAAATGAATGAAGACTGACCTGCATGTATAAGACCTTGATTCTGGAATCGGTCGATCTCACCTTTTACCACGCAGAGGATTTACCATTTTTCTTCGATGGATGAATTATCCGCTTCACTCACGGGTACTTCGAAAATCTCAATCCGTTGAGATTTCAATAAAATTTCGTGTAATATATAAACACATTTAAAATATTTTTCGATAGTTATTAATTGTTAATTAGTGATAATAGAATATTTTTTTCTATAATTTCGACCACTCGTGGCGAAAGTATACGACGCTATGAATCCCAAAGATCGTACCGCGCCGGGTGCCCTTGCTGGTGGCGCGCTTGCGGCGCCCTCTGGTGTCGTCAAGATGAAGCTAATTGTCTATGGTATAGACGTCGACCACAGATTATTAAGATAAGTATACATACTGCTTCTTCATATAATGCTGTATGTTTTCCTGAGGCACATCAATACATTTTCAGTGACATCTCGACTCGTGTGAAACACGAATTCACGATTCGAATTGGTTGTCTCGTCTCTTTCAAGTGCTAATTATTATACAGGCGTTTGTACAACGTGACCTGTATGTATACTTGCATACGGCTCATAGTCTTCTAAGTAGTTAATATTTGTTTGTCTTCGTTTTCTATTGTTTGTTACACTAGCTGTCCGCTCCGGCTTCGCCCGTGTGACATATAAGTATAGTCTATTGAACTCAGGGATCACGTACCTACACATCCAACAGTGGAGCAATGTTTGAAATCTCTCCAGTAGTTCCTGAGATTAGCGCGTTCAAACAAACAAGTTCTTCGGCTTTATAATATTAGTACCTATATACCTACCTATATAGATCTACGCCTCCGGGGTGTATAGGCCCAAATATCAATATGTCCAAATATTAGAACATCCGAATGTCAACATACCGAGTATAACTCGGCAGGAGCTAAATCCCCCTGTAAGGGTAGAAGGTGTTATACCCTCGAGTTATTATTTTTTTATTAGGCCTAACTAATCCATTTATAATTTAAAATAAATAGCTTTCGATAAAAGTAGGTTTTAATCTATAAGAATTATTCATTTATATTCATATTCATCATTATTATACGTTTACAACTAATTGTGTGGGTTTTTTAAATAAGTGTTTGTTAATTGCGGGTAGATTATACTGGAAATGTTGATATTTTTTATTAGTGGCGTCTAGTACTCGTAGGTACCGTTGCATGTAAAAATAATCCAGTGGATTCCAAATGTTTGCGTAAAATTGTTATTATTAATAACGAAAATATTCAAGCTATATATAAGTTATACTGATTTTATCGAACAAGGAAGTAATAATCTACATTCCAAAAACCTATTAAGTAATTAAGTCGTCAAACAGGTTTGCTTTTTTAAATAATCTGGTCGTTTTATATGGAGAAATAAATTTATGAAAATAAAATAAAATCAAATATCATTTATTTCATACAAAATAATTATTTAGGTAAGTAAAGGTTTGCACTTAACAAATATAGTTTAAAAGCCTACTATTTCTTGAAGTATTCAGATATCAAATTACTTAACTCCTGATCAGGGTATTTAAAAAACTTATTTGGTTAGACTTCAAAACTTGTATTTGTACCGTAATAAAGTTATTTTTGATATGAATCCAAGAATTATCAAACACGCTTGACGTATTTGATAAATCAATAACAATTCTATTATAGAGGTATATTGAATTTTATAAACTAAATAAATACAGGACGGATTATAAATTTATTTCACTGATACTAGCTAGTATTACCAAAGAAGAGCATTACAACCACAGAAATCTAAATAATAGTACCTTATTATTTAGATTTCTGTGATTACAACAGACTACCAAAAGAAATAATAACTGCGTCCTCTAGGGATCGTATAAACATAGATTGAAAGAAAAAAATGGCGCTTTGACCTACGCGTCGTCCGTTTTTTCTTCAAAAATTTATATATTATTTTATAGTTATACTTGACATTGGCAAAATTGTGAGGTTAACCCACAAGAAAAGCCATAAACCAAGAGTTGAAGTTGAACATAGATTGAAACAGTGGCTTGTCGAACAGGCATTCTACAAGTACTCGGAAGGGATGAATTTGAAATTTACATAACATGATAATTTATTTTATTGTTTTTTGTTTTAAATGTAAATTTACCATGTACTAACGGTACTTGTGACATTGTAATTGTTTATTTATTGTATTTAATTGATTGAATTATTGACATGGTTATTTTAATTATTCTGACATTTATTTATGACATCGAATTAATTGATTATTCTAGATAATTAATTTAAATTGTATCAGTTTTTTAATTATTACATTTTGTGTAATTGGTTAATAATTATTATAAATGTATCTATTTTACTATTTAATCTTGTGACGTGTAATATCTTTTATGAATAAAAATGATTATGATTATTATGCTAAATAAACATTAAGTGAAATTACAATGAGGATTACACTACTACACAGCTAACTATTTCGACTAAACAAATCTGCATTCTCCATCGACCGATGAAGGTTAAGTGATAATCAACATTCTCAAGGTCACTACCAGTTGAAGAAGAACGTCAGCATGGCGGCATTCCCACGCTAAATGATACATTTATAAATTGAGCCAAAAAAACGCCAGCGTTCTGGTAAAGAGCTCGGAAAGGTTTTTCAAAATGAGGGGATCTGTGGTCCCCCATGACTCCATGTCTCAACATCAAGCAGTTGATGTACGTAACTTTACATTCATTAACATCATATTTCAAACTGGTTGAAGTATCTATTGTTTACGTTTGTTGCTGGGATGGACCAATAGTAAACTAATAAAACCAATCAAATCTAGGCTCAGCCTAGTTTGGGGCTCAACGTTAACTGTGTAGTATTTGATAAGGAAGTAATTATAAACTCTGTTTGTAAAATGTAGTGGTAATATTTAATGAATGAATAAATGAAAAAAATAATAATTGATAATTTCAGTCTCTCCGCACGTGCAGTATCAGGTGACCACTGTGAGAATAGGCGTGACGACAAGTCCTACAATTATATAAAATTATTTGATATAATGACAGTATTTAAATAAAATAAAATGTGTACATACCAATTTTAACTTTGATATTCTTTTAGGTTAAATTACTTTATGATCATTCAAAGCTGGATGGGCAAGTCCATTTTAAAAGTACGAAATTATTAGAAAAAATGTTTTTACCATTGGATAACCCATTTAATTTCAAGTTACTTTTGTTATGAAACCAGCTTCCTAAACGCAATATTTAATATAGCTACCATACAAATTTTACGCGCGACGCATAGATAATACGATAGTGTGACGTCACGCTTCTGTGGTGATTTGTATGAAGCGTTTTTGGGAGAGTCCAAAATTGTGATTTTAAAATCGTGGTTTCACGGGAGATTTTTAAGATAACAAAGTAATTCTTTCACCTATGCTTCAGTTATTGAGTAACCTTTTGATGGCACATTAAATCAAACATGAGTCGACACGCCTATTGCTTTCATTATATTCAAGGCATTGACCACTTCTGAAAGCAACAAGCGATGTGACGGGTCGTCTAATATGGGCTTATAGCAATGCCACACACTTTTTGTAGAATTTTACGATATTTAACAAATTGGCTACGGATTTGGTTTTTTTAAATGCCAAATTATAGTTATATACGGGCATTAACCTTCTTGCATGAGCCTAATCCAAGAAAAAAAATCAATGGATGGCTGGCCTGAATGTCGACAGTAAATTTGAATTAATTTAATATAGAGAAACAACTCTGATGGGTAGTTAGTCGATCCCCGGCAAGGCATGTTTTACGTAGTGTTTTTAAAATACAGTGACACGCAGCTATTGAAACGTGAAGAGTCAATATCATTAGCTATCACTGCACTGCGCTCGTCCCCCAGAGATGTAAGATGTTATATCTCTAAGCCCTGTAATTTCACTGGAAACATTGCGCTTCAAACCGGAACACAGTAATGTTTGCACATTACTGCTTGGCGGTAGAATAACTGGCAAAGGTGTGGTACTTCCCCAGGCGGACTCTGCCAAGAGTCCTACCGCTATAAAAATATGTCATGCGTAATTACGATATAAAAAATGACCATTACGTAATTAAAAAATGTCATACAATTATTCGATAATATGACAGTTATTCTACAAATCTAATTTATGTAAATATAACAGCTATGTGTCTTTATGTAATTACAACATAGTTAGTTGTATATTATATAACTCCACCGTAATGCTGTGAATGAGGAATTAAATTATAATTGTACATACACGTTTATACACTGTTACATAAAAACCTAACGAAACGAAAGCAACACATTATTTTGAACAATTTTATTGTCAATCATAAAAAATACTTAAAAACAACAATTATTCAACCTATTAGGAGACGAACGTAGCGCCGTGCTAGGCAGTTAGTGCCCACTTACATAATATTTTTACAGATACAAGGTTTTTTTTGTTTCTTTATAATAATATGCTAAGAGTGACGAGACGGGCAGAATAAGCATGATAGTAAGCAAAATGCCTGCCACATAACAGTACAGTGACACGTAGCTATTGGAACATGAAGAGTCCAAATCCTTACCTAGCACTGGACTGCACTGCTCACCGGGGTGAGTAATATAAAATGTTTTATCTTTATCTCCTGTAATTTCTTTGGAAAAATTGCCGTTATAACCGGGGCACATCAATCAATAACTGTCATTTTAACGTCAAGTAGTAAAAACCGTTTTCTGTTACATAGTAGCTACTAACAAAGGTTTGAAGCTATTTAAAAGGTAGTATTTATACATCGTCTATTGTCTTGAGTAGTCCTAACGCGGAGAAAGTACCAAGTAGGTAACTGCGATCCACAGAGAATTATAAAACGTCCGGCGCATTTTGCAATGCGTTACAACGGTCGATGTCATGTGTGTATAATTTATGTAATACGGGCTTAGAGTATATGTAAGTACTATAGAGCGCGCACAATGAAGTGGGAACAGTGTAGGCGCGGGTGAGAACAAAACGACGTTCCCGCCGCGACCGCCTGTAGTCGTACTTGATTACTAGGAAAGCAGTTGTCGTTGTTTGTACCGCGCTGAACCTCCATCTATCGACAACAAAATGCGAGTTTGCGTTGCCCACGTGCCCCTCCCTAGTAATCGTCAACGTATATACAGTACCCGGCGATAAATATTGTACATCGACACCTGAAAAAGAGACAATCGGCCAACTTCAGCTTCGTAGAGCGTCATCTCTGTCGCACGAAATACAAACAACTGACCAAACGTCACATAGGTAGTATGCGACAGAGATAATGCTCTACGAAGCCAAAATCAGCCGACTGTCTCCCTCCAAAGGGCGATGTGCAATACTTATCGCTGGGTACTGTATCTATGTAGCTACATCATCTGCCTACGCCGCGCACTGGGTATCTGGTGTGGTGCTAGCGCTCTATACTTTAGTTATTTATCCTCTAAGGATACGGGACAGGGGAAGCGATACCGACCGGTGAGGAAGTACTGCCATCGTTATATGACCCATAGCCCACAGAACACTTCCTAGTACCGACATAGTCCCCGTCTATCGCTGGCTCGGAAACACAAGTGGGACTACTAAACACATAAAATTACAGGCCACACATATGTTTGTAAGTAAACCCCAATGTAAAGATTCCAACCGCAACTAACTAAAGAGGTGATAACTTTGAAACTGCTGAACCGATTTTGATGAAACATGTAGGTATAAGACCTCTGCCGACTAAGGGTCAATTCACACCGAGACGCGACGAGACGCGACGATACTCAAAGAGGCCAATGATTTCGCGCTACGCTGCGCGTCGTCGCGAGACGCATCGCAACGTCGCGAGGCGCATCTTAAAATCGTAGCAAGACGACGCCTCGCTGCGCAGCGAGGCGCAGCGGAACGTATCTACTAGCCGCGGGCGCCGCGCGGCCTCGCCCGCACCTGTGTGATGTCTTCTTTTTAATTTTATTTTTGTAAACTTCTTCCTCTTCCGCTTCTGCAAGAAGTCCGATTATAACAAGATCCCAGTCTATCATTATATTTTCAATCGAGCACTCGACCGAACTGCATCAATTCTAAACGAAGTCTGAACGGAAATAGTAGAGAAATCGCCACAGCGGCCTCAGGCTGCGCCTCGCGGCGTCGCGCGGCACCGTAGACGCAGCACCGCTCTTGCACGCCGCGCGTACCGGCGATGCACCGCTGCGTCACGATACGTCGCGCTACGCCGCGAGGCACCTCGCGTCGCGTCTCGGTGTGAACTGACCCTAATGCAGCTTTCAGATAAAAAACGTGAAGGAGCGTGAGATGGGATTATTCTATTCATCTTTATGAATACACTAGCAGTTTTATCTGCTTAGTTGTTTCCGTTAACTTCCTATGTTAAAAGTTGTTATATTTACAAATTGTAATTTAACTAGGTATTCCAAATTTCAATCTGAACTGTCCAGAAGTTCCGAAATCATTGAGCAACAAACATTGACATTTATAATACGAGTATTAAGTAGGATTTGGGTTTTGTTAAAGATCAATACTTAAAATAATAAAAAATATTTTTTTTTTGGTATTGCCGTGGGTTTTTTTTGATGGCCGTGATTTTCGGAACTAAATAAAGGATGGAACTTATACTTCATTATGGACACGGATATCGGATTATGGATGTATAAAATAGCACGCAACTTTTTTTGACTCATACAGGTTTTTGTGAAACCTTTTATATAATAAACCACCATATAAATAATTTTCTAATAAATAAGGGTTGATCGTAGAAGGGTGAAAATTGAGGATTGTATGTATTTTTGTATGTTGTATCATACAAAAATAGAAATTAAATTTTTTGTCTAAAAATAAAAAGTAAAATTTAGGGGTGGACTACCCCTAACATTTAGGGGGATGAAAAATAGATGTTGGCCGATTCTCATAGATACCGGATAAGCACAAAAAATTTCATCAAAATCGGTCAAGCCGTTTCGGAGGAGTATGGCAACGAAAACTGTGACACGAGAATTTTATATATTAGATATTTGAATACTCGTAAATACTTTACAAACACCATCTGTTTAGATAGTCCAGTATCTCTACAAGAGACCAATTTGCACGAACAGCCTTAGAAAGTAGTTCAGCTAGTTTCTTCCTTTGACAACGTTTGCAAACATTTTGATGACAAAATTTTTACAAAATCGAAGCATACCTAATATAATAAAAATAGCCGTAGTGGCTCGACCATCGGATTTTACAGTCGTAAGGAAGGTAATAAGTTCGAATCCCGCCTGCGCTCCTGATGATTGTTTTATAGTTTATTATGACGAGAAAGACGTATGCCTGATGGTGAGCAACTGAGCAACATGGCTGCCCATGACAGCACAGAGACACCGAACTATTGGAACATGAAGCATTCAAATGATTACCTTGCGCTGTACTACTGAGAATATTCCAAATACGGATGGACAAGTTTACCATTACAATAAATTTTAAGGGTGAAAGAAAAAAATGTGAGGAAACCAGCGTGGTAAAAAAAATACAAGACTGCCAACGCCAAGTGAGAGTTGACGGATTTAATGATGAAGGAAAACATCGTGAGGGAACCGACATGAAAAACACATTTTTTCGGAAACGTGTCAGACACCAACCCACACGTGACTACCGAGGTGAATAGGGATATTAACAATTTTTCGAAATCGAATTTATTTTGTAGATTGACGCATGTTTATCATGAAAAATAATATTTTATTTCAAAATATTAGTATTTTCGATGAGAAAATATACAATATTGGACTAATTTTGAATTTTCCCGCTAAAACACTAACGACTGACATGACATCACTAGTCGCAAAACATTGGTCGCGATTTATGACCAGTTTATGTATTTTCTTATCGTGACTTCAATACAAAATCGTCGTCGCTAAAATCGCAAACTACAATAAAATGCAGAAAAGTTTAGTCAGTTTTCGACAGCTTGTTTTGCGACTAGTGCCGTAATAAGTCATATCAAAGGTGTTTCCAGTCACGTGACTACAGATTAAAAATAAAGCATTCAAAATCATTTATAATAAATTTACTACGTAATATTAAATTAAAATAATGTGATTTTCGATATTCTATTGATACAAACTATCATAAAATTAACAATAAACATTAATTTGTGATTAGTGTTAACATCCCTATTGTTTATTATAAAATACATTATTTTTCGAACAACAAGGTTTTTAAGTTACAATAATGCATTAGTCGATTAGTCTATAATGGTTTTGTCCACAGATTTCTAAAACAAAAGGCAGATGGAACGTGCGGAACACAGATCCTTAGGTCCGGAAAGCAAATATCAAACGCCAAAGCAAATACAAACTCCAGTCAGTACGAAACTGACTTCCGTCTCGTACGGGAGTCCCGTGTGATTTTATGTTTTGTTTAAGATTATGCCGTCTTGTGTCATCAAACATTGCAAACATTGTTCCCAAAAATAAAAAAGGAAATTTCATAGGAAAATTAGAATATTTTTACTGGTATTTATATAATTTAGACGATTTTATTTCGATTGATGAATAGAAACACAACACCTCAACGAAAATAGGTCAGTGTTGCTATACTAAAATGAAATTATTTTCCCTGAAGTTAAGGTAAAATATAGATTCTAATTTTGTTTTGAAGATACTCGTAGACCAAATTATTGATGAACATTGTATAATTCAATTTTAAGCCCTATTTTTATAATCGTTATTTTTTTATTTAATGTGAATCGATGCCAAGAACAAATCGTCGCCGTTACTAGGGTTAATAAAAAAACTAATAGTGTTGATGAAAACTATAGTTATGAAACGAATAGATAAGAACAAATCCTCGCCGTTATAAAACGTCTCGTTTATGACCTGTGGATTCTAACTTGATTTGTGCAGTGCTGTTAGCATATATATATTTTCAATAATATAAATATAACATATTTCTTTCTTACTCCTTGTTGAATTAGAGCCTCCCAGAGCAGATTGTGTTTGATTGAGTCGAAAGCTTTATTGTAGTCGACAAATTTAATGCAATGTATAGGTCTTTTCCATACTCTTGAGATTTTTCTATTAACTGTTTTAATACATGTAGACTGCAGGCCCGTGAACAAAATTTATGGGTCATATGATACAGAAGGAGACCTATGTAGGATGATAGAAAGGTATAAAGTAATAAGATTGAGCACTATGCCGTCACTTGTAAGCTGTCCAACTGAGCGCAGTTGAAGAGGGGGTTCTAAACCTCGATCATTTCTCCCTGTTGCATGATTTTTGTACGGCATTGCGAAATAATGTATTAGAAGAGGTATTGAAACTGTTTGGAACCAAAGCCGAACACAATCAAATGACCAAACTTACTCTGTAAGTCGTCGGAAAATCATGAATTTTTTTCACAAACTAACCATTAGAATTTTAAAATTTTTTTTTTATAGTTTCAATACCTCTTCTAATCTATTATTCCGCAACGCCGTACAAAAATCATGCGGCAAGGAGAAATGATCGAGGTTTAGAACCCCCCCTCTTCAACAGCACTCAGTTGGACAGCTTACAAGTGACGGCATACTGATCAATCTTATTACTTTATACACTTCTATCATCCTACATAGGTCTCCTGCTGTATCAGATGACCCATACATTTTATTCACGGGCCTGCAGTCTAATGCATATGATCAATAGTTGAAAACCCTGCTCTAAAACCAGCTTGTTCAATGGGCTGTTCTTCATCTATAGTCCTTGATATTCTATTTAGGATCAGCTTTGAAAAAAATTTGTAAATGTTTGACATGAGGCTAATAGATCTATAATTTTCAATTTCGTTTCTGTCTTATTTTTTGTGGAGCAAGTTATTAACAAGAAATCCTTGCATTAAGTATATATTATCGGTGTAATAATAAATTATTTTTATATGTTTTATGCGTTTAGTATACGTGAAAATTTCCAAAGCTTAAGACAACAATAGTGGGACTTTTTTCTTAAGACTGGGAACATTACACGCACACCAACGTGAGTAATTTGACAACGTCGGTGAGAGCTGTCACGCATACATAACTAATGACTGGCCTCACAGTGTCGTTCACGAAGGTTTCATCTGTTTATAAATCTGTGGTTTTGTCTCTCATTCTGAGAGAAGGCCCGAGTCGTAATACTGAGAATATATGTAAAATGAGCTTCTAGTTCAGTAATAAACTAATAATTTAATTAAATTAGAAACTGACCGTCGTAGCTTGAGAAGAGAAAAACGTACCGAAATGTGATTGAACCTGCGCACGAGTCAAACTAATTCCCCGCTCGTGATGTGATCATCAAGAATATCTATTTTTATGCTATACCGTAGTTATTAAGAAAAATTGTTGTATTGTAGGTTATAGGAGTCATCCAATGACGGTATCAAATCAGTTTACATATTTGATTAACTATTTGTGTGTTCCAAAATTTGCATAAACATAAGCAATCCCCGGAATAATCCCACAGCTGGGACTTGGGGCCTTCTCTGGCAAGGAGAGAGTTCTACCACGCTGGCTCCGTGAGGGCTGGTGATTTTTTTTTTAAATAAAGAGTGACGAGACGATCAGGACATGTGCCTGATGGTAAGCAACATGCCTGACACATAACAGCACAGTGACACGCAGCTATTGGAACATGAAGAGTCCAAATCATTACCTAGCACTGCACTGCGCTCGTCACCCAGAGATCTAAGATCTTGTATCTCTAAGCCCTGTAATTTCTCTGGAAACGAATAACGCATGAACTCGATTTTAGTCATGTATATATAACGTGTCGATGTCCTTACGATGTTTTCCGTCATCAATTTAAGTTGCATAACGCATATGACTTCGAATAGACAATTGCGCGTGGGATTCGAAACAAGGGATCTGGATCGGCAGCTACCGTTCTCAACAATAGAAGAAATATTTGTATTCAACACACAAATATTTGCACTGGATGGGAATCGAACTCTTGTAGCAGGAAGACTTAGTCCTAATTATGCCAGTAGACGAGCCAGAAAGGATAAACAAAACCACTAAATTGAGATTTTAGAGGAATTAAGATTTAGGAGATTGAAATAGAAGTATCTAATAGGAAGGTGCTTGCATTTTTTTCTTTGTCTCTTTGGACTTCTTACTAACAATAGGATATTTGACTGATAGATACCTATAGTGATGTAAATGAGAATGTGAGAACACTCTGAATACCTACTAAAGTAACTAATGAACTAGACCGATCAATCCTTATTCTTCAAGAGACAATATAGCAAATCATAATGATAGCAGTAATCTTTCACACAGTCTATTGTCCTCGAGATGCGTTATCTGTCAAGAATGTATTGTATTAGCGTAAGTAGTGTTCAGTTAACTTCTAACTTACTATGTATTGTTTATCGGGGGAAGAACTCATAATAGGTATTGTTTTCTTTTTGACGTGACAACGTCTTATAAATTGGTTTGCCGGGTGACACTTCAAGAAACTGCGTTACGCTCCGCTCACGTTATGCGCTCACAACGAGAGCGAGTGAGAGGCACGCGTCCCTTCCACTCGGGCATGGTTAGCCCGCCTAAGAGCGAGAGAGACCGACATAAAAAGTGAAAGGCACGCGTCCCTTCCGTAAAATTATTTTACCACTCAAAGTCGTTGTCACGTAAAACTTTCGCCCGTATACCGACTTTACAGGCAACCAATTTTTTTTATTAAAAAGTGACGAGACGAGCTAGACCTGTGCCTAATAGTAAGCAACATGTCTGCCATATAACAGCACAGTGACACACAGCTATTGGAACATGAAGAGTCAGAGATCTAAGATGTTATATCTCTAAGCCCTGTAATTTCTCTGGAAACATTGCCCTTCAAACCGGAACACAGTAATGTTTGGCCATTTCTGCTTGGCGGTCAAATAACTGGCAAATGTGTGGTACTTCCCCAGGCGGACTCTGCCAAGAGTTCTACTACTGCTAACTACTTTGTTCACAGAGGCTGCCGAAACGTCGAGGTTATTTAATGATAATTTAGATCGTGATTTCGTCGTTTAAAATGTTTTTTCCGTTTTGAAGTTTTACGGAACCCTAAAAAGGCATCGCTAGTCATCTAATGAGAGTAGTGTTTGTAATGCGCACGCGCCGAGCTGGAACCGGAAGGTCAACCATAACAATGACGTCATCTGATGATTGGAAAACTAAATATATAGCACTTGCTTACTTTTTTATTATACAACCCCTTAATAACACATCACAATTGCGTTCTTGTAAAAAAGCACTAAAAAATACTAAACTACACTAAATAATAAAAGCGGGATTCGAATCTATGACTTCAAGATCGTGAATCTCACGTTCCAGCCACTATACCGCCACGGATCAATAAGACCAAGATCGTAAAACAATCAGCTTCAACGGTGAAGAGAAACATCGTGACGGAACATCCAAGAAAAAATTTTTTTTAGGATATCGCACCTTTCTTTATAATTGATTACTGATTTTATAACTCTATGCTTCTCAAAAAATATTTATTTATTTTTCATTTCTCATTAATACATATGAATATTTTACTTACACATAATGTTATAATGTTTAAGGTTATTTTGGTATATTTTTTCTTGGCTAGACTAAAAGAGTGGATTCCATATACATACGGTCAGATATGAGTCACTTTATACGTATTGTTTAATTGTATGTCATTTTTCTGATGTGCATAGTAAAGTTTTTCTGCTCTTCTAAGTGAAGAAAATGCATACATTTGGGTCGTTGGATGTAAAAACTAGGTTTACTAAAAATTTACCAAGTTCAAGTCACTTTCACATATTATGTGTCGACAACCTGCCATTGAAAAGCGTCATGGATTTTGGGCTTGACATTCTTCTTATGTAAGAAGATCCTGAGTCCCAGCAGTAGGCTGTTTACATTATTGTTTAGCTTCTTGACACAATACAAAGTGGCATCAAATACTCGTCACATTTGTAACAGCGTAGAGAATCTATTTTTACCTAATAGCAATTGATGTCTCGATCAAATCCAGAAGTCTTTGATCAGGAACGAGACAACATACTCATTGAAGCACTTTAAATCTATTAATCAGCAAATAAAGTTGGACCAAACCAATATTGAAGGCTTCATCTGAATAGACGAAAATAGAAGTCGGATAGATTAATTAATTCACTCTTTGGTGCACGCTTTTTTGTAGATATTATCGATCAGGGAATTAAACAATTCCGTAGTGGTTCTTCACGGCTCATAGACACAAAAAAACATGTGGTGTCATGGACAACAAGGTAGAAACCACCGTGGTAGAAACGAAGTGCATTCGGATAAAATAGAAAAATAAACAATTTGCAAAAAAATGCTTAATTCTTGGTCATAGGCACTTTTTACGCGTCACTTCTGTTACACACACGTATTTTTCGTACGGTTTTAGTCTCCTAATTTTTCAGTTCAGTTGTGCAGCAAAATACCTATCTCCTTAAACTACCGAAAGGAACTTCGTTCCAATTAACGATTTTTAAAAAATAAAATAGGGTTATGTGACGAAGGTGACCAACAAGTCTATAAAATAACAATCCCAACCAGCTATAAAGATAATTCGCCGCCTAGTACCTACTACATTGCGAGCGACACCAAGAGATGATGTCGACTTGTCGACTGAAACAGTGACTCCGCGACGACATTTGCACATTCCTCTTTGATGGTAGAATAACTGGCAAAGATGTGATATGTACTCAGGTGGGCTTCGTGAAAGTGTCCTACCACAAAAACAAAAATAAAATCACTTTTATCAAAGATTGTCGTGTCGTATGTTGTCAGTTGTATTGTGGTTCTTTGACCTGTGCTCAAGTTTGGCTATTTAATTACCGTCACGTTTTAGCAGCGTTGCTGCTGCCGGAAATCGCGTCTTGTTAGGAAATCTTTCTCCATCTACCTACATTTTGGTACATTTGGTCCAACGACCATATCTTTAATTTGGTCCTTAAAGTTGGCAGGGTTGTCATCATGACGCACGACACTAATAATGCCTTAGCTACACGAGGCTAGTTTTTCAGGCTAGGACAGCAACCTTGTGTTATGCAGCTAGCAAGCTAGTACCTACTTCTTTTTTTAGTTCAGTCGTGCAGCAAAATCCAGTGCCAATGCTTCGTGTAGACAAAACTAGCGTTGCGTAGCGTTGTCGACACAAAGCTATCAGTACTAGTTTGCTAACACTAGCTTCCTATCCTAGCTTGAAAAACTAGCCTCGTGTAGCTCGGGCATAACCTATCAAAATGAAATTAAATAATAATTAAGATTGCGATTAAATCCTTTGTAATGGTTTTCAATATTAGTTCAAATCACTTTTTTTTTTTTTAAATTAAACAAAAATGTTGTATAGCGGGTAAACACTTTACTTTAAAATGAAAGTCGAAAATATACCGACGAGAATAAACTGTATTAATGAATGTGTCGAGTTCTTAGTGACGATAAATACGAAGTCGAGACTGGTTTCGAGGGGTTTCCGTTTGTACATAAAAACGATTTTTTTCTTTTTGCAGAATGATAAAAACTACGTAATGGCCTCTGTCGATTCGAAGCGAAATCGTAGGAGCTTATTTTGTAGGTACTTTGAATACTTGTTGTGGGGTCCGTACCATGAGCTAGTTGCATGGTCTAATATTGGTAAATATAATAATAAGCTCTTTATGAATATATCACCGTATTCCGGTTAAGAGCAGTGCCTACAGAGTAATTAGTTTGCATATAACTAATTCATCTTACATTGTGTGACGAGCGCAGTGCACAGATAACTAAAGATTTTGATTATTCATGTTTCAATAGTACTTACGTTGTTTTTTTTTCTCTGACGCAAAAACGAAAGACTGTTTCATAAGTTTGTCGTGCTCTCAGCGTGAGTGTGTACGTGTATGTTGTATCAAAAATAGTTCAGCCGTTTAAAGATAAGCTCTTTTGTTAGTTGCGATAGGATTCTTAGACGTATTATGGGTATTATTTGCTTTACTGGCTGACAAACTGAACGTTAATAAAAAAATGTTACCATATAAAGTTTGTTTGGACAATAATAAAGAAGACACAAAAAAAAACAATTTGTTGCAACAATTCACACATTTCGCGCGTACGTAATTCCGTTACGATTTGTATGAGAAAACAGAATCAATTTATACATATGAGTATATCAATTGAACTGTTCTTCAATTCTAGTAGAGTCCGCCTGGGGAAGGACCACACCTTTGCCAGTTATTCTACCGCCAAGCTGTAATGTGAACATTACTGTGTTCCGGTTTGAAGGGCAATGTTTCCAGGGAAATTACAGGGCTTAGAGATATAACATCTTAGATCTCTGGGTGACGAGCGCAGTGCAGTGCAAGTTCATGATTCATGTACCAATAGCTGCGTGTTGCTGTGCTGTTATGTTTCAGGCATGTTGCTTACCATCAGGCACATATCCAGCTCGTCTTGTCGCTCTTTATTTAAAAAAATAAATAAATCAACTCAACTTTTCGTGTACTGCGTTTGGTAACCACATCGCTAAGTCAAACGATTCAGGTCGCCGCGGCACAAAATGAGCTGAATGTAATCCCAACATCATCGCTACTAGAATACACAGTACAGGTCCTAGAAGTCGGTTAAGGTTTCTATCATTAATTAAGTGGGTACGAATACAAGTCTCAGAGCGAGTGCACAAGTCGGCGCCGATAACGAAGTAGTACTTGTACGTTCTCGAGACGGCCATTCCGGGTTCCAATGGAATTTGATATTTCACACTTTGTAATACTACACGCTATAAGCTTATGACCACGATTTAGCTTGCGTAGATTGCAATGGGTGAATAAAAATACCAGCTACTTTCATACCCTCTGAAGAACATTGCATTTGGCATTACTCGTTGTACGAGATGTAGTACTCGTTGAGTAAATTAGGTATGATAGCAGGAATGCTTAAAGTATGCCTTCAGGTATTTTTTCAGTATGCTTGTAAGAATGTGTAAGCATGCATGGTGTGTACTAGAAGCATTTCCTCCACATTCTTACTCCACGACAGTGGCGTCTCATGGACTATTAAAGACGTGGGCAAAGTTGCATGAACCCTTTTTTAACCCCCGACCAAAAAAAGGGGTGTTATAAGTTTGACGTCGATGTTTGTCTGTCTGTCTGTGTGTGTGTCTGTCTGTGGCACCGTAGAGCTCAAACGGTTGCGCCGATTTCGATGTGGTTTTTTTTATTTCAAAGTTAATATCCGTGCGGGTGTTCTTAGCTATGTCTGGTTAATATCGATTCAAAATGGACGCCTCCACAAAATGGCGGACAAAATATATCTCCACAACCTACCTCAATATGGGTATCAAATGAAAGCGCTTGACTAGCAGAGTACTATACGCTAAAAAAAAATTGAAATTCCAAGATGGCCGCCACCATAAAATGGCGAATTATATAATTTTTTTCACTACTACCTCAATATGGGTATCAAACGAAAGGGCTTGACTAATAGAATTCTTTGCACTACGACAAATTTCAAATCCAAGATGGCCGCTACCACAAAATGGCGAATTACATTTCTTTTTTCACAACTCCCTCAATATGGGTATCAAATGAAAGGGCTTGACTAGTAGAATGTTGTACAGATAACAAATCCAAGGTAGTCGGGGGTTAATCAAAATTTTTAATTTTGTTCTTGTTCTTTCGTTATCAAGACCTAACCAATACCTTACGAAAGTAGGACTTGGAGGTAAACTATAAGTTATTTTTTTACAGTTTAGAGCGACGAAATGAGCAGGACTTGTGCCGGCATGTAATTTAGGCGGCAAAAGGGACGGACAACCCCATCGCTGCAACAAAATTGACCACAAACGTCACTAGGGCCCTCATCTTCCGGCATAGATCACTTATCCCTGAGGGTAATTACTCTATGGGTCCTGGTAATCATAAATACGCCATTTTTGATACATAAAACGGCTATTAACGGCAGCTGCGACATTCCATAGACACACAATACAGTTTGTTAGTGAGTTTACTTCAGTTTAGGCAGTGCCAGTTATAATACTACCAGCGCCCTGGGCGAGATTTTTTTTCTTTGATTTGACCGCTATACGAGCTAGGCCCAGTTACAGACTGGACACAAAGGGGCACCTGCGCTTGCGGCGTGGTGCCCCTTTGTATCCCGCGCCCTGGACGGTCGCCCTAAGGACGGTTCTGAGTTAAAGGACCTAACGTCTTCTGCGCAAGTTCAAAGTTAGTTAGGAAGTAGAGGCCATCTGAAGCCTTTATCTTTGTGCGAGAAGTATGTGTACCTATCAGCTGTGGGAATAAAAATAAGCTACTTATTTAATAAATGGAGTGACGGAGCCAACCTGTGGTGTGTCTGATGGTAAACAAAACACGTGCACAACAGCACAGTGCCACTCAACTGTTTGAACTTGAAGAGTCCAAATCGCTATCCAGCACAGCACAGGTCATCCAGATTTCCAGATGCATTTGATTTTTCTCTTAACCCTGTAATTGTTTTGTAAACAATGTCCTCAAACCGAAACACGGCAACATTAGTAGTACATCATTTCTTCGCGGTAGAATAACTGTAAAAGGTTCCCCAGGCAGATGTCTTCCGCTGGATGTATGTACATACTTTGTGGGGTGAATCAGTCAGTAATTCTGAACAAAGCCTTGTTAGAACATGTCAATACTTATTGACAATACTCTCCAAACTAGATGATACTACTATTTGCTAATCACTTATTGCTTTTGATTAACCGAGACACTACACAGTCTCCTAGGATTTTCTTTATCTACACGAAAGTAAACATATTGTAATAAACCTAGCAACACCATCTCGGTTTTACCTGCTCAGTTCCCTTTGCCGTCACTTTCCTGGGACAAAAAGTAGCCGAGATATAGAAATTACGTCTTTTATTGAATTAAGAGATTTTAATTAAGTTATTTTCCGTACTATTACAGTTGGAAAAAGAACACTTTTTCCATACTGTAATCTATATTCCAAATTGCAAGCCGATCCTTTCACACATTACGACGTGAATGAACAAAAAACATCCAAATATTCACATTTATCATTATAATATTACTAACATGTAAGTGAGTATGGTTTCCTTCTAGTTTTTTGTTCAGCGGATACCTATTGCCATTCAGCAGGGTAATGTTGCCAGCATTTAGGGCTCCTTTGCGCCAGGACCAGTGCCGGTTATTTGATAAAATTTTACGTTACATTTACATAAAAGCTTATTGTTAAAATGCTTTTCTTATTCAATTCAAATAACAATACAGTAGGTATACCTACCTAATGAGAATAATAGTTTGAACTAATTGCATTTGCCAATAATAAAAAAATCAAGAATGAATGTGTAATAATAATGAAAATTTCTTAATTAATTAATTAAGATATAACTAATCCAATTCAAACAAGGTAATGTATCGCTAAACACATTTCACCGCGTAGGATTACTGTAAATACAGTATTTACATTATTTCACAGGAAAAAATCTATGGTTTATTTATAATCTATGGTTATGGTAATATTTATCGATTATAGATGGCCGAATGGTAATAATATTACAAAACTGAACCTAATCTTAATATAAATAATACATTTGTAACATTAAAATAGTTATTTATAGATTGATTTTGTATACTTTCATTTATGGATATTATAGACTTCCTTAGACATCCTTAGACATATGTGTGAATACAGGAACAGAAATATATATAAAGAGAAAAAATACCTCTTTAGATAGGTAAGTTCTACAAATAAAAATAATATTTTTCGCTTTTTTTCTTATGTATACTTGAAATGGAAAACATTTTCCCGCCATTTTTTCCAATGGCAATGTCTCATGTGCAAAATCATACCTCATAGCTACTTTATAAAAAGAAGGTTCTATGGGATACACTACACCCTGATTCGTTATACCTTTACAGACATAGGGTGTAGAATAGTGGGCCAGGGCTTACTAAATATTGTCAATGTCTGTGCATAATTATTAGAATAAATAAATTTTAATAAGCCTACATATTTCATGTATTAGGACCTAATATCACCTAATTAGGTGATATAAGCCCATTAATAAATTTCAACTATAAATTCTTTGTATCATAACGATTGATGATGAAAATTGATGATGTACGAGTTTGTCATCACCACAAGCTTTGATGAAGGAAAACGACGTGATCCAATAAAGACGGTTTTCGAGGGAATAGAGATGTGGAGTGGTGAATCCTTTATTCTCTCCGTATGACAGAAAACCTCGAGTCCCAGCGGTGGGAACATACAGACGCTTATAGCATAAATACCTACATACTTATGCTTATGCTAGTAACAAGTAAATTGTAGTTAACATTAAAATTTACAAATCTTGTTAATATTTGCTGTGATTTATACCTTAGTTAAAACTATTTGAATACTTAATTAAAACTTCTAATTCAGATTTTAATTTGTTATTGTACCGACCTGATATTTATTTTCTCTTACATTTCTAACTACGTTTTCATTTACATTGACAGAAATAACGCTTTTTTATTTGCTGAAAAAAATTGACGAACCGTGAACACTGAAATCGTAAAATACAATATAAATAAAAACTCACGTTGTCAGTCTATTTCCAAATAGTGTTTCACAAAAGAAGTCATCCAAAAATTACAATATAGTTGACACAGCACTGCTCAAAAATGTAGCTAAATATCTATGCAGAACATCGATGTTTCGCGTTTGAGATCGGGCGCGGCAACCGGCGCGCGCGCAGGGTAAATGGACACTGCTCTCGCTAGCGAACTGAAGAGCGAAGGCCCGAAGGCAAAGAGAAGGTTGCTGATTCGATCTTGCGTTGACATGAACACTGTGCGTTTGACACGCAACAACCTTTTTAGAACACACCAAGAGCCCCCATTGTCTAATTAAGTACATACTTGGCTGACCTGGTGGCTCAGTTGGTAGTAGGTCTGCCTGCGAAGCCGTGGGTCGTGGGTTCGATCCCCACCCAGTGCAAATGTTTGTGGGATGAATTCAAATATTTGTGCTGTGCCTGGGTGTGTTCTATGTATATAACAATTAGTATGTACTTAACAAGCACAAAATTAAAAATTTTGACTAACCCCCGACTACCTCAGATTTGTTATCTGTACAACATTCTACTAGTCAAGCCCTTTCATTTGATACCCATATTAAGGGAGTTGTGAAAAAAGAAATGTATTTCGCCATTTCGTGGTGGCGGATCTTGGATTTGATTTTTTTAACCGACTTCAAAAAAGGAGGTTTCTCAATTCGGCCGTATGTATGTTCCTTTTTTTTTTTTTTATGTGTGTTCGCGGATAACTTCGTCGTTTATGAACCGATTTTGATGATTCTTTTTTTTTTGTAAAGGAGATATTCCAAGGGTGGTACCATGATAAGGAAACCAGGATCTGATGATGGTATCCTAGAGAAATCGAGGATAACTTTCGAAAATTGTAAAGATGACTAGTGCATTAGTTAAGTTTTTGCTTGAGCATTTTAAAGCAGTATAGTTTAAAGATGGTCTGGAGTCGATCTGATGAGGGAACGGGAAGACGGTCGAGGGAACTCCTCGACGGTACATAGTAGTTTGGGCTCGATGAATTTGTATTGATGAGAACTTTTTACATAGATGGGTTGTGACTGTCATTAGTGGTCTGATGATGAAGATAAAGGACAGTCAAGGGAATTTCTTAACGGTTTACAGGAACTACCCAGTGTTTGGGTTTAATTCATGTATTGAGATCTCAACACGAAATCATGTAAATGCATTAGTGAAAACTTGTTTAGCACTAAAAAGGGTAAAATAAACTATTTTTTACAAAAAATTAAACCGACTTCAACACCACAAATAGACACTCAAAAGCTAAAAATAATTTAATATAGGTAATTATTATAACCACTACTCACTCATCCATATGAAGTCGGTGCCAGCCAAATCTAACAGGTAGTAGATAGATACTACTTACCTATGCATACTTACTTACTACCTCGTACATAATATATCTACTAACTTTTTAACTAGCCTGGCACCGACTTCATATGGATGACTGAGTAGCGGTTATAATAATTACCTATATTAAATTATTTTTAGCTTTTGAGTGTCTATTTGTGGTGTTGAAGTCGGTTTAATTTTTTGTAAAAAATAGTTTATGTAGTGTATAGTATTCTACTAGTCAAGCCCTTTCGTTTGATACCCATATTGAGGTAGTAGTGAAAAAAATAATATAATTCGACATTTTGTGTGAAATGTCCACCAATATTTATTTATTTATACCTATTAACCAAAATGTGTGTTCACTGTTACATTTCTAGTGGTAGAGCCCTTTGCAGAGTCCGCCTGGGAAAGTACCACACCTTTGCCAGCTATTCTTCTGATACGTAAGTAGGTACGTAAGTTCTGCCGCCAAACAGTAGTGTTTCCAGATAGATAACTGGGCTAAGAGATGAAACACCTTATATCTCCGGGTACGAGCGCAGTGCAATCAGTAGGTAATGATTGGGATTCTTCATGTTCCGACGGCTGCGTGTCACTGTGATGTTATGGGCAGACGCGTTGCTTACCATCTGGCACATGCCCTGCTCGTCTTGTCACTATACAAAAACAATTTGTAGTGGTCGAAATCTTTTCCCAAAATTTTAAAAAAGTGACAGGTATAATAGGTCCAGCCGATAAAAGTGAAAACTTATTTATTACAAGAATTTTAGCATTGTAGCGACTACAATCCTACTAAATGCGTTGCTAGTCCTATAGAGGTATATATTACAGGCTCCAGTGAATGGTATTCATGCAATTTCATATATTCTGGGTTTTTAAAAAGGCAGATTCTTTTACTGTTTATTGACAAAACTAAAATACAATGAGAACTATAGGTACTACGCTACATTTCTTACTACTTCTACAAAGCACATTTGAGTTATCCGCAGACCAATGAATGTCTAAAGATTATCAAAACGCAATAGCCTATATCCGACTACCAATCGGAAGCGGGCTCAGCATGCTGACGATGGCGGCATTACCAATATAGGTTTGATAAGGTCATGTCGTCTCGCTCTGAATCACCCCAAAAAGAGATATGGTGTCTGGGTGCCCCAAAGAAATGTACCGTATTTTTAATGGAGCTATGACAGTTGACCCTTGATGTTTTCTACCTATAGTCCGTCTTACTTTGGGCTAGCACGAAAGTATCAGGGCTCATTTTACTTTACTAACTATACATAGGTTCACACTACACAATACACATATCTAAAGATGAATCGGGGAATAACATCTATTAGTTGATGATGTATCTGATTGATAACACCTCGTACATAAATCTCAGACATCCAGTATAGACTGCCTGAATCAATTGATTGTTGAAGACATGATATCTCGCGTATTTACCTAGAAAAAACCGATTCACTCTCGATTTGAAGACGCAAGGATTGTAACCATAATTTCTTCGTTCATGTCTTTGGAGCATCAACCTTGAAACGATGTCGCTTTTTCAAGGTACGAGCATTCCCATAGAAAATAGTAGTCAACGCACAAGACCGGGCGAAAAGCGCGTGTGTTTTAATTAGTAGTTAAGTAGTAAGTTGGTAAGTAGTACCTAGGTTCTGGACCCAGCCCAGGGGGGAAGGGGTCATGACCTCATGACCCCCCGCTCCCTAGATCCGCCACTGCAAGAGAGAGTAAGCCGTAGGTAATGAGTTGGACTCTTCATGTTCCAATAGCTACGTGACACTATGCTGTTATGAACTGGTGTGTTGCTACCTGGCGTTGCACCTATGTCCTGTCACTCTAGAGCAGAAACTGAAGAGCTCTAGACTATAAAACAAGAACAATATTAAAAATGTTGATTTATCTCGGATTGTAATTTGTCAAACACTCTACCAGTGAAGCCCTTTCATTTCATACCCACATTGAGGTAGGTACATCTATGTATATAAAAGAAAGTCGTGTTTGTTACAACACTAACTTATAACTCGAGAACGGCTGGACAAATTGCCATGGTTTTTGATTTGTTGGATTTGTTTCTGTCCCGAATAGCAGAATACATCTTAAAAACAATGAAAACTTGATATGTGTAATGAATACTTAATCATTTCAATAAATGCTGATTTGTTTATTTCATGTCAAACATTTGTTGTCCAATCCTGTCAAATAGTGTAACAACTTTTTTTTTTGTGCTTATGACCTGGTTGCTGAGACCTTTAAGCCACAACTTAATTTTTTTCTGAAAACATCATGTGTGCGTTCAGAAATGTATTTTTTGTAAAATGTCTACAAAGTTCAGGTACTGTTATATTTTGTTTGTTTTAGACATTAATTTTCGAAAATTATGTATTAGTTATTTATTTTTAATACCCGAAAATAATACCTAAGATTTATTCTACAGTAAAAACATAAAATCATCGGAAAGGAACGGAATTTAAGGAATAAAAAATCAGGTTATAAGATTAAGGAAATAAATCTACAGGTTAACAAAAGAATAAATGTCTTTTTATAGGTTGCCTGTGATTTTTCTTAAAAAGCTATTCATACGTAGTGGTTATATAGACTTTGTGTGTCTGACTTAGTGGCAAACCATCCGCTTTATTTGTTCTTGCGCCTGACCGAAAAACAATGAATGTCGTTTACCACAAAGTGCTTGTGAATGAAAATCCTATTAATGAATTAATCCGAGTTTTTTTTTCCAATCTTCACAACATAGTTTTCAATCATTTTTTTCTGACATGACTTGAAGTACTCAATATTTTTTTTATTTTTTTTATGAGGCGGTACGAAGTTCGCCGGGTCCGCTAGTAGTGAATAAAAAAAGTAATTCGTAATTTTGTGGTGGCATCGCAATCTTGGATTTGAAATTTGTAATAGTATATAGTATTCTACATGTCAAGCCCTTTTACTTGATACTCATGTAACTTGATAGTAATGAACAAAAAAAAGTAATACACCATTTTGTAGTGGCGCCCATCTTGTATTGAAATTTGTCATAGTGTACAGTATTCTACTACTCTAGTCCTTTCATTAGATACCCACATTGAGGGAGGTTGTGAAAAAATTTTTGTCCGCCATTTTGTGGAGGCGGCCATCCTGATCCGATATTGAAATTCAAATAATTATTTATCAAATATAGCTAAGAACCACCACACCACAGTTTCCATGTGGTGGTTCTTAGCCTTCAAATAAAAAATACCGCATCTAAAACGGGCCATCCGTTTGAGCTCTACGGTGCCACAGACATATACACACAGAGACAGACAGACATCGAAGCGACGTCAAACTTATAACACGCTTTTTTTGGTCGGGATTAAAAAAATTATAAATTGAATATTGGCAAATACAAGTACAAATATGCTACTTGCAGTTGTAAAAAATATAGCAACGTTATTTATAGTTCCGTCTCAAGAAACTAAAACTAACATGTCTTCAAAATAGGGCCTACGAAGCCTTTCAAATCATCGATATAAACCACTAAATGTGCCCTCCCAAACTTCAGCGAACGGAATTATGACATCGTTGAGAAGAGTGAGCTCACTCTTTCTGTTCTAGTCGGTTGCAGGAAGCGGTGAACGCCGGACATTTTTACCTATCACTATTCGTTGTCAACAACCAAAATAAGTAGAATCACAGCATATCTTGCCGCTGGCGATTCTAGGAGTCAAGTAGGTACATTGGTTGTGTATATCACTTACGCTACACACAGAGATGAAATTTATTACCAATTTCAAGGTGCTCAGGGCACATCTGTTGGTTTATATCGATGTTTCAAATCTTTGCCCTGTTTATTAAATTTAAATTTATCAGAAAATATTGTCCTTTGAACATGAACCCTTGTAGGTAATCTTTGTGCATTTATGTTTAGCAGTAGAAAAAACTAGGAACTCACAAACGCGCTTTAGGACGAGTGACAATGCCTACCTACCTACAGTATAGTACAGTATTATACCTGCTTATCTTTGATATCATTTCAACTAATATTCTAACTCACAGGCAAATGAATACCCAACTTTATAAGAAAATTTCCAATCTGTAACTAATAAATAAAATTCCCAATGTAGGTAACGAAAATCATTCTTCTCGTCATTTCCAATGAGTCATATTTTATTCTACTCGCGTGCGCACATACCAGCCTTTTACCGCCTTACTAATTCTATTGCTGTCTCTATAATTTCAGGCTAAAAGAAAAGAGAGAGAGAATCATGCCCATTTAATTTAGGCGGTAGACCCCCGCACCTTGTAGGCAGGATTCTCCGACCATCGTCAACAAATACGTCAAAACGGATGCTATCCTGGTTTCCTGGGGTTTTTTTTTTTTTTTTTTTTTAAATAAAGAGTGACGAGACGATCAGGACATGTGCCTGATGGTAAGCAACATGCCTGACACATAACAGCACAGTGACATGCAGCTATTGGAACATGAAGAGTCCAAATCATTACCTAGCACTGCACTGCGCTCGTCACCCAGAGATCTAAGATCTTATATCTCTAAGCCCTGTCATTTCTCTGGAAACATTGCCCTTCAATCCGGAACACAGTAATGTTTGCACATTACTGCTTGGCGGTAGAATAACTGGCAAAGGTGTGGTACTTCCCCAGGCGGACTCTGCCAAGAGTCCTACCACTACAAACCCCCCTAACGGTGACATCCCTAGCCGCGTAGTTTGCGTTCTCATAATTTACCTGTAATAACAATACCTATGCGTCTATGTGATCCCAGATTAGGTATAAAATATGTTACAACCTGATCCGTTCAGCCGTTCCGACATGATTGAGCAACAAACTCCAAACACCTTCACATTTTTTATACATATAAGTAGGATTTTGACAGAAGATTTACACTCGTACATTTGTACGATTACGTTATGCGGCCTTTTAAGACCTCTGCAGAAAGCATATTTCGGATAATAATTATCATTATTGCATTGCTTCCGTAGTAGCCCACGCACTATGGACGTGTACGCTTTTAGGCATGCTAACTACAGCTAGTATGTATAGCTTAACAGTGTCCTTACACTTTCTGCTCTGGGCAGTGGCTTAACGAGCCTTTGATAAGAGGCCCTGTTTCAAAATTGGTTGGGAGTCCAAAAAAAGGTGAAGATTGTGGATAACATTTACAAATTTTTGCTTCCACGCGTTAGGGGCCTCTGTAGCCCGGGGCCCAGTATAACTGATACGATTTAAACTATGGTAGCTGCGCGCTGCGACCCTGGTTCTGGCCTATAATTTGGTAGGCATTAGAAAGCATCTGAGACTAACTGCCTACAAAAAGCTTGCAGAATTATTTCCCACGCGCTGTTCACTAGTTGCTTTGCATATTTTATCAGGCGTTATCCATCTTTACGAACGATAACGTATCTAATGAAACGTACTTAATGACTGATGTTAACTAGAACAATGTACAACACAAGGAACGATTTATTGGTGTAATAGGTGACTACATGTGTGGACTATGTTATCGCAGATAGCGAATCTGAGATTGCTATCGTTTTGGTAAGGACGCAATGTCGCATCGACGTATCTACATATATGTGAATATTTTAAATACTGCTTGGAATTCAAAGGTTATGAAGTCATCATTCATAGTACCTAGGATAATATTTTAAGGTATGCACCTCAGGACAAGTGAAAAGAGAGCTGGTAACCACCAGCTCAGACTGGTCGACTGGGATGGTCTTTGAATGTCTTTTCACTTTTCCTGTTAAATATTGGAGAAAAATATCTGACCGTATTCTATTTGTTTATTGAGAGACGGGATTAACACAATATATTATGTCATATGCCGTGGAATAAATAATGCCATGGCAAGCAACACCGCTACCGACAACAGCTCAGTGTCATGCAGTAATTGGAACACGAAGATCCAATATCATTATCCCGAATTACATTGCCGTCGTCACCCAGCGATATAAGATGGTTTATCTCTATGCCCTGTAACTCCTCTGGAAATATTACCCTTCAAACCGTAACAAAGCGATGTATGTACATTACTGCTTCGCGGTAGAATAGCTGGCAATAGCTTAGTAGGTACTTTCTAGGTGCAGTCCCAGTTTTAAAACTACCAGTACAAGCACCCTGGACGAGATCTTTTTCTTAGACTTGACTGCTCAATGATTGAGGCTTAGTTATAGACTGGTCTCAAATAGATGCCAACGATTGCGTGGCGCCCCTTTATACCCGGCGCCCTGTGTGGTCGCCCCACTGCGCCCTACCCTAACGCTGGCCCTGCCGAGGTGAACCCTTCAAAGAGCCATACACAATTTTTCCTCAAAATTTGCTACAATTAATTTCAAATGAAAGCAATCATTAATGTCACCCATGTCGTTGTTCCATCATCAGATAGTACCTACTACGCGTTGATAATAGGCAAATACTAATCAAACGATTTAGCGTTATCAGATAACTCCTCGCCGGCATTCTGACAGTGAATATATTATACTACAAGTATTGTAACGTATTTTACAATAAAAATTCAAAGTAGTATCTCAAACTAAACTAACTTTAGCCTAATACCTTGCTCGTACGGTCTAACGTAACCTAGTGTTAGTGTGAAAGTTAATCATAATTGTCTTTATTGATAGCATTTTGTAACAAGTCAATATAAGTGTGTGAACAGTGGCGTGCCGGAATTTCTCGCTACTCCTTCACTATTATAAAGTGTTTTTGGAGTTATTTTTGAGTGGCATTGTCGGAGTACTTATTGGTTTTAAATGTACAACGGAAAATAAAGGTCAGTGGTTTAATTAAATAATGAAGTAGCAAAAGCATAACTGCTAGTTTATTGGGTTTTTATCGGATACACTTCGGTGAGTGTGCAACTGATCTGCATGATCTAATACCACCTTGCCCTTTCTTTTGTTGGACTTCTCGTATCTCAAAAAAGCGACATCGTTTCATGGTTGATGTTCCAAAACCACGTAAATGATGTTCAAATTAACAAACATTATTACGGACCTTGGACAATACTTTCTTAGCGAAAAATGCTCAAATAGTAATTTTGCTCAAAATTTACAAAATCTGTCAAATTCACGGCACAGTTATACAAAAAAAAATCGACTAAAAATAACAGCAAAATATGAGTCTTCTATAAATTACTATGAGACTATGTCAATAACAACCATGGAACACAACTAGTAAGTTTGCTATCTGGATGTTACCGAAGAGCAGTTAGATAAACTGGAACGACTACAAAATTTTTTTATTCGATTCATATTTGGTTTACGAAAATATGATCACATATCTCAATTTCGCCAAAAGCTCAAATGGTTACCTATCCGCCTTCGCCGTAATGCTCACATTCTCTCCTTGCTTTACAAGATTCTGTACAATCCCACTACTCCTCTATATTTAAAAAAACAATTTAAGTTTATTGAGCCTAAATCGTATCCTCTCCGCACCACTCGTCACCTTAAACTCATGTTCCCAACCTCTACCCATTCTAACCTCTCATATAATAAATCTTTCACAATACAAGCTATTTTGCTGTGGAATGCTCTTCCTCTTTCTATTAGGCAAGCCAAGTCCCTTACCATTTTTAAAAATAGTGTCTTTCAACATTATCTTTCCTCTTCCCATTAGGTACTTTTTCTTTTATTGTTTATTTATACATATATATGTATGTTTATATGAATATGTATTTATCTAAGTATATATTTCTGTACTATAAGTATGTTTATTTTTATTGGTTTGAATGAATATTATTGTTATATTAAGTACACCACCTACGCTACAAAATATTTATAGACGTTTCTCCTTTCATGGGTTGCCTGGAAGAAATCGCTTTAAGCGATAAGGCCGCCAATTACTCTGCAAATTTATTCATTTGTCCTGTAATGCTACTATTGTCAAGACCTATTTTTAAGATTTGTAGTTGTAATAAAGTGTTATATTATTATTATTATTTGTTTAACCTGAACGGTTTCTCTCCTTTGGAGGTAAAAAGAAAAATGCACGGGCCGGAGCCAAGTGTGGTATTATTTTTAATTTTTTTTATATATATATATATTTTTTTTTTTTTTTATTTAGTTATTTATCGATAGATAAAAATTTCCTTACTATCCTGGACGTATTCAGTACAACTGCTTTTTGAAGTAATTTAAAGATGGAATCAGGGATGTCAAGTGTATCTAAGCTAGTGTGTAAGGTATTGGGTATTACTCCTGTGGTTGACAATATTACTGGGATCGTTCGGGTGCTATTGATTTGCCACTGTGTTTTGATTTCGATAGATAAGTCGGTATATTTTGCTATTTTTTCGCTATGGGTTGTTTGCAAATTGTGTGTATTGCATACCGCCACATCAATAAGATATGCAGTTTTATTAGTTTTGTTGAGTAATGTGATATCAGGCCTATTAAAATGTACTGTTTTATCGGTGATTATAGTGCGGTCCCAGAAAAGTCTATAGTTGTTGTCTTCCAAGACAGACTGTGGTGTATATTTATAATATGGGACCTTTTCCTGTATTAGCTTATATTTGTATGCTAGAAATTGGTGTATAATAGCTGCTACCTGGTCATGGCGATGTTTGTAGTCTGTCTGGACTATTGCTTTACATGCTCCTGTTATATGCTGTATGGTCTCCGACGCACTGCAGCATCGCCGACACGTGTCTATGATGTTTGGTGTGTGTATGATATGTTTTTGATAATTGCGAGTGTCGATCACTTGGTCTTGAATGGCTATCATGAAAGCTTCAGTTTCTGGGAAAAGCTGTCCTACCTGCAGCCACGCGTTCGACGCTGATTTGTCGACATGAGGCTGATGCAGGTCGTAGTAATGCCTTCCATGTAGAGACTTCTGTCTCCATGTAGCCATTTTGACATCCGAACTGGTAATTATTTCATTGCGTTGTCTATTATTATTTGCTAAATTTAAAGGTGTACATTTTTTGTCACTCTGGATTATTGCGTGGTGTAAAGTGGAGATTTCAGCAAGATCATGAAAATATTTTCGAAGAGTCGAAATTTGCTTATTGTGGAGATTTATTAAGTCAATTAAGCCTCTTCCTCCTTCTAGTCTGGGCAGTGTAAGCCTCTGAATACATGATCGGGGGTGATGCTTCCGATGAGCAGTCATGGTTGTGTTTATTGTACGTTGTAGTTTTGCAAGATCTGTTTGCGACCAATTTATGATACCAAATGTGTATGTGAGTATTGGGACAACATAGGTATTTATTGCTTTGACAATATTTCGACCATTTAGTTGTGTTTTTAGTATTAAGTTCAGTCTGTGTCTAAATTTGCGTATTATTTCTATTTTAGTATGTTTGTCCGATATTTGATGTGCTTGTTGGAAACCAAGATATTTATAAAAGCTGCTTTCATCTAGAGGCTCAACAGTTTCACCTGTATTAAGTATATAAGGTTGCAATACTACGGATTGATTTTGCATTGAAAAGGTTTTACATTTGTCTACTCCAAATTGCATATTTATGTCTTGTGAAAACTTTTGAGTGATGTCTGCGAGTCGGTGTAAGTTGGAAGTGTCATTGCTATAAAGTTTTATGTCATCCATATACATGAGATGTGTCAGAGTTAGTGTACTGTCAGCATTATTGATATTAAGCCCTGCGCCAGATTCATTTAATAATTTGGACAGTGGATTTAGTGCCAGACAAAACCACCTTGGGCTGAAGACATCACCTTGAAATATACCCCGTTTGATGGTAATTTCTTCTGTCGTTATGGTACCATTACAATGTTTTAGAGAAAGTTTTGTGCTCCAGCTTTTCATTGAACTTTTGAAGAATGAAATTATTGTAGGGTTGATTTTATAATGGTTAAGTACGTGGATGAGCCAACTGTGAGGGACTGAGTCGTATGCTTTACGGTAGTCGATATACATAGTGTGAAGATCTGTTTTGTATTTGAAAGTTTGTTTCATTGCAACTGAGTCTATAATTAATTGTTCCTTACAACCTTTGCTAAATTTTTTGCATCCTTTTTGTTCTTTGGCTAATAGGTTATTATTTGTTATATGTGTGTCAATGAGTCGTGAAATGCATGCAGTTACAATTTTATAGATGGTTTGCAAGCAGGTTATCGGCCGATATTTCGCTGGATCTGCTGAATCACCTTCTTTGGCTATCATATGAGTGATGCCTTGTGTGATATAGCGTGGCATTGTATGCGGTGCTTCGATAAATTTACATATGTGACTGTGGAGAACTGGGTGTGTACTAGTAAACTTTTGTACCAGTAGTTATGGATATTATCAGTGCCAGGTGATTTCCAACTGTGAGTGTTTTTGATGACGTCTTTAAATAAGTCTACTTGTATTAATTGTATTGCATTTGATCACAAGCTACTCGCTGTGAATCAGAATCTAACCAGTCGGCATTTTGTTGTGGCTTACTTCGTTTCCCCATATCGCAGACCAGAAGGTGTGCATGTTTTGAGTGTGATGGTGTTGAAAATTATTTGTTCTTAGTGTATTTTGTTGAGTTTGAGTACCTAACTGTCTGTAAAACTGTTTCTCACTATTACTAAAATGTGTGTTTTGACACTTTCTAAGGGTGCATTTTGTATATCGGCGAAGTCGACTAGCTGCTACATTAAGCCTCTGTTTCAAGCTATCTAGAAATTCGGTATCGTTTATGTTGGGTTCTTCGTATCGCGAATGGGTCTCATATTTATTTCTAATATACTGTATGTGTTGCGTTAATCTTCTACTTCTAACTCCTGTTATGTACTGTGACATTCTTCCTATGTTTTGTCTTAAGTGATGAATTTTATTTTCTAATCTTTTCTGCCATGCTGGTTTAGAGCTACGCTGATTTTGAGGAAGCGACGCTGATTCTCGTATTCTACATCCGTTGCATACTGCTGCGGTATAGGCTGCACAATATATGACAGTCTGGTTGAAGATGAAGTTTTTGCCTGAGTCTAAGTAAGTTGGTAATATGCTATTGTCTAAGAATTTTACTATATAAGCGAGTTTTCTAGATGTATTTTGTCGGGGTATGTACGGCCTTGCAGTTGGGTCAGTTTGTTTGTATCTTTCGTATGTTATGTTGAAAATATCTGTAATTTTTTCATTTAATTCTGAATTTGATTCTGTTAGTGTCATTCGTTGATTTGTGTGCGCATTGCTACTAAATTGAGGTTCGATATTATTACCGGTTACAATAGTGTCTTCAGTCGGGCTGTCTGTTTGATAGGTGTTAGTGTATGGCTGACAGTTATCAATGTGTTGTGTTTCGTTTGCATCACATTCAGTAATTTGCAATTCTGTTTGTATTTCTTGTCTGATTTCCTGTAATCTTTGCAATGTTACTAATCCATTCTGGATAATGACCCTTCGTTGGTCAGCTACTCGTTGTTCCAAAATGTGAGCTAAATGGGGAAATTTGTTTATGAAACTGGTGTGTAACGGCTTTCTGTAAGCTGTTCTGTTTTGTTCTATATGAGTTATTCTATAATATGATCTTATTATTTCTTCATTTAGTTCATCAGACCACCTCATTCTAGTTTGAGATGTGGTTGTGGCTTGCAGCGTTTGTGTATTTGACTGGCTGTGTAAATTATTCTCATGTCTGTGTGTCAGGTTCTTGTTTTGTACAAGTGCTGTAGTAACGTCTAGATTTATTTCGTCCAATTTGTCATCTGAAATAAGTTTGTTTCTGAGTATAGCTCTGCGTTGGTCACCTACTCTCTGCCTAGATACATTCATTTGTGGAAATCTTTGTGTGAACTTTTGATGAAGTTGTTCTAAGTATCCTCTTGGTTTGGTACCATTTTCTGTATTTAATAGATATGTGCGAATTATGAATTCATTCATTTCATCCGTCCATTTCTTTCGCGCACTTATATTATCAGTGGTGGGTGCAGCTTCAAGGGCTGGTGCCTCCTGCACAACATCATCTGATCCTACTGAATGAGCCACAGAGCTTGATCTGTAGCTGTAACGGTCTATTTCATAAAGTTGTGGGGAAGAAGAAGGAGAGTTAAACAGGCTTTGCGTTGAAGATGCAGGTGATAAAATATATTTTTGTGTTTGGTCACTGCTTGTTTGCTTATATCGTGTGGATCTCAAGTTATACCTCCTAGTTACGTTAGCTATAGTTTTTGTTATGTCATCTACATCCGTATTCATTTCAATAGTAGTCTCAGTGTCCATTTGCCTAGCGTTAGTCGTTTGATGGTGACCCTCACCCGGAGATTCTTCTCTCCCTGGCCCCACAAGGTACCTGCTTACCATCATCGCCATCCCTCGTAGAGCCGCCGGGCACTTGGGGATTGTTTCTTGGTTTCATTTTCATATAGTGTTAGTGGACATTAAGTAACTCCTCACGCTTGTCCATACATGGGAGTGTGCGGTAGACTATCTTACCAAGTCCGTGGGCGCCACCGTTGATATTTGTTATATTCTTCCGCTGCCAACCCTAAACTAACATCCCACACTGATGTTAGTTGTCCTACCTAAGCCTCAATATGATTATTTATAATATCTATGAGCCCTGAAGTAGCCTTTTTACGTCTTCCCACATCTACCAGTACACATATTCGGCCTCAAATTTACTCCTTGCTGTCCACTATTCTCCTGTCCTCCTTTACTGTTCTTCTACTACTACCTACCCCTCTCCTAGCTCTACGTTCCAGAGCCACGTTAGCCGCACCAGTAATCTTTCAATTGCGTGTCCGCCCCCCACGTGATCAGATGGTCGATCAGGACGTGTGGTTGGTCTTTAGGGGGCTTATTATTATTATTATTAAGTAAGGCATACAGCCATAGATACAGTTAGAGATCCGTACCTACTGCCTGCAAAACCAAATACCTACCTGTCTGTACCTAGTACCTAACCTAGTCTTCACAGGCCAATAAAAAAATTGTATTCGTATCATTGAATTGTATCATTGTAGATAGATGGTGCTGATGGAAAATGCCCATCGATACCTATTTATTATTTAACGCAACACAAAACAATAATTCTAACATTGAAATTTATTTGCAAAAACAACATTCGTAGAAACATAATTTTATTATGATCAGCTGCAGTACGGTCATGTTATGTAATATCCATCCACATTGTAAAAAGAATTATGAATGAGCTAATTTATCATACAGATTTCAGATTCAGATCATTTATTCACCATTACAACATATGTACAAGGTACGTCATGGATACAGAAATAATCAATACTAGAAACAGATATAGTACACAAGTTATTTGAAAGCTTTTAATTTGAGGCTCTGGGCCGGGAGGAGGCAGTTTAGGCAAATGGCAAAAGGCAATTAGGCAAACACTCGATGTCGAGTCGATTACTAGCGGAATCCCAGCCGGTAGTGATCGGCTCTACAGACGAGCACTAGAATTAGATTTTAAATGTACCCAACTCCCTCCTATTTTCCTCTTCTTCTCCTTATCCAAAATATGTGTAAAAAATAATAATATATAATTGTAATGACAAAGATCACGGACCCCGGAGTCTGTGGAGTGGCTAATTTAAATAAAAAAAAAAAAAGTTATTTGAAAATTAATAATTGAAATTTTTAATATTATAAATTTGCATTTGCGTGCATTTTTGAAAATACTGATAGAGCTTATACATTGAATACATACTGTGTTATGATAATGTGCTTCCATGAAATATGGCATCATTAGCTAGACAAAGTTACAAGTAGGTATGTTCAATTTATATAAAACGATAATGTGTCATGATGCCAGTGAGCCAGTCTTACTAAGAGCAATAACGTTACTATAAAGAGAAAAACACGGAATCTCACTACACAGAACGAAGCTGCCAAAGGAATGAATCCAAAATGAAGCTTATCAAAGTCAAAGTCAAAGTTCTTTACTGATAAATGTACAATTTACACGTCAAAAAAAAGATTTAAAATTATTATACCGATATTGCCGATCACTGTAATTTATTTATTTATTCATTCAATGAGCACACAAAACAGAATGTTAAAAACACAAACTATAGCATAAGAGTATACTGTACAGAACTACATTACATTCCAAACTATGTGGAATATAATATTACTGTTAACGTAATTTGAGTAAAAAACTTACGGCTGGTCTAGTCGGGCGTTCAAATCCTACGCGCTCCACTGACTTTTCAAAGTCATGCGTAATGCCGCTAACTTAAAAACGGTGAAAGGAAAACATGTAGGTACTTAGAATCTTTAGAGGTTTTGTGTCATTCACCAACCCGCACTTGGCCAGCTTGGTGGATTATGGCCTTGAATCTCTCCTTGTGAGAGAAGACCCCGAGTGGGAATATTTAGTGGTCGCTGTGGGAATATTTAGTGGTCGCTGTGGGAATATTTAGTGGTCGCTGTGGGAATATTTATTGGTCGCTGTGGGAATATTTAGTGATCGCTGTGGGAATATTTAGTGGGCTGCTTATGTTATGCTAAGGTAATTTGTACCGTCTTTTACGTTACATGTAGAGTAAAGAGCTATCCACCATTACGACATTTACGATTTCAAAAAGACAGTGGTGTGTGTGACATTCGAATGAGGGATACTCGTTCGTGTATATTACAAGAACTTTTTTATTAGCAGTTACACGTATGAGAGTAGTGCTTTATACGAGTATGTAGCGGTGTGAGTCGAACAGAGTTTATTTTGGGTTTATCATAAAACATCAAAACAGGTCCGCGAATCCGCAGCGTTGTGTTTATCTTTATCGCAGTCTCATTGCGTTATCTGTGGTAGCCTGGTAGCCCACACTCTTTGTGCTCAATGATATTCTCGCGAGAGAAAGTATCACTTTACCGCAATGTGAGATGGAGAATTAAATGTAGGTATGTAATGTTTTGTAGTGGTAGGGCTCTTGGCAGAGTCCGCCTGGGGAAGTACCACACCTTTGCCAGTTATTCTACCGCCAAGCAGTAATGTGCAAACATTACTGTGTTCCGGTTTGGAGGGCAATGTTTCCAGAGAAATTACAGGGCTTAGAGATATAAGATCTTAGATATCTGGGTGACGAGCGCAGTGCAGTGCTAGGTAATGATTTGGACTCTTCATGTTCCGATAGCTGCGTGTCACTGTGCTGTGCCAGGCATGTTGCTTACCATCAGGCACATGTCCTGATCGTCTCGTCATTCTTTATTTAAAAAAAAAATGTGGTCCGATATCCGTGTATGTGGTATAATGAAAACTACATTATATCACAACAAACATATAGTTATTATATGTAACCTGGTATTAATTTTACAAATTTTATGACTACACACTAACTATGACTACAAATTTCACGGCTTCCAAGCGGGCGGGACGCTTACCGATTTCGATGGCCTCCCTGACCTTACGGGGTACAAAGAATTTCTCCCGTGCCAGGACCTCCGCCTTATCGAATCGAATAAAATGTTGGGCGTCCGACCTAAGAGCATGCTCCGCCACCCAAACTCGAGTCGGATTGACCGACCGTTTATACGTGAGTGTCCCGTTATCCAAATAAATATGTGTAACAACCACATTAATTTTAATACTAAAAAGGTACGTTGCTATTATTCCTTATTTGTTCTTTCGAAACTTATTATACTATGGAGAGTTTGGATTCAACAACTAGCGTGTAGATTAATTAATAAATAATTTCAATTTGAAATCCTTTTTTATGAAAATAAATATCCACAACCATGGATTTAGTATAAGTAAAACTCTTTGGATACAACTGTAAACTCTTTGGATCTGGATACAACTGAACATCTTTACATCTTTTACTAAGTTCATAAAATTTTGGATTCAAGTTGAGCACAGACTAAGTAGAGAGAAGTTGAGACATGTATAAGAGGAAACTAGGTTTTTAATTTTTTTCTAAACGTTCTACAAGTAAAAGGTAATATTATGCGATATGTATATGAGTATATCCACCTGTAACTTATTTCGTAAAGAAATTAATTACATATATTACGACTCGGCCTGGGAGCGCGATGTAGTTAGTGCAAGGCATATTTTGACTCATCACGTTGAAAAAATCATAGATCGTAGAACTCAAGATTAGCCCTCACAAACTTCAGGGCGCACGGAATCATGTTAACGTTGGGAAGAGTGAGCTCACTCTTTCCGTGCTAGTCGGTTGTAGAAAGCGGAGGACGCCGGTCGTTTATACCTATCGCTGATTTTGATAATTTTTAACATATATATTAAAGATTATGCCTTCATGTGCATTCAAAAAGTGTTCTAATAATTCTAGAAACTCGTAAATCTAATAGAATTACATTTCATGCGTAAGTAATATTTAAAAATATTTTAAATATTTTCTAATTACATATCCATTAATATTTTAAAATGGCTATCATCACCGTCGCCGCTTACACATCACCGTGTGACAGAGAGAGAATAATACCAATTATAACTAGCGTGAGCGAAATAGATGTCTTAGACAGAGACAGATGTCTTAGATAGAGACAGATGTCACAGACGCAGTTTGTTACTAATATAAAGATGTTCAGGGCTAATCTTGAGTTCAACAATCTTTGGAAAAAATAGTACTTTGCTGTTATGGGTAGTGCAGGTGTGTCACTGCATACAAAAAACTGTAAATTTAAACATTATTTATTATGAATATTTTTTATTATTTAATTATACTCATTAATTATTAATAATATCTCTAACTGAACAGCATTAACATGAAAAACTTAAACAAATAAAGTTGAATAAGTTACCAGATAATAAAAAAATATATTCATACATATGTATTAAAAACATTTGTATATGATTAAATAATCCCGCGATCGTCAACTCCGCGACCAAATGTTCCCATCAGGCTTGCCGCATTTCCGCGCTGTATAGCCAGAGAAACGTTTTGGCACAAGTATTGCCCTGATCGAGGGTCTCGGCCATGAATTTTATTATGAATGGCTTCATAATTTGGCTAATTTTAACATATTATATCAAGAAAACCCCAACAATGGCTACGAACAAGTCGTGGCGCGGTTCGTACATTCAATGTACCTTATACTTGTGTTCACTAGAAGCGCGGAGATCTGTATTTAAATCGTTTCTGTCTCAGACATACCTAGTACACTTATGATAGGTATTTGATAAAAAGAATTAGGTGCGTAACATGACGTCACAGAGATAAAATTTGAGTTTGCTCCGCTACGGCCGCTGCGACCGTTCCTACTTATTTCTACCCTTATCTGCATCTGCAATAACAACGAAACCTAATAATAATGTTATTCATTGCTACAATGTTTTTAATAAGTCTCAAAAAAGTAAACGACCTACAACTCTGTACTCTCTTCACGGGATACTTATCCAATGTCCTAAAAATATAAATATGTGTTCTATGTCCAGACTATATCACATTTGAGTTTCAAATTTCAGCCCGATCCGTTTATGTGTCTCGACGTGATTGAGCAACAAACATCTATATATCCAAACATTGACATTTCAGTATTAGTAGGACTAGCTGCGCCTCGCGGTTTTACCTGCGTAGTTTCCGTTCCCATTATTTCCGGGATAAAAAACAGCGTGTGAGTTCTTTTAGAATCTAGACTATATTCTGTGTTCCAAATTTCAGCGCGATGCGTTCATAAGTTACGACGTGATTGAGTAATGAATGAACAGAGGATCTACCGTGGTATTAAAACTGTCTTAGCTATGATATTACTCTCTTTGTTTTTTCGCTTGGAATGATAGAGACAACAATAGAGAGTAGAGGAGCAGATCAGGTTGAAATTTGATACACAATTAGATTATTTATTTACTAGATATCCGCCCCGGCGTCGCCCGTGGTACATTATATAGCACTCATCAGGATCCCGTACATATACAACGGTGAAAGAATGACTGAAATCGGTTCAGTAATTCCGAGAATATCACTTTCAAACAAAACACCTCTTCAGCTACCTGCTACGCCACCAGTCGGAAATTGGTCGTACCAACTCAGATTTAGAAACAAATTTGATTAGCAAAGGTTTATATTCAAGAGGTATGTAATCTGTGATATTCAATGACGCAATCTTAGACACATGCTGTCATGTGTCATGTCAAAGCACGAAACGTACGAAAACTCTCAAAAAAGGAATATTTTTTCCCGATTTTGTTACATTCTTGATTCATGCTCCGCTTCTATTAATAGTAGCGTTATGTTCTATAGCCTACAGCCTTCCTCGATAAATGAACTATCCAATAGAAAAAATAATCTTTCAATTCGGACCAGTACTTCCTGAGTTCCTAGCGTTCAAACAAACTCTTCAGCTTTATAATGTAAGTATAGATAGTCTGGAAGAATACATAGTAGACTACTTCTTCTTCCAGGAAAACAATGAGAACTGGAATTACGTGGGTAAAACCACGAGGCGAACCTAGTTAGATGGACTCATAAAATTGAATGCAAAGAGTTTACATATACTACGTATGGAGTTGCCACAAACGCTTTACACCGAAAGCACGGGCATCTTTATTGCCTTGTCGCTCTTGTGAAATGTCATACTTTTGTCGCGGCACATCACTCTGTGGCCATAGAAAGTATGCACGTCATCCGCTTACGATTGACACAAAGGAACCGTGCGGAAATCTAACTCTATACGTAGTATAATACGAGTATGTGTAAACTCTTTGATTGTATGTTTGAATGACGTGTATTGGCATGAGTTTTTCGGTGATGTTGGGCAGTGCGGTATAACACCGACGCTGGCATTTGGTTTCGTCAAAAAGATCTTCCGAACATTCCGGAATATTAAAAAAAATTGGCAGTCATAGGGACTGCCGATAGACGCGACAACTTTTAACTCAGAATTTGATAGCTCACTTTGGAATCTACGCGGGTGAAACCGGAGGGTGCTGATAGTCTGGAATAAGGCTGGGCTACCTGCTGAAGATAGCTAACGGTGCAGTGGACTGCCCTGAGCTGCTGGAGCGAGTAGGTCTCAGAGTGACAGCTGATCCTAGGAGGAGGCCGTGCTCACTTTTTATACCCATAGCTAACACTAACTACAGGCAAAATAGTTACCTGCTGAGAGCGAGCCGGAGTTTCAACAGTCTGCTTGCAAAACATGATCTTGACGTATTTAATACCTATGTTAAACAATGCAAGAGACTTCTAACACAGGAGTACTTTGTTTAGATACAATGTGTTATGTGGTATTGTTTAAACCTTTTTTTTGCTATTTTTATGTTTGTTTTTATGTTAAAAAACGTAATATTTCCTAAAACTAAATAAACAGTGAAAAAGTGTTTTAAGACTATAAAACCGGTGAAAAGTGTGCCCGTCACAAGTTCTTGGACACTACAAAGACAGGATATAAGAAAAAACTGGCACTTACAAGTTTTACAAGTTATAATCCAGTGGAACCAAGAACGAGCACCATTTCACGATCCACACAGCACTAACACCAAATGACCACAATTACCACTGAAATTGTCGTCGCTGCACAACACATACACTGTGAGTGATATTATAACCGTGTACAATATCCATAACTGACAAAACTACTACATATTTACATAATTGTTCCGTATCCAACGGCTGTTCACTATTTACAACAAAAATAAGGTACTTATGAATTACAAACCAGCCACAATAAAAACAACCATAGAAAGGAACGCCGTACGCCACGAATCGAAAAATATATTAAAACGCCACCTACTGGCGATCCGAGGTACTAGATCGCATAGATCAGTCAAAGTAATTTTATTGATACAGATAATCAAATTGTGAAAACTCCCAAGACAAGTTACGCCATCTGTTATAAACCAAAGGAACTTTATAGACTTTAGATCGATAAACAGCCACACAAGAACAGAGCGGATTTTGTGGTGTTAAAACTAGAAGAAATTGTTAGCAAACGATTAAAGAGGGCGCCAGTAATTTTACAATTCTACAATGAACGAATCAATGATTGAAATGTTGAATGCGTTACGAGAACAAATAAAAGAAGACACAGAAAAATGCCTTAAACAAGTTGAAGAAATTTATTACCCAAACAATTAATAAAAAAATAGATGAAAAATTTAACAAGATAGAGTCAGATATAGAAGAGATTCAAAAAATTCAAGAGGATCACGGAAAAAAATTAGAATATTTTGAACGGAAATTAAGGCAAAGAAACTTAATTTTTCGGAATAGCAGAAGAGGAGAAAATTATGTCGAACTAGTTGATATAGTACTTCAGATAATACACTTGAAAATGGAAATACAGTGCGACAAGAACGAAATAGAGTTTATTGGAAGGATGGGAAGAAAAAACACTAAACCAAGACCCATAAGGGTGACACTAACAACTTTTGGGAAAAAGATAGAAATATTACAAAAAAAATCGTCACTTGAAGGATCTGGTTCCTACGTAAAAAGAAGATTATCCACCGGAGGTCTTAGAAAAAGGAAATCTCTGATTCCTCAATTGCTAGAGCACAGAAAAATGGAGTAACGGCTATCCTAAAGTACGACCGCTTAATTGTAAATAATAAGAGTACAAACAAAAGGGCTCTATCTACAAGTCCATCGGATGCGTCTGTTAGCAGTAAAAATGCGTTAGAAAGACCTGCTCAAGCAGCAAAGAAAACCAAAACTCTACCACGAACACCATCAGGCTCTTTCTACAGCAAACAACCAAAAGCCACCATTTCCATTCAAAACACAAGTCCCTCTATCACCTCGTTCATGAAAAAGTATCTCCACGGGGAAAAACAAGCCTGACAAATGACAACAAAGAATAGCAACTAACTTCGGCACCCAAAATGGAAGAGATATTGTACGGAAGAGAAACACACTATCAAAAAGTCAAGTGAAAACCAAGATTTAACACTCCCAATACGGGTGGTCGCCGCGGAGTTGAAGACCATAACCCTCCATTTAAGATAAATAACTACGATAGAAAATTCAACTGTCAACGAAATTCTTTAATAATTTCATCAAGAGAGAACGTATCATCAAGAGCACAGATTAAAATATGTACATATAATATACGCTCCCTTAAAGCATGCAATAGAATAGTAGAGTTGGAGTATGCCTTAAGTTTTATAACATACGATATTATTGGATTAAGTGAAGTGAAAATTAGTAATGAATGCATAATAGAAAAACATAACTACATATTGATGTATAGAGGGACAAAAAGGCAGAAACGGAGTGGGGTTTATCGTTTCTTCAAGCCTCAAAGATTCTATTCTCGATTTTAGAACTTATTCAGACAGAGTCGCTAGGTTGGACGTGAAAACTGAAAATGATATTATAAACATAATACAGGTATATGCGCCCACAGAAAAGCTCAAGATAAAGACGTCACAACATTCTATAAACATTTAATTACAGCTCTAGAATTTACTGGCAAAAATACGATAATAATGGGTGACTTTAATTCTAAAATAGGAATCCCGTTAAACGAAGAGAAAGAAATCTGTGGTCCATATGGTTACGGGCATAGAAATGAAAGAGGTGAAATTTTGATGGCGTTTTGCTTCGAACATGGATTTACAATAGCAAACACGTTATTTAAAAACCATCGAAGAGAAAATGGACATGGAAGTCGCCTGACGGAAAACACTCAATGAAATTGACTTCATACTTGTTAAGCAAAGACATAGAGTATCGAACATTGATGTCTTACCAACCAAATTTTCCACGGATCATAGAATGTTACGTATGTCATACAATGTGATTATTACTTCCAAAAAACGTCGAGACTACGGAAATAAAAAAAAAAAACTATACCCCAATAGAAATCGAATCTTTGAAGCATCTGATGGCTCTACAAATACAAAATATAATTAAAGAAGAGATCGACACATTCTACCGCGCTTTAATTACAGCAATTAAAAGGTGTACAACAAAACTACCTAAAAATAAGAAACAAGTAGAGTTAATAACGATGAGTGATAAAACCAAGATGATGATAGATGAGAGAGAACGTTTGAAAAATATATCTCCAAGAACAAGAGCACAAAAAGATAGACTGACATATTTACACAGGAAAATAAAAAAAGCTATCATAACAAACAAAAAGACCATAAAACTAAAAAGTTTAGAAAATGAGTTAGAAAAACGGAGCTCTACAAAATACACAAGAAAAAACTTTGACCACAGGAAACAATGGATACAAACGATACAGAATACAAATGGGCAAAAAATTACAAACAGAAATGATATACTAAAAGTAGCAACACAATTTTATTCATCTTTATACTCTAATATGGATAATTTTCAAGTATCATGTAAAAATCTTTGAAGTACCATCGTTGCTAGTCCAGGAAGTGGAGCATGGGATAAGCCGTCTAAAGAAAACAAAGCACCTGGAGAAGACGAAGTATCAACAGACACCATCATTGCTATGTTAGAACCTCTGGCGCCTCAGCTAACACAATTATTTGATAAAATAATAAGAAGCGAGGAGATTCCTGAGGACTGGCAATATTCCGTGATTACTTTATTGTATAAAAAAGGAGACCCAAAAAGCATTGAAAACTATAGGCCGATCAGTTTACTTCCAACTCTATATAAACTGTTCTCGTCTGTTATATTATTTAGAATCACTAAAACACTGGACGAGCAGCAACCACGAGAACAAGCGGGATTTCGAAAAGGCTTCTCTACTATAGACCACATTTACACTTTGACGCAATGTATCGAAAAGTGCAACGAATACAACAAAATCATTTATATTTCATTTATAGATTATTCAAAAGCATTTGACTGTATTTCCCATAAACACCTCTGGGACAGTCTAATAGAACAAGGCGTAGAGCAAAAATACGTTTCTATTCTGAAAGCAATTTATACTAAGTGTCAAGCAAAAATCAAAACAGAGAGCATCGGGCCACCGTTTCCGATAAAACGTGGCGTTAAACAGGGCGACCCAATCTCACCTAAGCTATTTACAGCAATTCTAGAGTCGGTGTTTAGAAAACTAGATTGGTCAGACCACGGACTGAACATAAACGGTGAACGGTTGACACATCTTCGCTTTGCAGATGACATTGTCATTGTGGCAGAAAACGCTGACAGTCTACAGTACATGCTTGAAACTCTAGATTCTGCAAGTAGAAATATCGGTCTTGAAATGAATCAATCAAAAACAAAAAAATGACAAACGGAACACCAAAGCCTATCAAACTTAATAATAAGGAAATAGAGTATGTCAGCGAATATATATATCTTGGTCATATGATAACATTTCTGGACTCTACCAGCAACGAAGTTGACCGCAGAATTGCTATAGCATGGAGGAAATACTGGGCAAATAAAGATGTGTTTAAAGGTAAAATTCCAATACACCTTAAAAAACGGCTCTTCGACAATACCATCGTACCGTCCTTGCTCTACGGTTGTCAAGCGTGGGCGCTAACAAATAAAATTGTAAAAAAAATAGCTGTATTTCAGAGAGCAGTAGAGCGGTCGATGCTGGGCTTAACACTAAATGACCGTATCAGAAATGATGTTATTAGACAGAGGACCAATGTGTTGGACGCAGTGACGATGCTCTGTAGGCTCAAGTGGAAGTGGGCTGGCCACGTTGCACGCGCTAGAGACGGCAGGTGGAGCGAGCGCATCATACACTGGCGGCCCAGAGACACCACGCGGGACAGGGGACGACCGCGGAGAAGATGGTGTGACGACGTCATGGAAGTCGCGGGTGTGACCTGGACTCGCCTAGCATTGGACAGAGCGACATGGCAAAAATGGAGGAGGCCTTCATCCATAATTGGGTGCCTAGGAAACAAGCTATGTCGTAATGATTTAAAAATATAAGATGATCTGTAATATCCTAAGGCAAATAAAGGCTATTTTATTTTATTTTTTATTTTATTTTTATTTTATGTTAAAAGTCTACTAGATTTATTTAATCTTTACTTTTATTTACAAGTGGAATTTTATAATTGGCCTTTTGGACCTATTATGCTATAATTTTTTGTACCTAGCTGTAAGATTCCCTAACTTAGTAAAATAAAAATAAAATAAAATAAAAATAAAATAAAATAAGTCTTCAAAGCATTTTCGTCTAAATAAGTCTTCTAAGCATAGCCATCTAGACTAAATGGGCATGGTTAGAACCGCGGCCATCTAGTCTAGATCAGGTCTATAAGCGCCCACCGATCCACCCTCGCCTTCGTAGTGTCCAAAGCGAGCTATGTTAGCTACGCGTTAATCTCGAATTAACCCGAAGATTTCTTTCATTTACGAGCGTGACGCTTGAGCTAAATTCGCAACACACAAAAAATCTAGGTGAGGTGCGGTAAAATAAGTTTTCCCTTCAATAAAGACGGTAAAATGTACTAACCTTTTGCTTAGTTAGCGGTTAGATGGTGTTATGTGAAAAAATGTCGCACAATATTTATTTATTGATAATAATTAACATACTCATATCGCAAATGTTACGGATTTTACTATAGGTAAATGAATGTATTTTACCGTAAAATTTTCAACACCGTCAGATTCTAATCTAACGCCTGAGATTATAATCTTACAGCCGGTTAGGTTAGTTTGCAATCTGACGTCGATAAATTACAATCTGAATGTTCTTACAATTTGACGATGACATGTGTAATCATAACACACAGAGCAAAGTCGAGGAATTCAAAACAAGTTGCTTTTAGGATAATGTAAAAATTGATTTATTGGTATCATTATCGTGGATTATTTATCCTTTATCTTACAATCAGGAATTATGCTAAGTTCAATAAACCCACTTGAAGATTTTAATTTTTCCGCGTACTGTCACACTAGTAGATGGATACAAACTATTTATTGTTCCACAAACTAATAGACCACAGGCCCGTGAATAAAATGTATGGGTCAATTGAACCAACAGGAGACCTATGTAGGATGATAGAAGGGTATAAAATAATATGTAATATGTATTCAGCACTATCTGTCTATCTATATATGCGTCACTTGTAAGCTGTCCAACTGAGTGCAGTTGAGGAGGGGGGATTGCAACCCTCGATCATTTCTCCTTGTCGCATAATTTTTGTACGGCGTTGCCGAATAATGGATTAAAAGAGATATTGTCAAGAACAAAATGTAAAATTTTGATTAACTACCACGGATATATTATTTGTATAACATTCTACTAGTCAAGCCCTTTCATTTGACACCCATATTGACGGAGTTGTGAAAAAAGAAATGTGTTTAGCCATTTTGTGGTAGCGGCCATCTTGGATTTGAAATTAGTCATAGTGCATCTACTAGTAGTATTCTACTAGTCAAGCCCTTTCATTTGATACCCATATTGTGGAAGTAGTGAAAAAAATAATGGAATTCGCCATGTTGTGGTGGCGGACATCTCGAATTTGAAATTTATCATAGTGTATAATATTCTACTAGTCAACCTTTCATTTGATACCCATATTGGGGTAGGTTGTGCAGAAATATTTTGTCCGCCATTTTGTGGAGGCGGCCATCTTGAATGTATATTAACCAAACATAGCTAAGAACATCCGCACATTCAAATGAAAAAAACACATTGAAATCGGCCTATCCGTTTGAGCTCTACGGTGCCACAGCCACAAACACAGACAGACAGACATCGACGTCAAACTTATAACACCCCTTTTTTGAGTCGGGGGTTAAAAAAATAAAAAATGTAGATTAAACATTTTTAATTATTAGTTTGTCGGAAAAATCCATGATTTTCCGACGATTTACGGAGTAAATTAGGTCATCTATACTAATCTATACTAATATTATATACTTATACTAATATTATAAAGCTGAAGAGTTTGTTTGTTTGAACGCTAAGATCTCGGGAAGTACTGGTCCGGATTGAAAGATTATTTTTCTATTGGATAGTCCATTTATCGAGGAAGGCTATAGGCTATAGAAAATAACGCTACTATAAACAAAAGCGGAGCATGAATCAAGAATGTAACAAAATCGGGAAAATATATTCGTTTTTGAGAGTTTTCGAACGTTTCGTGCTTTGACATGACACATGACAGCATGTGTCTAAGATTGCGTCATTGAATAGCACAGATTACATACCTCTTGAATATAAAACCTTTGCTAATCTTTTTTTTTCTAAATCTGTGTTGGTACAACCAATTTCCGATAGGTGGCGTAGCAGGTAGCTGAAGAGGTGTTTTGTTTGAAAGCGATATTCTCAGGAATGACTGAACCGATTTCAGTCATTCTTTCACCGTTGTATATGTACGGGATCCTGATGAATACTATATAATGTACCACGGGCAACGCCAGGGCGGGCATCTAGTTTGATTATATACGGCATTGGTTCCATACAGTTTTAATACCTCTTCTAATACATTATTTCGCAATGCCGTACAAAAATCATGCGACCAGGAGAAATGATCGAAGGTTGCAACCTCCCCTCTTGAATTGCACTCAGTTGAACAGCTTACAAGTGACGGCATAGTGCTGAATCTTATTACTTTATACCCTTCTATCATCCTACATAGGGTATGGAGACCTATGTAACATAGGTCTCCTGGTCGTCATATGACCCATACATTTTCTTAACGGGCCTGTAGTCTACAACATACTATATATACTCTTACATTTTACAGTTCTAGGACAGTACCCGCGTAATCCCCATTCCCGTGACCTTGCCGAGATGAATATAATCTGTGTTACAAATGACTACCTGATCCGTTTTGTCGTTCCAACGTATAGAACAAAAGTCCAAACTTTCGCTTTAAAAATATTATTACCATGGACGTATAAAAAAACGTCAGACGTAGTCTCGCTAAAACAAAAACTGTGACCATCGAGTCGGCCACATAATATGCACGTGTGCGCTGTCACATACAGGCTACTTGTGTATATGTGTACGTGTCAGCCTATCAGTGACAACCTGACACGTGCAAATGTGGCCGACTTTAGTGACACAGTTTTTTTTAGCGAGACTTCGTCCGACTTTTTTATATATCCATGGTTATTACGATAACAACGGTTGATTGTGTAATAAATAATTAATTGTAACTGTGAAATCGGGTTTACTTATAAATAATCGATTACCTAATGCGACCAACGATTATGAGCTACTATTAAAATTCTATTGTTAATGTTTCCATGTTGAGTCATGGGTATTTTATTCTGAAACGGGGTCTGTAAGAAAAACTTGACCAATATTGTAAGCACGACCTGAAAAATACATAAGAAAACATAAATATGTACATAAGGAGCCAACTATTGTCGCTGCTGGGCCTTCGGGGGGTCTGCCGCTTAACTAAAACTGTCTTCTCTTTTCTTTTCGCTTGAAATGATAGAGACAGCAATAGGAAAGCGATAGCCGATTTAGTCAGGCGGTAGAAGGATGGGCCTTCTCTCACAAGCTCTTAATCCATGACATGGTCATTGTGATCGATCTAAATGGCCAAGGGGCATAGAGGTGCGATAAATTCCTAATGATTTTCAATTGACATTGGTTCGAATACCAGCAGGTGAAGTGTATTTTTGCACTTCAATTTTAGTTTTTACACCATACACCATGGTCATAATCCATCACTCTGGTCTAGGGTGACATCACTCTCGTCCAGGTGGACGTAGGTATTTCCAAGAATATACCGATTTCCTTCACCATTAATAACAATGGTGATGAAAAACTTGTAGCTATATCTGCAGTTTTAATACAAGAAATATTGCGTAAAAAATGAGAACCAAAAACCTAATACTTATACCACATAAGTAACTAAGTAATTGTAGGTACATACATAGGTACTTTTCATACAAAGACACACCCAGGCACAGAACAAACAAATTTTGCCAGTTATTCTACCGCCAAACCGTAACGTTTTGTACGTTACGGTTTTACATTACTGTGTTCCGGTTTTAAGGGAAATGTTTCCAGTGAAATTACAGGGCTTAGAGATGTACGAGTAACATCTTAAATCTCTGAGGGACGAGCGCAGTGCAGTGCTAGGTAATGATTTTGGACTTTTCATTTTCCAATTGCTGGGTCTCACTGGGCTGTTATGTGGCAGGCATGTTGCTTACCATCAGGCACATGTCTTGCTAGTCTCGTCACTTCTTTAAAAAAAAACGTATTCAGTAGGAAAATATTGCTCCCGGAAATCAAACCCAAGACCTATGTTTCTGCGGGCAGACTACTAACTGAGCCACGAGGCTAACCGAAATAGAGTCCCCGAGTTTCCCACATTCCGCGAGCACACTATACCCAGTATCTCTAAATGAAACAAGTGAACAGATCTTCTGATTAAACCATTATCTTATCACGAGCCCCTCAATGTTATCTGTGTTTAGTTACTCGGCTGCCAGCGGCCGCTAAGAACCTCTACTTCTTGTGTTGTTGCTCTAAAATGGTTCTGTGATATCAATAGAAAACATTAGTTTTGTGATTGTGGAAGTGCGTGGAGGTAAGGATATTGTGACACTTTCCCGGAATCGTAATGCATCGTGAGATTTGTGACTGAAGATTGGAAAGGAAGGCAGTCACGTGGAATCGTTATTTGCTCTTCAAATTATTTAGTTTTATTATTAAGTATGTAATTAGTCATAGGTTTTCGTACAAGGCCTCTTTATGTCTCCACTTTTTGGGTGAGTCTTACCTTAAACCTTTCACGTGGGGAGTGGGGGAAAGTCAGGAGAGATTCATCGTCTTCATCCATCACGCTGGCCTAGAAGGACCCGCTACCGTCTGACAGCATTTACTGACTCTCTCTTCAATAGTGTTTTGAATAAAAAAGTGTATATGTTTAGGTACTGATGCATGTACGCTAGAAGTTAATACTTTTTCTAGTTATTAGTTCTATAGTTTTATTAGATTTTGTATTTCTGTAATCTATATGCCTGGTATCCACGACACAGGTTGCCTAGTGTGGGTCCCAGTGTACACATGATTAGATACTATTTCTGAACATATTATGTGAGTAAGCTATATTGTTTTAAGTAATGTTTTTAAACTGAATAAATAAATGTCATATTATTTCATCTCTATTCATCGTGCTAAGAAGTTTAGCTTCAACATGCTTCAACCATCTACATAACATCTTCAACGCAAGCTAATAATTGAAGCTTGAAGTTAGTTACGTTCATTAACATCATGATTAGCTAGCTACCTTAATGGTCTCGGTTTTTAATGACGTGTGCGCGTCTCGTAAAAAATACTCTCATCATTTTTCCCTAACTCGCCAAAATAAGTATACATCAAAAATATACCAATAGCATTAAATATAAGTAATCCATATGACATTCCCACTGGTCAGACTCAGGAGTCTTCTCAAGGAGATAATGAAGGTTATCTTATCACAATCCACCACGCTGCCTAAGTGCAGGTTGGCAGACGACACATGTCCTCGAAAGATCTTTCTTCGAGCATACCAGTTTCTACACGATGTGTTTGCTCACTGTTAAATCCAATGATGATGACAAAACTGTAAATCTTCATTTTAAAAACACTAGGTGCAGGTGAAACTTATGGCCACAAGGTTGTGAAACCAAACATTCTCGTCACTAGGCCACCATAGTCCAAGATCCCAGAGCCGCCAGACGTCACGTATTTTCTGATAGATGAAATGTGAACGATTGAGTACAGTTAGTACGTACTACCCGCTAACTTGCTTAGACGGCCAATTTTGAGATATGGGGTCCAGTAGATAGATGCATTACTCACTTCACGTATTATCTGATAACTGATTTTCACGTATGTTATAGGCAGTATCTTTAAAAATAAGGCCCCGATACTCCCAGACACTTTCCGTCGGCCGTTTTGCCTATTATTTTGGGAGTTTTAAACTGGGACGGGCCCTTATTTTTAAAGATACTGGCAATAATATGCGTGAAAATCAGTTATCAGAAAATGCTTGAAGTGAGTAATGTATCTACTGGACCCATATCTCAAAATTGGCGTCTGGCGGCCCTGGGATCTTAATCTACCAGGTACTAGGCTTGTACCATAATAATAGCAATGTCTTAAGCTAATTGTGTTAGGAGAAATACCCTCTGGTTAGGTAGACGTCGCATTTGACCAAAAAATGTTTGCTTGGATGCAGATAAAACATCCTCACTATATTTCCCAACACTAGAAGCTGCTAGTCGATGTGTGTGCAAACCTGACTTAAATTCAATTATGTCTATTGGAGTGCGTCACAAACGTCGAACACTATCTAGCAATTTAACTAACCATAACAATTTTGGTTGTTTTTTTATGACGCGGAAGTCTTCTGCATATACATATTTGGAATGCGGTGGTCAGTGGGAATCACACCCACTCGCGTTATCAATGTTTCATGAGCCATTTTAGCCACAGAGATAGAGATACCAAATTATACATATTTTGAAAGCATATTTTTCGAATAAGAAACTTTGAAGTACTTAACTGGCCTAGGAGGAGTCAGTATTATAACATAATTATGTCGGTACTCTATTATCTTCGTGCTAGGTAACTTACTTTTGGCATTTCATCGCACAGAATACGTAGAGAGTAGAAAATGTTCTACATTTTAAATATTTTCCACACTGTTAAAAAAAAATTTTTTTTACAATTTCTTATACTTGTCTGCTTAACTGATTGAATTTAAATATAAAATTTGATTATAGCCTCAGGGCTGATAGCAAATGGATAAAAAGAAAAAAAAACTTATTGGATTTGCATCTTTAATCATAAATAGCTCGAAATCATTTGAAAAAGTTTGATTCGCACTTTTATTTCACGGTACAGTAACACAGTCGGGTTGTAGTTTAGTTTATGATATTTACTTAAATGAAAAGTCTTTTCTTGAATAATCAGAAAAATGTATGTCATTATGTCAAGTTCAGTCAAGTCAAAGATATTTGTTGTTTCTTGTTGTTGACTCTAAAACAATCAAAATCAATCAATCTAATATCCAAATATTTGTTGTTTTAGAGTTTATAGCTGGGCCTGTGAACTTGTTTTTACAAAGCAAAATAAATCTTTCAGATCCATTCGGTAGATCGGGAGATTAAAACGTTCAAACAATAAAAAACAACTCAAGCTTATGAACTATATTCTCATAGGGTTTGTGTGAGAAGGAGAGAGTTAACCCCATAATCCACCACGCTAGTTAAGTGCAAGTTGGCGAATCCCATGTCCTCGAAAGATGTATTTCTTATGCTGGTGGTGGTCTGCCCTCATGATATTGTTTTTAAGCTTTCGCGATTTGAACACATAATCACGATTTAATTCATTGTTTAAATACCTCGACGTTTCGGCAGCGTTACAACCGCCGTGGTCACGAGAAGACTGAAGAAATTTATTATGAGGTATTTAAACAATGAATTAAATCGTGATTAAGTCCTGTACATTATAAAGATTATGCCCTCATGATGTTATCCTGCATTATTAAAGCCAGTGGCGCGGACAAGCTTCTACATGAGCCCATGGAAAATCAGAATCAGAATCAGAAAATCTGAGGCCCAGGTGTGGTTTGAACCTACACAATTCTTATTTGAATTTTTAAAATAGTGAGAGTCTACCGCCTAACTAAAACTGTCTTAGCTTTGACATTGCTCTCTTTTTTCTTTTCGCTTGAAATGATAGAGACCGCAATAGCAAAGGCCAAAGCCGATTTAGTTGGGCGGAAGAGCTTTTGGACGTCCTCGCTACGGCTATAGTATAAAACATTATACTGATATTTTGTAAACAACTTAAAAAAAAGGAGGATTTTCTCAATTGTGAATCGATTTTGATGATTATTTTGTTGTTCGGTGGATCATACCTACTTCAGAGATGGTTCCATAAAATTTTATCGAAATCGGTTAAGCCGTTTTTGAAAAATTATCTAAAATTTGCTTAACTGGATGTCGTCGTAGATATTCGTACTATTGCTATTTCTCAATAAATAAGAAATTTTGTCGGGTTTCTAAGTTTAGTTTTGTATTTTCCGTGAATTATACAAAACCTAATTAATACATAGCGTAAATTCTGTAAATATTTAATATAACGATATTTTAAAAAATCATGTGCCTGCAATGTTCACCCAGAGTAGCCTATTTATACGTTATATCACATTTATTTTTATCTCCAACACGTTATACGGCTCAGATCAACGTCACATTCAGGCAAGACAGGAGACAGATATCTGTTAAGACAAGATCATTTTACAAGCAACAGAGTGAAGAGTATCTACTTGTAGTTTTTTGGTATCTGTCGGTATCACAATGCTTATAAATATAATAATATTGTGTCGTGATGATTGTGGTACTCCTTCGAAACGGTTTAACCGTTTTTTTTTCTTTTTTTTTTAGGCGAATATCTTAAGGTCGTTTTAGATCATGCTGGCCAGTTGCACGCTCTCCGTAGTCGTCACTCTACTAAAGTCAATCGTGAAACGAATAAACAAACTAGGTCTTCATAGATAGGTCTTCAAAAATGATATTGAGGTTTCCAATAAAAAAAAATCTAAACTGAGTAGTTTGGGCGAGAGACTCTTCCAAAGTGGTAAAATGTGTCCCCCCCCCCTGTAATTTCTAAAATAAGAGAATGTCAAAATAAAAAAGTGTATGATGTACATTTTTTTAATAATAATAAATATTGGTGGACAATTCACACACAACACCATCTGACCCCAAACTAAACAAAGCTTGTACTATGGCGGCCAGATAGCTGATATAATACTTATATAGTTTTAAATACATACTTTTTATAAATAGAAACACCCAGACACAGTGCAAACATTTGAATTCATCACACAAATATTTGCACTGGGTGGAAATCGAACCCACGACCCTCGGCTTCGCAGGCAGCGTAACTACCCACTAAGCCACGAGGCCAGTCCATTACCATGTAAACTATCAACGAAAATTGGTTTGAATGAGATCTAGTTAGTAGTTTTATTTTAATACGTCATAAATTCACTATTGGCTTAGTTGGTAGTGGCTCTGCCTGCGAAGCCGAGGGTCGTGGGTTCGATCCCCACCCAGTGCAAATATTTGTGTGATGAATTCAAATGTTTGCACTGTGTCTGGGTGTTTCTATGTATAATAAGTATGTATTTAAAACTATATAAGTATTATATCAGCTATCTGGCTGCCATCACACAAGCTATGCTTAGTTTGGGGTCAGATGGTGTTGTGTGTGAATTGTCCACCAATATTTATTTTATTATTTTATATTTATTGTTAACAAGAACTTTTATATTATGTTACTTGCTGCTACGGAAGCTTTCATGGGCGAGTCCGACTCGCACTTGACCACTTTTTATCATTTTGATGAGTAGGTAGAGATGAAAATACGCGCGAAGCTTATCCTTGCCATACGAGTACGTTCGGGCGGAAGTGGGCGGATTCTTAGCAATTGTAGCGGATAAGCGGATATCTTGAATACCTCTGCACCCATTTCGTTGACACTAACAGACTAAAGCCGTTACCTGAGACGAAGTTAATGTGCGTTACGCTAAAAATAATATAAAATAATACTTCAAATCAATCGTTTTGAAAGATACGTTGATAATTACACTACATATTCTTTTGTGTGTGTCTAATATTTGACGTTTTATACAAACAACCACCGTTTGACCCGTTCCCGTTATTTCCCCGGGATAAAACATTTTCTTCCAGACTATTATCTATCTGCCTTTTAAATTTCAACCCGATCCGTTCATACTTTACGACGTGATTGAGCAACAAACATCCAAACATTGACAATAGGCGTGACGATAGGTCCTGCAATTATATTAAATTATTTCATATAATGGCAGTATTTAAATAGAATAAAAATGTACCAATTTAAATTTTGATATTCTATAGTTTAACTTACTTTATGATCATTCAAAGCTGGATGGGGAAGTCCATTTATTTCATTTTAAGTCCATTTATTACAAACGCTATTGCGTTACTTTCTTGTGTACGCTTCAAAAACTCAAAAAAGTTCTGCACCTATCGAGCTGAAATTTTAGAATGATTTATAATCCGCATCAAGAATTGTTTTTATCTAGTTTTTGCATCACATTGTGCCACAGCGAAGCGTGGCAGGGGGGGACCTACAGCTAGTTTTATATAGCTACCATACAAACTTTACGCGCGACGCATAGAAAATACGACAGTGTGACGTCACGTTTCTGTAGTGATTTGTATGAAGCATTTTTGAGAGAGTCGAAAATTGTGATTTTAAATTCGTGATATCACGGGAAGTTTTTAAGGTAACAAAGTAATTCTTTCACCTATGTTTCAGTTATTGAGTAGCCATTTGATGGCACATTAAATCAAAAATGAGTCGTCATGCCTATTATAAGACATAAGTAGGATAGGATTATATAAGTCATGACAGTTTTATTGTATAAAATATTTTTTGGTATGTTTTTTTAATTTTCGTTTAATTTATTTACATTGACATTATACTTCTATACCTGATCATCTATTACGGACATTTTATAATAGCATGATTTGTATTTGGAATTTATAGCATACTCAATTGTTAATATATTGTGCAATTCCAACACAACATTCTATCAAATGAATAACCTCATTTTAAAAGTGTGTAAAAAGAATTGATCACCAGCCAAAATAACTGAGTCGAGTACGTAACTGTAGGAAAGTAAGGTTAACTGAGAGATAAGAGATTACTGTGGTTGCAGTGTGAGATTACTGATAACGTGATCACGAAGGGATTCCGAAGGAAAACACGCTGTTTACCGAACAATGATAACACCAGATTTGACTGTTTCTTTACGTTTAACTGTGTACTCGTTACTAGTACACAAATGTAGTTGATAAGCAATTACAGCATAAACAAAAAATATTAAATATCGCCGGGCACTTCACACACAGCACCATCTGACCCCAAACTAAGCAAAGCTTGTACTATGGAAGCGAGATAACTGTTATAATACTCATATAGTTATAACTCCATACTTATTATACTTAGAAACACAGAACAAATACTTGAATTAATCACACAAATATTTGCACTAGGCAAGAATCACAAAAAACAATTACAAAATACATGCTTTCTGAGCTACCCAGAAGTTCGGTAAAGCCTTCTGTTTTGACCCGTGCCTTAGGTTCCTATAAAACTAAAAGATCTACATAATATATATCACATAATCATATGCAGTACAAATATATATATATAGTCCTCCTCATCGATTTCGATGACGGCGACCTACTCGCTATTAGTTCTAGCATGAGCTCTAATGTGGCTCGCAAACCCAAACTTGGTTTTGAAGACTCGATCGCAAATATTACAATATAGTACAAATATTAGTGTATCCGTAAATGCCAGCAAATATTTGAAAACGATTTTACATTCGTTCGGAGCGCTCACCGTTTTGTTTCAGTAATCTGTGGGATCGCTGTTCTTATTTCTCATACATTCGTTAGCGTAGCTTAATAACGGGGATGGAACGCTAGTATCTGTGTTTATCTAACGGAGTATTTTTAAGATCACAAACGCCAACTTTCGTGAATATTGGTAGACTTAGTGAAGAGTTTAATGGGAACAAAGAAGATACAAAAAGTACCTACATACTAGCTCTAAATTCTAGCTGAACTTGAAGTGTTGATGCACCATGTACGCGGTTTCAGGTTTGGCTGCAGTCCAGATGTGCGCGGAGTGGTTCGAATGACCAATGGCCGCGGGGAAGTGGCGGGGGCTGCGCAAGACGCTGCTCCGGAGGCCGGGGCTCCGGCCTGACCAGGTCGAGGAGACCAACTTGAGAAGGTACTGACTATTTAGTTGATGAAATCCATTAGTTAGCTAGGAAACACTACCTGCGCGTGGAAACTTTTTAAATTGCACTTCAATCACGGTGTTAACCGCGCAATTTCCGTTCCCGTAATGTCCTAAAATTAAATGTAGCCCATTTATTCCAGATTATAATGTAACTGTGTCCCAAATTTCAACGCAATACATTCACCCGTTTAGATGTGATTGAGCAACAATCATCTAAACTTTCATATTTATATTTAACAGGATATATATGATGCTGAAATGAAATGCAATAAATACCTTTGCTAACAACATAAGTTCCCTCACTAAGTTAATCCTTATTGGATTAACTCCCTACGTTGACGAGGAATTTGAAAATTGTCCTTTGACTTTTGTATCATCTTATCTTACCTGCAAACAGCAATAAAGATTTTTGTATTTGTATTTGTATTTGACTTCTTCAAAAAGTTTTACGATCCTCATTGTATCCTCAGTGTCTCAGCACACATGGATCGATGGGGACTTTTGGCACTTTAATGTAAGCCCAAGGAAATTTGGTTCTGTCGAATTTTTGTTACTTGAACTGTCCAAATTAACAAAACTTTTTTTATTGTATCACAAGTATGAAAGATTATCTGAAAGAAATGGTTTCTAGCGATAAGATAGCCTTTTGTGCCCAAAATGTTTTAACCTTAAGTTGATCACTGTTTTTTCATTTTCTGTTTTGTGGTAAAATAAAGTTTTCTGTATTGTATTGTACAGCAGTAAAATTTATGTTTCAGATGTCTAACGCGCTGGGACCTGACTGCGCTGGGCGTGGGCAGCACGCTGGGCGTGGGGCTGTACGTCATCGTGGGACCGGTGGCCCTGAAGCTGGCCGGGCCCTCCGTGGTGCTGTCCTTCCTCATCGCTGCCATCGCCGCGCTCTTTGCAGGTTACACATCAGTTACCGTAACCAACCAACGATTCTATTCCTAGGACTCAGGGCCTTCTCTCGCAAGAAGAGGAATCAAGGCCATATCCAGTCGTTCAGTGCATATTGGCAGATGACACATGACATTAGATTCTAGGTCCATTTCGGTTTCCTTAATCTTTTTATGAGTTAGCAGTGTTACGTACATGACTTCGAATAGGACAATATGTCTGTGATCTATGAACTAGGGGTTCCGGAGCGCCAGTCGCCGTTCTCTCGGCTAGACCAGCCGAGACTTTCACACACATCAGTTACTTATTACAAATCTATCTATCTGATCCTCCGGTGAAGTAATGCGACGTAGATGTTACCTCTCGGACGTCTGATTTATAGATCACAATATCGTATGGTCATCGTTCACTGTGCCCAAACACTGTTATTAAAATTTCATAAAATAATGCAAAATAATTTATTTTCTCCGAAAAAAGAAAAAATCGACTTTAATTACGGAAAAATTGAATTCAGATACTCGACTAAATTTCATAACAATCCTTATTATTACCCTTATTATCCTTAACATTTAGGTAACTGCAAGAACTGCTGCTCGGTTTTTTTAACCCCCGACCAAAAAAAGGGGTGTTATAAGTTTGACGTCGATGTCTGTCTGTCTGTCTATCTGTCTGTCTGTCTGTGTGTGTGTCTGTCTGTGGCACCGTAGAGCTCAAACGGATGGGCCGATTTCGATGCGGTTTTTATTTGAAAGTTAATTACCGTGCGGGTGTTCTTAGCTATGTTTGGTTAATATCGATTCAAAATGGCTGCCTCCACAAAATGGCGGATAAAATATTTCTTCACAACCTACCTCAATATGGGTATCAAATGAATTACTTGACTAGTAGAGTACTATACGCTATAAAAAAATTCAAATCCAAGATGGCCGCCACCACAAAATGGCGAATTATATATTTTTTTTCACTACTACCTCAATATGGGTATCAAACGAAAGGGCTTGATTAGTAGAATACTTTGCACTATGACAAATGTCAAATCCACGATGACCGATACCACAAAATGGCGAATTACATTTCTTTTTTCACAACTCCCTTAATATGGGTATCAAATGAAAGGGCTTGACTAGTAGAATGTTGTACAGATAACAAATCTTAGGTAGTCGGGGGTTAGTCAAAATTTTTAATTTTGTTCTTGTGTTCATTTTTAAAAACCGCCACACTGATTTCAATGAAATGCACGGATATTCGGGGGATATGCCTTGATTGCGAATTTAGTTCGAAACCTAGTGTCTCCGGTCTCCTCCCACCTAAATAATTACTACATAAACAAAAGTAAAAAGTATGACACACAACCGCATATTTTAGCACGCACACTAAGAATTATTATATCCCCCGATATCAATGATGAAATTTATATTTATGAGACCACCTCTGAACTATGATCCACCAAACAAAATAATAACCATACATTTGATTTACAAGTGGCGGCACTGTCACGTGAAATCCTCCTTTTTTGCAATCGGATAAAAATAATAATAGATAAAGTCTTAAATTAAATTGCGGATAGGAAAGAAATAAAAAGAATATTAATCAAAATGAACTACAAACCTTTCATACTTTTTGTAATAAAAAATTGGTTGCCTGTAAAGTCGGTATACGGGCGAAAGTTTTACGTGACAACGACTTTGAGTGGTAAAATAATTTTACGGAAGGGACGCGTGCCTTTCACTTTTTATGTCTGTCTCTCTCGCTCTTAGGCGGGCTAACCATGCCCGAGTGGAAGGGACGCGTGCCTCTCACTCGCTCTCGTTGTGAGCGCATAACGTGAGCGGAGCGTAACGCAGTTTCTTGAAGTGTCACCCGGCAAACCAATTTATAAGACGTTGTCACGTCAAAAGCTACTAATTGGCTAACCTGTATGACTATGAGACATAGGCACACCACCATCGTCTCGTCGTCACACTCTTTCATACAAAAATGATTGGCAGATAGAGACAGCCGATAGAAGTGAAAACTTTTGACTCAGAATTTGACTTGCCTCATTTTGGAAACTAAGCGGATGAAACCGGAGAGCGCAGCTAGTCTTAAATATATCCTCAAAGCATTTTCGTGTACATATTTATAGAAGCTCCAAAATCTGTTTTCACTTCAAAAAACACAAACTGTATTAGCAGCAACCGATGCATTTTTTTTCAGTACATTTAATTGCTCAGTTAAATAGTATTTAAACAATAAAAAAGTACAATTTGGGGAGGCCACTGGTACCTGAAATACAGCTTCCAGCTAGTTCAGGTGCCTTTGGAGACAAATAAATACTGTCATTTTTAGGAATTAAAAATAATTTAATAACTAATATATGAACACTAGATGCCCGCCCCGGCGTTGCCCGTGGTACATTATATAGTACTCATCAGGATCCCGTACATATACAACGGTGAAAGAATGGCTGAAATCGGTTCAGTCATTCCTGAGAATATCGCTTTCAAACAAAACACCTCTTCAGCTACCTGCTACGCCACCTGCCGGAAATTGGTTGTACCAACACAGATTTAGAAAAAAAATATTGCTTAGCAAAGGTTTTATATTCAAGAGGTATGTAATCTGTGTTATTCAATGACGCAATCTTAGACACATGCTGTCATGTGTCATGTCAAAGCACGAAACGTTCGAAAACTCTCAGAATGGAATATTTTTCCCGATTTTGTTACATTCTTAATTCATGCTCCGCTTCTATTAATAGTAGCGTTATTTTCTATAGCCTATAGCTTTCCTCGATAAATGGACTATCCAATAGAAAAAGAATCTTTCAATCCGGATCAGTACTTCCCGAGATCCTAGCGTTCAAACAAACAAACAAACTCTTCAGCTTTATAACATTAGTATAGATTATATGATCCGTTCGCATGCTTAATTTTAATTTGATTCAAATGTTTAATTTTGTAATTAGCGCTATAATTAATTTTATCAATTATAGTTTATTTAATATTAATTAATATTATTTGGCCATGAGTATTACTATGTTTTGGCTAGTGCTATTGTGAAATGCTGGCGGCATGATTAATATTAATTTTGTAATTAGTTATATACAAAATAAGATACAAAATATGACGATGGTTTAGTTTATTTAAATATAAATGTACATCATTTGGTCATGAAATAAATATTATTATATTATTATGCAGTAACAAAAAACCAATACCTACGCATGATTCCGCAATCATCGTCATCAGTTTCATCATGTTCGTTCCCCTTATCATCTAAGCGTACCTAGCTTTATTGGTCTCTACCAATTTCACAATACCTACCTACTTAGTATGAGGTATATCGATTAACTAGCGACCCGTCCTGGCTTTGCACGGGTTTAATTGGATAAGGACTAGTGTTGTTTTACTCAAAATCATTTCATAAACAAGTTATTACTTCTCTTAAAAAGTAAATGGCGGAGTTTTCTGTAGACCTGTTCAATGTGTACAATACTTAGTACATTATTTTGATAAATCTTGTACGGTTCAGCCTGCGTTTGCAATGTAAGCGGAAAAAATGAAATTATTTACGACATCACATTACAAACCTCAAAAATAACAGTATTTTCCACTATTTAATGGATATTATTTTACATATAAACCTTCCTCTTCAATAACTCTATCTTTTAAAAAAAACCGCATCAAATTCCGTTGCGTAGTTTTAAAGATTTAAGCACATATTGATAATAATAGAAGATTTGTTACTTACTTCTAGTACCAGTTGTTGCAATTGATTGTAAATTATGTTTATTTATCTAAAGTACTTAAACCTAACCGCCTACGAGTATATGTGGGCTATTTTCCTTTTTGCTGGTTGCCTGGAAGAGATTGCTCTTAGCAATAAGGCCGCCACTTGTGGCACTAGTTCATAAGTGTTTATTTGTAATATTTTAAATTGTTTGTGTTGCAATAAAGAGTTTCTATCTATCTATCTATCTATCTAATAGTTTCATTTGCCACATTCGGATTAGCCTAACGCTGGTGCGGCCGGTTTACCGTCTAACCATAATGTTCTTGGGTTTGTATAATTGCTGTATTTCTATTTTCGCTTGTACTTGCATCCATTTAAGTTTGGCAGCACAAAATTAGACGTATTTCTGAAAGTTGATTGAACGCTAAAGTACTGGTCACCCGGGTGACTAATTAATAGGTACAAAAGATGATAAGCAATTTTACGCTAAAACTGATTCAACAACACAAGGTGGGCTATCTCTCAATAATATCACTTATCACTGAATAATTCATTGAATCACTCAATTGCAATTTCTCGACAATAGAACCGGAATAAATAATACAAATGAATTAGTAATTGCCAACTATAAAGGTGATTACATTATCGATAATAAAATTCACAAATAATATAATGCTTTGTCCGATTATGAGCTTGCGAAATTCACATCCTGATTCGACAAGCCAACTCGTCAGAAGTCGAGTCTGAGGGCTGAGGGTGATTTGACAAAGGTAGTAAGTACCTCTACCCTATCTACCCCCTTCCCCCACTGTTTTTAGTATGCACTCTGCTCATCTGCCCACTTCTAGTTCAACAAAGTGGAGGGAATTGAAGGAGGTTTAACAAAAGAACGAGGCCTAGCTTAGCCTTTGTGTTCTTCTAGACTTATACTCGTAATCTATAGACTATGAAACTGCCGTTCCAAGGAGTACCTAATGTCTATAATTCTAAACATGGCTCCCTTGGAGGCTTGTTTTACAAGACTTGCCTCCAAATATACGGATACGTCTTTGAACACCAGAACACCAACATCGCGACATGAGATTTTTATATTTATGTAACACGCTTCGCTGTGGCACATTGTAATGCATAAATTAGATAAAAACAATCCTTGATGCGGACTATATATTATTCTAAAATTTCAGCTCGATCGGCGCAGAACTATTTGAGTTTTTGAAGCGTACACAAACCAACACAACATTTTTATATAAAGAGACTAGCTGTGCCCTGCCACGCTTCGCTGTGGCACATTGTAATGCATAAATTAGATAAAAACAATCCTTGATGCGGACTATATATTATTCTAAAATTTCAGCTCGATCGGTGCAGAGCTTTTTGAGTTTTTGAAGCGTACACAAACCAACACAACATTTTTATATAAAGATACTAGATATGCCCTGCGCTCGTTGCTGCGCCACCTGTCGGAAATTGGTCGTACCAACTCAGCAACCTTCTTTGGCTCATGCATAAAAACTTTGCTAAAGATCACATTACTTGCAACTTACTTCAAATACTACTTCAAATAGTTTACGATTCTACAAAGGACATACCGGTGGACATACTATACAAAGGCTTGATACACCGGTGTGTAATATATGTATTACTTACCCAAAAACTTGGTTTATGACCACAACAAACAAACTTAAAGTTGCGTTTTGGGTTTATGGCGGGAAAAAAATATTTTCGTGTTTTTATTTGGGAAGTATACCGATAAATTTGTGTTTAATGGCGTCTACTTGAACCGGTCTTTATATTGATATAACCCACTTTAAAATTAGAGTTCATTGACTTACATAGAAAAATCGTAAAATAAAAAAATGGCTGGAAAATGGTCCCGAAGTATTGAAAAAAATAAAATAATTTGTGCAATCGAATGCAGTTTTTTTGGTGTTTCGAGTTTGCTATATCGTATACAATACATTTAACTCATAAAACCACTGTCTCCCTTATAAATTATTAATGTAATAGTTATTAGACTACATGAGAAATCGCGAAAATTTACTCAAGTGTCAAAAATGTTAGTTTACATTAATTATAAATAAACGATACCGCTGGAAGCGTCTTGAAACGCTCTTGAGAGTAAATGGGCTCAAACGGGTACAAGTAAGGCGGCACTTCATATGCCGAAGCATAAACACCGCGCTTATGTAACCTGACACGCGTTTTCCCGCCAAATTTGTAAACGCGAAGAACGGGCGGTGTATCAAGCGGATACAGACAAACATTAATTGTTTAACTCCCGACCAAAAAAGGGGTGTTATAAGTTTGACGTCGATGTCTGTCTGTCTGTCTGCCTGTGTGTCTGTGTGTATGCTGTCTGTGGCGCCGTAGAGCTAAAATGGATGGGCCGATTTCGATGCGTTTTTTTTTTGACCGTGATCCGTGCGGATGCTCTTAGTTATGTTTGGTTAATATCGGTTCAAGATGGCCGCACAAAATGGCGGACAAAATATTTCTTCACAATCTCAATATGGGTATCAAATGAAAGGGCTTGGCTAGTAGAATACTACTACCTATATATTATAACAAATTTCAAATCCAAGATGGTCGTCACCACAAAATGGTGAATTACATGATTTTTTAACTACTACCTCAATATACCCATATATCAAACAAAAGGGCTTAACTAGTAGAATACTTTGCTCTATGACAAATTTCAAATCCAAGATGGCCGCTACCACAAAATGGCGAAATGCATTTCTTTTTTATCAACTCCGTCAATATGGGTATCAAATGAAAGGGCTTAACTAGTAAAATGTCGCACAGATAACAAATCTGAGGTAGTCGGGGGTTCCTCAAAACTTTTTTTTTGTATGTACACAGACAAGCAGCGTGTAGCGGTTCTATCCGTGCGGTCCCCGTTCCCACTGATCTTCAAGATCTAACACCACTGTGCCCTTACTACGTTCTTATGTAGAAAACTACCGAATTGCTCGTAGATTGAAAAAGCAACATTGTTTCACGGTTGGCGTTCCAAAGACTCAAACGAAGAGATTTGACTCTACATTTGTCTAAAAAACGTTTAGGCTGTGGAATGCGTTGCTTAAGTGGTTTCACGATAGTTACAATCTTGATATCTTCAAATCCAGAGTGAATCGATTTCTTTTAGGTAAGAAAAGGTTAAAAAAACATTCTGGCACGTTCCGAATGTGCTTATTGTCATATAAAGACTATTGATCGAAATAAAAATTAGCATATCTCTTATGTTAAATCAAGTTTGTTTAGCATTTACCTATTATACCTATGTATAACTAGCAGCACCGCACGGTCTTACCCGTGTGATTCCCGTTTTCGTTCCGTTATTTTTCCCGGGATAAAAAGTAGCCTATAGGTATGCCCATCCAGACCATAATCTACTCCTAATTATGTTCCAACCAGATCATTTCAGACGTTGCAACCTGATTGACCAATAAACATCCAAACATTTACATTTACAATATTATTAGGATTTTTTTACGAGCAGTACCTTTATTAACAAAACTAGAAAACAATGAGAACTACTCGCTACATACCTTCCTGACTACTTACTTACGATGTACTTTACACCTGTATTTTCCATTGACCAATGAAGGTCTACGGATAATCAAGGTAAGATTACAAAGCTGAAGAAGTTTTTTGTTTGAACGCGGTAATTTCAGGGACTGCTGGACCGATTTCAAAAATTCTTTCATAGTTGGATATTTATGATCCTTGAGAGCTATAGACTAATGTATATTTTATTATGTATCACGCGCAAAGCCGGGACGGAGCAATAGCTTATAATATTAGTGGGATGCCAACTTTAGTGAATATCGGTTTACATGACGAAAAGTTCACTGAGAACAAACGTCAAGACACTGGATTTTTGTATATTTTGATGGGATTTTAAATAAATACACGGGTAACGTTTGATGTAGTCAGTCCAGACCGCCTCAAGTTTCGGTCGCGTCCGGTGACTTTTTTCAAGGACAGTGCGCGCGCGTGATCGCAGCTCGTTTAGCACTGAACTATATCAAACGTGAGTTACCCGTGTATGCATTTAAAATGTGTAATAACCAAGTTAGTTTTCATACTTTGATGGGATGTTTCTGTATTTGTCAGGTCTGTGTTACTCGGAGTTCGCGGGCCGGTTCTCGCGCGCCGGCGCCGCCTACAGCTACGCGTGGCTGGCGGCCGGCGACCTGGCCGGCTTCCTCGTCGGCTGGATCAACATACTCGAAGGATTGTTTGGTACGAACTCTTCATACTATAGTTAGTAATCATGACAATTTTTTGAAATGTACCTAATATATTTTCAACTTCAAAACTTCTTTAGGCGGACCACAGACAGTCTTTTTGTGGGCTGTGAATTGACTTGAAGCGTCACGTTCGTAATGAAAGAAATCTTTGGGTAAAGTCTAAAGGATGCTGACGCATTTCTAGATTGCCATGCTTATAGCCATACCCTCCGGTATCACCCGCGTAGTTTCCAAAGTGAGCTATCAAATTCTGTGTTATACATTGTCACTTCCATCGGCAGTCGCTATGACTGCCATTTTTTTTATAATATTTGTGGAGTGACGAGTCGAACAAGACATGCCTAATGGTAAGCAATAATATGCCTGCCCATAACAGCAGAGTGTCACGCAGCTATAGGATTATAACGAGTCCCAATAATTACCTAGCACTGCACTGCGTTTTCACCCAGATAGGTGTATAAGATTCTTTGTCTCTATAGGTACCCTGTAATTTCACTGGCACCATTTCGTTTCAAAGTGGAACACATTGGTGCTTGGTAACAAATAATATATAATAATAACTGGTAAATGTAGCACTTACCCAGCCAGACCAGGCAGACCTTTAAAACTAAATGTATTTCTTTCCAAAGTTACACGTGTTCAGTACACACGCTATTGCAGTTAAACATAAGAAGGGAAGAAAATACTACGAGCATTTTATAATGTTGCAAGTCTAAACTCACTAGCAGCTTATAATTATTATCTAACAATGTTGCAAGACAAGAGTTGTGATTTTAAACGCAATTCGAAGAGGTGGGAGTGCGTATCGGATCAATCCGACTGAGTTCAGAAGCGCTAGGCAGAAGAAATAAAATTTTAAAATTATGAATGTTTCCAACAAAGTCAAAGCCGATTTACTGTCATGACATGATATGTCATGTTGCTAAATTACGTGTATCCCCCTCGACAGGCACGGCGACGATCGCGCGCGGGCTGAGTGCGCACATGGACACGCTGCTGAACACCACCATGTCGGAGTGGTTCACCTCCGTCGCGCCCATCTCCGCCACCTTCATCTCTCCCTACTTCGACTTCTTCGCCTGCCTCACCGTGCTCGCTCTGGGAGGTTAGTCACTAATCATAAACAGTCTACTACTCTGTTCTAATACTAAATGTTCCTGCTGTTAGGTTTCGGGGCCCTATCTCGCAGGGAGACAGTTAAGGTCATATCCACAACGCTCTCTGAGAATGGTAGACTGCAGGCCCGTGAACAAAATGTATGGGTCAAATCTTAATCATAATAATCTTTATTCGCGTTTATGGGTACATAAAATAGATGTAAGTAGAACAATAAGACCGCCATAATCTGCCTTTCTATGAGACCTATGTAGGATGATAGAAGGGTATAAAGTAATAAGTATACCTCTTCTAATCTATTATTCTGCAACGCCGTACAAAAATCATGGGACAAGGAGAAATAATCGAGGCTTAGGACCCCCCTCTTCAATTGCACTCAGTTGGACAGCTTACAAGTGACGGCATAATGTTAAATCTTATTACTTTATACCCTTCTATCATCCTACACAGGTCTCCTGGTGGTCCATTTGACCCATAAATTTTGTTCACGGGCCTGTAGTCTTTGGTGGATGACGCATGACCTCGAAAGATTCTAGGAACATGCCGGTTTCCTCATCATGTGTTCCTTCACTGTTTTTAAGTTAGTCAGATTAAGCAAATGATTTTGAAAATACATTACCTGGAATTTGGAGCAGGGGCTCCGGATCGGGTGTCGACGTTTTCCCGACTAGACCAGACGTAACTTCCTAGTTACTGGCATGTACATTTCATAATCGGGACGTCGTAAGTTCGAATTCTGCCTGCGCCTCTGATTAATCCAAGTAGGTACAGACGTAAAAGTTGATGATTACCACTAGCTTCAGCGGCTTTGTACACGGCACACGGCCGCGCGGGCATTATATGTATTTGGCAACGAAGCAATAGCCCAAAGTCAGTTCCCGGCAGCGCTGTTTTTTTGCCACCTAATGTGAGTTGATGATTTGATTCTCTTTTTGGGTCATAGTGGATTTGACCGAACCGGCTCGGTCAACCGTTTTCAAAGCACTCTAACGGTGAATAAAGTAAAAAGGTTGCTTATGCTGCATTTTACTTGTAGTTTAATGTGCTGACCTCCTTGTTCCAGTGCTGCTGGCGTTTGGGGTGAAGGAAGGTGTTCTGGTCAACAACGTGTTCTCAGCAGTGAACATGTTCTTCGTTCTGTTTATTGTCGCCTGCGGCTCCTTCGCCGGTGAGTATGATGCCAATGAAATGTTTTACTGGTCTCAGAATTCAGTAGGTCAGGTATATTAGTTAGTAGTCAGTTTCCCGAACCGTAGGTGGTAAGTATGGCAGCTTATCGCAGGGGTGATTAAAAGTTGGGCTCTTTCAAAGCGGATCCAAGAAAGTCAACGGCATGGTGTGGCCAATGTCGCTAAGTTTATTAACATCCCGGAAAGTACCCTCAGGCAGGGCCTTAGAAGCATACCTTTCCAACAGAGATCCCGGTGCCCTCTCAGGCATTGAAGTAAGCTACCGAAGAGGTTTTAGTGAATAAGATATCACAAAACTCGGTTGAACACTGTACAGGCAGGTCAGAAAAACTTCCGTGAATGCTCATTGCCGTCCAGGACAAACATTTGTCTGATAATTTCGGATGTTTGTTCTGTGTCTGTTTGTTACTGTTGCCATTGCATCGTAATATCGGTTAGTGTAGTTTTATTTATTTAATATTGAAAAAATGTTAACCAATATTTATTTATTCATATACATTTTCGTTTGATTTTTTCGAAATAAAATTAGACGTAAAGATCTGGAGATCTATCTCTCTTAAAAAATGCAATATAACATATACCTCATCTGCTTACGATTGGTACAAAGGAACCATGCGGAAAAAACCTGATTTATTTACTAATTCTTTATCTAATTGTATTGTCCGATTCCAGTGAACTCAGCTAATTGGTTCATCCCCCTGGAGGAGGTGCCGGCGGGGCACGGGCAGGGCGGGTTCTTCCCGTACGGCGTGATGGGCACGCTGCGGGGCGCCGCTATCTGTTTCTACGGGTTCGTGGGGTTCGACACCATCTGCTCCGCTGGGGAAGAGGTGAGCAACAGAACACTATTTATATATACTGCTGAAGTTTCCATTTCTTTTTCATCAATCCGAGATATTGCCCAAACCGGAACATTGAGCATAGCAAATATAAACTAGTTTTTCTGTCTTCCAACGTTGATTGTAGTATTTAAATGGTGGTGAACAATAAATAATTTCCATTCATTCATAAATCATCCAACTAGGTAATATTATAAATGTCAACGTTTGATGTTTGTGGCTCAATCACTAATTAGTATTTGCATTAACAAATGTCAGCAACGTACCGCCGCTTTACTCGTTTATTTCATGTTTTCATAATTTTCTCGCGATGCCTTTGTGTTATTCCTGACCATATCTAATCTAATTGTATTACTAATTTCAAACCCGATGCGTTCAGCTGTTTACCTCGACAACCATGTATTTGAGTACCGTATTCTCCTAGAGTTTTGAAAAAAAACGTAATTCGCCATTTTGAGGTGGCGCCCATTTTGTATTTCAAATTCGTTAAGATCCCATAGTATTCTACTAATCAAGCTCTGTCGACATTGAGGGGGAGGGGGGGTTGTGAAAAAACATATTATGGGTACGTCATTTTGTGGAAGCGGCCATTCTGAATCGATATTAACCAACCACAGCTAAGAACCACTACAGGGAACTGGCTTCCAAATGAAAAACGCCGAAATCGGTCCATCCGTTCGAGAGCTACAGTGGCACAGACAGACACACAGACAGATATCGACGTTAAACGTATACCATCCATCTTTTTGGTCATGGGTCATGGGCTAAAAAACAAAATAAATAAATATTGTTGGACAATCCACACTCAACACTATCTGACCCCAAATTAAGCAAAGCTTGTAATATATCGGCCAGATAGCTGATATAATACTTATATAGTAGTAAATACATACTAATTATACATAGAAACCAACCCAGATTCAGTACAAATATTTAAATTCATCACACAAATATTTGCACTGGGTGGGAATTGAACCCACGATCCTCGGCTTCGCAGGCAGAGTTACTACCCACTAAGCCACGAGACCAGACCAGTCGAGGTATTGGTGAAAATATTGTTGCAAGTTCATTGTTGTAGCTATAACAAAGACAACAACATCCGAAGCTGATTATAGCAAATCTAATAGTAGGTACCAAATCTAATTTTATTGTTTTTTCCTTCCAGAGTTTGGAGCCCCGACGCGTTATCCCGTTCACCATCCTGTCTGTCCTGGGCGTGACCTTCCTCTGCTACACCAGCGTGTCCATCATCATGTCCATGATGATGCCGTATTACTTGACGGTAAAAGTAGCTTTTCAAGTGTTATGAAGCTCAGTAGCAACATGACGTCCATCTGTGGGGTTACCCGATATTCTAGCCTCAAACTGGAAGATGACCATTTTTTTTAGCTATAAAAGGTTCGCACTTGACCACCATCTCTCCTGATGTTAAGCGACGATGTGATCTAAGATGGAGCGTGTTTAACTAGAAGAAACCGATTCACTCTCGATTATGAGACACCAAGATTATAGCTATCAGTCATTGTCAATTATCAATACATCACATGTCTATTATTCACCTAAGTAGGTTGTACTGGTTGGGTTCTATTCTGAAATCACCTGGATACCAGTTATTCTACTGCCGAGCAGTTTACATGTAATCATCTCTGTGTTCAGGTTTGAAGGACAATGTTTTCAGAGGAATTACAGGGCATACAGATAAATCATTTTATATCTCTGGGTCACCAGAGCAGTGCAGAGCTAGGTGCTTGGACCGCTTCGTCCACTTTGGACTCCTCATGTTCCAATCGCTGTGTGACACTGCTGTTATGGGCAGGCGTGTAACTTGCCATCAGGCGCATGTCCTGCTCGTTCCGTCATAATTAACTATATTAAAAAAGCATAAGTTTATATGACTTTATTGTGTAAAAAATTTAATATTAAGCCCTTGCATCGATATAAATCAAAAGATGTGCCCTGAGCACCTTAAAATTGTTAACAAACTGCGACTCTGAGTGTAGCGTGAGTGGATTACAACTACCAATCTGTTGACAACGAATGGTGATGGATATAAACGTACGGCTTTCACCGCTTCCGACAACCGACTAAAATGGAAAGAGTGAGTCCACTCTTTCCAACGATAACATAATTCCGTGCGCTTGAAGTTTGGGGGGGGGGGCATATCCATAGGTTCGCCCCCACGAATCACGCATTCATCTTGCTCAACGACCTCTTGGCGCACCGGCCAGACGTTGATTTATTTTATTCAAATCTAAACACACTTCTTGCAAACTGTATGTCGTATTTTGGCACAAAATTGTAAACGTGATTATTGTTATTATTTTTTGATTTGTCGTTTTTTTTTTTTTTTTTTCATAAATTTAACTCGTAAATGTTTTGGCAATAGCTGTAAGTTTTTGAGTAACTGTAAAATAAATAAATAAATATCGATGGGTCATTGCTTATGTAATTAGTGTTTTGTCGTCCTGGCCACTTTGACCTCAAATATCTCCTATTTGGTCAGGAATTCCAATTTCAAACTTATACATCTATTTACTCATGATTTTGTGTGAACCGTAACTCATTTTCTTCTATTGGTTTTTTCTTTCGGCTACGACAAAACACCAATTTCATATTATGTAAGGACCTAATATCTAATGAATTGATTTCAGGACAGGGTTATTGCGTTGGCAGAAGCTTTCTTATACGTGGACTGGGAGTGGGCGTGGTGGATGGTTGGCGTCGGATCTTTGTTCGGACTTTATGCCAGGTAACATTATTTTTTATTGTCAGATATAGGTACTCGTACCTAATGAAAAAAATATATCAAAATCAGTTATTTTCAAAATCTGATTGAAACAAAGTCGAGTCTAGTTGGAATTTAAAAAAACGTGGGAAAAAGAAATTAAAGAAAGAAAAAAAGACCTTGTTAAAATTATACAATAATTGAAAAATATTCGACCTAGATAGTGTCTTTCTCTAGGAATCCGATGTAGGTAGGTACTCTAGCATGGTCCCACATACTAAGTTAGGAGATATTCTTACGGCCATCGATATAAACCAATAGATGTGCCCTGAGCACCTTCATATTGGTAGTAAATTGCGAGTTTAGTAAATGGTTTACAAACAACCAATCTACTTGATCCCTAGAATCGCTAGCGGCGAGATTTGCTGTGGTTCTACTTATTTTGGTAAAAACTTAGTGATAGGTTAAAACGTCCGGCGTTCACCGCTTTCTGCAAACGACAAGAGAGGAAAGAGTGAGCTCACTCTTCCCAACGAGAACATAATTCTGTGCGCCTGAAGTTTGGGAGGGCACATCAAGTGGTTTATACCGATGTTTCTCAGTGGCTGAGTTTGTGATTATCGCGGTGTGTGGTTGGTTGTTGCAGCATGTTCGGGGGGCTATACTGCATCACGCGGCTGCTGTACAGCATGTCGCAGGACGGCCCGCTGTGCCGCGCGCTGGCGCGCGTGTCCGCCGGCCGCCGCTCGCCCGCGCTCCTCACGCTGCTGGCATCGCTCGTCATCGGTACTCACCGCCGTGACAACCCTATTAATGTTACAAATGCCAAAGTTTGCATGGTTCTTATTTCACGTGGGAACGTCTGAACCAAAGAGTTTACATATACTACGTATAGAGTTGGCACAAACGCTTTACACCGAAAGCACTGGTAGCATCTTTCTTGCCTTGTCGCTCTTGTGGAAATGTCATATTTTTGTCGCGGCACATCACTCTGTTGCCATAGAAAGTATGCACGTCATCTGCTTACGATTGACACAACGGAACCGTGCGGAAAATCGAACTTTATACGTAGTATATGTAAACTCTTTGGTCTGAACAGATCGGATTGAAATTTGGGACATAGACGGATTACAGCCTGGAATAACACATACTACTTTCCGGGATTCAAATCGAATTTGTTATTCCAGACTATTTATAATCTAACTGTAAGGGTAGGATTTCATGGAGCGGTTTCAAACCGCGCCCGCGCGCGGCGCAGTGCCGCGTCCTCTGTAGGATGCAGATTTGTATGTAAAAATTGAATTCAAAACTCACGAGGCGGTTTTGCCCGCGCTACCACGCGGGTGCCGCGCGGCGCCCGCGTGGCGACCGCGCCGCCGCGGCGCCCGCGTAGCGACCGCGCGGTTGCGCGCGCAGCGGCGCGGTAGCCATCTGCAGCCAATGATTTCAAAAGGAAGGATGCGGCCTACTTATACATTTTTTAGAAAACTTCTTAATACAAGCAAAAACAGTAAGATCTGTAAATCATACGAACTACGTGAGTGCCGCGTTGACAACAAAAGACGGCATAACATTGTACAAAAAAAAACGTAATTTCATACATATTTTTTTTATTTGCAGTTGGAATAATATATGAGAATAAAATTTTTACTATACGTGTGCATACCAACAGCCAAAAAGCATCATGTAGCTGTTAAATGTCTTTCAAGTTTCTGTGAAAACTCTAAACGAACTACATATGTATAGGTATTCAAAATAGTTTCTCAAATATTTAAATACAATAATAAACATAGTAAAAAAGTATTTTTATTAATGTACGAGTATCATTCATTTTTTTTTCAAATCGGTTCATTAGTTTCGAATCCTATTCAATGCAAACACAAAAATTCGAAAGTATTTACAAATTTTAATATTTTCTCTTTGTAATGTACTCAAACCTAAGTGTAGATTAAACCTATTCAGCCTTATTCCAAAAAACTAAGATACTCGTAGTACAGATTTAAACCAGGACTAACTAATCCAGGTTTGATACGGTATTAAACTTAGGACCAGGTTTAAAATGTGTTCCTATTACAAAACTCAGACTATCCAAAGACTACTTAGTCCAAGGTTAAGCCTGAGATAGCCCAACGTTATACAACAATATTAACAATTTTTGGAACGGCTTTTATTTTGAAGATAGTTAACTTTCGGGAGCGCGTTGAAATGTTTTTAAAAAACTAATTTAAATAAAACTAACTACGTCTAGATGAGCCGAAGAGTATATTGAGACTGAATTTGCTTATTACAATTAGCCTTAAAGAAAACTTATAATCTAACCCAGACGCAACTATGCATTTCTGGGTGGCATGGCGTGATGTCGCCTGATCCTGCGTAGGCGCAAACGCTAGGTCAGCAACTTATGCAGGTTCGCGGGAACATAACGCCTTCCCCCCTCAGACCCGAAGTTATTGGAAAAGGATTTTCCATATAACTTCGCTTCTACATTTTCCTTATCCTATTTATGTTATTATATGTACTATACTCTAACTTAATACTAATGTTGTCTCTACAATACGCAATTCCAATACTTGAAAAGGGTGAGTAGAGGCAACGAGCTTATATTTAATTTAAGTATGTAGTAAAATTGGATTTGCGTTCACATTTTCAGGGTCGTTTACATTAGAATTGATTTTACGTAATTTTCGAACAAGTGGTATAAACTTTTTCCAAATGAGGTACGCCAAGCATGACGATAACACTAAATAGAGAACACTTGTGGCTATGCCAAGGCTTTTCACTTCACTTAAATTTGGAACACTTTTCACACTCTTTTTTAAAAGGTAGTTGAGATGCTGCACTTCGTCTAGGTTGATATCTTGCAGGTCTATAGGTTCGGCTTCTTCTGTGGTATTATCTGGTAAGGCAGGTAAGTTTACAATAGGTAAATGGCTGTACGAATTTCCCAATTCACGGAAATGGTTCGCTCGTAAACGAAGAGCATCAATTATAACATCACATGGTTTTTGGATTGTAATGAGGTATGTCCCTCTCAATGGCTCTTGGGTGACGTCATCGTCACATTTTTGGGTAAGTACTTTTGTATATTTGGAGAATATAATCCAGCTGTTATCTGAAATTCTCTGGACCTTTAAATCTTCTGTAGTAATTCGGTGTGCAACACATTTTGAGGGGTGTTGTTGGTACTGCATCAATTGTTCAACGCAGGTTTCTCTGGAGTAGGGGCAATGTCGTTCTCGGAGCACAAATATTCCTTGGCAGTTATCTCTTTGCATTTTTGGGCAATTGGGCGATATCTTTTCTCATCCTGGAGTAAATAAGGATATTGGGGAATAATGGTGAAGGTATCGGTAGTAGAGTGGTTGAGCATGGGTAATGGGTACAATTTATAATATACATAGCATTCCTGTTCTACAAGTGGTACATCTATAATAAATCTTATGTTACTATCCTTAAGGTAAGTTTTGACAGAAAATGTTTCCTCTAAATTAATTAAATTCTGGTCATTTACTGGATACATGAGGTTGCCGTATGTACTTATATCTTTCAACAACTTTAGGATTTCTACAGAGTCTATTACAGTTTTATGTAGTACTGAAACCTTGCTGAGGGCTAAAGCCGTCTGTACATCGCTGAGTTTTGTCGAAATAGAGCGGAAGTTACTATAAAAAAGATTGAATACATTTATAATGTGGAAAATTACAAAGTCATCATTATCTCTAGATTTTATAAATTGTTCTATTTTGTTAACTCTGTCGTTCAATATTTTGTATTTTCGTTTACCATTTTAGACGAGTTTACTATGTGATCCAGCATTTCAGAAATAATAGTAATTTTACTAGAAATGGCTTGCTCACGGGTTTTAGTGTCCGTTATCAGTTGTTCGAAATGGATGGCGTCGTCATTGTCTAGATTTCCTGTTATTACTTTAATTAAGGAACCTAGAGGGTCAATAAGGCCACGTTTTACCCGCTTAGTTGGCATTAGTTGCCCTAATTTCTCTACAGCCTCGTCGCGGATGTAGTTTATTTGGGACTGGAAGTCTTTTAAGTTACTGACAAGAGAAGAAGCATTTTAGAAGACGATAGTTTGGTACAAAATTTAGAGTACTGTTGCGAATTGAACTGTAGATCGGATGCTATGCCTTTCAGATCTATGGTTTTATTATAGACCAGCTGTCGTACTGTACAAAAGCACGGCCTTGTTTGACTGGGAGGAGACCTGGATTTTCATTTATTTCTTGAAGTTGTAGGCCCTGGCTCAGGAACCCTCGGGTTTGCATCACCCATATCACCACCGCCAGGAGGGGGGCGCCACCTGCGGAGGGCGTTTTATATTTTTAACTGGGACTTTAGTTTCTCTATCTCGGACTTTTATAGGTAGTACATTTCGTTCCACCTCACCACATACTATTGCTTTTTGATATTTTGGCTTATCCTTAGATTGTCGTTTGTTAACCGCCTTTGCGTATAGAGTTTGACCCTCTTGGAACTGTGGTCCTATATCTCGCCACCGTTTTTCTCTCACCGTTTCTTTCTTACTTTTCATTTTGCCGCAATGTGTTTATACAATTCTTGAGTTCGTTTTCGGTGGTCCTTTAATAGCTGTTGTTTGTATGCTTTATCGAATTCCACGTCAAATGTAGAGTTAAGCTCTGTGTGTCCGAATACTATTTCAAATGGGGTTAAATCTGTAGCACTATGTATAGTATTGTTGTATGCCATTATTGCATAAGTCATCCTATTTGTCGCGTCTGTATATTTCACTTCATATTTGGCTATTCTGTAGATTTCTATTATAGTAGAGTGAAAACGTTCTACAATGCCAACGGAGTTTGGATTATTTGGTGTTGTTATGTGTAGTTTTATTTTGTATAAATCTGTAAGTTCTCTGAGAAGTTCGTTATTAAACTCAGAACCCGGGTCACAACTTACTCTGCGTGGGATGCCATAAAAACTGAAATATTTAATAAGGGCTCTCACTACCTCTGGTGTAGACCGAGATGGTATTTCAATGCTTGGCCTAATTTACTAAATGCGTCGACTATGGTTAAATAGTGTTTTGATTCTATTGAAAAGACGTCCATAAATACTTCCTGAAAGGGCGCGTCTTGAGTGTCTGTTAGTTGGAGTACTGGTTTAATTGGTTTCCTGTCATATTTGGTTGTCCTACATTTGTCGCAAGCATTGATAACGGCGGAGACCGTGTCAAGCATATCTGGCCAGTAATAATTTCGCTTAATTCTTTTCACAGTTTCGGTGATTCCACGGTGGCAAGTCTTGCCTTCGTGTAATTTTTGTATAATCAGTTTTTGTTCTGCTTCATCTTCAATGTTGATTACCCGCTCAGTACATTCGTAGAAATTAATTGAGCCTTGCTTGAAAAGGGTGATTACTACGTTACTGAATTCCCGACGGTGTTGTGTTGTTTCAAAATAAATGAAGTATTTTATTTTTGGTCTAATATATTTCTTTAGAAATTCGCATATTAGATCTGGTTTGCCGTGAGGAAGGAAAACTTCTAATATTTTCTGATGCTTGGTGGAGATGTCAGTTACTTGGAGGTCGTTAGTAAATTTATGGAACACAAGTATTTGGTTTGGTTTCGTATCTACGGCTTCTTCTAGAATTGGTATGCCTAGTGACTCTAAATCTTTACCGGAATGTATAGTTTCTGTCGCGCTTGAGCTTGTGTCTGAAGGTACTAATAAGTCAGGCTCCTTTCTCAAGATTTGGTCTATGGTGTCGGTGTCTGAAATTGTAACAGGGCTGTCGGTTGCTGTTCTCTCAGAATCTGATATTGATATGGTATCTGAGTGATCTTGTTCTTCGGGGTTTACAATCATTGATCTGTTGTCGTTGTCCTCGGCGGTAGTTAGTGCATTCAACCTAAGTCGGGAGAGGGCATCCGCGTTAGCATTAAGCTGGCCATTTTGTGCTTTATGTTGAAATCGTACTCTTGAAGGCGAAGTCGCCATCGTGTCAGTTTGCTCCCTGGCTCTTTAAGTTGGTACAACCAAAGTAGAGGTTTGTGATCGGTAACAATGTCAAATTTTCTACCGTAGAGGTACGGTCGGAAGTGTTTAGTGGCCCATATTATAGCCAGTAATTTCTCTCTATGGCACTGTATCTCTTTTCTGTTTCGCTTAGGGTTCTGCTGGCGTAAGCGATTGGTAAGTCAGATCCTATAGTCCCTTGAGAAAGTACTGCTCCTAAAGCTACCTCAGAAGCATCGGTGGTTAATATAAATGGTTTACTCATGTCCGGATACTGTAATATAGGTGCATTAACTAACAACTCTTTACACTTCTGGAAGGCTTCTATATATTTTTCTGTCTTCTCTACGGTTTTGCCTTTTCTTAAACAAGCGGTTAGCGGTTGAGTAATTCTTGAAAAATCTTTTATGAATCTTCTATAGTATCCTATGAAGCCTAAGAATCTTTTAATTTCGGTCTGTGTTTCAGGGATCGGATAGTCTAACACTACTTGTATCTTGTCGTTGTTTGGTCTGAGTCCGTCTTTCGTCAGCGTGTGTCCTAATTATTGGACTTCCTTGCAAAGAAATTCCGATTTGTCTAATTGGACCTTGAGGTTGGTAAGTCTCAGTCTGTCGAAGACGGCGCGTAATTTCTCTAGGTGTTCACGGAGCCCGTTGGAGTAGATGAGTATATCGTCAAGGTACACAAGGCAATGGATACCCTGTAAGCCTCTTAATACATTGTTCATTGCTCGCTGAAAAGTTGCCGGAGCTGTCTTGAGACCAAATGGCATTCGGAGGAATTCGTAATGCCCGTTTTGTGTGGAGAAGGCAGTTTTCTGTCTATCTTCTTCTGCTATTTCTATTTGGTGGTACCCAGACGCGAGGTCTAGCGTCGTGAAATAGTTGCTTTTACCTAGTTTGTCAAAAAGGTCGCAAATATTGGGGAGTGGGAATCGGTCGTCAGTTGTGATTTCATTTAGTCGCCTATAGTCTATTACCATGCGATATTTCACCTGGCCAGAGGCATCCGACTTCTTCGGGACTAAATGCACTGGGGCACTCCATGGTGAATGTGACTCTTGTATCACATTATCTTTGAGCAGCTTTTCAACTTGGTTCCTAATTTCTTCCGCTTGGGCCGGGGCTTGTCTATATCGATGGCCCCAACGAATAAACGTGCAAACAAAAAACGACAACTTTTCAGGAAACAATAAAAACGTTTGGAATCACATTACTGTAATTACATAATAAATAGATATATATAATGTATGATCAAATTAAAGGTAAAAAAAATATCTTTCAGATCATATATTTTTTTATAAAAAAATATTATCAGTTTTCCCAGAATTCAAGAAAACACATATTATTTTATTATTCTAGTGAATAATATGCGATTTGTTAACAGTATTGTATCACTGCACGTTTATTCGTGTCATAAATTAAGCATAAACAAGTGTATTAAAATGTTGCACGGTTATTCTACGTTTTTTTTATTATTTCTGAGCAGTGTACTGGCCGTCTACACACGTATTCTAGTATAATTTGATGCTATTTCATGTTTGTAAAGATAAAAGCCTGTATATTAGCGTTATCAAGATCAATTCATTATTTATGTAATACATCTTATTGTGTATATCTTATTAGTGCATGGTATAATAATGTAAATTAGCTAATATTTTTTGATAAAGGGTAAATAAAAAAATGTTAATTAGAATAATAATTATTTATTTATCGAATTTAGAAAATACTAAGTACCTATCAGGTATATTACTTTAAAAAAAAAACAAATGAATCAAACAGAAAACAAGAAATAAGTGGGTACTAATTCTCCTCGCCACTATCGTTGGTAACCGAGGTGGATTCTAGTGGCACTAGATTTCTGTAAAAACAATGGTAATGGTTTGGTATGCCTCCTGAGTCGCACAGACTTATTAAATCCCTATATAAAGGAAGTGGTATAGGTAGCATTCCAGTGTATGCGAGTTTTAGGTTTTCAGCGCCTTCTATAGGTTCTCCTCGTCGCCTTCTTGAATTAGTCCTCATGATAGTTTGCATCTCTTGTAATTCGTCTTCAAAACTGTATCTAAAGTATATTGTATCAGGATGATCATAAGAAAAAACTACTTCTTTTATTTTGCTCCAGTAAACTTTATCACCATTTGTATCTTTTAACCAATTTTTCCTTTTATTAACTCTTTAAAATCTATGAAATCAGCTTGCGTCATTTGTTTTACCTGATACTTGTGTCCGGTAACTTTGGCATTCTCTATCAAGGAATACATTTGGTCAGGTGTGTAAATAGTATGCCTTTTCTTGGAACGCTCAATAGCAGCATGCATAGAATCACCCTCCGATTGGCTATGACCTTTCTCCAAAACCTATGAGTTATTTTTATGTTAAATTTTTTTGCCGCTAAGGAAAACATGGCGAATACGAAACGATTACGATTTTGCCCTGCACATGAATCAGAATAAAAGGATATATGTTTTATTCCTAATTCGACGTGTACCTGGATAAATGACCAAAGACAACTTGCTATTTCTATTGCACCCCTTTTAGCAATCTGACAATGCCAAACGTAGCAGTAACCTTTCTTCTCTATGATATTATAGATCGTGAAATTGTATACAGGATATTTCCGTTTATAATGAAATATGCCTACTTCACTTTGAGGGATATTCAACACTTTTTCCAGATCAAAACATGCTACAACACTCTCATCTGAACAAAAGTTTTTTTTCTTGTTCCTTCAATTGCCTTACTAATTGCTTTTCTTTTAAGTGCTTTTCATAATCGGCTTTCAATTGTTCTTTTCTAACATCATCAGAAGTTTGGTAATTTGAACATATCTCACATAAATCTTTTTTAGGTTTGTGGAAGGATAGGTTAAACTTCGTATTAAATATTATTTCATATTGGCGTTTAGTTGCCTTGAATGTTTGATTATCCTGGTTGTTTGCATCTATCCATTCCAAATATAGTCGGTGCATTTTAGAGACATTCAAAGTTTCACACAAATATTGCTTTTGGCTATCTTTACGAGTATAGTGTGATTCAACTCTTTCAAATAAATTTATATGGTCGATTATACTTTTCTCAGTCTCTTCTGACATTCTTCTTGGCCTGTTATTATGAGTTCCTCTGTAGTCTTTTAAATAATTGTCATCTCCCAATTTAACAATAGCTGTGTATACCACTTGCTGTGTAATGGACAAGGTATTTAAAAACATAATTTTACAAACTTTAATCATGGAATTAGTATCATCGAGTAGTTGATACGTTAATGTTTGAGTACGATTATTTTTACGTTCAACTGTAATTTTTTTGACGTTATCTTTCTTTACATGTCGGTTAATGAAATCCCACTGTCTTTCATGGTCCCCAATAGCCCAAAAACTCTGAAAAAATTTACTCCTCATATTTTGATGTATCTTTTCGTAACATTTCAATTTGCAGTTGCATGGTGGTCCAATAGATTTTTTAACGTTTTGTTTCTTAGTTCTAACACTTTCATAACTTTTACCTGAATTTTTAAGAATTTTGTTTTTCTTATCTTTCCATAAATTAGGATCTATTTTTCTCTTTTTCGTAAGCTGTTCAATAGGTGTTACGGGTCTTTCCTCCGATTCTGTAGTAACAACATCCTGTGATATATTTTGTGTTTCAATACTATGTAAAACACCATCTAAATCGGAAATACTTCTTAAATCGTAATCCTTATTAATGTACAAAACAGTCGGCGTGGCTATAAAATCTATTTTTGTAGTGTTGATGGAGTCATTATCATCGAACTATCAGTAGTCTGTAAATCATCATTATTATTCGTAGATTGCAATGGCGCAGAGCATTCCAACTCAGGTAGTAATGGTTCAATAACATTATGAGATATATCTAAAATATCACTTGTTGGTGACATATTATTATCGTGTGGCGATGCAGTTGCTATTATCAATGGACCCGGCATAATAAAATCATCAGATTCTGAGTTGACTTCATTAAGGTCTGATATGCCATCAATAGGGAAAGAACTTCGCGAAAGATATGTGAAAGTTTCTGATGAAGAAGAACCCGCCAGCTTTTTAATTTCAATTTCATTTTGTTCTTTACATACAACACTACTGTCATCTTCATTAATTTTGTCTGAAAAAAATAAAAATATTGAGTCACATAACTTCCAAAAATGTTTACTTGATACAACCTCAGCTGAGCCTGTAAAAACAATAATAAATAAATAAATATTTGATATGATATACTACTAACTCGTTGATCTGACTCCAAGCTAAGTTGCCTGAGGCACTTGTGTTACAGAAATCAGAACCAATGGAAATATACAATATATACCTACTTAAATACATAATAGGTATATAATATCCAGACACAGAACAAACTCAAATGCTTCACACAAAGTTTGTCCATGATGGGAATCGAACCCACAACCCCCGGCGCACAGGCTAGCGTCACTAACCGCTACGCCACGGAGGTTGTCAAAAAAAAATCCTTCTAAAGAAAATAGTTACTTAATAGGTGGGTAGATAAATTAATTAAATAATAGGCAACCGACGTGCGGTGCCTGTGTTAAGTGATTTTTGGTTTTATAACAATAAACTAAAAAGCTTTGTCTGTCGAGTTTGCATAACATGTACCACCTGTTCAAGTGTCAAGGAAAGGAATAATAAAAATCAAATTTCCATAGATTAAAGTGTGTATCCCCTTACTTAAACAAGTGGTTAATCAATATAATATACGTACTTACCTTCGTATCTTCTACAGTTCACTAATTGTAATATCTTTCTGCAACGACTTGAAGCAGCTTTGTGCCTATTCATAATTATACTTATCACTCATTAATGATTTAATAATTATGAATATTAACAACGATGCATGTTCCCAGTAAACAAACGAAATTACGTAATGCCTCCAGTAAATTCACTTCCGGACTGACCTTCCGTGGTCTAGCGATGTCACGCGCATCTTACATACCCCGCCCCCGCTTTACCCCTTGTCTATACTAACGCGCGATTGCAATAGACATTATCGGAAAAGTATCCGTTTATTAAACGATTACTAACAATAACTTGAAATTCATGACCGAAGAATATTAGTGCTTGAACCTTTACAAAATTAGAAAAAAGAAGAGAAATTAGTAAAAGATAATGGAATAGCTGTAATTATTATATTCAAAGTTTTGCGGTCTGCAATGAAGTATTACTAATAAAAGTTGCTTCCATTTCTACACGAATAATCGTGTAAGAGTTATTACCCGAAGGAGAGGATAGGCATGAGCGGGAGATTGATTTAACACGTTTATTCTGGTGTACTCATAGAAACAAATAATATGCAATAGGCGCATGTTTTGTTATTCATGTGATATGAAGATATTTTATTTCCCTACAATAAACGAATATTGAGCTATAAAAGCCTTATTTTAGGTCTAAAATATTTAGAAAAAATTATATAGGCGTATAATAGGCCATAAAAACGAAAAAAACAAAAAAAAAGTTTTTGGGTAAGAGCTCTTGCACGTTTATTCGTTGGAGCCATCGATATGGCTTGATATAAATAGGATTGTCGTTAGTCGTCCTTATGTGGTGTTTGACCTGGTTGGTGAAAGTTAAGGGTAATTCTTCACTATAGAGTATGTCCTTATATTCAGTGCACAGTTCTAGTATAGCGTTTTGTTCTTCTGGTGGTAAGTGATTAAGTCGTAATTTTGTCAAATTTTGGGTGAGTATTTGGTCAACTTCTACGTCTGTTAAGTCTGTCGTGTTAATTTCACATATGTAATTTTCATCTGTGAGTTTTTGGACCTTAAAAGGTTTCGTTATTTTTAAAGTTATGTCGGCGTCAGAAGTATTTTGTATAACGGTGGTCGCATAATAATTTTCACATTTCACTAGGGCTGTAGGCATTCGGATTTTTGAGTCGAATTCCAAAAATTTAGGATAGCATCCCTTTTCGAGATCTACAGGCAGCTCTACACGAGTTTCAGTGCGCGCTTTGAGGTTAAATAAGTATTCCTGGTCGTTCCAAATCGGGATATTGGCATGTTGTGTTTTTAAAGTTTTGTCGTTCAGGTCTATTTTAGCCTTTAGCTTCACTAACAAATCCCAGCCAATAACTCCGTCATACTTGGGGTCAACGTCATAGATGAAGAATTTGTGATACATGTCCTGGCTGAAGGCCTTAAAGAGTGGTATGTCCGCTACCTCTGTATGAGAGCTAGACGCGTGCGTGCTTGTTACTTGAAACGGTTCGTATCTTTTGTACTGGGCGTAGTACATATCCGCTTTTGTTGGGCTGATAAAACACCTGCTACTGCCGGAGTCTAACATGAATTTGCCATCTATTTCCGTGATTTTTATATAGGGTAGTTTGAGGGCGGCATCATAATTTAGTTCGATTACCTCGGAAATCTCTGGGTCACTTCTACACGAAAATTTTCCAAATTTGTTTCTTCCCTTATATTATCATATTCCTGCACTGGTTCCTGCATTTCCATAACAGGTTGTGGACACTCCCGGGTTGGGTCTGCGTAATAATAATTCTGCTCTTCCTGGTAGTTGTTGTCGCTGTATTCGTACTCGTTCGGGTCGTCTGTTGTTCCACATTCCTCGGCGACTATTTCGTTTATGGGTAGTCTTGGCACTGGTTGTGCGGCAGTCCTCATCGTCACATCGCTAGAAAACGGTTGAGGATGACGATAGCCTTGAGGCTGCGGCGCTCTGTAACCGAATTGTCCCGGCTGTGGTCTAAAACCGAACTGATGTTGTACTGGGGTCTGTAGCCCATCTGTTGTTGGGCAGGATGCTTATAGCCAAATTGCTGCTGAACCGTTGGCTTATAGCCAAATTGACCGGGCTGTGGTCTAAAACCTAGGGGTTGTTGGGTCGGAGGCCTATACCCAAACTGCTGTTGTGGTGCAGGTGGTTTGTACCCGGATTGATTTTGTGGCACTAATGGCCTCGCTAGTATAGGTTGTATAGCATTCGGTCTGACTCCAAAATACGGGGTCGGAAGTTACTATTTGGGGTTGCATTATTGCCTGAAAGGCTTGAGGCTTCGGATCCAGCATGGGTGGTTTGGGTGCCTGGTTGTGAAGCAACCTGGACCTCATTAGATACTGCTCGTGAAAATTAACTTCATCCATCACAGTTTTAGGGCCTCTTCTAAACTGGTAGGGTTCTTTAGTCTTACTATTCTCACTAGGTGTTCCGGCAAATTATATAGGAAAACATTGAGAGCTGTATTATTATGGATGATGGCCTTTGCATGTTTAACTTCGTTGGAATTAGTGACATTAGTGTTAATTTTGGAAATTAAAATGGCTCTTACATCCTGAATGCGGCTACAAAAATCAAGGTATGACTCATTAGATTTAATTTTAATGACTCCAACTCTATGGCTACACACTCTTCGCTTCTATGATCTCCGAAATGCTGAATTAGTAGTGTTTTGAAATCGTCATAACTTTCAAAATCACCCCTTTCGCTGATAAGGGCGGCGGCTCTACCTATGACTCTACTAGTTATTGACTGCATTATATATTCGTTGCGTTGAGCAACGCCTTGAAATTGTTCTGATTACATACTCGCATTTTCTGAGAAATAATGCGAGCATTTTAGTGTCCCCGTTGAATTCAGGGATGAGCTTAAGCATGTCGCGCAATAAGGGCGGTGCTATTTCGTTAAGCTCAGTCATTTTGCTGTTAAATAGTTTCTAGTGATACTACTTATATACTTACTCACTTAATTACTAGTGCAATTATAGTCACCGTTTAAACTATGTTATAACCTAGCGTACTTTTGTGCATTCGTAATCACGAGTACGTATACCTATTATATTTAATTATCTAATTGTGCAGTTCTAGTCACAGTTTAAACCTAAAAATATAAAATAATTGTGCAGTTTTAGTCACAGTTTAACCTATGTAGAGGACCTGTGCAGTTTTAGTCACCTGGTTCTACAACTTAAACTAAACAGTATTTCATGGATAGGATGGGAGGAAACGAAGGATTTTACTCCAGTGAGTACTCTGTTCGCTATAACTTACTTGCCCATCTTCATCCGGCTCCGGTTAACAAATTTGTTTGGTTCGAGGATTACCACTGCGGCCTTCTTCCGATTTTAGGGAAAACCGCTGTCACTGCCAATCACGAAGGTACTAACACTTTCCAAGCACTAGTCACGGATTTTACGTGGTCGCGATAGCAGCGGCTGGTAATCCTACCGGCTGCGCCAGTTAACTTTCGGGAGCGCGTTGAAATGTTTTTAAAAACTAATTTAAATAAAACTAACTACGTCTAGATGAGCCGAAGAGTATATTGAGACTGAATTTGCTTATTACAATTAGCCTTAAAGAAAACTTATAATCTAACCCAGACGCAACTATGCATTTCTGGGTGGCATGGCGTGATGTCGCCTGATCCTGCGTAGGCGCAAACGCTAGGTCAGCAACTTATGCAGGTTCGCGGGAACATAACGAGATTGACCCTTGTTTACCGTAAAAAAATTACATTTCATTTCAAAATATTAGTATTTTCGATGAGTAAATATACTAATATACAATATTAGACTAATTTTGAAACACTAACGACTGACATGACGTCACTAGTCGCAAAATACTGGTCGCGATTCATGACTGTATGTTCAGGTTATGTGTTTTCTTATCATTACTTGAATACAAACAATCAAAATCGTTGTCGCTAAGATCGCAAACTATAAAAAAAGTGTTGTCCTAACCTTAAAATGACAGATCCGAAGTAAGTTCATAGTTAAACTAGCGGTTCGACTGTTAATCTTTAGGATCATAGATAGTACGCGGCTTAGAGAAAAACTTCGTTTTGTAATAACGCTTAGACTTAGAGCTGGTTTAATTCCAGTACTATAATTAGTCCGTGTTTTGGAATAAGACGGATTACGTTTTGTTTTATTATTAAATCCCAAAATTCAAAATCACTTGCACTAAATTCGACAACAATAAAACAACAACAAAAATCACGTTTGTACAAGGCTACTTCGTCCACTTCACGCGTTCAATGGCGGTTATTTTGTGTGGAAATCCGTAGAAAAATACTATCACTTTAAAAATGTATGCCTATTAATCTAACAAACAGCAACAAAAGAAAATTAAGGTTAAATACTTACTGATGATACCATATCCCATCTTTCTTTGTAACTTTTGTGTCGTAGTTTTGCAACCTTTAGCACACAATTATGCATTTTAATGCCCACCAAATACTCGTTTCCTTCCGCCCACTGAACGCTGTGAACTGAGTCACACTGGCCCTAAAAATGTTTTTAGGGCCAATGCGGTGGTTTTTTTTCGTACGGTTGGTCTGGTCCTTCTTTATATAAGTCAATGTTCTGGCAGTCAGTTGAGTGGCGGGAGAAACAAAAATAGTGTGGCACCGATTCCGCACAAAGTAGGGCATCAGAGCGCGCGAGGCAGCGTAAATGCCTACCTTGGCAGAAAAACCTGACCATAAATATATTATTATTTAACCGCTACAATGAGCGGTCTCGTGAGTTTTGAAAAAAAATCGTCGCCCGTCGCAGTTCGCGCCCGCGGCGGCGCGGTTTGAAACCGCTCCATGAAATCCTACCCTAAGTATTCCAAATTGATGCCAGATCCATTTAGATGTTACCACGTTATTACGCAATAAACATTTGAAACGTGCAACCACCAAACTTTGACAATGACAAACAAAAACTTTGAATTTGTAGGATGTAACAAACTTAATCTTCCCACGGCTAGGGCTAGGCGCTGGCCAAATTGGCAGAGTATTCGAAAGATATATGTCTTAGAACACGTCAGTGTCCTAACAATATTTACCTTCACCAATAGAGTCAGCAGTCACAATAGATTTGTACATCTGCACTGAGTAAAACACTCCCGAGGTGTTGCCGATATTCGAACTTGCGACTTTACGATTGTGAAATTAGACAGGCTGCTTTATGTATGAATTTAGTGTCAATCAGTTTAATGTTAATGTATGCAAAGTTATTCGTAATCTGCTTCCATTTAAGGGCTTGTTTTGTATATTTAAATTAAACGATACTTGTTCTACAATTTTTCTTAAACATCAATATATTATTACCAAACGTTTGTGTTTGTTGTCCTCTATAGCACTGTTTAGCTCTGTCCTGGGATTCCTGGCCAGTACTTACAGTACAGTACTTCTTTTATCGAGCGTTAAAAAGCGCGTTCTCTCTTGTTACGAAGAGTTCGACATTTGTAGTCACGGACTTTTTTATTTTGAACTAGATGTCCGCCCCGGCTTCGCCCGTGGAACATATATAGCACTCATCGAGATCCCGCATATATCCAACGGTGAAAAAATTTTAGAAATCGGTTCAGTCATTCCTGAGAATTTCGCTTTCAAACAAAACACCTCTTCAGCTACCTGCTACGCCACCTGTCGGAAATTGGTCGCACCAACTCAGAGATTAGCAAAAAGGTTTTATGTTCAAGAGGTATGTAATCTGTGATATTCAATGACGCAATTTCAGACACATGCTGTCATGTGTCATGTCAAAACACGAAACGTACGAAAACTCTCAAAAAAGGAATATTTTTCCCGATTTTGTAACATTCTTGATTCATGCTCCGCTTCTGTTAATAGTATCGTTATTTTCTATAGCCTTCCTCGATAAATGGACTATCCAATAGAAAAATAATCTTTCAATTCGGACCAGCACTTCCCGAGATCCTAGCGTTCAAACAAACAAACAAATTCATCAGCTTTATAATATTAGTATAGATGAGATAAACTATTTTCGTACAAAAAATTAAACCGACTTCAAAACCACAAATAGGCACTCAAAAGCGAAAAATAAACTAAAATCATTATTATAAGCGCTACTCACTCATCTATTTGAAGTCGGTGCCAGTGAGGTCAAAAAGTTAGTAGATTGATGCTATGTAGGCACATGGTAAGCTGGCACAGGTAAGTAGTATCTATCCTATACCTGTTAGATTTGGCTGGCACCGACTTCAAATAGATGAGTGAGTAGCGCTTATAATAATGATTTTAGTTTATTTTTCGCTTTTGAGTGCCTATTTGTGGTTTTGAAGTCGGTTTAATTTTTTGTACGAAAATAGTTTATTTTACCCTTTTTAGTGTACAAGAACAGAATATTTTTTTTTATTAAACCCTGACTACCTAGGATTTGTTATCTGTACAACATTCTACTAGTCAAGCCCTTTCATTTGATACCCATATAAAGGGAGTTGTGAAAAAAGAAATGTTTTTCGGCATTTTGTGGAAGCGGCCATCTTGGATTTGAATTTTTTCATGGTTCATATTTCAAAAAACCACTTGACCGATTTCGATGAGATTTATATGGGACCATTCGGGAAGCATACCCATCCGACTACAAAAAGAAATTTTAAAATCGGTGTAGAGGTTCTCGAGAAATCAGGTAAGTAACATACATAAAAAAAAAAAAAAAAACTTAGGGGTCGAATTGATAACCTCCTCCTTTTTTTGGAAGTCGGTTAAAAATACCAAAACACCGAATTTTTTAAAACTGTACCATAAAAAAATACCATATTTAAAGTATTAACACGTCCTTAAAAGGATGCAGGTCGATTACTTTTACACCTGTATATTTGTGTGAAGCCACTGACCAGTGCCAATGGCTGTGCTTCCAGGCGTGGTGGCGGGCTTGGTGGACGACGAGTCGATGCTGTTGTTGCTGTGTCTCGGGACCCTCATCTCCTACACCGCCGTCGCCGTCGGGGTCGTACTACTCAGGTAACTGCTTTTTATTACTTACTAGATGTCCGCCCCGGCGTCACCCGTGGTACATTATATAGTACTCATCAGGATCCCGTACATACACAACGGTGGAAGAATGACTGAAATCGGTTCAGCCATTCCTGAGAATATCGCTTTCAAACAAAACACCTCTTCAGCGACCTGCTACGCCACCTTCCGGAATTTGGTCGTACCAACTCAGATTTGAAACGCAAAGGTTTATATTCAAGTGATATGTAATCTGTGATATATTCCAAAGAGAATATATATTCAATGACGCAACTTAAACACATGTTACACATGCTGTCATGTGTCATGTCAAAGCACGAAACGTACGAAAATCGAAAACTCTCAAAAAGATTTCTGAAACCACAATAAAAGCCATAAACCATAAATCTTGGTGTCTTCAAATCGAGAGTGAATCGGTTTTTTCTAGGTAAGCACGCTCCATCGTAGATCTCATCATCGCTTAACATCAGGCGAGATGGTGGTCAAGTGCGAACCTATTATAGTTAAAAAAAAAAAACAAACCAAAGATTTCTGGTTTCGCTAGGGATGTTAGATTGATGGTAAATAATCGATTAATTAAAAATCGATTTTTCTTTATTCAAAATTAATCGATTTGTAAAAAATCGATTTTATTTAAAAAAATAATCGATTTTTTTGTATTAGTCAAAAGTAAATCCTTTTCATATTAAAATTACATATAAATAGATAAATACTGGTGAACAATTCACACACATCACCATCTGACCCCAAACTAGGCAATGCTTGTACTACGGCAGACATCATCATCATCATCAACAGCCCACTAAATGTTCCCACTGCTGGGACTCGGGCCTTCTCTCACAAGGAGAGAGTTAAGGCAATAATCTACCACGATGGCCCAGTGTGGGTTGGTGGATGACATATGACTTTGAAAGGTTCTAGGTACATGTCGGTTTCCTTACGATGTTTTCCTTCACCGTTTTAAGCTAGCGGCATTACGCACATGACTTCGAAAAGACAGTGGTGTCCGTAGTTTTGAACCTGGGGTCTCCGGATCGGCAGACACCGTTCTCCCGACTAGACCAGTCGTAATTTAGCAACTATGGCATACACATAGCGTAATTTATAATATTTATATACTCGTAGTTGTAAAAACATACTTATTATACATAGAAACACCCATACATATTACAAATATTTGTATTCAACACACCAATATTTGCACGAGGTGGGAATCGAACCTACGACCCTCGGCTTTGCAGGCAGAGTTACCACCCACTACCATCACATTAGTAGTTAGTATTAAAATAAAATACCTACTCAAAATGATCTTTAAAAATCCTGAACAAATATGTAAGTAGTATGGTCTCAAAAAGTATAATATAAAATACTCTTTCGTTATTCTTCAAGTTTAGATATCAGTAAAATTACAAATAATTAATGCCACAAAACCACAAATGTCTTATGTTACAGTTCACTAGTATTAAAATAAATACTTAAAACGAGAATAAATAACTAAACGACTACGTTGTCCCAAAAACTATAATTTTCAGCAAATTTTTCATGTTTTTCAAAAATCGATTTAAATGCGTAATTTTTATAATCGATTTATAAAAAATCGATTTTTGTAACTTTAAAAATCGACACAAAAAAATCGATTATTATAAAATAAAAATCGATTAAAATAAAAATCGATTATTTTTTAACATCCCTAGGTTTCGCTAGTGAGAGTGAGTTGATTGGTGTCATTGGTGGTAGAATTATTTTGCTAAATATACGAAGTTCTGTGGATTTGATTATCTTAAACCAAGTGTGGTGTCTTTAGTGTACCTACTGGTGGTGGCTTTTGTTTGTGTTGTTTATGTCATAAATACCCATTAAAATCGCCAAAAATGGACAACAAACGCCCACCTGATCCTGACCCGCCCCCGGACTCACATTCAACGCCTACAGGTAGTACAACAACGCAAAAGAGACGCATAGAAGACGATACTAATGTCCCCACAAAAAACAAAACAATAACTCCCCCAAGTACATCAATAGAGTCAGTTTTTGTGGACCCATCTCTTGCCATCGGTGTACTGTGCTACTCAGGAACCGATAAAGGGCCTTTTATCATCCACGTTTCCCGCTCTGATCCAGAACCAGCGCTGGGAACGACATTAAAACCTATCAAGTTCGGACAATTCTTAACAAAACATCAGGTTAAGCATATTTGTACAGGTGGTATTAAGCATGTAGGACGCAATAAGGTGTCAGTGGAATTCACCACGCCCGAAGATGCTAACTCCTTCCTTGTCCTTCCAATCCTGTCCTCTAACAACTACATTGCTACAATCCCTACCTACAATATCACCAGGATGGGTATAATCAGAAGAGTACCTACTGACCTATCAATGACTGAATTTGTTGAGTCTCTCAGTCTGCCTCCATCTTGTGGAAGAGTTATAAAAGCTCGCCGATTTAGTCGATAAAATATAGTTGACGGGAACACAACATGGATTCCAACTCAAACTATAGTTATTACTTTCCAGGGACAAGTACTTCCATCAAAGGTTTTTTCATTTTATACAGCCCTACCAGTGGAACTCTATGAGTATCCCACCATACAATGCCTTGCATGCTGCAGATTCGGTCACACAAAGGCTCAGTGTCGTTCCAAACCGAGATGTTACCGCTGCGCTAATGAACATGTTGGTGATAGCTGCATTACCTCGGAACAAAATGCAAATTGCCTACATTGCTCGGGCAACCATTTTGCTAATAGCAAAATCTGCCCAGAACTAAATAGACAAAAATCAATTAAAAAGGTAATGGCTCAGGAAAGCGTTTCATATGAGCAGGCTGCAGGTAGATTCCTTAGAGTGACGAGATCATACGCAGAGGTAGCTCAATCACCCCCACTCACTACACAGTCACGGACAGACAGAGGAATTCTCAATACTCAAATCTTTATTGCGTCATATGTAGGTACAGTACAATCATGTGTTGTGATTATAGTTATTGTATTCGTTACATATGGCCCTATAAGGGCATGGCAAAAGTGGCATCGGAACGTCTCATTTCTAGGTCATCAAAATTGTCTTAAAAAAGTCTTGTAGTTTGTAATAGCATTTATTCTCTAATATATTCTTTAGACATTCAATAAAACGGATTTTTTTTTCCAAGTCTTTTATGTCATTTGGTAGCTTATTGTATATTTTTGCAGCCATTGAGTGTGGGCCAGCGCTATGCATTTCTAACCGGGATTTAGGTTCAACAAGTTTGTGCCTATATTGAGATCTAATGTTTCGTGCAGTCTTCCGAGGTTGGTCCGCAAATTTATCGAAGAATTCATTATATTTTCTAACAAATTTACAACATTCTAAAATATATAATGAAGTAAAAGAGAGTATTTTAAATTTTATAAAAATGGTTTGTGAAAGTTATCTATGTCTGTGTCGGGAGTTTTTATATTAGCCAGGATATGGATACATTTTTTTTGGGCGACAAAGAGGCTGTCTGCATCCACACTATTTCCCCAAAGAGTAATACCGTATCTGAGCCATGACGAAGCAAACGCATTGTAAGCCGTTATTGCTGTATTTAGGTCAGACTCCCGCCTTAGTTCTTTTAATGCATATGAAAAGCTAGACAGTTTTGATTTTATTTTGCTTATGTGTTTTTTCCAATTCAAATGCGTATCAAGCTCTAAACCTCGTAGTGTAGCCGTATTTACACATTCTAATCTATTATTATTGTAGCAAAAGTTAATGTCAAGGGGTGATTTTTGTGGGGGTCTAAATTGTATAATTTTTGTTTTTGTAAAATTTAAGTCAAGACATGGTCAGTCATATAATTATTTATACCATTAAATATGTCAGTTAATACTTTATTAAGATTTAAATTATTTTTACAAAATGTCAATATCGAAATGTCATCGGCGAAAAGAACGCTAAATTCAGTCAAAATTTTGGGTAGTGTGTTAATGTAAAATAAAAATAGGATACATCCAATCACGCTACCTTGAGGAATAGAGTTGTTGATCTCAATAGGAGCAGATCTTATTCTGTCAATTGTCCTGGAGTAAAAGTCAAAGTATTCTATTTCAACATATTATTGCTTCCTATTTCTTAAATAGGATCTAAACCAGTCATGAACTGTTCCTCGTATTCCCATGTCATATAATTTGTCTAATAATATGTCAAATTTGACCTTATCATATGCTTTTGACATATCGAGTAGAATACCAACTGCATAAATTTTACTGTCTAAAATTTTTAATATTTCTTGGACATATTTGTAAACTGCTAAGACTGTAGATCGATTTTTTCGAAAGCCGTGTTGAGCGTCGTCAAATAGATCAAATTTTTCACAAAATGAATTTAATCGATTTTGCATTACCTTTTCAAATATTTTGGAAGATGTAGGTAGAAGCGCTATCGGTCTGTAATTATTAGGATCTAGTTTAGATATTTTTTTGTGAACTGGTTTTACAAGAGAGATTTTCATTTCGTCAGGAAAACTGCCTTCGTTGAACGATTGGTTTATAAGTAAATAATAAGGGAGGGTTAGTTCTTCAGCACATTGTTTTATCAGAATTGGTGGTAATTCATCTATTCCGTAACTGTATTTCACTTTTAACCGCTTAATTATTTGATATATTTCGTGCGGCTGTACCGGCGCGGCGCTAGAAACATTGTATTTATGGTTTGACAGCGGGGCGGCGGGCCGCGCGCCGGCGCCGGCGCCGCGCGGCCGCCGCTCGAGCCGACGCATGCGAAGTGATTGTTCAAAGTATTTGCAATCACGGTGGGGTCGGAGATGATTTTACTGTTAATTTTTAATTTTAGATTATTTTTATTTTTTTTCATATATTTATTAGTGCGCTCCTTTATTATTTTCCACGTAGATTTTGTCTTATTATCTGAGTTTCTCATTTCAAATATGGCTTGGTTTCTTTTTGATATGTTAATTGTTTTTTTTAATAATTTAGTGTATAACTTGTTGTGTTTGGATAAAATTGGGTTTTTTAAAAAGCACACAAAAGGTTTTAGTAGACGCTTATTTTTGCATGAGATCCTTATGCCTCTTGTTAACCACGGGTGCTTCTTTTTCTCAATTTTGATACATTTTTTAGGTATGCAACGATCCAAGAATTCTTTTAACGCATTATTAAATATGGTATAGTTTTCATTTACCGTTCTAGTGGAATCCATTATTAAAAGTTTATTCCATTCAATATTTTTGATTTCGTTTTTAAATGTTGCTATAGCTTTTTTGTTAAATATTCTTTTTTCTGTTTTCCATGTTATATGTTTGTTTGAGATTAATGCATTTTTTATATTTAGTATTATACCCGAGTGGTCCGAAAAGCCAATATCCTTTGCATAGACATTGATTTTATTTTTATAGCAGTTACAGAACAAGAGATCTATACTTGTAGCAGAGGTACTTGTAGCAGAGGTCTTGTTGTCCGTGTTGGATCTTTAACAAATTGACTAAAGTTATTTTCTAACATTAGTTCCAATAGCTGATTTGACTGTACGGAACTTACTAACATATCCAGATTGAAGTCACCGCCTATTATAATGTCCAAAGAATTATATTTCTTATTTATTAATTGTAATAATGCATTTAATTTGCCATAAAATAGATCGTTTCGCTTGCCATTCCAGTATACTGAAATTAATAAAACATTAATTGAATGAATTAACACTGCACAAATTTCCACCGAGTATTCAATAGACAAATTTTCCACTTCTTTTATTTCTGTGTACTCAGTCATCGCGAAGTAGAATCATGGTTCCCCCACCCTGGCGATCTTGCCTAGAATGACGCCGCTATGTTGTATCCAGTGAAGGTCATTAGTCATTAGTTGCAGTTTGGCCTTGCAGAGCCATGTTTCGGTCGCGCATAAAGCGTGTGTCCTTGAAAAGTTTTCTTGAAGATATGCCTGTGTTAGTGTGTTATGTCTTTTTTACTGTATATACTTTGCATATTTTGTAGTAATACATTGAAATCATTTTCGACGAAAGTTAGAAGGATTTTGTTGTACGTGTTGTTCCTGTTGAGTGTGATGTTGTGTGATATCGTGCTGTGCGGGGGCTGATGCGTGTTCTTTGGATGAACACGATGCATATGAGGCGGACTGCCGAGGGCTCGCTGTTAGCCGAGTAGGTATGTACGATTGTGTTACTAACCCATCAATAACTAATTTATTGTTTCTAATAATAGCGTGATGGCCATTTTGTCGCGCAGTCTTGAGCTGTTGTAGTAGATTTTTCCTAAGTTCTTGACCTTTTTCATCGAGATACTCTGTTATTGACAATCCTGTATTTCTTAGTAGCCGACCATTATGAAGCAGATATTTAGTCATTTTTTTGCTAATTAACTCAATTATTACAGGTCTGCGAATAGATGTTCTTTTTCCAATTCTCTGTAATTCCTCGATGTAGCCTGAAAGATCTACATGCATCAAGTCTTGGAATATGTTTATTATTCTATGATTCAAAGAAGATTCTGTCTCGTGGTTATGTTCGTTTAAACCGTATAACACAATTTTTTTCGAAGTGTCGGGCTTAGTATGTGAAATGGAATGGCCTGTATAGTCAGATTGGACCTATTTTAAGTCTTGCTTTAATTGTATATTTTCTATTTCCAACTTTTCGATAGTTTTTGTCAAAGCTGTAATAAGGTTTTTAATTGATAATTGGTCCTTACATAAAGTGTCAGTTTTTACAGTCATTTCTTTTTTCAGTTTGTCAGTCATCTTTAGAATTCTCGAGTCAATAGTATTTGTTATCTCGCTCAGGATAGATTTTTTTGTCATTTCTAATTTAGTATCTAACAACTGGCTGATTTTTTCAAGCATAGAAGTTTCATCAAGACAGTTATGAGTCAAGTTAGTGGGGCTTGGAGTAGAAATATTTGTGTCTTGTTTGTTAAAAGTATCGGTGAGTGATTCATCAATGCACATTGAAGTGTCCCTTATAATTTGTTGTTGGCTTCTAACTGGTGTGTTGTCGTTTCTGTTGCGTCTGTTCGTTACGTTTTGGCAGGATTGACACCGCCATGATTTTTTCAATTCGAACATATTATTGAAATAGAAAGCTGAGGTTATGTTTAGGCACGCATAATGATATTTCATTGAACAACCAGTGCATTTTAGTATTTCGTTTTCGTATTCAATGATTCTATTGCATGCTTGGCAGTTCATGGTTTAGTGTAATTTTTAATCGTAATCAAATTGGTACTTATCACTCTCTCGGTGATATGCAGTCCTTTTGCTCGTTGAAATAAAGTTTATTGTTGCTTGTCGCTGACAAACAGCTGACAAGCAAATCGACAGGCGAACGGTTATTTCAAAAAGTGAACACTTTTCCACAAATATTTCCACGACTACTTGATATCTTAAGATGATTTTATAATCACAATGTTTTTTAATCGCAGGGCTTTAAAAATAGGTATAATTGTCCTGGATTCTTGGAGTTTAACTATTATTAGAGAATTTTATACGAGGTAGGTATGAATCACGGTGACGGTACGTTCCGATTCCGATTCCATCTACCTCTGCACCCCAACTTCGACACACCTCACTAAAATCCTCAACTTCTTGTACAAACCCTCGGCCAAATCCCCCACTAGGGAAGTCGTATGATAAGACTGCCCACCAAAATATAATATCCCATCCACCGTCTATGATGCCAAATGGTAGTACACTAAATGTATCCCAGCAATATTCTCTACAAAATGAGGATATGCTAGAAACCCTCATTTCCTTATTAGTAAATTTCATATCCTTTAACCCATTTCCTTTACCGTCCCACGTTGCCTCTAAATTTTCCCACTTAATATCCAATTCCAATCAACATGGACAAGAACCTAGTAGTACTCCAATGGAACTGCCAGAGCATGCGACGCAAGAAGCATGAACTGGTCAGCCTAATAACTGAATCAAAACCGTCTGTGGTTGCTACCTCGGAAACATGGTGGGGCCCAGGCACCTGTTTTCAGTTGCCTGGTTTCTACTGTTTGCGGGATAACAGAGCAGACGGGTATGCAGGGACTGCCTTACTTGTAAGACGCTCCCTTACTCCTCATTCCCCTCCCTCCCCACTCCCCTGAAATCAATATTATTGGTATCAGATCCCTAAATACCTCTTTTATTTCTATACATATCCCTCATCCGTCAGCCTTAGTAATTTCAGACCTGCGGCACATACTCCTATCTATTCCACCTCCCATGGTTATCATGGGAGACTTCAATTCCCACCATGTCATGTGGGGCTCAAGCCACTCAGATAGCTCTGGTCGATCACTCTTGGACATTTTTAATGAAATTGATTTGTGTGTGATAAATGACGGCTCCCCTACCCGTAGGGTGCAGCCCTCACAAAACACTAAAAGTGTCCCAGACCTCACCTTAGCATCTCCTTCAGTGGCCTACTCCGTGTCATGGAAAGTTCTCCCTAACTCATTTGGAAGTGACCACTTTCCAATTACTATCACATTTTCCAATAAATCTACCCCATTCTGTAACTCAACTCCAACCCTTAAGTATAGAACATCCTCCGCAGACTGGGCCTCCTACTCTTCCTATTTAGACTGTAAATTAGACTCGTCCCAGATCTACCCCATTGATCCTGATCCTCTAACCTCATACAGTGCCTTCATAGACTCTATCATTTCTGCAGCAAATAAACATATTCCCATTAAAAAACCGGCTAAAGGATTCAAAATTTCCACTCCCTGGTGGGACTCAGATTGTACAGAAGTAGCTAAAAAGCGTAAGGAGGCAGAGAAGGATTACAACAGAAACATGTCCATGGAAAACTTTATTAAGTATAAAAGAGCAGCAGCTCAGTTTAGGAAAATAACCAAAAAAAGAAAAAGCTTGGTTGGTTTAATTACTGTGAAGGACTCTCTCCTAAAACCCCGGCATCCATGATTTGGAAACAAATAAAAAGATTTAGATGCTCTGTAAAGACCGATGGTAGCAACATAACTTGTAATGACCCCTCATCATGGATATATTCTTTTGCTAATAATATTTCCCCTCCTTTTGTACCACATTCCGATTCATTTCCCTCTAGTCCCATATTGCTTCAATCCCAAAATCGACTAGACAGCCCTTTTACCTTTAATGAACTGACCCTAGCACTTGACGGACTGACAGACTGCACCAGGAATAGATGGAATTCCATACTCCTTCATAGTTAAAGCCTCAGATAAATGTAAAGAAATCTTTGTTAATTTAATTAACAATTTTTTTGAAACCAGGCAAAGAGGCTTCAGATCCCCGCAGCTACAGACCTATTGCTTTATCATCTGTTTTAGCCAAAATCACGGAACACCTAATCAAGAATAGACTTGAATGGTATGCAGAGAATATAATAACATAATAGCTAAGTCTCAATTTGGTTTTAGAAAAGGGATGAGTACTCTAGACAACCTTAGCATTCTCACAACGGACATACAAACTGCATTCAAGAAAAAGCAATATCTAGTATCAATCTTTCTAGATATCGCGTCCTTCTTCCGGTACTCAGGAATAAACTTATTCAGCTGAATATCCCTGTGAAGCTGGTTTGGTTCATCTGCAACATGCTTATGGAACGTTCTGTTGTGATTAAAGCTGGTGGACAACTCTATACACCAACAACTGTATGGACAGGATTACCACAAGGAGCAGTCTGGAGCCCTATTCTGTACAGCCTATAGATACACTTACGACCTCGAAACCTGTGTGAGACCATTTTGCAGTGTGTTGCAATATGCAGATGATCTTGCTCTGTACCGACATAGAGAATCTTTAGAAGAAGTCACTGCCCATTTGGAAACTGCTTTAGATTACCTGTGCAACTATCTTTTTGATCAGGGTATGTCGGTGTCTGCCTCTAAAAGCTCTGCTATAGTGTTTACTAAAAAAAGAGTAATCCCTACTATCAGTCTTCATATAGGATTGGAAGAAATTCCACAAACTAACTATACAAAATTTTTAGGTTTATATTTTGACTCTAGGTTATCTGGAAACCAACATTATGATCATATGACACAAAAATGTGAGAAAAACATTAATATATTGAGATCTCTGTCTGGAGCTTGGTGGGGTTCACACCCTTACTGTCAAAAGTTACTCTATAATGCCATAGTTCGGAGCCACATGGATTATGGGTTTTTTCTACTCAATGTCAGCAACAAATCAGGTCAAAACAAAATTTCTAAAATCCAATCAAAGTGTATGCGCATTATACTGGGAGCTATGAAATCTTCTCCTATTAATGCCATGCAAGTAGAATATGGTGAAGCTCCTCTAATTTTCCGTAATCAATACCTTTCAGACAGATTCCTTTTCAAAATATTTCAAAATTCTTCCCATCCACTCCTTCCGAAGTTAATACGCCTTTCTCGTCTATATGGATCACAGACCTCGGATGATATCCCATGCCTGGTATATAGCTACCTGAAACTCTCAAGGTTTCCTGACCCTATTACCAGATTTCCTTCCAACCCCTTGTACTTAACACCTTACGAAGCCCTGATTCTCAAACCCAATGTCCTACTCCACCTTGGAATTAATAAAAAATGACAACAATGCCAGCAAACTATTCAGTGAATGCATCAACACTACATATAACGATTGGTACCCTATTTATACAGATGCCTCCAAGTTGTCTCAGGATAGCATTGGGGGCGCAGCAGTTTAGATCCCAGCCACCAAAATTTGCTTAAGCTTCAAAATACCCTCCCTTTCTTCTATCTTCACAGGGGAAGCTCTTGCCATCCTGGAAGGATAGCTTCCAGGATGGCAAGAGCTTTGTTAAATCCCATAACCTAAATAAATCCATTATTTTCTCAGACTCTAAAAGCTGTCTTCAATCCATTATATCTAGTCCTTTCCGTTCATCTTCCCGCTACCCTCTTATCCTTGAAATACGAAAAGAGTTATATGAGTGTCATTGTGCAGGAGTTCAAGTTCTCCTTGCTTGGATTCCGGGTCACTCCGGTATACCGGGGAATGAGAGTGCGGATTCCTGTGCTAAGGCAGCAGCCCAAATTGGTTCGCTAGAAAATTACACCGTTTTTGCCCATGACCTTGTCCTCTTGCCCAAAATACATCTAGAGACAACTTGGACCAGGCACTGGAAAACAACCCAAAAAGTTAAAGGGGAAGTACCTACTATGCTGAAATCCAACCTGATATTCCTAAAACACCGTGGTTCTACAAATTTCGCAAAGCCAATAAAGTCACAACATCTACCATTTGTCGGCTGCGCCTTGGACATGCTTGTACCCCTGTACACTTAGCTAAACTACGGATTAGAGATCATTCAATTTGTGAGTGCGGTTTGGAAGAAGGAAACGTGGACCACATTTTTTTCAACTGCCCTAACTTACTAAGTCGTTCGCTCTACCATTTCCTCCCTCCTAGTATCCCTCGTCCTTCATCCATGAAATGCCTTTTGTCCCTCTCCTCAACCCCATTAGTAAATAGTATATTATGTAAATTTATAAATAAAAATAATACTAGATTGTAATGTGTATGTACATAATCTATAAATAATATAATATGCATGTTAACTGTATTAACCAAATATCCCATTAACTACTAACAAATTGTTTGTGTTTGTCTAAGCTTTGTGTTGTCTACTGGTTTTAGGGTAATCAGTCAAAGAAACTGTTATTGCTGTAATACCGATCAAATTATTTTATTTTGTTGGCCGTTGCCGTCTACGAAGCTGCTACGAAACGGACATTGGCAGAAATGTGACAGCTAAAAGTCACAACACGCGCCATTCATCAAGAAGTTGAAGTTGAACTCTCAAAAAGGAATATTTTTTTCCGATTTTGTTACATTCTTGATTCATGTTCCGCTTCTATTAATAGTAGCGTTATGGTCTATAGCCTATAGCCTTCCTCGATAAATGGACTATCCAATAGAAAATGAATCTTTCAATTCGAACCAGTACTTCCCGAGATCGCAGCGTTCAAACAAACAAACAAACTCTCCAGCTTTATAATATTAGTATAGACTAGCTGTTACCCGCAACTTCTTACGCGTGAAACGTTATATGTTATTACAGCAATCGTAATTTGAATCATCGGATGATACATTCACTATCTACATCAGGAGGTTTGAATTAGTTTCTTTAAGGTAAACACGCTCCGTCGTAGACCGCATCGTTGCTTAACATAGGCGAGATGGCGGTCAAGTGTAAACAACCCACAAAAGTTTAAAAAACATCTTTGATGCATGTAAAATACTATGCATAGATACAGACTTCGTATATTTCAGTTATTAGAAAAATCCTGATATATGTACTTGGCAACTTTGAAGTCCTAATCAAAAAAAAAAAAAAACATAGATAGACTTATATTGCTATTTGGCAATAAGTCTGCCATCTTGAAACAGTTGGAATTCAAATGGAAATATTTCTCCAGCTGCTTTACGTTCGCATGTAGTGCCATAAGTATGCATCATGCTCATATCAGCTAGATAAAGGCCGTTCCGTACTCCGTACCGTAAGTATTCCCAGTTCGGTCCATAGTAAAACACCTAAATCTTTGCCAATCGTTGACGACGTGGCTTACTATATTGGCTTGACCAGCCATTGAAATATTGCCATAAAGCAAATAAGACAAAGATGAAAATGAACATGCCCCATCGCCAGGTACTTCTACCACTCTGCATTCGATTTGTAATCCTTCGACGACGACAGTTTAGTTGGTATATTAATGCAAAAAACTAAAATAATCTGAAAAAGCGAACATCAATCAATAAAGTAGGATTGAGCAGAGAATTTCAAACAGTACACTCGACACGTACGACAACGACGCCTGCCCTCACGTGACTGCCCGTTCGGGTAGCTATACCTAGAGTTACGCGCTTCGAGTGCAGCTGACTTCAGATATTCTTGCGGCATAGCGCCATAGCGGCCGTCGTGCTATTGAAGCAATAAGTCTGTGAATAAAATGGTTTCTTCGCATTTTGTTTGTATTAAGATAGCAATATATTTGGATCAACCGTTTCAAAAACGTACCTACTACCTACGTATGTGAATTAATTCTAATAACATTTCTGCTGTGAACGTCACATTAAAATCAGTTCAGCAATTTCGTAGACGTAGGTGCTCCTCAGTAGACTTCCAGAAACCATGAAAGGCTCATAGGCAATGACATTCTCGTGCGAAAAAGACTACAAAGTCTCGAACATCGCCGGAAAATTGCTAGCTTATCGGTTTTTTATCGGATACACTTCGGAGAGTGTGCGACTGATTTGTACGATCTAATACCACCTTGCCCTTTTTTCTATCGGAATGCTCGTAGCTCGAAAAAGCGACATCGTTTCATGGTTGATGTTCCAAAGACACGAACGAAGAGATTTGACTCTACTTTTGTGATAAGAACGTCTAGGCTGTGGAATACGTTGCCTGAGAGGGTTTTCCCGATAGTTACAATCTTTGTGTTTTCAAATCGAGAGTGAATCGGTTTCTTCTAGGTAAACACGCTTCATCGTAGACCGCATCATCGTTTAACATCAGGCGAGATGGCAGTCAAGTGTAAACCTATAAAAGTTACATTATCTGTTGACTAAGATCATGAATTGAACTTTTCAAACTTCTACGAACGGACGGACGGACTTCACATAAAACTTCAACCCTTATTTTACCCTCAGGGAGGGTGGATTTCCAAATGTCATGATACACAATTTTATTTCTCATTAACCAAAAACGTGAAGACACAATTTCATGCTTCAAATAGGACCAATTTTCATACAACCGTTCACCCCCTGTTTCACCCCCTTAGGGGATGGATTTCGCAAAACCCCGTCTTAGCGAGTGCCTACGTGCTAAAAGGGACCTCCATGCAAAATTTCAGATTCCTAGCATTTGTAGTTTCTGAGATTCCTTGATGAGTGACCTTTCGCTTTTATATATGTAGACTAGCAGTGCCCCGAGGTTTATTTTCCCGGGATAAAAAGCCTATGAATTATGACATTGTTTAAACTGGGCTATCCGTGGGCAACATGTTCTTGATAATTTGATTTAGTCAAAAAATACATTTATTTTTGTAAAGAATTTTCATGCATTATTTTAGTACCCAGATTAATAAACTAAAAGTTGTATAAGTAAATATAAGTATAAGTATTTTAATCATTATTTCCGCCCCTCAACCAACTATATTGCCAGTCTTTTAGCTTTAAATAATATCGATTTTTGCCAATTCAATCTTCAAAATTCAAAAAGTCACATTTTGACAATTATGCGTGAATTAAATAAATAAATAAATATCTTTATTCATCCCATAAATAAGCCAATTTACATGAAATAAATTAACACTCACATTATTCCTTAAAAAACTTGACTTATACAATTAAATATCACAGAACCTGCACTAAGCAAAGCTTGTGTGGCAGGTTTCTGTATCAAATGACTTTTATAACAGACTGAACAAAGACAAAAAATACAGTTTTTATAAAAAAGTAAGTAAATAATGTAGTAAGTAATTTTCATAAAGTGAAAAATTAAATAAAAGCCACGTTCTTATACAATTATGTAGTTAGGGGTTAGTAGGTATTGTACAAGTGTAAAATTTGTAGGTACGATATAGTTATATGTTCTATGAGTGGTCGATAGGTGTGCTAAAATGTATTGTTTGTGCCTTTAGTGTGAAATGTGTGTAAGTGTAGTGTTGTGTGTTTTGAATAATGTACTTGTCTTATCATGTGTTTTATGAGTAGTTGTATGTTAAAATGTATTGTTTTTGGATATAGTGTAAAATGTGGGTGAGTGTAGTGCAGTGTTTTGGATTTTGAAGTATGGACTGGGTTACAATGTAAAGTAGTTCAGAACCCATGTATGGACCAACATTATGTTATAGGTGATAGATTCCCCAGGGTATCAGCGTAGGAACCCACTAGGTAGATATTGTGTATTGTTAAGATATTTATTTTGTTTATCAGTCAAGCGAACATGGTAACTGTTGTAGCTGTTCAACTGCTTCAACATATGGCTCTGAGCAGTTTTTCAGTAACTAAACAATTAACATCGGGTTTAAGTTGTTTTTTTAGCAACATTGTAGCTAGTTATATGAATATTTTAGTTATTATTTCAAACAATGTCCACCATTATAGAATAGTATCGATTATTCTTTTAGATCTATATTAAGATATTTTAACAATGGCAGCACTGGATACATCAAAACAAAATATCAGCTGTCTATTTAAGCTTATGCTTTGTTGTGTCACATGTAATGTTTGTGTGTTTCGTATTTGAAAATTGTTATAATTTTTGTATTCGGTTGATGAAAATGTATTCTTAGGACTCTAGCTTGCTTTCGGAAATAGACGGCATCCTCCCATAACGACTCTGGCCCTCCGATGGTACAAAATTTTGTAGTTTTGTTTAAAAATAATCTCGTCAACATTCGTTTTACTTATGGAAAATATGCGTAAGTAGTCTTTCTGCTACTACCAAATGTCAATATTTTGATACCTATTTTTAGAAGCGATCAAGTTTAATTAATGATATCAGTGAAAATGAATGTCCACGTTTAGCCCAAAGTCTCTTTTCAATTTCAATTAATTTACAATGTCTTTTCTATTTCGTTCGCAATGTTTACGATTTTTCCATTTTTAACAAATTAAAATAAATACCGAATTAATCTAGCCTTTGTTGAGTTTTGCTATTATGATCACAATTTTAATTTAGTGTTTCCGCATTGTAGATATGCGTCGGACTACACGCCGGGCGAGCCGCGCTACCTGCGGCAGATCCTCGGGCTGGGCCGCTCCCCCCACGCAGGCTTCCTCTCGCATCGTCAAGATCGCCTTGTTCTTGTTTGGTAACCATATTTTTTGTTAATCATAATCATTTGTTGTTGATTCCAAAGTACAAGATTTGAAAATTATGTTTTTGAAATGAAAAATTATTTCGACCACGCTGGCCCAGTGCGCTTTGGTGGATGACACATGACAACAAAATATTCTAGGTGCGTGTCAATTTCCTCACGAACGTTATGTCACTAATGAAAAAATCAGCGGCATTAACGCAATCGAATTTCTCTCCTTATAGACCGCAGGCCCGTGAACAAAATTTATGGGTCATCTGATACAGCAGGAGACCTATGTAGGATGATAGAAGGGTATAATAAAGTAATAAGAATGAGCACTATGCCGTCACTTGTAAGCTGTCCAACAGAGTGCAGTTGAAGAGGGGGGGTTCTAAACCTCGATCATATACATTATCATCCTACATAGGTCTCCTGCTGTATCAGATGACCCATAAATTTTGTTCACGGGCCTGCAGTCTATTAGAATTTCCTCTTCTCTATCGTAGGGTAGTTTTGTAAAGTTCCATCTTTCTGCAGTGTGTGTGGGTGTATCGAGCGCGGTGGCGGCGTTCCACGCGGCGCGGCCGCTGGTGCCGTGCGCGGCGCTCAGCGCGCTGGCGCTGCTCCTGCTCGTCGTCATGATGCTGCAGCCGCAGCTACGGGAGGAACTCTACTTCAAGGTACTTTCATCCTATATCCTAAAGGTACAAGTTCGCGCTGAGACCGTGATACGAGACCGTGACACGAGACCGTGACCGTAGACCGCGATCGGAGACCGCGACAGGCACTTGACACTATGGAATTGTATGGGCGACAGTTCGCGCCGAGACCGCGACTCGGTCTCCTGTCGCGGTCTCAGCACGAACTCGTATCGTTACATAACTTTCGCATCTATCGAAAAATAACATCATAAACATCACACTTTATACAATTCTTGCTAATCACGGGATACATCTTAGTCATATGGTAAATGTCTCTGTGGATTACAGATGTTAAACTACGTTGCAACAGCCTTAAGAAGCATTAGCGGGACGACCTAGACCAATATCTGCAGAATTGGCCTGTTATAGCAGTCGATAGAGACACGTATGAGGGTAGGGAGACCTTCGCCCAAAATTGAAACATATCGGCCTCTTAATAAGAATAATTAGCTGGCCGCAAATCTGCGAAGTTGGAATAATTCGGTAGTTTCAAGCACCATGCTCATGAGTAAGCTGACGAATGCATCAATGCAATCGAGTTGGTATAAAATCTCCTTACTAATAAACTTCTCTAAATTGTTTGCCATGTTCTTCGAACTGAATTGTTTTCTCTCAACGAAAGACTAAAGTCCGAAAATCGCCACTTTGCCCAAGTGTAGGTAACTCACCATCTAGGCATCTATTAGCAAGAATTACAATGATGTTTTGATTCAAGCTATTCTGGTTTTGGAATTACTCTCAGTGCTCCTGGCGGGCACTAAAATATTATTTTGGTAATAGCACAAAAACTTATCAAACGTTTGAAAATGGCTATTCAGTTTCTGAAAGGAGCTCGCACTAAATTTCAAAATACTTTTTTCGCAATGGAAGGTAGAGGTTAACATTTGTACAGTGGAACAGAATCAGATTCCTTGTGTTCGATAATGACGATGAGAAAGATGACTTTTCTCGAAAGTTGTTCGGTACACTGATTCACAACGCAATCGAATTGATCTCAACATGGAATCAAACCTCGCGGTCTTTGGTCTTGTTCTTTTAGAAAGTCAAGGATTGTCATTGCGAATTTGCATGATTCGGATTGCGTTGCGAATCAGTACTCTGAAATCATAAGATTCGACGCTATTATTCCAGGCTCCCGTGGTACCGCTGGTGCCATGCGTCAGCATCTACATCAACCTGCATCTGATGGTCCTCATCAGCGCCGAGACCTGGATCGGAGTCAGCGTCTGGATTGGCATTGGTGAGCCTACAATACTTTTCCTTCGAATTTAATTCAGCAGACAATTTTAATTTGTCAAAATGTAATACTGCTGATAGCATTAAATGTGACTCAACATTACAAATTATGTATGTCAAAGTTTAAAGGCAGTGGCCGGGATTGACAATAATATCCCAAAAAATCCTATTTTTTTTGACGTGTTCACGTGTATCTATTACATTACGCTCATTTTTCACACACTAAGAAAAATATATTTAATGGACTTTTTTCAACTATATATATTATCTGATCCTTATGTGTTCATATATAATAATATGAACAAATACCAATGATACACAGATCCTTTAAGATCAATCATCCATATTCTTGGCACAAATATTTGTCCTGTCCTGAGTCCGACTGCAGATCAGCCGAGGCCAGTTCCGGCCAAAATACTACACATAGCTCTAGGAGTAGGTAAAATACTCGTAACCTATAAAATTATACCTATTTATTACTACTAGTATTTATTACCACAATTGAGTATACTAAAGACACATGTTAGTTATATTTGACACTCACTTTAGTATCTCATATACATAGACAGTACAAAATTGAATAGCTAATAAACGAGATTTTAAATCTCTTTCAGGACTAATAGTTTATTTCCTAACGATTTGTTGCTGCAAGCGCCCAGAGAAGAACAATTTAGCCAACAATATAAGAGTGTCGTACACTCACTCTCTCACGAAGAGAAATGGGAAACCCCCTGTACAGATAATAGTGGAATCACCCACCCCTCCTGATACACTAACTCGGATTAGTAACTACGGAGGTGACATACAGACAGAAGAAACCATTCAAGAAGAAACGGAGGACAACGTCAGAAATGTCATAGTACCAGTCAGGACTGCCACGAAAACGGAAGAAATCATAATGCAACAATCTTATATCGAAAACAACGAGGAAAAGGAAGCCAAAATAATAGATCTACTCGATCAAGTTTTACAAGCAGAAGAGGATTCATACGGGGAAGTAGCAAGTATCAAAGAACAGAACGAAGACGATGAATGTTACAATGAAAATATGATTCAAAGAAAATCACTTGGCGAATTATCTGACGCTGGTTCCGATGCATCACTGGGTAATCAAGGGTTATCTAAATATGATGTCATAGCGCAAGTTCATAGAGAAGATTTACCTAGAGTCAATGAAGAAGAAGAAAAAAGTGAGAGGGACCCAGATAGCGATGAAATAAACGAGCACGAAGAAATAACAGCATTCAATGACAGCGATTCTCGAACGGACGAATCGGGATATTCAGATACTATAGATCGCAACGCATTGAGCGAGTCTCTAGAAGAATCTAAAGAAGAAATACCAAATATTCCGATCCCGCCACCAATGCCAACAGACCAGACCTTTTTCAAAAGCCCAAACTTCAAGAAATCTTACACAATGGGAGCGAAAAGAAACTCTGCCCCACCATTAGACGAAGAAGAAGTAAATAAACCTCGAGAAAGCATCAATAGTGTACAGTCAAACAGTTCATTAGGTGATGGAAACTTAGCTTTTGGAAGCGATCGCCAGGTCCATTTTATGTCAAAATTGGACAACATTTTTCAGAAAAAAATCACAAATGGCGAAGAAGAGGAGCCTCGAAAAAGATCGCATTCCACTGGTAACGTGGTAGAGAATACAGATTTTTCAGTGAGTCGTGAGAGAACACCAATGTTCCTGGCGTTGAAAAATGAGATTATATCTAAAGAACCATCAGAGCATTTACGACCTTCGACAGTGGAAGTTCCAGAAATATCTGTCACACTAGAAGATAAAGTAGACATCGAGCAACCACAAGATGACGAAGACGAAGACATTAGTTTAAGTAAAGAAGATTTGAAGTCGAAATTAGAGAATATATTCGCAACTGGTGGTCCTAAACTTCTAAAACCGAGGTTGATGAAATCGAATCCACCGACACCAGAAGATTCTTACCAAACAGATACATCAAGTACAGAGAGTATAGCAAAACTACCCAAAATGGAGAAAAATGACACTTTAAAGAGACAAAAAGATAAGTTTGGTGCAGTGCTTAATTCGATTAGACTAAGTTATAACAAAGACGATGCTGTATAAAATGAACAATTTAGTAGTTGAAAGTTATTATTGAATATTTTCGGGTATTTATGCCTAGTCGTACGTCTAAGTGCCTTATTTATGTTGAGTGAGAGATATAAAAGCGATATTAGGCCACATTTTGAAGGTACTTAAAAAAACAGAAATTTGAGAAATACTATTTTCATCAGACTATTTGACAAGAACATCGATAATTTAATAATAACGTTTTCTGAATGATATAAATAATGACTGACAGATCTATGAATAATACGTCAAATTAGTAACTTTGACATACATGTTTGTCAAATTGATCACACCGTATGAAACGTCGACGTCATCCGTAACACATTTATTGTAAACTGTTTTACACAGGTTTCTCCCATGTTGTGTTTTCTACAATTCAAATGTACCCTTAGAATGTGGCATATTGTTATGTTTAACATAGATTATATTAAGTTAGATCATTGCTGAGTATTTTATCAGAAAGAAGACTGATTCGCCAGGACTTTTTGATATCAGAATTCATTCAAATTAGAAATTAGTACAAGTGCCATTCTTTTAGCTAGCAACCTAACAAATTGTAATGTTTCATCAATTCGAACACAGGCAACTTACAGAAGGATGGTCTCGCAAAACCTTTGAAAAAATTTACGCAAAAAATGCAAATTAATAATTTTGCATAAATGTTGTTTAAATATGATAGATGTAATACGAAACCATAACTCTGTAATTATGCCTGATACTCCAGTATCAAAATATTATATCAATAATAAATGAAAGTGACATAAACAAGTTTTGTATTTTCTTCTATTTTCCTAAAAGGGTCATAATACGAAAGAAAAATAATTCAAGAAATTAGCTGGGGAGTGGTTTAGACTGAACACTTTCAAACACCTGCGTGCCAATGTGGTTTTGTGGGCAGGCGTGTCGTTTCATCAGGCGCATGTCTTCAACAACCCGTTGCTCTAAATTAAATAGAAAATACTACTTATTCTACAGTTACTGTTTAATCAAGATGATTAGACCTATCTAAATTTGCTTAATTAGACTATTTCATATTTAAAATACGTATGAAACCTTAATGGCAGAAGTTGGAAATTGGAATTCACAACAACATGGACCAATCTTTGGATGATCTGTGGAATGTGGAGAGTATGAGTCATAGTAAAGACCCTGCTATCAAACAAACTTTATTATAATAAGAATTATATAGGAATACAAATAAAAAATAAACGCGCTTCGAAATTAGGTCGTCTCACATTTGTACAGCTCTCGCAGAACGTGGTTGATCTCCATTTCCTTGGCGATGTTCGCTAGCAGCTCGTCGATTATCTTGTCTGACACGCTGGAAATAAGGAATTACGGGATCACATTAACTCTATTATCTAATTGTTATGCATTTTAAGTGAGTATACGGGTAACTCACGTGGTGTACAGTCAGTCTAGTCCGACTTAAGTTTCGGCCGCGTCCGGCGGCCTTTTTCGAGAAGAGTGCACGCGCGCGACCGCTGCTCGTTTAGGACTGAGTTACTCGTATATCCATTTAAAATTTGTAATATATAATGTTTGTAAATCCCGCCTGCATCTCTGAGAATGTTTCCAAACGCAGATGTACAACTTCATCATCACCACAAGTTTTAATAGTGAAGGAAAACGTAGCAAAAAAACCAATATGCCCAAAAAAACATGTCCGTTAGACAAGGCGTTCGAGAACATGTGTTATCTCCTAATAATCCACCCTTGAGCAGCACGATGGAGCCTTAACTGTGTCCTTGTGAAGGAAGGTCCCACAGTGGCAACAAAAACTACTACTTATGCTGACTGTTACGATCTTCAGTTGAAATACACAAGATGGAACATATAAATTATTATAGCGGTACGCTAGATCAAAGGTGCATGCATAGTTAGCTTATTATTTATGATGAAGTTTTTTTCTGAGGAATATTCTCAACAAGATAAACCCTGCAAAATAATGCCGAAAAGTTTTGATCACAACGCGGCAAATCAGCAAGCTGATGTAACGGCATGTAATAAAAAAACAGTTGTGATAGATGTCGTTTATATTAGGTTTCGCCAATAATTAAATTTAGTATTTACACTTGGAGACTCGATGTAGTGACAATGGGCAATAGCTGACGGTGATCGGATAGAAACGAAGAGCCGAGAAGAGTATTAACAGAACGATCAAAATATTACAGTCGAGAAAAATAAGCAGATGACGAAGTTGACACTAAAAGTTGAACGAACCTCTTACATATTTACTTTTTTGTAGGAAAACCAAAGAGCGAGTAATTGTTTATTTCCTATTAGTTTTTCGAAGTTTGGAGTTTTTAACAACATTTTGGATTATTACTAGAAATGTGTCTTTTGAGAAAACATAAGAGTTCCTTTGGAACAGGAATGAAGGACCTTAAGAGAAGACTAGGAAAAATGTTGTCGTCATACCCGGCTATCACCTCCCAGGGCCGGCCGACGGCGCTGTTGGCGTACAGCGGGCTGGCCAGCATGTGCTGCACGAAGCGCGTGCGGTAGAGCAGCAGGCGGCCGGCCGCGCGCTCCGAGATGTTGAAGTTGAGCCGGAACCGCTCCGGGCCCGGCGCGCGCGCCGCCGCCGCCGCCCGCGGGCTCACCTTCACTATCGTCTCCTCCAGGATCTACGACAGATTGTCCCAAAGATAGGCTTACGCTTGATTACGCGGTCATGCGATCTATAGGTACAAGTTCGCGCTGAGACCGCGACAGGAGACCGAGACACGTGTCGCGGTCTCGGCGCGAACTGGCGCCCATACAATTCTATAGAGTCAAGTGCCTGTCCCGGTCTCCGGTCGCGGTCTCCTGTCGCGGTCTCCGGGCGAACCGCTACCTAAAAGGCGCAGTGTGTGAAATGTCCAAAGTTTGTAAATGCGTGTTCCATGGTATGTATCTGTTTGTACAGAAAACACACACAGTCCAACACACCAAAAATGGATACACGCGCAGTCATACACATCACGCACCCCCACACATGGATGCGAGCGATACAAGCGTCACGCTCGTAAATTACAGAAATCTGCGGGCGAACTCGGGACTATGGCCATCTAGAAATACGTTAGTATTTCTAGATGGTTAGAAGTTTTCACTGCTGCCATTTTTTTAAACGCACCGAGTTGGTCTTTCAAGCGCGTTAGAGGACGACCCTAGGGGTCGACTAAGTAAATAAATTATGAAATAACTAGCGACCCGCCCCGGCTTCGCACGGGTGCAATGCTAATACTAAATATAAGTACCTACCTACTAATAAAATTCCGGTCCGGCGGCAAGACGTTTCGTTTTACGTAGTCACATAAGTACCTAACAGTTTTTTGTGATGGATACTTTTTGGCGCGACGGACGCACGCAATGTGTTGATTGATGGAACGAAACGTGCTTCACACCAAAGATGGCGACAGCGGTTTGTTTGTTAGTGCTATTAGAATTTAACGAAATTCTCCATAATCCGAATTTTGTGGACATATGTAGTCGACTCAAAATCAATATTTTTTTTATGTTTTGTTATTTATATAAGGTGTCGATCAAGTCTACCGTACCCCTTGACGAAATTATTAATATAGATAGTAGAAAATAAATAAACACAATCAATGTACGTAATTACATACATACTCGCAAGAGTTGCGGCGTGCTCGGCTGGCGCGGGGGACTGCCGGCGCGGCAGCACAGCAGCTGCGCGTTCCTGGCGCCCGCCGCGCGCTCCGCCGGGATCCTGCGAGGTATTATAAGTAACTATAGACCAAAGATGCAGTGGTAGGACTCTTGGCAAAGTCCGCCTGGGGAAGTATCGCACCTTTGCCTGTTATTCTACCGCCAAACGCCATATTACAAGCTTGGCTTAGTTTGGGGTCAGATGGTGTAGTGTGTGACGGTGTTATCCACCGATATTTAAAAAAAACAGTAATGTGCAAGCGTTACTGTGTTCTGCTTTGAACGGCAATGTTTCCAGAGAAATTACAGGGCTTAGAGATACAACATCTTAGATATGTAGATGACGAACGCGGTGCAGTGCTAAGTAATGATTTGAACTCTTCATGTTCCAATAGCTGCGTGTCACACACGTTTTACACCGAAAGCACGGGTCTGATCGCTCTTGTCTTGTCGCTCTTGTGGAAGTGTCATACTTTTGTCACGGCACATCACTCTGTTGCCAAAGCTAGCATACACCTCATCTGCTTACGATTGGTACAAAGGAACCGTGCGGAAAACCCTGATCTATTTACTTATTCTATATATAAGGTATAGACTTATTGGAAACTACCAGCGCCCTGCGTAGTTTTATTTCCGGTGTTTTCCCTCCCGGGATAAAAAGTGACCTATAAATGTGTTCTTCCAGTTTGTAACGTGTGTTACAAATTTTAGCCCGATCCGTTCAGACGTTAAGACGTGATTGAGCAACAAACATACAAAGATTGACACTCATAATATTAATATAGAATTGGAAATGTATTTATTTATGTTTAGTAGTGGTAGGAATCTTTGCAAAGTCCGCCTGGGGATGTAGGTACCACATTTTGCCAGTTATTCTACCGTCAACCAGTAATGTGCAAACAGCACTGTGTGGCCGTTCGATGGGCAATGTTTCTAGAGAAATTACATCTATAGAGATAAATAATTTTATAATTCTGAGAAGCGAGCGCACTGCAGTGTTAACGCTGGGACCACACTAACGGGGAATGCCATTAATTATCGCGTTAACATTAACCGTAGGTGTAAAATACACCTAATGAACGTGTACCGAAGGTGTATTTCACATTTACGTTTAACGTCCGTTAACGCGATAATTAATGGCATTTCCCGTTAGTGTGGCCCAGGCATAAGTGAGTAAAATCCCAGACAGACCGCAAACACTCCTACAATACTATTTTCGCATTATTAGATAAAATATACGGGGTCTGACAAAATCGTCTCCCAAAGTTGGCGTAACATGCGACAACACATGTACAAATCAAATTGAGATAATAAATACCTACACATTTTACAAACATAAAAATAATGTGAAAGTTCGAATGTTTGTTCCTCGATCGTGACACCTAAGAACTAAACGGATCACAGGCTGAAATTTGAAACAGAGCAGATAGGTAATTCAGAATAATACATAAGCGAGGTTTTACTCCGACCCAGTAAATATACTTAGCGTTCCTCGGGAATTATCTGTAATAGGAAATAGGGTATTCCTATTTCAATATTCGAGACGGACGAAGTCTCAAGTAAATACTAATAATGTCATAATGTCGTCATGTCTGGCGAGCCAGGGTGCAGCCCCCGCCCGGTCCCGCCGGCCGGCGTCGTCTGGTCGCAGGGGTAAGTGAATATCTCATAAAACACGCATTTTTCATAGCAGCAAGGGAGGGGGAGAAAATATTGTACCTATGTAGCATTAGCGATGTATGTATGTTGTGTTGTTAGTTAGGGGACGAAGTAACAAACATCACTAACAATAATTATGTACTTATACTGAGATTTACAAGCTCAAAGGTTACGCGAGCCAAAAAAGCGGCTCAAAAAATGTTTGAGCAAAATCGTAGATTTTTTTTAAACGTGGACTTTCACGAGGAAACTAAAAAACCCCATTAACAATGTTACTACTAATATTATAGCTGTACAAGTGTGAATGTTTAACAATGCTCAATCACGTCGAAACGCCGGAACTGATCGATTTAAAATTTGGAACACTGTTAGATTATAATCGGGAATATCAAATTGTGGGACCAGTAACTACGTGGGTAAAACTGTGGGGCACAGCTAGTTCAGATAAAAAGGAAAAATGTATATAGCTCTCTGGTAGCTTAAAAAGATATTCCAGGGTACATCATATATTTTTTGCGTTTATATTATATTCGTGAAGAGTAACTAACAGTAGGGGAGAGTAGGGTAATGGGAGTCAGCGGGCAATGGGAGTCACCCTCACAAACACGAAACACTACATGAGACCGACGCGTAAACAGCGTCCTCAGGTCCCACTCTGGGCCCCCGCGCAGCCACGAACGGCTGGCGCTAGTCAACCTATGCGCCACTGAGAAACGACCGTGTTTTGTTTTTGTGCTGCGTTGATGTAATTTTACGTTAATGCAAATTAGAAGGTAAGGGCCGAATATCTTGCAGTATGCGACTATGACATTTACCCTTAATTAGTTAGATGTTCCAAATTGTGATGTGCAGTTCAGATTGTATCCGTGTGTTAAAGATTTTTTTATTTTTTATTTTATACTCATTAGCGTAGTTGTGGGAAATGAGAGTCAGGTGACTCCCATTATCCGCAAGTGATTGCATGAAACCAATGTAGTTACCAATATTGGATGATATAATAAAAATCTCAGAGAAAGCATCTGTTATTAAAACAAGACAGGGCCGAAAGAAAAAACACGCTATAATTTTAACTTTAACGCCACTCAAAGAAAATCTGCTAGAAAATGAAAATAATAACATTTAGATAAAAGGAGTTAAAGGAAAAGAGAATACATGGAAAGGCAAAGGACAAGGAAAAAAGACTAAAGTACAGAAGAAGGGTCCTGAAAAGGCAAAGCGCCCAAGTATTACAAGAACAGAACGAAACTTCTGTATCAGATGTTGGTACTGGCGACTTATGCCAGGACGATGAGGGTTATGATGCAGAAGATGCTTGAAACAGATGCCTAGTATGCGACGAATTCGGAAGAAACAATGAGATGTGGTGCAGGTGTATCTCGTGTGGGCTGTGGGCTCACGCGGAGTGCACTGGATGGGAGTCAGCTGAAGGTTACGTCTGCGCTGTTTGTTAAATTTTGTTTGACTCCGATTGCCCCCAGGGTGATCACCATTACCCCTACGTTGGTGTAATAGGAGTCAAATCTGTTTTTTTTTTAACTTTTATAATTTCCAAAGTTGATTGCTAAAGATCTCTAATGATTGTTCAATAAGTAAATTATGTTTAAAGACTGTTGCAATAAATACTTTCTTTTTAATAAATAAAATATTAGAGTTCTCGCTTAAGTGACCCCCATTACCCTCTTTTACCCTAACATCACTGTGTTCCGGTTTGAAGGGGAATGTGTCCAGAGAAATTACAGGGCATAGAGATAAAACACTTTATTTCGTTAAGTGACGAACTGACGAACACAATCCAGTGTTTGGTAGGTAATGATTTGGACTCTTCACGTTCCAATAGCTGGGCAACATTGTGCTGTTATGGGCAGGCATGTTGCTTATCATTTCAGGCACCAGACACACGCCACACGTTCTGCTAGTCTTGTCACTCTAAATAAAAGTGGTCAAGTGCGAATCGGACTCACCCATTAAGGCTTCCGTAGCAGCAAGTAACAATATAGAAGTTCTTGTAGCTCGTTGTTACTTTAATCAGTGTTTTAACAATAGTCAATTTATGATGAATTAAAATAAAACTACTTACTAGATCTCATTCAAACCAATTTTCGTTGATAGTTTACATGGTAATGCACATCATACACTTTATTTTTATTTTTGTCATTCTCTTATTTTAGAAGTTACACGGGGGAGGACACTTTTTACCACTTTGGAAGAGTCCCTCGCGCAAACTATTCACTTTAGAAAAAAAAAAAATTGAAACCTCAATATCATTTTTGATTATTTACCTATCCATAGATACACCACACGTATGGTTGGTTGTATGGTTTAACCAAAAAAATTTTTTGAGTTTCAGTTCTAAGTATGGGACAACCCAAAAATTTTAATTTCTTTCTTTTTTTTTTAATCAAAATCTTAATGCGGTTTACAGATTACATCTACTTACCAAGTTTCAATAGTATCGCTCTTATTGTTTCGGAGAAAAGTGGCTGTGACATACGGACAGACAGACAGACATGGCGAATCTATAAGGGTCCCGTATTTTGCCATTTGGCTACGGAACCCTAAAAATGCGAATATTTAACGCAAGATTATTTATTATATTAGGCTTTTACACATAGGTAAATCTGTTACTCTGTTACAGTTTGAAAACCTCAAGGTCTTCAAGAAAACGTCTTTAACACTTGGAGTAAAAGTTTTAAGGCCGTTTGTCCAATCCACCGCTTGTCCTCAGAACTGTTGTTAAGAACAAACAAAGCACAAATTCACAAAGACTATAAACAACACAATGATTAAGGTTTCATATACCCCGGTACCTACAGTTAAAGTTTCAGGGTTTCATAGTAAACAATACGGATAGTTATATTATTGTCCTTCAGATTTCGGCGACGCTGTAACGGTAAGTTTCGTTTTGCGTGTCATTTACGCGTGAACAGATTTCGTTGTTTTGTTATTGATAAAGAACGTATTTTTAAAGCTAAGAGAGAATTTAAAACGACATTGTGAAGTTGGCTGACAATGGCAAAACGGCCGATGCAAAGTGTCTGGGAGTATTGGGGCCTTATTTTTAAAGATATTGCCTATAACATACGTGAAAATCATTTATCAGAAAATACGTGAAGTAAGTAATGTATCTTCTGGACCCCATATCTCAAAATTGGCCGTCTAAGCAAGTTAGCGGGTAAGCATGTGTTCTTAGTACGTACTAACTCTACTTTACCGTCCACATTTCATCCATCAGAATATACGTAACGTCTGGCGGCTCTGGGATCTTACTCTAATACGGGAATTCATGAGACCTCTTCGATAACTTAATTGTCTTCGAAAAAACAAAAGCCGTCTTCAATTTAAATTTAAACTCAGACACTCTAGTAAATTTCATAGAAATTATGAATTAACAAATTAGCCAGATAAATGTAAGCACATTTTAGTTTTTTGTTGATATTTCAAAAACCACATCACCAATTTCAATAAAAATGTATACAGGATCATCTCTGAACTACGATCTACCAAACAAAAAAATAACTATCAAAATCGATTCCTAATAAATGGCTATCATGTAACATGATGTAAAGAAATACACAACCGAATTGAGAACCTACTCCCTTTTTAACCCCCGACCAAAATAAGGGGTGTTATAAGTTTGACGTCGATGTCTGTCTGTCTATCTGTGTGTGTGTCTGTCTGTGGCACCGTAGAGCTCAAACGGATGGACCAATTTTGATGCAGTTTTTTTTATTTGAAAGTTAATATTCGTGCGGGTGTTCTTAGCTATGTTTGGTTAATATCAATTCAAGATGGCCGCCTCCACAAAATGGCGGACAAAATATTTCTCCACAACTTACCTCAATATGGGTATCAAATGAAAGGGCTTAACTAGTAGAATACTGTACACTATAAAAAAAATCAAATCCAAGGTGGTCGCCACCACAAAATGGCGAATTATATATTACTTATTTTTTTCACTACTACCTCAATATGGGTATCAAACGAAAGGTCTTGACTATTAGAATACTTTGCACTATGACAAATTTCAAATCCAAGATGGCCGCTACCAAAAAATTGCGAAATACATTTCTTTTTTCACAACTCCCTCAATATGGGTATCAAATGAAAGGGCTTTACTAGTAGAATGTTATACAGATTACAAATCCGAGGTAGTCCGCCTAACGCACACGTTACGTTCCGCTACTCTGCCGCTGCTACATACATACTATATATCATGTCGGTGATGCGAACGGATAACATACGAGTATTTACAGTTATACCAAAATGAATTCCACGCGGCTAAATTAATTTGTATTTCAAACAAGAACGAAATTAAAAATTTTGACTAACCCCCGATTACCTCAGATTTGTTATCTGTACAACATTATACTAGTCAAGCCCTTTCATTTGATACCCATATTAAGGCAGGTTGTGAAGAAATATTTTGTCCGCCATTTTGTGGCGGCGGCCATCTTGAATCAATATTCATCAAACATAGCTCAGAACATCCGCACGGATATTAACTTTCAAATAAAAAAACCGCATCGAAATCGGCCCATCCGTTTGAGCTCTACGGTGCCACAGACAGACACACACACACAGACAGACATCGACGTCAAACTTATAACACCCCTTTTTTTGGTCGGGGGTTAAAAAGCATACAATCGCCACGGAGCAAGTAAATCGCAATTTACAGGATAATGGAGAGCGATGCATTAGATTGAGTCGACCTCGGCGGCTGTTGATGTTGATGTCACTGCGGTCTCAGGAATTAACGCTTATTGCAATTTAGATATGGTTTTAACGAGCCACTTTCAGGAGATCAAGTCTGTTTAGAACATCTAAACATTGTACCGAGTCAATCTGTGTACATACATATTTTGTGAGGGATTGCTTTGGGTTTTCAAGAAAATTTATATTTGAAACCATACAAAGTATATATTATTTCGAAAAGCCGTGATGGCCTCGTAGCTACGCAGTAGGTTCGAAACCCGCCCGTATCTCTACATAATTATTTTTGCATGAGCAAATGTACAAATGCTTAAACTTGAACTTTACAAATATAAATAATAAATACCAATTGTACGCTAAACTGATCCAGTAAGTAAAACTGAAAGAAACGCCACTACGAGTACAAACACGTAATTACCATGAAACAGACCACTAAAACTACAGAACAAGAAACAATTTGAAAAACAAAAATAGACATAAAACTGAACTAACTGGCAATTTCCCATTTAAACCAACGAGCACCATCTAGATTAAAAGCAGGTTAGTTTGAAATAAAGACACTCACATGACATAGGGGTGCAGGTCACGGAAGCCAGGAATAGATATGATTCAACATCCTACGAGTATCATAGTAAAGTTTGTGAGTGAGGGAAGTTTGTACCTCCATTTTCTATTTTCTAACATTCCTTTAACGAGTGCATTTGACAGGCGACTTGTCAGTTGGTAAGCCACTATTTGGTTACAGATGAAGCACACAGTCTTAATAAGTACTCACGTATATAATATTCACTGTGGTCTTCAAAATATCTAGATTGTGACTAAGAGAGAACAAGCTAGTCGGAAAATTGTTTTATTCTAAGGCCATACTGAGAGAAAACGTTGACTTAAAACGACTTTCCTTCATTTGGCGAACCTAAGAAATTGTGAGCCGATTTTCTTTACATTACAATAAACTGTAAGTCGGTGGATGGAGGCGGCACAAGATCGGTCATTGTGGAAATCATTGGGGGAGGCCTATGTCCAGCAGTGGACGTCTGCAGGCTGCAGATGATAATGATGATGATGACAATAAACTGTCATGGGCATTCCCTACACCAGGGTGGCGAGTATGATGGGGGATTTGAGACTTTATTAGTTACGAAAGCGTATCTGGAGTTGGTTGGTTTAGTGACTCCCTGAATTGCGAAAGGCTACTCCTCAGACTAAACATTGATTTTCGAAAGCGGTAAGTCCGAAGGGTGTAGCTAGTTAGAGATATGATGGTAAAGTCGATCCTCAGCGGCCTTGACCGAGGTGGTACTGGATCACGCGCCTTCCGCGACGGGACGGGGTGCCGCTGTAGGGTGACCGTCAGCCGACGCAGATAGGTTTTGTTTTTAAAATAAACTTTTTAAAACGAGACAAAAAATATTAAAGAATAATTTTAATAAGCAGCAGTTTCATTCGCGTAGCTTTCGATCTTCTTTTCCCCCGGGATAAAAGTAATCTATCTGCTATATCTTTTTTTATCTTTTATAGGTTTACACTGGACTGCCATCTCGCCCGATTTCTTTCACAGTTTTTGGTTGACAGAGTAACATACTTTCGTGCGTGACGCTTGAGCTGAATTCACAACCCACAAAAAATCTGTGTGGTCCAGCAAAATAAATTTTCACTTCTAAAAATTCAGTTAGGTACAACATTTTTTTAATTTCTTTTGTTTTTGTTTTAAATACCTAAAGAGTGATGAGACGAATAGGATATGTGCCCGATGGTAAGTACATAACAGCACAGTGACACACAGCTATTGGAAAATAAAGTGTCCTAATCATTACCTAACACTGCACTGCGCTCGGCACCCAGAGATATAAGATGTTTTATCTCTATGCCCTGTAATTTCACTGGACACATTGCCCTTCAAACCGAAACGTAGTAATGTTTGCACATTACTATTTGGCGGTAGGAAAACTAGCAAACGTATGGTACTTCCCCAAACGGACTCTGCAAAGCGCCCTACCACTACTAAAAACTATATCAACTGTACGCAGCCCACTACGTGGACATTGTGTCAATTAAATTTCACCTCGGATTTTAATCATATAAAGAGCATCTGGACGTTTTTGCTATGACTTTTAGGAGAGGACTTTTAGGAGGCAGTTGTCAGTGGAATTTTTCATTAATTTCTATAGTTATGGTGACAGTAATGCTGCCACGGCACGTCATGGCTGCTCTGGGGATGGGGTTCTGATATTTATGAACTGACATCATGCACCTTTAGCAAAACCATGATAACGTTTGCTGATTCAAGTTTCATTTCTAGATAAAAATGTAAATCATAATTACTTTTCTCCTAAGAGTATGTGGAATAGATTTTTTTATAGTTTAAATTTAATGTTCATTACTGCATCCCACTTTTATTGGTGTGCCAATAGAGAGCCAAATAGGAGTCCATAAAGAGATCTCAATTATCTCAATTATCAATTATCAAACTATCTATCTATTAAATGTTTTCCTTCGTAGTAAGTAGGTACCTATAATATTACCCAGACGTACCTACCCACGTTAGCTACTTTTTATCCCGTTCAAAATTGTGGTTATTAAGGCCGTACCCCGAGCTAATGACCTAGAGTATTTCTTACCTCATCGCGCACCGCAAGAAGAAGAGAAACAGTAGGATTTGTCGCTGTTTTACGCTCAAAAGAATAAACTCTTTATAAAATCAGATTTTGGTCTTCTGAAGATTTTTTTTCTACCAAAATGTTCGTAATGGAATTATCCTAGCCTGCCCTATTATTGGCCTATCCGTTGGTGTAAGTACAAAATCCAAATAATGGTGTTTTTTCGAGTAGATGCATGATAATTACAATTATTTAAATTTTGTGTGGTTTCGTTGTGAGGAGATAATTTAAACAATAAATTCATTAACAAAAAAAACTACCATTTTAAAACCAAGAAATAATTGTAGAAATTTTATGTATTTATATATATAGCTCTGAAAACTTGACAAAAACCTCGTTTTGCTGGGGGACGCACCTTAAGCCGTAGGTTACGCGGTCACGCGACGCGTTGTCGAGTACCTAGTAGAATTTTATTGATATTAAAAACGACAATTTGTCGTCTGTCTGGATCTCCATGTTGTCTGGGTGTTTGTTGTTCAATCACGTCAGAAAGGAGCGTGTTGAAATTTGGAACATAGATTTTTTATCACCGAACCGAATGGGAACTGCACGGGTAATACTCTACATAGTCAGTACTCAGTACCTGCGCAATAAACTAATACAATCAGCATAAAAGCATTTAATTAAAGCTATAAATGAGTAAGCGGCGTCCGGCGCGCCCTATCTGTTGAGCTGAGATAACCTGACGAGCACTGAGCCCCGGCCCGAGCGTGCTGGTATCACCACCTCAAGACGTTTTAACTACTTACTTTCTTATTTGTAGTATAAGTAACACATTGCCTAATTATTATATCGCCAAGCACTAATGCGCAAACATTACTGTATTCCAATTTGAAGGGAAATATTTCCAGAGAAATTAAAGGACAGAGAGATACAAGACATTATCTTCCACCTTTGGGAGACCAGTGCAGGGCAGTGCTTGGCAGAAATTTGGAATTTTCATGTACAAATCAGTGTGTGGCACAGTGGCATAATTACTACTAGGTACTACTCCTACTACTCATACTCCATGCCTTGTTTGTCCCGTTATCCTATATATTATATGAAAGAGTAAAATTGTCAGTCATAGGAATTGCCGATAGAAGTACTAACTTAAGGATATAAGAATTTTAGTACACAACATCACTAATGATGCACATTATGTCATAGACAATTCTTCACTGGGCCTCATAACAAAGCTCGAAGTCGCACAGCGAACTATGGAGCGAGCTATGCTTAGAGTCTCTTTGCGCGATTTAATCCGAAATGAGGATATTCGCAAAAGAACGAAAGTAGCCGACATAGCTCAAAGAGTTATCAAGCTAAAGTGGCAATGGGTAGACCACAGCGCTCGCAGAACCGACAACCGATGGGGAAGAAAGGTTCACGAGTGGTGACCACGAACCGGAAGACGCGGTGTTGGACGGCCTTCCACTAGATAAACAGATGACCTCACAAAGGTAGCTAGAAACCGTTGGTCGCAAGTTGCGCCGGCGCCGGACCGCCGGACGGTTGGAGAAATCTAGGGGGGAGGCCTACGTACAGCAGTGAACGTCTTGCGGCTGATGATGTTGCCGCTCTTGTGCCACTGTTTCGCTGCTACGCCTCTACATTAACATGTTGGTGACGCAAAACCACAAAATATTCCTCTATAGAAAAGGGCTCGACGAGCGAACATTTTTGACGACAGAAATTAAAGTAGGTACTCGTAAGCGAGCAAAGCCATGAAAATGGTTTAGTTGGCCCATATTTTATTGAAACAACGCCCCGTGGAACAATGGGATAACTGCACATAGACATGACCTTGGGCACGTAACTTTACGTGCCGCTGCCTTGCGGAGCGATCGATGTGTCTTTAGCTGTGAGCAATAAACAAGGATAGGTTATATAACTAATAACAAAATGACAATAATAATATATTATGGTCCTAAAAAAATGTGTTTGTGTACTTATTATACACACACAAGAAGTTCATAATGTTGGCTTTTTAAGCCCCGACCAAAAAAGGGGTGTTATAAGTTTGACGTCGATGTCTGTGTGTGTGTCTGTCTGTGGCACTGTAGAGCTCAAACGGATGGGCCGATTTCGATTCGTTTTTTTTTAATTTGAAGGTTAATATCCGTTCGGAATTTCTTAGCTATGTTTGGTTAATATCGATTCAAGATGGCCGCCTCCACAAAATGGCGGACAAAATATTTCTTCACAATCTACCTCAGTATGGATAACATATGAAAGGGCTAGAACAGTAGAATACTTTGCACTATGACAAATTTCAAATCCAATATGGCCGCTACCACAAAATGGCGAAATCAATTTCTTTTTTCACAACTCCCTTAATATTAAGGGTATCAAACTAAAGGGATTGACTAGTAGAATGTTGTACAATATCAAATACAATACAATACGATAACAAAACCGAGGTAGTCGGGGGTTAATCAAAATGTTTAATTTTGTTCTTGTTAATGGTGACACTTTTACGTACGAGTTCACGTTTACTTGAAATTAAGAAGTCATCACTAACAAAAACTAATTTATACGAATGACGTCGCTTTATAGAAACAGACGACCTCTTCCGAACGATTCGTCGCCAACGTTCATACCACGTTGAAAACACCGGTTCTCGTCCGATCACCGAAGTTAAGCAACGTCGGGCGCGGTCAGTACTTGGATGGGGGTGACCGCCTGGGAACACCGCGTAATGTTGGCTTTTTGCTGCAGACGCTTATTTTTTTCACTATTACAGTTCAGACGTCATCGCGCAATCAATTTCATTTATACAGATGACATCACTTTGAAACAGACGACCTCTTCCGAACGTTTCGTCGCCAACGTTCATACCACGTTGAAAACACCGGTTCTCGTCCGATCACCGAAGTTAAGCAACGTCAGTACTTCGATGGGTGACCGCCTGGGAACACCGCGTAATGTTGGCTTTTTGCTGCAGCTGCAGTTTCAACTTTAAACTTGACACAGAAGTCTATACGTAATTTATTGATTTCATTTGTGACGGATGACATCAGTCAGCGAATCCATTGTGACCATTTTTCAGAATGAATGCGATAATACGCCGGTTATTAGCCGACTTCAAAATAACAAGGAGTCCTCATAATTCATCTGTATGCTTTTTATTTGTAAATATTATGTAAGTTACGCGATAGCATAGAAAAGATAAGCGATAGTTTCGACAATTGCGAAGCGATTTTTGTAATTATTCTTTTATTATATTATGATGATACCTATTTCTCATAAATTTAATCCAAAGTCGGTAGTGCAATTTTTAAATAATACAATAGGTACTCAAAAATACATTCATAATTAAAATTATGCATCATGCATTGTAAAGTGTGATTTAAATTAAAGCCGCAGGTACTTATGTTTGTTTTTTTAGTAAAAAAAAACATCATTGAGATTGACGTCTAGAACATTCCAGAGAAAAACACAAAGATTGGTCTTTGCATCTGCAATAAGGGCGATGGGTTTTTTTATTAACTTAATTTTTTTAACCCCCGACCAAAAAAAGGGGTGTTATAAGTTTGACGTCGATGTCTGTCTGTCTATCTGTCTGTCTGTCTGTCTGTCTGTCTGTGTGTGCGTCTGTCTGTGGCACCGTAGAGCTCAAACGGATGAGCCGATTTCGATGCGGTTTTTTTTTTGAACGTGCAGATGTTCTTAGCTATGTTTGGTTAATATCGATTCAAAATGGCCGCCTCCACAAAATGGCGGACAAAATATTTCTTCACAACCTACCTCAATATGGGTATCAAATGAAAGGGCTTGACTAGTAGAATACTATACACTATGATAAGTTTCAAATCCAAGATGGCCGCCACCACAAAATGGCGGATTACATTATTTTTTTCACTACTACCTCAATATGGGTATCAAACGAAAGGTCTTAACTAGTAGAGTACTTTGCACTATGACAAATTTCAAATCCAAGATGGCCGCTACTACAAAATGGCGAAATACATTTATTTTTTCACAACTACCTCGATATGGGTATCAAATGAAAGGGCTTGACTAGTAGAATGTCGTAAAGATAACAAATCTGAGGTAGGGGGTTAGTCAAAATTTTTAATTTTGTTCTTGTTAGTCAAATACTTTAGAATTAGAAAATTACAAACAAACAAGTATTGGTGGAGAATGGTAAAGAAAACCGTTTATTTTTCCCCCTCAGCTTTTTGTCTACCAAAATTCACAATATTATCTAATTTTTTTTGCTACCTATATACTTATACCTACATTTTCCAAATTTAAGACGACTAAAATAATTATGATTTGATGTACAAGTATTATTAGTCTCTCGTGTGAATTGATATGATAAAAAAGCCAGGCGCGGCCCAAGTAACCACGTTGATAACATCGGCCACCGACGCGACGGAGCAACGACAGGCGCGGTCAACATTTGGTTTTTATTCAAACTTTTATTATATGGTTTCATAGAACTGTTCGGGGACACCAACTAAAGCTAGTTTTTTGTGTTTTTACATTTAACCTTTTCTTAATGGGATACAACACATGCCTAAACCATAGTGTTTTAGAACGCAAAAAAATAGGGATTGATTAAGAGAGTCAAACAAAATTTATTTCATTTAGAAATGTAAGTATAATGTCTTAATTACATTTCTAAATGAAAATAATAAACACCAGTTACAAATCAAAATAAATCAGATATATAGGTATAGAAAAATTCTAAGTATTTTGATTAGTCTTTTGATTAATTTTAATTTAGATTGATTTATTATCATAACTCATTACTAGTTGTACACATAGTAACATTTAACAGTTCCGAACATGGACGTATAATTTTTTTTAGTACGTCCATAGTTCCGAATATTTTTTTTAGATCTATAACATTTCCTTATCTTATCTTATACCTTTTAAACGACCAATTCTTGTAGGTATATAGAATCTGAATCTCGGAAACGGCTCGAACGATTTTCATGAAATTATGTATACGAGGGGTTTCGGGGACGATAAATCGATCTAGCTAGGTTTTATTTTTTAAAACATCATTTTATGCGCGTTTTTAGACAACGTAAAACTCCTATAATGTCATTAGAATACGATAACTTATTACTATAACTACTTCGCGACTGTTCTTTAAGTCTAAATGGCTCAGACGGAATATGCTCGCCCTCGGAGTCAACAGGCTCCGGTTCGAATCCTGATGGTTACACTCGGGTCTTTTCTTTTTGTTCTATTTTTTCTGAGAAAATCTTTTACTTAGAGCCCTTTATAAACGCATTTAAACCTAAATTACGTAGTGCTGAGCTAGCGTAAGTTAGCTTTAGAATACGATTAGTTATAATGTTCATTGAATGAACGGAGCTGAACCCGTCAACATGTTTTATTCCTCCACTATCAACACTAAACATTACAGTACAGATGACGTCACTTTGTAGAAACAGACGACCTCTTCCGAACGTCTCGTCGCCAACGTTCATACCACGTAAAAAACACCGGTTCTCGTCCGATCACCGAAGTTAAGCAACGTCGGGCGCGGTCAGTACTTGGATGGGTGACCGCCTGGGAACACCGCGTAATGTTGGCTTTTTGCTGCAGACGCTTTTTTTTGTGTCATTATTACAGTTTAGACGTCATCGGGTAATCAATTTCATTTGTACATATGACGTCATTTAATGGAAACAGACGACCTCTTCCGAACGTTTCGTCGCCAACGTTCATACCACGTTGAAAACACCGGTTCTCGTCCGATCACCGAAGTTAAGCAACGTCGGGCGCGGTCAGTACTTGGATGGGTGACCGCCTGGGAACACCGCGTAATGTTGGCTTTTTGCTGCAGACGCTTTTTTTGTGTCATTATTACAGCTTAGAGACGTCATCGCGTAATCAATAATTTCATTTGTACATCATTATGACGTCATTTTATGGAAATAAATAGACGACCTCTTCCGAATGTCTTGTCGCCAACGTTCATACCACGTTGAAAACACCGGTTCTCGTCCGATCACCGAAGTTAAGCAACGTCGGGCGCGGTCAGTACTTGGATGGGTGACCGCCTGGGAACACCGCGTAATGTTGGCTTTTTGCTGCAGACGCTTTTTTTGTGTCATTATTACAGTTTAGAGATGTCATCGCGTAATCAATATAATTTCATTTGTACATCATTATGACGTCATTTTATGGAAACAGACGACCTCTTCCGAACGTCTCGTCGCCAACGTTCATACCACGTTGAAAACACCGGTTCTCGTCCGATCATCGAAGTTAAGCAACGTCGGGCGGGGTCAGTACTTGGATGGGTGACCGCCTGGGAACACCGCGTATTGTTGGCTTTTTGCTGCAGACGCTTTTTTTTGTGTCATTTTTACAGTTCAGACGTCATCGGGTAATCAATTTCATTTGTACATATGACGTCATTTTATGGAAACAGACGACCTCTTCCGAACACCTTGTCGCCAACGTTCATACTACGTTGAAAACACCGGTTCTCGTCCGATCACCGAAGTTAAGCAACGTCGGGCGCGGTCAGTACTTGGATGGGTGACCGCCTGGGAACACCGCGTAATGTTGGCTTTTTGCTGCAGACGCTTTTTTTGTGTCATTATTACAGTTTAGAGACGTCATCGCGTAATCAATAATTTCATTTGTACATCATTATGACGTCATTTTATGGAAACAGACGACCTCTTCCGAACATCTCGTCGCCAACGTTCATACCACGTTGAAAACACCGGTTCTCGTCCGAGCACCGAAGTTAAGCAACGTCGGGCGCGGTCAGTACTTGGATGGGTGACCGCCTGGGAACACCGCGTAATGTTGGCTTTTTGTTGCGATGTTTTTTTTTTTAATAAGGTTACTCTTGTCTTTATAATTTTAGACAACATACTCTTAATTCCAGATTCATTGGTAGACCTCCACTCACACCACAGTAGTCACAAATGGTTGCTTGCGGTTGACGGAACCTCGATTTTTTATTAAAACTGGATGTATACTTATTACTATAATAGGTAGGACGGTAAGCGGCCTGACGGACTAACTTTGATTTGTGTGAACCTTGGCTGAGAGAGAGGCAGCTGCTAGAAGCAAACACCTCAAATACCTCACCTCACCTCAAATACCCCTGGAATCTTCTTACGAGTTCGTACCGTTACATGTAATATTTTATAAGACTCATGTATAACTATAATTATATTCGTATTATAAATTAATGTATTACAGTTTTAGAACACTGATTAAATACTTATACCACTCCTGTGCTTCTAGATTTTCAGAAACAAAACAATAAGTAATTTGAGCTCGTTATCTTCCCCGCTATATAATAGTTTTTATTAGCGCACCTAGGAACCGATTACACGGAAGATTAGATTAGCCTTATGTTCTAGCGAAACCTGAACAAATAATTCAGAGAACTATATAAACAGAAACATTTCCGAGTACATTGATAAGGCGACTGATAAATCAATGACACAGGTGCGACTGGGTAAACTCGCACCGTGAATGGATGTGTATCATCATACTAACAATTCATCTCGCAGCGTTTGTCTAGTCACTGCGTAAATGATTATTATGAGTTGCCAGCACTGTTTTCTAATTTTCGAAATTACATTTCGTCACGAAAAACCAACACCCTGAAGTCAGGCAGTCAACATTGTAACTTCAGGATAATACTTCTTGCCTTGGAGATAATAATACGATCTATTTCATGGTTGCAGTGAGAATATAAAACCTAAGCAAGCAACAAGCAGCGGCCCGCGGTTTTACCCGAGTAGTTCCCATTCCCATAATTTTCCTGCAATAAAAAGTAAACTATGTTTTTCCGACTTTTTTCGATCTTTGTATGTAACAATATTAATGGGATTCTATGGTAGATAATACTTTTTTCTCACTTTTAAATGTGTACTTAGTATTTTACGATTTTTGAACGCACGCGGTAGTACTTAGTTGTGAGCAGAGACAATAACCCACTTGACTGATCGTACAACTTCCCTCCTTAGCCGTTTATTAGCACGATTGCTCAGTTCTACACAATGAGAACCCGTTGATGTCTTTCTTTGCACCCTGCTCTGTCTTTTGAAGTTTAACTTTTGAACTATCTATCTCGTTTTGTCCGATCATTCATGTAAAGTAATGCACGTCACACGGATGTTTGCTAATCACAAGCGTGGTATTGTACCTCGTCATGCGCCCCCGCTGGTGAGTTGTGATAGTAAGCGAAATCCGTATCACCGCCGATCAACAGGGTATCTAATCTGTGGTTGTGAGCAGTACAGTACAATAGGTATTTTGTGTACGGAGTACCTAAACTTTATATTCAACATTTTGTTGTCTTGTGAACTAACGAGCGTCTGTTGCACAAATTTCAGCATTATATCCAGAGCTCAGAGATCTGCCAATTGATGCAAACATTCTTGTTTTTTTGAAATGTTTCTGGAGAAATAACAGGACAAAGATATAATTCATATTATATCACCGGGAAACGAACACAGCATAGTGCTAGGAATGATTTGGACTCTTTTTCAATGGGTCTGTGGGATTGTGTGTCTTACAAAAAAAACCTGACCCAAAGCCTTGTTACGACTCTTCACTTTGGCTGGGCTATACATATTTTATAAAAATGTACAGGCTGGCAATGGCCGCTATCTCGCCTGATGTTAAACGACGATGCGGTCTACCATGGAACGCGTTTACCTAGAAGAAACCGAAACACTCACGTCTTTGAAACTCAGCTGAAAACTCGTAACATTTTCAAATATTGAAAACACAACAAGTTTTCCAAACCAATTGAACTTCTATGATTGAAGAGTTCTAGATTCCACGAGAGAATCGAGCACGTCGTCTAAGAGAAACCTAATCAGTTCGGGGCCGACCGTTCTATTCCGTAATTAGCTTTTACGTACGTGTATTGTTGTAAACAGTCCAAAAATGACTTCGCACTTGTTTTAAATAGACTGGATTAGCATAAAAACACAATTTACACTACAGAAAGTGTAAACTGGACATTAGAACCTTACTTTTATAGCTCAGTAGGACATGGGAGGTGAAACGCTACTGACACATAGCGAAGATAGATTGCAGATGCTACACACATTGTGTCTTCGCAGCTGGGACTCGGAACCTTATGTCACTAGGAGAGAGTCAAGGCCATAATCCACCGCGCTGGCCAAGCGCGGGTTGGTGGATGTCAGATGTATTTCTTAGAATATGTCTGTTTCCTCCAGATGGTTCATTTCACTTTTAAAGCCAGTGATGGCAACTACAAACTACAAAGTTGAGACACTAAAGAAAGGGATTCGAACTCACGACCTTATGATTGTGAAACCAGACGAAGCCTATAGAAAATAGTATAATTTAATTTCATAACCAGCCCGAGCGGACAGACTTTCTATATATCTTCTTCCAATTCGCATTTTATGAGAACGACGCATTGTATTAATGAGACGCCCATGAAACCATAATTATTACTGTTATTTATAATATATTTTCTAGTTTAAATGATTACGGGACAGGTGAGATATAAACACAATAACAAAATATAACTAATTTTGTTGTAAAAAAAAAACAAGATTCAGTTTAAACACATTTCCCATCATATACACATACGAGTAAGTAATACGTATACTTGACTCTCGACATAGCTAGTCAAAACTTTGGACCAAAAATCTCTATCTGGATTAAAATCTTCCAAACTTGATAAACGAGCATTAGTAAAAAATGCGAATTTCCATGTCTGACGAGAGGTAGACATCCAGAACGTCCTACATTTTCTAGTCGGTTAGAACCATAGATCTAACCGACATAGTAATGTGCAAATGTTACTGTGTTCCGGTTTGAAGGGCAATGTTTCCAGAGAAATTACTGGGCTTAATTATGTAATATCTTAGATATCTGGGTGACGATCGCAGTGCAGTGCTAGGTTTTGATTTGGACTTTTCATATTCCAATAGCTGCGTGTCACTGTGCTGTGTTATGTGATAGGTATGTTGCTTGCCATCAAGGACATGCCCCGTTCGTCTCGCCACTCTATGCTATAAACCAAATAAAAAAATAACAAAGAACGGTTCAGGCGTCTTCCCGTAATCGATGAACATACATTAAAAAGGAATTCCGACGAAACCTCCTATTTTATAAATCTGCTAAAAAGAAAAAAGAATCCATGAATCGTTACATGTTCCGTAGTTTATTTTTGAGGTGTATGGTTTTTTGGACCACTACAGGAGTAGATCGCAAGCAATGTTTTCCACGATAATAAAATAGTCGGAAATTTTAAATATAGATAATTCATATCAAACAAGGGATTAAGACAAGACATTCAGTAGATAGGTATAGGCACTAGTTGTAAGTACGATATATTTTTTTTGTTTCACGAAATATCTAATGACCATTGAAGGATTGTGAATAGATAATAAATAGATAATGAGCTATCATTTGACCTTTGATCGGCGTTTAAATTTTAGAGAAATAATAATTACCAAAAGACAATCAATACTTTACCATAATTTATCAAGAAATGAAACTATTTTCACACACAACCAACATGTCACACAGACACACATTCACCCTCATGCATTTCACTTAATTTTAATGACTTTTTTGTTATTTAATATACTTAATACTAGTACCTGCACGAGACTTCGTAAATTTCTTTCTATAGGGGAATTCTGCATTTGTTTCGTAAAAAATGTTTGTGCTATTCGAGACGAACTGAGTTCTAAATTACAACCATTCGATTCTAACGTATTAGTAGTTATGAAGTAACAAACATCCACACATTTGCATTGAGTTTGATTTTGTTTTATTGATGAATTGAATTTGTTCGCGTTGTTTTTGGAAAAGGACTATTCAAAGAAACTCAGCATTTTTTTCACATGCAGAGCTTTTTTTTGGGGGCACCATGTGCTGGCAAAGACGACCTGGTGGCACACCGAGTTCTCCAATAAATTTTATCTACTGACAACTTTCGAGAATCAGCGTGTCCCCAAAAAAGAATTATCAAAAAAAGACCTGGGTCTATGTAACCTACATTATGCTCTATGACTTATACTTGTTTACGTTCTATGGTTTAGTCTGATCTTCGGAGTTCTTGCGAAGTGATTGAGCATAAAAAAATCGAAACATTCACATATAGTCATGTATCTACTACTCCTATGATTAAAACTTATTGCCTTTTAAACCTTTTTCTAATAACTAGAGCTCTTGTTTTCTTTTATTTTGTTTAGATCACCTCAATATAACATCTGAGCTTTGATATCATTGACATAAAGAGTTCAATGTTTGGTATGTCTACAGTGCAACGCGGGCCCGGAGCCGAGTTTGAGGCCAACAAACGCCTCAGACCAACTATTCTTAGGGAGCGAGCCTAGTTCTAACATACCCCGTTCGTCCCCATGCAGCCCATATGAGTGTCAAATGAGCTTTATTGTAAAAAATGGTCAACCGCGTTTTATATGGCGTTTCGTAGATGTGTGCATGATTTGTTTATGTGTGTAGTATTAGTACAAACAGAGATTTGTTGCTCTTGTGTGAGTTCAAGTTTATAAATGTGTGAAATATACCTCCACGCTTTGCAAAAAATGTAAAAAAGTTTGTTAGCAAGCCAAATGTCTTGCGTCCTACTATGGTATATGCTCAAAGGCAATTAAAGTTATCTTTTTTGTACAAATAAAAGTGTATTTCAACTATGTGTTTAAATGTTCAATGATACTAATTTCTAAGACGTAATTTCGCATTCAGTTTTTCAATGAGGCAATCTGATTAGCTCAGGGATAGTATACCTGTTTTAAGAGCGGAAAGTCCCGGGTTGGTTGCCCCGCTAAACAGAGTATGATACATGGAACATGAATTTAAACGACCGCTTTATGCCCGTGTGGAAACCCAGATAGTAATTTGAGTTTATATTTTTATAGTGTTCTGTGGTGTCTCCATCAAAACGTCACATAGACAGGAACTAACCAAAGCTACGAACCGATTGTTTAAATGGTTAGACCGAAATCGAATTAGGAAAAACATGTTCCTTTTTTATATAAAACAGAGTGACGAGACGAGTAGGCAATGTGACTACTGCCTGGTGGTAAGGTAGTAAGCAACATGCCTGCGCATAACAGCACAATGACACGCAGCTATTGGAACATGAAGAGGCCAAATGCTGAGCATGACAAACCGCACCGAGCTCTTCATCCGGAGATATAAGGTGTTTTATCTCTTACCCATCAACATTGCCCGGAACTTGCCGAAAATTGCCGAAACACAGTAATGTTTGCACACTACAACTTGGCGGCAGAATAACTGGCAAATATGAGGTACTCCGCAAAGAGCCCTACCACTAGATAGATAGATAGATTAACTCTTTATTGCACTTAATTTAAAACAAAAATCATAAAGACTTAAAGACTAAAATTAAAGCAGCAATGGGCGACCTTATCGCTAAAAGCGATCTCTTCCAGGCAACCGTAGGATGGAAAAAAAAGATATGAAAATAGGAAAACGGGAAGTACAAATAAAAGAGGTGGATACTTCTATAACATTACTAAAAACACTAATGTTACATTAATAATATACTGATAAACCTACATAAAAATAATTGTACATCCTAATACATAAATATTAAATTATAATACAAGATAAATAATAAATTATGTATAAATATACTACATATGGATACACAGTTAAGAGTAATTAACTTCAACTAGGTAACGACCGTGAAAAGTAAATTTGATTCACGTGGTCTTTAAAAACAGCAAACGATGGAGCTTGCCTAGTAGGCACAGGCAAAGCGTTCCATAGCTAAACAGCCTGAAAAGCAAACGACTTGCCGTAGAATTGACTGTGTGCTGAGAGTGACTTAAGCGACAAGTTATGTTTGGATCTCAGAGGCAGAGAATGCGCGATGCTCCAGAATGTAAATAGGTCTTTCAAATAGTGTGGGTACGAGGGGTTAAACAGTACATTATAACAGTACATATTTACACTACTAAACGAAACGAAAAAATCTCAATCATTATAGAGTGGCGAGACGAGCAGGACATGTGCCTGATGGTAAGCAACATAGCTGCATAGTGACACGTAGAGATCTAATATTATCTCTAAGCCCTGTAATTTCTCTGGAAATATTGCCCTTCAAACCGGAACACAGTAATGTTTGCACATTACTGCTTGGCGGTAGAATAACTGGCAAGGGTGTGGTACTTCCCTAGGCGGACTCTGCCAAGAGTTCTACCACTACAAAACTAGACTCTGCCAAGAGTTCTAAAACTACATGGTACGCCTGGATGTTTCTTAGCGATCAACGTAGTAACGGAAGTCACTCGTATTCTATTGCCAAGTAGTAACGATCAAACATTATTGTGTTCCGGTTCGCAATGTAAACTTTACATTTTTAAAGTTAAAACTTCTTTTGGCGCACCACGCACAGATTTTTCGTGAAATAAAGCTCATCGTCACGTTCGTGAATAAAAAAATGTTCGGGTGAACTCGGGATCTACTCGGGACCTACTCGTGACGCATTCCTAGATGGCCATTCTTAGAAGACTAATCTAGATGGCCATGGTCTGACTCATCTAGACGACTATCCTTTGAAGTTTTATTTCAGACTTTCAGACAAACTTAAAATTCAGAATTTGGTACCTCACTTTGGAAACTACGCGGTTGAAACCTTGAGGAGCAGCACTACGCGGTTTCAACCGCGTAGTTTCCAAAGTGAGGTCTCAAATGCTGAATTTTAAGTATTCACTTCAGGTGGCAGTCCCTATGACTACTATTTGTTTTTGAAACAATGAGCAACGGGGTGATTAAATCATGCTTCTGTAAGCTACAAGTAAGCAACATGCCTGCCCATAACATGACAACCTTAAAGTGACACAGTTCGGCTATTTGAATAAGAGTTCACATTTTTTTTTTCAAATCACTACTTAGAATTTTAGTATTAAAATTAACGTGGTTGTTACACATATTTAATTGGATAACGGGACACTCACGTATATACGGTCGGTCAATCCGACTCGAGTTTCGGCCGCGTCCGGCGGCCTTTTTCAAGGCGAGTGCACACGCACACGCGCGGTGGCTGCCCGTTTGGCAGCCCGCAGTCGCCTTGAAAAAGACCGCCGGACGCGTCAAAGTGTCATTTTCTACTTTGCGTCATCAAACACATTAAAATGCCTGATTCCTATATGAACAGTAAAATCGTCGACATACATGCCTCTACCAGCTCTATGCTGTGGTATAATTGATTGAAGAGAGTGTCAAGTTTTCAACTTGACTCTAATACCTACACAAGAATTGGTGCCAGCTCCTGAAATATAGCCTTTATATATATCTCTATATATATACTGCCTACTGAACTTTTGAAGTTTGTTCTCCCAAACAAAAAATAATAGACTGCAGGCCCGTGAACAAAATGTATGGGTCAAATGAACCACCAGGAGACCTATGTAGGATGATAGACTCTATACTATAGAGTAATAAGATTTTTAGAACTATGCCGTCACTTGTAAGCTGTCCAACTGAGTGCAATGAAGAGGGGGGAGGATCTAACCCTCGATAATTTCTCTTTGTCGCATGATTTTTGTGCGGCGGAATAATGGATTAGAAGAGGTATTAAAACTATAAAAATTTCGTAATTTGATTATGTACGGCTTGTCTCCATACAGTTTCAATATCTCTTGTCATCCATTATTTCGCAATGGCTCCTGTTCATTTCAACCATAAATTTTGTTCACGGGCCTGCAGTCTATAACCATCAAAATAGATTATTGGCGGAGTTATCGTGTAACATACAACCAAAAGAAACATACAAAACTTAACTGAAAACTTCTTACTTTTGGAAGTCGGTTACGAGTAAAACGGTCGAGCCTACGAGACCATCGTTAATAGCTCCATTAGTCACACCGCTCCATTTGGGCAAGCGCCACGTGGGAGTCCGCGGCGAGATTACCGCGCCGAGAACTTGACACACTGATTGACACTTAGATTAGTTAATCTATCTCTCTTTGGAATCAGAGCCATAGCAACAATATATTAGGTGTGCTCGCTGGCTTTACCTGACATTACCTTACATCTTATACCTCTGGGGGGACGAACGAAGTAATGATTTGGACTCTTCATGTTCCAATAGCTACGTATCAGTGTGATGTTATGGGCAGGCATGTTGATTACCATCAGACACATACCCTGCTCGTCTCGTCACTATTTAGCTATAAACTAAAAAAAAATCCTTAAAACTTGACTCATACGAGGGTCAAACTGAAAGTTCTTAGAACTGGCCACTTATACACAATATAATAAAAAAAAAAATCTATAATTTGAAAATAGAACTCTTTGCCAATATTACTGAGTATATACTTCATTCATTTGTCAATTGTTTTACGATTTGGCGGCAAATTGAAAATTGTCTGTATCACGTCAACATGAATTTTCACGAGAAAATTTTCGTGCAATGATTTTTTTATGACTTTCGATGTCATTTAAGTCAACAAGAAAGTTATGATAGACTACGATTGGCCTTTCACGATGAAGCCCCATCTCGTGCGACTGTTTACAACTGGTTTAATGAGTTTAAACGTGGTCGCACTAATCTCACTGATGATTTACGTGAGGGACGGCCTTCTACGGCGACGACTGAAGATAACATCTGTGTTGTGCGGCGTATGATAGAGACTGACAAAAGAGTGACCTATCAGCAGATTCGGACAAGCTTAGGCATCGGTATGAGTCAAGTGCACAAAATCCTACACGAACATTTAGCGGTCAGGAAGCTTTGCGCCCGGTGGATACCTCATAATTTGACTGAGGCTCAAAACTCCATCGTGTGGATTGGTGCCGTAAAATGATTGAAAGATTTAACGGAGGTGACTCAAATGCTGTGTTCGACATACTAACAGGTAACGAAAGCTGGATTTACTGTTATGATCCTGAAACCAAAAGACAATCTGCTCAGTGGGTGTTTCCTTTCGAGGAGTTACCAACTAAAGTGAAGAGAGATCGAAGTGCGGGGGAAAAAATGGTGGCCTCGTTCTTTGGAAGGATAGGTCATTTCGCAACAATTGTGTTAGAGGATCAAAAACAGTTTCTGCAGAATGGTACACTACCAATTGTTTGCCACTTGTCTTGGAAAAGTTCGAGAGAAACGACCTCGCAGTAGGATCCTCCTTCACCACGACAACGCCTCATCGCACACCGCCAAGCGAACGATCGACTATTTGGCGACATCAAACGTTGAATTACTGGGTCACCCGCCGTATAGCCCCGACCTCGCGCCTTGTGATTTTTATTTATTTTCAAAAATTAAAGAAAAACTTAAAGGACAGCGTTTTATGAATGCTGAAGAAGCGGTGGCTGCGTATCGCGATGCCATTGAAGAGACCCCTAAGGACGAGTGGGCAAAGTGCTTTTCCCAGTGGTTCTATCGCATGCAGCGGTGTATTGACGTGAATGGACAATATTTTGAAAAGATATAATAAAACTAATAACTGGCTAATGTAATCAGTTTTTGATTTTCTTAGAACTTTCAGTTTGACCCTCGTAGTACGAGAAGTTAACTTGTTCGAGGTAACAAACAAATAAACTAGATTTCAAATTATTATTATTATTGTTATTTTACTTTTATAGGTTTACACTTGACCGCCATCTCGCCTGATGTTAAACGATGATGCGGTCTACGATGGAGCGTGTTTACCTAGAAGAAACCGATTCACTCTCGATTTGAAAACACAAAGATTGTAACTATCGGGAAAAACCCTCTCAGGCAACGTATTCCACAGCCTAGACGTTCTTATTACGAAAGTAGAGTCAAATCTCTTCGTTCGTGTCTTTGGAACATCAACCATGAAACGATGTCGCTTTTTCGAGCTACGAGCATTCCGATAGAAAAAAGGGCAAGGTGGTATTAGATCGTATAAATCAGTCGCACACTCTCCGAAGTGTATCCGATAAAAAACCGATAAGCTAGCAATTTTCCGGCGATTTTCGAGACTTTGCAGTCTTTTTCGCACGAGAATGTCATTCATTGTCTATGAGCCTTTTAGCACGTCTCTCGATCGATTCCAGAGCCTCAAGCTGATACTTAGCCGATCCATCCCAAAGGTGCGAGCAGTACTCCATACAGGAACGAATCTGTGCTTGGTATAACGTTAGCAACTGTTCAGATTTGAAGTACCTTCGCACCTTTGAGAGGACACCTAGTTTCTTGGCAGCTGATTTGTTTGATTATCAGAATCCCTACACCTAGAGAAAGAATCAATACTCGTAGAAGCAGTTCGACATTTGGCCTCCAGATCAACACAAACGAAAAAACACTAATAAACACGGCTAGTTTTATACTCTATGGTATTTTGTGAGCCGTCTTAGGGGTTTTTAAAGCTTACTAAGTTAAGTTGGCAATATTTTGAAACAGGCGTAACATTGCGTCACGCAATATTCTATTGCCGTCGGTACCGGGAACAGTACTGTTTACTGTACTGCAAGCATGGACGTATAAATAAGTCGGACGTAGTCTCGCTTAAACAAAAACTGTGTCACTAGAGTCGGCCACATTTGCACGTGTGCGTTGTCAGGTTGTCACTGATTGGCTGACACGCACACATATACACAAGTAGCGCGTGTAAAACCCACTGATATGTGCGGGTCAGCCTGTATGTGACAGCGCACACGTGCATATTATGTGGCCGACTCGATGGACACAGTTTTTGTTTTAGCGAGACTACGTCCGACTTTTTTATACGTCTAAGACTGTAAGTTGTAAAAGAACACGCGAAAACAGAAATCATTGCTTGGATGAAGCTGTGCTTACGAAAGCGCTGTTTGTTTTCGGGAGCGGTGTTTGTAAATGTGGCATACAACTAAATTACTGTTCATTGTATACGCCACAAACATTTCAGGATTATCTCATTCCTACAAAGTACCGATGCTACATTGATTCTACATGCGTAATTTTACCTCCCACCTTTTACATACTCGTAGTTGAAGGAAATTGACCTGACAATACGGTTTACGGTTTTAAAATATATGTTAAGGTGCGTCCCCCAGCAAAACGATATTTTTGTCCAGTTTTCAGAACTATCTACTCATTAGCCAAAACAAATATCAACTGGTAAAAAATACATTCAATTTCTACAGTTTTTTGGCTTCAAAATTGATTTTTTTGTTTATGTTTGTATAATATAATTTATTGTTTGAATAATCTCCTCACAACGAACCATAAAACATAGAAATGATTGTGTAATTATCATGCGTCTACTCGCAAAACCCGCCATTATTTGGATTTTGTACTTACACCAACGGATAGGCAATTCCATTACAGACATTTTGGTAGAATTTTTTTAAAGACTATAATCTGATTTTATAAAGAGCTTATTCTAAAATTTGAGCGCAAAATAGCGAGAAATCCTACTGTTTCTTTCTTGCTTTTTCATGCGGTGTGCGATGAGGTAAAAAATTAATAATAATACTTATTTTCATGAAGTTAAAGTAGCATAAGTTAGAACATCAGCTATCTTGTAGTAATAGCCCCGTCATAATCGGTCTAGCCGTGTCGGAGATTACCCGAAATAAACAAACAGACAGACAAAAATTAAGAAATAGTTTTTAGATACAGGAACTGCATATACTTCCATTTGAAATTAGGAAAACCCTGTTACTTGTATGTTACATACAGACACCCTTTATTTTTTTCTTTGTAAAGAGTATATAATAAATGACGGCTGGTCTAGTCGGAGAACGGCGACAGCGAATTCGGAGCTCCTGGTTCGCATCCCACACGCACCCCTGTCTTTTCAAAGTCATGTGCATAATGCCGGTGACTTAAAAACGGCGAAGGAAAAGAGGAACATTTACCTAAAATCCTTTGAGGTACCTCATCCACCAAACCGCATTGGGCCAGCGTGGTGGATTCCAACCTTGACTCTCTTTTTGCGAGAGAAGGCCCCGAGTCTGAGAACATTTAGTGGGCTGTTTACGAGCTGAGTAAAAAGCTGCTAATTTTATATTAAATACAGACTAAACGTACTATACGTGTTTATATAGTGCCATTATATTTGTTTTAGTTTAGAAGCACTATTAAATTTACTCCATATTCGAAATAGACGAGGTCAATAAATTACAATTTGTCGCGAAAATCTTCATAGAGTACAACAGATAAATAAGTATATTTGTATAGAGCTATAGAGTATATATAGGGCATCGATATAATTAAAGAAACGAAGATGAGGTATGCTATAATGTAAAGACAAAATAACGTGGCGAAAATTTGTTTGAAAAATTTGAGAGTTGTATTGTCAGCGAACGTACACAACTCTTTGTTGCGACTGAGACTAAATCAGGAGACGTCACCTGCTTTTGCATCGCCATAGTAGAAGCGTGTTTGCCGCTTCTGCCGTTTTTAAGAGTTCGATGATATGGGGTAAACAATTTGACCTACGTTACAAATACGAAAAAACCGAGTCAAAATCCTCTGTAAATTCTCCAAAGCTCTAGCAGAGATCACACCTCATCAGGTGCAATTAGTCACAGGACCAAATAAGACGCAACGTGGGCGAGGACGCGGCCGTCTCTCTCCGCCGCGGTATTAATAGAACGAGAGGCGAGATCTTTGCGCGCGGTACAAAATAATGTGGACCCGTATAAAGTAATACACGTTTGTACGTTTTCACGAGCTAACGGTGATTGGGGAATGTGTCATTGAGTAATACGATGAAAAAAGATTACAACTAATAATGCCTACTAGAAGATGACTGCTGATATCCGAGTGGGTGTTTCTCGAAACAATCTGATAGTCTGGAAACGAAGCGCGAATCGATTTCTGCTCTAGAATAGTATTCCATCGTTGAGCAATATTGTAAACACAAGGAGAGATAGCGAAAAGACGATGAATAAAAGTGTCTTTTCGGTTTATTAACCCCCGACAAAAAAAAGGGGTGTTATAAGTTTGACGTCGATGTCTGTCTGTCTGTCTGTCTGTCTGTCGGTCTGTCTGTCTGTCTGTCTGTCTGTCTGTCTGCCTGTGTGTGTGTCTGTCTGTGGCACCGTAGAGCTCAAACGGATGGGCCGATTTCGATGCGGTTTTTTTTATTTGAAAGTTAATATCCGTGCGGGTGTTCTTAGCTATGTTTGGTTAATATCGATTCAAAATGGCCGCCTCCACAAAATGGCGGACAAAATATTTCTTTACAACCTACCTCAATATGGGTATCAAATGAAAGGGCTTGACTAGTAGAGTACTAAACGCTATAACAAATTTCAAATCCAAGATGGCCGCCACCACAAAATGGCGAATTATATAATATTTTTCACTACTACCTCAATATGGGTATCAAATGAAAGGGCTTGATTAGTAGAATACTTTGCACTATGAAAAAATTTCAAATCCAAGATGGCCGCTATCACAAAATGGCGAATTACATTTCCTTTTTCACAATTCCCTTAATATGGGTATCAAATGAAAGGGCTCGACTAGTAGAATGTTCTACAGATAACAAATCTAAGGTAGTCGGGGGTTAATCAAAATTTTTAATTTTGTTCTTGTCAGTGGTTTTTTTAAACCACATATTATATGTTGCTTTACACTTGATCACCGCACCGTCTCGCCTGACGTAAAGCAACGATGCGATCTGCGATGGAATGAGATTAACTAGAAGAAACCAATTCACTCTTGAATTGAAGACACCAAGATTGTAATCATCGGGAAATATCCACTCAGCCAACGTATTCCATGTTGGTAGCGGAATATCAAAGACAGTATCGAGTATAGGTAAGCTTAGTATTTGTAAATGGGGGCATGAATTAAAGGTGTGATGATGTTTGATGTAATTTTGTAGCCCACATGAGTCGGTCAATGAGAGAGAAGGTAAGGATGAGATGAGATGACAATAAGGTGGAAATCTTTTCGGATAACAAAGTTTAAAGTTTAAGGTATTATTAACCTGCGCTTGGTAATTATTCACAAACCCTTATGCTCGCTTTCCACTGGGTAAGTGAAATGAGCGCGAAATAGTTGAAGACAAAAACTAATTATCATTTTAAACTCCGTTCAGTTTAAAATGATAATTAGTTTTTGTCTTCCACTAAGAAAGACTTTTTTAAATAACTTATTTCGCATTCCACTGACAAACTCGCTCAACTCGCTAACCACTCGCTAACTCACTCCGCTCCGCTCGTCTCCGCTTTCGTCATCAGAAGATCAAGATCATCGTTACGATTATAGCGGACTCCATAATGGGTCCGTTCCACTCGCAGTGGAAAGCGGGCATTATTCTAATTAAGCCTTATTTATGTAGGGTAGTTACAACGAGTCCACTACCTCCATGCAAGTCTATCGTTCGTCATAATATCAGCGTTAACATTTTTCTTAATCCTCTCCTCTTTCACACAATCCTGTCACATCTTTTAACTTAAGAAATGCACGTGATAAACACTTAAATCTAAGGTTGCGGTCTATTTGGACTGAATGTTATATTGTACTAAAACCGTAATTAACAAATCTTAAAATGACCTTTTCCCATAATGACTGATTTTCGAAATGTCTGTGATGTGTAATGTCCGATAATCATTATGTCTGACGGGACATGTACAATCAGGTGCAACATCTGTTATACTCTGGTCAATACACTGACAAGAAAACTATCATTGTTTCATCAAAGTACCATCACCAAAAATGTCCTGTTCGTGTTCTCAACACATTTTCTACCAGTTAGTGCCGCAGTATCTTCTCTTCTTCGCCATATTATTTCTGATCTTAGATCTTTGGGTGACGACCGCACTGGAGTTCTAGGTACGAGTAATGATTTGAACTTAAGGGGATACCCTGACCGAATGACCTTGAGCATTTCTTCCCCCTTCCCCGCACCCCACCTCTACGATACTTCGTAGAACGCTACTAGCGTCATCTAGTGAATACCGTACGAATTACTTACGAATAATGTTTGCAATACACCTCTACGATACCTTGTAGAACGCTACTAGCGTCATCTAGTGAATTGCATACGAATTACTTACGATTAATGTCGAAATACACCGATCTTAGAAGTTGCAGATGTGGCATTCAATCAAAAAATGTTTTCTCTTTATGAAATTTTAATGTTTACTAATGTGCCCAAATTCTTGTTTCGATTTCTAAGAGCTAATTGGAGATTACTTAGGATCCTCAAGTCAATGAATATTTTCAACTTTTACTCTGAGACAAAATAAATGTTGATGGTACTTTGTAATAAACATCATGCGGTGCTTATTATTTACTCCACTATTTTTCGAAAGTGTTTATATGTGTATGTGACACAGTAGTGTGCAAACATTACTGTGTTCCAGTTTGAAAGGCAATGTTACCAGAGAAATTACAGGGCTTAATAAAAAAACAGGCTCAAAGCTTACAGGGACATATCTTAGATCTCTGGGTGACGAGCGCAGTGTAGTGCTAGGTAATGATTTGGACTTTTCACGTTCCAATAGCTGTGTGTCACTGTGCTGTTATATGGAAGGTATGTTGTTTACCATCAGGCACATGCCCTGCTAGTCTCGTCACTCAAATGCTATGAAAAAATATATACAAGCAATAATTATGTGTCCTAATATTATTATAGATGTAAATGTATGGATGTTTGGATATTCAGATGTTTGTTGCTCAATCACGGCGTAACGTATAAATGGATCGGGCTGATATTTGGAACACGGATAGATTATTGTTTAGAAAAAAATATAGGCTACATTTTACCACAGGAAAAATTACGACGGGAATGGTATTTTTTTCTTAAGAATATTGGTATCGTGAATTTAAATAAATAATAATAGAACGAGGGCAGAGTGCAGTCTAAATCATGTTCCAAAAGCTGCGTGTCACTGTGCTGTTATTTGGCAGGCACGTTAGCACTGTCAGGCATATGACCAGATGCTCGTCTCGTCATTCTATTTAAAAAAAAATACCTAAAGAGAAATATTGAGAAATAACTTTGATATTTGCATCCTGAAAACGTCTTATTCTGGTATTAGTACATTTTCGTCGGTGTTGGGTTCTAGGTTAGGTGTATGTATATGTTTTGTACTGTATAGTAACATGGGTAACAAAAATAGGACAGCAGAGAAAGATAATTTCAAATAAATATTTATGTATCATTTATTACATTTATTACATTACATTACATTTACATTTATTGTAGTTTTTAGCAATCGAAGTTTTTTGTTCTTATAATAATTTCTTTGTACGATAGAAAGATCGTTACCAGTTATACAATGTACTCTTTCTTTATTATCAGTTATTTAAGCTCAGAACTATACAGGTTCATGTAAAGTTACGAAGGGAAACCACATAACTGTTTGATATCGATGTATAAACACAACAATAAAAAACGAGTTTTTGGGGGCAACGATCACTAGTATTGTTGTCACTTTATACATGAGTTCGAACATGTATTTTGTTGCCGTATTTAGATACCGATATTTATGCGACAGCGCACGTATTAACGTTTCAATAGTTGTCGCTGCAATTATCTCCATTTATTACCCGTTTTTGATTGCAAAGCCTACTTTTGAGTTTCAGCTATGAGTTCAAGTTCAGTGAAGCCGCATCCAAGTGGTCCATGATTTGAAAAGCGTTTTAATTCCGAAATGAAGTGGCTGACGTCAATAATTCTTCTGTTTATAGTCTTTTTGCCTGATTCAGCATCCTCATCATACGAAATTTGAAACTAAAATAAAAAAGACATTTATTATGTACCGAAAAATATTACAACACTCCATAAGTACTCTAAGTTTTTTTTTTTCTGATATGCTATGCTGCTATTAAGTTTTAAATGGACCATACTAATTTTATCTAAGTTTAAAACACACGTGCAAGGTTTCCGGACTTACCTCTTCAATGTCTAAGTTGTTAATTGCTTCAGTGTTCTTAGTATTTGGTAAGTCCGGTGGTAAAATCTCTTGTGTACTGTAAAAGAAAAATATGTTGCATAAGGAAAATATTTTTTGCGGTAGGTACAGATGACTTTATGGATTGGAGATACTTGCAAAATTCCATAGCCAAACTTCAGATAATATTTATTATGATAATATAATTAGTAGTTAATTATTCTAATTTATTTATAAATATATATATTTATACATATATATTTTTTAAATTTGTCTCTGTACTACTAATCAGATTATTTGATCTCAAATTGAGATAGGTAAAAAAATGCTACAACGATTGATTCACCTTTGGCCGTTTTCACACCGGCGCGATATCGTGTCGTGGTTGTTTACGAAGTTGAGGTAGCCTAGGCATAGATCAGAAAATATCGATACAGCGATATTTATCACTCGCCATCATCGTTATAAAATAGAGGCAGTATTATAATGATATCTTCAACTGATATTTTTACCGATACATAGTATTGAATAACTAATCGATATACCGGGCCAATTTTAGGAGTTTTTTATTTTATTTTAAAATAACAATATATTTTATTACCTCGCACTGCACTGTGCTCGTCACCCAAAGATCTAAGATGTTATATCTCTAAGTCTTGTAGTGTCTCTGGAACCATTGCCCTTCAAACTGGAAGACAGTAATGTTTGCACATTACTGGTTGGCGGTAGAATAACTGGCAAAGGTGTGGTACTTCCCCATGCGGACTCTGCCAAGAGTCCTACCACTACAAAGATTATTCATATCTACAGCTTCTTAGCTCCTTGGCACATGCATGTACGACGAACATAGCAGCGTTCCACGGTTTTATACGAGTAGTTCCCATTCTCATTATTTTCCCGGGATAAAAAATAGCTAATGTATTTACTAGACACATGACCTCGAAAGATTTTAGAAACATGTCGGTCAGCTCAAACATGTTTTCCTTCACCGTTATTGAATGTTTGTGGAAGATTCAATTTTACTTGCTGATAAAATTGGTATAGTCATGATAAGACGTATCACTTCGCTAACTATTCACATCTTTGACACGTAAATAGTAGGTTTAGATATACTTAGTTTATAATGGAGTGGAGGTATTCACTTACCTACGTGCTATCAAAGTGATTTTGTGGAATATCTTCTGATGTTGTTGGTATTTCATCATGACTATTCTGTCCTGTTTTTTAACCCGCCTGTAAAAATAGATAAATATTATGTAAATGCATTGTTAAGACTCGTAGTCATGTTTCCAATAATTAATTAGTACCTGGTTGACCGAGCTTTGCTCGGGTTTTTAAATGATATTTAGGCAGGTACGAATTACGTAGTGATGACTTACTTAGACCTACTTAGATACGAATTAAATGCGTTTATAAAAGGCTCTAACTATAAGATATTGTCAGAAAAAAAAGAACAAAAAGAAAAGTCCCGAGTGTAGCCACCAGGATTCGAACCGGGGCCTGTTGACTCCGAAGGCGAGCATATTCTGTCTGAGCCAAACAGACTTAGAGAACAGTGGCAAAATAAGTTATCGTATTCTAATGATATTGTAGGAGTTTTTCATTGTCTAAAAACGCGCATAAAATCAGCGGCCATCTTGGATTTGAAATTTGTTATTATGTATTGTATTCTACTAGTCAAGCCCTTTCATTTGATACCCATATTGAGATAAGTTGTGAAGAAATGTTTTGTCCGCCATTTTGTGGAGGCGGCCATATTGAATCGATATGAACCAAACATAGCTAAGAACATCCGCACGGATATCAACCTTCGAATAAAAAAACCGCATTGAAATCGGTCCATCCGTTTGAGCTCTACGGTGCCACAGACAGACACACACACAGACAGACAGACAGACAGACAGACAGACCGACAGACAGACAGACAGACAGACAGACATCGACGTCAAACTTATAACACCCCTTTTTTTGGTCGGGGGTTAAAAAATAAAACTGAGCATAGAATAGATAATATAGAGAGTGCTTACCGAGCTTTGATCATTAGTGCTACTTTTGCACGTCCTTGTCGCACAACTTTCTTGTACTTCGGCATTTTCACCGCTTACACGAAATTACAACAATAGCGTCTTTTCGCAAAACACAATAAATAGTCTTTAATAAACAAACAAAGCGTCCTTCCGCACAAAATTAAATAAAATATAAAAAAACACCAAAACAAAAATTTTATAACAACATAAACTAATATTATCTACTACGGATATCGTGACGTGAGCGAGCAAATAAATGTGTGAACTGACGCGGCGCCGGCGCGGGGAAAAGTGGCACGTGTTTCACCCTCGAGATCTTGTGGCACACTGAATCTCAGTACACAGCGGAAGACAGACCATAGAAGATACGCTCAGATTTTAGAATAATGTGTTTATAAAATTTCATATTGCTCTTTTGAAAAAAAGAAAACTACCAAAATGTTCGTAATTAAATTGTCTATCCGTTGGTGTAAGTACAAAATCCAAACAATGGCTGGTTTTTGAGTAGATGCACGGTTTCAATAATTCGTTTTGATTTATGTAGTTTCGTTATGAGGAGATTAATTAAACATTATGCTAAGTATAAAAAAAAACAAATCTACCATTTTAGAGCCAAAAGTTTGCAAAAATTAAATACATTTTTTGTTAGCTGATATCTCATTTGGATAAAGAGTAGATAGCTCTAGAAAATGCACAAAAAACAGCCAAAACTGCGTTTTGGTGGGGGACTCACCTTAATGTTCCAATAGCCGAGTGACGCTGTGCTGTTATGTGGCAGGCATGTTGCCTACCATCACATGTCCTTCCGTCTCGTCACGCTATACCAGGGGTCCCCAAACTTATTTTGGCTGCTGCCGACTTTGAGAATATATATTTTTTGCGTCCCCATTTTTTCACCTGCTTAAAAACCACTATAATTTCAAATTCAATTAATTATTGTCAGCTATATTAGTGGTGATTCAACGTTCATTCTAAACGAAACTTACTTACTATAGCTCGCAAGAGTTCACTTGAGACCTGAACCCTGTAGGTAGTACACAACGGACTCCAAGCCTCTACACACCACCCTCATTTTTTCCTGGGTCTCTTACCACCCTATAGGTCTGCAGCGCCAACAGTGAGGTGTGGACACTTTGGGAAAGGCTGTTCTATACTATAAAAAAAAGAATCTATGGCTAAAAAGTGTATCCGACGGTCATTTTGAATTTTTAAATCCGCGAATATCTTCTTAATATATTAAGTAACATACATAAATTACGCGTCGCGTTGTTTGTCGGTATCGCCGACTCCTATTTTAACAGATTTTAATCAAAAACGCACACCGTGTGCTGTTTGATCCAACTTAAAAGTTAGGATAGTTTTGATTTCAATGAATAGTCTTTACTTTTATGACAATATTCGAGCGGAACTGAAGCAGGACGGTAGTTATACAAACATTTTTATGTTTAGGCCTTTTGTTTTAAAAATCTGTGTGTTTAGGTTCTATTTCATTTATTGAATAGAAGAATAAGAAGAATAGAAATTGTCTTTTTTGTTATAAAATTATAATTTTATTTTATTTTAAGCTTTTAAAATAAAATGTTACTAACTGTACTTCAATTTGACAGTTTTATTTCCGGCATACTAGAATAAGTACATTTCGAAAATCAGTAATTATGGGAAAAGGTCATTTTAAGATTTGTTCATTACGGTTTTAGTACAATATAACATTCAGTCCAAATAGACCGCAACCAAATCTAAGCCTTCGACGTTGAAAGTTTGGCCCTGCGATTTATGAATGGTCATTGCAAAAATATCTTTACCGGAAATTGCAGGCGTTTAAATTGGAACGGTAAATCCGATGGTATAAGAGAAATTATAAAAATACTGTGTATATGTGAGGGTGTATATGTGTGAGAGTTGCGTTACGTATTAGGGGGTCTACCGCCGAACGAAAACTGTCTTAGCTTTGATGTTCTATATCTTTCCTTTTCGTTTCAAATGATAGAGATGGCAATAGCAAACCCAAAGCCGATTTAGTTAGGCGGTAGAAAGTCCGGCGGCGGCGGGGCCCCGCGCAGCAATCGTGTGTTATGTGAGTGTATGTGTGCACTGTGCATGTGTGAGTGTGAGTGTGTGTGTGTGTGTGGGTGTGTGTGTGAGGTCACGTACCCGGCGGGGTCCCCGCTGCAGAGCTGGCGCAGCAGGCGCGTCACGTCGCAGCGCGCCGGCCCGAGCCGCGCCGGCCCCGCACAGCTATCCTGCTAACAAAATTAATATTTTTTTTAAACTCACGTATTTTTCACAAGATGTTACTACTACTTCTTCCTTTTATTCGCTCGAACTCATAAATCTAATTTCAACCACAATTTTTTTTTATTAAACAAAGAGTGACGAGACGTGCAAGACATGTGCCTCATGGTAAGCAGCATGCCTGCCACATAACAGCACAGTGACACCCAGCTATTGGAACATGAAGAGTCCAAATCATTACCTAGCACTGCACTGCGCTCGTCACCCAGAGATCTAAGATGTTATATCTCTAAGACCTGTAATTTAAATCGACAAAATCTTCGACGTAAGAAGTACACTACGCGAGGTATAAGCTGAGCTTTGCATTAGTGTGAGTGATCACCAATCAGGCAGGAGCTTGAAACTATGTCCGCGAGGTATAGGCTGAGCTTTGCATTAGTGTGAGTGATCACCAATCAGGCAGGAGCGCGGCGAGACAGAATGGCGCCGCGCCTAAGGCCGGTTGTCACACCTACACTATCCATGTACACTCACACAAATGCAAAGCTCAGCTTATGCCTCGCGGAGTGTACCACCCTGAAATTAGTTACGTTTACAAAAATATTTACTAGCTAACTTCAGGGTGTCGGTTTTTCGTGATATGCGAGCATCGTATTCACAAATATTTTACTCGCATAATTGTTCCGTAACACTAAAAGACGTATAATTTTCTTATACGTTGACGTATCATCTAAATACGTAGGCATCCAAAATTGTATTTTTCGGAAACGCGGCACCGACCAAGGCCGAGTCAAACCGGCTCATAAAGATCTGTCGGCGGTAATCGTCGCGAGGATAGCCAGCAGCCACCCCCCGCCGATCTCCGCGTGCACCGAAACGCACATTACCACCGGCCCACGCGGTGCATTTTTAATCTAACTCTACAATAAGATAAAGTAGCTCTATTATGTGAACGGACGTTGTGGAATGATACTTTTTTTTTTGAAGAGAAAACTTCTTTGTGAGCAAACATTTGTCAATCGAATTAAAAAAAGGAGGTTCTGAATTCGACCGTATTTTTTATATTTATCTACTTTCGATTGTTTCTTCGAAAAAAAATCTATTCTGGGTCCTTAAACTAAAGTCGATTATTTAGTTTTTTACAAAATTTCATCTTGTCAACATGCAATGGAACGAAGCATACTGAAACTGAGGAAAATACAAAAAAGCAAGAAACGTAGACATCCGCATGAAAACTAAATTAACAGATGTTCTTCTTTTTAGTTTCAAACAGAAATGGTAATAATGATCAGAGGAAAAACATGGATGCATACAGCATAAGATAAAGAAAAATGGAAGAGGCTTTTACCCATAGGTACTGAGGCCACATAACAAACAGAAGAAGAAAAAAAATATGTACTTATAAGTTTATTGTAAGAAAATGTTAAGTAGAAATTAAAGCAATTATAATTTAGTTTTTCAGAGAAAAACTATTTTTGTGTAAACATGGAACTGGCGTCATCGTCATCTCCTAACGGTTTCCGAAAAGATTTTTTTCTCTCTTGTTACAGCACCATTTGCGGTTTTAGCAACAAACTACCTACATTAAGTGAGTAAGTACAACCCCATAAGTTGTGGGTGGTCTAGTCGGGAGTACGGCATCAGCTATTCCAGAGGGGCTCTGGTTGGTTGGCTGGTTCGAAAACCACGGGCACCATATAAGTAATGTGCATAACGCCGCTAACTTAAAAACGGCGAAAGAAAACATCATAAGGAAATCGACATGTTCCTAGAATCTTTCTAGGTCATGCGTCATCTACCAACCCGCACCGGGCCAGCGTGGTGGACTATGACCTTAACTTCCTGCAAGAGAAGGCTCCGACTCTCATCAATGGAAACATTAAGTGGGGTGCTACTGATTATGCATGCTGTGTGTATGAACTTTTGATGAAATTTGTCGAGGTCTAGGTATTCTTGTATATAATTACGTTATTCAAATGTTAAACTGTTATTTTGATACATTGTTTTTAAACCCAGACGGCCAAGATGTCCGTCGATCTCGTCGTTTAAATGGACTGGGATGTTTGCATGCCGCCTACTAGCCCGCATACCTGGAACTCGCGGCCTTCTCTCACAATGAGAGTCAGAGCCATGATCTACCAAGGTGGCCAAGTACCATTTGGCGACTGACCCATGCCCTTGAAAAGCGTATCTTTCTTCGAACACGGCGATTTCCTCACGGCGTTTTCCTTCACTGTTAAAAGCCAGTGGTGACGACAAACTTTTATCTACAATAATTGAAAAAACACACAGAGGTGCAAGTGGGAATCGAACCTACGATTACGAAATCGGTCGGTCGATACCACCGCGGTTTTTTTATGTAGATATAATATAGGAAAAAAAGTGAAAGAAATTTTTCTACATCATCTTGACTTATAGCTAGACGCAAGATTAAAAGAGGAAATATGACATTTTTAACAACAAATCCGGATGATGTACAATCGAGTATGTTTGTTTGTATATCCGTATGTTCCATATGTTGACTCTACTTTCGTGATAAGAACGTCTAGGCTGTGGAATACGTTGCCTGAGGGGGTTTTTCCCGATAGTTACAATCTTTATGTTTTCAAATCAAGAGTGAATCGGTTTCTTCTAGGTAAACACGCTCCATCGTAGACCGCATCATCGTTTAACATCAGGCGAGATGGCGGTCAAGTGTAAAGCTATAAAAGTTAAAAAAAAAAAATCCATAGTACGCCCAAACGACATACGTATGAAATTTTGATGAGTAGCGTAAATCGATTACTTGTTATCATCTGGATAGCAGTTATACTACGTACCAATACTTTCTTTATACCGCGGTAGCACAATTCAGTTTCGTGATGACGGGACACTACTACTACAACTCTGCTGTTCCTACCGAACTTTGAACTGCCGTAAAATGCAATAGGCGCGCTAATATGCCATTACAGTATTACAAATTTCCGTGCGCACTTTACATAGACCAGCTTTTTTACCGAATAACTAAATCGGCTTTGACTTTGCTATTGCTATCTCTATAATTTCAAGGAATAAAGAGACCAATATCAAAGATGAGACAATTTTAGATAGGCAGTAGACCCCCAGGATTGTAACAAATTCTACTAACTCCCCTGGCTAGTGATGGCATGCCTGCATGCATGCGGCATGTGTTATGAAGGCCTATCACTATACAGTGTGCGCCTATGACGGGGGTGTTCCCAGAGATGGCTCCGAAACATCTCCGTAATCCCTCTAGCAGCTGCTGCGAAGAAGCACCGTGGGGTTTTAACGGGTACGAATCTCACTACGCTAATTCCCCGTAGAAGTGCATATCTCCTCGTAAATAAAACGATTACGTTACAACTAGAATCACCCTACTCATTAGCTTTTCTCAAACAGATTTAACAATCATGTGCAAGTGTGAAAACAGCTACTGGACCGGAGACAATAAATGCAGCATTACGTCATGCCGATAACGCGAGCCTCGAGCCTCGGAGCTGGAACGCCCGCGAGCGCGGCCAGTCCGCGATACGCCTGCGACAGAACCAGTCGTGTCCTCAGAGCCCACACGCCCCACACTCGCTCGCACCTCACACCATGGTGAGTTGTTTGTAAACTAACTCTATTCTTAACCATAGCTTACACATTCAGGGACATCATATACCGGGATTGTCCAAAAGTATGGAGTGAATTTTAATACAGTGCTTGCAGAATTACTTGAAGTCCTAACTAGGCATAGTTTGAATTAATTCAGTGCTAACTTTTTATAAGGTTTTATACGGCTAAGGTTGTTAGGACATGTACAAAACTGCTGGTGAAAATTACACATCTGTAACTAATACTTATTTATTTGGAGATGACATAGACCGGTACAACCTCAGAAAGTGTGGAACAGTTTTCGAGTTAAATTTGATTTAGTATCTAAAATATGATTTGAGGTTCTGACTAGGTTTACTATGTGTTAAGTTCATGAAAATATTATAATACATTTTAAGGGCTTTTCTCCACACAATACTATCTAAGCAAAGCCAATCTGTAAAAAGGGAGCCAGGTGGCTAAGATCCTATGTATATGGTTTTGTATACACACTTATTAGCATTGTTTAAGTTTCAATCGGGCACTAACGTTTTAATGACAACTTTGCCACAGATTTTACGCGTTTCTTTCAATTAAATCGGAAATTAAATAATGTGACTTTACAATAAAGGTGAAACGAATTCTAAGATAATAAGCAGTCGTGGAAACCCTGAACTTTCATTTTAATTATGATCTCAATTCTCTCAAGTGAACATAACAATTACCTACAGGTTAACCGAAACATTTTTAGTAATTCAAAATTACGTCATTCCAAATATGTGTAACAGATTTGGCCGTTACCTTTTATCATTACGAAAAACACGGGAGAAGTTAATTTGAATACCGTCTGAAGACGGTGAACAGCTGGTCACATTATCGACATTAATTTAAAAACAAACTTGGGCACTTATACAGTTTATTTATCATTATGTTTAAACAAATACAACATATTTGTTATGTGTACTCACTCGACGGAAAATAAGTTAGTAGCATATTCATACAGGATTTAAAATTATATATGTGGTAATACCAGTGTCTGTTGTCTAATGTTTGCGAGATTCGGATTAATTTTCAAACGCAATGAATATTTCCAGTAACCTATTAATCATTGTGTGATAGTGTTTTTATGCATTTATTTGTTTATGTTCGGGCTCGGTCCCTTCTCTATAGTCGAGGCCATGCTCTACCAAACTGATCAAGTGCGAGTTAGTCAATAAATAAATATTGGTGGACATTTCACACACAACACCATCTAGCCCCAAACTAAGCAAAGCTTGTACTATGGGAGCTAGACAGCTAATATAATACTTATATATTTTTAAATACACTCTTATTATACCTCTACATATACGCATTTCTTCGAAACATTAACTCGTATTTCTTGGAACATGCCGGTTACCTGAAATGAAGTAAACTTATTTGCCATTTAAAATGCGGCTGAGCTGAACATGTTTAAAACGTATTGTATGATCGTTGGGCCAAAACCACAAGTTAGTGGTACCCAGATTGGAAACGATGCGGTAGACCCAGAAACTGCGACGATACGATTTCGCCAAATATCAGATGGACTGATCTATTTTATCGCAGAACGGGCATATACAAGGGGCTTTAGGGATGTCTTTTCCTAACATTAGAACTATGGGCTTTTAATTATTACCAATAGCCTATCCGTTGCTTTAAAGTCGTCTGCTGGAGTTACGACTCTCTCATGACTCGCCACTCGACGAGATATCCAACTTCACTGCATAGTAATAAAATACTAATAAACATTTCCATGGATAGCGCTTCAACCGTATATCACAGATCTAAACTATAACAACATGTGATTCTGAACATTAAACTCTAATATATGATTTAGCATTGAGAGTAGAGATCAGGCTACAGTGTTTAGTTATTCCTGCAGCAGCCGTGGAGTCTAGATCGGGCTGCGGACGCTGAAGTTTATTGCCTAGCGACCAGCATCTGTTTCGATTCAGCTCTGTGAAGACGGCCACTCACGAATTTCGTTCTACGTCCAATGTCGATATACATTTCAAAGTCGAAAGTTCTTTATTCATAAATATACAATTTACAAATACATAAATTGACAAAAAGAACAAACAAATAGTAGGTAGGTATACATTTTCAAAATTGGTACTGAACATTTCACTGTAGGATAATAATAAATTATATCGTACAGATTAGTGTCAAACATTATATGCATGTATTACAATTGTAATGAAAAAAAATGTCATCGTATTTTTTTACTATTTTTACAATTTTATCGTAAGTTTACCATCTCTCTCTAAAAACTCGCTGTAACTGTAAAAAGTTTGATCGACAAGCCAGCATTTTCAAATTTTAATCTGTTTCTGATGTTGTCGAAACTTGTGGCTGATGTATTTCATTTGCTAACTTCAAAGAATTTTCTCTTTCTCTAGACTTGTAAAATGATTCTGTGAAAGGTTAGTGATCCATTATTGGCACAGTTTGTGGTCGCGCCCGCCGCTCCCTTATTGGTATTTATGGCTACCAAAAAGGTATTCTAAAGTTCCCACAGGTTGCTTGTATCGTCTGTCATAGACGTCTGAGGTCATTGAATGTTGCAAAGTAGTAAATCGCAATATTTTAATTGACATTTATTAATTGCGACAGGTGTCTACATACAAACATCGTCACTTAAAATTAAACCTACCCAGTACATTACCCCATTAGGGCGTAGCAATAATTTGTCAGTATCACATCATAACGAATATGACGCATCACGTCACAACAATATATAAGAAGTACATTATGTCTAATTTTTGTCTCATATATTTTTTACTCGACTTCGAAACAATGGGCAAAATTGTTCAATAAATTAACAAAAATTTAATAAACATATCGTTTCGGGCTGCGTTTGATGACGAGTTAAACGGAACAAAACTAGTTTGCGATCACATTTATGCATTAAAAAAATATAAGTATCATATCAGCTATCTGGCTTCCATAGTACAAGCTTTGTTAGTTTGGGGTCAGATAGTGTTGTGTGTGAAATATCCACCAATATTTATTATTATTATTTATAGTTAAATACAGCGTTAGTCCAAAGATTGATAGAGAAGAGACAACCAGACAAACGGCATGGTCTTACAAAAAAATATATATTGGACAGCAACATAACATTATCAATTCATCATTGGTCACAACATGTGTGAAAAATTATGTCGCCAGAAATCAATCGCTGTTTATTAGGGAAAATATTGGAGAAAAAATTGTGACTATTATAATTTACTCATCACTCATCATCAGCCCGTGTTCGTCCCTTGCTGGACAACTGGACTGGACTCTCCTATAATACGCCACTCTATGTGTTATAATTTACTAAACATTTATAATTTGTTATTCGCACACTAACAGAAGTGATAACAATAGACAAAAATTCCATGATTTAAAAATGAACATCGATGTATCATAATTACGTGTGTATTTATGAATCCAACGAGGTGCTCTTCAAACTGAAATGCAAGCTTCTTGTGGCGTAGGTCAGTGTCAATGTAAGGTCGGCCGACAATAATAGTACGGTCCATATAACATGTAACCCGTATTCCTACAGACCTTGAAAATAAATAAAGCCAACCAAGTACAAAGTTTTGTGCACTTGGGCTTTCCAAGTATTATTACCTTTTTTTTTGTTCTAATCTTTGGAAAGTTTGGATGGAAATCGAAAGTTTAGATCTTTGTTGCTCAATCTTATTGGAACAGATTGGGTTAAAATTTGGAACACAAATCATAGTCTGGAATAGACTAATAACACAGACTTTTCACTACCTTATTTGATTTGTATTTTTTAATTATTTTTTTCTGTCGACACTTGACACACTTAGTTTGATTAAATAAACAAATTAATTAATTTTCTTTTCTCTATTTCTTACACGAAAATAACGGGAAAGAGAACTACGCGACTCTGAAACGCGTGGTGCTGTAAGTCAGAAATATAGTTATTTATTCTTGCCTGTCTTAACCTTCATGTCTTACTGACGTTTATCTTGTTTGGGTATTTTCTGTTAATCTTTTGATATAATATGAGTTTCATGGAGACCTCTGGAAATGTTATTGTTTTTATTGTCTGTCGTCCAATCGGCGCTTGCTAGAGAGATGTGATCGGAGCTTTTGACAACGATCATCTACACAAGCTAAGGAGTAGAAATTACGAGAAATGGGGGTGCTTTTGACCAGCATTGCAACATGTTTACATAAAAAAAATTGACGATCCTTTTAATAAGAATGAAATACACAAATTAACGTTTAAAAGGACAGATAGACAATCAACTGTACTTGTTAACAAAATGCAACTGTTACTTTTTACGTCGGTCATCGCAAAAACAGAACAAACAAAAATTACCATCAATAACTGACTCAATCAAATTTTTTTTATCTTGATTTTGTTTTATGCTGCAAACTTTTCAAATTTTATATAAATTTTATATTAGGCAAAAGTTTGATTGACTTAGAAAATCGTTTTCAGCAGTCCAAAGAAGCTAGCGAGACCTTGAGAGTAATTGTTTGAAATATGGCTCTTAGCCTAAATAGTACTCATTTAGTTGTAAAATATAGACGTACTTACAGGACAATAAACCTCTGACCTTTTGACTTATATTTTTGGCACAGATAAAAGGACAAAAGTGACAGCTTTCGCGAACCATCTGCTTTCTACATATCGCATAAAGAGAAACCGAAATTGGAATAGATACATTTTTACTCCAAAAATGGCGCGTAGGTAGAAAGGTTATTGTTTATAGAAGTGACAAAGTATCATGATTGACACAAGAACAACAACTTATTAGAATAAACGTACATGTATTATCTATATTTTAGTGCAATGGTAACATTAGCTTTATACCTGGTATACATTTATGTCATTTCGTCCAATTTACACATTTTGTTTGCTAAGTGGGACTTTATATTTTGCTCTTGTCGGTTGTTTTGTGTATTAGATAACTTGCTAGATGTATAAAATGTTATGTTGGTTTGTGTACGCTTCAAAAACTCAAAAAGTTCTGCACCGATTGAGCTGAAATTTTACAATGATATATAATCCGCATCAAGGATTGTTTTTATCTATTTTTGCATCACAATGTGCTACAGCGAAGCGTGGCAGGGTACAGCTAGTAACTTATAAAAATGCTTAACAGTATTTGTATTTCGATTATTAATATTCTTCTCTCATTATTTGTAATTTCACTGTGTAATCTTGCTGTGTTCACATGCTTAGGGATATTTACCTGCTCAGAACTATTGTGCTTTCTCTCTTTGTATTATTTTGTAAATTTCCTGTTTTGTGTACCATAAATAAATAAATAAAATATTTTTATATTAAAGTACAATCACATTTTTTTTTAAATTACATGATGCCAATATGCCATGTGGACTTGGAAATCGGAGTTGTAAACTAAATATAGAATTTCTTTTTTGTCAACTTTGCACTATATTTCCGACCCAATTTCTTTTTCTATAAGGTTTAGGATCACTTACTGAGCTTTTTTTTTATTGGATTACAGGGTTAGGATTAATTAAATGTCACTCTTGAAAAATCATATTGAAAATAAAACAATTGGTTTCTCGATTACTTACTGAGCTTAAAATCACAAAATGCTGATAGATCCAGGTGGAGCTTCAATTGCCATCTTGAAAAAAACGTTGTTAGCCGATATCGCGGAAACTATACACTTTACGGCAATGTCAATGTCATGCACCATTACTGTCGAAAATTAAATTTAGCATTTACGATTTATGGTCAATTTAATGCTGGTTTTTCTATCGCAGGCAATAACTTTTGAAATATTAGATTAAAAATGGTTCATTAGATGGGTCATAAATCGTAAACGGTAAGTTTTACAAATAAAAAAATACTAGAAACAAAAGATGAGATTATTTTCTCTAACTACAATAATGGCCTGTATGTCTTTTGACCTAAAGTTACTGTAAGTTACCTAAGTTTTGACTAGTTTTCGAGATATCGAGCAAAAAACCTTTTTAAAGATGGCTCTTGAAGCTCCACCTGGATCTGTTGGCATTTTGTGATTAATGCTCAGTAACTGATCCTAAACCTCATAAAAAACAAAATGGATCACCTCGGCACGCCTAAACGGATCGGATTGAATTTTAGATCATCGTCGTTAAATTATAGTCTGGAAGAACATATATGCTACTTTTCAACCCGGGAAAATAACCGCAATTATGCGGGTAAGCACGCGGGTTGCTGCTAGTATATTATACACTATCGTTTCACCTCGGCTTCGCCCGTGGAACATAATGTTTAGCCTACAGCACTGAGGAATCACGTAAACATACACCGGTGAAGGAATTTTTGAAATTGGTCCAGTAGTTCCTATGATTAGCGCGTTCAAACATAAAACTTCAGGTTATAATATTAGTACAGAATGACTTTCACGATACGATCAAAAGCTACGTCTTCGAAATTTGCGAATAGGTACGTGTGTGACATAGAAAACGAGCTCGAAGGCCGAAGCGAGTCCACTAACGCTGTAACAATAATGAGCTTCAAAATAGAGACCGGCGTATAAATACACCGGCGTGTTTACGACTGCGAAATCCTTACAAATCTGCGGAGCGGCCGGCTCGGAGTCGCGGAGGTATGCACTACGATTATTACGAGGAGTTTTTCGGATCGAATATCGTATATCAAATCAATCAACGTTGTCGTGGTATCAAAACAAACCACGTACAAGAGATATTATTTCATGTCGAATGGATTATGTGAATTTAATGAAACATAACTAATTAGTAAGTATAATTAGTTATGTTTAAGCAATAAATTTATAGAACACAATAATGTTGACACATACCAATAGATACATTTTAGTAAAGTACTACGAACTAGTGTCACAAAATACGACATTATTACTGAGAACAATGAGTGTGTGAAGCATACATACAATTCAACATCTAATACCAACAAATAGTTTCGATAGCACCGTCACGATCATTTTAGCTTTCAAACAAAAACCACAAAACCAGACGAAACGACCGGCATACGTTTGGGAGCTACGATGCCACTGGATAGACAAAAAAATAATTCAAACTTATAAGTTACCAGCCAACAACGTTCTACCATATAACTTTCAACCTAATGAAACGTAAAAGTGAAATATAAATGACGCGACACGTGTAAATCACTTCACGTCAATAAACCACGGGACAGTAAATTATATGAATAGGTACTGTTCAAATAAAAAAAACGTGAATTCTAAAATCGCGATTCAAACTGGAGAGTGCTATGGCGCAAAACTTATTCTCATATCTAACAAATTTATAAAAGCAAAAATTTAATTTCTTTAAAGTCGATGGAGCTGTTTCTGAATTCGACCATAAACACCGTGACACAAAATTTCGACGTCAGACAACACCACTTCAAATTTTATCTCGGTGATTAACCGTCCTTTACCTAGAAAACACTGTAGGTAATCTTCAACATACCGTATTCCCGTTACATAAACAAATAATAATAGCTAGCCTGAATCAAGAACAAAAATAATTTGTAAAGACACATAATTTTCCTCAAACTGCTAATTATAAAATTAAGTTTCTGCTAAACCACTTCAGAGGAATCTCATGTTCCAGATAAAATAAATAATGTTATTCTCACGTGGACGGCGACAGATAAAAACTAGGTTGATGTAACTGACGGCCAGCGCTGCTTATTTTAGAATTCACAAATATATTCTGGATTGAAAACAATCATTTGGATGCTCATGTCGTTATAGAATCCAGACTAGACACCACTACACACTTACACAAATGTATTTGACTAGAGATTAGCGGTCCAATTTCGTCCGGTCTGAATATTGCAACAACTGTGTGTAATTTATACATACGAGTATACCAATAAATCTTCGTTTTGCTGTATGAGGAACAGAACCTTACAGACCTTCGTTGATATTGTTGAAGTGGTTCCGAGGATTATTTTACTTTATATTAACACCAATGGCAAAATTAGAATTCTTCCTATAATATTAGAAAGATATAGACAAAACACTTTTTTATTGTGAACAAATAGAAATGATAGAGTAAAACTTTTATACTCGTAAACTATCGCCAATAGAACTGGAATTAAATTTTTCAACCCGAAAAAATCCGGGAAGCGCGGCTAGTAATCAATTCCTACCATATAGCCTACACAAATACGTCACTTAGGTGTAATGTAGCATTCCAATAATGAAAACATTTTTAAATTGGCTATTGATTTATTTATTTGAGTTTATTCGTTACAAACAAACATCCTAATCATATATGTCCTCTTTATTATTAATCGTACTTTAACATAGATTCTGAGCTCGTTCTCAAAACCTTCTTTTTTTGGTAGATAGATATCTCCTACATTATGGTGTAGTTAGCCTTCTTACTATTCCACTTCCCTTCACTTTGTATTTAGATATTTTGAGCTCTTCATGCCCTTACAACAACAACAAACAACCTTACATACTATTTCAGGGTCAACTTTTGGGTCTTCAACCATGGACAGAAAGATTTAAGTAGATCCAAGTTCCTAAAATAGTCCTAATCATCACCTCATTATTAAAAACAAAACGTAATTTACAAAAGGGGAAAAATCCTATAATTAACAAGTAATGAGCAGACAAGCAACAAAGCCAATATGAGTCATGATACTACTTAAAGATACAATAGATACTGCAATGTTTGCATACATAGTACAAATCTTTCCAATGATTTCACAGCTGGAAAAAGTTATTCCATATATGGTTCACAATGCATTGCACTACTCAAGGCTACAAACACAGTAGCGTTTGTCATTGATCGCCATGGCCAGTAGAAATAATCACAATGTGTTGATACACGTATGAAGTAAATAATTTGAATTGATGTACCTACCTACATCGACTAATTGATTACAAGGAAAAACTAATGACAAAACCATATTCACTATACTCCTAAAAATACTAGTGATTACGAATGATCAACAATGAAAAACAACGCACATCTATTTGTATAAATATATTGTTGCTAACAGATTGGTGAGGAATTTTAAGATTATATTTTTAGATGTTCGTATATGAGTGTATTGAATGTGTGGTTCATTGAGCAATTCGTTCAATTGGAGCGGAGAGGTGATGGTATATTTGTTTAGTACTTTATTGTTGGCTGCGAGGATTGTCGATAAATTGTATTGGCTGATTGTAACAACCACTTGAACTCAGAGTTTTGTAATATTCGTCATTATCTATATCATATACATCTACAATGTTTGTATGCAATACTTATAACGTCTCTTGGACTGGATGAAGTATACAATAAGTAAAAAGCTAGCGAGCTGAAATGATAATAAAATGGAATGGAGGTTTTATTTAAAGTTAACTAAACTAAATCTTTTGCGTAGCATTTGAAAGAAACCTACATTTTATTTAATCTATACTAAATACTATAATATTAGAGCTGAAGAGGTTTTTTGTTTGAACGCGATAATCTCAGGAACTACTGGACCAATTTCAAAAATTATTTCACCGTTGGATATGCGTTATACGTTATCCCTAAGTGCTATAGACTACATATCATAATACCTAGGGCGAAGCTGGGGCGGATTGCTAGTAATTTCTAAAATAAAAGTACCCTACATTACTCCTTATAACATCACCACCATTTGTCCATATTAAAGTCTAATTAAAATCGATTCAGCTTTTCCAGAGATTAACAGGAGCAAACAGACCTTCAGAAAAAACCTTCTGTAAAATACCGCTAAAATACTAAGCTTAATTCAAATGAATGACTTCAAATTAACGTTTGAAATTACAAACAGATACTTGTATTTTATTTATATGTATGCCAGTACAGTTGTAAGATTGAACATAATAGATTGCATTTTACTTAAACTTTTTGTATAAATAGAATAAAAAACACATTAGAGCGAGACGATCGAGATATTAATTTATTGATTTCGATTAGGTCATCGGTAAGCAAGCACGAGAAACAAACGAGTCCGACCTTCACCCCGGCAGTGGCTTGTTTTGACCGAGTTTTTGTTGCGAATATATATGCACAGACAGACCTACTACTAACTATGTTTAAATCAATACATGTTGAGAAAAACCAGTTGAAAAAAAAAGGTACATAATTTCGGTGAGATGTATTCTATGTTAACAAGCAGTGTCTGTTCACAAATATGACATGCTTAGAAATGCATATTTTATTGTCATGGACATTGCATTCCATTGCATTAGGTACTTTAGTCTCTTAAGTAAATCGTTATTTTTCTAAGACATCTAAACAACCAAATTTACTTTTATATACTAGTGAAGTGATTTTTGAAATACATATATTTGGAAATGTGTCTTTCAATTTGTTGCTTTTAAAATTGGATTAACATATAATCATATAAACTACTTTACATCCCGTACAGTACAGTTGTTAAACCACAGGACAGTGGAGTTAGTAAAAAAATAAATAAAAAGAGTAAGAATAAGTTTTAAGTTAAACGGTTTAATTGGAAAACAGGTATGTACTACATATACAGATAAATGTACTTAAAGCTTAAAAAATAATTTAGACTATTTTTTTTTATTAATACCCATATTGATAGGATTGAAAAAAAGAATGGTTATCCGCCATTTTGTGGCGGCGGCCACGGCCATCTTGAATTTACAATACATTTTAGTATGCATAATTTTGTATTGTCATCAGAACCAAAGACGTGTACCAAATTTCAGATCAATCAGTAGTCAGGAAGAGGGTGAAATTTCAAAAATTCGACCGAAGAGAAAAACAAACGGAGTAAGCTAAATAAAACCGTTTAAAAACGAAATCTAAACAAATATTTCCATTTTATTCTCGATTTCTCAAGCGTGTCATTGGATTGTCTTCTGTATAAATTGAATCGGCATAGGCAAGAGTATCATGAAAATATGAATCACTATCGTTAATATTATTTTAGGTTAGTCATGTGTGCAAATCCGTGAGTGCGAACTCTGTGTCTTTAGAGTATCTCCTTGCGTCCCGCTGAATATAATGCTTGTGAATCATTGACAGGAGATATTACTGCGTTATTTGTGATAAGACGTTTGCTTCAGTATCTTATTTATACACACTAGCGGGCTGTTCCGGGTTCGCTTTGGTATTGTCATATAATAAATACATTATTTGCGATGAAAAAAGATTGCTGCCATAATTTGAGTTATAAAGTGTATGGGACACTTTATAACTCAAATTATGGCATGTGTAAGCATTGAGCATACAAACATCCACGTTTCCATGTGGAAGGCAATGTTTAGAGAGAAATTACAAGGCATAGAGATATATCATTTCATATCTCTGGGTGAAGAGAGGAATCTGTGATAGGTAATGGCCTATTACAGACTCGTGGCTAATAATAACTCGTAGTAACTCTGCCTGCCGAGGGTCCTGGGTTCGATTCCCACCCAGTGCAAATATTTGTGTGACGAATACAAATATTTGTACTGTGTCTGGATGTTTCTATGTATAATAAGTATGTATTTAAAACTATATAAGTATTATATCAGCTATCTGGCCGCCATAGTACAAGCTTTGCTTAGTTTGGGGTCAGATGGTGTTGTGTGTGAATTGGCCACCAATGATTTGGCATCTTCAAGTTCCATTAGCTACGTTGCACTGCTTACCATTAAGCACATATTCTGCTCGTCCCGTCTTCCTATACTATACAAAAAGAAGAAAACAGCACTTTATCAAAGTGAAGATCATAAGTTCTGGGGTTCCATAGGGTAGTTATTACCGCGGGAAAACCACTGGACCGACATCTACGCAGGTATAATTGCGGGGCGTTACTAGTAAAGTCTATTTTACTCGACATTAATAATAGTAATCCCCAAGATTTGACGCTGTGACCGCTCTTGGATAAGTCTAGGCTTCAATATTACGTGTATATGTTATGTTATATATTATGTATATGTTATATTGTATATGTTATCCATACAAACAGCTGCCGCGGTAGTATCTTGGAAATTCCGCTTTCGGTCTAGTCTACGGCCGTCCGTAGACTGACCGTCGCGCCAGTTCCTTAATTGCAGTAATTTGTTTAACCCATTCAAGTTCGGACTAAATTCTTTAAATGAAGATAAAGCCATCCATCGACCGTGCAAATTGAACATCGTCTCTCGACGGGCATAACTCGCGGTTAACTAAACGTTTGAGTCACGCGACTTAAATAAACGGGGTTTAAATGTCTTATTGGAAAACTAATCATCAATTTGACCATTAGAATTTTTGAAAGTAACGTAGTGGATGACCTACTGGATTATACAAATTGTACTAAACTATACGAACTCATACTAACAGCGTCTCGTGGTTTCAACCGCGTAGTACCCGTTCCCGTTATTTTTTAGCGATGAAAAGTACAAAACTAAAGGCTGCGAGTTAGTCCAGATGTTTCTATGTCTGTTCCAAATTTCAATGCAGACCGTCCGCCGTCCGTCCGTCTGACGGTCTGTTCGCTCCGTTCAGACCGAGTTCAGACCACGTGATCGAGCAACACACATTCAAACTTTTGCATTTATAATATTAGTGGGAAGTAGGATAATATCAGAATAACAGATCATTTTATAGCTTATCATTCGCGTAGCTGCCAAAGCTCCGCGGCCCGTGTCGTTCCGCCGGTGTCGCGGTTCACCTATTTATTTTGTTGTGCGTACTCGCGGCCTCACACTCGCATAAGTAGTACGCACCTCGTAAATTCATTCCTCACTGCCAACGTAACATCTGTCACTGGTAATCGAGCTATTTCATTGCTTCAGTTATTTGTAGTACCTACTGCACACAATTAACTAAAACAATGTTTAGTAAGACAGTTGACGTCAGATAGTAACTAGACATAGTAAGAATATTCTATTTTTTAACACCCGACCAAAAAAAGGGGTGTTATAAGTTTGACGTCGATGTCTGTCTGTCTGTCTGTCTGTGTGTTTGTCTGTCTGTGGCACCGTAGAGGTCAAACGGATGAGCCGATTTCGATGCGTTTTTTTTATTTGAAGGTTAATATCCGTGCGGGTGTTCTTAGCTATGTTTGGTTAATATCGATTCAAAATGGCCGCCTCCACAAAATGGCGGACAAAATATTTCTTCACAACCTACCTCAATATGGATATCAAATGAAAGGGCTTGACTAGTAGAATACTATACACTATAACAAATTTCAAATCCAAGATGGCCGCCACCACAAAATGCCAAATTGTATTATTTTTTTCACTACTACCTCAATATGGGTATCAAATGAAAGGGCTTGACTAGTAGAGCACTTTGCACTCTGACAAATTTGAATCCAAGATGGCCGCTACCACAAAATGGCGAAATACATTTCTTTTTTCACAACTCCCTTAATATCAAATGAAAGGACTTGACTAGTAGAACATTGTACAGATGATGTGAGATCCGAGGTAGTCGGGGGTTAATCAAAATTTTTAATTTTGTTCTTGTAGTATTCTTGGCTCTACATATATGTTCTACAAGACGGCGGGTGAAAAAACCACCCAGCTAGTAACGTTAGTAACTGCGAGTTTTCGCAAACCTTGGCACTTGTCAGTTTCCGGAAAATTCCATTTTGTGAACAGATTTTAAGCCTTTATGTTTTGAAACAACTTGTTAGTAGGTACTGTAAAACTATTTTGGTACAAAAACCGGTCATAAAATGGAATTTTCCGGAAAGTGCCAAGTGCCAAGAGGGATATACACTTTTGTGAAAAGGCCCAACTATCTAATAGGTGGCATAGAGCACTCTTTTCTGGGGTTTCCTATAGTTCTTCGTCCGTGCATGCGGATGCACAAACGAAGACGGCCTTTTTCAAGTAGAGTGGTCTCCCTGAAAAAGGCCGGTGGACGCGGCTGAAACTTAAGTCTACAGGAGCGACCATACCACAGGTGAATTATCTGTAAATTTATTTAAAAAATGTTGTACGACCACATTAGTTTTCATGATACTCATACATTCCTTTCGACGTAGTCCAGCTATTATGCGCAACCGTACGTTTTAACAACTAAAAACAAGAATAATATTTTTCACTGTCCAATCTTTCGTTTTAGGCATCAGTGCAATTATTCAGTAAAAAACTATAAACAATGCGTCTGCCAAGTCTGCTACAATACGCGCTCTCCGCTCTCAAGTATTCGCATGACGAGCCGTGGTGTCGTGTGTAACGATACAATGTTAGTCAGCGCTGGAGCTACTCTCGTTCGGCAACGGCTTAAGGTTGATGTTCGTTTTAAGGTCATCGAAATTATCTTAGCCAAGAGAGACGAGGTTAGAAAACTACGTGTAGAAATTCACCTAAACAGAAAATATATTTTGGTATATAACACTTTATAAAAAATTACACAACTGTCCTCTATTATAGTTTTTTTATTGTACAAAACCAAACGGCAAACATTTTTGGGCTACTATAGCCAACGAAAAACTTTTTTTTTAAACTTTTATAGGTTTACACGGGACACCCCACTTAGGCAACATAATCCACAGCCTAGACGTTCTTATCACAAAACACACTTGAGTGGATATGTAAAAATAATTTTTATTTTGTCGATAAAATGGTGTTATTACAACGTTTCTTACATTGCAATCAATACGTATATATATACGTTATGCTGTAAATACGTGTTCAATATTTTTTTCAAAACAAACAGTTTTGAAGAGGTGTCTGTGTGGCCGTATTTATGGTCTTGAACAGCACAAATATGGAAACAAAATGTTCTGGAATACTCTTTTTCTAAATTAAGTCGCGGTATTTAGACTAGTATTATTTACTGACAAAATACATAATCACGAACCCGGTTCGAAAAAGTGAGCGCTCATTAGGAATTGAGAAAATTTCGAATGCTGCAAAGGATGACCATAACCATCGAGTATGAATGATACATGTGCATATTTATTCTTCTTTGCACTAGTGGCAACCCGTGGTTTTACACGTATATTACCTGATTCCTTAATCTTCCCAAACAAATTTGAATCATATCTGTTAATTAATAAGTAATTTTGGAGAATGCTAACTGCCGACGAAGACCTATTTCACAATGAAATATTTTCATCAAAACAATCAAAAGAACAAAATTATTCGCAAATTTTTCTGTACCATTAAAACACTACACTTTGTGGTTAATAACAGTTGTTACGAAAATTTCACGAATCCACTTCAAAGAAATTGATGATCTAATCCGGGTTCCGGATAATACCATTTGCCCGCCCACTGCAGCCGATGGAGCAGTGTGCCAGTGGGCAGACACCGCACGGACCATTAATACCGCTAATAACCGCTATTTTCAAGTGATTTAAATCGGCACTGTCGTCTCGACAATCAATCGTACGGTTAGAGTGAAAAGGTGAACATAAATCATCTCTTGTATACATAGAGCATTGACAAGTTATCAGACAAAGTATATATTTTTATTTTAATATTAAAATTAACGTGGTTGTTACACATATTTAATTGGATAACGGGACACTCACGTATATACGGTCGGTCAATCCGACTCGAGTTGCGGCCGCGTCCGGCGGCCTTTTTCAAGGAGAGTGCACCGTTTGGCACTGACCGTTTCAGTGCCAAACGGGCAGCCACCGCGTGTGCACTCGCCTTGAAAAAGGGAAACTCGAGTCGGATTGACCGACCGTATATACGTGAGTGTCCCGTTATCCAATTAAATATATATTTTTATGGTGCTACATCTTTAAACAATTTTACTTACTTAGTGGTAATGTGCCCAGAGAAACACGGTCAGCGTGATATTATAAGACAATGCAACAAACAATCACAAGACATGTTATATGTTCGACATAAAAAAATATTACATGGTTTGCTCGAACCTCTTACAGGTCAATTGCGAATAGCTGGAATAGCAGATAGGCTACGTTTTACCACTGAAAACTGACACTTTTGGTTATGAATAAAAAAATCCACTACAAAAATAAGGTTATAATATGTATGTCCGACAAGTGTGAGTTATGTGATTGAATAATGCAACAGAGATAATAATTATAATCGTACAACTTGCACATTAATATACATTTACGCTTGTATGCAGATCCATTGATGCGTCGCCCACGCTCAGGTGTTAACTTACATACATATTATATCATATTTATGAGAAACAATGAAAACTGAAGTGGTTGTTTTATATTCTGAATTAATAATCTGGCTATCCACGTGTGATATGATCGATTGGTGATACGAGTAGCATCGAAAGGATCAAATTAAAACGTTCATGAGTGGATATAATGTCACTCATGACTAAGCATAACTTGTACTATGGAAACCAGAGAACTGATAGAATTTCTTACATTATTAATTCTGATCGAAATCCTACCACTATTAATGTGAATGTAAGTTTGTTTGTAACGCTTTTCCGCGAAAACTACTCAATCGATTTTCATAAACCTGTGTAAACATATTTTTGGAGGTATAACAAGTGATAGGTATAAACCATTTTTTGTTCCGGGCAAGCAACGGAAACGAGAATTGAGCGGGTGAATCCGCAGGAACTACTAGTAGTTACATAATTTTAAATACACACTTATTAAATATACAAACACCCGAACAATATACCTATGTATTCATCACACAAATATTTGCTCTGGGTGGGAATCAAACCTACGACCCACGGCTTCGCTGGCAGACTAACTACCAACTAATCCACTAAGGCTAGTCACTGTTATGTTAATAACATTTTAACGAGTCGCTTGACAAATTGTCTGATATTGAAACTCTTTGACATTTAAAACATTAGTAGGACTATCAGGTAGTTTATTTACCGCAGATTGTATAGAGTTTCGTGCATTATTTTCGAATCTATTATTAAGGAGTCTCATTATTTAAAGCGTCAAAATGATTTGTTACGAAGCAGAGTCGTACAGGTCACACGCTCGGGAACATTTTCACACGATCGAAAATAGTTGCTTTTCTCATAATAAAAGTCACATTAGGATATAAATAAACTTGTAATAGGGATGGGGAAACCCACTTGCAAAGAAGATATTGTAAAATAATTTAGCACAGAAATGAAAATGAAAAAAAAATGAAAATGAAAATTTATTATTATAACATAATTACAAGCACATTTTTGATACAATTTAGGGTACTTATAAATAAGCATATATGTCTTGTAGCACATTGCAAGTCACGCAACACCTACACTAAGAAAAATCTTGTGTCGTAGATGCTGCTAACCCTTCTCCGTTTACCCACGAATCCAATTGAAATAATTAATTAATTTATATTAAATTATGTGTTAATACGGTAATCAATATAATTAGTCCATTTATATTACATTGCATTTGTATTTTAATTCGATATTCAATATAATTAAACAAAATTTAGAATAGTGCATTACTCAAATGGTACGAATTTAGTTATTGTTGTATTGACACTACATAATATTAATTTTTAGTCTTATTAAATATCAAATGTTATAAATATTATTGTTTTTTTAAATGTTTCATGATTAGTTAAAGTTAAAGGAGTTAGTTGATTAGTAAATTATTTAACAATAAATTCTTAGATTAGATTAGATTCTCATTTAAAGGTTACCATCAGTTGTTCTGTGTTTTCATAATTTAAGTTTCTTAGCCAGTTATGTACTGCTTCTTTAGCTTCTCTGTTATTAAGTTCATTTAGCCTAGGAACGTCCTTAATAGCTTTATTATATACGTAAGGTCCAAGAAAATGCTGTTGATGCTGAGCAGTTGTTGTTCGACAGTATGGTATACAACAAAACAAGTCCTTTCTACGTTTTCCACAATAGCTCGGCTTTTCCACAGTTTGCGCAGTTCGATGTATAGACAGTATGAGGGACGAAAAGTATAACTGACGTACACTTAAAACACGACAGTCTCTGTAGAGCTCTACTGTTGGAAAACGGAAAGTCCTGTTAGTCGCCACCTTTAATACGGCTCTTTGCGCTCGTTCTAGTATCATCATATGACTTTTGAATGCTCCACCCCAGGAAGTGTTACAATATGTTAATATTGACCTACACAGCGCATTATATACATCCATGACTAGCTTTCTGTCTGCCACTTCTCGGAGATGTTTAAAGACAAATATCATTTTTCTAACTCTTTTACTAAGAGAAAGTATGTGTTGTTGCCAATTCAGATGCCGATCTATTAGTACACCTAAATATTTTATACTGAAACCTCTTCAAGTTTTGGACAGTCGCAATTTGTCTTGCTGCATTGCAAATGAATGGGGAGGTCAATAGCAGAAGCTTTCCTTCGAGAGTATGTGAACCTAATAAATTTTGTTTTGTCAACATTTAGTGTTAGTAGGTTATCCCTAAGCCATTCTGTTACCATAGTCAGCCCCTTCTCAGCATAAGCCCGAGCCTCTTCCCAGTTTTGTCCAACAAATATTAACGCAGTGTCATCAGCGTAAGAAAAACATGTCCATTTTTCAAGGTTTTGCTACATAGATCGTTAACATACACAATAAAGAGGCTCGGGCCCAAAACACTTCCTTGTGGGACTCCATAAGTAACCTCTCTTCCTCACTCATAAAGTCTCCAATCTTTGTCCTTTGCTGCCTGTCTTTTAAATAACTTTCAAATAGAAGTAAGGCATTACCACGAATTCCCATCAGCTCAAGTTTCCTTAGTAGTGTGGGTATATGGACCGTGTCGAACGCTTTTGCCAGATCGAGAAACACACCAATAACCTTATTTCCTTTATTTAATTCCTTAACCACAATCTCAGAGAGTTCCGTAACAGCGTTTGCAGTTGATTTGCCGGCTCTGAACCCATATTGACGCGTTGAAAGTAGATTATATTTTGTAAAATGATGTGAGTCGATTATTCATTATCTTTTCCAAAATCTTTGAGAGGGTTGAAAGTATAGAAATTGGCCTGTAGTTCTCGACACGATCCTTTTCTCCACTTTTATGAATGGGTGTTATAATTGAGGTTTTGAATACTGTAGGGAAAACTCCCGTAGATAGGCTCAGGTTACAAATGTGTGTAATTACCGGTACCAGTGTTGGTGCTGCATTTTAATGATTTTGTGGAAATTCCGTCTACCCCAACTGCACAATCATTTTTAAAGCAAGAACTAGATGAAAAATTTCGTCTTCATCTGTCCCTAACAACCCAATGGAGTTAGATTGTGACGATACAACTGGACCAATACTAATATTATCTACAAGTTGACTATCAGGGCTAATTTTTGCTGCAAGCGTTTCGCCTATCTTTGCAAAATATTTATTGACAAAGTTGACAGAATGTAAAGAATCTTGTTTTGTCCTTAATAGAGGGTCATTATTGCTTATTTGTTTTCTTGTGTAAGTGATTTTCCGTATAATGTCCCATGTTTTCTTAATATTGTTCTTATTTTCTCTAGTTCATATGTGTAAAATTTATTTTTAAACTTTTAATAAATTTGTGCAATAATTTCGGTATCTTAGATATGTAGTTTTCAAAATTATATTATTCGGTTCTTTCTTTAGTCGAAGATGCATTGCATCACGATGACGTATGCAACGAAGAATGCCCTGTGTTATCCAAGGCTTTCTCGTCGATAATCGATTTGTGATTTTGATACAATGCGTATTAGCTTTGATTATCTCCGTCAGTTTATTTATAAAAATCTCAGAAGCAATGTTAACTTCTTTGCACTGCATAACCTCACCAAAACTCGCACTCAATATCACCCTGCATATATTGTTGACATCTGTTTTTGTAACGAACTTTGCTGAAGGAATATAATTTAGAAGTTTCTGACCCACACTGAAAATAATTGGGCGATGATCAGTGACATACGTATTCAACACTATAGTTTTAGACTCATGCTGAGTTTTTAGCATAATATGATCTAAACAATTATCGCCCCACGTTGGGAAGTTGTGGGTAGGCAAGAGACCGTGGCTGGCCAGCAGGTCTAGGTAATTTTCTGTGTTTTCATTTCGAATTTGTGAAATGATGTTGATATTTAAGTCGCCTAATAATATTATTGTTTTATATTTATGTATGGAGGTTAATAAGTCATTCAGAGAATTTAAAACGGATTTAAGTTAGAAAAGATGGCGAGCGATATAATGCCACAATGGCCATCTCTGTATCAAATTTGACCAGGAGACAGTTTGAGTCAGTCACCCTTGGCTCAATCACTTCCATAACCAGCTGAGTTTTTGAGTAAATTACAATTCCTCCGTTCTGATTATGGCAATTGAGAGTATGCGCAGATTTATAGTTTGTGAGTAATGGGTACGGTTTATTATTGTGTATCCAGCATTCAGTGAGTATTACAATATCACATTCGCAACCAAGTCTCTGCAACAGAAGTTCAAGTTTATTAAAGTTCTGATTTATACTCCTAATGTTTAAAGACAAAACAGTGATAGATCTGTTTTTTGTAATAATCAAATTGCGGCACAATTCCGGCTGAGCTAGTATAGCTTCCGGTTCAGCAAATTCATCCAATAAGTTGCACAAGTCCTGTTGATCTTCCTTAAGCATATTGAGGAATTTTGGAGTTAGAGGTTCTCATCCGTACTCGTAGCAGACAGAAAGCTATTGCAACCGCATAATTTACAGTGCTTAAGCAGTTCACAGTTTTTTTGTCATAACACACATGACGTAAACATCCTAGCAACACAAAAATTACAGAAAAATGAAGGCTGATACAATGCAAATAATGTTGAGAACATGTTAGTTTATGAGTTAATTTTGTTAGTTGACGATTACAAACCATATTTTTATGTATTAAAAAGCTTGAGAAAACTCTTATTATCTTATACTTGTTGTCACTATTATAGTCGTTCAGTTTTTTTGTTGTAGATCTACAAGTTGTTTTTCGCTAGGTACTTATTACGATAGGAGGATGGCCTTCCGCTTTTCTTATAAGTATCTTGCCATTTGCAGTCCAACAAAAATTGTAGCCGAGATTCCTAGATGCCTCTCTAGCTAGGTAAAAAGTCTTTTGTTTTTGGCGTTAGAAATTCCGAGATGTATATTGAAGATTTATTCCCTTCAATATCTAACGTCATAGTGTTCAATCTATTGGTGGTATTTGCCGCATTATACTTTTTGCTCGCGTACAGAAGGCAATTTTTCGCCTGGTTCCCATTAAAATCAACTACAATCGACCGCTCCCCGTTCTTTTTTTTTATTTATTCTATAAACGTCCTTAATGCTATTAACGTTGATTTGGGCTCCAATTTTTTTTATTAATTTTATCCACTATTTTTATTATATCTTCTTTAGACTCAAGGGGCTTGGACGGGATGCCTCTAATCTCTACACAGGTACTTCTAGAGTACCGTTCCAACTCTTCAATTCTAGATTCCAGTTTGTTTGTATAGTTGTCTTGTTCTACCTTCTCTGCCTCAAGAATCTTTAGCCTTGAATCAATATCTTCGTAGCTTTTGATATAGAATTCCAGAGACCTCTGAATATCATTATTACATTTACGAAGCTCCATTACCTCTGACAGAACTTTAGTTAAAATTGTCATCATTTCTTCTTGTTGGTTGGAGTTCGCATAAGATGCTTCAGGTGAAGTGGCTGGTCGAGAACGTTTACACCGCAAACCAAGCTCTGAAATATTCTCACCCATTTCAATAGAAGAGAATTTATTTGGTGGTGTTTGAGTCATTCTAAAGTTATTGCAAAACAAATAAAATCAGAATGCGATATTGCAGTTTATCTTGTTGCCTTGTTGTAGTCCGTTCTCAATACTCGACACAAATCTGATACACTGGAGACAATAATACCAATCCAATTTTGGCAAAATGCGTTGAGGTGTAAGACTAAAGTAACACTCGGCACAATATTCTTGAGTCAATGGCAGTCGTTCCTGTCTGTGACTATCATTGTGTTATGTCAATGTCATTGGCACATTGACAGTGATAGCTCTCTGCTTTAATGTTTGTCTTGTGAAAGGGTTAGCAAATTGCAATTAATTACAAGAGGGTGAATTAATTTATATTGTAGTATGCAACGATAATGTGCTTAAAGCGTTCCTTTTGCATGTGTGCTCAAATATGTGTGTGTGAAGTGTGGCACCAGTACTTATTTTCACGGCTTATAGTCTGAAAAAACTCACTTGCCGGTGTTGTCGATATCTGCAAAACGCCGGCAGCGACAAAATCCACCAAAACAAACAACTCCACAGCAGGTACAGCTCAATTTTACACAAGACTTTGTTATTTTCATTGGGAGATTCAACAAACGATGTTACTCTTTAGAAGGGTGAGGGTAAATTGTAATAAATAACTGGTGTCAGGATTGATTATTAGTGCTTATTGCAGTGGTGGGACTCTTGAACCCGCCTGGGGAATACCATAATGATATTTATCAGGTATTCTACAGGTAAACGATATATTCATACAACGATCTCAATCCAAAGATGTGCCCTCCCAAACTTCAGGGCGCACGGAATCTTGTTATCGTTGGGAAGAGTGAGCTCACTCTTTCCGTTCTAGTCGTTTGTAGGAAGCGTGAACGCCAGACGTTATTACCTATTACTATTTGTTGTCATCAACCAAAATAAGAAGAACCACAGCATGCCACGCCGCTAGCGATTCTAGGGGTCAAGTAGATTAGTGATGTCTAAACCACTTACACTACACACACAGACACAGTTTATTACCAATTTCAAGGTGCTCAGGCCACATCTATTGGTTTATGTCGATGTGTGCAAACATTAGTGTGTTCCCGAATAAAAGGAACCTAAAGAATATTTAGAGAGAAATAACAGGAAAAACAGATAAATTATCAGATGAAGAGTCCAAATCATTACCTAGCACTGCACTGCGCTCGTCACCCAGAGATCTAAGATCTTATATCTCTAAGCCCTGTCATTTCTCTGGAAACATTGCCCATCAAACCGGAACACAGTAATGTTTGCACATTACTGCTTGGCGGTAGAATAACTGGCAAAGGTGTGGTACTTCCCCAGGCGGACTCTGCCCAGAGTCCTACCACTACAAAAACCATATACCAATATACAACAATCACGGTGTAGTGTTTGGCAGTTTGAACTCATCAATAAATCATTCATGTTATATAATCTATACTAATATTATAAAGCTGAAGAGTTTGTTTATTTGTTTGTTTGTTTGAACGCTAGGATCTCGGGAAGTTCTGGTCCGAATTGAAAGATTCTTTTTCTATTGGTTAGTCCATTTATTGAGGAAGGCTTTAGGCTATAGAAAATAACTCTACTATTAATTGAAGCGGATCATGAAACAAGAATGTAACAAAATCGGGAAAAAATATTCCCCTTTTGAGAGTTTTCGTACGTTTCGTGCTTTGACATGACACATGACAGCATGTGTCAAAGATTGCGTCAATGAATTTCAGTAATCTGTGCATTGAATATAAACTTTTTTTCTAAATCTGAGTTGGTACGACCAATTTCCGACAGGTGGCGTAGCAGGTTGCTGAAGAGGTGTTTTGTTTGAAATCGATATTCTCAGGAATGAGTGAACCGATTTCAGTCATTCTTTCACCGTTAGATATGTACGTGATCCCGATGAGTGCTATATAATATACCACGGGTGAAGCCGGGGCGGGCATCTAGTGTTATATAATACACGCCGTGTTACATACCATCAGGCACTGCATCTTTTAAAAAAATTGGACCGTTTTCAATACAAACTTCGTACACATTTTTTTACCTAATGGTATTTATTTAACGGTCTGCATGATACGATTCTTTTTGTATAAGATTTTGTTTGCCTAATTAGTTCCGTGAGGATTCAGTGAGGATAAGACGTGATGTATGTTTTTTAAATTTTATGTGATTGTTTAATTAAATGGAGATGGAGTGACGATATACGAAAGACAGCTGGTGGCGGTTGGAAGCGTAAGACCGAGGATCGGGCTGAGTGGCGTATTATAGGAGAGGCCTATGTCCAGCAGTGGACGAACACGGGCTGATGATGATGATGTTTAATTAAATATGTATCTTTTTTTTTTTAAATAAATGGTGACGAGACGATCCGGACATGTGCCTGATGGTAAGCAACATGCCTGACACATATAACAGCACAGCGACACGCAGCTATTGGAACATGAATAGTCCAAATCATTACCTAGCACTGCACTGCGCTCGTCACCCAGAGATCTAAGATCTTATATCTCTAAGCCCTGTAATTTATCTGGAATGTAATTGTCTAAGTGACGATATGGAAATAAACGGTATCGACTTTGACTATGAACATGTTATTTGGAGTGTGTTGTTTCGTCTAATCGTCATCGTCATAATTAGGAAACGATAGATTAATTAATATAAGGTTTGGGCTTGACTGCCCTGATATTTTTTTACGAAAATCTGCTTTAGTACTTGCTGTACTTTCGTCACGTACAATAATATAACACCTAAACAACATTTACCTATATCTCGATTAAGAACATTACGATATCAATACGACATTACGGATGTTATCTAAAGCAGCACTATCGAAAATTCCATACAACTTAACCAATCGCAATGTCGAATTACTAACTATGAACCTCAGTAGGTACCAAGGGCATTGAAGCGATAATAAAACTAACCAAAAATAGGAATAAATAGTTAAAAATACGAGTAAGTACATACCTAGGAAGTTTCGATATGAAATATTGTTTTTCTAGGCCGAATTATGGCATATCGCAAATTAATCAAACGTATAGTGATAATACCGACTTGATTAAATTAAAATACTTAATATATTTTGTTAGATAACAAAAAAAAGCTGTGGTGGGCTCAGGAACAGTACATCCGAAACACAATCGTGAGGTGGTTAGTTCTGATCCCGCCTCAGTATTTCTCCAAAAACGGTGCAGTAAAACATCGCGAGGAAACCGGCAACGTGTTATGGATAAATAAAATTTTGGGTTCAACGACTAAAAGTTGCTGGACCAAAATTGTACGAGTTTTTCATTTGGAACAAAAAACGTTACATTTTTTATGAGAATCATAGTTTTCCAGAAAATAAAATATTAAAAACATTTGCACCCCTATTGCCAACTTGGATATAGTTTTACTATAACACCTTCTTTTTTATTTATGAATAAATACATATTGGTGGACAATTCATAAAACACTCACAACAAATTCACACGTCACCATCTGACTCCAAACTAAGCAAAGCTTGTACAACAGAAGCCAGATAGCTTATTATGTAGTTTCAAATACATACTTATTAAACATAGAACACACCCATATTTATTCTGAGTTGTCCTACTGCTGGGCAAAGGTCACCCTCAATTCCCTCCACTTAATCTGGTTCTGACCTTCCAATCTTTTTATCCTCGTTAATATTTAAAAAATAAAGTTGTGTCCTCTGAGAAATCATCATCAGCCTGTACTTGTCCACTGCTGGACATAGGCCTCTCCCAAGATACGCCACTCAGCCCGATCCTCGGTCTTCCGTCTCCAACCGCCACCAGCTGCCTTTCGAATATCGTCACTCCATCTAGTCTCAGGGCGTCCTACACTACGTTTACCGATTCGCGGTCTCCACTCCAGAACCCGTTTACCCCAACGGTTATCAGGTCTGCGACAGATGTGTCCGGCCCACTGCCACTTCAGCTTATTAATACGGTGAGCTATGTCGGTGACTTTAGTTCTCTGACGAATTACTTCATTGCGAATGCAATCCCTCAGAGAAACTCCAAGCATAGCTCTTTCCATAGCTCGCTGGGCGACTTTGAGCTTACGGACCATTTCGACTGTAAGTGTCCACGTTTCAGCACCGTAGGTCATAACGGGTAGGACGCACTGATTGTACATTTTAGTCTTGAGACTTTGTGGGATGGGTGACGAGAAGACTCGACGAAGTTTTCCAAATGCTGCCCAGCCCAACTGTATTCTTCTCATAGCCTCACTCTCAAAATTACCTCTACCTAGTTCGAGCGTCTGCCCTAGGTAAACGTATTTCTGTACAATTTCAAGAGTGGTTCCACTAACTCTGAGAAATACATCCCCAAATATAGCTTTTCAGTGAACTACACGCCATGTCATTCTGGACACGGAAGTACGTAACGTGTGCCCCTCGCGGGCACTCGTCTTTGAATTGACCGTAACCAAGGCACTTGCCGCTAAACGGCAGTTGGAGAGGCGACGAGCCAAGGACTAGGCGGAGTAACGTACTCGTATCATTAATTAGTAGTAAGTCCATTGAAAAAATAAATAAAGGTGGAAATTTTCACACAATTTCATACAACCCAAATTTTAGCTATCACTTTGCGAGAAAACTGATATAACACACACTAATTATAAAAATATACTTAGGAAACAGATGTATACATATATGTGTAGACACAGAAAAAAAAACATCAATAATCACATTTTATGATGACCTGTATGGGGATGGAACCCACTATCCAATATTAGACTAGTTTAAATTTAAAATAAACAATAATTTATATCTTGATAAACTATCATAGATATCAAGTCGCAAAAAAACCGCAGAATGGATGGTACCCGTATGGAGTCGAATATCCTAAATCAGTAGAACGTCCTCAGATGAAATCCGAGGACGTGGATCTACTCGTCAATTATTGTAACGCTGTACAGTAGAACTGTTGATAAAGTGGAAACTTATTATTTATCGGGAAAAAGAACCGTGCCTTCTGCCTCGTCAAATATAAACCAAGAGATGATCCATCTTTAGTAACGCAGTACAATATAAGAGTGATTTGAACAGCGCCGATTTTTGCTTGGCATTGTGCTATTACGGACAAGCATTTCATTTGCTTTCCGAGGTTTGCCATTTTATTATGTACACTATATTCCTTCAAAAAAATAATTTCGTGTCGGGTACATCACTAGAATTTGAGCAATAATTCTGGAGAGCGAGGCCGGTAATACAATGCCGCCCACGCGTGGACTATTTCAGTTTTTGGGGTTATCGCGAACTACGCAATCTCGGATATATTGCAAGACTGTGCAGTAAGAATATTCGAATCAATTTTACAAAGATTGACTGGTTTGTAGTTAGAAACTTTAAAACGCTACTATCACAATGTCGCTCGTTATTGCCAACGATATCAGCTACGATTAAGCAGATCACTGTATGTTTCCACTGTTGGAACTCGAGGCTTTCTCTCGAAAGAAGAGAGTAAAGGCCATAATCTACCACGCTGGGCTGAGAGTCTACCGCCTAAAACTGTCTTTAGAGACAGCATCAGCAAAGTCAAATCAGATTTAGGTAGGCTAGTGTGGGTTGCGAAAGACATAATATGTCTTCGAAAGATGCGTTATATGACACTCGCCGGTAACCTCACGATGTTTTCCTTCACCGTAAAAGCTAGGAATGATAAACTAGTACCTAGTGATTCAAAGTAGTCTTACGTAGTGGGCTGGTTATTTTTTGTCGGATGACCGATAACGGTTATGGTAGACGTGACCTAGAGTGGACACCACGAATCGGCAAACGCAACCGCTCTGAAACTCGATGGAGTGACGATATACGTAACGCGGCAGGCAGAGGTTGGAGAAGCAATGCCGATGATAGAGCTAAGTGGCGTATCATGGGAGAGGCAATGTCCAGCAGTGGAATAGTCGACTGATGATGATGAGTCTTACGTAGTAAGTAATCTACACTTTTCCTCGTAATGATTGCTGTCACCGGACATCGCAAACTCACGTTTTCATATAATTTCGTAAATTGATTATTACTAAATCAACAATTTTTCAAGAAAGTTTCGTAAGCGGCGTCGTATCTTATCGTCATTACTTTCTGGAAACAATTTAAAATTAAAAGTATAACCGTGGCCCGCGACTGCGCCTGTGAATAACAAACCTAGAAAAACAGGATATGTGCCTGATGGTAAGCAACACACCTGCCCATAACAACATGTCACGCTGCTATTGGAACAAGAAGAGACCAAATCATTACCTAGCACTACACTGCGCTCGTCACCCAGAGATGTATATTTTATGTAGTGGTAGGGCTCTTGGCAGATTTCGACTGGGGAAGTACCACACCTTTGCTAGTTGTTCTACCGCCAAGTAGTAATGTGCAAACATTACTGCGTTCCGGTTTGAAGGACAATGTTTCCAGAGAAATTACAGGGCTTAGAGATTTAACCTTAGATCTCTGGGTGAGGAGCGCAGTGCAGTGCTAGACAACGATTTGGACTCTTCATATTCCAATAGCTGCGTGTCACTGTGCTGTTATGTGGCAGGCATGTTGCTTACCATCATTATCTCTATGAGCTGTAATTTCTCTGGAAACATTGCCATTCACACCGGAACAAAGTGAACAGTGATACATTACTACGCATCACTACACTACTTTGCGGTACTGTAACTACAAAAAGTGTGAAACTTGTTCAGACGGACTCTGTGAAAACCCCCATTTATTTCTGTAAAAAGATTTTAATTTCAATTTTCAAATTTTACCCCTCGATAGATTCGATTTAGAAATCGATCGAGAACTCGGTACTCGGGGAGGTAAATTATGATGATAATATCAATCAATGAACAAGTTATTTTTATATACATGTAGGTAAATTAAACACGTAAATGTTATCAAACCCTGTAATACCTAATCAATGAATGCACGATAAACAACGATAAGCGAAATAATTGTACTATTCGTGGAATATTTTTGCTTTTTATTTCTACATAATACTTTAATGGACGCGGTTACTGAGTCAGAGAATGTTTAGTCGTGAATGATACAGATCACGTATTCATTTTCCTCTAAAATACCTAAATAAATAAATATTGGTGGACAATTCACACACAACACCATCTGACCCCGAACTAAGCAAAGCATGTAATATGGCGGCCACATAATTGATATAATACTTGTAAATAAATACTTATTATACATAGAAACACCCAGACACAGTTCAAATATTTGAATTCATCACTCAAATATTTGCACTGGGCGGGAATCGAACTCACGACCCTCGGCTTCGCAGGAAGAGTTACTGCCCACTAAGCCAGTGGTCAGTCAGAACGAACACAAAACAAAATTAACGGGATGAAATCCTACTGATATTTATTATAAATGTTAATGTTTAGATATTTGGACGTTTGTTGCTCAATCACATCGTAACGTATGAACGCATCGGGGTGAAATTTGGAACACAGTTAGATTATAGTCTGGAAGGACACATAGGGTACTTTTTATCCCGGGAAAATAAAAGGAACGAGAACTACGCGGGTAAACCCGCGGGGCGCTGCTAGTATATCTAATCTATTCTAATACATCCTACTAATATCATAAAAGTCAAAGTTTGGATGTTTGTTGCTCAATCACGTTGAAACTTCCGAAATCGGTTTGAAATTTACAATACTGTTAGGTTATAGTCTGGAATAACTTAGGCTACTTTTGATAGCGGGTAATTAATGAAAACGGGAACTACGGGACTTTCACACTGAATTTTCTATTTTTTCACTCAGATAAGTAAGGTTTTTAGCTTTCAAACCTCCAATGAAGGTGTAAATAAAATTATTAGCGTTAGTGGCAATATCCCATAAATTTGCTCAAATCTGTGTACAAACGTTTCATATGTAAGGCGTCGAAGGTGATCAAAGAGATAAACTTCAGCTTGACTCAAGTACTTTTAAAACGACTGCAAAATATTGAAAACACACTAATCCATTAGGTCAATCATCGTAAGGGATCATGATACTATTTCTGACCAAGAAAGAAGTCGTTTCAGATATTGACATGCAAAATCAGTTGTTTATACGAGTAACCTCAAAACACTACGAGAATAGCGTCCCATCCCACATAGTTAATTTTATAGCACATAACTCGCAGTGTTCGGTCCTCGGCTTCGGGCACAGGTGTAAATATTAGAGCAAATAAACAAGACAGAATTGTCACCGTATAGTTCGCCCGGTTTACAGATTTATTTTAGAAATATCGCCTTTGGGTTCTCGGCTCAGATTCTCAAGATGTTAAAAAAAATAGGTGCGGTAGATAGAAAGGCGCGTGCATACTGTACATACATACTTCTCACTACAATATTTTTATTGAACAAGCTTACAAATTAACAATTATAAAGACAAATAGGTTTTGTAGAGAATCCATGACACTGTCATGCTTAGATGGTATCTACTATTTTTAATAACCAACATTACTCATAATAACTAACATTCCTTTGAGTAGGTATTTTTGCATAGTTTTATATAATCACTATTTCAAAATAATTTATAAACACAGGTGAAACAAAGGACGACCACAATAAATAAAAACAAAATGAAACTTTTGTAGTGGCATCTCTAGTCCGTATAGGAAAGTACAATAAATACCTTTGCCAGTTAATTTACTGCCAGGCAGTAAATGTGCGGACATTACAGAGTTACGAATTGAAGGGCAATGTTTTTAAATACATTATAGAGCAAAGATTTATTTCATATTATATCTCTGGGTGACAATCATAGTTTACTGCTAGCCAATGACTTGTCAAATAGCAGGGTGGCACTATTTGGAACAGCCGTGGTGCCTACCATCAGGCACGTATCTTGTTCGTGCCGTCACTATATATTATAAAAAATATACAGAGACAAGACAATCCAAGAAACTTATAATTTTGAGTCTGAAGCGGAACCCGGAGGAAGCAAGTTTCATATTCAGATAATGTGTATACGTTAGTAATTCCATAGTGACTATACTGAAAACAACAATAGTCAATAACATTTCGTGGGAACATATGTACGGACAATATGAATAAACACGTACGCGTGGGCAAAACCACAATCCCTATTATTACATAAAGTTTATTAAGGAAAAAACTAAGTAAGACAAGGAAAAGTCAACACGAAAGTTTGAACTAAACGAATTGACCATAATATCAACGATGCATGGACAAATCTAATTTATGTTTTTAAACGGCGCCGTTAAATCGTTAATTTTGTGCATGTTTTGCAAATTAAATAAATTGAATTGAATTGAATTTTATTTACACCTAGACTAGTGGCCCGCCCCAGCTTTGTTTAGGTTTGAACTACTCCTGATATAATATTATATTATATAGTCAACACTGCACACGACATTGAAACCAAATGGAGGAGGGTTCTTATCCACATTTTTTGGCTAAGGAACAAGAACAAAATTAAAATTTTGATTAACCCCCGACTACCTTAGATTTGTTATCTGTACAACATTCTACTAGTCAAGCCCTTTCATTTGATACCCATATTAAGGGAATTGTGAAAAAGGAAATGTAATTCGCCATTTTGTGGTAGCGGCCATCTTGGATTTGAAATTTGTCATAGTGCAAAGTATTCTACTAATCAAGCCCTTTCATTTGATACCCATATTGAGGTAGTAGTGAAAAATATTATATAATTCGCCATTTTGTGGTGGCGGCCATCTTGAATTTGAAATTTGTTATAGCGTTTAGTACTCTACTAGTCAAGCCCTTTCATTTGATACCCATATTGAGGTAGGTTGTGAAGAAATATTTTGTCCGCCATTTTGTGGAGGCGGCCATTTTGAATCGATATTAACCAAACATAGCTAAGAACACCCGCACGGATATTAACTTTCAAATAAAAAAAACCGCATCGAAATCGGCCCATCCGTTTGAGCTCTACGGTGCCACAGACAGACACACACACACAGACAGACAGACAGACAGACAGACCGACAGACAGACAGACAGACAGACATCGACGTCAAACTTATAACACCCCTTTTTTTTGTCGGGGGTTAAAAAAAAATACATTCATGTAATAAACTGCCTTTCAACGTATGTTCTGGTTTGTTCCTCACTTTCCATCCATGCAACCATAGTGTGCCATAGCGAAACGAGAGCACAGCTAGTAATAAAAAAAACCTTTTTAACAATATCTATACTATTATTATAAAGCTGAAGAGTTTGTTTGAACGCTAGGATCTCGGGAAGTGCTGGTCCGAATTGAAAGATTCTTTTTCTATTGGATAGTCCATTTATCGAGGAAGGCTATAGGCCAGGGGTCGGCAAGTAGTTTTAGACGGGGTCCGGATGAAGTGCAGAAATTTTAACGAGGTCCAGAAAAAAACTAGTGGTAATAATTGCGTAAACAGACCACTAAATGTTCCTACTGCTGAACCTCTGGGTCAGGCCTTCCCTCGCAAGAAGAGGGTCAAGACCATAATCCACCACGCTGGCCCAATGCGGATTGGTAGATGACACATGACTTCGAAAGATTCTAGGTACATGTCGGTTTCCGCACGATGTTAACTTAACTTCGAAAAGACAGTGGTGCGCGTGGTTTTAAACCCAGGGTCTCCGGATCTGCAGTCGCCGTTCTCCCGATTAGACCAGCCATAACTTGGTAATAATTAAGTGCTACTTATAGGCGGTTAATCTCGAAAATTATTAGTTAAAAAAAATATTTAGAAAGATGACCCGTAAGTCGAACCAAACATAGTAGCCAAATTGATAGCTAGTTTTTTGCGTTTTTTATATTTTTCTGAGATGTTTGGCCCAAAATTCTTCAGTTTTATACATTTGCAAAGAGACATCTTCTTGAATATCAAGTATTTCCATTTGAAGTGAAGCCTTTGACAAATTGAACAATTTGGCAATGTGTCAGCCACAATGACTCCAAAATGGTTCATGAGAGCTTCGTCCACCATAAAACAACTGAAACTGAAGGCGTTCCGAAACCATTTACCAGAGCAGAAGCCATGGTTCGCATTCTGGTTTTGATAAGGTTTCCGACACGGTGCGATAGCTTTTCTCTTAAATCTTTTGGTGCCTCAGTTGTTTGATGGTGTCCTTATGCACGTCGAAGTTTCTAAACACACATGTTGTCTTTCCACATCCTGGAACTCCGTTGACCGACTGTATTCTCGGTATCTCCCAGTTTTCTTAATCAGATTTGACGTTTGCGTTCTCTTCGATGGTCTTGGCCATCTCTAGGATTTTATCGTCCAGCATAATCTTAGTGCATCGGGCAGTAACTACAATTGGGTCGTTTGAGGTGTCGCATAAACAGGTCTTCCCATGCGCTACGTCTCTTTTTTGCTCAGTGTCACAAAGCCATTTTCTGCACTCTTCCATTTTCTCTTGACCCGACCCCGTGACGGCCTTGACATGACCCGGGAAGTGACATTATTGTAAACGACTGCTTCAGTCTCCTCGAGTTTCGCCTTTAAGAGGTTTTCACTTCCTAACTTATATGGCTGCATGATGTTTTCGCAGATCTTGAGATTGACTTGTCTTGTCGCTGTCAGTGGGGCTATAAATTCGAAGAAGGCATAAACTGCGTGACTTCGTGGCTCCGTCGTTGGTTGGCCGCGGCTGTCCTCAGCTGGGCTCTTTCGGAGCCGGTTTGGATGGTCGAACTAGGAACAGGTATCCCCATATGTCAGTTACATTTGTTTGATAGTGCAAAGGGGTCTGAGGAAGTTCAGATTTTTCCCTATATTCGTATATGACAACCTCATGATGTTTACCAGCACTTCTGCTCAGATGTGCGAGCAGCGCTCTTGCGTAAGTGCAAGGCGTTCGACGTTTCAAGTACTCTATTAATGCAATCGTTTTGTTTTCCGATCGCGCCGTCGCACCGAAATCGGTGGCCGTCTACCTCGCACACATTACGTCGTAGGCTTCCTCTTCATTGTGACTTTTGCGGTACTGCTATTGAGCAGGCAAGACAATCCAGGTGACAAACGGGCTCGTTTCCGTTCCCAGGTGAGGCAAAAGCTTATTCCCAATGATTCGTTGTTGCTGTCCATGAAGAAAGCCACTCCGCGAATACGCATTTCTACCTCTCTTCTCGGTCTGCGTTCTCTAGTAGTTACTGTACGGAGATGCTCTTCGAGGAGTTATCTTGGGCGGGGACCACATTCCACGTTTGTGTCCACGGACAGCGAGCCAGCGTGTAGTGGCGAAGACGAGCGTGTATTTAAAAGTGTAGAATTTCTCTGAGCCGCTTTGTGGAAAATAATTAATAGAAAAATAATTTATTTACTAAGATAGATTCTATGTGGCAAAAAAAATATTATTTAAATTCATAAAGGTACAGTGTACCTTATCTACATTTACTGGGCTTACAATACAATATTTTTTATTGGCGGTCCGAGGTTCGACCCTTCGCGGTCCGGATACGGACCGCGGTCCGCCTGTTGCTGACCCTTGCTATAGGCTATAGAAAATAACGCTACTATTAACAGAAGCGGAGCATGAATCAAGAATGTTACAAAATCGGGAAAATATTCCTTTTTTGAGAGTTTTCGTACGTTTCGTTCTTTGACATGACACATGACAGCATGTGTCTAAGATTGCGTCATTGAATATCACAGTTTACATACCTCTTGAATATAAAACCTTTGTTAATCTCTGAGTTGGTACGACCAATTTCCGACAGGTGGCGTAGCAGGTAGCTGAAGAGGTGTTTTGTTTGAAAGCGATATTCTCAGGAATGACTAAACCGATTTCTAAATTTTTTTCACCGTTGGATATGTGCGGGATCTCGATGAGTACTATATATGTTCCACGGGCGAAGCCGGGGCGGACATCTAGTTTGAAATAAAAAGTGACAAGTATAATCACGCAAAGCTCGCTCATATTGGCACCGAAATCGTGACACATTTAAACGAATAGAGCATTCCAACATGACCCCTAGGACAGGACAAGCTTTCGTCACGTCCCAAGTGAAAATCGTACAAATATAGCTGCATCCATATTTAGCGCAGACCTAAATAAAATACGAACAATAAGTCCTGAGGCGAGCCTTGACCTTGCGCCGCGACCCACTTCGGGAGCGGCGCGGGGCATAAACTGGCGGCGGGTTGATTTGTTCGGCGCGAGACATAAACTTCTAGCGAATAGATTTCTCACCTGCTGCTATAGTTTATTTATTTATTTTATTTACATATTAGTACGGCTTACAAAACAGCCAATTGCACTAATACATAGTCAAACTTCAAACTTTTAAATAAATTGGTCTTAAATTTGCGCAAACACAATACCTCAAACACACAACTATAAACGAATCATTATTTAAAAACTAAAAAAAAAAATGCCATGTCAATAATTGTTCTCATGTCATATCATCATCAATAACATTTAAAATTATGAATACTTTATAACAAGATATCAAACAAAATCACTACACTGAATTGATGGTGGAGGTTCTGTAGCAGTATGTCTCACAAAACCTTAAACACTCCTTTCCAACCACATTCAAACTATCGTCAAATATGTCACAACTAGGGTTGGCAGCAATGAGGGCATTAAGTGCGGCAAGTGTACGCGGAACCGGGGATCTGGAGCGAGCGACGGTTCGAGCTACAGGGGCCGCAAAGAGTTGGTGATGTCTAGCTCGTCTGTAATAGTTGGGTACATACAGACGACAAAGCTCTGAGCAAAGATCGGGAGCATCAATCTCACCTCTCAAAACCTTACACATTGTCATAATTTGGTCATGACATCTTCGAACCTCCAGAGAATTGTATCCAAGGGCACCCAGGAGTATTTGCTGCAATAGTCAGAGTTTATTTAACCATATTGAACGCGAAAATTATGTTTTTTTATAACCATTCAGTGTTTTTAAGTAGCATTGGGCTTTGTATCAGACTAGATAGGAAGCTTGACGGATACATTTGAAGCTCTCTTACTTTCTTCTCGTCCGTATTGACTTCACAACAATAAAGTCTTTTCGGCATGTCCTCTATACATCACATAATCACAAGTACACATACGTATAAATAAAATGTATGTGTCTGTTTGTGATTTCAAATTAAGAGCTTTTCACTAAATACTAAAAATACTTTAATATGTTTGAAGTGAAACCTTCTTTTGGCGAGTCTAGACAGATTTTTCGTGGGCTGTGAAATGAATTCTAGCGTCGCGCTCGGGTATGGTAAGAGATTTTTGGGTAAACTCGGGGTGCTAGAGCGAGAAACAAAATACAGTGAATAAGCGCGTCAGAGCGAGAAAGATAATATAATCACTGTGTCTCTGTTTATTATAGTCATATCTTTTTATCGCGACATTAACTTCTAGGTACATAGCACATTAAATTAATGGAAATTGTCACGAAATATTAAATTTGCATTTCACATCCATTGCATACTTACACTACGTAAACGCACAAAGTTTTCATCACAGCACTTATACAAACACTATAACACAACATATTTATGTATTTTTAGCGAAATACCTGTAAAATAAATTAATATCAAATACTAAACTTGCAACTCAAACGCTATTTCCGAACCGCGTAAAAATGTGTTTTAATTTATTCTTGGCCATGGATACACTAGTAATTCAGTCGCATGTTATTCTCGTGTTGCTGTGCTTACTAGGTAATTTTTTAATTATTTTAGTAATTATATTCTAATTTTCAATGTCTAAGTTATTTTTATTTTTAACAGTCTTTAAACATTTATGTATTTCTTATTTTAGTTTTCACTTCTGCCGTGCGGTCTTACGCACACACATTTTTTTTGGCTGCATCTCTATTTGTTCCGGCTAATCTCTGAAATTGCTGAACATATTTTTACGCGCCTTTCACAGTTAATAGTTGCAATAAGTAATAACTAAGACTAAAAGAGTTCTGCGCTAACAAAATAAATAAATATGACATTCAATGGTAAACCGTGGGTTAAATATAAATAGGTACATAAGGAAATTTGAAATTATACAAAAACAATATATTAAATGTGCTTTATTGCGAAGGCCAAGGGTAAGTTTTAGTGCTGCACAGCAAGGTTTGAATTAAATTTTACGTAGCAATTAAAGACTGTGTTTACAAACAGAACGTCTTGTTAACGTCTTTTATGATGACATTCACTGTTTTCGTCGGCCAAATTGTTTTGCAAGAAATTGGGTGAAAGCTGTCGCCAGAGGTCATAAGGTTTAGGAAAGCTTACCGAATTTATAATAATATAATGTAAGAAATATTAAGGATGTTTCCAGAAACATATTATCACAGTCTTTTCTGGTGAGGTCAAAAACAAATAATTTACTTTTTGGCTCTTGTCCGGTCTACAGTGCTAAAATGGTGTCAACCCTAAAACACTATTTTCAAAAATGTTACTCAAAATAATGACGAAACGTGCAGTCTATACTAGTATTATAAAGCTGTTTTGTTCGTTTCAACGCTCTCATATCAGGAACTATTGGTCGATTTAAAAACTTGGTTGATTTTATTGACCAAACTAGGTTTGCTGTCAGGGCTGAGGTTTCGTAACTATAGAGTACTTATAGGTACATGTTCCCAACATCACTACTTGATCTCTATCGTTTTAAACTTATGTGAAATTATACAGCGATTATTTTTAGTAAAACAAAATCAATGATTGATAGCATCCCGGTGGACGTGAGACTTGAATCAGCGGATGCAGGAAGCGTCAGTCGCAGCTTGTAACGTCACCATATAGGGCAGTAGGACCCGGCGGCTGAGGTGATGTCATTACTTAAATTTACAATCTGATTATAGTGTAGGGCTGGCCCTTGAAACTTTAATAAAGAAAAGTAGCTATGTTAACACTATGTATGGATTCAACACATACTCAACTATCCTGGCAATCTACCGCCTTGAAATATGGCTATGACTTCGAGAGAGAGAGTAGTTGTGTGAGTGAGAAGTGAGTCATGAATTTGTTTAATTAAGAGCGTAAACAAAGAGACAGTACTATCCAGGTCAAAAGAATTTAAGTTAGGCAGAAGAGACGTCAGTGGTATTTCAGACGAAGACAATATCACCACATTTCTACGTTACAGTAAAACTAGCAGTTCCTATCGACATTAGGTACCGTACAGTTTCGAGTTTGACTGTGTCGGGGTGATCTGTTTGTAGTAATCGGAATTGCGATGGATACCTATTGTAAATTCGGTATTTGATTCCCAAATTATGTACGATGAACAGCTCGGAAAATTCATCCGGCTGTGCTGAATTTATGATTGTCGACGAAGTTGATGACAGTTCACTTTGACATGTACAAGACTGAGGATACAAATCCTACAAAATAAACCGTCTGTTTGTTACATTGGGATAACAAAAAAAGACGCCATAATTATAAAAGATGATTTGCATTCCAAAATAAAAACAAACTATATCGAAAAACGAAATCTAATTCAAACGCGCAATATCAAATTATACTCAAACACATGTTTCGATAAAAACGAAAACAAACAAACAAACCTCACGTTTTTGTATATAAACATGCACCCGGCTCGCTGGCAGCCCTATCTTATCAATCAATGCGCATCGACAAGGCGAATGTCGAACGATTAGATTGCACGGAGCAGGCGGTATTGTACGTTGTAGTGGACAACTAAACGCGCGGAAATGTCTTCTTATAACACTGTTTATAATGTGAGTAAACAAATCTATTTTACAGTGGTATATTTTTCCCAAAGAAATTAATGCTCTATCAGTGAATCAACAAGCAACTCAAAGTAGTAAAATCTATTTTCCATATCTGTCATGGAAGCGATAGATACCTAAACGTTGACATAGTTGCGTTTATATTTAATGTGGATTGTAAATACTCAAACGTAGCTTTCGGACGGCTTTTAGCTCGAATAAGCGGATTTGATTCACGGTTGACATTCCAAAAACTCGAAGGAAGAGATTTGACTCCACATTCGTAACAAAAACGTCTAGGCTGTGACGCTGCCTGAATGGGTTTTCCCGATGGTTGCAATCTTGATGTCTCTAACTTTAAAGATGTTTTAGATTAGGTAGAAGTAATGTAACACTTGTGTGCATAATAGCACAGTGACACGCAGCGATTGGAACGTGAAGAGTCCAAATCATTATCTAGCACTGCACTGCGCTCGTCACCCAGAGATCTAAAATATTATATCTCTAAACCCTGTAACTCCTCTGGAAACATTGCCATTCACACCGGAACAAAGTAATGATTGCACATTACTGCTTGGCAGTAGAATACCTGGCAAAGTTGTGGTACTTCCTCGGGCAGACTCTGTAAGAGTCCTACAACTACTACTTTTTCTCCCGTTAAAGTTTGTGGTTGTTAACCACAAGGCGCTGCGCTGGCGCTGTTATTATTGTAATAATTAGCATCAGATGTCGCCATACATTTATGTACCAATACATAGTTTGTAACTTTCATTTTAACCTGTCACCTGTCATGTTTTAGTTTCGTCGATGGATGTTTTATTTTCATTGAAACTGTTTTTTTATAATTTCTTTATCTCGTTTGTTTCAGTCTACCAAAGAGGAAGCTCCAGTAATCTGCAGTGGATGTAACAATGTCATCACAGGACGAGTGAGTATTCATATTTTTATATTTAGCCCCCGACCAAAAAAAGGGGTGTTATAAGTTTGACGTCGATGTCTGTCTGTCTGTCTGTGTGTGTGTCTGTCTGTGGCACCGTAGAGCTAAAACGGATGGGCCGATTTCAATGCGGTTTTTTTATTTAAAGGTTGATTTCCGTGCGGATGTTCTTAGCTATGTTTGGTTAATATCGATTCAAGCCTCCACAAAAAGGCGGACAAAATATTTCTTCACAACCTACCTCAATATGGGTATCAAATGAAAGGGCTTAACCAGTAGAATACAATACATAATAACAAATTTCTAATCCAAGATGGCCGCCACCACAAAATGGCGAATTAAATTATTTTTTTCACTACTACCACAATATGGGTATCAAACGAAAGGGCTTGACTAGTAGAACGTTATACAGATAATCCGAGATATGAGGTAGTCGGGGGTTAATCAAAATTTTTAATTTTGTTCTTGTTTATGTATTAGTATTGATCGTAAACCTTGATGAGTCTCATTTATATTCTCTTGGCTGGGACTTAGGGCCAAGCTGGCCAAGTGCGGGTGGGCGGGTGATAAGTTCCTACGTCACAATTAAAGTCAATTGTGATGAACATCAGGTTATAACCATTCAAGCAAGTGTTTCACAGGGTCGATGTTCTTATTACGAACGTGGCGCTGAACATTTTCGTTCGTTTTATTTTAGTGTCCATGAATGTATTTTCTTTTAGCTATCCTTAACTTTTGAGTTTTCAGTTTTGTTATTGAGCTATGAGGCCAGTCAGCCCACCCCAAAGTACAAGTTCTGTATACGCAGTAATGCAATAAGATTGCTGACGTAACGCCTTATCTTCCAATATCTGGTAGATAACGCAAACATACAATAACATTTAGAGTGCCGGTCTACAACAATGTCATAATGCCGCTCGTAAAGTGCATTATATCGCAAATTTAATTTAACTCGAGCACTCGTCATGGGCTGTTCACCTTATAACACTTTTACGGGAAAACGGGGAAAAACAAATATTGTTTTTAAACTTTCGCGATTTGAACACATAATGTTTATAATGTATCTACAGGACTTAATCACGATTTAATTCATTGTTTAAATACCTCGACGTTTCGGCAGCGTTACAACCGCCGTGGTCACGAGAAGACGTCAGTCTCGCTGCCGAAACGTCGAGGTATTTAAACAATGAATTAAATCGGGGAAAAACAAAACAATGAATTGGTAATATACCCGTACATAGTAGTTTTGTCACATTAGCATAAGCAGCTCTCTAAATATTCCCACAGCTGGGACTCGTGGCCGTCGCAAGGAGAGTATTAAGACCATGATCGACCAAGGTAGCCCTGTGCGGGTTAGTGGATGACGCATGACCTTGAAACATTTAAGGACCATTTTGATTTCCTGACGATTATTCCCTTCACCGTTCTTATGTCAGCGGCATTACGCACATGACTTCGAAAAGACTGCGGTACGCAAGAGATTTGCACCAGGGGCTCCGAATCGGCGGTTGGTGTTCTTCCCACTAGCGCAGCCGTAGCTTTGAAAATCGACTTAGATTCGACTGCCTTAACCTAGTGTAAATCTCCGTATTCATGTCATGAATGTTTAATATGAGACCATATTAGAATATTTCGTAGAACACCATCGAATACCCCACAAACGAAGGCAAACAGAATATAAATGTGACTACCCTGTTGATTCATCGCGACCTTGCCAAGCAAAGCTAAATGCTATTCAGATTATTTCGGATATCGACAAAACAGTGAGCCTCGTTTACTGGACTCCTCCAGTCAATAACTTTACAGTGAATCACCAACTATTTAAATTAATTGTAAACACATACGTAAGTAACATTTCTAGTGACGTATAAGGAAGACGGGATGATACAGGAAACAAGGAAAATTGGAGAGACACAGAGGGGGAAAATGGAAATCTAGATGTTATTAATTGACAATTGAATTAGTTAAACGTGTTAGATCTTGAGAAAATACTAATTATAACGTACTGTGCAATCCAGTGAATACCTATACAAGTAGAAAAAGACAAACAAAACTTCCACAACGCCATCCATATTTTCGAAATTCTTTGCTGGCCCACGAGATTTGACTTTGAATATTTCATAGCTACTGGGTAACGACCACGGATATTCGGGTAACGAATGCGGGTCAGTGCTAGACACAAATTTGAAAGATTCCTGTGGGAGTTATGGAAGCCAGACAGCTGAAATAATAATGATAAGTTTACCTAATCATAAAGACATACTTAGAAACAGCCAGGTACCAAACAAATATTTGTATTCATGACACAATTAATTGCTCTGGGTAAGAATCAAACCCCCGACCAACGGCTCAGCATACGACTTACTACCACCTAAGCCACTAGGCTATTAGTAGTAAAATAAATTTGTGTAAATTAAAATGGCTTATTACACTAAATTTAGTCGTAAAACAGTAAAGTGTTATAGCATTCAGTAAGTTAGCATACTCAATTCAGAAGCACGGATTGCTTACTTGAAACTTGCTTCTGAAATCAGTCGACAAAATTTAGCCAAGTTATAATTAAAATTAAAAAAAAATATTGATTAAATCATTAATTTGGCAAAAATTCTTAATTTTAATTACCTACATGGAACAAATACTTAGTCTAAGTTAATAGTCCATTAGCAGCCGTGCTAGGCTGGAGACCTGTGTTACTGCTGCTAAGATTCCCACCTCCGGCGCTCACTCAGTCACGTAAACCTTTTTTTCTACAGAATGTGGCTTATTAAGAAGTAGTTGTTAATTTTCAATAATAAAAGTCTTCAAGCAAAAAACGATTTAGAGTTTGATGATTTGATTTTTTGATCAACAAAACCATGCGGCATTTATGTAAGACAGACGAATCGTCCGAACAGAGGACGGAAGTAGTTAGAATGCTGGTCACGTCTATTTCGACACACATCTGTCATGTATCGGGGATCACAAGCTCCACTAATGACTCTCCCGGCCTTGACCGCGCCCTGACCGCCACCGGAGCCGGCATTTTCTGGAGAACTGACAACATTACACACACATTTTGTTCACGAGTAATCTCTAGGTTTAAAAGTTTGATGAAATTAGCTAGTATTAGCAAACTGAAATAGCTATGGGCCAGTCATATATATCTGTTTCAGAATCAATAACATTGGGGGTAGACATGTTCTTGCGTGGATAAGCCAACATAGTGTACGATACCACCAGACTGGACTGACGATATACGGAAAACAACAGACAGTGGTTGGAAACGTAAATGGGGCTGAGTGTAGAACAATGGGAGAGGTCAATGTCAAGTAGTGGATTAACAGCCTGATGATGATAATAATTTCTATTATTAGGCACATCTAAAACAGACGTATTACTTCAATCGATGAGAAACCTCCACCGAATTTCAGAGTTCATTTATGTTTTCTCATTATACGTTGATCTCGCTTATTAGATAGATAATAAACTCTTTAGCGTACTAAATAAAACAAAAACAAAATCTAAAGAAACAACAACTTAAATAAGAAAATTTAGTAATAATTGGCGGCCTTATCGCTAAAAGCGATCTCTTCCAGACAACCGTGGTATGGAAAATGATTATATTAGTATTTTTTTAAATTATTTTTTACTCATACAGTAACGAATAGATAGATTCATAGCACATTAAAATTAAATTATAAAAAATATATATCTGACTTATTACAATTAAAATGCTAATTGGAAATTACATTTTACCGGTACAAAAACTGGCAAAGGTGGTGTGGTATTCCCTACTTTGGTATCAGGTAGAACTCTACAAAGAGTTCTACTACTACAAATCTCAGTTCTTTGATCCTCATCTAATAATATTTTTTACTAAATTTACTGTTAAAATTTTCTCTTATTTTAAATCTCAAATATCAAAGTCAGAACTGAATATCACACCATCGACAGTTACACAAACGTGCAATAGCATGTTTGTAGTAAGCTTAGGGTACTTACAAGACCCTGCACCTCCTGGGTTAGTCCAAAGTCGGGTAGACAATGGAAATCATCTGACGTCAAAAATCTCTTAAAAAAATAAGACCTAGCACATCTGTAAACTCCGCACGTGAGGAAACATGCGGTCATCGCGAGTCTGCAGATAATTATCCCAGAGACTGGCATTGTTCTACATTGTAATCTCCAAGAATTGCGTTTTTTAAAGTTCAAGGCTGGTCATAAAATAAAGAATCCGCGTCACCAGATCTTGCACTCTCAGATTCTAAGTGAATGGATTCAAAGACCTAATTACATCGGTTACTCTACAAAGCGGCAATGTTCTAACATTACTGTGGCCCGTGTTGAAGGGCAAAGTTTAGAGAAATTACAGGGCAAAGAGATAAACTACCACTAACGAACAGTGCACCGCTAAACACTTCATGATCAAATAATCAACGAACTGTTAAGGGTAGGCATGTCGCTTATCATCTGGCAAGGGTTTTGTTCGTCCCGTCGCTATAAATATAAGTAGCGGTCCGCCCCGGCTTCGCCCGTGTTACAAATATAATGTATAGCACTCAGAGATCACGAAAATATTTAACTGAGCAAGAATTTTTGAAATCGAAAATGGCAGTCATATGGACTGGCTCTAGAAGTGAAAACTTATAGCTCAGAATTTGATAGCAACTTAATTTGGAAACTACGCGGGTGAAACCGTTGCTAGTCTGGAATAAATCTTCAAAGCAAAGTCGTCTAAATGAGTCATCTAAGAATGACCATCTAGACTAGACAGCCATGCTTCATCATGGGCTTGGTCCTGAGTTCACCCGAAGATTTCTTTCATTTACGACCGTGACGCTTGAGCTCACAGCCCACGAAAAATCTGTGTGCGCCAAAAGAAATGTTTACTTCAAAAAACTATAATTTCGTTCCTTTAATGTATTCTGATAGCCCTCTACAGGTAATACATGTTCGTTTCCTGTCCCCAGATTGTGACAGCCCTGAACAAGAAGTGGCACCCCGAGCACTTCACGTGCAACACGTGCCGGAAGCCGATCGACGGCGCCAAGTTCCACCAGCACGAAGGCGGCGTGCACTGCGTGCCGTGCTTCACGCAGCACCACTCGCCGCGCTGCCACGGCTGCGGCGAGCCCATCACCGATGTGAGTCGCCGACTTCTTACCACCAAGCTTTCGTAAACATCTGTAGCCTGAAGACGTCCACTGCTGGCTGGCTATTCTACATTGACCGGTCTAGTGCTGCCTCCGTTTACCGACTTCCCGCGACTGAGACAATTGCATCGGTTTGTAGCATCGTGTAGGATACACTGCGTCTGCCGGTTTCGTGGTCGCCATTCCAAAATCTTTACTCCCCAGCGGTCATCGGTTCTGCGAGCTATATGACCGGTCCATTGCCACTTCATCTTGCTAATAAAAGAGCTGTGTCGGTGAACTTGTTTGAAAGTCGCACAATGGCAATGGAGTTTCACTGCCTGTTAAAATGCGAAACAAGGAAATCCAAGCTTTTGTAGGTACTTCCCATAATCTTTACGGACACGTTGTACTCATCCCAAACAAAGTTAGATAAAAGTAGGCGAATGATGAAGCATAATATATTAGTAACTTTAATACGACATACATACATACACCACTATTTTCCAACGGTTTTGGGTAACGAACGAAAATAATCATTGGAATCAGAAAGAATTCGGGGAAGAAATACCGTAACACATTAATTACACGAAATTATCGAATTGTCGCTCAAAAATTACGTCACCCATTAGTCACATCCAATTTTGCTTCTTGAAAGTCTGATACAAAATAGTGCGTAGTTATTACACGTTACTAATCCCTCGATAGGTAGCAACTATTTACTTAACAATTCGATTCCGGTAAAGAATTAAGATTACGAGTTACAGCGTAGTTTAATCTGAACTAATCTAATAGTCAATCTAATCTACCATTAATAAAACTATTGCGCAAATCCATTAATCCCAGAGATGAGGTACGATGACTGGGTAAAAACAATTGTGATAAAAACGTTTCCTGTTTATTAAATTTTACTAAAAGCAATGTGACTGCTCGTCAAAACTTTTCCGTGGGAAATAGAAGATGGATTAGATAATGCCTCTAAGTCGCAAAAAGTTCGAAACAGAAAAATGATTATTAAGTCCGTAGCACATAAGCAACACACTCGTAACTCCAATGTATAAATATGTATCATTAGTGTTTTCGGCGTTTAAAAATGGACGAAACTAAATTCAAAAGTCCCAAGTTGGTTAGAAAGTTCAAGAGGATTTTAGAAAATCAGTAAATAATCGCTTGTCTCTTAAAATTCTTAATGTTTAATTGTCTTTTAATCTAAAACCATAACGGACAGATAGAACCGGATATGTTCAGTCTTTCATAACAAATAAATAGCAAAAAGATGTCCCTAAGTTATCTTTCCGTCGCGTTGGAGGAGGAACCTGGGGTTCACTGACCGATGGCATCCAATCTGTTGAAACCCTGGCCCACCGATCGGGGTACATTCTGCTAACAAGACCCGCACTCTAAGCTTTTAAATAAAAATTTGACGATGGAAGCTTGGGGCCGGAACAGGCAGAGGGAATTGGGGCAAGGCCTTTAGCCAGCAGTGGGGCAACTAATCACAGAAAAAAATACGAGTAATAATAGACAAATAAAAACACGATTAATATCGAGAGATCCATCCTAATCTTAGACTTATCCTCTGTCTGTGTTGTTTCATTACTCTATTCTACAAACCTAACAAGTTAACAACAACAATTTAGTATTTTTTATAAAAACTTTTGCGCGAATTACGAATAGGTACTTTCTCCAATACCCGAACAAAAACACCAACAAATGTATGGAAAATACAATACAATACGTTTCGGGATGTTGTTCTGATTTGCCGTGTTTTTCCACCTTGCCTACTGTGTTACCGTGAACCCGCCTGACTCACCAATCAAACAACACAAACATGAGTTCGATCACACACTCCACAGAAACAAACAATTATTATTTATGTCACACAGAGTAGGCAAACTAATCATAAACAAACACCGGTTGATCCTCGACCCTGGGCCGGCTAGCACTGGGCCGGATAATCCTGAGATAACGGTAGAAACTAGAAACACCGTGATTCACACGACACTACGAAGGTAGTAAAAACATTATTTACGATTATCTATTACATTAAAATGTCATACATCTAATAAAAAAAAAACATTTCCGAGATCGGATTGCATGCAATACGTGAAAAAAATCATGCCCTTAATTTAACTCAACGAATAAGCATTGCTATTCAGCTTGATAATGCCACCAGGATGGTGGACACAAAGGGAACCACTTTGCGTGACCAAAATGTTCTTCATTTCGCACTGTAATTCAGCGTGGTAATACGAATGAGTACGGTAAGCATTTGGAATGCTTTCAGGTATAGTCTACGTTTGTGCGTAAGTGTAGTTAGTAAGATTAGGTTAGTAGGACCCTGACCATTAGCACTAAGATAACTCAAAGTAGGTATCCTGTCTCTCAAAGGCAGTATAAGCCATTTAGGTCGACCTCCACGGTTCTTTTATGCAAAAAAAATCCGCGCATGTACACAGATTCTGCAAGAAAAAAAAACCGTTCGCCAAGATCGTCTGTTATTACTTAACTCTGTTATTATTACCACACCACACTCACCACAATTACTCGATAATCAGAGTTCAATTTATTTTAGTTAGCTCGTGATTTTGACAAATACCTATTATTAGACCTTTAAGAGCGAAGAGTCGTAACCAACCTATGGTTCAGGTTATAGCAGTAACGAGTTTGTCATCGTTCTCTCTCTCTCTCTCTCTCTCTATTTTCACATCAAATTATAGATACAGGTATACGTTAAGTTAGACGCTCTTAGCACAAATAAATTATTTAATAGGCTATGTTCTTGGTAAGGCGTTCTACGAGCAGGTGTCGAGGATTCGATTCCAATGCCGTACAATAAGTTGCTAGATTTAGCTTATTTTCTTACACTGTATCGCAACCATTACCCACATTAGTGCAATTAGTTCAATTCTCAAGTAAATTACCAGTTATGAGTACTAATAACTATAACAACGCGTTGTAAACATGTCCCCGTATCGGGCGCTCAATTACAAACCAGTTATCAATCAAGATTGAAGTAGACACGTCGTCAGTGGCACTACCAATTACTGCAACTGCCTATATCATTACACTAGTATGTGCGAAACTCGTATAAATTAATTAACCAATCAAATGCAATTATTTCTAGAACTGAAATCTCATAAAGGTTGTAAGTTGCTTAGTATTATTCATTCTTGAATAAAGGACAAACGGAAAAATATAGTTAAATTTATATTTACGAATGAATTATTTTTTATTATTGTTAACTTAAATTATGATGACTAGCCTGTAATGTATAGTTACTTATGGCCAATAAACGATTTATGATTAAAATTAGCATACAACCTCTCATTAAATAAATACGTTAACTACTCCATAAAACACAGGAGATATTTCATTTTATTGAAAACTTATACAGCATTTATTGATATGAAAAAAAATAGTAATATAAAATACCCGCAACACTGTTACCCTTATCGATACTTTTGTATACTGTGGCTGATTGGTGAGTCGCTAATAATACAATAGAGTAAACGATTCTTGGCGATCATAAATGAAGAAAACAAATTACCTTTGTTTTTTTTTTACTATAATAGGTTCGCACTTGACCACTATCTCGCCTGATGTTAAGCGATGATGAGATCTACATTGGAGCGTGCTTACCTAGAAAAAACCGATTCACTCTCGATTTGAAGACACCAAGATTGTAACCATCAGGGAAAACCCACTCAGGCAACGCATTCCACAACCTAGACGTTCTCATCACAAACGTGGAGTCAAATCTCTTCGTTCGCGTTTTTGGAACATCAACCATGAAACGATGTCGCCCTTTTGTAGAACGAGAAGTCCGATAGAAGAAAGGGCAAGGTGGTATTAATTGACTTATTTTTAAATTATACCCTCAATGAGTTTTTAGTCGGTATGAGCACCATGTCCGTTCGTGGTACTGAATCCGACATAACCTGACCTTCTCCCTAGGCGGAATGGTTTGATGCACGTATAAAACCTGAAACTGCGGCACACAGCCTAGTACTAAATATATTTTATTCATTTTTTATCAAATCGTCATTGCATAAATATTTACCAAAAATTGTAAACCTATCAGTTACCAATATTTATGACAAATAAGGTTTAGTTTAACTTGATTTGTAGTCAATCAAACATATATGTGCAAACAGACGCGTCTCGCAAACAGATGTACCTATTGATTAGTTTATTGTACGGCAAATAATGTGGCATGACAGTGTTTACTTCACTTGTGCATAATCATATCGCATCTTGCATACGAACGCAGGAAAACACGGAAGTACCATTTCAGAGAGATTATTGAGTATTGTTGTGTCATTAATTGAATATAATTTCAATTTAAATTATTTTATCCGAAAGAACCAGAAGCGCTTGTAAGTAATTAAACAATTTAAAATTAAACTCGGATACTCTACTAAATTTCTTATTTTTTGTGAAATCTACGAATAATGCCCAGATAAAGGTAAGCGAATTTTAGTTGTTTGTTGATATTTCAAAAACCGTCAAACCGATTACTATTAAATTTATCACTCAATTGATTACTCCTGAAGTACCTACCTATTATCTAAAATCTCCATATTTTATATCGCAGGATATTTTTGCTAGTTCAGCTAGTCTTAGACAATATACATATTAAAAAAGACCAAACAAACATCCAATCCTCTAAACGTATCAAAATTAAAATTTATAACACTAGTAAGATTCAGTAAGAAAATAATATCTTTCATTTTCAAATTGTGTAATTGTTCTGCAATTGTCTGTACCTACTGAGTAATGTCACGGCGGCGCCAGCGCAGTGATTCACTACTACTAGTACAGCCGGTCACGGCCTTATGTTATTCTCTTACGCCTCTACATCACCATAATAAGACGTTTCCGCACAAAAATACCTATTTCATTAACAAGAGAGTACATACTTATAAAATTAACTCGTTATGTAAATGTATAAAGTTATTTTCTCTAAAGCTGGACCGCCATCGCCAGTGACATCTTAATTCTGTTATATTTGCGAAACGTGTACGAAATGGCATTGTACTCGATTGATGCAAATAACTGTATCTGTTAACTCGTCATCATAAGTATCCCGGTTTTTGTTCTTTTCTCACAAACAGATAGTTAAGGCCATAATCCAAGAATCCCAGAAGGATGTTTTTCTTAGCACACGCCGATTTTGTCACGATGTTATCTTGCACCGTTACCACTTGTGACAAACTTGTATGTCTTTACTAGGAAAAATACTCAGAGGGAGGATCGGACAAGATTCGAACCTATGACCTCAATCTTGGAAAGTCTCACGTTAACGCAACTAAGTCACTACAGCTACACAATATGGCAGAGGTTTAGCACCATAGTTTTAGCATCTAATTGAAACAAATCAAACACTTAGCAAAGAATAGTTCTTGATTGCGTGGGTGTCACGTCAATTTATAAAATCAAAAAGATAATTAAAAAGTTTGCAAACAGGATATCAGAGCAATTATCAGATAATCTCCTTTGATCTTGATGGACAAGTCAAATTAATTTTACGGTTAGCTTCCTACGTGCGACCTACACGCCCCAATGACCGATGATTCTTAATCACACACATTTAACAGTATATAGATATCGCAAATATTGTAAGGGCATACTGGCAAAAACACTCCATTTCGCAACCGAGAAGTCGAAGTCCGAATCCCGTTTGTTCCTCCTCTAGCCCTAATAACACAAAAAAATAGGGCCTCCCGATAGAAGTGCCCATCTAGACTAGATGCGTAATGGTAACCATGGTCACACGCCAAGGCCATCTAGGCGTCAGCATGGCTAGATGGCCATGTCCCGAGTTCACCCGAAGACTTCTTTCATTTACGAATGTGACGCTTGAGGTCAATTATTCACAGTCCACGAAAAATCTGTGTGTGGTGCGTTCAAACAAGTTTTCTGTTCAAAAACAGTGGGGAGTACCACAAGGCAAGGCAAGTGCAGAGAGATATGAAACCAAAATGTACTTATATACACAAGTATCTGTGTCAGCAACAGTGTGGCAATTGTTAAATTTTTTTCTGTTTGAAAGAACGAACCCAACGAACATAAAAAAGATTTTACTATAAAAATGGCAGTCAAATTTGTTTCTTATTCTTTAAATTTTACCAACAAAATCCTCATACACATTCTCGATATTGCGGTATCCAACTTTGTGTGTGGTCTCGGACAAAACAACTCATCTTCAGGTGCTTCATTAACACACACCATTGTCTCTGGTGACATCATGGGGGGAGAAAAAAATTGATTGTTATGGCGTCTCCGTTCTCCGTCGCGTAGGTTAAGGTTTGTACTTGTAACTGACTACTTTGGTTACGAGTTACGACTTGTGGTCGCGATCACAATGAGTAAGTGTTTAAATACTCGTGATATAATACCTGCCACTATAGAGTAAGATCCCAGGGGCGCCAGACTACACCCTGGACACTCCACTAAAAGTCCATACAAGCACCGCTGTTGAGTTGCCTACTCTTCACACAACTATGCAGATGTCGTTCGTACACACGCGTGAATGTGTGCGTTAGCGCTAGGGCTACTGAATTTATTTTATTAAATAGTTGTGCCCCTTGAGTTCACTTGGTGACGTAAAGTAGTTTATAAACTTGCTAATATTGAGTTACATAAATAGAATGGTGACAAATTATAATATTCTAATTAAAACGGGTGTATGTATTGCCGCGTAAAATCAAACGAAACCGATGATAGATAGGTACCTAGATATCTATTTCTGTTAGTAGGTACACATTCGCATATTATTTACACTTACCCAAGAAGGAAACTTTATTCTGTCACTATAATTATTCCTCCAAACATTATCAATCCGTGCCCAAAACTGGCTGTGTAAGTTACGAACTATGAGTTAAAAATTACTACGTTATTTTAAAGCAACGATATTTAAAAGTTTCTAATCTTACGTTATTTTATCCGTAGAAAATTAAATAAAGCTTTTAATCTTGTCCCGTTAGTTGACGGACAGCCGTAAACAGCAGAACAACTCACCATGATGATATTTTGTTAGGAATTAGATGTTCGATACCGGCCTTTCGTTGAGGGCTCCTAGCGTATCCGAAACGGCCTGAGGGGTGAGGAAGCTTGAAATTGGCGGGGGGTGGGGAGTGTCCGTTCTATCTATATTATCTATTCTATGGCCAGACGTCACGTATTTTCTGATGAACGAAATGTGTACCATTGAGTAGAGTTAGTACGTACTAAGAACACATGCTTACCCGCTAACTTGCTTAGATGGCCAATTTTGTGATATGGGGTCCAGAAAGTATATAAACACATTTATGTACAAGATTATGAGTTTAGGGGATGACTGAGGGTCCCTTAGATCGGTCTGTTTTTTCGAAAAAGGCTTTAAATAGTTGTCTGAAAAACCTATTTTTACAAATGGAGTTAAGAATAAGTAAGAGCGAAGTTTTTTACAAATGGAGTTAAGTTTAAGTAAGAGAGAAGTTAAGTCATTATTTTGGGAGTTTTTAGAGCTTCTGTATCAGATTTGGTACATGGATAAATAATATTCTGGAAAAACAAAGAGGCTACCTTTTATCGCGAGAAAATTACGGGATCGGAAACCGTAGAAATTTGTACGGGATGTTTGATTGGAATTTTTGCGTGGTTTCCAATCGCACGTCCAATTATTTCCCCAAATAATCTGTAAAAGCTCTACCGCTACAAAAATGTACACACCTACATTTGTGTAGTAACATAAATGTGTATGTTTGTGTGATTTCCAAGTGCAGGTTCCAAATACTTTGACTAGCCTCGTGGCTTAGTGGGTAAAGTAACTCCTGTGGAAGCTGAGGATCGTGGGTTCGATTCACACCCAGTGCAAATATTTGTGTGATGAATTCAAATGTTTGCACTGTGTCTGGTTGTTTCTATGTATTTACAACTATATAAGTTTTTTTTTTAACTTTTCTAGATTTACACTTGACCACCATCTCGCCTGATGTTAAACGACAATGCGGTCTACGATGGAGCGTGTTTACCTAGAAAAAACCGATCAGTTATCTGGCTGCCATCTTACAAGCTTGCTTAGTTTGGGGTCAGATGGTGTTATGTCTGAATTGTTCACCAATATTTATTTATTTACTTCCCCGGATGATCTGTAAAAGCCCTGCCACTACAAAACTGTATACATACGTGAAGTGACATAATGATGTGTTTGTGTGGTGTCCAGAGGGTGATCCAGGCGTTGGGCGTGTCGTGGCACGCGCACCACTTCGTGTGCGGCGGCTGCAGGAAGGAGCTCGGCGGCGGGGGCTTCATGGAACAGGTACGACCCTTCATGGACTCGGAACAATCCATGCTTATGTGTATTTTAATCGACTCCAACGAAGGAGGCAGTTCTCAATTAGGTTGTAAGTTTTTTGAATTGAAAACTTCTTTTGGTGAACCACACATATATTTTTCAGCATTCCGTGGATCAAAAGGAAAAAACAAAACACGTGAAAATTCACTTTATTGTCCGTATTTCTGTCTAGACCCTTTTTCTGACATAAAAGTTAATCTGAAATTCATATCATCTACTCAGGTTTAAACTGTGGTGGAAATTAGCGAACGATTCTCTGGTCTCTGCCACAACAACACAATTGTGTAATAACCTACTTTTACAGACGAATTAAGGTATCATTGAAGGTCTACTGTACAAATTTGATTTCTGATGTAAAAACCACACACAATTTTTTCGTGAGCTGTGAATTGAGCTAAAGCGTCACTCATAAATGAAACAAAGCTTCAGGTGAACTCGGGACTATGGCCATCTAGTCTAGAAGATTTATTCCGGACTAGCAGCACCCTCCGGTTTCAACCGCGTTGTTTCCAAAGTGAGCTATTAAATTCTGAGCTACTCGTACAAGTTTTCACTTCTATAGCCAGTCCCTGTGACTACCAATTTTTTGCAGCTATAATGACCAAGTATTTTTCATCCCACCAGCTCGGAAAGAGTACTTTTGCTCCTCGATATCAGGGCGCAAAAGTCGTTTTTACCCTCTAGAGGTTAAAGTAAATTTGAATTTAGAACATCGTGTGTACTGAGGTTTTGAATACAAAACATAATTCAACCTATTTATTTCTACCTCCTTGGTGCCGAATATATCATATTTTTTTTTTATAGGTGTGTTAAAAACTCAACATACCTCAACAACCTCCTTGATGTACTTACTTTTTTTTTAATTTGCTTAGCGCGAAAACATTTAAAAATTAGCATTTAGTAATTTCCTCGCTGAGGTGGAATGAAAAGTTACGTGTTGCACTCGAGTGCAAAGATTTTTCACCTTGTGCTCTTTTGATTCCCTTGCTACGCTCAGGATTCTAATTTTAGAATCCTTCGCTTGCTCGGTCATCAAAATTGAGCACGCGGTTAAAAATCAACTTTGCACTCTTGTATAACAAATAACCGTTGTTTCCGTTTAAAACGTGTCGATATTTGTTTCCAGGCCGGGCGGCCGTACTGCGCCGGCTGCTACGCCGACAAGTTCGCGGCCCGCTGCGCCGGGTGCAAGTCGCCCATCGTGGACAAGGCCATCATCGCGCTCGACGCCAAGTGGCACCGCGACTGCTTCACTTGCATGGTACGTCACTACTATATTATCGAACTGGACACTTTTTTCGGCGAGCACTTTTTGGATGAGCAAAAACCATGGAACTCGTCGTCATCGTCACCGAACGCTTTCCATGAACTATATGTATGTCACCATATAATTACAGTACTAGTGTCCGACCGAAACTGATTTTCCGGCCGAAACCGAAACCGAAACCGAATGTTCGGCCGTGGCTTCAGTTTCGGCCGAAACCGAAACCGAAACCGAAACTCACGTGGTCAAGTATATAATTTATTAAAATACTGAAATTTGGTGCATTTTACCTATTATTTTGCCTTAATTAGGGCATGAAATGGAAACACAATATATTAAGATTGTTGTAATCATTTATTGAATATCAAATAAAACATATTAATAACATTTTTAATATGAAAACTAACGTGGTTATTACACATTTTACATAAATACACGGGTAACTCACGTATAATGTAGTCAGTCCAGTCCGACTCAAGTTTCGATCGCGTCCGGCGATCTTTTTCAAGGAGAGTGCGCGCGCGGGTTCGCAGCTCGTTTAGCACAAAAAAAAACATTTTTAATAATTTTTCAAATTAAGTTCTCGTCTACCTAAATCAAGATCAGAAAGTAAGTAGAATGAAAGCGAAAAATGAAATGTTTTATTAGTCGGGGATTTCCTTGTTAACCGGATAGATAAGAAATCAGTAAGAAGTCTTGTAAGTCCTTACAGGTTCTGATAGATGGCTCTAGTTTTCACTATTTTATAATAGCAATATTATAATCTCGTACTTATTTGGTCAATATTATAATCTCGTACGAGGTTAATTACTAGTGTCCTCGTACCTCTTACGAAAGACTACAAATCTCGTATTTGTACGAGGAACCTCGTACGGTTGGCATCGCTGGTTGCTACAGAACTATCTGAACGGCGCACGATAATTCCCGAAAAGCGCCGACAGCGTCCGTCAAAGCGTTGCCACGGAAAACAAAGTTAGGCGATCGCGAACGTGTTTGAACTTGTTAAGTTTCGGTTTCGGCAAAAGTTTCGGCCGATTTTGGCCGAAACCGAAACTGTGGCCGAAACTTGATTTTTGGCCGAAACTCGGCCGAAACCGAAACCGAAACCGAACTTTCGGTCGGACACTATACAGTACCTATAATCATACACCGTATAATGTATACGGGTGATATTACAATCTTACAGTAGGCTAGATAAGTTTATAATCTGACGTCGTTGGATTAAAAATGATAATTCTGTCGGTATTTATAATTTTATGTATATTGCGTACTTTTTGGGTGATCAAAAAGCGCGAACATCATAGTCACGTTTCTTACTGTACAGTTTTCCCTTCTATCAGCAGTCTCTATCCCCATATCTGCTATTTTTTTTGGAACGAAGTTCATTATCGCGCGTTGTGAAAGGGGGCTAGACGGAAAAAAATCTTACGAAAAGTTGTCACGACACTTTTTGCTATTGTAAGCTGTGCGGCGTCGCATCTCTGTCTGTCTCTCTCTCTCTCTTTTATAGAAAGCAAGCCAGATATTTTCATTTCTATTTCGCATTGAACAGTGTGGTGTCGCGACGATTATTTTTGTTGGGTGTATACAGGTTTTTTGTAAATAATAAAAAATAATAATAATTCCTTCACTAATTAATCGAAAGGAACTTCGTTCCATCCGGGTGTCCCTTGACACCTCTCAAGTTTTTTTATCTCGCTTAAGTCTGCGTTTGACCTCAAACGCCTGCTGGTAAGCGACGGTGAACTCGAACATCACCTGTATTGATGTAACAAATTGATGCGGCCTTACTCACGAGCTGTGCGTCCACATGAAATGGTAAACTTGAAATGAGAATACGAACAAGATTATTAAAAAAAAAAAGTTTTATCACTATGTTAAGGCCAAAAACCGTTGTATAGAACGTATGGGTGAGCGGGGCTAGAAGCAGGGTAAGTTGTTCCGTTTGAAACACCTACACAACAAAATAAGACGATAATATTTAGCAAATACGCCCTAAACAGGAACACTACTCTACGAATTACAAATTTATTTCATTGTCAGAAGGGTCAGAGTCCTATTAACTTAAGCGTTTGCCCCTAGAGTTTCTAATATTATTTTTCTATGTTTCCAGAAATGCAGCAACCCAGTGACCGACTCCACCTTCTCAGTGATGGATAACCAGCCTCTCTGCGGAAAATGCGCCTAAACGCACACGCATGCACACACACACACACACACACACACGTAGTATCCCCATCGAGTAGTGCACCTCATTGGAACAATGGCAATCTTAAATAAGGAGATATGTGAAGCAATTTCACAGTTAATATCAATAGCACTTGCAGTCACAGTCAAATTAGTTACTTAATTTTGTCTCTCAGTATGTTTGACGCCATAAAAGTGATTTCTAAACTGAATTATCTTTACTCAATTGTATAGCTCCTTTGTATACATAAGCTAAAGTTTAAAATCATTACAAAATAGTCTTAAATAAGTTTTCGTCTCGGAAAGTTAGGATGTCGTTATCGACTATAATGGGCTCCTATTTCTGTATGTTTCTAAGTGTAAAATTGTTACATGTATTCCAATTTTGAAATTGTCATTGCACCAGAGATATATGTTCATATATTTGTAAGGATAAGGTACAGGAAAACTTAGGATTTGATAAGTAAAGTCAGTTACAGGAATTTGTTCAACCGACGGAAGAGGCGATATCTTTATACTGTAATGAACAAAGTGGAAGATGATAGTGTTCAACTTCGCACAGAAACAGTTTTGCAGTGATTCAGAAGCGGTATGCATTGACTTTTACGAACAACTTTTAGTATAGGAAAAACCTCTCTTTAAAATTACGACAAAAAATATCATGTGTTTCATACAAGGCTCAACATTGTAGCCTTTGTAGATAGTGTGTAAGAGTTGGTTTTATTTTAGCAATTTCAGTGTAAATGCCGTAGCAAAGGTTGTCCATTATGATAAGTAAAGCATACCGCTTTCGACTCAGTGACAGCAAGCCATTCGCTATAACCATTTTAAGCGCCATTTTGTACTCTATGTCACATAAAAAGCACATAACAAAAACAGTCATGGCTATAAGGCAGGACTATTAAGCATTAAAAGCAGCCATAATTTGATTAAAGTATAAATAAGCAAATTTATTTTTAATAGACACTATCAAACAAATAAGTTTGACCAAAAATGGTAAAGTGGCGCCATCTATAAACTTCATGACAATTTTAGCCTTTGCAAAAACATACCCAATATTTGGACATTACGTCACACAATTGCAAAATCGATTTACTAGTACAGCTAGGGTTAAGCCTGTAGAAGGTATACTTATTCTGCTTATAACATCATCATTTTGTGGAGTAAAAATATGACATTATTTTGTAAGAAAACAAGTTAATATATGAATAATTTTGTTATTATCATCGAAGGATATTTTAAGAAATTAGTTTTACAACAACATTTTTCAACAGTTTTGAAAGTTTGCAACGCGGTTTGTTTTGTTTTTAAAACATATAATTTACTGTTGTAAATACTTGTAATTTTTAAGTAAGACGCTGTGATGGATTTTAGAGTTTTTTTTTCAATATATTTTGTTTTTCTTTTGGAATTAAAAATTCGCTAGATCGTCTTGTATGCTTTCATGTAAACGTTATTTTAAAATAAATTATTACTTTTGTTTTTTTTTGAAGCATATGGTTTTATTTATATTCTTTTTACAGTTAAAATTTAGCCTTGGTACAAGAAGTTTGACTCTACTTTTGTTATAACAACATCTAAACTGTGGAATACGTTGCCTGAGTGGGTAATCCTTGATGGATGTAACCTTTGTCTTTAAGTCTAGGGTGAATATGTTTGTTCTAGATAAGCCCGCTCCATCGAAAACCGAATCGTCGCTAAGCATCAGGCGTAATGGTAATCACAAAATCAGATCATAAAAAGCCTAATCGTGGAACCAGCCCCGTGAGAAAGGATAACATCATGAGGAAACCGACATATACCTAGTATATTTCAAGGCCATGCGTCATCCACCTACCCGAACTTGGCAAGCGTGGTGGTTTATGGCCTTGACTTTCACCTTGCGAGAGTTCCGAGTCCCAGTAGTGGGCACATTTAGTGGGCTTTTATGCCACTAAATATTCCCACTCTTCCCTCACAATAAATCATTCCCTCACTTCGAGACATCTTATGGATCTTTCACCGACATTTTATTTTATTTATTTTTTTAATTTTGTCTCCACAGACACAGGTCTGTGCGTTTTGTTAGTTTTAAGTTTTACATTTATATTATAAGCGACATTTAACATTTTGGAGATATACTTACTCCTGAGTGCTACTTGCTATGATTGCTACATGAGGCACAAACAATTTAGCTACGGTAAGCAGAATCCTTTCATGAGTTGATGCATGAGTAAGCCATCGCTCGAAGAACTCTTTAAACGAGCACTAACATAGAATAATTAACATTCTGCTCTAAATAAATGATTGATTAACAAAATAAAAACTCACCCAGTTCCGTTCCTTCCTCTCTGCGTCAAATTCCCTAGCGTACGCCTTCGAGAAATCATCTTCATTGTCAGTCAGCTCCTTGACGCCACAGAACTCCTTGCACGTCTCTTTGTCCAGATCACCAGCTTGGCCTGGACGGCTTTCATTGTAATCATTGTTATCACCGATACTATCATCACCTTTCACCCGATTCACATCATCAGTTTTGTCTTTGTTACGTTCATTGTCATTGGCTTTTTCATGTCTACTTTTCCGAGCGAATTCTTTCTTTTTCGGCGAGCCTCTGCCGCTACAGTCGTTGTATCGGGTAGTCGGTTTTTGGTTTCTGGCGCTATTCGTACTTCTCCCGGTTCGATTATTTTTGTCACAGTTCCCGGACCGCTCTGTGTTCTTCCCCGATCGGTCGTTTCTTGCCGATCGTTCTGTTGATTTAGCTGAGCGGTCAGATTTTTCGTCGGGAGTTTTTGAGAGTTTTTCCGTTGTTCTGGTGGGTGATTGTTTTTTGGCGTAGCGTATCTTGGTGACGGGAGAGACGGCGGTTTTGACGGTGTTTCGAGTGGGGGTGTCGCTGCGTTGTGAGGACTGCCATAAGGGTAGGACTAAGGGGCTCGTCTGCCGGCTGTCGAACTGAGGACTTGCTCTGTCGCTGCTCGGTGGCAAATGGGGCGACGTCTTTAGAGTCCTTGAAAAGAGAATTGATCATTGCTGGTGGAGATTGTTATTCAAATTCCTTTTTTTATAATTTGAATTTTAATTGTGCAACATTAGTGGTGTTTAATCCCGGTTTACATTATTCCAGTCCAGCGATCGAATCCAGCGCTGGACTGCTTACTGGAAAAATGTAAACCGGCGCTGTTAAGCAATGAATACAGTTAGGATTCTAGTCTACCGGTTTACATTTTTCCAGGGAGCAATCCAGCGCTGGAGTCTATCGCTGGACTAGATACGGATAGAAGCCAGAAATTAATAGACGATGAATCAGATGACATATAATACGATACAACCGATAAAAAGCTAAAAATTAAAAAAAAAGACGAAGACTTTATCAGCTGACTATTACTAACATTGTATTAATTCAGACCAATAGAAACTGTGTTGCCAGACATATTGCATGCTTTTAGAAGAAGAGGCCAGTTTGTATTGGTCAACTTTTAAAATGTTTTGTATCACATTATCTTACCTGCAAACACCTATAAATATTTTTTTGTATTTGTATTTTGGAATAATGTACACCGAGCATACTTAACACAAAAATTTTTAGTTGGAAGTTTTCATTTATTTTCTAGTCTAGTTAGTAATTATTTTAGTTTAGTATTACCGGGGTTCGCGCGACTCGTGGCGCCGCGGGGCGCGCGGGGAGGGCGGGCTCCGCGCGCGGGGCGTAGGGCGCGGGGTCGGGCCGCGCGACGCCGACTCCGAGCGGGACGCACCGTGTACTGACTCGCACTGGAATATATCACACTAGCCTACAACGCATATCGACATTGCGCCTGACAAGTGCCATATGTGGTATTTTAAAAGTTTTGGATAGGACTGGAATGAATTTTTTTAATTTTTTTGCACAAACGATTTTTTATCAATCGTCAAAACACTTAAAGAATTTGCTATTATTGTTTCTTAGTTGGAATATCACAAAAATAAATTTATCAGCACATAGAGAATGAAACGGAGATCCAATATTTATGCAAATTTAGAAATAAAAAAAAAACGCACATTTGGAAGTTGGCAGGCGCAGAAAATAATCATCTTAGCTGGATAAACACATCTTTTACAGAATAATGTACAACTATTATAAAGATCATGAAAATAAACAAATAAATATAGTTCATGTGTGTTCAAGAACTATGTAGTTTTTTTTTTAACTATAATAGGTTCGCACTTGACCACCATCTCGCCTGATGTTAAGCGATGATGAGATCTACGATGGAGCGTGCTTACCTAGAAAAAACCGATTCACTCTCGATTTGAAGACACCAAGAATTGACACGATGAAATGTAATAAAAATCGATGAAAATGTATATATGTCACAAATACATATATAAATTATAGATAGTTTTTAGCAAAATTTTAAGTTATGCTATTTTGTATATTAGCGGCTGACAAGAGGTGAACGAACTTTATTGCCAATCTATCTGGTACGTAGTTACTAAAATACGAGTAAATACCGAAGCAACAATGAAACCGACACGACCATCATCAACTTCTTAAATGTGAATAAAACGAATGAAAGTATTACTGGTATTGCAACACTTCCCAAGGCAGACTTGGCAGATGGATCAGTTCGGGCTGAGCGGTATATTATTGGAGAGGCCAAGTCCAGCAGTGGACGAATGAGTGCTGATTCTGACGGGTAAAAAGTGTGAGAGTAAGCGTACGGTGTCGACTGCTTCCACCATCGTGTGCACGTCGAGGTCGCGGCGCGGGGGCGCGGCCGCGCGCGCGACCGCCCGGCGCGCGCATCAGCGGGCGACGCACGCTGGGGACAGTAAATAACAACATCAGCCGTTTCCGAGATATACCTACAAGAATTGCTCGTTTAAAGGTATAAGATTAGTGTGATTAGTGTGTTATTAATATTACAATACTAGATGCCCGCCCCGGCTTCGCCCGTGGTATATTATATCCCACTCATCAGGATCCCGTACATATCCAACGGTGAAAGAATGACTGAAATCGGTTCACTCATTCCTGAGAATATCGCTTTCAAACAAAACACCTCTTCAGCAACCTGCTACGCCACCTGTCGGAAATTGGTCGTACCAACTCAGATTTAGAAAAAAAAATTAGCAAAGGTTTATATTCGAGGCACAGATTACTGAAATTCAATGACGCAATCTTTGACACATGCTGTCATGTGTCATGTCAAAGCACGAAACGTACGAAAACTCTCAAAAGGGGAATATTTTTTCCCGATTTTGTTACATTCTTGTTTCATGCTCCGCTTCAATTAATAGTAGAGTTATTTTCTATAGCCTAAAGCCTTCCTCGATAAATAGACTATCCAATAGAAAAATAATCTTTCAATTCGGCCCAGTACTTCCCCGAGATCCTAGCGTTCAAGCAAACAAACAAACAAACTCTTCAGCTTTATAATGTTAGTATAGATTAGTGTGATAATTAAATAAAATAGGTAATACACATTAAGATTAAGATAAAGCCGAGAAAGTTGTATAAGAAGTCATTAGACAAAACGTTCAAATTGATAGTAATTGCTGGAAATTGACGGGTCAATAATCACGTGACCTGTCATAGAGAAAACGTCCAGTTGACACGTGTATGTATTATTAATGATTTGGAGTCTTCGTGTTCCAATAGCTGCGTATCACTGTGCTGTTATGTGTCAGGCATGTTGCTTACCATCAGGCACATGTCCTGATCTTTTCGTCACTCCTTATTTAAAAAAAAAAAATCTGAAGTATAACATCTGATGAAACACAAGACGTTGGCGAAATTGTGCTCACCAAACATTTATCTCACACAAATATATATCACGACCAAATAGAAGCCAGAAATGAATCGAAGATGAAGAATCAGATGACATAAATAAAAACCAGAAATTAATAGAAGATGAGGAAGAAGAAGATTTTAATCAGCTGACTATTATTTAATTTTTTTTTGATTTATAAATTAAGACTAACAAATTGTCTTGCCAGACATATTGCATGCCTCTCGCAGAGGTCAGTTTGTATGGGGCAACTTTTAAAATGTTTTGTATCATCTAATCTTACCTACAAACAGCAATAAAGATTTTTGTATTTGTTTGTATATTTGTATTTGAAGTTTTCAATTTGTATTCAAATGAAACTTTTATATCATCGCCTCAAACCACCATTCGTCAATCTATTGCATGTCGCGAGACAGTCGGCCGCGGTGTAGGGGCAAAGTGAAAGGGGTTGATAGATAAACCGAGGCCAATATGGCGACGTTATCGTTAAGTTACTTAACTTACTTAAATCGAATTTATTATTCCAAAAATGTTTACAATGCGAAAAAAGTTTAACTTTTACCGTGGTTTCATAAAACAACACAATTCTTTTTTTTTTCAAGTAAAAACTTTCACATATTCCACTGCTGTGAATTGAGCTCAAGCGTCAAGAAATAATGAAAGAAATAATTAAGCGCTGTGCAATGTTTACGAGGCATTACCTAATTCTAACAGTTAAAGTTGTCAAATTTGCAAACTTACATCTTCTTCTTTTCGGGAGATTTTTCAGGTCGAGTCTTGGCGACGGCCGTCGCACTCGGAGACGGATGGCCTTTGGCGGCGCCACTGTAGACGATAACGATCTTTTATGATAGCACAACATAACGAAAAACTACGATTCTATGGTAGTTGCCAACGTTGAAAGTTATCATTGAGCAATAACAAATGAAGATATTAAAAACATAAATGGTTTTTGAGGATAATCCCACAAAACCGATTTTGTCGAAGAGATCGGAGTGACGAAAAATATAGTTGGGCGGTTAATTGTGGCTGTGAGTTTACTGGAATTGCTAGTTTAAAGGTGTTGGTCAAAAGAATCTGTAAGTATTGATCCGTTTGGTATTGAAATATTGGATAGTTTTGACCCTTATCGCTCTAAAAAACTTAGTATAACACCTAAAAATATGTTCCCAAATGGCATCCTTAACATGGCCTCGCGAGTCACCCGCGAACATGGTGCATGATATGTTAAATTATGTACTGAATATACTTGATTTCTGATATGAATCGAACGTACACAACGGCACGACGTGATAGTACTGCCTACGACAGAACAAAGTCAAAGTACTTTATTCATAAATATACAATTTACACGTCAATTAATAAAAAATATAAACGAAAGAAAGAGCATACAAACCTTTTCAAAGTTTGAAATTACCACTTTACTGTATTATAATTATTATTGTACAGAAAACTGTCAAGCATTATACGAGTATAATATGTTTTTATTACAATTGTGCTGATCCACGTCAAATTTATTTCTTTCCATTTTTACATAAACTTTGCAATGACTCTCTAAAAATTCGATATAACTATAAAAACTTTGATCGAACTCGAACGAAAAGTTTGAACTGTGGGTAAAACGTTTGAACTCAGGGTGTGTTTATTTACAAAAGTGTCAAGTCAGTGATATAACAGTTCATATGAAACCACTTCCATAAATTCCTTGTACGCGTTATGCCCGAGCAACTCGAGGCTAGTTTAAACCGACTAGCGTTGCACAGCGTTGTCTACACGAAACTAACTTTTTGTAGTGGTAGGACTCTTTTGTAGTGGTACGTTCCATTACAGGTGTAACAGACGTAGGGTATAGGTCTGCCAAGCTGAAATGGGAGTGGGCGGGTCATGTGGCCAGAATGCACCCCGATCGGTGGGCCAGGGTTTCTACGCAGTGGACGCCATCGGCCAGTCGACCCCAGGGTCGTCCTCCAACGCGATGGAAGGACGAGCTCGGAGCGTTTAAACATGATTGGCCGATGGTAGCTCAGGACCGGATAAAGTGGAGGGGAATTGGGGGAGACCTTTGCCCAGCAGTGGGACAGTTGAGGTTAAATAAAAAAAAAAAAAAAGGACTCTTGGCAGAGTCTGCCTGGGGAAGTACCACACCTTTGCCAGTTATTCTACCGCCAAGCAGTAATGTGCAAACATTACTGTGTTCCGGTTTAAAGGGCAATGTTTCCAGAGAAATTACAGGGCTTAGAGATATAAGATCTTAGACCTCTGGGTGACGAGCGCAGTGCAGTGCTAGGTAACGATTTGGACTCTTCTTGTTCCAATAGCTGCGTGTCACTGTGCTGTTATGTGGCAGGCATGTTGCTTACCATCAGGCACATGTCCTGATCGTCTCGTCACTAGCTTGCTATCCTAGCTCAAAAAACTACCCTCGTGTGGCTCAGGCAGTATCCTGGTCTATCGGTGCAAATGCTCTAGATATTCCCCCTAGAAAATCAAGGTGAAATGACCTAAAGTGGTCCTCCCGCGAGGTGGAGGGCTTGGAGTGCAGGCTGATCCGCAGCGTGTCCAGGGAGTACATGGAGAGGCGAGCGTCCGTGCCCTTGCCTGGAACCGAACACACCACATTCACGGCTTTACGATGGAATTAGATACATAGATAGAGGGCTCTATACAATAAATAAATGTTGGTGGACGATTCACTCACAACACCATCTGACCCCAAACTAAGCAAAGCTTGTGTGATGGCAGCCAAATAGCTGATATAATACTTATATAGTTTTAAATACATACTTATTATACATAGAAACACCCAGACACAGTGCAAACATTTGAATTCATCACACAAGTTTTTGCACTGGGTGGGGATCGAACCCACGACCATCGGCTTCGCAGGCAGAGCTACTACCAACTAAGCCACTAGGGCAGTCAATTCAATTCATTTATTTCGAACCTTAGGCATCTTTGAAACACTTGGTAACGTTAATTGTTCTTGGGTATGGCTTAGTTGGTAGTATGTCTGCCTGCGAACCTGTGGGCCGTGGGTTCGATCTCCACCCAGTGCAGTTTATGTGTTGAATTCAAATATTTGTACTGTGCCTGGCTGTTTTCTATGTATAATAAATATGTATTTAAAAATATATACGTATTATATCAGCTATCTGGCTTCCATATTACAAGCTTTGCTTAGTTTGGGGTCAGATGGTGTTGTGAGTGAAATGTCCACTATCATTAAATTAAATTATATCAAATCGCATCTAATTAAACGGCTGTAAAATGGCATTGTCAGTAAATAAATAGCGGCTGTTAAGTAAAATTCATGTCTAACAATGTTCGTAAGTTTTATTTTGTAGATTTTAATAAATAGTTTTCTTATCTTTAAAATAGGTATTTTGTTGACACAACAATAGAATAAGATGCACAAGAAGAACTCAAAGGATACTCAACTTTAAAACTTGTGCTACAAGTTCGCGACTTTTTCGATAAAAGCGATCAAAACAAAACCAGTTTTAAGGCATCAATACAAATTAGACTATCAATTGAAATTAAAAAAAATAAATTCAAAGCCGATAGAGAATCCTTGCTGAGTCCAGCTGGTGCCACACGTTGGCTAGTAGTTATTCAACTGTCAAGCAGTAATGCGACAGCTCTTTGTTCCGGTTTGAAGGCCAATGTTTCCAGAGAAATTACAGGACATTTAGATAAGATTAATACAATACAAATTTCCTTCGATTTTTGTTAAGACCAAAAAATAAAATGTTTGAAAAGGAAATACACTCACTCGACAAAGCCTTGGCTCCGGTTTTGGAGTAAGGCAAGTTTCTTTTGGATTTCTTGTTCATTGTCGATAATGGCGAGGTCTTGACGCTCTGGAAGTCATGTGAAAAAGTTGTAATGAAGTATTCTGATTTAAATTATATCTTATATCACTAAAGTAATGAGAGGATCTTCTTAGCATTCCATGGATTCACCGTGCGGGTGCCGGGTCCATCGTGAGGCAGAGAGAGAAAACCCGAGTAGTTCCCGAGACCTGTGACTCGGGCGTAGGTTTAAGGGGCCCCTTTCTGACGTACATCAACACTCACCTTCACCACTCGTTTTTCTCTCCCTGCCCAGCCAAATCTGATATGAGCCTACTAGTGCAGCTTTAGATACTCGTTCTAGTATAGAACTTACTGCACTTCTGGATAAGCCAAGCTTCAAGGTTCTAGCGTGCTAACTAAACCGTATCTTTACTGGCCTAATCAATTGAAGGGAGGCAAAGTTAGAAGAAGTAAGTTGAGGTGAGGTGAAGTGAGTTATGTTGAGTTTGGTGGTAGTGAGCGGAGATGTAGTAAGGTGAGCAAAGGGGAGTTGAAGTGAGTTGAGGTGTAGTTAGATGAGCAAAAGAGAGTTGAAGTCTAGTGGAAGTGAGTGGAGATATACGAGAGATGAGCAACTGAGAGTTGAAGTTTAGTGGCAGTGATTGGAGATATGGTGAGATGGTCAAAGGAAAGTGGAAGTTTAGTGGAAGTGAGTTAAGGTGTAGTTAAATAAGCAAAATAGAAATTAAGCTTAGTGGAAGTGAGTGGAGATATAGTGAGATGAGCAGAAGAGAGTTGAAGTTTAGTGGAAGTGAGTGGAGATATAGTGAGATGAGTAGAAGATAGTTGAATTTTAGTGGAAGTGAGTGGAGATATAGTGAGATGAGCAGAAGAGAGTTGAAGTTTAGTGGAAGTGAGTGGAGATATAGTGAGATGAGCAGAAGATAGTTGAAGTTTAGTGGAAGTGAGTGGAGATATAGTGAGATGAGCAGAAGAGAGTTGAAGTTTAGTGGAAGTGAGTGGAGATATAGTGAGATGAGCAGAAGATAGTTGAAGTTTAGTGGAAGTGAGTGGAGATATAGTGAGATGAGCAGAAGATAGTTGAAGTTTAGTGGAAGTGAGTGGAGATATAGTGAGACGAGCAGAAGATAGTTGAAGTTTAGTGGAAGTGAGTTGACGTGAAGTTAGATGAGCAAAGGAGAGTGGAAGTTTAGTGAATATTAGTTATAGTGTATTGAAGTAAGGTAAGTTGGAGGTGCGTGGCTCGGGTACCACGTAGTGGGAACTCTGGGCATCACACGACAACTTGCCTCGTTGGCAAGGGTCAGAGCCGTTGGAGTAACCCTGCGACCCTGGCCCCTGGTCATGCAGAAGAAATCTGTGGGGGTTATAGTCGGTGCGGCACCATGTCTGAACGACAAAAGTTGTACAAAGATGATACTTTTTAAATAGAAAACAAATAGCAAAAACTACAAAGATTCTTTAAAGCCAAAACAAATTTTTGAACGCCAAAAAATGTTATGTCTTCTAAGACCTTTCCCGCTGCGTGTTACGTACGTTGTTAGTGACGTAGTCTCCGTTGGTGACGTCGGACGGGCCGAGGCAGTCTGCCACACGGCGCGAGTACTCGCTCGTCGCGGCGTCTAGCTTGTCGCACGTCTGAAGCAGCTCCTACACACGTTTAGACTAGTGTCCGACCGAAACTGTTTTTCCGGCCGAAACCGAAACCGAAACCGAATGTTCGGCCGTGGCTTCAGTTTCGGCCGAAACCGAAACCGAAACCGAAACTCACGTGGTCAAGTATATAATTTATTAAAATACTGAAATTTGGTGCATTTTACCTATTATTTTGCCTTAATTAGGGCATGAAATGGAAACACAATATATTAAGATCGTTGTAATCATTTATTGAATATAAAATAAAAACATATTAATAACATTTTTAATAATTTTTCAAATTAAGTTCTCTGTCAAATCAGTCGTCTACCTAAATCAAGATCAGAAAGTAAGTAGAATGAAAGCGAAAAATGAAATGTTTTATTAGTCGGGGATTTCCTTGTTAACCGGATAGATAAGAAATCAGTAAGAAGTCTTGTAAGTCCTTACAAGTTCTGATAGATGGCTCTAGTTTTCACTATTTTATAATAGCAATATTATAATCTCGTACTTATTTGTACGAAGTTAATTAATAGTGTCCTCGTACCTCATACGAAAGACTACAAATCTCGTATTTGTACGAGGAACCTCGTACGGTTGGCATCGCTGGTTGCTACAGAACTATCCGAACAGCGCACGATAATTCCCGAAAAGCGCCGACAGCGTCCGTCAAAGCGTTGCCACGGAAAACAAAGTTAGGCGATCGCGAACGTGTTTGAACTTGTTAAGTTTCGGTTTCGGCAAAAGTTTCGGCCGATTTTGGCCGAAACCGAAATTGTGGCCGAAACTTGATTTTTGGCCGAAACTCGGCCGAAACCGAAACCGAAACCGAACTTTCGGTCGGACACTAGTTTAGACATAAACACTGTACATTTTTTATTGGCTGACATTTCGCACATAATACCATCTGACCCCAAACTAAGCAAAGCTTGTACTATGGAAGCCAGATAGCTAATATATTTACTTATATATTTATAAATACATACTAGCGGCCAGTTCCGGCTTCGCTCGGATATTGTCACATAAAGCCCATTAATCGAAATAAAAACTATCCTATCTCTCAAGTTGGATCTAACTGCACATGGTGTGCGAATTTTATTACAATCGGTTAAGTGGTTTAGGAGTCCATTGAGGACAAACATTGTGACACGAGATTTATAAATATTAAGATTTATTATACATCGAAAACACCCAGGCACAGTACAAATGTTTGTATTCATCACACAAAAATATTTGCACTGGGTGGGGATCGAACCCACGACCCCCGGCTTCGCAGGCAGACTTACTACCAACTAAGTCAACAGGCCAGCCACCAAAGATACGTGTACAGTAGTATGATGATTAGGTCAAAAATATATCATTCTTATTGTTAGTCTACCAGGTAGACTACCTATTATGGAGAAATATGTCACACGTGTCTTTGTTCTGTCGAATCTATACTAATATTATAAAGCTGAAGAGTTTGTTTGTTTGTTTGAACGCTAGGATCTCGGGAAGTACTGGCCCGGATTGAAAGATTCTTTTTCTATTGGATAGTCCATTTATCGAGGAAGGCTATATGCTATAGAAAATGACGCTAATATAATAATAGAAGCGGAGCATGAATCAAGAATGTAACAAAATCGGGAAAAAATATTCCTTTGAGAGTTTTCGTACGTTTCGTGCTTTGACATGACACATGACAGCATGTGTCTAACATTGCGTCATTGAATATCCCAGATTACATACCTCTTGAATATAAACCTTTGCTAATCAATTTTTTTTTTCTAAATCTGAGTTGGTACAAGCAATTACCGACAGGTGGCGTAGCAGGTAGCTAAAGAGGTGTTTTGTTTGAAAGCGATATTCTCAGGAATGGTTGAGCCGATTTCAGTCATTCTTTCACCGTTGTATATGTACGGGATCCTGATGAGTGCTATATAATGTACCACGGGCAACGTTGGGGCGGATAATCGCCAAAGACATAATAAATGTTTAGATCATCAAAGTTCGGGTTTTTTCGGAGAGTTCCGGTTGTGACGTCACGTCTTCGCAAAAATGCAGTGACGTCACTCAAAACTGCTAATCATCATATCTTTGTATGATTTTTTTGTGAAACAAAAGAAAAATAATACATATGTAAAAGATACACAAATACAACTTTTTTTAAGTGAAATCTTTTTCTGGCGCACCACACACAGATATTTAGTGGGCAAGGAATTGAGTTCAAGCGTCACGCTATTAAATTAAAGAAACCTTCGGGTGAACTCTAAACTATGGGCCATGGATTTTTAGATGGCGCATGCTTAGAAGACTTATTTAGATTACAACGCTTTGAAGACATAATGTTTATAATGTACAGGACTTAATCACGATTTAATTCATTGTTTAAATACCTCGACGTTTCGGCAGCGTTACAACCGCCGTGGTTATGAGAAGACTGAAAAAAATTGCGGGTCGTCTCATTGCGAAATGAGGGGATCTAGATCTACCCTCATTTGGTCTTCGAAAATCGCAGGGTTACCACCACGACACACAACACTAACCGTATCACCAGGCTTCTCCGAACTCACTCCGCGATGCGTACATTTATTTATGACTGGATTCCACGACGCCGATAACCGAAAACCATCCTCCCGGTTGAAATTACGATGTTTTTTAATTTCTAAGGCTTCCCGAACTATTCTTGCGTAGTAATGACGTTCGGTGGAGAGAATCTTCGGGTCGTGGAGCTCGATCCAATGACCAGTTCCCGCATCAATCAAATGCTCAGCAATCGCAGATTTCTGTGTCTGGCGATTTTTTACAGCGGCGATGTGTTCTTTGATCCTTTCAGCAATTGTACGCTTAGTTTGACCAATATAAGAACTACCACAGCTGCAGTCGACCTTATACACACCTGGGAGTCTGAAATGGAATCACGTCTTTCGGCTTTGAAGACGCTTTGAAGATTCCAGACTAGCAACGCCCTCCGGTTTCAGCCTCGTGGTTTCCAAAGTGAGCTATAAAATTCTGAGTTACAAGTTTTCACTCCTATCGGCAGTTCTTATGACTACAATTTCGTTTTATATTATAGGTTGCTACAGTAGACAGCACGTACGTCTTGATAGAGGCGGCTGAGCGCGGGCGGCGCGCGCGGCGCGGGCAGGGCGCCGCACAGCGCGCTGCCCGCGCGCACGAGCGCGGCGAGCGCGCCCAGTGCGCGCGCGCACTCCTGCAGGCACCACGTGGCCGGGAACGACGCGTGGAACACCTACAACACGTACACCCATGTCAGCCAATCTGCACTTTGATGCCTTAATTCGCAAAACGAATAACTCCGTAGAAAAAAAACCAAGGGGCTTCTAAAAACTTAATAAAAAAATTAAAGCACCAAAACAAAAAACAAAAATTCGTTTGGAAGTCGTGTTTCTTATTAAACTAATAAATACTTTTAAAAATGACATACCAGTTACGCAAATAGATTTTTGGGGTGATTTAATGTGTGCCAAATTTTCTACTACGGAGTTATTCGTTGAGCGAATTTAGGTACCGACTTATAAAAACATCACCTCGTTGGAATACTATTAAAAACACGGTCTTGTAGATATATTGAATTAAACAATTCTAGAATCCATACATCTCTATATATAAAAATGTTATGTTGGTTTGTGTACGCTTCAAAAACTCAAAAAGTTCTGCACCGATCGAATTGAAATTTTAGAATGATATATAATCGGCATCAAGGATTGTTTTTATCAAATTTTTGCATCACAATGTGCCACAACAAAGCGTGGCTGGGTACAGCTAGTTAATGTTATGACCCGCATTTTAGTCAATCCTAATTCTGGGATGCCAGGGCATTCCTTGTTCTTCTATTCCGAGAGCTGGTAGCAATATTTGGGGAGGTAATTGAGGGAAGCAGATAACTTGTCACAAACCCCGTTGCCCCGCTGCTCACCAGACATGGTCTGCACCTCCGTGTTGGGGAACAGGAGAGGTTTGAGACAAGTTTTCAATGTAGGTAATTTTCAAGAATTGCTACCATCTCTCGGAACAGAAGATCAATGGCCTGGCATCCCAGAATCAGGATTGGCTGAAATACGGGTCTTTGATAGAGTAAGATATCCAAGATTTTTTTTATTTTTGTATTTTGTATTTGTATTTGTAAAACTTTGATGAAAAAATATGGTGGTGCGAAGGACCGCCGGGTCATAAAATGAAGTCTCCTAGTGGTATGTTCCCAGTCGCCCCCGCGGCAATTGCTACCAGAGGCAAATAGGAATAAAAGATCATGCATCGCCAATGGAATTTCGTGTTCGGAGTCACTGAAAATGTTACAGAAGGCTTACGGTGACTCGGTGAATTTTAAATATTAAGTAGGTATTCCAAGAATATATAAAAAATCAACATATGTATGGGTGTTCCAACGTTAATAATTGACCATAATAAAGAAAAATCGGTAATGAATATGAATAGCCTTGTTTATAATACATATACTATGTATTACTTTTCTAATTTAATTACTGTCTTTAATATTCTGATTATTATCAGATACAAAACACCAGTTTAAATGTTTAATTTTAACATGTTTCGTTTATCGAAAGGATATCTTATATAGGATAAGTTGTCTCATTTAATTTCATAAGTTGCATCCTTTTATACTCTACGACGGAGAAAGCAATGTACAACGAAATTGAAGTGTGGGCAATGACTTCCCAGTCGCCGCCGGTGGCGACTGGGAATTTTTATTCCCATTTGCCTCCGGTGGCAACAGCCGCGGGGGCGACTGGGAACATGCCCTCCTAGCCGTGGCTGGCGGCTGGGTGAACCCCAAAGCATACCTGAAACGCCTGCAGCGTGTTCTGGTGCAGCGACACGACGCGCAGCATCTGCGACTGGAACTGCGTGTGCTGCGCCAGCGGCAGCGCCCGCGACACCTGCCGCCTGAGGCTGTCCATCTGCCACGACGGGAATCTAACATTATAACTTACTCCAATACTATCTGATCCCGCATTTAGATAAATGAAATAAATAAAAAATATATAATAATGTATAAATAAATGTCTAATTAGTCCGTCAGCTAAATTATGGAAAAATATGGAGCCAGTATTTATTATTTAATCATATTATTAAAAACCGACTAAGGTTTAGATTACAAACTTCCGGAAGTTGTGACGCCACGTCTTCATAAAAATTGTACACTTCTAAACACTGCACTGACTTATACTTACACAAAGCTACATCATTTTTTGCTTGTGAACAAAAGAAGTAACTGACGCACAATTTTTTTTTAATCACCATGCAAGTCAGTGGGATTCGGTTTCATACAAAACATTCATCATCATTATCATTTTTAACCTATATCCACTGCTCGGTATAGGCCTCTTCACCCCTATGCTATTGATCTTGGCATAGATTAATTGGATTTAGACCTAGTAGGCCACACTGATAATAGACCTAGTAGACCTAGCAGACCACACAAGCAGTAGATCTAGTAGACCACATTGGCAGTAGACCTAGTAGACCATACCAGCAGTAGACCTAGAAGACTACACTGGCAGTAGATCAAGTAGATCACACTGGCAGTAGATCAAGTAGATCACACTGGCAGTAGACCTAGTAGACCACACTGACTGTAGACCTAGTAGACCACACTGGCAGTAGACCTAGTAGACCATACAAGCAGTAGACCTAGAAGACTACACTGGCAGTAGATCAAGTAGATCACACTGACAGTAGACCTAGTAGACCACACTGACTGTAGACCTAGTAGACCACACTGGCAGTAGACCTAGTAGACCATACAAGCAGTAGACCTAGAAGACTACACTGGCAGTAGATCAAGTAGATCACACTGACAGTAGACCTAGTAGACCATACAAACAGTAGACCTAGAAGACTACACTGGCAGTAGATCAAGTAGATCACACTGACAGTAGACCTAGTAGACCATACAAGCAGTAGACCTAGAAGACTACACTGGCAGTAGATCAAGTAGATCACACTGACAGTAGACCTAGTAGACCATACAAGCAGTAGACCTAGAAGACTACACTGGCAGTAGATCAAGTAGATCACATTGACAGTAGACCTAGTAGACCATACAAGCAGTAGACCTAGAAGACTACACTGGCAGTAGATCAAGTAGATCACACTGACAGTAGACCTAGTAGACCACACTGACTGTAGACCTAGTAGAACTCACTGACTGTAGACCTAGTAGACCATACAAGCAGTAGACCTAGAAGACTACACTGGCAGTAGATCAAGTAGATCACACTGACAGTAGACCTAGTAGACCATACAAGCAGTAGACCTAGAAGACTACACTGGCAGTAGATCAAGTAGATCACACTCCTAGTAGACCATACAAGCAGCAGACCTAGAAGACTACACTGGCAGTAGATCAAGTAGATCACACTGACAGTAGACCTAGTAGACCATACAAGCAGTAGACCTAGAAGACTACACTGGCAGTAGATCAAGTAGATCACACTGACAGTAGACCTAGTAGACCACACTGACTGTAGACCTAGTAGACCACACTGGCAGTAGACCTAGTAGACCATACAAGCAGTAGACCTAGAAGACTACACTGGCAGTAGATCAAGTAGATCACACTGACAGTAGACCTAGTAGACCACACTGACTGTAGACCTAGTAGACCACACTGGCAGTAGACCTAGTAGACCATACAAGCAGTAGACCTAGAAGACTACACTGGCAGTAGATCAAGTAGATCACACTGGCAGTAGACCTAGTAGACCACACTGACAGTAGATCTAGTAGAACACACTGGCAGTAGACCTAGTAGACCATACCAGCAGTAGACCTAGAAGACTACACTGGCAGTAGATCAAGTAGATCACACTGGCAGTAGACCTAGTAGACCACACTGGCAGTAGACCTAGTAGACCACACTGGCAGTAGACCTAGTAGACCACACTGGCAGTAAATCAAGTAGATAACACTGGCAGTAGACCTAGTAGACCACACTGGCAGTAGACCTAGTAGACCACACTGGCAGTAGACCTAGTAGACCACACTGGCAGTAGATCAAGTAGATAACACTGGCAGTAGACCTAGTAGACCACACTGACAGTAGACCTAGTAGACCACACTGACAGTAGACCTAGTAGACCACACTGGCAGTAGACCTAGTAGACCACACTGGCAGTAGACCTAGTAGACCACACTGACAGTAGACCTAGTAGACCACACTGACAGTAGACCTAGTAGACCACACTGACAGTAGACCTAGTAGACCACACTGGCAGTAGACCTAGTAGACCACACTGGCAGTAGACCTAGTAGACCACACTGACAGCAGATCTATCAAAGACACATCGTAACAAACACAGCAGCAGTAGAGTCAGTACCGCAGTAGACCGACCTGTCTCTGCAGCTGGTACATGTATATCCTGTTGAAGCGCGCGCAGAACTCGGCGGCGCGGCGGCAGCGGCGCGACAGCTCCGCGCGGTCCGCCGATGCCACGTTCTGAGCGTCCAGGGACGCCCTACGACAACAATAATAGTATCATAATAACATAATCTTTGCCAGTTTTTCTACCGCCAAGCAGTAATGTGCAAACATTATTGTGATCCGGTTTGAAGGGCAGTTTCCAGAGAAATTACAGGGCTTAGAGATATAACATCTTCGATATCCGGGTGACGAGCCCAATGCAGTGCTAGGTAATGATTTGGACTCTTCATGTTCCAATAGCTGCGTGTAACTGTGCTGTTATGTGGCAAGCATGGTGCTTACCATCAGGCACATGTCCTGATCGTCTCGTCACTCTTCATAAAAAAAAAAAACAATCATAGTTCTTTTTATTTTTTTTATGATAGACGATCACATAAAGCTCCCCACAGTACTTTTTTGAAGTGAAAACTTCTTATAGCGCGCCACAGACAGATATTTTGTGCCCTATGAATTGAACTCTAGCGTTACGCTCGGGAATGATAGGAAATCTTCGGGTAAACTCGGGACCATTGGCCATATATAAATCTGTCAGCATTCCCATTGATGGTATAGAACTGCGTTTAGCATTTCTAGATGGCTATGACCATGGCCACACCTTCCGGTTTCACGTTCTTCGGTTTCCGTAGTTTCCAAAGTAAACCATCAAATTCTGAGTTTATAAGTTTCCATTTCTATCGGCAACCTAGTGCCATTTTTTTTTAATTTAAAATTTTGCGGCTTCACAGACTCCGGAGTCCGGGACCTTTGTCATTTGAGTTTTTTTACATATTGGATTAGGAAAAAAAAGGAACATCTATATATATATAAAACTCAAAGGTGACTGACTGACTGACTGACTGACTGACTGACATAGTGATCTATCAACGCACAGCCCAAACCACTGGAGGGATCAGGCTGAAATTTGGCACACAAGTAGATGTTATGACGTAGGCATCCGCTAAGAAAGGATTTTGATAAATTCTACCGCCAAGAGGGTGAAATAGGGGATGAATTATTGTATGAAACTTTTTATTCCTTAGATATATTGGCATGAAATTTCATAAAAATTGAGTTTAGCTAAAATCATGAGACACGTATTACAGCGTTTGACAAAATTCAACCTCCAAGGGATGAAATAAGGGATGAAAGTTTGTATAGAAACTTTTTATTCCATGGACATATTTACATCAAATTTCTTAGGTACTTAGTACTGCCAAAATAATGAGAGTTTGACAGAATTCAACCCTCCAAGGGATGAAATAAGGGATGAAAGTTTGTATAAAAACTTTTTATTCCTTGGACATATTTACATTAAATTTCTTAGGTACTTAGTACGGCCAAAATAATGAGCTATGTAGTACTTTTTTCAAAATTCGTCCCCTAAGAGTGTTAGACAAGGGATGAAAGTTTTATATTAACGCACAGGACGAAACCTTAGGACACACTTTAAATTTCACATATATTATTTTTTATAGCGTACGTAGCCACTAAGGAAGATTTCTCTAAATTCAACCCCTAAAGCGATGAATTAGGGGATGAACGATTGCATGAAACTTTTATTCCTTGGACATATTTGCATGAAATCCTACTTCCTACTCATATTATAAATCTCAATGTATGAATGTTTGGATGTTTGTTGCTCAATCACGCTCAAACGGCTCAACAGATCGAGCTGAAACTTAGTACACAGATAGCTTATAGTCTGGAATAACACATAGGCTTATTTTATCCCGAAATCATGCACGGTTCCTTAGGGATCAAGTATAAATAAATGTAAGATCGGAACGCCTAACTCGATCCTAACTCGAGCCTAGATCGATTTTGTTGCAATTGAAACACAGATTTAAACATCAAAATAAAACAGGCTATTTACTGTCCGAAAACATACACAGTTCCTAAAGGATCAAGTATACATTTAATATCGGAACGCCTTATTAGATTTTGTTGCAATTTGAAACACAAATAGTTCTTAGTCTGAAATCCTATCCTACTAATAATATTATAATACGCTACGTATTACGTTACGTTTACGTTACGTTACGTTTACGTTACGTTTACGTTACGTTTACGTTACGTTTACGTTACGTTTACGTTACGTTTACGTTACGTTTACGTTACGTTACGTTACGTTACGTTACGTTTACGTTACGTTTACGTTACGTTTACGTTACGTTTACGTTACGTTTACGTTACGTTTACGTTACGTTTACGTTACGTTTACGTTACGTTTACGTTACGTTTACGTTACGTTTACGTTACGTTACGTTACGTTACGTTTACGTTACGTTACGTTACGTTTACGTTACGTTACGTTTACGTTACGTTTACGTTACGTTTACGTTACGTTTACGTTACGTTACGTTACGTTTACGTTACGTTTACGTTTACGTTACGTTTACGTTACGTTTACGTTACGTTTACGTTACGTTACGTTACGTTTACGTTACGTTACGTTTACGTTACGTTTACGTTACGTTTACGTTACGTTTACGTTACGTTTACGTTACGTTTACGTTACGTTTACGTTACGTTTACGTTACGTTTACGTTACGTTACGTTACGTTACGTTTACGTTACGTTACGTTACGTTACGTTACGTTACGTTACGTTACGTTACGTTACGTTACGTTACGTTTACGTTTACGTTACGTTTACGTTTACGTTACGTTTTTACGTTTACGTTACGTTTACGTTACGTTTACGTTACGTTTACGTTACGTTTACGTTACGTTTACGTTACGTTTACGTTACGTTACGTTTACGTTTACGTTACGTTACGTTTTACGTTACGTTACGTTTACGTTACGTTTACGTTACGTTTACGTTACGTTTACGTTACGTTACGTTTACGTTACGTTTTTACGTTACGTTTACGTTACGTTACGTTTTTACGTTACGTTTACGTTACGTTTACGTTACGTTTACGTTACGTTTACGTTACGTTTACGTTACGTTTACGTTACGTTTACGTTACGTTTACGTTACGTTTACGTTACGTTTACGTTTTACGTTACGTTTACGTTACGTTTACGTTACGTTTACGTTACGTTTACGTTACGTTTACGTTACGTTTACGTTACGTTTACGTTACGTTTACGTTACGTTTACGTTACGTTTACGTTACGTTTACGTTACGTTTACGTTACGTTTACGTTACGTTTACGTTACGTTTACGTTACGTTTACGTTACGTTTACGTTACGTTTACGTTACGTTTACGTTACGTTTACGTTACGTTTACGTTACGTTTACGTTACGTTTACGTTACGTTTACGTTACGTTTACGTTACGTTTACGTTACGTTTACGTTACGTTTACGTTACGTTTACGTTACGTTTACGTTACGTTTACGTTTACGTTACGTTTACGTTACGTTACGTTTACGTTACGTTTACGTTACGTTTACGTTACGTTTACGTTACGTTTACGTTACGTTACGTTTACGTTACGTTTACGTTACGTTTACGTTACGTTTACGTTACGTTTACGTTACGTTACGTTTACGTTACGTTTACGTTACGTTTACGTTACGTTTACGTTACGTTTACGTTACGTTTACGTTACGTTTACGTTACGTTTACGTTACGTTTACGTTACGTTTACGTTACGTTTACGTTACGTTTACGTTACGTTTACGTTACGTTTACGTTTAGTTTACGTTACGTTTACGTTACGTTTACGTTACGTTTACGTTACGTTTACGTTACGTTTACGTTACGTTTACGTTACGTTTACGTTACGTTTACGTTACGTTACGTTACGTTTACGTTACGTTTACGTTACGTTTACGTTTACGTTTACGTTACGTTTTACGTTTACGTTACGTTACGTTTACGTTACGTTTACGTTACGTTTACGTTACGTTTACGTTACGTTTACGTTACGTTTACGTTACGTTTACGTTACGTTTACGTTACGTTTACGTTACGTTTACGTTACGTTTACGTTACGTTTACGTTTACGTTACGTTTACGTTACGTTACGTTTACGTTACGTTTACGTTACGTTTACGTTACGTTACGTTTTTACGTTTACGTTTTACGTTTACGTTACGTTTACGTTACGTTTACGTTACGTTTACGTTTACGTTACGTTTTTACGTTACGTTACGTTACGTTACGTTACGTTACGTTTACGTTACGTTTACGTTACGTTTACGTTACGTTTACGTTACGTTTACGTTACGTTTACGTTACGTTACGTTACGTTTACGTTACGTTTACGTTACGTTTACGTTACGTTACGTTTTACGTTACGTTACGTTTACGTTACGTTTACGTTTTACGTTACGTTACGTTTACGTTACGTTTACGTTACGTTTACGTTACGTTTACGTTACGTTTACGTTACGTTTACGTTACGTTACGAAACAGAACTCAACACAACACAATACAACATAAGACAACATAGCATAACATAACGACGATGAACACGAAATATTTTAAGGTATTTTGTATGCCAGCCGGTTTTGGCGACATAAGGCACATAATTATACTCTGAATCGGCATATAGTTGACTAAAACTCTGCCGACGTTACTAATTTGGCAAAATTATTGTTTTTGTAAGAATTCACATAAGTTATGTTTGTATGGTAAAGAGTGAAATATACAAACACCCCGTAGTTACTATAAGAACTATAACAAACAAAGTAAGACAACAACTCTACATTTTTACCATTTTTTGAAAGCTATGAATTTACACACAAAACAAATCAAAATTCTACGCGGACGAAGTCGCGGGTAACAGCTAGTAGAATAATAAGAGTAGGGAACATTTTCAACCTAATTCTGGAGCTCTTTGGTACGAAATCGCGTCCCGCTGGCTCAAGAGCCTCCACCACGACCGGATTTCTGTCCCTAACGGCTGTAAATTGAACTCTCGGATGGTCTCCGGTGGTGCAGCCAACGCTCGCCGCACGAACCGAGCGATGGCATCGTCGGTGTCATCAGCCTAGTATCTAAAGATCCCTGTGTGACGTGAATTACGACGACCGCATTAAGCAACGATTTCGTGCAGCTTCACGTAGTTCAAGCTTCAAGATTTGGCTGCTACGCGATACTCGAGCCATGCAGGGTTCAAATAATCACTACATTTGTCCGATCAGATCGATTTATATAATGGACTAGATGTCCGCCCCGGCTTCGCCCCTGGTATATTATATAGCACTCATCAGGATCCCGTGAAAGAATGACTGAAATCGGTTCATTAATTCCTGAGAATATCGCTTTCAAACAAAACAGAGGTGTTTTGTTTGAAAGCGCTACCTGCTACGCTGTGTTTAATCTGTGAGCAAACGTGAGGTATGTAATCTATGGCAAAGGTTTATGTTCAATGACGCAATCTTAGACACATGCTGTCATGTGTAATGTCAAAGCACGAAACGTACGAAAACTCTCAGAAAAGAAATTTTTTCCCCGATTTTGTTACATTCTTGATTCATGCTCCGCTTCTATTAATAGTAGCGTTATTTTCGTTATAGCCTAAAGCCTTCCTCGATAAATGGACTATCCAATAGAAAAATAATCTTTCAATTCGGACCAGTACTTCCCGAGATCCTAGCGTTCAAACAAACAAACAAACAAACAAACTCTTCAGCTTTATAACATTAGAATAATGGATATACTATTTCTCTGTGCGCGTTTCAAAAAGAAAATATTGTTATTTTTTTTTGGATTCATTAAAGTTTGGCCGAACAATAACTGGTGAGGTTTTGGTACTTCCATAGGCAGACTCTGCAACGAGTCGTTTCACTAATTAGAGATACTGAAAGGACATGAGCATTTAGAGTAGTTATTCTCACATCACAGATCATCAAGTGGAACTATACAAAGTGAAAACCAAACATCTACTGTGCAGTTCCAAGACACACTATGTGAAGTGTAGCTACTAACATAATGGCGACCATCTCTTCCCCGATCTTGATCCGGATGTCCTTAACGCGGGCGCAGTAGATGCTACTCTCGATCACGTTCGAGACGGTCTCTGGAGATTTCACCTCTGCTGCTACGAAATAAGGTATGCCGTTTAAAATTTCACAATTTGAACTCTAATCACATCACACAGAACTCGCAATCTGAAAACAATACATAGTCAGGCGTTTCCAGCGTGACAGCTATGAGTGACAGACGGCTGAATAAAAATGTCAAATTATGTATTAATATTCTTTATCAATTCACGTGCCGATATCTATGCCGGTCTAGTTTCAACATTTTTGACGTGACAACGTCTTATAAATTGGTTTGCCGGGTGACACTTCAAGAAACTGCGTTACGCTCCGCTCACGTTATGCGCTCACAACGAGAGCGAGTGAGAGGCACGCGTCCCTTCCACTCGGGCATGGTTAGCCCGCCTAAGAGCGAGAGAGACAGACATAAAAAGTGAAAGGCACGCGTCCCTTCCGTAAAATTATTTTACCACTCAAAGTCGTTGTCACGTAAAACTTTCGCCCGTATACCGACTTTACAGGCAACCAATTTTTTTTTTCAATAATAGGAGTGAGCGCGCGGGATTTCTGCCCGTTTGACACTGGTTTGGTGAGTGCCGAGTGGGCTGCGATCACGCGTGTGCTTCCTCCTTGGAAAAGACTGCCGGACGCGGCTAAAACTTAAATCGGGCTGGTTGAATTTGTATCATAAGATTAGATCAAATTATACATGTTCATAATTAGACTATTTAAACTCTGTAATGTAAGCCGTTATCTTTGTGGCTTCGTTATATTAACTGGACACGTGGCTTAGTGTGTAGTAACTCTGCCTGCAAAGCCGAGGGTCGTGGGTTTAGTTCCCACCCAGTGCAAATATTTGTGTGATGAATTCAAATATTTCTACTGTGTCTGGGTGTTTCTATGTAGAATAAGTATGTATTTACAACTATATAAGTATTATATCAGCTATCTGGCCGCCATAGTACAGCTTTGCTTAGTTTGTGGTCAGATGGTGTTGTGTGCGAATCGTCAACCAATATTTAAAAAAAAATCTTTAACGGTACTAATTGATAAACAAACATAAATCTTAATACTTATTTAAAAATCCAGTGTCAGTTTGTTCCTAGTGAACTCTTCGCCGAGTCAACCGATATTCAGGAAAGTAGGCATTTATGTGTAATTTGCTCCAATTTGATAGATAGGATAGTTTTTATTATGACTATATCCGAAGCCGGAACGACCGATAGCAAATAAATAAACATACAGTGTTAAGTGAGATATGTCTGATAATTCTATCTGTAGGTAAGCTAGTAGTAGGTAGTATAGCTTATGGCGTATGGGAGGTAATATAATTCGCAGAACCGATAACCGCTGGGGAGTGCAGGTTCTCGAATTGCGGCCGCGAACTGGCAGACGTAGGTTAGGACGGCCTCCCATTATGGACCGATGATATTGTCTCGGTCGCGGGAAGTCGATGAATGGAGGCGGCATAAGACCGATATAATATACAGAATAGGGACTGGGTCAAATTAAACCATTCTAATTAGTCCGTAAGCAAGATCATGGAAAAATATATAGCACGTATTTATTATTTTATCAAATTATTAAAAATCAACAAAGATATAGATCATCAAACTTCCAGAGAGGGTCGTGACGTCACTTGTGGGTAAAAAGCGTACCCACAAGTGACGTCACGCGAAACTTATAAGCGCTGTATCTTCGACATTTTTTGTTTGTGAAACAAAAGAAAAAATACGTGTACAATATTTTTTTTTTGCGATTTATCTGATGGACTAATTCGTTTTTAAGGTTCCGTACCCAAAGGGTAAAAACGGGACGTTATTACTGAAACTTCGCTGTCCGTCCGTCTGTCACCAGGCTGCATCTCAAGAACGGTGATAGCTAGACAGTTGAAAATTCTCACAGATGATGTATTTCTATTGCCGCTATAACAACAAATACTAAAAATAAAATAAAGTATATAGGTATTTCAGAGGGGCTCCCATACAACAAACTTGATTTTTTAACCGTTTCTTGCTCGATACTAATAAAGGTAACAGGTAGACGCTTTAACTATACACAGAATATTTAGTTTTATGTATCTTTGAATGTAGGTAATTACTTAATATAAAATAAATAATTAAGGGAGCTCTCATACAATACAAGAGCAAAATTAAAAATTTGACTAACCCCCCGACTACCTCGGATCTCGGATTATCTGTATAACGTTCTTCTAGTCAAGCCCTTTCATTTGATACCCATATTAAGGGAGATGTGAAAAAAGAAATGTATTTCGCCATTTTGTGGTAGCGGCCATCTTGGATTTGAAATTTGTTATAGTTCAAAGTACTCTACTAGTCAAGCCCTTTCATTTTATACCCATATTGAGGTAATAGTGAAAAAATAATACAATTCGGCATTGTGTGGTGGCGGCCATCTTGGATTTGAAATGTGTTATAGTGTATATATAGTATTCTACTAGTCAAGCCCTTTCATTTGATACCCATATTGAGGTAGGTAGGTTGTGAAGAAATATTTTGTCCGCCATTTTGTGGAGGCGGCCATTTTGAATCGATATTAACCAAACATAGCTAAGAACATCCGCACGGATATTAACCTTCAAATAAAAAAAACCGCATTGAAATCGGCCCATCCGTTTGACCTCTACGGTGCCACAGACAGACACACACACAGACAGACACGACAGACAGACACGACAGACAGACACGACAGACAGACAGACATCGACGTCAAACCAAACCAGTCTATGAAGTGTAATTGGTGGAAAGCTGGAAACACATACTTGAAAAGTATATACTTATCCGTAATAAAGCTATAAATAAAATAAAATGTCTAGCAGTAGTCGTCTGCAGGCTGCAGCTGAGGTAGTATAGCTTACCGTCAGCGTGGTGGGCTTCGGGGCTGGGGAGCGGCGCGGGGGGCGCGGAGGCGGGGTCCTCCTCGGCTCGGCGCTCGCGGACCGTGCTCGGCGCTTCCGTCTCCTCTTCCCCCTCCTTCATACAAAAAGCCACACATTTCATACAGAAATTCCCATGACGGCTTAGCACTTGTTTGTTTGTTTGAAAGCTAGGATCTCGGGAAGTACTGGTCCAGATTGAAAGATTCTTTGGGAAGTACTGGTCCAGGTTGAAAGATTCTTTTTCTATTGGATAGCCCATTTATCGAGGAAGGCTTTAGGCTATAGAAAATAACGCTACTATTAATAGAAGCGGAGCATGAATCAAGAATGTAACAAAATCGGGAAAAAATATTCCTTTTTGAGAGTTTTCGTACGTTTCGTGCTTTGACATGACACATGACAGCATGTGTCAAAGATTGCGTCATTGAATATCACAGATTACATACCTCTTGAATATAAAACCTTTGCTAATAATTTTTTTTTTTCTAAATCTGTGTTGGTACTACCAATTTCCGACAGGTGGCGTAGCAGGTAGCTGAAGAGATGTTTTGTTTGAAAGCGATATTCTCAGGAATGACTGAACCGATTTTAGTCATTCTTTCACCGTTGTATATGTACGGGATCCTGATGAGTTCTATATAATATACCACGGGCAACGCCGGGGCGGACATCTAGTAACATATATAACAAAACATGTGAAAGTATATGAAAATTAAATTGTATATAGGTACCTAATGATGAAACTAGTCATAATAAAATGTAAGAAGATTATGCAAGCTCTAGTTGTAGCTAGGCATATTTGAACTTTCAGTTTCAGTCCTAGAAGTAAGTATTATCACATTAACATTACCAGATTGATTGATTTCGGTGTCATCATCAAAGATATGGAACATGTCCATCTCTGGGTTCTCGGCGTCCTCTACAAATGTGACGGAGTGGACCACTTGCTTGTCTGAAGTGTGGTCGCCCTCGCCTTGGGTCGGTGGCTCGTCCTAGAACACAAAATATTACAATCAGTTACCAACCCATTTTGAAAAAGTCCTTTGTTTTATTATTATTATATTAGATCAGTCAAATCCAATCTTTTCTAGTTGGTACAGAGCTTATAAGAAACTTTCAAAGGAGTTTTATTAAAGTTACTTTGAAATACAAAGTAATTTATACAGCAAAAATAGTTATTAATTTTTTTTTTATTAAATTGTTTGCAAAAAAAATCGTAATATATTTATATAAATAAATACAAATATTTAGATTTTCACACTGATCTTTAACAAAACTTGATTAAAAATATAGCCTAAAATAATGACTCACATTCTCAGTGAAAGTGCAGCATAAAAGACAGAATTTCTAAAATCATTCCTACAGTTCAGGAATCATCTCTTTTTAATATTATATTATCGATTTTGCAGTGGTAGGTTTTTATCGAGCCCCATGGATAGCTCAAAAATGCCTAAAATTGTCATTAGTACTGATTATTATACTTTACCACATCTTCAGCTGTCTCTTGTTGTGGATCTTTCTTCCCTTTACCGAGTTCTGCTTCCATCAGCTCCTGGAGACAGTTCTCGGGCAATTCATGTAGGAACTGGTACGGATCTTCTGGAATGTGATAAGAGAATAAATATATTAATTAATTTGTAGTGGTAGGACTCCTAGCAGAGTCTGCCTGGGGAAGTACCACACAGTTTGCACCACTTTGCCAGTTATTCTATCACCAAGCAGTAATGTGAAAAACATTACTGTGTTCCGGTTTGAAGGGCAATGTTTCCAGAGAAATTACAGGGCTTAGATAAACATCTTAGACCTCTGGGTGATGAGCGCAGTGCAGTGTTAGGTATGATTTGGACTCTTCATGTCCCAATAGTTGCATGTCACTGTGCTGTTATGTGTCAGGCATGTTGCTTACCATCAGGCACAAGACCAGCTCGTTTCGTTACTTCTTATTAGAAAAAAAAACTTAATACAATTAAACTTGCCAAAAGTTAAACAAATAAATAAATATTGGTGGTCCATTCACACACAACATTATCTGACCCCAAACTAAGCAAAGCTTGTAATATGGCGGCCAGATGGCTGATATAATACTTATATAGTTGTAAATACATACTTATACATAGCAACACCCACAAATATAGACACAATCTATTAGATTTTTTTTAAATCAACTGAAAGAGGCGGGCCCTCCGGCATGCCCGCGCTTCTAACCGACTTTAAACCACTAACAGTCTTATTTTAATTGGATCTATTATTGGTTAGATAAATTGATCTGAAATTTGGTACACACCTTTAGTTTTGATAGCATTATTTTTTTCCAAGTTTTAGTACATATCTGCATCATCATAATCTTTTTTGATGAGTAAAACCATTTTTTATTAGTTTATTATTTTTACAATAGAATGAGTTATAACATACATATAAGTGGCTACTCTGCTAACTCTACCTTCTAGCTGCTTCTAAATGCTACTATAATTAGTGAAATGTGTTTAGGTTATCATGTATACTAATGTTTGTTACTCTATCATACATCTAATATATAAAATTCTCGTGTCACAGTTTTCGTTGCCATACTCCTCCGAAACGGCTTGACCGATTTTGATGAAATTTTTTGTGCTTATCCGGTATCTATGAGAATCGGCCAACATCTATTTTTCATCCCCCTAAATGTTAGGGGTAGTCCACCCCTAAATTTTTTATTTTATTTTTTAGACAAAATTTTTAATTTCTATTTTTTTATGATACAACATACAAAAATACATACAATCCTCAATTTTCACCCTTCTACGATCAACCCTTATTTTTTAATAGCCATTTTAGTAATTTAATCATTTTTCCTCTCCGGTCGAAAACTGATCAATCGTCATTTAATTAGTTATCCCCGCAAGATGTCTACAGGTGTCACTTCTGACCCAGTAAACAGCACGATAATTTGGGGATCAAAAGTAGCCTATAGCATATATATAGTTTGAACACGCTAATCTCGGGAACTACTGGACCGATTTAAAAAAATCGTTCACCGTTCTTTCATATGTTCGTAATCCTTAAACGCTGTAGGTTATATATATGTACCACGGGCGAAGCCGGGACGGGCCGCTAGTAAACTATAAAATGGATCTGGATTTATATAATATATATAATATTTGGTATAGAGATATATGTGATAGTCTGGATTAACATATAGGCTACAGCACCTGTTTGAGCTGATGAATTATGAATATTTGGCAGTGGTAGGACTCTTTGCCGAGTCCACCTGGGAAAGTACCATACTTTTGCCAGTTATTATTTCTCCAAACAGTAATGTGCAAACATCACTATGTCCCGGTTTGAAGGGCAAGGTATCAGAGAAATTACAGGGCATGGAGAAAACCCATCTTAATCTCTGGGTGACAAGCTCAGTGCAGTTTTAGGAAATGATTATGTGTCGTCATCGTTGAATAATTGCGTGACATTCTGCTGTTATGGGCAGGTAGGTATGTTGGTTACTATGATGCACATTTTCTGCCTCCACTCATCACTCTATAGAATAAAATATGCTTGTCATGAAAATAGACATTTGAAATATTGTTTTGACACATTGTTTGAGAATTATGACCCCTATACAATTTAAACAATCTTGATCTTGTTGCTTTAAAACAAAAGAAAATAATACTGGTCCTTTTAGTTTGAAGCTACATGATATATAATGTGTGAGGAATATACACATACATATGTATATCTTTATCTATATTGAAGAAAATGCTTGTAATTGTTTAACATTACCATTTTACTTTGTCACACACTCATTCTCACTTTCTCTTTCTCACTTTACAGTTCAGCAAAGGAGAAGAGGCTAGATAAGTACATACCTTTTCAGTATGAACACTAATGTGTTTGTTATCAATTTTACATCATTTAATAGGTAACTCACACATCGTTCACGGACTTCACGGTAAATGTATATAAATGTAAATATCCTTGGCTTGTCCAGAAGTGCAGTAAGTTCTATACTAGAATGAGTATCTAAAGCTGCACTAGTAGGCTCGTATCAGATTTGGCTGTGCAGGGAAAAACGAGTAGTGAAGGTGAGTGTTGATGTACGTCCCCTTTAACCTACGCCCGACTCACAAGTCTCGGGATCTATTCGAGTTTTCTCTCTCTGCCACACAATGGACCCGGCACCCGCACGGTGAATCCATGGAATGCTAAGAAGATCGTCTCTAGGACTGGACTGACTATAGCAAACATGAGTTACCTTTATAAGCATTCTTCACAATATCCTGTTCTTTGACAAACTCCTCCCATATCCGTTGCTCTTGTTCTTTGGCTCGCTGCCTCCTAGTCACCTTCCATGTTCGCTCCAACTCTCCATTCTCTAAATACTGTGGACAGTTGTTATTATTACAAATTACATTTACTTCAGTCAGACTCAGAAATATTGTCTTCTTACTTTTAAGTAAGACTGTGAACATGAAATTTATTTTACAGTGACCAAGGAAGGATAATGTACTTTTTTTAAAAGCATTTGTGGTTGGGTTCAGGTGGCTTCTGCTCACTAATTGTGAGCTAACGTAAACGGCGAAAGCCCTACGCTAAAGCAGCAAATGTATGGGTATTAGGTAAACATTTATCTTAAATCTATACATGATCTATACTAAGTATGCCTTTTTACAATATGTATATAAATTATAGTTCTGTGCAAAGACAGAAAAGCTCAGATATACAAATTTACCTGTAAATTCGCGTCAAGTTTATTTTCAGGCATATATGAGAATCCTCGTAAACACGTCTCCATTAGTGCTCAGAGACAGGATAATTTCTGTAGCTATAAGTAACTGATTCAAACTGTTAGATTCCCCGTAAAATATCGACAATTTAAAGTAAATTTCATTTATTATAAATTACAACACATGAATAAGGCAAAACAATTTTTTGAATTTTGACGTTCATTGACAACACGATATTAATCTTTTGTTTAATGTTCAGAGGATGAAACTGCAGTTGTAGCAAGTAAGTTAGGTCTTGATTACTACAAAATTAATTAAGAACGTTGATAACAGAAATTACCAACATCCTTTTTATCATCCAATCATGACGCATTTCTCGGATTCTGAATCTGAATCCGGATTATTTATGTGAAAATTGTGAAAAGAACAACCTATTATAACTCTTGGTCAGAGTAGGTACGTGCAAACTCATGTCTTGAACAAACCTATGTTTTACTTTTTCTGACAAGAAATCAGTACAACCACATTTAACTGTGTTTATTTAATTTCGCTCAAACATAATGAATATAATACTTTTATGGAAGATCATTATTTTTTAAAACAGAATTTTTAGTTATATGGTGAAACTGACACCCTAAATCATATAAATAATTACATAATTGGTATTGGTTTTGTTGTCAGATCACGGTTGTCATGGTTACGAAACTTTTGTTTGTTTACAAACTAGGGATGTATTTTTTGCTCGATTCGATCTTGTGGATTCATTTGAGTCGCATGCACATTCCAAATTCCGTTTCGATTGATTTCCTAATACTTTTACAAAAAAATTGCATGAAATTACATTTTATGTGGGTACTAGATAGTATTATCGATATAAATCGAGAGTGATTTAATTTCTTCTAACGCGCTCTTTCGTAGACCGCAAAGTCGCTTAACATCAGGCGAGATGGTGGTCATGTGCGAACCTATTCCAGCAGTTTTAAAAAAAGCCGCTTGATACTGACTTATTGCTTACCATCAAGCACATATCCTGCTCGTACCGTAATTATTTAGACATAGATATACCTATTCAGTATTTACAGAAATCTGTTTTTGAACGGTGCTATTTGCATAATGACGAGTGGAAGAGTCCAAATCACAGCCTAACAGTGTACTGCGCACGTCACCCACATCTATGAAGTGATATATTTATTTTTTGTCCTTTCTTTAGATTTTTTTTCCGATCCAAACCACAAAAGTTTGTATAACCAGAAACCAGAACACAGTTAAGTAGGGATAGTTCACATATCACAGTATGCCGGTAAAACTGCTGGTAAATGTGTGATGTACTATTGTACAATTGTATTTCCCCAGGTGAACTCTAATAATATATAGTCCTACTCAAGGACGGTCCCAGCCTCGAATTTTTGAGGGGGTCACCAGTACGCAGCTCAGATTTTGGGGGGTCACCAGTAAAAATACAACAAATCGAGTAAAAAATACTTTACTAGTAGGGCTCCACCATTTTACCCGCGTAGTTCACGTTCCAGTTGTATTCCCGCGTTAAAAAATAGTCTATATGTACTATTAGATACTGTTAATTTATTTAGCTTTTTAATTTTACGTACTTATACAATTTTGGGGGTTATGACTTATGACCCCTGTGACACTCTCCTTCGGACCGCGCATGCTTCTACTAGCGATTTTTATAGTGCTGAATTAATCTTCACCTCAATTCGTACCGTTAACAATACGACATACAATCGGATCATGTAATCACGAAGCACGATCCGATTAAAAAAAATCAGATTGGATCACAGAGTACATTGTTTTGGATATTGGTAGTATTGGACATCACTATCATAAACTTTAATCACATAGTACAACATGTACCTCACCTACTTATACTTACTTATCGAAACAAAGTTAAAAATAATTGGTTTGTGAAACAGTTTTATTCGTAATTAAAAAATAATGAAGTGTAAAAATGTAAACTTATTATTAGGGATAATATTTTTTGGTCTTGAGATAAAGACAATCTAGAAATGTGATGTGGCACTGACAACAAAACGTGTTTCAAAGTTTGTTTTTTTGATGTACCTACCTACAGTTATGTACAGTGTACTCTATAAATGCATATGGGTGTTTTCGTGACTCTAATTTTATGGACGGAGTAGCAATTAATTTGTCGATTACGATCGGAACGGAATCGTAGGTAGGTGGCGTGTTGAAGCGTTTACAGGGTTGCTTTCAAACTATGTTCACTATGTTTACTAACAATACCTACGTATAGGTAGAAATCACCGAATAAGTAGAGATAATAATATTTATGCTCTATCTATAGAAACGTAATAGGTAACCAGCGAGCAACATGGAAGGGAGTAGGCAAGTAGGCATACACAGCGTTTCCCCTCTGCTCTCTGTCAAAGTTCAAAGTCCAAGTCCGTGTGGACCATGGCGTTTGATAATATACTGTGACGTGAGGACGGGGCTAGATTTGTGAATGGTGCTTTATTTTTTATGTGTTAGTGATTTGGATGTGTGAGTATTTTCGGCGCTAGTTAGGTAAAACGTCTTTGGATCGGTACAGGTATGTTTTGTATGTAATAGTGCGGCTTTGCGCTAGTGTGCAACTTTCCCTTCCCGCAAAAAATGACAGAAAGATTTGAACAATATTTTTAGCTATGGCTCAAAAATCGCCCTTCCGTGCTTGCGCGGAAGATCGAGTTGCTCGATGGTAATGACAGACCCGTTTTACAAACTGTCATAGGTAGGTACTTATATACGTCTTTGAAGGAAACATCGTGAGGGCACTGACATGTACCTGGAATCTTACGAGGTCATGCGTTATCCACCAAGCCGCACTGGCCTATCGTGGTGGATTACGGCCTCGACTCTCTGCTTGCAAGAGAAGGCACCGATGGCTTAGTTGGCAGTAAGTCTGGTGTGCCTGCGAAGCCGTGAGTCGTGGGTTTCGATCCACACCCAGCGCAAATGTTTGTGTGATGAATACAAATATTTGCACTGCCACAGCACGGGGTGCTTAATAAGTATGTACTTATTTAAAAATATATAAGTACTATTGTATTAGCTATCTGACTTCCATAGTACAAGCGTTGCTTAGTTTCAAGTTAGAAGGTATTGTGTGTAAAATGTCCACCAATATTTATTATACAGCTTGGCGCTTTGGTGCCGACATTAAATGAAACCACCTATAAAATATCATATTTTGACCTATTCTGTCAAATTAAATTTCAATTATCGTTATTATTTACTGAGTTATTCGCAATTTTCCAAAATACCATAATAGAGCAGGCTGTATCTAAAATTTTCTGCGCAGAGGTCATTACACCGCAGCCCACAGTCCATCCGATTTGTCAATTAAAAATCAGGCGAAAAGCAAATACTAAAGAAACGAGATATAAACGAGGTAAACTGAAACAGACCTTATTGCATAGACATACGAGTGACACTTTGGATCAACTTTACGTGGAGGCATAACGATAAGTATAGTGTTGATTTCGTATTCACAACTTTAATAAGAAAAATGAAATGCCAAGCCTGTCGTAATGATATAGCTCGTGAAACGGAGTTGCTGAAATGTACAGGCTGCTTGTTGAATTACCATTATGCTTGCGTAAATATGACAGCTACTTACTTTATCGAAAACATGCCACATTTAAAAAAAGGTATGGCGATGCCCATCCTGCACTAACGTCACGAACAGGCGAAACCGAAATGATAACACACCTGTGCGTAAACCATTTCTAGGCCTTAATGAGACTACTATGTCTGTTGACGATTCCATAGCTAACGACTCATACAAACATGACTCCAGTTTAAATATCGAGCTTGCGACGACTAACCTTGATATTCCTGACAAGCCAATCCTGGACGAAAGTACTTTACTTCAGCATATTAGCATACTACTAGATAAGAAACTGGAAGAAAATAAAAATCAATTCTCAACGAAATTGAAATGCGGTAGACTTAAAATTGACCAAAAACTAAAACTCTAAAAAATGAAATAAATAAGGTAACGGATACATTAGCAAGCGAACAATTGACTATAAAAGACCAAATAAAAATATTGACCGATAAGATTGAAAAGTTAGAAATAGAAAATAACACATTAAAACAAGAAATAAAACAGAAAATCGTTCCACCTACAAGTTCACACCATCAGTGTACAGACAGCGTATTAAAAAAATTGTGTTATATGGGTTAGATGAGAACGAGCACGAGACGGAAGCAGAACTACATTATAGGATCGTTACGGTTTTCCATGACTTTTTAAATATAGACTTGACAGGTTATCTGGAGGAATTCAGAAGAATAGGAAGAAAAACTCAACAACGAAGACCCGTAGTAATTGAATTATTAAGTAAGAAGATCGTAAAATACATTCTGAAAACAGTAGACACTTCAGAAATACAAGACTTTCCTTATCAGAATACCTGGACGATTCTGCCCTACAACACAGAAAATACCTACAAGCTCAACTTCGCGCCGCGCGGCTTGATGGCCGCCACGCCGTCATTAGAAATAATAAGCTGGTTATAGATGGTAGCATTGTCCAGACTTACGTGCACATCCGGCCGTCTTCATCGTCACTAAAATCACCGCACAGCTTACCAAGCACTGCACTGAGCAACACACCTCGTGTCGCAAGCACCACACCACAACAAAATAACACCATCTCTAACACAACACCAGCTTCTGGCCTATCTTCTTACAATCATAGCTTTCGAAACTACGGACTATCCCAGCTTTAATATCATATTTCAAAATCTGCAGAGCATATTTAGTAAACAGCACATCGTTCAGGACTTTTTGGAACAAAATTATATAAATTTACATGCATTTTGCGCGACCGAGACCTGGCTATCGAGCGCCAAACTAGAACTAATCAGCTACCCGGGTACAGCGCGGCCGCGGCTTTCTGCCGGCGCGAGCGCAGGGAGGAGGGACTGCTATCTTTCTGCGGGACGACTTCCAGTATACAGAAATTACAGAAATAACCAACTTGTCCATAGAACACTGCATAGAAATCAGCGCCATAACAATTCTTAAAATAAAAATGTTACTAATTACTATCTATTATAATGGTAAGCGGAGTGATTTATTCTACAGTCAATTAACTAAACTACTTGAAATGCTAGTCAAATACAGGTCAATGGACATAATAATAGGCGGCGATTTCAATACGGATATCTTAAATAAAGGGACAGATTCGATAAAGTTACTCAATTTAATGCGCGAATATAATTTTGGTCAATTTGTTACCCAGCCAACTAGAATAACAGATAGCACGGCTACCTGTCTAGATTTAATATTCTCCAACTGTCATAAAGATAAAATATACGTTTCGGTGCATGATAATGGATTTTCCGACCATCTGAGTACTACTGTAAAACTAAAATTATTGCTTAATCCCAATAACAAATACCTTAATTGGAAAACTAAGAAAAGACTATTTAATAAACGAAACATGGAAAAATTTAAGACTAAATTAAAAGAAATAAAGTGGTTAGAACTCCTGAACATGGACTCAAAAATTCAGTAAATGAAAATTATGAAATATTTAGTAATACCATGGTGGCTATTTTAGACCACTGCATACCAAAACCGTGGTTAAATTAAATGAAAATATAAAATGTCACTGGCTAACTCGAGGGATAAAAACATCTTGCAGAAACAAAAGACTGCTAAAACCCATGGTTACACATAGTAAGCAAACAGCATTAACAAACTACTATAAAACCTACACAAAAAAATTACTAAAAAAATTGTAAATCATTCTAAAAGGAATGAATATATTAAACAGATGAATAAATCTGAAAATAAAACAAGAGACAATGTGGAAAATTATAAAAAACGCACCAATAAAAATATCCGTAAGCCAAAAATAAACCTAAAATTAGAAATAAATAATACAACCATCTCTGACCCCGAAGTGGTCGCAAATTCATTTAATGAGTACTTCGCGTCAGTCGGCTGCGCGGCCGCCGGCGCCGGAGCCGGCGCGCGGCCGGCGCGGCGCGGGCGCCCGGTCATCGCCCCCACCAATAATTCCATGTACTTGAAGCCGGCGGAACCCTACGAAATATATTCGACGATTAAAAGCCTAAAGAGCAAGTATAGCCACGGTGTTGACGAACTGCCACCTATTCTCATTAAACACTGCGCAGAAGAATTAACTTTACCGTACTACTTATTAGTAAACCAATCGTTTGCGGAAGGAATATTTCCCGATCTCTTAAAGAAGACAATAGTTAAACCAGTACATAAAAAATCCTCAAAACTTGACTTAAAAAATTACAGGCCTATAGCCTTGTTACCTACCTCTTCAAAAATTTATGAAAAATTAATGCAGGTGCGCTTAAATTCCTTTTGCGAAAAATTCAAGGTCTTCGACGATTCACAATATGGTTTTAGAAAAAACAGATCTACAACAATGGCAATTTATACATTGATTAATGAAATAAAAAAAACCTTAAATGAAAAAAAATACGCAATTACAATAATGTTAGATATGACTAAAGCTTACGACAGAATCCAACATGACATACTTCTGGAAAAGTTAAATGGTGTGGGCATTCGTGGAGTAGCACACGACTGGTTCCGCTCCTATCTAAGCGGGCGGGAACAATTCGTAGAAATTGAAAACTATAATATTTCAACAGGAATTATAGATGTTGCTAGATCGGCTCCAATACAAATTAATAGCTCAATTCCTCAAGGCAGTGTAATCGGATGTATAATTTTTTTAATCTACATTAATGACCTCCCAAAAATAATAGATAGCCCCTGTATAATGTTCGCGGACGACATTTCCATCGTGACATCTTGTAATAATAACTCAGATTTATATGACAAACTTCGTGAACTACTTGACCAAACCACTAACTGGATGACTGACCATTACCTAGAATTAAATTTTACCAAGACCAAAATCATGCAATTTAGACCCCCACAAAAAATCCCTCTTGACATTGATTTCGTATATAATAATAATACTCTAGAATTTGTTGACGCAGCTACGCTACTAGGCATAAACATTGACACACACATAAATTGGAAGTCTCACGTAACGAAGCTAAAATCAAAATTATCCAGCTTCATTTACGCCCTAAGAGAGCTACGACGAAGCACCGACTTCGACACATCCTTATCAGCCTACTACGCGTACGCTTACTCCAGGCTGACCTACGGGATCCTACTTTGGGGTGGAAGTGTTGATGCCGCCGACCTCTTCATCCTACAAAAGAAATGCGTGCGTATCCTCGCCAACGTTAAATTCCCCGATATAAGTAAACCACATTTTCATAAACCCTATTTCATTGACTACAAAATTATAACTTTGACATCACTTTATATATTGGAAAACTGCAAATTTGTTAAAAAAATATCCAAATTTATTTAGCAAAGTATCAGACAACTGGCGCTACCCGATTAGGACATTATACAAATACAACTTAAACGTACCAACATCAAAACTAACTTTACATAGTACCGGTCCGCATGCGATGGCTACAAAAATTTATAATAAACTTCCCAATAAACTTAAGGAAACTGAAGACGAGCGTAGGTTTGTCAGGACCTTGAGAGATATGTTATTGTCAAAAGCCTATTATAGCCTATCCGAGTTTTTGACCGATGACCTAAGAACCTTCGAGGAAGAAAACCAAGTACCTATTTGACTGTGAAATGAAACGCTTTGCTCCAAAATGACACTTAAATTGCAATGCCCGGTTGGGGTACGTTGTGTTACGACTAATTTTGTACTAATTTTGTTTTAAATGTACTTATTTATTACTGTAACATAATGACGCAATAAATGATTGAGTATTGAGTATTGAGTATTGAGTATTGAGATAGGTGATGTCCTGCAACACACGTGCAAACGTACGCACGTTGTGAATGAAATGCAGACGAAAGAGAAATAATGCACACGCCTATTAACTAATGTTAAATGTAGTCTTTCTCTTTCTCTAATTTTTTACTAGTTTTGTGCTAGCCGCCGGGATGCGAAGTTGACCGTGTTGTCCCTGACACATTTCTCTAAATGGCGCGCTAAAACTTTTACTGTAAATCCTTAACTAGGGAATTTTGTAATCTAATTATTCGGGAAAAAGACGCTTACATGTTATTTTTGTTCGTTCTTTTAGCGTAATTTATTTTTAGAGTCAGTGTCAATAAGATTAGGTTGCTTTTCGTTTTGTTTTTTGTGTGACTCTGATTGTGTTGTGAATAGTTATTTAATTAGTGACGCCGAACGTACAGTGTTTTCTGAGTGTACCTATGCACGTGTGATTTTAGTCTGATAAGTCCTACAATAGGATTTTGAAAATCGACCCAGAACATGTTTTCGACCGTTTAAAGCTTGTAAGTATACTAGCAACAATAATTCAATTTTAAACAAAATTACCTTTTCTCTCAAAGGGTTTTATTGGTTAGATTGTTTACGAAATTTAAATCGTATTGCGAGAAGTTGTTTTTATTTTATTTCTTAAGAAAGTTGTAGGTACCAACCAATTCAACAGCTTTCACGCTAAATGCTCTTTGTTATTACCAAGTGCTGGTCTAGTCCCGCGTTTAAATCCTACGCGCACCACTGTCTTATCGAAGTCATGTGCGTAATGCTGCTAACTTAAAAACGGTGAAGAAAAACATCGTGAACAAAAAACCGACATGTACGAGCCCGCACTTGGCCAACGTGGTGGATTATGGCCTTGAGTTTTTCCGTGCGAGAGAAATCCCCGAGTCCCAGCAGTGGGAACATTTGGTGGGCTTCAAAAAGCAATAATTATGTAATGTTTCGCCAAAGTTACAATAGATACCTACCAACGCATTTACCTATTTACTGATGATGTTATTTTATTAGCTTTATTATTTGGTAGGTATTCGATTTATTAGTGATGAACAGGCATAAAGTTGACGGGGAATCCCCGTCCCCGTTCCAAACTATCGCGCATTTGTAAGTACCTACCCCTCTCGACCGGGGCGGCGTTGCCGCGCCGCGCCGTGCGCCCGCGCGCCGCACGCCGCTTGTAGATAGGTACTTTCGTGCGACGTTGCCAGCTTGTTTTACGAAAAGCGAACGTAAATCACGCACACATTGACGTTGAATGAATCTAGTGCACAGGATGATTTTCATTCTATCGCATGATACAATTATTTAGTTTGTTAGAGAATATTTTTTTTTCAAATAAGCGAATATTAATTTTTCACACCTTTTGTATGATTACTGGTCAGTAACCCTACCCGTGTGTTCATTTAATGTCGGCACCAAAGCGCCACGCTGTATTTAATTATTTTATAATTATTTAGTGGGGTGCTTATGCAATACAACACCTGAGTATTCGGCAGAAAATGCTAGATTTTAATCAAAACGATGTAGCTGTACAATAATTACAGTCTCCTGTTATTATTTCGGGATAAAATGTAGCCTAATGTGTTCTTTCAAATCGATATAAATCAATAGATATGCCCTCCCAAACTTCAGGCGCACGGAATTATGTTTTCGTTGGGAAGAGTGAGCTCACTCGTTCCGTTCTAGTCGATTGTAGGAAACGGGTAACGTCGAACGTTTATGCCTATCACTATTCGTTGCTAACAACCAAAATAAGTTAAAGCGCAACATACCTCGCCGCTTGCGATTCTAGTGGCAAGTAGATTAGTAGTTGTAAACCACTTACGCTACACACAGAGACGCAGTTTCTTAACAATTTCAAAGTGGTCAAGGCACATCTTTTAATTTATATCGATGTTCTTTTAGACTTTAATCTGTTCCAAATTTCAACCCGACGCGTTCAAACGTTATGACGTGATTGAGCAACAAACATCCAGACATCTAAACATTGACATCATTTTACATATTAGTAGGTTAGTAGAATTAAGATTGTGATATATTTTTTCTCCAGTTAAAATGTATTGTCAACAGAGTGTAACCCTGTATAGCTTGTAAAATGTTATTGAGCGATCGCCGCCTGCCAGCCATGTGCGGTCCGCCGGTGCTGCCGACCTACCCGCGCTCGCAGTGGACGCGGCTAGAAGTTCCACACACGCTGGAGAAACGCGCTCATGATTATAATGTAAGTATCTGTAATCAAGGGTGGATCCAGAGGAAAGTCATGGGTCATGACTCATGACCCCCTTTGGGCTGAGTTTTCAACTAGTTGGACTACTAATAATTTCGCACGTGGTCTTCGCGGTTCGCGGTTGGTCTTGTGACCTGACCACAACTATGTGACCCCCTGGCGCCAAAGGATCCGCCCTTGTTTATCATACGTGAAGAAAAAACTTCGTATCCCTTTTTACGAAAAGTGTGCAAACGGAGGAGGAAGAAGACGCTATCCTCGTTTTTGTGGGAGCGGGTGTCTTTTTTGCTGGCATTGCGTCAATCTACACAACTGTACAACTGTAAAATGATACAACTGCACAACAGAATATTTCTTCAAAGCATGTGCCCATCATTTCTTGCCTCACCATCCTGCGAAACTCAAATTTTCCGAGACGTATCAGCCAATTCACACTTGACGAGATACAGCTTTGTTCGCTTGGATTATTGAGTGGGATCTTATGATCTCTTATGTTATTGACAATAATAATAGTGGCTGAATTGGTGCTCGGTGTCATAATTTCATCGTAACCAAGTTCCACAATGAACTAATATTATTTGGTAGGATTTCACAAACTGTTGAAATAAAGTGTTCATAAATTTCGGCATCACCTACTACACTACGTGGCTCAAGTACAATGCGTATTCCAACGACATTGCATGTCTAAAACGCGGCATGTTTATGATCAGTCAAGTTCCTATCTCTCTGGATCTATTAATCTCTAAGTACGTTTTGTTTTCTGTTTAACTGGCTGTAGGCCGCGATTTTATTGCATGATTTAGGTACTGCGCGATTGCTTTGAAAACTTAGTAAACAAAAATTGCATGGGCACTGCCATGGACGGGGTCACTAGTAGGAATACAATAAATCGAGTAAAAAAGACTTTACGAGTAGCCCCCCATTCTTTTACGCGCGTATTTGCCGATCCAGTTGTTTTCCCGCGTTAAAAAATATTCTATAGGTAGTAGGTAGGGGTATACCTACTATTACAATTATTTTTTTAAAGATTTTTAGTTTAACTTATACGATTTGGGGGGGGGGGGGGGCGATTTTACTCCATGATATTTCAGCTTCGAAAATTTAGTGATCAAATATAAACAAAAATTTGTAGTTATAAGCACTCCCATACCTACATTATTACTATGTTGGTGACGCCAACTCAGTAGATTTCACCCATAAAAGCGTTTCACTGGCACACCCCGCGTCGCTGCTCGGCCGCTACTTACATATTTATCTGTGACGTAACTCATAGGATTTAGCCATACCAAAAAGTTCTAAAGAAATTTGAAACAAACAGATAATGAATGAATGAAGAAATATGATGACAATCGAGTACAGGATGTTTACCATGTTTTACTTTCGAGCATTGATTAGCTTTCGAGTTTCGCTAATACATGTAACAGTAATCATCCCAAAAGACTGAGAAAGGGTATGGGGTGATAATATTATTTGTCTGTAATTATAAACTTTTATGTTAATATCCTCCATTCGCCAGTTTACTACTAGTATAATGTAAATATAGGTAGTGTTTACTTGATAAACATAAAATAGCATTTTACTCAAAAATAATATTGCACTGTTTTCGCTTTGCATTTACACTGATTGCATTTATGTAGTTACTAGCTTTTACCCGCGACTTCGTCCGCGCCACATATTTATTAAAGTAATTGAGGCAGTACCTACTCGTATGTCTACTACCATACAAATTCACGTTTCCTAATCAAAATCGGTCTAAGTCAAAGTTTTATATTTATTAATAAATGTACAATTTACACGGCAAATTACAAAAAAAACTATGTTCTCAAAAAATTAATCAAAAACAGACTTTAATTTAAAATCATATTGGGACGGTCCACCAAATTTTATTAGAGTCTATTAGTAGATATTAGTAGATATATCGTCTGATTACATGAACGCAAATTTTAGTTTGTTGCTCATATTTCAAAAACCGCCCCACTGATTTCGATAAAATTTATATGACCACCTCTGAACTATAATCTACCAACCAAAAAAATAACCATCTAAATTGATTCACAATTGAAATACAACTGGATTGATAACCTCCTCCTTTTTGAAGTCGGTTAAAATAGCATACAAAGAGTGCAAAGATCCTTCCATGCACACTTTTACTCCTCATTTCCACTCTTTTCAACTCTTTTTTTCTGTGATAAAAAGTCGCCGTTGTCCTTTCCTAAGTCTAGTCTATCTGTGCACCAAATTCTAACAAACTCTTTAAGTGGCTTAGGCGTTAGGCGGTAACGGACAGAGAGAGTTACTTTCATAAATATAATTTCGTATTAGAATTGAAAACAGGTGTTCCTGATCATTTTATAGGAGGCAGTTGTAAAAGATTACCGAAAAGTAATACGTTTACTCCTCCAAAAAACTCATTTTCGCAGTTCTTAATTTGCCTTAATCGAGCGTCCATCATGCATAACATTTGATAAGACACCATGGAAATCTCGTCGACTATCAAAATTCTGTCTGATACGCCATTTAGTGGCTGCGCCCATCTTAAATATTGAGGTTGTATAGTGCACTGTATTCTTCTTGTCAAGCCCTTTTATTTGATACCCATGTTGATGGGATTGATAAAACCTAAGTTATCCGCCATTGTGTAGAGGCCGCCATCTTGGATTTTAATTTTATATAGTACGTTGTATTCTACTGGTTGAGCACTTTCATTTGATACCCATATTGATGGGATTGATAAAACCTACGTTATCCGCCATTTTGTAGCGGCCGCCATCTTGGATTTCAATTTTTTATAGTATGTTGTATTCTGCTTGTTGAGCCCTTTCATTTGATACCCATGTTGATGGGATTGATAAAACCTAAGTTATCCGCCATTGTGTAGAGGGCGCCATCTTGGATTTTAATTTTATATAGTACGTTGTATTCTACTGGTTGAGCACTTTCATTTGAAACCCATATTGATGGGATTGATAAAACCTACGTTATCCGCCATTTTGTAGCGGCCGCCATCTTGGATTTAATTTTTTTATAGTATATTGTATTCTGCTTGTTGAGCCCTTTCATTTGATACCCATTTTGATGGGATTGATAAAACCTACGTTATCCGCCATTTTGTAGCGGCGGCCATCTTGAATTTATAAATAAATGATACCGCTAGAAGCGTCTTGAAACGCTCTTGAGAGTAAATGGCTCAAACGGGTAAAAGTAAGGCGGCACTTCATATGCCGAAACATAAACACCGCACTTATGTAACCTGACACCCGTTTTCCCGCCAAATTTGTAAAACGCGAAAAGCGGCCAGTGTATCAAGCGGTTATATAAATATCCCCGTATAGTTAGAAATTATAAAATTGCTGGAACAAACGTTTATCGACTCCATTTCAAGTGTCTAGATACAAAGTTTCATGGTTTTATCTTCAATAATATTGAACTTGCAGACTTTCACCCCCAATTCCACCCCCGTAGGTACAGTTCGAAACTACAAAACTGCTAAAACATACATTTTATGGTTTCGTGTTAAATATATAGACGTAAAGTTTCATAGTCCTTCAACAATGACGAAGTATTCCATATAAACTTTCATCCCTTATTTTAACCCTTTCAACCCTTTTTTCGGAACAAAAAGTAGCCTATGTCCTTTCTCGGGATCTATTCTATCTATGTATAAAATTTCATCAAAATCTGTTGGTTGGTTTAGGCGGTAAAGACGGACGGACAGACAGACAGACAGACAGAGTTACTTTCGCATTTATAATATTAGTATGGATTTACTACCAAGAAAACAAACAGTTGGAAGCTAGAGTAAGAAGGTCAATGTTATTAATGCAGTTGAGAAACCAGAGAATAACATCAATTAACTTTATCTCCTGCAAAGATTTTCCTGGTACGCGTATATGGAGAGGCAAACTAGTTAAAGCAAAGGACAAACAATGCATAATTCACAGGGTCCTTTAGTCGCATTTGCGATTTCATACTGCGCTGGATATTTACGCAAGCTTAAATACCTAGCCCTTTTCATAGAGTGATGGGACAAGCAGGTCAAGTGCTTGATGGTAAGCAACATGCCTGCCACATAACAGTACAGTGTCATGCAGCTATTGGAACATGAAGAGTCAAAATCATTGCCTAGCACTGCACTGCGCTCGTCACCCAGAGATATAAGATGTTATATCTCTAAGCCCTGTAATTTCTCTGGAAACATTGCCCTTCAAACCGGAATTAATGTGCAAACATTAATGTGTTCCGGTTGGAAAGGCAATGTTTCCAGTGAAACTGCAGGCCATATACATAAAACATCTTGTATCTCTGGGTGACGAGCGCAGTGCAGTGCTAGGTAATAAGTTAATACACATTTATAAGGTAACTTATTATTTTTAATTAACATTACTCGTATTATGGTGATATTTTTTGACATGTAAAATGATATTTAATGGATAAATTGCGATTATGATTTGACACACGGCGTGCTCACTCATGGAAGCCGTGATTTTATACTTAATGGTGACAACGTCCAATGTCACAGGCGTGATGTCCTAGGTTCATACCACAGTCTATTAAATCATACAGTCGTTCGACTAAGCCGCCTAGACGGGGCAATCGTGCGGGGCGTGCGGCGTGAGACGCGGGAAGCGCGCTCCTGCATTGCCTACATTACAATGTTAGTATTGCAGGAGCGCGGCTCAGGGCTGACGTCTTCCGTATGTTTTAATTTTATTTTGGTAATAAGCATTTTTGTTTGCGGCAACCCTACCGGTGCCTAGACATCGGCGTTTCTCCCAAGATCAAATGAGATGAACTACCTACTGGTAGAATTTCTTTATACTGTGGTTCATACCCTGTTCCTTGAAGTATTTTTCCAACTACAGGTGTGTAATTTTGATATAACCACTGGATTTGACGATAAAGGGAAACATCGCGAGGATTTTCAAGACAGACATTTTCTTCATTCAGTCATTCTTTCGGGTACATGTACCATCCGATTACCCGCCTAGCCAGGGTGCTGGGCCTTGACTTAGTTTTAGCTTGAAACGTGGCCGACACACAGACAGACTGAGGGACGTGAAAAAAAGGATTTTTTCATATCCTGTTTTGGCAGTTATATCAACTACTGAGCCCTCTGAGAGACTGAGAACTGAGAGCCCTCGAAAATTTCTACAAATTAATTTTAATGTGCAGAAATTGTGCCGTTATCTGTAGTTTTATTATACTCAGCCTGTTATAACGACAGAACAATATAAGTTTTCAGAGTTGTAATAGACGTTAATATCGACAGTTTCAAAATAAAAGAACGGAATTTAAAAAATTGTGTCGTGCTCAAGCTCGTTACATTACTTATTGAACGAAGGGGTTTCGTTTGAAGGTTATTTAGTTTTCAGCTTTCTCCCCATCAAATTAACTAACATTTTCCTACTTTCTAAAACGTTAATTCAGGTCGATAAGTACATAGGTACGTACATTCATTAAGTTATCTTATCAAACAACGAATTTCTACTATAATAACTCGTTGCAATTCGAGGGAGACTGAGTCACACGAAGCATGAAAATTTTACCTATGAAAAGATTATGAATAAATTTAAGTACGTTAAATTGTCGTCTCGTCAATATTTTTATTAATGTTGCGCCATATAGCTTGGTTGAAATGACGACGCAGTTCTGAAACTGTCATGAAAGTGGAGCAAAAAGATGAGAAGGATATTCGTCTTCCGAAATTGAGCTATTATCAGAAGGTGGAATGACACGGCATTAAGCCATCGGTGGAGTTGGCAGCGCGCCACCGCTGGATAGTGACAGAGAAGCCCGTGAGTCAGCCGAGCTCGGTAGCTCGCGACTCGGAACCTGTCTGCGGCGGCGCGATCGATAGACACTGCACCCCGCCCCTCTGCACCTGCCTGCCCCGCTCGTCCGGGCCCGGCGAACCGTCCGTCACAAGACATAAAACGCTCCAAAAACCCTGAAAATCCACAAAAACCCTAAGTGCTACAGTGCTTCCTCGGTGAACACACAACTCTCATCCAGATCACTAGTCCAAGGTCGCCACGGCCGATGACCCCCGTTTATATTTACGGTTAACGAAAACTACCTCATAACGTAGATACGTTGTTTTTGTGCTGGAAATCTTATTTTTAATTATTACGCGTGTGCAAGGTCGTGTTTTGCCGAGTCTGTGCACAAATGCGGGATCTTTATCATTGGTCGGTCGCGCGTGATCCGAGGCGGTCCACAACAAAGGAGGTGGCTCCGATTGCACTGTGGCCTAACATCTTGTTCTGAATCGGTACGAAAATAATAGTGCAGTTATGGCATCGAAAGTGCTCGTACCGGCCGCTCCGTTCGCGAAGCTACAAGTGAGTCAATCAATTTAGATTCTTATATTTTATTTACTATCAAAATTTATTCTTAGACATTGCGTCTATGAACGGAACTTACTTTGTGTTTATTTGTTGTCTTCTTTCATTGACACTTCTAGCACTAACAGAGTCGATTTTGCCCAAATTTTTTTATTTTGTGAATTCCCTTTTAGGTATCTATTTTGGCTAAATGTTTTATGTTTAATGTATCGCATTAGGTATAGTTTCTGTATGGTTGTTGATGGTATCGACCTTTCGTTTTATTGTTTTGTATTCGATCTCCCTCAAAGGCAACGAATCAATGAAACCATTTAGGTTCGTAAACATGGGGCTATAAACACAAAGGACTGCTCAACCTGTCCGGTCATTCACATTAAGGTAAATGTCATTGTGCTCCATCAGATAGGCTTTCCCAGCAATCCCAGCATTCACTTGGGAAATTCTACCTGCGTACCTGCTACTAAATGATTTACAATAGTTTCTCTTCACACGAACATAGGCTAGATAAAACAAAGTTCAAGGTTTAAATCGTGCGATAGATACGATCTATTGTATCAAAGGATAACAATAATGTTGTGGTTTTATGCACTGCAGAATGCATCATCTTTAATAACTTCCTATTACTTGATGTATAAACTACTCAAAAGCATAATAATCCTTCAATTGGACGGTGCTAAGGATTTTAATTAACGGTTATACTAAGGTCTCATTTCGATCATCGGCATACATTGATTCATTACGGGACAAAGACCTCGCATGTTTTTCTCATGATCCCGATCTTAAAAAAATAGCCTAAAATTTACAGTCACATTAGCAATCTGCCTGTATAATATGGTAATTACTTGGAGTAGGGCGTTAAAACCGAATTGAATTGATGACATATTAAGGTGTTTAACCCATTAGCTTTTGTCGTAAGTGCGTCTACCTCAACGGGTACACAAAGACTTTCGTGGTACACTCCGCGAGGCATAAGCTGAGCTTTGCATTTGTGTGAGTGTACATGGATAGTGTAGGTGTGACAACCGGCCTTAGGCGCGGCGCCATTCTGTCTCGCCGCGCTCCTGCCTGATTGGTGATCACTCACACTAATGCAAAGCTCAGCCTATACCTCGCGGACAAAATTTTAAGCTCCTGCCTGATTGGTGATCACTCACACTAATGCAAAGCTCAGCCTATACCTCGCAGAGTGTACCAAAATTTTGGCCAACGCTTTCACATGTCTCAGATTTTCAAACACTATCTAACCCACTGTGATCGGATTGCAAAGTAAATAGTCTTCCAAGCTTTAAGATGAATCCCAGATATTCAAGCAACGTTATCTAACGTTAATAGCTATTAGATTCTAATAAATAAATAAATGTTGTTCTAATAAATTAATAAATGCATTTATTTTACACCACCATCTAGCCCCAAATAGAGCAAACCTTGGACTAAACGAGCCAAATAGCTGATAGCAGTGCCCTGCGGTTTCATTCGCGTAGTTTTTTATTTAAATTATCCACTCCATAGACTCCGGGGTCCGTGATCTTTGTCATTACATCATTTGCATAGTACTCCCAATCCCGTTATTTTCCCGTACAATATGTATACAAAGTTTAATGATGATCGGTTTACTAGTTTTCGCGTGAAAGCGTAACAAACAAACTTACTTTCGCTTTTATAATAGTGTGTGATATAGCTGTAAATAAGTTACGATGCATAGAAACACTCAGACACAGAACAAATATTTGTATTCATCACACAAATAATTGCATTGTGATCCCTGCCGAACATTCGGTTTCACAGACAGAATTGTCACAAGCAGGAAGGTCACGAAAAGGAGCTTCCTCGTGACCACGGCGGTTGTAACGCTGCTGAAATTTCTAGTTATTAAAATAATAATTTAGATCGTGATTAAATCGTGTTTAATGTTAACATAGTCCGCCATAATCCCAGAACTGGCACCTACTTTACCCAAAACTTGAGTTAAATAAGGAGCAACGCTGCCAGCATTCTGGGAACCCTGCCTCCCTGTCAGGGCCTGATTAACCCTTAGGCTAAGTAGGCTGCAGCCTAGGGCGTGAAGATCGGTGGGGCGCGGCGCACTGAAATCTTATCTTCGCATGTCAATTAATTTAAGCATCATTGCATTTACCCTACATACATCGAATAGACTGAAACAAAACACTAACACTAACAGCGCTGTGAACTGAAAACTTGGGAGTTCCTGATTTCAGCACATCACGCGGGGGCGCGTCCTCACAATTAGCCTAGGGCGGTCAGAACTCTTGATTAGTCACTGCTCCCTGTGGCGATCTCAACGGCGTGTTTGATGCTGTTTTTTTAAATAGTTAGCGTGATTCAAGAGGAAGGTTTATATGTACGAGTATAATATGTGCATACAACAGAAGAGAAACACTAATTATAGCCATGACGACTCATTTTTGATTTAATGCCATCTAAAGGCTACTCATTAACTGAAACATAGGTGAAAGAATTACTTTGTTATCTTAAAAACTTCCCGTGATATCACGATTTTAAAATCACAGTTTTGGTCTGTCCCAAAAACGCTTCATACAAATCACTATAAAAACGTGACGTCACACTGTCGTATTTTCTATGCATCGCGCGTAAAGTTTGTATGGTAGCTATATTAAATGTTGCGTTTAGGAAACTGGTTTTACAACAAATTTGAAATTGTATGGGTTATCCAATGGTAAATACATTTTCTAATAATTTCTTAACTTTAAAATAGACTTGCCCATCCAGCTTTGAATGATCAAAAAAGTAAGTTAAACTAAAAAATTTCAAAATAAATTTTTAGTACATCTTTTACTCTATTTAAATACTGTCATTTTATCAAGTAATTTAATATAATTGCAAGACCTGTTGTCGCGTCTATTATAAAGGTTTCTAATGTGATGTCATAAATAAACACATATTTTGCGTTTACTTTGCAAACGCTGGTTGGTTCCTGCGAGATGGATCAAAATAATGTACTGCAATATTGAACCCCTAAAAAGGTCTACATAAAAGTGGTAGATGTGTATCTCTTAGGAATAACCCACAATAACCATTTTTATTCGTATTTTTAGTATCAGCATAGCACCCGTGCGAAGCCGGGGCGGGTCGCTAGTAGTATTATAAATGAATGTAAGTGTTGCTCAATTGCGTCGCATCGTCTGAAAGGATCGGACTGAAATTCGGAACACAGTCTGGAAGAACACAGAGGCTAATTTTGATCCAATCAAGAACAAAATTAAAAATTTTGATTAACCCCCGACTACCTCAGATTTGTTATCTGTACAACATTCTACTAGTTAAGCCCTTTCATTTGATACCCATATTAAGGGAGTTGTGAAAAAAGAAATGTATTTCGCCATTTTGTGGAAGCGGCCATATTGAATTTGAAATTTGTCATAGTGCAATGTATTCTACTTGTCAAGCCCTTTCGTTTGATACCCATATTGAGGTAGTAGTGAAAACAAAAATATGATTCGCCATTTTGCGGTGGCGGCCATCTTGGATTTGATTTTTTTTATAGTGTATTCTACTAATCAAGCCCTTTCATTTGATACCCATATTGAGGTAGATTGTGAAGAAATATTTTGTCCGCCATTTTGTGGCGGCGGCCATCTTGAATCGGTATTAACCAAACATAGCTAAGAACATCCGCACGGATATTAACTTTCAAATAAAAAAAAACAGCATCGAAATCGGCCCATCCGTTTGAGCTCTACGGTGCCACAGACAGACACACACACACACAGACAGACAGACAGACAGACAGACAGACAGACAGACAGACAGACATCGACGTCAAACTTATAACACCCCTTTTTTGGTCGGGGGTTAAAAATTAACGGGAACGAAAAAAACGCGGGTGAAACCGTGCTGCGGTGCTAGTTTATTGTATTTTTACTAGCAGCGCGTAGTTCAAGTTTTAGTTATTTAATTAAAAAAAATAACTTTAATACAAAAAATTTAAAAAGTCTAACATTTTCTGGTACCTACAATATTTTTTATTTATTTATTGTTAAAGTACACAAAACAGTGTATAATAAAATTACATAACAAGGTTATAAAATAACAGGTACTTACAGCTCTAAATCGTACCTATACCTAAAATATGTGTACACAGAGTGAACTAAAAAAACATTATAACAATGACGAAAAATTAGTATTAGAAGTACAGTTAATAACATGTTTGTTGAGTTTATTGCTTAATATACCTACTATCTAAGGGCACTTGGGCGATTGAAACGAATCTAACGATATCTTAGAATCTTAGATTGTCAAAATCCATCCAGCCGTTTGGAAGATACTTGGGAAAAAAGAAATTTACAAACACGCAAGATACGCGCGAAAAATATAACCCTTCTTTCAGTCGGATAAAAAGTAGCCTATATGTTCTTCCTGTATTCTATGTTCAAATTTTAGCCCGATTCGTTCATACGTTACGATGTGTTTGAGCATCAAACATCCAAATACCCAAACATTGACATGAGTAATATTATAAAGTAGCATCAACGAGCTTACATATACCTACTACGTATGGAGTTGACACAAATGCTTTACGCCGGAAGCACGGGTAGCATCTTTCTTGTCTTGTCGCTCTTGTGGAAGTGTCATACTTTTGTTGCGGCACATCACTTTGTTGCCATAGCAAGTATGCACGACATCTGCTTACGATTGACACAAAGGAACCGTCCGAGAAATCTAACTATTTGTAGTATATGTAAACTCTTTGAGTAGGATACTGTACGTATATAATAAGCCAGCTCTAACCAACCCAGACGTGTCTCCAGGTGAAGAAGTCTCCCCCCGACGCGGCGGGCCCCGGCTTCATCATCGGCGGGGACCCGGCCGCCAGGGTGTCCCACCTGGAGCACAGCGTGCGCTTCCTGCAGGAACAGCACCGGCTGATGCTGAGCGGCCTCCACGCGGAGATCGAGGCGCTGAGGGAGAGGAACCGAGGTACGCGTCTAAAGTTTATAGGCACTTAAAATGAAAACTAACGTGGTTATAACACATTTTAAATGAATATACGGGTAACTCACATAAACTTCATACCAAAAACGCGAACGAAGAGATTTGACTCCACGTTTGTGATAAGAACGTCTAGGTTGTGGAATATGTCGCCCGAGTGGGTTTTCCCTGATGGTTACAATCTTGGTGTCTTCAAATCGAGAGTGAATCGGTTTTTTCTAGGTAAGCACGCTCCATCGTAGATCTCATCATCGCTTAACATCAGGCGAGATGGTGGTCAAGTGCGAAACTATTTTAGTTAAAAAAAAAAAACTTAAGTTGGACTACACTGACTGTAGGTATATCACGTGAGTTACCCGTATACTGTTATAAGCACTTTATTTGGCTCTTTAGCGAGAAATAACAACAAACCAACAAAAAAAGCACGCGCGGGTGCTTCTTTATAAAATACTGTTGTCACTTAGTGTTGTTGTTGTCAATTAGTGTTGTACACCGTCACGAAAAATAGACACGCTGAAGTTAGCCAGGCAACATTTTTGTTAACTTCAGGTTAATAGTTCTTGCGTAGAAAATATTACTTGCTGTCCATTGTGTGGTTGAAGATGTACTTCGTAAAAACAGGAATGAAGAGAAGATGTATTAATTTCTTGCGTGCACGTCTAGCTTGGTTTAGTTGAGTGACAAGACGAACAAGAGATGTGTCTTGATTGCAAGCAATACGCCTACATGCAACAGCACGGGGCCACGTAGCTATTTGAACTTGAAAATTTCAAATCGCTACCTAGCACTGCACTGCGCTCGTCACACAGAGATTTTAGATAATATATCATTTAGCCCTGTAATTTATCTGGAAACTGTCCTTCAAACCATTATTCCATTGTTTGGAATGTAAGACCCTACTACTTTTTGATAGAGTAACTGACATGTATGTGATACTTCCCCAGGTGGACTCTTCAAGTTTTCCTACCGCTACAAAACGTAGCTTTCCTGTAATCTTTTTATTACGGCTGAAAATCTATAAATATGAAAATAAATTCGTATTTCACTTGGACGCGCAATAATTTAGAAACAATTTTACCGATTTGATCCAAGATTTTTGGAAGACTGTATACCTATTGCTTGAGATTTCAGATTGCGTGGAAAATATAGGACATTAAGACAAAACGTCAGTTGGGTCTGATTCTAAAATGATCTGCAAGATTTGTATGTAATGGACTCAATAATCACAAAATGATTTTTAATATACTCGTACTTTCACTAATAGCATTGAGTTGTAGTTATTAGGTTTTCGAGTTAGATAACGAATATTTACGCTTAAAATAATAATGTTTGGAAACCCGACTAAAATTGGACTATATATAGTACTAGACGCCCGCCCCGGCGTCGCCCGTGGTACATTTATACACTCATGAGGATCCCGTACATATACAACGGTGAAAGAATGACTGAAATCGGTTCAGTCATTCCTGAGAATATTGCTTTCAAAGAAAACACCTCTTCAGCTACCTGCTACGCCACCTGTCGGAAATTGGCCGTACCAACTCAGAGATTAACAAAGGTTTTATATTCAAGAGGTATGTAATCTGTGATATTCAATGACGCAATCTTAGACACATGCTGTCATGTGTCATGTCAAAACACGAAACGTACCTACGAAAACTCTCAAAAAGGAATATTTTTTCCCGATTTTGTTACATTCTTGATTCATGCTCCGCTTCTGTTAATAGTAGCGTTATTTTCTATAGCCTATAGCCTTCCTCGATAAATGGACTATCCAATAGAAAAATAATCTTTCAATTCGGACCAGCACTTCCCCGAGATCCTAGCGTTCAAACAAACAAACAAACTCTTCAGCTTTATAATAATTAGTGTAGATTTACCGTCTATATCAAATGGTTCTAAGTCAAATGGCAAATCAAAATATTGCTCGCTGAATGTTTTTGCTAGAACAAGAGAAGTCAATAACAAAGCCATAAACAGGACTTAGCCGCGATTTAAACTACTATTTAATTAACTCGACGTCTCTGAACACAAAAAATAAAAATAAATTAGGTAGTTATAGGTACTGCCGATAGAAGTGGGAAAAAAACTCAGAATTTGATAGCTCACTTTGGAAACTACGCTACGCTTCGCTTTCACTACGCAGGTGAAACCGGCGGGCGTGGCCACGAGCATGGTCCCGAGCTTACCCGAAGATTTCTTATCATTCCCGAGCGTGACGCTAGAATTCCATTCACAGCCCACGAAAAATCTGTAAGTGGCGCGCCAAAAGTAGTTTTCACTTCAAAATTTAAAGTTTAAAGGTATTTAAAGGTTAATCAAAATTTTTAATTTTGTTCTTGTTTTAAACGTCCATGCGTTGTACTTAAACCTTGCGTAAGCGCGACCGGTGAATCATCCACAAATGCACGTAGCGATATTTGCAGTCGGGGCGTAAAGAAAATAACGAGACAGCTTGTTTTGATTCGCTTCTCGGTATTGTGATTTACGATATCTCACGCCACTGAGTTAGATCTACTGCGACTAAAACTAACTTTGGTACGTTATCCTAATTTCACTTTGAAACTTATAACTGTAGGCTCAATGTTCTACAAACATTCTAAGTGATTATGCTAATAGCAATGCTTCTTAACTTACGCTAATTTAATTTCAATTCCATAGGTCCTTATTAAATTCAGTGAAGAACACCCACTCATGAAACACATTACATAGGTACTTTAGCTCGTAAAAAGAAGTAAAGGCAAGGAGGTAAACAAGCAAGGAGGTGTGCAAAAATACGTATTTTTTTAGTTTTCAACACTTTGCTGTATTTTTTTAATACTAGTAGGACCCCGCGGTTTTACACCGTAGGTACCCGTTCTTGGAATAACTGACAAACTTTAATATATTTGTGTTTTAAAATTCAACCAGATCGGTTCAGACTTTACGACGTGATGCAACAACCATCCAAATATTCAATTATAATATTAGTAGGATGAAAGAGTCACATATTTTTAAATAAATACACGGGTAACTCACGTTTAATGTAGTCAGTCCAGTCCGACTAAACGTCAGTCAGTGCTAAACGAGCTGCGAAACCGCGCGCACTCTCCTTGAAAAAAGACCGCCGGACGCGATCGAAACTTGAGTCGGACTGGACTGACTACATTAAACGTGAGTTATCCGTGTATTTATTTAAAATGTGTAATAACCACGTTAGTTTTCATACTAACGTCACGTATATTTTTGTCTGATGGTACTGATGTATCTATCTGCGTTATCTAGCTTCTCAGGCAATAGGCCTGACGACTCATATGCCATCAAAAGACTACTCAATAACTGAAACATACGTGAAATAATTACTTTGTTATCTTAATAAGTTCCTAAAATTTTGGCCTTTCCCAAAAACGCTTCATACATAAACACTACTAAAGCGTGACGTCACTGTCGGGTATTTTCTATGCGTGGCGCGTAAAGTTTGTATGATAAATGGTAACTATATTAAATATTGCGTTTAGGAAAACCATAACAAAAGTCACCTGAAATTAAATAGGTTATACAATGAAATTAAATACATTTTCTGATAATTCCGTACCTACTTTTAAAATGGACTTGCCCACACAACTTTGAATGATCATAAAGTAAGTTAAACAAAAAGGTATCAAAATTAAAGTTGATAGATATTTTATTCTATTTATCTATATACTGTCATTATATCAAATAATTTAATGTAATTGCAGGTCCTGTCGTCATGTTTACTGTAATAGATTAAATTATCTTAGATACATTTTAACATTTCAGATTTGCAATTCCAGCTGATTTTCAAACAAGAATCGTCACCAAAATCAACTTCGCCTGCCAGCGAAGAATCTTCCGAAAACAGTGAGGTAAGAACACCACTTCATATCAATTTACTCATTTTATCCCTAGTTCCCGTTATTTTTCCGGGATAAAAAATGTTGCCTTGTGTTCTCCCAGACTAGTAGCATCTAGTAGCTCGAGAAAGCGACATCGTTTCATGGTTGATGTTCCAAAGACACGAACAAAGAGGTTTGAGTCTACTTTTGTGATAAGAACGTCTACGGTGTGGAATGTGCTACCTGAGTGGTTATTATAATATTGGTGTCTTCAAATCGAGAGTGATTCGGTTTCTTCTAGGTAAACACGCTCCATCGTAGACCGCATCGTCAATTACCTACCATCAGACGAGATGGCGGTCAAACCTATTCAAGTTAAGGGTTATTTATTGTTTTTAAAGAATCAGAATCATAATCAGAATCAGAATAATTTATTGTTGAACTGTGTACAAACTATTTGGTAGGTTACAATATTTCCAGTACTTACAACAGTCTGCCCTCTGCGAGCATACAATAATAATTAACGTTAAATAATTTTTTTACTTAAGAGTACAAATCGTTACAACTGATGAAACTGCTGAATGACCTAAATAATTTCACCATTCTATATTATGTACTATGTATGCAATTAATAATTGTATACAGTTAAGTACAGCTGTAATTACTAGTCGTTTAGATATTCTGTCAGTTTATAATAGGTTTTAGAAATTAGCCACGTCTTTAGCCTAATTTTAAAATGATTACCAACCAGACTTTTAATGTCGGTTGGTAACTTATTATAAATCTTTAAGGCCATGATATATGGACTATTATGGTACATACTGTTGTTTATCTGTGGCATAAAGATGTTGTGCTTATGTTTTTTCCTAAGAATCTCTGATCGACTAGACTTAATTTCGAAAAAGTAGTTACTGTTACATTTGACAAAAACAGAAATTTCATATATATAAATACAAGTAAGAGTGAGAATATTGTTACTTTTGAAAATATTACGTAAACTGTCCTTAACTTAAAAAAGACTATAATCGAACTGTGTTCAAAATTTCAGCCCGATCCGTTCCAACGTGGTTGAGCAACAAACATCCACACTTTCGAACTTAATACACTTTATAACTTAATATTTTTAATATTAGTAGGACGATCAACGATCATGTCGGGGTACCTACTTATAGAATCCCTTTGCCTAAAATAAGTGACTCCGGTCTCACGCTAAGGTACGGTAGGTACGATCATCTACCTTCACAAAGTTTCACCTATTTATAGGTCTCCGAATGCTCGATCGTTGCAGGCACGCACTTGTTTCGTAAATCAATTAAAATTCCATACAATCCATTCGATTTACTAAACGTTCATGATTTATTATCGTTATTGTTTCAAAGCGGTTATTTTAACGATCATTTATAGCGTAACGGAAATGTTGCTATTGGTCGCACTTTCCTTCGGTAGAGGCATGATGACTATAACAAAAACTAATTAGTGCGTCGTTTAGCTTACAAGAAAATATAGAAAATGAAAACAGGTTCATTTAGACTTTGTCTGGGTTTTTACTGGGTTTACAAAGGTTGTCTGACAAATTACAATGTTTTGCCAGCGTGTACTGGATCCCAACACTAGGGCTACCTATATAGGTACATATTGGAAAACATTTTTTTTTTTACTTTACCTTAATTGTCCCACTGCTGGGCAAAGGTCTCCCCCAATTCCCTCCAGTTTATACGGTCCTGTGCTACCATCGTTCAATCATTTTTAAACGCTCCAAGCTCGTCCTTCCATCGCGTTGGAGGACGACTTTGGGGTCGACTGACCGATGGCGTCCACTGCGTAGAAACCCTGGCCCACCGATCGGGGTGTATCTTTTGTTATGTGGTGTATGTTTGTTAAACAAAAATGACAAAGATACAGTGCTGTGAAGTTTCGAATGACGTAACTTCATTGTACGATTTTTTACGAAGCCGTGACGTCATAACCCTCACACCAGAAATTTGATGTTCTCTATCTTTGTCGATTTTTAAGATACGATTACCATATTTTCCATAATATATAATAAATCTAATCTGACAAACTAATAAGAATAGTATATTTTTGACCAAGCCATCCCAGCCCAATTCTTTCCTGTCTACTACAATGTAAGACATTTGACTTAATTACTTCAATGTGAGACATTTGACATGTCAAAAAGATATCCCATCGAGGACTAAGGTTATCGACATAGCCCAACGTATTAGCAAGCTGAAGTGTGGCAATGGGCTGGTCATATCTGGAGTAGGACGACCTGAAAATCGTCTGACAATTTACGTAAGACGGCAGGCACTAGTGGGAAAAGAAAAGGCTGTAAGGCTCGTATCATAGGGGAGGCCTATTTTCAGCAGTGGACTGGGATAGGCTGATGATGTGATATTCCATCGCATCCTTTCACCACATCATTCCGTCAGCGTTGCTTAGTGCAACTATTGCCTTCTATTGCCTGCCTGTGTGCCAGTGTCTCAGGAAACCAGAGTCTAACCGATCCGTTATTTTTGCCACAATTCATCTTATTTTCCTATTTCATTTATCGAAAACAGTCAGCCATCACAGGCTTGAGTGGCGAATTTTTGAAGAGGTCAATGTCCAATGTTAGATGATTATGCGTCATAACAACTAAGCAGTCTTCTAAATGTTCCCACTGCTGGGACTCGGGGCCTGCTTTCTTAAGATGATGTAGGACCTAGAACGATTCTAGGAACATGCCGGTTTCCTCGCGATGTTTTCCATCACTGTTAAAGCCGGTGTTGACAAATTTGTACTAACTACTAGTGCTTATCAATCAGTCCAAAATACATTACTTAATTGCAGAACCTTCTGCTGACGGGTTTCCAACATACTTCAGTCACGATTGTAAAACGAACGTTCTAGGCCCTAGGCCACCTCTGGTTACTTATTTTATCCACTATATCCTCATATTGTTGAAAAATTAAGTCGTAGTGACGTGAAAAATCGATATAAGTTTGAAGACTAGATAGATACCTACATAAACTCTCTAAAAACTTTATCACTAATAGCCATTCCTTCAACCGTAGAATGGTAAAAAATATAGATAATGGAAGACGGGAGTACGACTAGGAGTAGGTACATAATATATAGATACTTACTGGATACTTCTGGTATAACTATGAGTTTTTTTAATAATGCTTTTTATTATCCAGGAAGCGAAACTGAAGCGCGACGTAACTCGGCTGGAGAAAGAGGCGTCATCTGCGAGAAGCGAGGCCCGGGCTGCGGAGGCGAGAGCCCTGCAGTTACAGAGGCTGGTTGACGCGCAGACCGAGTAAGCCTTAGGTTAAGAACTCATGGAGCGATTTTCACCCGCGACCGCAGCGTTTATGGCCCGCAGCTTCAGTAGAATGCAGATTTATTATACTTGTGTAAAACAAGAACAAAATTAAAAAAATTGATTAACCCCCGACTACCTTAGATTTGTTATCTGTACAACATTCTACTAGTCAAGCCCTTTCATTTGATACCCATATTAAGGGGAGTTGTGAAAAAAGAAAATGTATTTCGCCATTTTGTGGAAGCGGCCATCTTAGATTTGAAATATGTCATAGTGCAATGTATTCTACTAGTCAAGCCCTTTCGTTTGATACCCATATTGAGGTAGTAGTAAAAAAATAATATAAAGCGCCATTTTGTGGTGACGGCCATCTTGGATTTGAATTTTTTATAGTGTATAGTATTCTACTAGTCAAGCCATTTTATTTGATACCCATATTGAGGTAGGTTGTAAAGAAATATTTTGTCCGCCATTTTGTGGCGGCGGCCATCTTGAATCTATATAAACCAAACATAGCTAAAAACATCCGCACGATATTAACCTTCAAGTAAAAAAAAAACCGCATCGAAATGAGCCCATCTGTTTGAGCTCTGCGGTGCCACAAACAGACAGACAGACATCGACGTCAAACTTATAATGCTCCTTTTTTTGGTCGGGGTTAAAAATAAAGCACAACTTACGACGCGTTTTACGCCCGCGGCGCGAACGGTTGCTTGCGGCCCCCCGCGTTAGAACTGCGCAGTCGCCCACAGACTCGGCGGGTAGCGCCCGAGCGCTCTGTGGATGGTTGGCGTTGGTTGAAACTCAAGCAATCGTTAACCGCTCGTCGCCCGCCGCGTTCGCGAGCAATAATCTCAACCGCGTCGGTTGCGAAACCGCGAAAATTAGCGGTCTCGTGCGGTTCAAAATAAAACCGTAGTTCCGCAACTGCAACTGCGGCCAAAATCGCTCCATGAATTCTTGCCCATACTAAAATTGAACCAGAATAACTATTCAGCATTTTTTCTTTGCATATCGACTGCCTGCCGTCTTCCAAATGACTCCCTTTAGTTTGAGGGTGTAGGTCTCTCTTACCTATAATACGCTACTCAGCGTGATCCTGGGCTCCAACCGCCACCAGCCTTTCGTATATCGTTCCTCCATCTAGTTTCATTACCGATTCGCGATATTATAGCAGCAGTGCATTAAGATGGCGCAGATCATGGCTTGCTTATAATTTAAAAATTCTAACGGCTTATAAAATCAAACAATGTGTGGTTGACATACAATTAAATAATTTTATTTTTTAATTTTAAAAAGTTTAGATAATTAGATAGTTACAAGGAGGTGTATAAAAATGCCGAAATGGAAGACTGAATGGTTGAAACTAAAATTTTGTGCCAAATCAAATTATACAAGCGTCGTTGTCTTGGCCACGCAGAGAGGACGAGGGAGGATACAGCTGCTAAGTGTTCATATTTAAAGGTCTAAAGTGGTCGCCAGCCGACGGGGCTATCAGTGACCCGGGACGCCCGGAGGCCCCTATGGGACGCACTTCCCAGATTCCGATGAAAAGACCAGGTGCAACGAGACATGCGCTAGCGTTAAGCCCCGGCCCTATGTCAGGAAAAAGCTCAGGACAAATACAAATACAAAAATCTTTATTGCTGTTTGTAGGTAAGATAAGATGATACAAAACATTTTTAAAAGTTGCCCCATGACAGCGAAGACTAGCGCTTTTTAGTGTCAAAGACCACGAACCACTTATTCGCAAATATTCACTTTCCCAAATCGGTCTGCACTTGTTTATAATTATGGTCAATTTATATTAAATAATATTTTTTGTAGAAAACTACGCGAACTCGAAATAAAACCGAAATGCTCGAGTTGCGACGGTACAGTCGGGCCGCCAGCGCCGGGTGCGGCGGACGGCTCGGACGAGGAAGGCACGGCGGAGTCGCGCGCGGCGCTGCGCGCGCGGCTCGCGGACGCCGAGCGGCTCGTGCGGCGCCTGCGCGCGGAGGCCGAGCGCCGCCGCAGAGAGGTACTCGCGGCGGCGGGCGGGAGCGCGGGGGGCGCGGTCACTAACCTCTTGTTTGACGGCGCCGCCGCACGGCACGCACACGTACGTCACGCTCCGCACGCCGCGCCCGCGGGGAACACGGCCGCTGCAATGTTACGCGTTACATTCTTAACTAACAACTACTGATCAATAAAAATGTAGAAAACTGTAAATAAGAGCATAATAAGCAAGAACTGACAGAAACAATTTAATGGAAAAAACTGTAAATAAATATTGGTGGACACTTCACACACTACAGCATATCTGACTCTGACAATGGGAGCGACATTACTGATATATTACTTAATACACACCTACTTATTATACGTAGAAACATCCTGTGAAAAGATTAGGATGATACAAATATGCGACAGTATAGAGTGGCGCACGCACCAAAAAACGACCGTTTTTTTAAACGCACGAATGGCATTTTGCCTCGGAAGGCCTCCGCTGCTTACCGAAATATGGTCTAGCGCAGAACAGATGATGCTGGTCCTATTAACCTAAACTTACTAACTGATGTTCATACGTAGGATACATGTAAAAGCATTTATGAGCATTTCTGAAAGCAGCATAAAATGTACATAACAACCACCACAATTACGTATATTTTCCACTATTGCCATTTTCTTCCCATTTCACAAACGTAACAAATGCAAGAATAAATAATAATGGATACACAATTTTATTGGTCATCTTATGTGCATACTGTCATATATTATGTGAGGTGCAAACATTACCAAACATTTTGGGTGACATCATATTTAAGAACATGACAGGACAGTGATGCATTTGTCATTTATAACTGACAGAAATCTCTGACAACTGAAATTAAAACCATTAATTTTTCACTCGTCCCATCAACGAAAGCTCGAGATTGAGTTGAATATTTCAGCAGCCCGTGTGAACCGTGGCCGCGGCTCAGAGCACGCGGGCGCGGACGGGACGTCACGTGATCACAAACCCTAAAACTGAAATCCATACTTTTGTTTTGAAACTCGTCGCTTAGTTTTTAGCATTTGGCAAATAATGACGATGTCAACGTAGTTAAGCCGATTGGGATTGCATGCTTGTTTTAGCCTATCTTGGTTATGTCCCGTCCTTGTACCGCTGCGTTTCAAATTTTGTTATTTTTCTTTTATAATGATTCATGACATTCATGATTTCGTACATTCGAAATTGTAATTCATAAATTTTAATATCGTTCAAATAACATTTATTGAAGGTATCTATATAACATTTATTGAAGGTATATATGAGATCATAAATGTTCAGAAGAAATAACTACCATTAAATAAGTACCTACCCATTTGACTAACAATACCTGGATTGCACGAGCACTGTGAGACTAAATATTGACCAGCACTGTGTGACCATTGACATCTAATTAAGTTTGAACTCTTGTTACTTAGAAACGTCGTTAGTTTTTAGTTTACAATTTTAAATTATGTGACGAAAGGAAAATGATTCTACATGTAGTAAAACCGAAGAAATTTTCCATACAAACTTACAACAGTTGATAAATTCATTCGAATACCGTATCAATTTTCGTCGTGTAATTTAAACCATTTCAATGTAATCATGTACGTAGGGTCAGTATTTCGATGCGTAAAATCTTTATTCGTGTCTTTTGTTATCTGCTTATGTACATTAGCTAGATTTTAGGACTAAGTAATGATTACAATAGTAGGTACAAAATTATACTGAAATTTAAATCATGGCGGATCATTTTTCTTCTCTATGCTTTTAAGATTTTCCTACATAAATAACGAAAGATAAAAAAAAAAACTAAATGCAATTAAATTTGTTCACATACTTTGTTGAATTCTTCTATTTATCAATCTTCTCAATATTAGTATTCCACTAACAATTTAACTCAATATTTTTAGTAAAACAACATTTGAGTGCCCAAGCAATGACAATAAGGTATAAAATATTGTAACGCCGTATCAACATAGTTATGTGAAGTTTTCGGAGGGTAATCGTGTGACGTCGCACCCCAGTTGCAGTGTATGAAGAACTCGTTGCACGCGAGCCTGCGCACGGCCGCGCCGGGGCTGGACGGGTTCGGCTACCAGAACAACTACCACTTCCCGCCCGTGCACGCGCCCGACTTCTGGCGGGAACCGATACGAGAGTGAGTACCACGTGAGAGTGTTACGAGAGTGAGTCTGTACAAGAGCGAGTCGGTACGAGTGTGAGTCAGTACGAGAGTGAGTCGGTACGAGAGTGAGTCGGTACGAGAGTGAGTCGGTACGAGAGTGAGTCGGCATAAGAGTGAGTCGGTACGAGAGTGAGTCGGTACGAGAGTGAGTCGGTACGAGAGTGAGTCGGTACGAGAGTGAGTCGGCATAAGAGTGAGTCGGTACGAGAGTGAGTCGGTACGAGAGTGAGTCGGTACGAGAGTGAGTCGGTACGAGAGTGAGTCGGTACGAGAGTGAGTCGGTACGAGAGTGAGTCGGTACGAGAGTGAGTCGGTACGAGAGTGAGTCGGCATGAGAGTGAGTATGACATCCGAGTGAGTCGATACGAGAGAGAGAGAGTTGGTACGAGAAAGGATCCCACAGGTGAGTGAATCGGTACGAGAGTGAGTACAATACAACATTTGAGCGTAATCATAAATGAAAATGAATAGAGGAAGATGACGTGATTAGTGAGTGAGTGATATTTTCATAGCCTTAGTTTTGCTTTACCTTGGTTTTTATTAAGTTTCGATAAAAAAGCCGTATCTGTGCACGTATTATTATGCAAGAAATATGAAACATATTTCAGTGAGTTCGCCGCCGGCGCGCGCGGCCGCGGCTGCCGCCCGCTGACACTGCCAGATGTTACACAGACCAGAAACCGCTCCACCGTCTATGCTAACAGTAAGCATACAAGCGTCTCTCTCTCCTCATGCCGTCACACACAATTGTATACGTAATTTGACAAATTTAAAACATAACGTAAAATCGAACAATATATATATCGTAATTATACATTCGGCAGCGTTATAACCGCCGTGGTCCCGAGAAGCACTTAGGCTAAGAATTCATGGAGCGGATTCCAAACGCACCCGCGCGCGGGTGCGGGCCCGCAGCTTATGTAGAATGCAGATTTATATGTAGAAATTGAAATCAAAACTCACGAGGCGGTTTACGCCCGCGGCGCGCGCGGCTGCCACGCGGCTCCCGCGCGGTCGCCGCCCGCCCGTCACCCGCCACATTCGCGGCGGCTGCAAAAGAGTTTTGAAATAAAACCGTCGCTCGTCGCCGTTCGGGCCCGTGCGCGGACGCGGTTGGAAACCGTTTCATGAGTTCTTAGCCTCAGACTATTATTTACGACTGAAATAACTGGAACGGAAACTACGCGGTTAAAATCTCTGGACGCTACTACATAGTTAAGTCTTCTTTACTTGACATATTTTATTATTATTCTTGAACCCTTCAAAATTTCAGGCTGCCACCGCTCGCGTTTCATACAGTACAACCAATTGATCTGTAGAATATAGCGATGGCACCAAGATCGAAACGTGTTGAAAAGTCTCTTTAAAAATGTATCTTGCTGATCAAAATTCCAGATCATACACGACCGAGAGCGACCGGCTACGAGAACAAAAACAAGAGACAACAGTCCACCAACGGAGAGGTCCCCAACGGGAAGAGCCCGGAGGAACCGCAAGGTATGCCAACGCAATGCTTTTAGAGATCTGTTTTAAATTTTCAACTTAGGTAAAGTTATTTTTGTGTTTCAATTGGGAAATATTTTTGTGTTTCAATTATTGAGAACTATTTTTGTGTTTCAATTGGGAAATATTTTTGTGTTTCAATTATTGAGAACTATTTTTGTGTTTCAATTATTGAGAACTATTTTTGTGTTTCAATTATTGAGAGCTATTTTTGTGTTTCAATTGGGAAATATTTTTGTGTTTCAATTATTGAGAACTATTTTTGTGTTTCAATTATTGAGAACTATTTTTGTGTTTCAATTGGAAACTATTTTTGTGTTTCAATTACCTATTGAGAACTATTTTTGTTTATTTTCTTTTGTTTCAATCGAGTAATATTATTGTTTTTAATTGAGAGCAATTCTTTTGTGTTTAGGTAAATGTAGGTACCTATATGGTTCAACGTCGAGGTAATTAAATAATAATAGATAATTTCGATCGTGATCGAATCCTGCGTAATAGAAATAAGTAATAGAAACTGCACAACAAGTCAGTTCCTTTCCATTATTTCAGAGAGCCCTCGCTTCCTACCGAACATACAAGCGCCACTGACCACTATTGCCACCTACCCAGAGTTGAAAATTGTCGTTACTAAAATAATACCCCACGGTAACGGTGAGCACATTTCAAGAACTTTATATGAATGTGTAGTTTAATATTGTACTAACTATGGATGTATCGGACTAACTGCCTTGTTGTGCATGAATATTAATGTACTAATTAAATTAAATGTATTTTATGACCGCTTAATTTTATAGCCTGCTGTCTTCTTCAAACTTCGTTTTTTTTTTCAGGAAATTAAACATTATTAAAAGTGATTAACTCGTTGAACTAAATGTCTGTAGGTACCTTGTGCTCTGTAAGCTATATCTCTTAGGCTTCCCTAAACCCCACGCCTCGTCAATGCGGTTATGAAACTGTCCCCGTTCGGAGGAGACAGCTGGCAGCTGTTGACAGCCAGCACGGCAGCTCGGTTGATTAGACTTCCTACGCGGTGGGGCCGCTCGTTTAGACTACATAGTATCTACGTAAGTTGCGCGGTGTATTGGCCCCGACGCAACTGAGACGGGCTGCGACATTGGGGAGTGGGCATTGCGGCTGTGGGATGGAGGCCGTGGTGATATAAGACTACCGCTATTACGGTGAGCCGGTCTCCCTGTCCCCCAAGGACTTGACGTAGATGGCGAACGCGGTGGGGCTGCAGGGGAAGAGGAGTGCCGGTCTTGCGGTGCGCCGCTTTCCCTGTCCTCTGCAGCCGAAAAGCAGTAGGCGGCAGGACCGCATACCTGACCCGTCGCGGGGGACAATGGTGTAAGCGTCGACACGTAAATGGGTGCCAGGTCCACCACCATATTCGTCCGTGGTGCGTAACCACGGAGCGTGCAACCTAACACGACCGTCTGCCCCGAGGTATGCGTAATTGCAATTCCAAAAGAATGGGGTAGTATATTACGGCTGCTATGACTCCAACCTCTGACCTCACTTATACCCTTACCTTTAAATTACGTATAAGCACCCTTGCTAATGTGTCTTGTGTATTACCTATTTCAGTGAATGGCCAAGCGGTGAACGGGCAAGCGACAGACGGGCGCGCGCGACGCCGCACGCACCGCAAGCACGCGTCCGAACATACGTAACTCCACACCTAGTTACCTAGACTTCTTAAATCTTGGACGTTCGTCGCTATGCACTGGCAAAGATCAAAGTCAGTACTTAGCAAAAGTTGCGAAAATGCCAGAGGATTTTCAGCTCATATGCACTTTGTTTAGCGTTCCTTATTGTATTCTTGTGGGAAGAGCTTAGGAAGGACATTCTAAGCCCGTAAAGTCCACGACGAAAAATTAGGGCCTGAAGCGATTCCAGTTCTGCAACAAGCAATGAGTCTTTCGAAAACATGGACAAAGATGTTGTGGTGCTGTATTATGAAACCTCTTTTAAGGTTAACTAGGTAGAATTTTAAACGACAAATTGATCAGTTCTGTTATTGGATATCGTTCTGTTGAGTTTGTCACAAATGTTGGTCTTTGAAGTGCATAGCGTGTAGCTGCCATATAAAATTAGGCCTTACGGCTTACTTATGGATATAGCAATATAACGTGATAGTCTTATAATGATTGACTTGAAAGAGTACAAGTATTATATGCACAGAATATTATGAGTGCACCAACTTTTTATATCCGTTGTAATATAATATTGATGAGGCTCGAACCAAAAAAAATCCTTATGGAAAAATGCATTACCTGCAGTGAAGTTAGGCCAGTCGTGTAGTATTGAATACAATAGGTACCTACTAGGTATATAAAATTTTAATTGAATTAAAAAAATATCTCTCATTTAAACTAAAACTAAAATCTACCTACCTAGAACGCTTTTTGTTGCTGTCTTTTTCCTGAAGTATAAAAAACCACTCTGAAGAGACGTTTAAGACCCGCGACGGAACGGAGTCAGTATTTGGATGTCGTTGGAAAAAATCACTCACATCATTTTCCAGCGCGCTAAAAGAAGTATATGTATAGTGGCCGGCAAACAAGTTGACCCAAAAGTGTCATGGAAGGGGAAAGTTCACGCATGTGCACTTCCACCAAAGAGACCTTAAAAACGTGTCTGCGCAGCTAACTTCATTGGGTCAACTTGTTTGCCGGCAACTTTAACTTCATATCAACATTCGCTTTAAGAGTCCAACAATGATTTGGGTCATAACTGTGGGTGCCAAGGACATGATCAAATGTGAGTTATCGCAATCGTACATATTTTCACACAGGTATTTGCAGGCTTTTTTTGGCACTTCTCCACGCTAATTCGGCTAATTTGGCACGCTAATTCTCGAAATTTATACTCGCAAGTCCAAAATTGTAGCACAAAATGTAATTTATTTCAGGTTTTGTGCAATGTTTCGATACTTTCGAAATTTCCTTTGGTACAATATTTATTGCACGTGTGTCGCATTGAAATAGGTTCATGTTACCGACTGCCATTTGCCAAAGGTATATTAGAATAGACAATAAAATAACAGTAAGTTGCTATTAGACCTTGGTTCGGGCTTCACGATAATAATAAATACATGCGATGTCAATTTGAGTATTAAATAAATAAATAGTATGCGCTGATTTTATATTTAAAATTTACATCTAGACGCTTGAGAGACACCTACTAAGATACTGGTTCTTTTCCTGAAAGTAATTTCAATTAGCTAATAAAATATTTTTTTTTCTTTCGTAAAGATGGCATACATATTTTTTTGTTACTAATGTACCTTCGTAAAGGCTTGTTCGCATTAGGCTAGTAATTTAGCTTAGTGGCGAGTAATTTAGCAACTAAACGTGTATGAACAGTGAAAATTTAGTCGAGTAGTTTAGAAAGTGATTTAGTCGAGTCAATCCATTTTGTTCTATTTTCAACGGGCGAGTAGCACCCCCACCACGCGTTCGTTGCGAGCGGTGCGCTCATTGGCTCGCCGATTAAACAGGTTCGAACTTGTCGAATTAGTCTGGAGAGAAAAATAACCTCAAACAATTTTCCAAATACGAAATTGTCTGTGGAATAAGTTATTTTATTGATCACACAAATTTCCTCATTCACCTCTTCTACAATAGCCATTACGATTCGATAAGATTAGCTTATTCATTAATTTATTTTATTGCGTTGTAGGATCTTCATGTCGCGAAACGCTACTCACTTGTGAACTGTACTAAAGCACGGTGCGAACGATTTTTGAATAGTAGCGAGTATTTTAGCTACTAAATTACTCTCTACTAGACTAATTTGCTAGCCTAATGCGAACAAGCCTTAAGAGTCGCTCAAGTTAAAGTTAGTGGGTGTAAAGCCACGGTACGCAGCTAGTATTAATTTACCTAATCAACAAACCAAAAAGCCATACCTGCTTATACCTAATTACCTACTATCAGAATATTAGTAAGGTGGTTACCTATCAAGCGTCAAATTCAGTAGGCACGCCTTTCATAGCTCCGTCTAATACCTTTTATAATAAAAGGCAAAATGACGAAGATAAAGTACAAGTTTCGATTTTTATTGTTATAAAAATTAGAATTTGTTTAGTGCCTCGGAATACTTCGCGGTCCGACAAGTGTGCAAGGTTTGTTTGTAGATAAATAGATACTCTTTACATTTACAGTAAAAGAATACATTAAAAAAACAAGTGTTACAACCGGCGGACTTATCGCTAAAAGTGATCTCTTCTAGGCAACCTTAGGATGGAAATGTAAAGGAAGCTCAACTGGTTGATTCTGTAGGCGTAAAACTGAGATAGGACACGACGATACCAGCTCTGTTGTAAATCGACAGCACCATAGCATTAGCAGCCCACTAAATGTTCCCACTACTTGGACTTGGGTCTTCTCTCACAATGAGAGCCAAGACCATTATCCACCACACGGGCCCAGTGAGGGAGCTCAAGTAATAAAATACTTGTCGAATCTGCTAAGAATCCACAGGAAGCTAAAATGTGACATCAATCTCGCCTGATGACAATCTGTGTCGTTGAATATTTACTAACTTACTAATGAAATATCGACTATATTTCAGTGCGACTAAGAATTAAATTTCTTTCTTTTAATAAAGGTGAATATTATTATTTTATTAGTCCGATGAAGTTTCATTCTTATGCCCATTGTAATAATGGTGATTTAATGAAGATGGATGTATATTTAAGACCAATGAACAATCGCCTTTATGACGATGGGAAAAAGTGTACATATTTACTGTGGATTTCCTAGAGGGAAAAGTTAATATTTTGTAGGTACTCTATAAAGCGGCAGGCCTTTCAAATGCTCACCAAAAAGGGATTTATTTGTCCTTGCTCTTGCGTTAATTTGATGCGCGAAAATAAAGAGACAACAATATCAAAGCCTACCATTTTAAATTAGGCACTCTCACTCCCCCCGGACCAAGTTTATGGATTTGCGTAAGCGCAAGAGGCAAGACTCACTCAAAAAACTAATTAACTAGTGCGTCAGTTAGATTGCTATCAAATTTCAAGTACCTACAAAGATTACAAAATGCAATTGGTGGATAGGGTGTCTTGTCAGTTGTTACGGTTCGCCATGGAGGTTTAGGAAGAGTAGAGTAGGGGAAGGGAGCAACAAAACGTCAGGCCCGGATCTAGGGCAAGCCGGGGCCCGTGCCCCGGCGGCACGCCTCAGGGGGCGCCAAATTGAGCGACTCATCAGGTATTCCGATCCAATATTATCATCATGAATTCTTCCTTTCTCATGTGGGAGAAGTTAGGGGAGCTAGATCCTGGAGAGGAAAACAAGTCAGAGGAGCATGCACACCCCCCCCCCCCCTCGGGCGGTATTTTCAGATTTTGCCCCGCCTCAAATACAAAATTATTAACAATATTAATATTGAAGATATTAAGCATTATTAAGAAGCAAAACGTTAATCGCCGCGAACCAGAAGACGCAGTATTGGACGGCCACCCACCGCTAGATGGACAGATGACCTCACAAAGTTCGCTGGAAACCGCTGGTTGCAGGTTGCGCAGGACTGTTCGTTGTGGAAATCTAGGGGGGAGGCCTATGTTCAGCAGTGGACGTCTTGCAGCTGATGATGAATGAATGAATGAAAACGTTAACGTTAACACGTAATATTTGAACGAACTTTCGGCACTACTGGCAAATACCATCTCATTATGCATTAGTAACTCAGACCACTGAATAATGTAGGTAACTTGCACACTTGTCTCACCGCGATTCCAAACTTAGGAAGTAGCTTTTCTCTCTGCCCTCGTAAGAGTAAAGTGATTTTCGATTCCAATAATTAAATAACTGCCAATATTAGCATTTATTTGAACGTAATAAGGTCTTTCCGAGTTCGCGGTGCTATGGAGCAGAATTTGATGAAATATTTGAGGTACCTACCCAGCGCCACATATCTAGGTAATTACGTTTAGTAAAATTTAAAGCATGTGTAAGCCTACCTACCTACATGAAAGACAGTGAATCAAAGGGCCCAAAATATGAGCTGTAACTGGTCGTGAATAATTATTCAGTAGCCCTTTTTATACATCGCGCAGTATTCGTATTATTGCCAAACGTGGGACTGAGACGATTGAAACAACTTGAGAAGGTGTTTTTTCTGTGAAAACGGACCAGTCTCTCACCTTTATTACAACAGTCACAAGTGAATTTCTTTGGGTTCAACATTTTAAGTGGCATTTTGAAATTATTTAGCTTCGGCTAAAACAATAATAATTTATTTATTGACCTATGTATTACTTACAATTTTTTTTAAAATCTGCTATATACACTCTTCTTCTCTCTTCTGGTAGTTAAATGCCACCTATTCATAAACCATCGTAAACGACATACTAAATCTCTCATCGTACCTGTCCTTGAAAGACCTTAATGCTATATTTGTGAGTGACTTAAACATATTTAAATGCTATATCGTAGCCTTATCCAATATTAAACTAATAAATTATTACCTATTATTATTGAATATTATAATTATTGATATAATAAAATATTTATTGCGAAATAGAAACATATTTTATTTTTGTTATTCCCTTTGAGATACTGTTAGGTAAGATTTTAAAGAATTTGAAGATTAGTGGGACCATGAGCGTATAAAAAAAGTCAGACGTAGTCTCGCTAAAACAAAAACTGTGTCTATAGAGTCGGCCAGTGCATTGTCACATACAGGCTGACACAGACACATACACACCTCAGACGGTCATATTACACGCGCACATTAGGGTGTGTGTGTATGTTGACTAGCCGACTCTATAAACACTGTTTTTATTTTAGCGAGCTAACATCCGACTTTTTTATACGTCCACGTCAACAATTATATTGACACGTGAATGCCGTGTCGCCTGATGTTAAACGACGATGCGGTCTACGATGGAGCGTCCTTACCTAGAAGAAGCTGATGTATTCTCGATTTGATGATACCCGATATTGTAACCATTGGAGATAGAGATCCAGACAACTGGCAGGTTCAAGCAACCTCCGGACACTCGCAGGACAGCGAAGTATACAATTTGTATGCTCTTTCTTTTGTTTTTGTTTTTATTAATTGACGTGTAAATTGTACATTTATGAATAAAGTACTTTGACTTTGAAGCGATTCTATACATCTGAACCCTGTCTGATTGATCTCGACATGGATTCTAACATCTCGGTTTTTTAAACCCCGACCAAAAAAAGGGGTGTTATAAGTTTGACGTCGATGTCTGTCTATCTGTCTGTCTGTGTGTGTGTGTGTGTTTGTCTGTGGCACCGTAGAGCTCAAACGGTTGCGCCGATTTCGATGCGGTTTTTTTTATTTGAAAGTTAATATCTGTGCGGGTGTTCTTAGCTATGTTTGGTTAATATCGATTCAAAATGGCCGCCTCCACAAAATGGCGGACAAAATATTTTTTCACAGCCTACCTCAATATGGGTATCAAATGAAAGGGATTGACTAGCAGAGTACTATACGCTATAACAAATTTGAAATCCGAGATGGCCGCCACCACAAAATGGCGAATTATGTAATTTTTTTCACTACTACCGCAATATGGGTATCAAACGAAAGGGCTTGACTAGTAGAATACTTTGCACTATGACAAATTTCAAATCCAAGATGGCCGCTACCACAAAATGGCAAATTACATTTCTTTTTTTACAACTTCCTTAATATGGGTATCAAATGAAAGGGCTTGACTAGTAGAATGTTGTACAGATAACAAATCTAAGGTAGTTGGGGGTTAGTCAAAAATTTTAATTTTGTTCTTGTGTTTCCGTTTATATGACAGTGACAACTATTTAATTGGATAATGGGACACCCACGTATATACGGTCGGTCCATCGATTCGAGTTTCGGCCGCGTCCGGCGTTTCAAGGAGAGTGCACGCGCGCGATGGCTGCCCGTTTGGCACTGCGGGCTGCCGCACGGCGCGCACGCAAGCTCAACGGCTGTTGCGGGGGTGCAGGTGAGGGGGTGCGGAGGGTTGCGCAGGTATACACTCGAACTCTTCATCACCGGTGAGCTGCGAGTCGGGAACATTGCAGCACACTGAGCTCACTGTGTCTTCACTCATATCGCGAACACCATACCGAGCACTATGGAGGCCCGGCTTCCAAGCGGGCGGCACATGCCATCCTCCATTTCTATTAAATGTCGAACGCTTACGAAACGAATAAATGTTTATTCGTTTCGATAAGGAATAAATATATCCTAAAACAGTGACAACTGTACTAAACAATCTGTGAACAGAACAGCAACTTAGAGACTGCGTTTTGTAGTGGCCTACCACTAGTGACTTGGCAGTCCTGTGGGGGAAGTACCACACCTTTGCCAGTTATTCTACAGTCAAGCAGTAATGTGCAAACATTACTGTGTTTCGGTTTGAAGGGCAATGTTTCCAGAGATATAACATCTTAGATCTATGGGTGACGAGCGCAGTGCAGTGCTAGGTAATGATTTGGTATTTTCATATTCCAATAGCTGCGTGTCACTGTGCTGTTATGTGGCAGGCATGTTGCTTACCATCAGGCACATGTCCTGCTCGTCTTGTCACTCTATAATAAAAAAAAACATTACTACTTGGCGATAGAAAGGTTCCGGTTTGAAAGGCAATGTGTCCAGAGATATACAGAGAGAAATCATGTTATATCACTTGGTGACGAGCGCAGTGCATAACCTAACCGACCGACCGTAGGATTATAGTATTGACAATTTTACGGTAATATCTATTTATTAACCCCCCGACCAAAGAAAGGGGTATTATAAGTTTGACGTCGATGTCTGTCTGTCTGTCTGTGTGCGTCTCTGTCTGTGGCACCGTAGAGCTCAAACGGATGGGCCGATTTTGACGTGTTGTTTTTTTATTTGAAAGTTAATATCCGTGCGGGTGTTCTCTACGTTTGGTTATTATCGATTCAAGATGCCCGCCTCCACAAAATGGCGGACAAAATATTTCTTCACAACTTTCCTCAATATGGATATCAAATGAAAGGCCTTGACTAGTAAAATACAATGCACTATAAAAAAATCAAATCCAAGATGGCCGCCACCACAAAATGGCGAATTATATTATTTTTTTCACTACTGCCTCAATATGGGTATCAAACGAAAAGGCTTGGCTAGTAGAATATGTTGCACTATGACAAATTTCAAATCCAAGATGGCCGCTACCAAAAAATTGCGAAATACATTTCTTTTTTTACAACTCCCTTATATGGGTATCAAATGAAAGGACTTTACTAGTAGAATGTTGTACAGATTACAAATCCGAAGTAGTCGGGGGTTAGTCAAAATTTTTAATTTTGTTCTTGTGTAACAAGAGTCATCATCATCCGCAAGACATCCACTACTGAACATAGGCCTCCCTCCTAGATTTCCACAACGAACGGTCCTGCGCAACTTGCAACCAGCGGTTTCCAGCGACCTTTCTGAGGTCGCTGTGGTAGTGGTGTGGTAGTGGGAGGCCGTCCAACACTGCGTCTTCCGGTTCGTGGTCGCCACTCGAGAACCTTTCTTCCCCATCGGTTGTCAGTTCTGCGAGCGATGTGGCCTGCCCATTGGCACTTCAGCTTGCTTACTATTTGAGCTATGTCGGCCACTTTCGTTCTTTTGCGAATATCCTCATTACGGAATCTGTCGCGCAAAGAGACGCGCAGTAACAAGAGTAAACGCTGGGAACTAGGGACAAATATTTTGAAAGTGAAGCCATGAGGAGGGCTGGACAGCGTTTGGGAAACTATGTGGAGTCATCTCGTCATCTGTCCAGCAAAGCATCAGAGGAAAGTTTTCAGTCGGTGCTTTCTATCTGTCATGACGTACGGCGCCGGCCGAAACGTAGACACCGACAAAAGTTTACAGATTTCTCTAAGGGATCGTAATCGAAGCGAAGGTATCCATCAGAGAACCAAGGTTATCGACATATTTCAACGTAATAGCTAGCTGTAGTGGTCGTAGGCCAATCATATCTGGCGTAGGGCCGATAGTTGGGGTAGATTTGTCCCAGAGTCGAGAGCGCGAATCGATAAACTTGACGAAGACAGATGACTCTTGATAGAGATGGATGATAAGGGATAGAGTGACGAAATAGGTAATGCAGCAGGCAGTGGCTGCAGAATGGTATATCAAGGCAGAGTGAGTATGTCGTGAGTATACTAGAATAGGCTAATATCAAAAATCTGATGTTGAAAAAAGTCTTTATCTTCCAAGCAAAAACAAACAAATAATTAAGTAAAAAGGAATTTAATCAAAACATCTACTATAATTATCGAGTTCAGCGCCTAAGAGTTTAATAAAAAACACATCGTTTTCACCAACACACCCTAAAATGTTACCTAGAAGCCAACAAAGGCTATGGTCATCATCGCTGAAGAACAATCTTTTAATATTATTAAATAATGTAATATCATTTTCAAAACACTGTAAAATCTCTTTGTAAATGTCAGAATCGTCCATATTTGATAATATTCTTACTAAGTAGATATATTCACAACATTTTTGGTGATACTCTTTGGATTTGTCGCACAAATTTATGGATCTTTGACCAACGCCGTCTATATTCCTATGAATAGATGAAACTGGATCTACACTCAAAGGTTGACCTACCGTTTGTTGATCTGCCATTGGTTGATCCATCGTTTGTTGATCTGCCATTGGTTGATCCATTCTTTGTTGATCTGCCATTGGTTGATCCATTCTTTGTTGACCTGGCATTGGTTGATTATCTATCATTGGTACATCATTGATTAATTTAACTGGTTGACTATTTAAGCAGACTTTCAGATGATGATCCACACTGGTAACGAATTTTTGAATGATCTTCGTGATGTATTGTCGTGGCAACATTTTTGGGGTAAAATCTTTGTGACAGGATAGTATGTACAGGAGGTAACTCGCATCGGCGTCCAGTTTAATCTCCGAGAGGGATTCGGTAATCTTACTGAGCTGTTCTTGTCTGGAATAGAGAGATCAATATATTTTGTTATGTTTTATTGTCATCTTTATTAAAGTAAGTAATACAATACGAGACACCTAAAAAACTTAACTAGAGTCATTTAAATTACTAAAAATCTATACCTACATACATCGTCGCCTGAGTGCTTGTTTGTTCTATCTACTTTTACAACTGTTATTCCAACGAGACCGCGACAGGTGTCTCCGGTCTCGTGTCGCGGTCGCGGCGCGAACCGTCGCCTGTAGAGATGTATTCACCTACGTCAAACGTGTAGTAATATGACTCACGTGAGCCGGTCTCCCACGACGTAGGCGAGGTGCGCGAGCGCGTACAGCGCGGCGGGCGCGGGCCCGGCGCCGCCGCGCGCCGCTCCGCACAGCTTGGCCAGCGCGCCCTGCGACACCGTGACGTCACAGGCGCGCGCGCCAGACCCCGCCAGGTTGCCCAGCGTCCACGCCGAGCACACCTGCGACACCGATACCTACATATTATGCGCAGCGGACGTTGATGGCGGTCCATGCGTTACGTAATTACTGAGATAACTTCAAGTTAAGTTTATAGTAAAAGGCATGGTTCGAAGAGGGACCATACGACATGCTCTCTTCACTTACTACAAAACTTCTGTGTTAAATTGAAAAATCAAAAAATTATAAAATGTACCTAAAATTTTGTACTTTTGACAACCCTTTGATTATGTGATGTAATATAATTTAACAACAAATAAATAATCAAACATTTTTACTAAAACTTAAATAATGTAAATGGTACCTATTTGTTGTCGTAGATCAAAGATATTTGAAATAAAAATTATAATTATATTTGATTTGATCAGTATATTATTACTAAGAGCCTGAAATGTCCCAATGCTGGACAAATGCCTCCCTACCCTCTTTCCACTTGTTCGTATCCTGAGCCAGTGTTTACCAATCCTTGAAATGTTTGTAAAGGTCATCCCGCTGTCGCTTAGTTGGTCTATATTACATAGAACAGAACAGTATATAGGCGGTATAAAAATTAACGGGATTGTTGCTAGTGTAATATAGAATACTTTGAGTGCATGCTCGAAAATTTGAGTAAATTTACAGCTAGTTGTGTGGTGAGTGTGTCCAGTGTTGCCACGAGGTAGGCCCCGGCTGCCTTGGCCACCACGGAGCAGGCCTGGGCGTCTCCCAGCGCCAGGTTACATAGGCAGCCACAAGATGCTATCTGCTTCTTCACATTATGTCCTGAGATAGAAAAAAAGAGTGTGTAAAAAGTTTATTCGTGACATACCTTCATTTGAAATTTCGTCAAATGTCTGAATTAAATTTTACAACAGAAGTTAGTTTTAGTTTTTATTCAGTAAGAGTAAATTAAATTATTAACATTAGCTAAATCCGCACCAAGGATTGTTTTTATCTAATTTTTTACATTACAATGTGCCACAGCGAATCGTGGCAGGGAACAGCTAGTACCTTAATAATTCACCTCTCATCAATTTCACCTTACAAAAGTAATGTGTGCGTATTCTAGCCAATATTAGACTCCCTGACATAGGTAAATCATATTTTCACAGACCTTATTTTATTGACTACAAAATTTTTACCCTGACATCACTTTATATATTGGAAAATTGCAAATTTGTTAATATCCACTTTTGTTTGACAAAGTAGCAGACAACTGGCGCTATCCTAGTAGGACATTTTATAAATATAATTTGAACACACCGGCATCGAAACTTACGTTACATAGTACCAGTCTGCATGCGATGGCTAGAAAAATATATAATAAGCTTCCCATCAAATTGAGGGAAATTGAAGATGAGCATAGATTTATTAGGACTTTGACAAATCTGCTGCTGTCCAGTCTATTATATTATATCCGAGTTTTTAACTGACGACCTGAGAACCTTCGAGGATGAAAACTTGGTAATTGACTGTGAAACATAACACTTCGCACCAAAACGATAATTAAATTGGAATGCCCGATTGGGTACATTGTGTTGCGACTTAATTTTGTACTAAATTCTATCTGTATACCTAATTAATTATATCGGTAACATAATGAAGCAATAAACGATTGAGTATTAATAAAGGTATCAATATACAACAAAATACGATATTTTAAGCTGAGACACCACCAAAGCTGAGATGTGTGAGCAGAGACAGGATGTTTTTAAACAACCAATAGAATTTTGTTATTCACACATCTTGTTTCCGCTTCAGACATGCCCGCACATCTTTGCTTTGGTGGAGTCTCAGCCTTATGGTTCTCAGGAGTGTTTCTTGACTAAAGGGTGAAACCCTGGACAAAAACTACTATGCTAGTGTCACAAGTGATGTGACAACTCATGTGTGTTGTGTGTGAAGTGTCCACCAATAGTTATTTATTTTATTTATTTATATTTTCCAGCAAATAGATTGATTTGTGTTTTTTTAAGTTAAAGTGATGAGACAAAACAGATGCACATCTTCTTGATGCATCATAATGACATCTGCCTAAGAGTAAGCAATTTGCCTGCTTAAAACAGCATAATACCTGTCATGAGTTAAAGTATTCAAACTGAGATAAAAGAGTTACAATCTCTATGTATCACCACACTGATATAAGATGATTAGAGGTTCATCCCGGTGTTTGCCCATAAAACATCCCATAATACATAATATAAAATATAGCACTCAGTAGTGGAGCGCCTGGGGGTTTTGACCTCGAACTTTTGCTGCAGTGAATGAATTTTTATGCTTGAAGTGGAATTTTATTTATTAAACTATAAATTGCAATGTTTACCTTTTTGTTTTTTGTGCTTTTGATTTTTTTATTATTTAAACGGAAAAATAAAAAAATTAAAAATTTAAGCATATAAATTTTAATTAAATAATATTATTTTTATGTATACGTTTCATTTGACTTAAATAGGCATAGAAGAACATATTTAGAAGTTACCTGAATGTATTAAAGGTCGTAGGGACCCGGAGCAGGTAGTATAACACGGAGAGGGGAGTAGCAGCGGCAGCTGCAATGTACAACGAAACGATTTTTTTCTGAATAGTTCAGTTCCTGTACATGTTGTGTATATTTAACAGTGAAAATTGTGCATGTTGTGTATTTTAACAGTGAAAATTATACGGATATTCGGGTTTATTCCTATTCAACTTTTACATAAGACTTTTTATTTCATCACTTGTATTAGGGACGTAGTTTATTCTAAAATAAGAACACAATTAGTCCATAAATAAAACAGCTATGATCAGTCTACAGCATTATATTTCGGAATCAGTCCTTCATACCAACTTATTCACAGTTGCCTCGTGCAGCTGAAGTAGTCCATTTCATCAGTACATTCATACATAATTAACAAAAACGCTTTACAGTACCTTAAATTCAGTAACAGATGTACAATTTTCACTTTTACTTAGATATTTACTTATTATAAACCTTTCGCTTAGACTTGCTGCCGTAATATGTACCTAAATGTTTTTTTGAGAAACATCATGATTTACACGAATCAGCGAAAGTATTCAAAAATGTTAACGAAGACGCCAATAATATATTTGAAGCCGGTATAACATGTATTTTGGGTTTATATGGAACTCCAGCAAAAATTAAAGATTAAAAACGTTGAGGTTCAATTCTTTCATAAAAGCAACAGGAAAAAACAAGTGTCGTATTATCATCATTACCTCCTACAACAGATGCAGTATTTGAACACTTGAAAAGAGTGTACTTGCAAATTCAGATATGGCTAGGTAATGACGTAAATATTGAAAATTGAGAATGGAAGTATTCCCGAAATATGCTCATTCCAGTAACAATGACTCAATTACCAGCTCCGGATAATCTACTACAAATGTTATTTTGTAATTGTAAAAAGGGATGTGGATGTGCTGCTTGTGGATGTCGGAAAAGTGGCTTCTACTGTATTGTAGCATGTCTACAGTGCAACGACAACTGTTTCAATACTCAACCTATTATTCAAATAAATGAAGTCGAAGAAAATATTTAATATATATAAAAATGTAACACGCCTGTTTCCGAAAAGGCTTATAGTACCATAGACTACATCCATGCGCTTCGGCATATTATACAGAAAACCGAGGAGTATAATCGGCCCCTATGTATAGCGTATGTGGACTATGAGAAAGCCTTCGATTCCATCGAGACCTGGGCAGTGCTTCAGTCTCTCCAGCGATGCCGCATCGACTATCGCTATATCGAAGTGTTGAAGTGTATCTATAGCAAAGCCACAATGTCTGTCCGATTACAGGACCAGTGCACAAAACATATCTAGCTACATAAAGGCGTGAGACAGGGAGATGTTATATCTCCGAAACTGTTCACTGCCGCGCTGGAAGATGTTTTCAAGCTACTGGACTGGAACGGATATGGCATCAATATCAACGGTGAATGTATCACTCACCTTCGGTTTGCCGACGACATAGTCATTGTGGCGGCTCGCTGGAGGACCTCGGTGCTATGCTCAGGGACCTCAGTAGAGTATCCCAACAGGTAGGTTTGAGGATGAATATGGACAAGACGAAGGTCATGTCAAATGTTCATGTCTCACCGGTTATTGTTGGGAATACCACGCTCGAAGTTGTTGACGAATACGTCTACCTGGGTCAAAAGGTCCAATTAGGTAGATCCAACTTCGACAAAGAGGTCCAGCGAAGGATCCAACTCGGATGGGCAGCGTTCGGGAAACTTCGGCACATCTTTGAGTCCAAAATACCCCAATGCCTAAAGACGAAAGTCTTTAACCAGTGCGTGTTGCCAGTGATGACTTATGGAACTGAGACGTTGTCCTTCACTGTTGGTCTCATAACGAAGCTCAAAGTCACACAGCGAGCTATGGAGAGAGCTATGCTCGGAGTCTCTTTGCGCGACAGAATCCGTAATGAGGATATTCGCAAAAGAACGAAAGTGGCAGACATAGCTCAAAGAGTAAGCAAGCTGAAGTGGCAATGGGCAGGCCACATCGCTCGCAGAACTGACAACCGATGGGGAAGAAAGGTTCTCGAGTGGCGACCACGAACCGGAAGGCGCAGTGTTGGACGGCCTCCCACTAGATGGACAGATGACCTCACAAAGGTCGCTGGAAACCGCTGGTTGCAAGTTGCGCAGGACCGTTCGTTGTGGAAATCTAGGGGGGAGGCCTATGTTCAGCAGTGGACGTCTTGCGGCTGATGATGATGATGATGACAAAAATGTAAATTCTTCAGATAAAAAACAATTTTTATTAATAATTTTCATTTTTTAGTAAATTTTCCGTCATTTACTTTTTTCCCCCGATTACTGTCGTCTAAATATACTGTTTGAATTATGTAAATTATCATTTTTTTATTTTTTTATCAAGATCACAATTTTTTAATTGGTAAACTTTTTAATATATATTAGTAGCTAAACATTGCATTTTAAATTTTTAAATTTCATTCACTCTAGCTCAAGTTCGAGGTTTTAAGGTTTTTAACGCCCCAGGCGCTCCACTACAGAGCTCACATACACATCCAACTGTGAAAGAATTTGGTCCAGTAACTCCTGAGATTAGCATGTTCAAACTAAAAACCTCTTCAGCTTACAATATTAATCCAGCCCTTTTTTTGACAATTCTTTTTTGGGAGCACACTAATTCTCGAAAGTTGTCAGCTTACAAATAGTTTATTTGAGAACTCGGTGTGCTATCAGTATCTTTGGGGGTGCTGTGTGCCCTCACAAAAAACACCTGAAATTTGTATCTTATTGTATCTGAAAATATATTTTACATTACCTGTTAGCTCTCTCACAAGGCCTCGTAGGGCTCCATGGGTGCTGAGTACCACCTCAATATACTTCGGGTCATCAATGAGAGCATTCTGCAATGATTTTAGATCCAATGCTGATATTGATGCTTTGGTTTTCAGTTTATTGATTATTGCAGTTATGTCTGGAAGATCTGATCTGAAAAATTTGAAAAAAGTAATGTATGCCAATTACAAAGTTATTGTGCAGTGTTGTTCTAGCCCCTTGGCCAGAACATCCAAGTTTACAATCAGTAGAATTGTCATCACCACTACATTTGGATGCCTCCCATGTAAGTTGGTGTATCTTCAAAACCGTGATTTTACATGAGAGCATTCCAAAAACAAAACACACACATCTTTGAGGGCTTCACCATGGACGTCTAAAAAAACTTTTTTTGTACATACGCCCACGGGCTTCACAATAACATTTTTTTTAACAAATTCAAAGTACCAAAGTAGGTAATTTCAAATAAAGAAACTAACCGCAAGTCAGCAGGTCGTCCCTCGTCAGTTTTCCCCTCTTTTTGCTGTTTACGGTTGAGAAATACCTGTTTACGTTTAGTATCTCTTATGGCTTCAATGTATCCTTCTTCCATGTTTAGTTTTAGTGAATTACTTTTATCTGTAAGTGATTATTTTTATCTATTTCACTTTTCACAAAGTTTTTAGTTTTTCATCGCAACGCAACAACAATGTCAACATGTCAACAATAACAATACCAGCACGCGCGCACGCGGCGAACCCGGCACCGGAAAAACAATCAATGTTGCCAGGTGGGTGTCGTGAAAAATAATCTCTAAATCCTAATCAAATCGTATGGGACGTAAAAAAAATTGTCAGCCATAAGAACTGCCGATAAAAGTGAAAATTTATAACTCGAAATTTCATAGCTTACTTTGGAAACTGCGCAGCGCTAGAAATGCTGACGCATTTCACCGAGTTTAGCCGAAGATTTCTTACCATTCCCGACCGTGACGCTAATATGGGGCGTTTTCAAGACGTAAAAACTATTTTAAAAAAAAAAATTAAACCGACTTCAACACCACAAATAGGCACTCAAAAGCGAAAAATAATTTAATATAGGTAATTATTATAACCTCTACTCACTCATCCATATGAAGTCGGTGCCAGGCTAGTTAAAAAGTTAGTAGATATACTATGTACGAGGTAGTAAGTAAGTAGGCATAGGTAAGTAGTGTCTATCTACTACCTGTTAGATTTGGCAGGCACCGACTTCATATAGATGAGTAGGTAGAGGTTATAATAATTACCTATATTAAATTATTTTTCGCTTTTGAGTGCCTATTTGTGGTGTTGAAGTCGGTTTAATTTTTTGAAAAAAATAGTTTATTTTACCCTTTTTAGTGCTAAACAAGTTTTCACTAATGCATTTACACGATTTCGTGTTGAGATCTCAATACATGAATTAAACCCAAACACTGGGTAGTTCCTGTAAACCGTTAAGAAATTCCCTTGACTGTCCTTTATCTTCATCATCAGACCACTAATGACAGTCACAACCCATATATGTAAAAAGTTCTCATCAATACAAATTCATCGAGCCCAAACACAAGGTAACTACTATGTACCGTCGAGGAGTTCCCTCGACCGTCTTCCCGTTCCCTCATCAGATCGACTCCAGACCATCTTTAAATTATACTGCTTTAAAATGCTCAAGCAAAAACTTAACTGACCCACTAGTCATCTTTACAATTTTCGAAAGTTATCCTCGATTTCTCTAGGATACCATCATCAGATCCTGGTTTCCTTATCATGGTACCACCCTTGGAATATCTCCTTTACAACAAAAAAAAGAATCATCAAAATCGGTTCATAAACGACGAAGTTATCCGCGAAAACACATAAAAAAAAAAAAGAACATACATACGGTCGAATTGAGAAACCTCCTTTTTTGAAGTCGGTTAAAAAGACCTGTCACATACATTTTCAATATCAGCGTAAGTGGCACCACTGTTTTATTCTGTTAGAGAAATTTCACAAACACCAGCAGTGGTTGTGTCACACTTGACAATATTTAGAACTATCTTTGGCAAGTCTTTTTGCGTCTGGAAAACGCCTCATTCAATTCACAACCCATTAAAAATCTGTCTGTGGCGTGCCAAAAGAAGTTTGTTTTTTGCGAACGTTGCGGCACAAACGTTATAATAAAAATGTGTTCTTCATTCCATTTTCTGGTATTTGGGTGTCAGGTCTCCAGGTGTACCTCATTGCTGGTACAGGGCTCCCGGGCCAAGGGTATTTGAATCCAGGTGTTTTTTTTAGGTCTCCGTAAGCCTTTTCGTGGGTACCGCGCGGGTAATTTTATTATTTTCATCATCCTAGTCATTTTGGTGGTCACTTGTTCGCTTATTTTAGCAACAAGCCAGTGCATTGGCCACACCGGATTTACTTCTAAATATTAAGTAGCCAGCATGGTTTCCAAAGCTTTAAGCCTTTTCTTTGCGAGCTCAAGAGGTTTTAGAGGATTTACCCGTTTAAATTGTCGTTCAAGTTGTTTTGACGCGTTAAAAATGTCTATGTATTATAAGATATTTGTATATATTTTTTTGATTTTTCATTTAATTTCGTACCTATACGATTTTGGAGGTCATGCCCCCCAGGCTTTCATCATGCACCATGCAGTCTGGTTGCGAGCAGCTGGCTTACCACATCACCCCAGCTCTTTTAGTATGTCGGCTCTTTGGTAAATCAGCACCTGGACAAAGCGACGACCATGCGCGGTCTGAGGGGGGGGGGGTCACGGGGGACATGACCCCAAAATAGTATAAGTTAAACAAAAAATCTAAGAAAATTAAAAATAGCTAATAGTACATAGATTATTTTTTAACGCGGGAAAACAACTAGAACGGGAACTACGCGGGTAAAATCTTGGGAGTCTATTAGTACAGTATTTTTTGCTCGATTTATTGTATTTCTACTTATGACCCCCCCAAAACCTGAGGCTGCGAACTGGTGACCCCCTCTAAAATTCGAGGCTGGGACCGCGCCTGGCGACGACTATATGCGGAAGGACTTTAGGCAACGATATTTAAACAAGCGGGATTTAAGGCCAGTGTTCAAAGAGGGCCCCACCCAACAATCGACAAAACGCCAGACGCTAGACGAGCCAGTTGTCAAATTTGGAAGTGAAAACTTCTTTAGGCGCGTTGAGACATAATTTTCGTGGGCTGTGAAATGAATTTTACCGTCACGCACTTGAACTTGGGATGCTGTCAGCAGAATGTGTGGCATCTGGATCCCACAAAAAAAGTTTGCGCTTTTTGATTTTGATTTCCAGCTTTAACTTTATAACCCGGGGAAGAGGACCCCGAGGTCCTGCTCTACAGTGTTCGGACTACCCTCACTGTACCACCATCCGAGAACTAACTATTATGGAGAGCCTCGACGGGTTTTATAGCCTTATGGGTAGTTAGGCAAGATGCTAGTGGCTCTTAAAGATCGCCATGCTGCACCTTCCACGCGAGAGCGTATGCAAGCACTGTTGTGAATTAAGTAATTTGGTATTGCGTGTTGGGTAGCACTGGTGAACAAAAGGGTAGATAGCAGGTACCATTGCTTTAATTTCGTCCATAGGGCTATCCCTCTCCACGTTATTAAATGCATTTTCGAAACGAATGCTAGAGTGGCATGAATGGCCGCCACACATCTGTGTGGTGAGCCAAATCCCAGCTGGTGACGCTGCAAAAAAGCCGCAATCTCATTCTTTAATATTTTTTTATATAATAAAAATTCCTTTTGTCACACCACACACAAATATTTCATGGGCTGTGAATTGAGCTAAAGCGTCACGCTCGTAAATTAGGGAAATCTTCGGATTGACTCGGATGCTCTAGATCTAGATGGCCGCGTAGTTTCCGAAGTGAGTTATCAAATTCTGAGTTTTGATTTTTAACTTCTAACGGCAGTTTTTTTGTAAATGAGCGGGTCTTTATGTAGGTATTTGGCAGCATTCATGCATTCAGGGACAGCCAAAAAGAGCTCGAAACAAAAATACTCAATGAACACTAAATAAAACCTTAATTTCGTGTTCTCTTATCCAATATCGAAGACAGAGGCAAAAAAAACTATCGCATCATCATCATTAGCCTTATTTGTCCTACTTTTAGGTGTTTGCCGTGTTTGTAGGCTTATTTCTAAGTATATGTCTGTACATCTGCTTCCGTCCTGTGCCAAGTGTCCTATAACTAGCGATCATGAAAATGTCTAAATTTAAAGTGAAAAACATTCAAATATTATTTTTATTAATTTTAAAAACTCGTTCAAAAAGTTTATTTTGCCCAGCGATTTTTTTTGTTTGTTAATAAGGAGTGACGAGATGAGCAGGACACACGCACGATGGTAAGCAACATGCCTGCCGCATAACAGCACGCAGCTATTGAAACATGAATAGTCCAAATCATTACCCACCATTGCACTGGGCTCGTCACCCAGAGATCTAAGATGTGATATCTCTAAGCCCTGTAATTTCTCTGGAAACGTAGCCCTTCAAACCAGAACACAGTAATATTTGCACTATTATTAGAATATATACCTATATTAGAATAACTGGCAAAGGTGTGGTACTTCCCCAGGCGGACTCTGCCAAGAGTCCACCAGCTTAAATCAAGCGGTTGAAACGTGGCTATGTACCTGATAGATAGATATGAATGAATTGATGACATATCCTCAGATCCCATCAAGTGCGTATCCTTATGATCGCTAATCGCTGAGATCGATTAGTTATCCGGAATCCTGAATTGACCCACCAGTAACATCGACCTCTCACACCTTACAGTTTCAAAGCGAGGCCTCAAGTTACACGGCTCTGGGCAACCTGGTTGAATCATCGTGAATAAGGTAGCTACACAATGAGTTTTATACAGGGCAGGTTCTAGTATGGATTTTGTGGGCCTTTGTTTTATTATCGGAATTATAAACGAAAAAAAATATTTATTTCTGCAAAAAATCACATAAGACACTAAGTACATACCTACCTACATAAGAAAAAAATGCGCATAGCAGAAGTGATTTGTATTAAGTACATAGTACATGGATCGTATTAGTAGGCTCAAAGAGAAACAAGCATTTTTTTTTATTCTATACAAATCAAAAGTACAGCGACATAGCAGTGAAGAGCAGCTGACTGTATCTTTCTCGGTCGGGCACACTCAGTTGTCACGAGTTCACCCGATGGGGCCTTTGACCTCCCTGCGGGATGAATCACTTCACTTACAGCCTACAAAAAAAACAACAAAATAAGTTCTCACTTCAAAAAGAAAACTGCAACGGCGTTATCGATTTATGGTTGACTAGATGCCCGCCCCGGCTTCGCCCGTGGTATATTATATAGCACTCATCGGGATCCCGTACATATCCAACGGTGAAAGAATGACTGAAATCGGTTCACTCATTCCTGAGAATATCGATTTCAAACAAAAAACCTATTCAGCAACCTGCTACGCCACCTGTCGGAAATTGGTCGTACCAACTCAGATTTAGAAAAAAAAATAGCAAAGGTTTATATTCAAGGCACAGGTTACTGAAATTCAATGACGCAATCTTTGACACATGCTGTCATGTGTCATGTCAAAGCACGAAACGTACGAAAACTCTCAAAAGGGGAATATTTTTTCCCGATTTTGTTACATTCTTGTTTCATGCTCCGTTTCAATTAATAGTAGAGATATTTTCTATAGCCTAAAGCCTTCCTCGATAAATGGACTATCCAATAGAAAAAATAATCTTTCAATTCGGACCAGTACTTCCCGAGATCCTAGCGTTCAAGCAAACAAACAAACAAACAAACAAACAAACAAACAAACTCTTCAGCTTTATAATATTAGTATAGATATGAGGCGTTTTCCAGACGCAAAAAGACAAGAAAGAAAATTGGCACCACTGTTGGTTTTTGTGAAATTTCTCTAACAAAATAAAACATTGGCGCCACCTACGGTGAAATTGGGAACTGTCTTTGACAGATCTTTTTACATCTTGAAAACGCCGCATTGCTACGGCCCGAACGAAATGGTTTGGTATCACGTTACCTAATGATTGAAAGTATACATTTTGGTGCAAGTGTGTAATGTTACGTGATTGTGTGATTACCGCTATGGCGCCATTGAGAGCGCTTTTAAGAGAGTTGAGGTCGGTAATATGTGGATATTATTATGCCTATGCGATGAAATTAGCTTGCTATATAAGCAAGTGTGTTGATAAAAAAAGTTATAAGACAAAATTCAGATAATGTATTTTCAGTCCCGCCGCGCGGTTAATGCGCACACATTTTTTTATTTATTTATTTAATTGCACATAAGTACATAACAAATATTTGAAATACTTGTATGTATTATATACCCTGCATTAAGGGTGTAGGAAACAGTGGTTTTTGCTTAAATCTAATCTTAATTATGTATTTTATCTAGACACGTTACAAATTACTTTTAAAATTTAGTTAGTATTAGGTACATTGTATGTATTTATAAATATTATGGGAATTTAACTTAACCATTAGACAACACACTTAATATTAAACAATATAATATCTTGTAAATTAACCATAGTCTCAATAACACAAATAAGCAAAGTTAGGCGTACTTTTCATGGTTTGAAAAAAAATCATTTAGGTCATAATAACATTTTTGTATTAAGAAGTGGCGAAGTTTATTATGGAAGCTTGTGTTATTTGTTTCTTTCCTAATAGCTACTGGAATATTATTATATATTTTAATTGTAATTTTTTTATACATTTTAAGACGTGGCACTGGTAATTTTAGGTTGTATTGTCTGCGTGGATTTGTTTCGGGAGTATATAGAAGATGATTTTGTCTAATGAATTTAGCGGTTTCGTAGATGTAAATGAATAGCAATGTTTTGTAACAGTGAAAAAAATTTGAAAACTGAATTTGGCAGGAAGCGTTGTTCAGGAGCTTCTAGTGCAGATAAAAGCTATTTAACCCTCCTCCCCGAGCCTTAAATCCGGCCCAGTGTAAGGGTGTAATCCACTCTTCGAACTCATTAATCAATTTGGGGTATCCATTAAACCTTAATCGTTTTGTGTGATTGTGGGTAATGGAGACCAACCCTTGGAGACAAGAAAAGGGCACTTATGGAGCACACGCGTGCCAATGGGCCTGTTAATAAAGGATAGAGGGTACCTGGCTACAGATATGAACAGCACACGCCCTCGCAAGCCAACCTCCACGATAAAACACAAATAATTTTACTATCAATAAGTATGATATTTGTAAAAAAGGAGAAAAATAGTGCAGTAGAACCTCGATAACTCAAACCTCGGTAACTTAAAAACCTCTATAACTTCAAAAGTAATATGTTCCCTTCCTATCAGAGCCCAAAACCAAAAAACCTTGATAACCTAAAACCTCTATAACTTAAAACATTTTTTGTTTCCCTTGGACTTTAACTTATCGAGGTTCTACTGTATTTATGTTTATGTACATTACACTCCGCGAGGCATAAGCTGAGCTTTGCATTTGTGTGAGTGTACATGGATAGTGTAGGTGTGACAACCGGCCTTAGGCGCGGCGCCATTCTGTCTCGCCGCGCTCCTGCCTGATTGGTGATCACTCACACTAATGCAAAGCTCAGCCTATACCTCGCGGACAAAATTTCAAGCTCCTGCCTGATTGGTGATCACTCACACTAATGCAAAGCTCAGCTTATACCTCGCGGAGTGTACTACACTATTTACATTACTATTTGCATTTTTCCTTGTGTGTATTAGTTTAAATCATTCTTTTAGGTAGATTCTTTCTTCAGTTTTCACTTAACCACGAAAATCCCAGTGAGACAGCGAGATTTCGGAATCTCAGACCAACTATTCAGAATAAACGAAAATAATATCATGTACTTAGGTATCATTTTTAACGCGTACGTATTTAGTTTATTGTTCATATTTCAAAAACCGTGGTCAAATTTTATAAAATTTAAGCGGATCACATAACTTTTTTAACATGTTTGTTATATAGCCTGATTTAATCAAAGGTTTGAATGAGCCTTTAAAAAAAATGGCAGCCATGGGGACTGCCGATAGAAATGAATACTTATAACCCAAAATTAGATTGCTTACTTTGGAAATACGCGGGTGAAACCACTGTAATAATATTATGACATTGTATTTACCTGCCATGAGTCAATATGTAACTTGAAATTATTAATTTTGAATTTTTGAATTCGAATTTGAAACCGGAGGGCGAGGCCATGGGCATGGCCAATGGGAAATGCTGGCGTATTTATAAATAACCAATCGCCGTGGTCCCGAGTATACCCGAAGATTTCTTATCATTCACGACGGTGACGCTAGAATTCAATTCACAGCCCACGAAAAATCTGGCTGTGGCGCGCCAAAAGGAGTTTTCACTTAAAAATGAAGACAAAGCGATCTTCAGTTGTTCAGTCCACTGCAAAATTGAAAGGGTCACTTAACTAAAAAAAAGTGTGTGTATTTATGTCCGTACGCAAAAAGATTAGGTACTTCCTTGTGCTAGGTCTGTGGCTGTGTAGAAGGCTAATTTAGATAATATTATCTAATAATTATATCGGCTATCTGGCCGCCATATAACAAGCTTTGCTTAGTTTGGGGTCAGATGGTGTTGTGTGTGAATTGTCCAATATTTATAGTTTTAATTATTATTTATTTTATTAATAGAATTCTAAGTTATATTTGTAGTGGTAGTAGGTGGTAGGGCAAGTCCTTTATCAGTTACTAGATGTCCGCCCCGGCTTCGCCCATGGTACATTATATAGCACTCATCGCCCCGATCCCCTAACATATCTAATGGTGAAAGAATGACTGAAATCGGTTCAGTCATTCCTGAGAATATCGCTTTCAAACAAAAAACCTCTTCAGCTACCTGCCACGCCACCTGTCGGAAATTGGTCGTACCAACTCAGATTTAGAAACAATTTGATTAGCAAAGGTTTATATTCAATGACGTAATCTTAGACACATGACAGCATTGTCATGTCAAAGCACGCTACGAAAACTCTCAAAAAAATTTTTTTCCGTTTTTGTTACATTCTTGATTCATGCTCTGCTTCCATTGATAGTAGCGTTATATTCTATAGCCTATATATAGCCTTCCTCGATAAATGGACTATCCAATAGAAAAATAATCTTTCAATAAACATTAAATACAGCTATGTTTTCACATTACAGCTTCGCAGTAGAATCTATACTCTAAACTAATATTATAAAGCTGAAGAGTTTATTTGTTTGTTTGTTTGAATGCTAGGATCTCGGGAAGTACTGGTCCCGATTGAAAAAATATTTTTCTATTGGATAGTCCATTTATCGAGGAAGGCTATAATAGGGTATAAAAAATTACGCTACTATTAATAGAAGCGGAGCATGAATCAAGAATGTAACAAAATCGGGAAAAAATATTCCTTTTTGAGAGTTTTCGTACGTTTCGTGCTTTGACATGACATATGACAGCATGTGTCTAAGATTCTGTCATTGAATATCACAGATTACATACCTCTTGAATATAAGAACTTGCTAATCATTTTTTTTTCTAAATTGTACAACCAATTTCTGACAGGTGGCGTAGCATGTAGCTAAAAAGGTGTTTTGTTTGAAAGCGATATTCTCAGGAATGACTGAACCGATTTCAGCCATTCTTTCACCGTTGTGTGTACGTACCACGGGCAACGTCGGGGTGGACATCTAGTTACTTATATACTTACAACCCGGTCGGAATATCTGTGCACCTCGCTGGAATGCGGCGCCTCTCCCGCTTCCCCTGTCACCTCTCCGCGCACTCCCCGGTGCGACAGTGCGGTTAGCATCTTCGCCGCCGCCGCCGATATTACGTCAAGATATCAGGTGCACAGATATTGTGACCGGGTTGTAAGTATTTTATTTATTCCCATCGTTTGTCTCTAACGCACCAAAAGAAGTAGGTACGAGTTTGCCAGGTCAGCAAGAATACTTTTTTTTTTAAATAAAGAGTGACGAGACGATCAGGACATGTGCCTGATGGTAAGCAAAATGCCTGACACATAACAGCACAGCGACACGCAGCTATTGGAACATGAAGAGTCCAAATCATTACCTAGCACTGCACTGCGCTCGTCACCCAGAGATCTTACTTTACAACTTATTTCAATTTATATGTAAAGAAAACTACAAAAAACATCAAAACCGTTTATTTTCTTAATATGACTGGTTTTTAGAGTAAATATCCACTGGAAGGGCAAGACAGTAGAGACTTTCTTACAAATTATACCTTAATTTAATAAGTAGGTATGCACCTATATGAATACTAAGTATTAAGTTTAAGTATAAGTAAGTAGGTGTATAATACAGTTATATAACTTAATACTAGTCTAGAAACGGGTCTAAAAACTGCTTTGGGATCCTTATTCAAATCGAACTGTCAAAATGTGACAAAGAAATTTCACTTTTATTGCTATAGGTACGGCAGTAAGTTAATTTTTATAACTATTAATAGTCTAAGATCCCGCTATACAACGACCTTCACCGAGCTGCTTATTGGATGAAAAGTGTTTTATATGTAATTTAATATGTCAACAAATATATTGCAAATGGGTTGCCTAAAAAAAATTCAGTCCAGAATATGATAAATTAACATTTTTTTTTTAATATTTCACTTAAATTGATTGAGTTTTAGAAAAAACTATGTAACATAACTTATTATTTTGGCTTTACTCAGTGAAACTTAGTGTACTGAAATCGCGTACTTGTTCTAAATGATAAAATTTCTTAACTTCTACTTTGGTATTACTATTACTATTAATATAAATGAGCAAGTTAGTGTGGCTGTGTTGGTATTATTTTGAAGCAAAAACTACTGAATGGATATTGGTGAAATTTGGTTTATACATAGACAATAGTATGGAAAAAACACAAAACACATAGGGTAATTTTTATATCGGACAATTAATCGGCAACTACGCGAATCAAGCCGCAGTATGACATAGGTATAATGAGTATATTGAGTATGGTCTGTTCCAGAATTTGCACAGCCTGAATTATAATTTTGTCTTATTCCACAACTTTCATTATTATTGATTGTAAAGGGAAAAAGTATTAAAAAAACATGATAATTCGATTAATTCTGCAAATATTTACCTATTTTAATTGAAAATAAGTATTGTAGCTAAGAGATTAAACTACAGCTAGTATTTTTAACCAGGTTGTTTGGTTGGCTTGGATAGTTACTATATTTTTCTGAAGATAAGACATAAATATCTCATGGTGTTTGCGTTATAGGGATGTATATGCCAGTGAACTATTAAATACTTGAAGAATAAATACCATTATATTACGATTAAGAATATTAAGATAAAATTTATCGTCTGTACCATCCTGGCTCACAGCCCTTTCCAGCGCACATTTAGTCTCACATAACTTACATATTACTTATTTTATACATTTAATATATAAAACACAAACTTAATAATATTCGGAGTTAATCATATATACAATAAACATCACTATTTTGTCTTCTCTTGTTATTTACACATGTATTATTCTTAATTATATACACTATAATGTATGAGATCGAGGAAAATGCTATCAACAATGTTTAATATGTCTTATATTAGATACTTGAGATTATATTCATTTTTAAAATTACTTATACTGTTTACATACAGAGTATATACATGGAAAGCAATTGAAATACTTATTTCTTACTTTTACGGTCAGCTTAAAATCTTATAGGATAAAATTATATCTAAAGATAAAATACGACGTTAGACGTCCATTAACAGCCTTACAGAGTATTTGATGGTTTTTTGCTAATAAAATATTTTAAAATACGTCTATCGCAGCAACCACAATGAAAAATGCACTCAATAGTGCGTGTATATACAATTAATACTTATCGAAAGCAATTTTGAACACAACACACTTGCAATCGCGTATTACCGGCGCACAACACACGGCCGTTTATCGAGCTATGCTTGTCGTACGGTGGACGAATGGTTTGCGCTCGTTTGTGCGACAAGGATCTATGATTAGTGCGACAGTAATAAGGAATCACATGTGACTGGTAAGTTCAAAAATATGGCGCCAAGCCTTTTATAATCAGTATCAATTGCTATGACAATTGTGTTGTTCACTCTAAATGGCGTATACTAGCTATAAAACAAGGCTATGCAGAACAAGTTTGACAAGATGATAGAGGAGTTTACAAGATTACACTCATCATTAAAAATAACTATTACCATACCTAGTACACACCAACCCTGAAACGACCAAAAAAAAATCAAATGTTCCCAGAAAGAATGACTTTTGGGCTCGTACAAACTGTGAGGAACAATTGTTTTTTATTCATGATCTCAAGTTTATTCGTAGTCATGAATTCAGGTATATTTTTGGGTTCATCAGTTCTGCATAACCTTTGTATGTAGTTTGTTGTAGGTTATTCTAGAAACTGTATTAGTTACTATATGTAAGCAGTGGTAGCTAGGGGTTTGTCTAAAGCTAGGCCGTTCTAATAAACTAACCGATCGTCTTTGCCAATCAGAAAATGACTAAGTTTTGTCCTGTTGATCACTCGATTAAGGTGTCCTTGCCAATCCCCTAGCTATGCCTTTATAAGTATTTGCTTGTCAATAGGACCTACGACTAATTAATTGTCTGCTTGCGATAGCGTCATTAAATACTGGATACCTACTAAACATTTCACTTAACTACTTTGATAGTCACAACTCAAATTCACACCACAACTGGCTTTCGCTCCCTCAGTTTGCATGAGCAACTTTTCTTTTTCACACTACCGCTATTTTTTTTCGGCGAATCCTCATTTAAAGATCTAGAGGAATGTCGTTGCTATAAAGTACCCGCTTTGCTGTTTGTATCATTAGTTGCTGTAACATTCTGTGATAGAGCAACGCTGTTCGTTGCTGTAACATTCTTTGATATAGCAACGCTGTTCGTTGCTACGGACGATTTTGTGGTACCAAATTTAGTTTTTTCGTGTACGTTATTACATGTTATTTGGTCTTTTTCCTTGGTTTTGTCGTCTTTGACGTACTTTTCTTCTTTATTGTTGTCTTTATCGAAAGGAGGTAGTTGTCCGTTGGCGAGTTTCAGGTCAAGGGGCTCTGTTTGGGTTTCTTTGTCAGCGCATGTCGGTTCTGAAATGATAAAGAACTTGAGTCAGTAAAACGATTAAAGTGTTTTTTTTTTCTATTAAATATTAGAATATTCTGTAAAATAGATTAATTTGCTTCAGATTATTATCTCAAACAAAAACTGTAAATTGTTAATTGAAATTTAATTGCTACAATAACACAAAAATACACACTTTGACGACACCGTCAATGTATCCCTTCCTGGCATTCATACTATACAACGCTTAGACATTATTGTGTCATACGACAACACTTAGACAGTGTTGTGTGTCGTACAACAACACTTAGTTTCAGTTGTTTCGTACAACAAACCATTCAGTCAGGGTTGTTTCATAGGTGCGTGGCTCGGTTGGGGAGGAGGACTGGAAGACTTGGGAAGGTTACTCGACTGATATATCGACCAAGTAAAATTACTAAGTCCTCCAGATGAGGGTCCTCCACGAGCACTCTGATTAGCAGAGTGCTCAGTGGAAGGACAAGGGTCGCGATCCGGCCATAGAAGCGGACCGCCCTAGCCGCGGTGGTGAGGGCGGACCTCTCACTGCCGACCATCTTCGCCGTGATACTTGACAGTGAGAGGTCGTGTGAGATGGAGGAGCGCGACCCGAAAACCTCTCGCTCCTTCACTGAGGCGGAAGCGGACACGGAGGCGAGCGTGAAGGCACGCTCAGGCTCGCACTCCGTCTCCACTGGAAGGCCTGGGGCGTCGGACGTTAAGAGCCGTCAGACACCCTACCTAGGGATAGGCCTTCCCAAGGAGGCTGGTGGTTTCCGGCGCGTCGCTGGATCCAAGTGTGTGTGGGGTGTGGATCCTCATCCCCTGCGAGGTGGGCCCGCAAGGGCGATGGCAGGGTCGTTGATGAAAGTGCGAAAAGTGACCCCGCGACCCTGACCCTGGCCATGCCGGAGAAACCTGTGGGGTTTTAGTCGGTTGGGGTACCATGTTGACTCCCATGGTGCCGAGCCCGACATACCCCACCATGTCACTGCATGGTGGGCATACCTAAAAGTATTTCCCCCACATAAAAAAAAATGGTTGTTTCATACAACAACACTTAGTCGAGTTGTTGTGAACAACAACACTTAGTCAGAGTTGTTTCGTACAACAAAACTTAGTCAGAGTTGTTTTGTACAACAACACTTAGTCAGAGTTGATTCGTACAGTAACAAATAGACAATGTTGTATCTTACAACAACACTTAGATATCGTTGTGTCGTACAACAACATTTAGACAGTGTATGTCCTAGGTGAGAATCGAATGAAGTCCAACTTACTCTTGGAGAGCGCAGTCACGGGCGGCGCGGCGTGCTGCGGCGCCGGCTTGCGGCTGTAGCGCACGGGCATGATGCTCTGCCGGACATTGCGCTCCGGCCGGATCAGGATTATGTACAGCTGGAACATCCATTTACACATTTGTCACCGTTAAATTCTAAACACCATCGTATTAACTATAATAGTATAACACGTGAAAAGGCATCATGTTGTGTGACGGCTTAACCCGGTTTCTCCCGGTTAACTTCGAGCAAGGTTTGGGGAAATGGACTGGAAGGCTTCGGAAGGTTATTTCAGTGATACTTCTATCGGTAAAGTAAAATTCTTAAATCTTAATCTTTAGAAGATTCGAATGACGTCGCTTTATTGTAAGATTTTTACGAAGACGTGACGTCACTACGTTGAGGAAAAAAACTAAACAAAAAAAGCATACAATTAGTACGTACCACGGTACGTACTTACACATTTTCAAAGTTTACATTTCGCTGTACGATAACAATAATTATAGTATATATAAGTGTCAAGCGCTATATTATCATTCTATGTATTTATTACAATTGTACTGATCGTTGTCATTTTTTTTCATTAAAAACATGAAAGACGCTCTCTAAAAACTAGCCATAACTATAAAAAGTTTGATCGACAAGCCAACATTTTTAGCTGTTTTTGAAGCTGCCGAAACTTTTGGCTGATTTAACTATTTTAGGTATAATGTCATAAACTTTTAAAATGTGACTTTATGTATTTATGTGTAATCGCTTTATAAAATAAATATTAATAAACTTCCGGTAACATAATGTAACTTAACTTTCCTGACCTCGCGTGTTGGATATATCATCAAGCTTGTCAGCGTTGAGTATGTTGCACGAATGTCTCTCTTCTCGCGTGTTGTATGAGTCTAGGTTATTTCTGACATATATCATATATATATATACCTTGGGCGAGAAGAGGCAGACGAGCGTGACGCTGGCGGACAGCGAGATGGTGACCGCCATGCTGGTGACGCGCAGCGGCACGTGCGACGCCGTGCCGAAGTACAGCGGCACGAACGCCAGCCAGATCACGCACGTCGTGTACATCGTGAACCCTGCAACACGGACACAGGGGATTTTAATGCCATTTTTTTTGGTACTAATATTCTTTGTGTTGGCATATTTATGTATTGACATAATTTTTGTGTTGACATATTTTTTGTCCTGATAGATAATTGCAGCAGGACATGTATTGTGCCTGATGGTAAGCAACATACCTGTTACATAACAGTACAGTGACACGCAGCTATTGAAATATGAAGAGTCCAAATCATTACCTAGTACTGCACTGCGCTCGTCACCCAAAGATCTAAGATGTTCTATCTGTAAGCCCTGTATTTCTCTGGAAATATTGCCCTTCAAACCGGAACACAGTCATGTTTGCACATTACTGCTTGGCAGTAGAACAATTGGCAAAGGTATGGTACTTACCTAGGCGGACTCTGCCAAGAGTTCTACCACAAAAAAAATGAATTATGTATAGGGTGAAGGGAGGTATATTGGTGATTTAGGTAAGTAGGTGATACATTTTAAACGGACTACCACACAGTTCCCTATGCAAGGAAATTTCAAGAGACAGCGCTATCGAGTTGATATGAGTGTGAGAAGAGGCAATAGCGCTGTCTATTCAAATTTCCTCGCATAGGGAACTGTGTGGTATTCCGTTCAAAATAATATCACCTACTTACCTAAATCACCAATATACCTCCCTTCACTATATAACTATGGGTTATTAATAAAAAAAAGTGAATTCTAAAATGTAACACCATATTCGTATAATCATCATAAAAGCTTATACAGCCGTACAGCCACAAATGGCTTGAGTTTAAAACACTTCTTACAGCGACCTTAAATTTGAAGTACCGACATAACAGCCCATAACCCTTAACAAGCATCTCCACAATCTTCGTCCCCATCGCGGAAGGTATAAACGCATTAAACTTTAAGACTTAACCTTATCGTTGACACAGGGCCGGGTCAATATCCATGACAACTAAAAAAATCCCACTAATTTTATAAAAGTCAATATTAAGATATTTGGATGCTTGTTGCTCAATCACGTTGTAACAATTTTTTTTAATTAAGGAGAGACGAGACGAGCCGGACATGTGCCTGATGGTAAGAGTTCACCTGGGGAAGTACCACACCTTTGCCATTTATTCTGCCTATACTGTATTTCAGTTTGAATGGCAATTTTTCCAGCGAAATTACTTGGCTAAGAGATAAAACACCATATACCTCCGGGTGATGAGCGCAGTGCGGTGCCAGGTAATGATTTGGACTCTTCATGTTTCAAAGTTGCGTGTCTGTGCTGTTAAAGGCAGGCATGTTGCTTACCATCAGGCACATGTCCTGCTCGTCTTGTCACTCTATTAAAAGATGATTTTGAAGCTATTTTGTAGGATAAACCGGATAATCCGTCCCTGTGTGGACGCCGCGAGTACATATAGCTGCATGTAATTAGTTGGGAGTCGTCGAGCCGACTTGGACTCGTCAGAACTTTATTATTCAATACTCGACTCGGCGGCGAACTTTAATAGCTTTCCGACACTTGGCGACAACTTGCCTCGTTGATGGTTAACGTCAAATTAAACCTGCCGCGAGCTAGAGTCACGTTGTTGGTGTTTAACTTGCTTCAAAGATAATAGTTGTACTAACATAGATAGCGATAAGGCCGCCAATTAAAGTGTCATATCGAAAAATAACGGTTAATATGTAAAATAAACAAATAAAAATAAAATATGTCGAAAAATAAGGTTATAATCAGTCTGGGTTAAATCTGGAAGGATATGTACTAAACCGAAAATCAACTCATAAGTATATTTTAAAGGTACCTAGGTATTTTAAATGATTAGCTTACTAGCTTGTTCATCGCAGTGCAATGGCACGCAGCGATTGGAATACGAAGAGTCCAAATCATCACCTATCACTGCACAGCGCTCGTCACCCAGATTTATAAGATGTTTCATCTCTTTAACCACTATAATATTCCATTGAATTCAGTCGACTAAATTTAGCCAAATGTAATAAGCTTTTGGACAAATTTCTTCTATTTTACTAGCTAGAACCCGCTAGAACAGTTAGCCGCACAGAACATGATATCTGTTCTGTGGTTAGCCGCCAGCGAAGGCACCGAGTTGCGCGGGGTGAGGGGGAAGGGTTCCCAGGGGCATGCACTCTACATTTCACGAGTCACCAGGTTCGCTCCGGAATATTATTTGCTGGTTATTCTCTGTCTACTGTTCGCAGTAATGCGCAAAAAATACGCTTTTTTTTGTTGGTACGTGTTCCTTAGGTGCTATATGATGTACCACGGGCGAAGCCAGGACGGACTGCTAGTCACGAATAATTTCCGATGTAATAACAGCTGTCAATTGTACGACATCGTCTCCTCGTATCCATTATCGTACCCAGGTACACATTTACAGCAGTGGGGGGTAATCAGCGCACGTCAGTACCGGGCGAGCTGCATTGTCTCACACAATGGCCGCTGACAATGGCGCCGATACAGAACCGGCGGACCCTTGCTTGTTGTGACAGTACGATGTTGGACAAAATTTATAGCCGCTTTGAGCTAAGGTTTACCTTCAGACGGCAGGCCTGTGAACAAAATTTATGGGTCAAAGGAACCACTACGAGACGTACGTAGGATGATAAAAGGGTATAAAATAATAAGATTCAGCACTATGCCGTCAGTTGAAAGCTGTCTTACTGAGTGCAGGTGAAAATAGAGGGTTGCAATTCTCGATCATTTATCCATCGCGTGATTTTTGGGCGGCGTTGTGGAATAATGGATTAGAAGAGGTATTGAAACTTAAAAAATTGAAAATTTTCATATTTAAATTGTTATTTTTGTCGGAAAAAATAATGATTATCCGACGTTTTCAGGGTAAATTTGGTCATTTGATTATGTACGGTATTGGTTCCATACAGTTTAAATACCTCTTCTAATTCATTATTCCGCAATGGCATGCAAAAGTCATGTAATAAGGCGAAATGATCAAGAGTTGCAACCCATTATCTTCACCTACACTCAGTTGGACAGCTTTCGAGTGACGGCATAGTGCTCAATCTTATTATTTTATACCCATCTATCATCCTACATAGGTCTCGTGGTGTATCATATGAACCATAAATTTTGTTCACGGGTTTGCTGTGGTGTACTACATCTGGACATCTACTCTCTTTCTACGACAAACATAATTTCGAAAAAAACTCGCGACTTTCCTGTATCGTGCCTACTTCGATCCATTTCGTCCGTTTAAATGTTCTTAGTCTACTTTAGATAGAGTTTAAAATATTTAAACGTCAAACAATGTTCGATCGGATGAAACGAAGTATATAGAATCGGAGTAGGAAAGTCGCGAGTTTATTTCGAAATTACGTTTTCCGTAGGAATAAAGTAGACGTCTTTCAACTGTTTAGTATATACTGTGCTCTTTCTCAAATACTCTAAATTACAGATTTTGGTAGCGGTTTATGACGAGTAAACTTTTTTAGCCACGTTGATAACTTTTAGTGACGTACAATTTTATAGGTTCGCGTCACCGAAATGCTAATGTACACCACTGAGATGCGGAGCGGCGTTGGAGAAGCGGAGCTGGTTCTACGGGTGAAATATTGTGAGTACGTATCACTGACATGTTTATATATAGTATATAGTCTATAGCTATGTTCAATGTTTGTCCATAGATTTGTCTCCGAGGATTTAATTTTATGAAAATGTAGTCTAGCCAATTTAGTTTTTAAAAACATGAATTTTAAGTATGAGTAGCGAATATGATATTGCAGACTATAACCTGCTGATTGAGTATGTGTGGTAAACGATCATGTTATATATTACGGTATTTTATTGTTAGCATAAAATCAAAGAAAATGTTTAGTGAATTCAAAGCGACTATTAATCCTGTCGCGCACTATACCCCTGCCTACTCTGGGTTGCTCTCCATTAATTGGTAAACATTGTCTAATTGCCATGAGAGGGGATTGAGGAGGGGGTGGCTAGATTTACCGACCCTTGTGTAAATAGAAATTATTATTTTAATTGAATTATCTCGAAGACTTTATTGCAGCAATTAAGTATGTTATTGATAATGTAATTTTGTATAAACATTGATAGTATTCGGCCTGGTAATATCGTCAGAATAGTGGGCACGCTTCTAAGTAGTTGTTGGTTTAATCTCTGCATCTCTAGAAACTACAGTGTTTTAACTGTATTATTGTGAAGATTTTATTGCTGAAATTAAGTAACTTATTAACCTTATCATATTAATTAATAACAATACAAATAAAATAATAACTATATATTAGTGGACATAAAAATTTCACACACAACACCATCTGACCCCAAACTAAGCAACGCTTGTACTATTGCGGCTAATACTGATATAGTTGTAAACAAGTACATAATTATTATACATAGAAACACCCAGATACAGAACAAATAATTGAATTCATCACACAAATATTTGCGCGGGGTGGGAATCGAACCCACGACTTTGCAGGCAGAGTTACTACCATATTACAAGGCCACATTGACCTGGCAATGACCGCACGCTTCTAACCAATAACTTTTGACGTTAATTACAGGTTCTAGAAAATGTTTATTTAGAAACAGAATATTATGGACACTGCACAAGAAAAGTAACATTTAAAATAAAGAAAAGAAAAACCCAACATCTTCTCGGTTCTGAATCATAAGACAAAAATATGAAATAAGCCAGCTAATTTCAGAATCTGGCGCACAAGACCCCCGCTTCTAAAAGGGAAGCTAACAACTAACATGCTTTGTACAAAAAGCTTTTTTCATAAGTATTCGTACACATAAAAGCCCCGACGCAGATGCTTAGCTTTCACAGATAACAAAAAGAATGTTTTCACCTAGACCTCATCTCGACGTTTGCAAAAACGAAGCAAAAACTACGCGTTTCTCCCACGAGGTTCGTGCCGGGGAATAATATATGTTACGGAGGCTTTACTGCCGTATTTATATACAGCGCGGCAAACTTATTTACCCCGTTGAAGGGTGTCGCTAGTTTCGTACGAATATCTTAACACGGTTACTAATATTGTCAGACGACGTATACGAATATTAGAGACCCGATCTACAATGTGTACATACATAGAGTACCAATTGATAGATACAAAACAGACATATTACAGTAAAACAATTACGAAATACCGCCACAAATAGCGGTTAATGGGACACAGTAATCTTTAGTAAGTTAAGAGAAGTGGAACAGTACCGACGTTGTAATTTTACGTATTTTGTGATTTATTGTAATTCAACCAGCAAACTTTGCTGCAAACCAGCAAAGCAACGGCTGGTCTAGTCGTGAGAACGGCGACTGCTATCCGATTCAAATTCCATGCTCACCACTATCTTTTCCAAAGACAATGACCCATGACTGATCGTACGATTCCCCCTCCGTCGCGTTTTATAAGCATAATTGCACATCTAACCTACCGTTGAACCCGTTGATGTCTTTCTTTGCATCCTGCTCTGTACTTAGAAGTTTGCATAGCTCTATCTCGTTTTGTCCAATCATTGGTGGAAAGTAGTGCCACGTGACATGGGTATTCGGCTTATCACAGCGCAATTTTGTACCTCGTCCTGCGCCCCCGCTGGTGACTTATGAATTTAAGCAGATTTCGTTTCGTGCGCGATCAAGGGTGCTTAATCTATGATCTTTTCGAACTAACGTGCGTAATGCCGTTAACTTAAAACGGTGAATGTCAACATCGTAACAACAGGAAACCGACATGTAACTAGAATCTTTCGAGGTCATGTGTCATCCACCGACCTGCACAGGGCCAGCGTGGTGGACTATGGCCTTGACCTTCTCCTTGCAAGAGACGGTCCAGCAGTGGGAACATTCATGCGTATGCATCGTCTAAATCTAAGTGTTAATTCCATGTTTTTTTGGCCAATACAAATTTGTATTTGACTGATTATTATAGTATGGGCAAAATATGTGAGTTTGTAAATACTTCCCACTTACATAATGTGTCTCTGTTTTATTCCATTACCACGGTTGGTACCAATTCTTAAACACTGGACCTGAAAATTTTGTAACACTGTGACCAGCAAGTGGGTCGCTACCATCGGATTCAAACCATTGTCGTAATATCAATTTTATATTGGCGCTGTTAGTTCTAGTTTCAGACACATGAACTGATAAGTTTGTCAGACTGATCCTAGGAGGGAGGATAAACGACAACGTGATATGAACGCTGGAGACATAATTTTAAGTGGGTGTGGAATTGTGGTCATAAATAAACTTTGTGAATTGGGGTGACATTCCACGCATACAAAATATACCATTCTTATTAGTCAGTCAAGTAGATTATGGAAATGAAATGATATGGAAATGGATTATGTTTTATCAAATTTTTACGTCGCCAAACTTAGATCGGACTGGACCAAAAATATCTCGAGTGAAAGTCCACTAATTAATTAAAATATGCTACAAAAAGCTTTCGTTGATATACAGACAAATCTAACTAGCATAGTTATCGAAGTTAGCGAAACAGTCTTTATTTTTAAATGAGATACAAGAGAGATGCGGTAATTACAAGTTACATACTTGTCCCTTATAACCCAGAACCATGCAGTACCTACTTGAACTTGAGTTTAAATTTCCCTCTAGCACTGCAATACGCTCAGTACATAATATTCAACGTCGATTATAGAAATTTTTCTCCATAGCATAGAGTACCTACATGTGCAAAGGGGACGAGAAGGACATGCGCCTGATGGTAAGCAACATGTCTGCCCGTAACAGAGTAGTGTCATCACTCAGCTATTGGTAATGTAGAGCTCAAATCGTTACATGGCACTGCACTGCGCTCGTCCGCCAGATATATAAAACGATTAATCTCCATTCCCTGTGATTTCTCAAGAAACATTGCATTCAAACCGAAATAGGGATATTTACACATTACTGCTTAGCAGTGGATTCATTGACGCAGATTTTTCCCCAGTCGGATTCAGCAAAATGACACCACCACAAATTATAATTCACACAAATGAAATCTCATATCTTTTGTTTTACTTTGTTTACTTGTCGGCAAACATAATATTTCCCGCGAAGAAAACAAACATTATACAATTTTTATAGTTCACTTCACAAACTATTTTGATATGCAAACATTTGCGAACAACACGTCTTTTAGACTCTAGACAATGTAATGGACATTATGGCCCATTGCGTTTGACGGTTTTGCTACGTGAACGTAGCAGTTAGCTCCAATACTTTGTAGCGCTACGTTCGTAGACCAGTTAACTTTTTTAACACCATACGCAAATAACGACGTTGTGTTATAAGTTTGACGTATCATTGTGTGTGTGTGTTTTTGTGTTAGACATATTTATGTATGTGACATTGTAGCTTCTAGTCCGATAAGTCGTATTGGATTTTGTTTTTGGACGTATCGAATTAGTTGACAGTGTTTTAGCCATGTTTCTTCGAAATTGGTTCAGCTGATTCCAGGTTCTCTTAATCTTAAAAAACATACTCCGCGGACAATTCGTGTCACCTATTGTTTTTAAGCTTTCGCAATTTTGAACACATAATATTTATAATGTACAGGACTTAATCACGATTTAATTCATTGTTTAAATACCTCGACTCGAATTCGCGTCACCGTTTTGCTAATGAAGTTCTACGACTCCCGAAAGTCCCTACGACTGCCAATTTTTAACCAATAGTAGATTTTTACTTGACCGCCAACTTGCTTGATGTTCAGGAACGAGGAAGTAAGCAGTAAGCTATATTTATTGCCACTGGCGACCGTCCTGGCATTTCGTTCCTGGAACTCCGCACCATTTAAAGCGAGCTTAAATCGTGACAGCAAATAATATAAATTTTGGCTTAAATTTTCCGTGTACATAAATGTTGGGAAAAATCTTTAAGTGCTTTTACTTGGCCGTAATTTTTAAGTAAAGTTTCTTTACCGTCCAACCGTCCATAGTAAATAGTAAAACATATTAACCAGGGGCTGGTTAATATTTGTGCTATTCTATTTTTAACTGATTTCAAAAAGGAATGCGGCAGTGTGGGTTTTTTGTATACACATTACATACATATGTGTACACAAAAAACGCGATGTTTCTGGTAATTGTTAACCAATTTTGAGTTCTTTTTTGGTTCGGTAGATAATTTTATCGAAATTGGTTAGAATTTTTATTTTCTCAGTGTATCTGGAATCAGCTGTGCTACAACCAAATAGGTTGAGTGCTGAAGGCAGGGTTAGTGTGTGTGTAAAATTAGGAGCAATACTCAATTATATTTGATGGACTATTGCATGGCAACATGGCATTTTTTTTGAGAAGTTTAGTATGGCAGTTAGCAAGGCAGTCGTAAAAGGATTTGGATGCAGCAATAATCTTTCCCCATAGTTCTGTGCTTTCATTTATGGCCGATGTAGTGACACCTTCTTATGGAATTTGGTTATGTGTAGATATGAATTTCATTAAAAAAAAGAAGTGTGGCACTCGGGGACTGCCGCGATAAAGCTATTGCATGTTGCATGCATTTTTTTCAACATAAGCAATAGGGATGTTAACAATTTTTCGGAATTAGTCTGTAAAGCTAATACAAATAAGATTCAAAGTCGAATGACCGAGTGCGAAGGACGGCGTTACGGTCTTCCATCCCTCTTTCTTGAGAACATGAGAAAGAGATGCTCGATCACTAAAATTCGGTCCCCAGGCCCGCGATAAAAGCTATGCAATAGCTTAAAAATTGTAGTTAAAAACATATCTATAAGTAAAACATAATTTTTCCCAAAATTATGCGGATTATGAAAGTGATAATTTTCCTACTAATAGTATAAGAGTTTACGTGATTAATATAGTTCTACGTATTTTGTAATTAAACATTATTTCTATTTATTTAACTGTACGTGGATCGCGCAATCTTATTTTTGAATTTCCAATTTCCGGTTTGGATTTCGTTCGCATGTGAACCCAAAGTTCGCTTCTTAGTGTTGACAATTCGTAACACGTCACTATTTATGTAGAGCAATGAAAATATATGGGATACGACAGGGCAGAACTTCGAGAGAATAGCAACAAGTGAAATTTTATTGATGCGAAATCGTCTATCAGTATTTATTTTCTTGCTGATAAATAATGTTCGTAACTTCGTTTACCCAGAACTCTGTGAAATCGATTTAGTATTCGCAGAGTCATCGCGTAGTAACATACATACAAACAAATTGGCAGACATAGGAACTGCCGAAGTGAAAACTTACTCGTATAACTCAGAAAATTATAGCTTACTTTATAGAAACTACGCGGGAGTAACCAGAGGGCGCGTCCTGGTCATCATGGCATGGCCATCTAGAGATGCATTTCCCGTTGGCTGACGCATTTTTAGATGGCCAATGGCCATGGTCCCGAGTTTACCCGAAGATTTCTTATCATTCCCGAGCGTGACGCTAGAATTCAATTCCACGAAAAATCTGTCTGTGCCCCGCCAAAAGAACTTTTCACTTTAAAAACATATACAGCTGAATTGAGAACCTACTCCTTTTCAAAGTTGGTTAAAAAGGTGGAAGTCTCACTGTAACGTGAATCGCAGATCTTCAGAAACAGTTGTTAGAATAGGAATTGTTATATTTAAATAAGTCGAGGTCGTCGCCACGGTTGACACGCAATAATAAACACTCGGTTTACATAGGACGGACGCAGGCGGAGCGAGCCGATGAAACCTGAACACACAGAGCCCACGCCAGATATGATAAGGAACAGGAAAACAGAATCAAATTAATGTTAAGCCTATATCAAATATATCTCCTATGCTTAAGATGGGGTCTTCAGGATTTGTGAAAAGGAAATGTATTAAATGCCCTATTTCGTCTTGTTTATATACTTACCTAAAACACAAATACATAAGTGACGTAGTAACTCCCGTGATACATATGGAAATATTTGCTAGAGTGATTTTTTTACTCGAAAGCTAAACTAATGTATTAGTTTTATAACACAAAACCGGCATTGACCAGCACCTTTCCGCATGGGAGGCTAGTTTTAACCTACTCGTCTAAAGTCTAAATCAGAACACAGATAAGTATCTGTCCAAAATATCATAAGCCAAAGTCTTATATTATCTATTCTATGCTTATGGCTACAGCTTAGATAGTATGGCGTAAAGTTTATTTGGATCAATATATACTAATATTATAAAGATGAAGAGGCTTTTGTTTGAGCGCACTAATTTCAAGAACTACTGGACCTGATCTCTCCAGTGCTATAGACTATAGAGTCAAAGTCAAAGTACTTTATTCATAAATTTACAATTTACACGTCAAATAATAAAAAATAAAAACAAAAGACAATAGACAAAGAGCATACAAATTGTATACATTTTCAAGACGTATATTATGCAGCACGGGTGAAGCTGGAGTCAGCGGCAGATAAGTATAAAAAGGATAATCTTACCGATATGCTTGCTCTCATTGAAGGCCTCTGGTATCTTCCTGGTGAGAACAGCGTACACGGTGCAGACGAGGATGAGCACGATGGGGTAGAAGAAGGCGATCATGTAGGAGGCGTCCACGTAGGAGTCACACACCAGCATGTTGTCTTCCCGCGTGGGGTAATGGAACATGGCCTTGGCCGGAGCCACTATCATCCACACCACGACGATCAGAACCTGGAGAAGAACATTTCTGATTCACACATCGTCTTATTTCATCCTACTTCCAACTTGTATTATAATAAGTGCCTAGTGGTTTTATTTACGTGGTTCCCGCACCTGTAATTTTGTCGTGACAAAAAGTACCCTATGCTGTTCAACAATGTATTATAATAGGTACCTAACTTTGTTTCAAATTTCAGCCCAATCCGGTAAGTCGTTTCGACGTGAGTGATTAACAAACAAAGACGTGATGTTTGGATGTTTGTTGTTAATTCACGTCGGAACAGAGCAACGTCTTGAAAATAAAACTGTTAATTGTAGTTTTGAATTACGTATAGGATACTTTTTACTATAAAAATTAGGAGACCAGGAATAATGGTAGCCGCGCTGCGCTGATAGTCGGGTCAACTGTGATACCAAGATTACTTTCAAAGTTGTAGGTCTATGCTTGACCGCCGTCTTGCTTCACAATAAGCGACGTTAAAGTTTATGATGTAGCACGGTTCGGTAGAAAGTACCAACGCTTTTTTTAAGAACATTTGAACGAGACTAACTAATACACCACATAATATATAGTTATATATTAGTTAATAATGTAATAATATACCACCACATACCACGCCATATTTGCATGATTACTTTATCAGCAAGCAATTATGTCTTCCTCTTCGAAGATATGAACGTAATGAAAAAGTAAACAAAAAAAACAAGATCCTGAAAAAAGTAACATTAATAATGTACAGCGCTTGTTCAAAGAAACGCGATGTAGCCTATGACCGAGTAAGCAGATAAAGGAACCAACTTATAATTAATCCCATCTTTTTGTGAGAAGTTCCTTAACAATGTACCTTTGAAGTGTTCGAAGCGAGCAATTAAACTTACAGCTGATTTATCGAATTTTCCGAATAGATATAATGGGAAGAGTTATGACGATGTTACTGTAGAGAGAATATTGATTTAAGATTGTATCTTGGAAAAACTCACTATCGAAGTAATATTTTTACTATATAATATTACTACAGTCATATTTTTAAAAATGTGATATATGGGTACAGTAAGTTACGGCTGGTCTAGTCGGGAGAAAGGCAACTGCCACTCTGGAACCCCTGGTTCCAATCCCATGCACACCACTGTCTTTTCGAAGTAATAAATAATAAATAAATAATATTGGTGGACAATTCACACACAACACCATCTGACCCCAAACTAAGCAAAGCTTAATGCACGTTGATCCGCTAGCTTAGAAACGGCGAAAAAAAATCTAGTGAGGAAACTGACATGGTCAGACAGACAGACAGAAGCTCTTTATTATGCACACCAGAAAATTACAAACACTTAAACAATAACTTAATATCTAGTGCCATAAATGGCGGCCTTATCGCTGAAAGCGATTTCTTCCAAGCAACCATTAACAGCAGGAAAACATGTCAATAAGAATACAGTGAGGATAGAGTGCAAAAAATAAGAGTCTGAAAGTCGTCAGATCGTCATCCATAAACCCGCACTGGGCCATCACGGTGGATTGTGGCTTTGGTTCTTTCCTTGCGAAAGAAGGCCCATGTCTCAGCAGTGGGAACTTTAAGTGGGTTTCTTATGTTTGTGCTTCTGTCGTTATATTCAAAGCGGAAAAGAGTGGTCGAAGGAGGTATTGCATCCTGATTTTAATTAGACATTGGCATAATGTTAAGGTTTTATTACATTTTGTATTATTTAACATCACAATACTTATAATATTTTTTATTGACATCTTATTTTTTTATCTGAAACATGTTCTTGATAACGCCCCTTTACAGCTGCATTATTTTTTGACAAGGCCTTTTTACAGCCGCTTAAGATATTAAATTATTTATTTCTTTAAAATTGTATAATGTGACGTTACGAAGTGATGTTAATTTCCCAATGGTTCGAATAAATGAATTGAAGTTAGTTTTACTAGACTTGTGCTATAAAATAAAATACGCTAACACAGAAACACAAATCAAAAAGATCAAATCAAGAAAAGGTAACATTTTCCAACACCGTAATAGCCAGTTACGATGCCAAACTTATACATCTGTTTGGAAAGACGCCCACTTGCGTAGAGTACTTATCTCAAAATGTATACAACTACTAGTGACTATTAACAAGCGACAGTCACAATACAGATTTAATGTTATTAGTAATAATATAATAATAATGTTACTTTAGTTTGACCAAAACAACAAGTTTACATTTATGGTGATCCAAAGGCTCCCGAACTAGTCTGAGACTGTGGATCGGGTGCCAATGGCTTCTTTTTGTTAACAAATTTATAAGTCTATAAACTTTGTCGACTATATAGCTAAATTAGCTATATAGCTAAATTATTAAGCTGTAACTTCCACAATTCTGAAAAACTGGATGATTTTCGGTAGAGGACGGGGTTAATTAATTTCGAGAGCAAAATAATATATTAAACAACAAATAACTTTAGATCACGAAAAGTCAAAGTTGACGACATTTGATCCATCTTTAAGAGCGGATGACGGATATTTAATTTCAGATAACCTTAGTTTCTGCGTAGGTGGAGTTATTTATGACAATATAACATCATTTGATCGATGGGATCATAAATCCTGGCAGATTGAAAACGACACAGGAATCCGCGGCGAGGTGAGAGGGTGAATACGTGAGGCAAAGAAACGGTTATAAATTATTCGTGTTTAATATTAGTGGCTATTTTTCAAATAACATTATTAGTACTCGTAGTCCTAGAATAGGTCCAGAACTTTAAAACTTGTTATGGAAGCCAAACAACTGATTTAATTGTTGCATAAGTGGGGTTTCCTGATGGATATATAACATTATTGGTGTCCTGAATTTGAGAGCGAATCAGTTCCTTCTAGAAGCATACAATAAGCAGAATTGAACAACAGATTGTCAGGAAAAAGATTCACTTTATATCATGAAGGCATCACATCTTTACTTGTGGTTCTACCGCTAAGAAGTAATGTACAATCATTACTGTCTTCGGTTTGGAAGGTAATGTTTCCAAAGATAACCTGCACTTATTCGCCAACCTGCGTTTAGACCGCATGGTGGATTATGCCCCTCTACTATTTCTTTGTCAGAGAATACTCCGAGACCCAGAAGTAGGAAAACGAATAGAGCTGCTTTGCATTATGTTGAAATGTAAATTTGTCTTTCTCGTCTTTGGAACCATGAAACGATGCCCTTTATCTGGCTACGAGCACTCCAATAGAAAAAAGAACCAGGTGGTAATAAATTATGAGAATGACACATTCTGCTAAAATCGGGAATTATCATCATCGTTATCATCAGCCTATCTTCAGCCTATAGGTTCATAAGTTCCCATGGGTCGTCACACATTATAATACACTGCTTTTGTTACGAGTATATTTTATAAAGCAATTTTATTAACCGAATATTTTAATTAACAGACCGTTGGGGCCGCTGTCTGCCGCTGATCGGCGGAGAGCATGACACGTAGAATTTAAGCCCTTTGAAGACCAACCCTCACAGTCTGGCGCCCTTGCCCTTCATTATTAGAATAACGAGGTTTTTATAAAATGTGCAGACACTCTACATTCATTTTAGGACACTTGAATATCCTTCATACTAATATTATATATGCGAATGTTGGTATGGATATCTATGATGTACGTCACCCACATGACTTCGAAAAGACAGTAGCGGTCGTAGGATTCGAATCAAATGCTCCGGGGCCCGGATCTGCAGTTTGCCATTCTCTAGACTAGACCAGCCGTAAATATTCTGTAACTGATCATAATTATAGTTGCTAGTGTATAGAATACCAATCCTAACAGTGACAGTTGCCAACTGGGTCCCAGCCTGCACGCAATGGGCCTGGCTTGCGGGTCATATGGCAGCCGTAGGATTTTTTTTTTTTAACTTTTATAGGTTTACACTTGACCGCCATCTCGCCTGATGTTAAACGATGATGCGGTCTACGATGAAGCGTGTTTACCTAGAAGAAACCGATTCACATTCGATTTGAAGACACAAAGATTGTAACTATCGGGAAAAACCCTCTCAGGCAACGTATTCCACAGCCTAGACGTTCTTATCACAAAAATAGAGTCAAATCTCTTTGTTCGAGTCATTGGAACATCAACCATGAAACGATGTCGCTTTTTCGAGCTACGAGCATTCCGATAGAAAAAAGGGCAAGGTGGTATTAGATCGTACAAATCAGTCGCACACTCTCCGAAGTGTATCCGATAAAAAACCGATAAGCTAGCAATTTTCCGGCGATGTTCGAGACTTTGCAGTCTTTTTCGCACGAGAATGTCATTGCCTATGAGCCTTTTGGCACGTCTCTCGATTCATCCCAAAGGTGCGAGCAGTACTCCATACAGGAGCGAATCTGTGCTTGGTATAAAGTAAGCAACTGTTCAGAGTTGAAGTACCTTCGCACCTTTGAGAGGACACCTAGTTTTTTGGCAGCTAAATTAGCCTTAGATTCGATACAGTCTCGGGCCCCAGGCTTGTGATAGCCATGGAGCCAGAACCCTTTCGACCCAGTCCAACACTGAGCTCACGTAGAGAAGAGCTGAATGTTACCTGAATGGAGACCAAGGCCGCGCAGATGGCGAGCTGCGAGCTGGGCGAGATGAGGATGGGCCGCTTGGCGGAGTGCTTGCTGGCGTTGAAGATGCGGGAGATGCGGTTGGTCTTCGTGAGGAGCGCCGCGTACACCACCGTGAAACAGAAACCCGTGCCGAACCTGCGGACGACGAAACAGCAAAAGTTAACCTTCGGATGATTGATTGAAGATTAAAATCTTATAACTCTGGGTGATGAGCGAAATGCAGTGTTAGGTAATGATTTGACGTGTTCCAATAGCTGCGTGCCACTGTGATGTTATAGGCAAGTATGTTGCTTACCTTCAGGCACATGTCCTGCTCGTCTTGTCAATTTATAGGAACGGAATGTAGTCAAACCGTGGGAAGATGGAAGTTTAAACACGAAAACAAAAATGCTAAATTAGCCAACAAAATATCAAATATTCATATTCATATTATATATATATCATTGTATTTACTTATATTATACATATCGATTTATACCTATTTTTGTACATTCATTATGTAGTCTAAATCATTAATATATTATAATAAAATTAATTAATAACAAACATTTATTTTTATTGTTAATCGCACCACTGCCCAAAATTTAACAAGTTTAGTTTCCTCTTGAACCAAAAGGTTATCTCGAAGAGATCGCTTTTAGTGACAAGAACGCCTTTTGTATCAACTTTGTTTGTGGCGCCAATAAAGTATTTTGTATTGTATTGTATTGTATATTCAACCAACCAAACTGTAGAAACCACCATTTCAGGAAGCCATCAAAAATGTTTCCAATTGAAGTGAATTCCGCGATTCCAGCATGCGAATATCATTCCAGTTCGTGGAATATAAAACAACTTTCATATCCTCAATTGCCTGAATTGCATGAGACGTACGAGTGCCATTATACCCGGAGCATGAATCTTTGGCTTTGTCGCGTCCCGGGCCAATCGCGGAATTGTCCTGGGACAGACGCCACTTCATAACATTCCCGGTAAGGTTATATATAGCGGGTCGTAGCAGGAGTTACGACTGTCGCACATTGTTCCTTACTGTTATTTCTTTTCAGGGGAATAAGTAAATGTGTATAAGTTAAAGGTACATGTATTTTTTCAAGTGACAGACGAGAAAAAAAATGGCGGCCATAGGTGAAAACTTATAACTCAGAATTAGATAGGTACCTCACATTGGAAACTACGCGGGTGAAAGCGGAGGGCACGGCCACTGCCATTTAGAAATGCTCACGTATTTCTAGATGGCCTATGGCCGTGGTCCCGAAATCACCCGAAGATTTCTTTTTCGTTTACGCACGTGACGCTTGAGTTTAATTCACAACCTACGAAACATTTGTATGTGGTGCACCAAAAGATGTTTTAAAAATAGGCTCTTAAGCTCTTAGACTCTTGTATGTGTTTTTCGTATGTAGGTATGTCACGCGATAGCTCCACTAATTGTAAATAAATTTTGATATTCCAATTTTTTTGGTAGATCATAGTTAAGACCGAAATGGTCCCATACAAATTTTATCACAATAGGTGTGGCGGGTTTGGAAATATGAACAAAAACAAAAATTTACTTTCATTTATTTAAACTTTTTAGTGATAGCATCTTATGAAATTTGTTTGAAAGGCTTGAAATTGGCTTTTGTGTTTTCGGAGAAAATAATTTATTATCTACCTATACTAACACATAACACACAATATCTTTTTGACGAATGTGAGAACGGGGGATGGCGGCGAACTGCAAACTAATTAGTGTTAAAACTGTAATATGCGGCGTACTTTAACAGTTTCCTAGCAGCATTTGGTCTAAGTATTACTTATTCTGCGCGAGTGAGCCCGTTGCGGACAGAATGGCGTCACGTACGGAATCACGCGGCCGTGTTGTGATAGGAAAATGCAACGAGAATGCCGGCTCCGGACTGAAGAACAGTTGCAGCGCGTGGAATATTAAAATAACTTTGTGCTACGATCGTATCGTCTGAGAATCTACACCCTGATTTCAGACGAGCAGAGACTAAAATGCTGACGTTTATTTAGCGATACGGATCGAGATGATACCATCCCAAACTTTGGACGTATATGAAGGAATCACAAAAGAGTGAGCTCACTCTTTTCGTTCTAGTCGGTTGCAGGAAGCGGTGAACGTCGGACGTTTTTACTATTCGTTACACGCTTTGCTTGTTTATTTACATAAATTTACAACTGTCAGCACCCCGGGGTATCAGTACCCGCGTAGTCCCACGATGAAAAATAGCTTATATGCTATAATAGATTATAATCTATCTGTACTCCAAAATTGGTTCCAATCTGTTTAGCCGTTCCGGCGTGATCGTTTCCCAGCGCTGCTCCCGATCCCGTTATTTTACTGTGAAAAAAAGTAGTATGTGCTATTCCAGACTATAAGTAATCTTTGTTCTTAAAAACTTTGTTCCTAATTCAAACCAGATAGATCCCTTTAGACGTTCCGACGCGATTGTGCAATAAGCATCCACACATCTAAACATTCTTATTTACAATATTAGTTCGGATACACTTCGGAGAGTGTGCACTGATCTGCATGATCTAATAGCACTTTGACCTTTTTTCTATCGTACTTCTCGTAACTCGAAGAAGCGGCATCGTTTTATGGTAGATATGCCAAATTCAAATCGAGAGTGAATCGGTTTCTTTTAGATAAACACGCTCCATCGTAGACCGCATCGTCGCTTAACATCAGGCGAGATGGCCAAGGTGGTCAGGTGTAAACCTATAAAAGTAACAAAAAAAAATTGGTTTAATCTGATTTTACCATGTCAGAGTGCATTGCTTTGCAAAATACAGCTACGTCTAGTTTGAAATAAAATGTACTCATCAAACTTTTATTATCTTTCTATCGTGTTAAATAGAATGTTCTCATGTACTGGTTTACTTACTCTGTAAATAATTTATCCGTAAAATAATCCGATCGATCACTGTATTCTTTTTTATATGTTTTCCTGCTGTTACTGGTTGCTTGGAAGAGATCGCTTTTAGCGATAAGACCGCCATTTATGGCACTAGATATTGAGTTATTGCTTTTTATTGTTTAAGTGTTTGTAGTTTACTGGTGTGCATAATAAAGAGTTTTTGTCTGTCTGTCTCTATAGGCAGATTTACACAGGGTCAGTAACTGTCGCCAGTGCTGGCGCCGAAAACTGACTCGTGTTATTTAGACGCAGTTAGTATTTCGTCCGTAGTCGAGGATATTTCTTACGGTGTACATACGTTTGTTAAGTCATTGCGGATTTTTTATTATTTACTATTATTATCATGATGCAAGAAGTAACTGATATGTTAAGAGAAGAATTATCCAAACAGAAAAGAATTTGGGTGAGAAAATGGATAGATGATAATGATAGATCGGTAGGGCCAAACCCTGCTAAATTCTATAATCGTGCGACATTCTGTAAAGATTTTGCACGCATTTCTTTATTTCTATAATTTTGTGATTCATTATCCCACAGGCATTCATTATCGCGGTATAGTTGAATAAGCTTCCAGCTTCCGTGTCGCTCAGTTTTCGCGTCATTTTGTGATGCAGTGCGAGTCGCAGTGTGGTCCCCGTACAATACAGTGGCAGCGACTGACCTCGACAATTCACACGGCGTCAGTTGCACTGGCGCGGGTGGCGGGGGGATCGAACTGACGCCGAAAATATGAAGCGGGAATATTGAAGCCTGACTTGAAATCGATTTATATGATGGCAGTGCCAGGTCAGCACTGACTCGACAGTCGACTGACGACAGTTACTGACCCTGTATAAAACTGCCTTATCGATAAATGTACTGGAAACTCCGTTTTCAAAACCAAATACAACACAAGCCGGTTCTGACCAAGAATTTCAATATGTGAAGGTCTCCCGAGCAGAGGGTCTACCGCCTAACTAAAACTGTCTTAGCTTTGAATTGCTCTCTCTTTTCTTTCCGCTTGGAACGATAAAGACAGCAGTAGCAAAGCCATAGCCGATTTCGTAAGGCAGTAGCTGGTGTACTCGTGTGTACGTTAAGCTTTGTTGAAGTGCGGATAATCTTACATTATGAGTTTTGTACGGGTTCTTGAAAGAAAAATGTGGTCCACATTTTAGTCTCAATTATTGGGCGTTTTAAAGCGTCTGTTAAGCAAAACGGCCGACGGAAAGTGTCTGGGAGCATTGGGGCCTTATTTATAAAGATATTGTCTATCAGATACGTGAAAATCAGTTATCAGAAAATACGTGAAGTAATGTATATTTTGGACCTCATATCTCAAAATTGGCCGTCTAAGCAAGTTAGCGGGTAAGCATGTGTTTTTAGTACGTACTAGCTCTACTCAATCGTCCACATTTCATCCATCAGAAAATACGTGACGTCTGGCGGCCCTGGGATCTTGGACTATGATGTAAAACGGTGCGACGTTGATCTACGACGTAGCGTGCTTTTGTAGAAAAAAACAACGACTCTCGATTTCAAGACACCAAGATTGTAGCCATTCACTCCACCCAAAACCCACTCAGGCATCGCATATCACAACCTAGACGTTCAAAATAGTCTTCGTTCGAGTCTTTGAAGCATCAACCATGGAACGAAGTCGCTTTTTTAACTACGAGCCGTCTGATCGAAAAAAAGGCAATGTGGTATTAAATCATGCAGATCAGTCACACAGTGTCCAAAATGTATCCGATAACAGTCAATAAGCAAGTGATTTTGCGACGGTGTTCAAGAGTTAGAAGTTTTTTTCGCACACAGGCAACGTTGCTTGTGACACTTTCGTCACATCTCTCAATCGATTCCAGAGCCTCTCGTTGAAATTTAGCCGATCCAACCCAAAAGTTCGCACAGTACTTTTTTTTTTTAGTAAAGAATGACGAGACAATTAGGGCATATACCTGCAAGCAACAAACCCCCCCCCCCATAGCAGCAAAGTGACACGCAGCTATTAGAACATGAAGAGTCCAAATCTTTACCTAGCACTGCACTGCTCTCATCACTCAGATAGTTAAGCTAATTTATCTTTAGTTCTTGTACTCAACACAAGACAGAAGATGTTTTGAGTAGAATGCGTCTTTCAGGACCATTTCTTATCTGTATTGTCCTATTCTTCGTGGGTCCCAATAATCAAACAATCTGCAAAGTCACGTTTGCCCGTTGCCTTATTCATGGAAGAGCCTTATCAATCCGTGCATTGCCTATTAATTTTTGGCTTCGTAAGCCTCAATAAAAGCCTATCTTAATACCTTTTTAATAACCATCCGAAGAAAAGATAAAGGTCATCAAGAGAGCAGGCCCATCTAATCCCCTTTAAGCACCCCCATCAACGCTGACAGTGGACTGGGCTATGCAGAAAGATGTACTCGTCGGAAAAGTAGAACAAGTAGCTAGCTTGCTTGATTCGAACATACGGTTGCCAAATTGTTAGGAACAATATTCAGATTTCTGTTTTTTATATTAAAGTTCAACTGAGTATTTTTAACAAATTTGTACTGTGTCTGGGTGTTTCTATGTATCATAATTATGTATTTAGAACTATTTAAGTATTACATCAGCTATCTGGCCACCATAGTACGAGCTTTCTTTGGGGTCAGGCGGTGTTGTGTGTGAATTTATTTAAATGATTGGTCATACTCGTAGACGTATTTTTTTATTTATAAGAGTGTATAATTGAGCTTACTAAACAACCAAATAGTTATGTATGTGAAACATTTTTTTTCGTAAAAGTGAAAAAGTATAATAAAATTTAAAAAATTTTTTTTAGTATTTAGTGATTTTTTTGCCGTTTTGGAGCTTCTATGCGTCGGGGCATGCTCTAGGTGTATACACAGGCTTTTGCATGTTGTTAAACTTCGGAATTATGGTGCCGTTCTCTGATTTCAATCAACTGTTAATGGTTCTTCTTCTTCCTTCCTTGTCGACCCCCCCTTTGGTGAGTTCCCACATATTGTGTATGGTTCATGTCTGGTGAATTTCCAGCCTAGGGCAAAACAGCAGTGTTTTTTTGGCCAGGCATAGTAACACTCCTTTGTGGCACGGTGCCGAAACGTGCTTAAATATGTACTCTTCAATACCACGGACCCATTCTTTGAGCTGAGCCAGCAGCCGAGTTACTCCTTATTCCTCGTGATAAGATATCTAAACTCAACCACGGAGTAGATGATATCTGCTATGTCAGATGTATTACCCTGAGGTTATTTACAATGTTTACTAAAATATTGGCTAGCTAAATTTAGGGAGTTTCGTAACGGTTTTCGTGTTACTTTCATAATTTTTCCGTAACGGGTTAAGAAGTATAATTACCTCATTAACCGGTTGCCGATTTTATTATGTAGGGACTTACGAGTATAAACTGAGAATCGAACCCACGGCCTACGTCTTTGCAGGCAGACTTACTACATAATAACATCACTAAAGTTTAGATAACGTAACACACACTGTCGGCAGATTGACATTTGGTTTCGACTTTCTACCTCATGTTAGTTGCTATTCCTTTCAATTTGTTACGTTTCTTCTGTGCAGCCCGATAAAAGGTAAGGGAGGTATTTAAATAGGTATTGGTTACTGCCGTAATTGTATTCCGATACTAGGAGGCTCGTTTGCTTGGAGCTTTGCGTAATGAAGCTGTGCCTATAAACTGCCGGTTTTAGGGTACCTAGCCTTTTATTTTTAGACCCCAAACAAGGGATTTTGTGTAAACCGGGAAACTATTCCCCTACACAGCAATTGACCGCAACTCAAATACAGGTTTGTAGGCCTCAAGTGTCTGTCTATCGAAGTTTAGGCGGGCACAGATATGACAGGGTTCTTGCTCAAATTAGTGCATGGATGTAAATGTAAAAATAATTTTCCTACGTAAAAGAAAGGTCCTAACTCAAATTCAGCTACATCACTTACTCACTACGGCTATTTTGAGAGGCAACAGAGATTCGGCGAAGCTATGATCACCAGCGGCAGATATTGTGGTTTTTTTTTAATTTTTTATTTAAATTATCCACTCCACAGACTCCAGGGTCCGTGATCTTTGTCATTACAATTATCTTTTTTTTTACACATTTCTTGAACAAGGAGACGAGGAAAATAGGAGGGATTTGGGTACATTTAAAATCTAATTCTAGTACTCGTCTGTAGAGCCGATCACTACCGGTTGGGATTCCGCTAGTAATCGACTCGACATCGAGTGTTTGCCTAATTGCCTTTTGTCATTTGCCTAAGCTGCCTCCTCCCGGCCCAGAGCCTCCACAACGGCCCCATTTCTGTCCCTGATGGCCATCTGTAGGTTAAAATCGCGGATGGTCTTCGGTGATGCAGCCCACGCTCGCCGCACGAACCGGCCGATGGCGTCGTCGGTGTCGTCAGCGTAGTATGTGAAGGTCCCCGTGTGCCGTGAGATTGCAACTACCGCATGGGACACGCGGATATCGTGGTTGTAGTCGATTGTCGATTGTTGTGTTGATTGATCGGGGTTGGTGAATCGTGCTACTAGTGACGAACGCGACGCAAGCGCACGATTCGTGGTTAAATCTGAACTAGACCTGAGAGGTCCATAGTAATGAGTTGCAAAGCGTGGCTGCGGTTTCCCAAATTGTAGCCCCATCCGTTCAGCCGTTCCCACGTGATTCAGCGACTTGATATCCTAGCGATTATTATGTATAGCGATTGATTCAAACTTTGGCACTTATAATATTCATAGGAATATTAGGACCGTTCTAAACTTTGAAAACATTTTTAGATTTTTTAGGAAAATATATGTTGTTGTATTTCGGAAGCTCGGACATATCATACGCCGACACAGCAATACCCCGGAAACCGGGAGCGTCGGTCAGGACACTGCGGGTGGCGGGTGACGGACAATGACGCTGTTATCGTGACGTCATGACGGATGGTCGGCGTCCCTCCCGCCTAACACAATTCGTTAAGTTAAGCTTTTTCGTTGACATATTTGAACCAACTTCAAAAAAGGAACTTTTTGTTTGCATGCTACGCGGTAACTCCACCAATTGTGAAACAGTTTTGATGATTATTTTTTTTGATTGGTCACCTCTGAACTATGATCGTAGTTGAGAGGGGTTATTGCAATGACATAAAACTAAAATTTAATATTATTAATTTGGACAACTTATGATTGCTAAGATATTCCGTCGAGTCTGAATTTAATTTAAATTGAAGTCGGTTTTACACATGTATATTTGCAACAAACTCGACGGTGCGGGAGCCATATCAGTTCTAATTTGTTCAAGCCCTTGTGCAGTTCGCTTCCAACCCCATTTTTCAACGTCGTGATAAAATCCAAACCAAGTTTGAACCTGGTGGTACACTCTGAAAAAATAGTAGTGTGATGTATCTCGTGTTGGAGGTAGAAGTGATAAATTCAACCTTGTCTTACTCGCCAATTTCCCGAAGCATTTGTAGCGAAGCGAGTTAATAGAGACTTCCGATTCGTCACCTCCGTACAGCGCAATAAAAAAACAACAGATACAAAAAGATGGCAAATATTATTATCTACAATAATGATCTCTACAATTTTTATCGTACGATACGCGGTTCGCGAGATATTCAATAAAACGTGTTTTCCAAGATGGCGGCTGAAGTGAACATATTCCAATTCATTTAATTTTATGTTGGCAGAAAGTTAATTACCGATGCGTAATTGTGTACTTTTTAATCTTACAAACACGAAATAAGAATTTGTAAAATTTTCGAACCAAGTACCTACCTACATTGAAATTTTAGGCGTATAAGACGTTAATAAACAAAATGAGCTTTTATTAATCTCAAAATACGAAATAAGTTGTCTTTTTGAAGCATGACGAACGACAAACGTTTATTGTGAAAATGTAATATTAAAATTAATATTTAAAGCCGGGCCACACAGAGGCGGGAGCCGCGAGAAAGCGATCGCGATCCGGGACGGGAATTTTTGTAATATTCGAATTTGTATGCAACCTGACACATAGCAAGCGGGAGCGATCCGGCGCGATGCGATTTCCCGCGCGACAAGATCGTGACGACAAACAAGAGATCGCTTCGCCATGCTTCGCGGGAAGGACGCGCGACGGACGGCCCGCGCGGGCGCTGTATTCTACGGTAGTCAGTACAAGCTGTCACACTGGACAGAGCGTTCGCGTAGCGATCGCGATCCGATCTCACGAGTTGTATTTTTTTACAACGTAAGGTCGTGAGCAATTTGATCGCTTTTGGTGTCATACCGGCTGTGTTCTCGCCATCTGCCCGCCGCGGGCTGCGGGCAGTAGCTCTGTGTGACATGATACGGACCGCTATCGCTTTGCACTCGATCGCTATCGGATCGCTTTCTCGCGGCTCCCGCCTCTGTGTGGCCCGGCTTTTAGTCTTAAACTGATGACACGGTCCTAAATCAAGACTACACCAAATCGTCGTCAAAAATATGCCAATGACAATGGCAAAATATTTATTGAGACAAAAACAAATCCACCATAAAATTATTGTTGAAATAGGATCCCGGTCAGTGGTCTATGGGCGAAAATATATCCTCATCTCAGTCCCAAACCGTGCCACTGTGTATGTTAGCCCAGTAACATAAAGCAGATATATCAAAGCATAAGAATAGGCTTTTAGCGATGAGGCTGTCAGCTTGTCGCACTAGCAAAAAAAATAAAGTGTATTATTAATTTTACTGTGAATCCTACAGCATATTCTACATGTCGTACCGGTATTTAGTAGTAGTGGTAAGACGCTTTGCAAAATCCGCCTGGGGAAGCCACCTTGGCCACGACACTATTGATGTAACAATATTATTGTTACTCCAAACTCTTTTTTTTATGTAACAATATCATAACCTCCTACCCTCCTACCACCACTACTAAATTAATATCTGTACCACACAGATTTGTAGAAATAGTCTGCTTATGAAATAATATCTAAATTATATCAATGCTGTTGTAACTACAAGTAGGAAGAAACAAAATAATTCACAAACACAATCTTCTCCTTTGTGTAGGATTTAGCGGGATAGTACGTCCAACGTCCGACACTATCGGATCTAGCGATATCCGGTAAATATCCGGTTATTCTTGCAAAGCGTCGGTTTCCATCGTTTTTCCTCGTTCCATCCATATAACAGCTTACGTTAAGGCGGTATTCGTTCCTCGCAGTGGCGGACCCAGTGTGGGGGCACGGGTCACCAATAATAATACAATATGACGAGTAAAAAGACTTAATTAGTAGTGACCCGAGGGTTTACTCTCGTAAGTGTCGTTCCAGTTGTTTTCCCACGGTAAAAGACAGCCTATATACTACTTTATATTTTGTAAACTTTTAGATTTTTCGACTTAATCTATATGGTTTTGGGGAGGCCATGTCCCCTGTGATTTTTTGGAGTCGGGTATTTTATTATTTTCTATGTACAAGTTGTTAACAGCAGTAGCTGAGATAGGGGGTTCGCATCCCGCCTGCGCCTCTGTGTATTTTCCCAAATGCAGAGATGTACGATTTTCTCCAATACTGGTTTTATCAGTGAAATGAAACATCGAGAGGAAGCCAGAATGTTTCAGAAAGATATTTAAATGTATATGGATTTATAAGTAGCTTCCTCACGATATTTTCCATTACCGTTTTTAAATGAGCGGCTATACGCACATGACGTGGGATTTGAACCAGGGTCTCCGTATTGGCAGCTCCCGTTTTTCGGATTAGACCAGTTGTACACTCCGCGAGGTATAAGCTGAGCTTTGCATTAGTGTGAGTGATCACCAATCAGGCAGGAGCTTGAAATTTTGTCCGCGAGGTATAGGCTGAGCTTTGCATTAGTGTGAGTGATCACCAATCAGGCAGGAGCTTGAAATTTTGTCCGCGAGGTATAGGCTGAGCTTTGCATTAGTGTGAGTGATCACCAATCAGGCAGGAGCGCGGCGAGACAGAATGGCGCCGCGCCTAAGGCCGGTTGTCACACCTACACTATCCATGTACACTCACACAAATGCAAAGCTTAGCTTATGCCTCGCGGAGTGTAACTTCTTAGAGAGAAGGACCTTAGTCACAGTCTTTGCAGAGTCTGCCTGGGGCAGTACCACAACTTTGCCAGTTATTCTAACGCCAAGCAGTAATGTGCAAATATTACTGTGTTCCGGTTTAAAGGGCAATGTTTCCAGTGAAATTACAGGGCACAGTAATAAAACATCTTATATCTCTGGGTGACAAGCGCTGTGCAGTGCTAGGTAATGATTTGGACTCTTGATATTCCAATACCTGTATGTCACTGTGCTGTTATGGGCAGCCTTTTTGCTTACCATCAGGCACATGCCTTGCTCGTCTTGTCCCTCAATACTTTAAAAAAAGCTGCTTACGCTATGCTATAAAAATTTCAGCCGTTATAACATATAATTAAACGATATCTTTGAAAATAAACTTTTTTGGATCCTAAAATGTAATGAAATTTTGAAATGTAGGTAAGCCTAAAGTGGAAAGATTTCGTATATTCTTAAATAAACATTAAATTTCCATAGAGATTGTTTCACGAATCATCAATCATCAAAAGCAATCCTGGAAAACTCATGGTTTTGGGGGGCGGAAAGGGGGTGAAGTTAAGCCTTTTAGCCCCCTTCTAGATCCGCTACGCAGTCCTTGTTTTGTCACGCTGCGCTGTAAGCGGCTGATAGGCTTTGAGCTTTGGTATCGCGACGCTTCGTACATTGTTTTAGAATTCATGAAAAAAGGTTCAAAGTGTAACTTTAACTACATAATACAAATTATAAAAAAAAATCAGTGTTATGATATTAATTTCCAGTGAACTTAAACCGAGTCAACTAATATTCACGAAAGTCAAACGGATTTCAACCTACATATGGCCATCAGGGACAGAAATGCGGCCGTTGTGGAGGCTCTGGGCCGGGAGGAGGCAGCTTAGGCAAAAGGCAAACACTCGATGTCGAGTCGATTACTAGCGGAATCCCAACCCGTAGTGATCGGCTCTACAGACGAGCACTAGAATTAGATTTCAAATGTACCCAATTCCCTCCTATTTTCCTCTTCTTCTCCTTATCCAAGAAATGTGTAAAAAAAGATAATTCTAATGACAAAGATCACGGACCCCGGAGTCTGTGGAGTGACTAATTTAAATAAAATAAAAAGTCAAACGGAGGTTGCTTAAGTAATTAGCCGGAACAAAATGACATGCACTAGTTGTTGAAAAGTAACCGTATATATATTTTTAAATTGTATTATTTTTAATAAGTAGCAACATGCCTGGTAAGCAACATGCCTGCCATATAACAAAATAACAGCACAGTGATAACATGAAGAGTCTAAATCATCACCTAGCACTGCACTGTGCTCGTCACCCAGAGATCTAATATATTATATTTCTAAGCTCTGTAATTTCTCTGTAAACATTGCCCTTCAAAGCGGAACACAGTAATGTTTGCACATTACTGTAGAGTAATTGGCAAAGGTGTGATTCCTACCTCCCCAGGCGGACTCTGGCAAATCCTACAACTACTAATATCATACATAGGCATTTATTGAAAAGCTTTTGATTTGTAGTTACAACCAGCCACTCTAAATTTATTTATATTTATAGATTTACATTCACTCAGCACCAATTACTGTATCAACATAACGGTTAATACGACGCATAATTCAAAAAGCAGTGTTTGAATATCGAACGTGATAAATTGACCAATCAGAGCATTATGTGAGATTGAGACGATGGCGGCGGTTATGGGGTTATGGGGCGCGAATTACCGGCAAACGTGTCTCATTTCACATCGCGTTCATTACGCGGTTATAGCAGATAACGTCTCGGTTATTACCGTTATAACGCAACGGCCGTACTTAAAGCGCGTTTTCATATGTTTTTAACCGTTTTTTCCCCGTTGTGAGAGTTATTTGTTTAACCGTTTAACTTTTATCGTTGTACGTTTTAAAACGGCAAAGAAGGGAGTTATAGCTTTGAGGTGACTGTTTTTAACCCCCGACCGACGAAAAAGAGGTGTTATAAGTTTGACGTCGATGTCTGTCTGTCTGTCTATCTGCCTCTGTGTGTGTCTGTCTGTGGCACCGTAGAGCTCAAACGGATGAGCCGATTTCGATGCGGTTTTTTGTTTGAAAGTTAATATCCGTGCGGACTATCTCAATATGGGTATCAAAAGAAGGGGCTTGACTAGTAGAATACTATACATTACTTATAAAAAAAAACAAATCCAAGATGACTGCCACCACACAATGGCGAATTATATTATTTTTTTCACTACTACCTCAATATGGGTACTAAATGAAAGGGCTTGACTAGTACAATACATTGCACATCCAAGATGGCCGCTTCTACAAAATGGCGAAATACATTTCTTTTTTCACAACTCCCTTAATATGGGTATCAAATGAAAGGGCTTGACTAGAAGAATGTTGTACAGATAACAAATCTGAGGTAGTCGGGGGTTAGTCAACATTTTTAATTTTATTCTTGTTAAGTATGTGTTTCTGTGCTTGTTTAGAACAGTGTGGAAATTTAAAAATCTGTGTTTGGTTTTTGTCTGTGATGTCGATGCTTTTTGAATGAAATTCAATTCAATTCAATTTATTTATTCGAACCATTATTTCAAAAGAACACTTGGTAACGTCACTTACAATTAAATTTTAGATCATTATTCAGTGTACATAATCTATATAAATAAAACATCTTTGTGATAAAATAATACCAAAAAATAATGTCAAATAAAACAAATCAGCTGTAAAGGGGCCTTGTCAATCAGATGCAGCTGTAAAAAGGCTTTGTTATGACAAAATTCAATTATCTAAATAATTACTACATACAGTACTTATAAAAAGTTACATTAATGTCCAGTATTATTTAACCTTGTTCAATAGTTCAAATTTCGACAAACTTATTTAGTCGCGTTAAGCACTATTTTTGGTGAGGGCAAGTCGTAAGGGTTTGCATTACCGACTAGTAGTAGAAGTGGTAGGACTCTTGGCAGAGCCCGCCTGGGACAGTACCACATCTTTGCCAGCTATTCTACCGCCAAGAAGTAATGTGCAAACATTACTGTATTCCGGTTTGAAGGGCATCGTTTCCAGAGAAATTACAGGGATTAGAGATATAACATCTTAGATCTCTGGGTGACGAGCGCAGTGCAGTGCTAGGTAATGATTTGTACTCTTCATGTTCGAGTAGCTGCGGATCACTGTACTGTTATGTGGCAGGCATGTTGCTTACGATCAGGCACATGTCCTGCTCGTCTGGTCACTCTTTATTTAAAAACCAAAACCGCATAAAACCGCTGGACATCGCTGTAGTAATTCATTATACGCAATATTTTTAGTGACAAAAAGAACAATAAAACAAATGACATTAAAATATGAAGTGTAAATGCGAAAGTATAGATGTTTGTTAGTACTTATACATACTGTTGGTATCCTGCGCATAGCACATAACATATAAGCTACTTTTTATCGTGGGAAAATTATGAAATACATTGAAGCAGTAAAGTTTAGATTACTATCTAAACACCTACATAATGGTTGATTCATAATGGTTGAGCAAAGCGAGTCGGCGACCTCCGTAGTGGAGCGCAGGCCGAGTATGAAGAAGATACACTCAGGTGACTCAGGGCTAACTTCAGCTTCTGGCTGGAGTCCACCCGGTGTCAAAATTGCACCATTTTTCTTAGGTGTGCCGTCTGCCTTTCTCAATGAGTGCTTTTAAACATTATGATAAGTTATCTTTATGCAATAAATGGGTATGCTAGTAAAAATTATGCAACAACAGTTATGCGTTTAGTTGTTATTATAAATTATCATTAGTCCCGAAAACGTTGTGTAGTACTAAATTATTATGCTACCACATGTAGACCCCGAGTAGAGGAGGAAAGTTAGAAATAGTTAGGGCAGGAGAGTTAGGGGGTAGTTCTGCAGAATCGCTCAATTCAAAACAAAACGTGGATAAACACATACTGTCATACATTGCTCCGACTTCACATATGTACAAGTAGCCGTATAGAACGCAGGGAGCAATCTACCGTGCCCAACGGAGCGGCACGTGCCAATATCGTGCGTGTCATCAAAGCGCACCTGGCGGCGTGACGGACGCGAATATTGGACAATGCGATTACTGAGCCTACACCAATCGATCACGTCAGGTGACAGCGCCACTATCAACATCCCAATAAAAATCCAAAATCGTCATACAAAATTGGTAGTTCAATTTTTTTGTCATAAGAATGAAGTGTGGCAGCGGTGGCCCGATCTGTGCCGAAGGCTCGCTCGGTATTGTGTCCAAACAATGTGGGAATGTTCGAAATATGAATTTGAATTACAAGACTCGTGCGCTTTTCAGATTTAGATTGAGGGACTATTTGGTGTTTTGAAATAGAGAGTAGGCAATTTTTATAAAAGTACTAGCTGACCCGGCAAACGTAGTTTTGCCATATAAATAATTTCCTAATAAAATAAAGGTTGATCGTAGAAGGGTAAAAATTGAGGATTGTATGTATTTTTGTATGTTGTATCATAGAAAAATAGAAATTAAAAATTTTGTCTAAAAAATAAAATAACAAATTTAGGGTGGACTACCCCTAACATTTAGGGGGATAAAAATAGATGTTGGCCGATTGTCATAGATACCGGATAAGCACAAAAAAATTCATCAAAATCGGTCAAGCCTTTTCGGAGGAGTATGGAAACGAAAACTGTGACACGAGAATTTTATATATTAGATTTTATGACGATTAGTAATAAGCATTCGGCCCGTCGGACGGTAAGCGGTCGTCGCTTATGAGTATCTGCAATATCAGACATGCCAACGACGTTTTGCTAGCTTGGAAAAAATAATACTAATTCACTTAAAAAACTAACTTCAAACGATTAGTTTAAATCAAAGTTGCTTTAAGATTAACGAATAGTTTGAACGTCGTTCTTAGTATAAATGTTAGAAATAGAAATGTAAAATATTTAAATCAAAGAAGTCTCACAACATATTTTGGTCTACGTAACACATTATTTACAAATAAAAATAACGTGTGTGTGGTAAAGAAATGAACCCTGGAATAAGAAATAACTACTAAAACAATTAAATAAGCTATTGTTCACATGTAAAAATAAATATTAGTACTTATAACGTGAATATAGTAACCAGCGGAACGACAAGAAGACAGGCAGATGACTGTAGATATCAATCAATATAGCTCGGGTACACTCGGCAGTCCCGAGTTCTCCTAATGGAGCGTTTCACTTCCTAGCTTGACGATTATATATTTATTTAAGTATACCGTTATAAACAATGACTTTTTTTTTTTAAATAAAGAGTGACGAGACGATCAGGTCATGTGCCTGATGGTAAGCAACATGCCTGACACATAACAGCACAGTGACACGCAGCTATTGGAACATGAAGAGTCCAAATAATTACCTAGCACTGCACTGCGTTCATCGCCCAGAGATCTAAGATCTTATATCTCTAAGCCCTGTAATTTCTCTGGAAACATTGCCCTTCAAACCGGAACACAGTAATGTTACACTAACGAGAGTTAAGTACAGTGAACACTATGATTGAACATTTTAAGATTATTATATTATTCTTATTTGATATAAAATCATCTGTCAACAAGAACAAAATTAAAAATTTTGACTAACCCCCGACTACCTCGGATTTGTAATCTGTACAACATCCTACTAGTCTTTTCATTTGATACCCATATTAAGGGAGTTGTGAAAAAAGAAATGTGTTTCGCCATTTTTTGGTAACGGCCATCTTGGATTTGAAATTTGTCATAGTGCAAAGTATTCTACTAGTCAAGCGCTTTCGTTTAATACCCATATTGAGGTAGTAATGGAAAAAATAATATGATTCGCCATTTTGTGGTGGCGGCCGCCACCACCCACACATCTTGGATTAGATTTTTTATAATGTTTGGTATTCTACTAATCAAGCCCTTTCATTTGATATCCATATTGAGGTAGTTTGTAAAGAAATATTTTGTCCACCATGTTGTGGAGGCGGCCATCTTGAATCGATATTAACTAAACATAGCTAAAAACATCCGCACGGATATTAACCTTCAAATAAAAAAAAACACATCGAAATCAGTCCATCCGTTTGAGCTCTACGGTGCCACAGACACACAGACAGACAGACAGACATCGACGTCAAACTTATAACACCCCTTGTTTAGGTCGGGGGTTAAAAAGAGGAGTGTTATAAGTTTGACGTCAATGTGTGTCTGTCGGTATGTGTGTGTGTGTTTGTTTGTGCCATCGTAGCTCTCAAACGGATGGGTCAATATCGATGCAGTTTTTTTTCATTTGAATGCCGGCCTGGCGCCCCTATTGCCTTGGCGCCTGTGTGCGCCGCACTCTTCGCACACAGGGGTGGCTCGGCCCTGTTTAAAAGTAAAGTTATTAATCGCTTAACATTAGAAGACTTTACGGTCCCTTGCAAACCTATGATCGTTAAAAAATCATGCTTCATCTTAACACGGTACCTACAACGTACGGTACTCGTAAATGCGAAAAGCAACCAGTGACCAATTCCCAACGATTGTGCTATAAATAAGACGGGTCGTAGGGTCCAAACGGATGACGTCACGGCCGGACACGGGTCAACTAAATTCCGATACGTGGCGATGACGTCCCCTCGGTGACCTCACGCGGACAACTGTCGGAAATGCGGCCGCGAGGGCACTTCGCCACTTCCTTGGGAATGTGGGATTGTGACGCCTAGCGCAGAATACACTCGACAACATTAAATAAATAAATATTTGTGTACATTGGTATTTTGAGGTCTGTGTGTGTGTCTGTCTGTGGCACCATAGATCTCAAACGGATGGGCCGATTTCAATGCGTTTTTTTTTATTTGAAGGTTTATATTCGTGCCGCCTCCGCAAAATGGCGGACAAACTATTTCTTCACAACCTACCTCAATATGGGTGTTCGCGCCGCTAATTAAAAATAAAATATAATCATAGTTAATTTAAAAATACCGCTCGAGTTGATATCTCTGGTCACTCCTTTCAAATCCTATCCTTTGTCTTTCTCCCGCACCGCTCAAGCAACGCTCCTAAGCAAGAAGGAAGATTGACCGTTTATGCTTCATTCGGTCGTAACCGCCGCATTGTAAAATTAACACTCTCAAGTCAAATATCCAATCGTGCGCACGGGATGCCGTCTTATACAAAAATAATTAATTAATCTAACCAAAACTTTAACCATATGTTGTAAAGTGTCTGCGAAGGTTTTCTGTGGACGTAAGGACTAAGGACGAGACGTCGGGACAAGTTCCAGATACGCCGCGAGCTGGTGCACGGTGAGCCCCTTTCTGTTTCCCCTTCTTTCTTACCCTTTCCATCGTGACAGAGATATCCCTCGCAGATAAAAAACAACACCGCTACTTACAGTCCACAAATTTATCAAATTAAAAAAGGACCAGCGCAGGTGGCTCCTTCCGACACCACCAATGGGTATCAAATGAAAGAAGGGCTTGACTAGTAGAATACTATACGCTATAACAAATTTCAAAGTCAAGATGGCCGCCACCACAAAATGGCGAATTATATTATTTTTTCACTACTACCTCAATATGGGTATCAAACGAAAGAGCTTGACTAGTAGAATACTTTTTCCCATATGACAAATTTCAAATTCAAGATGGCCGCTACCACAAAACGGCGAAATACATTTCTTTTGTTCACAACTCCCTTAATATGGGTATCAAATGAAAGGGCTTGACTAGTAGAATGTTGTACAGATAACAAATCCGAGGTAGTCGGGGGTTAATCAAAATTTTTAATTTTGTTCTTGTATTAATTTATTTACCTCGACATCTCGGCAGCATAACAATTGCCCTGTCTACAGCCTAACTAAACTGTCTTAGCTTTGATATGGTTGTCTCCTTTCTTTTCTTTTAAACTGGAAGGGACAGCAATAGCAAAGCCAAAGCATTTATTTATTTATACAGTAGGCCCGCTGGTCATGAGAAGAACGTAGAGGTAATTAATACTGTTTACTCAATCATTTTATTGCTAACATTATGTTAACATTATTTTTCTGATACTCGGATCAACCCTTCAAGGGGCAGTAGTGTCTTGCGTTTAAATTGCCCTAGCCATAGCACTTCATTTGCTAGTGACTCATTTAGAGTCGCAGCGGTCCGACTCTGGAATGAGCTCCCTCTGGGTATTCGTCAAGCTCCGTCCAAAGATACTTTCAAAAGGCATGTACGGGAGCACTATTTGAAGGAACCATCATCTTAGTTAGTTACTCATCTTTAATAAGCTATCTATACCTATGTTCTTTTTTTAGTATGTGTATTTTAATATGTATTATATTTATAGTTATATAAGTGTGTATTTTATTTATTACGTATTCTAATTTTTTTTTATATAAGTATATAGTATTTAACAACGTGTTCATAATAATAGTATTTTAAAACTTTTCACACATTATTTTGTTTCAAAATTATTTTAGTTTCTACTATTTATATTTGCCTACATAACATTTAAATGTCCTACTCAGCGGGTAGCTGGTAGAAAATGCGCCCTAGAATTAAGCTTTCCGTTTGTACATTATTTTTGTTACTGTGCAATAAATATTAAATAAATAAATAAATATGGTACATTTGTTGGTCTTATTTAAATATACAGTACCTATGCAGTAGTTTTCCATAATGACCCTAATTGGGTGTGGCAATATATGTAATTAATGTCATGCGGAGCGGATCGACTTATTCGATAATTGATTTGTCTGCAAGGTATTCTCCTATTGTGTAGTAAGCTTTTACAAGTAGTACCTATATTTTTTAACGCTTTGATAAACTTGTCATCAGAATCAATTTCTTTTATTTTATAAGTAAAAATAGTATAGTTTTATATAGTTTAGTAGTATAGTTTTAAATAGTAGTTTAGATCCTAATTAATGTGTAATCACAATTCACATAAATCAATGTAGAATAAAAAAAAAATCCAATTTACAATATTTAAATAGGTAGGTACTAAAGACCGGTAACATTTTTTTTGAGGTATAAGAAGTAACGTAGGCTAGTTTTTATTCTGGAAAAGTAACGGATCGGATCCGATACTAGGCGGGGTTAAATCACGGGGTACAGCTAATTGATATTAAGTGGTACAATATTTACATGCAAAAACTTTACTTAAAAAAACCGATAAAAAAACATTATGCATTATATTAATCAAAAAATATTTGGGTGATTGAGACGAACCAAGTCGAAATCCATCCAGCCGTTTGGAAGAAACATGAGAATAAATAAATTTACAAACATACAAGATACGCGCAAAAACATAACCCTTCTTTCATTTGGGTAAAAAATACAACTTCCATTTTATGTATATAGCAACACTCTCAATAAATAACTAATATTAAAGTTAAGCTTACAATTTGCTGAGAAGTTTCTCGACCCCCATAACTCGCGGCCATCTGTCGTCGCTTCCGTAATGGAGGCTGTAGCTAAGCGATATAATTCCTTACATTAATATCCTAACCCTTGCACTGTTGATTAATCACTAGCTTTGCCATTTGGCTTCAGCCGGTCTTGACCCGCAAAAACAGAGTTAGGTTGGAAGCAAATCTCGATTTTGTACACGTTCCGTCGTTTTTTTCAGTACATAACTTGTTAGATGTCTCAGATAGGGTCATATAGGGGAAAAGCAGCACTATTGGAAATCCTTAAACAAATGGCGGTAATGTCGTATATTTACCGTAATTATTTTAGGATCTTTAAAACTAGACGCTATCCGCAAAACAAAAAAAAAAATGTTCATAAAAGTGTCGACATTAATGCTCAAAAAGTGAAATACAAAAAAAAAATCATAAGGTCCGACATTCATACTCAAAAGTGTTCTGCCTACGTAGAGTCTACGGACTGCAGTAAAGATACGGTTTCATGGTTGATGTTCCAAAGACACGAACGAAGACGTTTGACTCTACTTTTGTGATAAGAACGTCTAGGCTGTGGAATGAGTCGCATGAGTGGGGTTTTCTCGATAGTTATAATCTTGGTGTCTTGAAATCGAGAGTGAATCGGTTTCTTCTAAGTAAACACGCTCTATTTTAGACCGCATCGTCGCTTACCATCAGGCGAGATGGTGGTCAAGTGTAAACCTATAAATGTTAAAAAAAAATGCCTTCCATTGAAGCATTGAGAGATTGTGAGCTGTCGGATTGCGACATCATATATACAGCACCATTTTGATCTAAAAGTAAAAGTAGGAAGGCTTTGGGGCGGCCTGTGGATCTCTGGAATGATGACTGAATCAAAATGATACCATTCTAATTTACGGAAAATCATAGGACAAATTAAAAAAATATAATTTTTACAAATTGACAAAGATTGATCGTCAAACTTCTGGAGTAGTTAGTATATAGGTAGGAGTAGGGTTGTGACGTCACGTCTTTATAAAAGTTGTACAACGAAGTGATGTCAAAGCTTCAGGCGTTCAAGTTTCACTGTGTTTTCGTAATAAAAGAAAAAAAATACGTACACAATATTTCTTTATGATCCAACTGACAGACTGACTAGTTTATTTTTGTCATCATGATCATAGTATATGGTAGCAGCAAGTTTCCTGCGTAGTCTGTTGTCTGAAATTTACTCGTCGATGTAAAAAGACTGACCGTTGTATGGAGCACAGGATGTCCGTGGGGCGGAAGACCAGCGCGAAGGTGACGAGGTAGCACATGAGGATGCCGGCCAGCAGGATGTAGGAGAGCTCCCGGCCGCTCGCGCGCACCACGGGCGTGGAGCTGTGCCGCACCCACACCCCGGCCACAAACCTGGGAACCAGAAATAAAATGCTTTATTGAATACATTATGCGCAGTACCTACACAAGATCGTATACCTCAGACGACTTATTATTTTATTTATACCAAAAACGATTAGCTCGATGATTTGGAACATAGTTAATTTATAGTCTGAAAGAACATATAGGTACTTTTTATTCTGAAAAAAAAAGTAAAGGTAAAAATACGCGGGTAAAACCTCGGGGCTCTGCTAGGGTATATAAGGTTTAGAGGTATAATATCTTAGATCTCTGGTTGACGAGCGCAGTGCAGTGCTAGGTAATGATTTGGACTCTTCATATTCCAATAGCTGCGTGTCACTGTGCTGTTATGTGGCTGGCATGTTGCTTAAAATCAGACACGAGTCTTGTTCGTCGTGTTACTCTTTATTTAAAAAAAAGAAAAAAATAAGTGTTTAATGAATAGCCTAGCCTCTTAAAATGCTAAATGGAAATAAATTGCTGATTTTATTGAACATTTTATTTTTGTTGAATGTAATCTTGAGTAAGTAAATAAATACCTACTAAACTCCTAATCACGTATCTGCCTTTCATCGTGTAATGTAACTTTACTTTTACAATTTACTCGGAATCGAATTAGGCACTCAGTGACTGTGATTAAAGTAATAAACCTAATCATTAAATCTATTTCCAATCTTAATGTCATCTCCATTTACATTAAAACGCTTGCAACTCGATTAGTTGTAATAGTATGGCCACGAACATAGCGTCGAGCGGAGCGACGCGCGACGGCGGGAGCGAGAAAGGAGGGAAGTTTAATTACTAGCAGTGTTCCACAAGGTTACCCGCGCTGTTCTTCTCCCTGTTATGTTACCGTAATAGCATATGTGTTGCTCAAAAAAAGTTTACATATACTACGTATAGAACGAACGGTTTACACAGAAAGCTGTAAGCTGATCGCTCTTGAGAAAGTGGCACATCACTTTTTAACATAGCTAACAAACACCTCATCTGCTTACAATTTGTACAAAGGAACCGTGGGGAAAAATCTGATCTACTTATTAATTCTTTATCTAAGGTTGTTCAAGACTATAATCTAACTGTATTCTAAATTACAATCCGATCCGTTTTGATGTTCCGACGTGATTGAGCAACGATTATGCAAACATTCGCATTTAGCTAAAACAAACGTCGTTAGATTGTAATTGTTAATAATTTTACAATAAAATAATGTGTCATTTATTTGTGTCTTGACTTATGTCATGGCTTAAATGGTAGTGAGTTTGTCCACGAAGTCGTAGGTGATGGGGTTGATTACAACCTATGTAACGTAAATATTATCAAAACTAGATGATTTTTTATTTATTTTCACACATTTAATACCACGTATATACGTAAGCGACAATCTGATGCTATTGGCCTGTCTCTAAATAAATACTTACATTTTAGCCAGCATTTTTAACTTACTTAATAGCCAGCAGTGCCCTGAAGTTACACCCACGTAGTTGCCGATACATACCCTATACATTATTCCGTACTGTAATCTATCTGTATTTCAAATTTCAATCCGATCCGTTCAGCCGTTCCGACGTAATTGAGCAAAACACATCCAAACGTATAAACATCGATATTTTCGCATTTATAACATTAGTAGGATTTCTAAGTATTTGACACCTAACTTTTTGATACTATAAAATTTAAATTAGCAACACATTCCGCTCCCGCTTCCGCTACGCTCCCCGCTGTATCCGCGGCCACTCCCCGCCGCAGTCGGCCGGCGCAGGTCGCGGCGAGCGATTGTCTACGTTCTAAAGTGGAGATCGATGTTGATGGGCGTGATTAGTCTGGGCCCGGCTGACGAGCTAATTTGCCGTAATGAATCTGCAGAGGCCTTTGTACTCGGCACTCAGAGCACACAATAGGGACGCTCGGACCTTCATTACGAATCAAGTGAAGCGAGAACGCTCGGCTGGAGTGTTTGGATGCCAGGTTGGGGGATATTGCGCGTGTTCTAAGTTCCAACCTTAGATAGGTATGAGGTGGGCTATTGTTTTACGTAAAAGTTCATAAAGGTTCATTTTCATTTTCGAGATCCTTCCAGAGTGGTAAAATGCCCTCCCCCCATGTAACTTTTCGCGAGAGATCCTTCCGGAGTGGTAAAATGTCCCCCCCATGTAACTTTTCGCGGGAGATCCTTCCAGAGTGGTAAAATGTCCTCCCCATGTAACTTATAAAATAAGAGAATGATAAACTAAAAAGCAATATAGTACGTATGATGTACATTATCTACTATCCAAACTTCCACCGAAAATTGGTTTGAACAAGATCTAGTAAGTAGTTTTTCGAGTAGTACGTGATAAATACACTATTGTTAAATGATAGCTCAAAGTCACAACGAACTACAAGAACTTATATATTATGTTACTTGCTGCTATGGAACATTTCTTGGGCGAGTCCGACTCGCAGTCAAACACCTGTACCTACTGTATGAACAAGTAACAAGAACAAAATTAAAAATTTTGGCTTACCCCCGACTACCTCGGATCTCGGATTAAGTGTATAACGTTCTACTAGTCAAGCCCTTTCATTTGATACCCATATTAAGGGAGTTGTGAAAAAATAAATGTATTTCGCCATTTTGTGGTGGCGGCCATCTTGGATTTGAAATTTGTTATAGTGTATAGTATTCTACTAATCAAGCCCTTTCATGTGATACAAGCCCTTTCATTTGATACAAGCCCTTTCATTTTTATATTGAGGTAGGTTGTGAAGAAATATTTTGTCCACCATTTTGTGGAGGCGGCCATCTTGAATCGATATTAACCAAACATAGCTAAGAACATCCGCACGGATATTAACCTTCAAATAAAAAAAACCGCAACGAAATCGGCCCATCCGTTTGAGCTCTACGGTGCCACAGACAGACACACACACAGACAGACAGACAGACAGACATCGACGTCAATCTTTGGTCGGGGGTTAAAAACCGTATTTAACTTCGACTTTTGTAATTTTTTTTACTAAATAACAGGGTGCTCACATATTTATACGATAGGAGGATATAGATACTCGTACTTCAGTTACAGAAATATTCGCGCACGCGCACTTCTCTAACGAATGGTGGTCCAATGCGGCTGAAATACTTAAGTTTGACTGGACCTTAGATAAAGTATGACTGAACTAACCAAACCGACCATAGCTCACGTTTGTGTTTAGATAAAGTATGACTGAACTAACCAAACCGACCATAGCTCACGTTTGTGTTTAGATAAAGTATGACTGAACTAACCAAACCGACCATAGCTCACGTTTGTGTTTAGATAAAGTATGACTGAACTAACCAAGTAACCAAACCGACCATAGCTCACGTTTGTGTTTAGATAAAGTATGACTGAACTAACCAAACCGACCATGGCTCACGTTTGTGTTTAGAAAACAATTGTGCTGAGTTAAGTTTCATAAAGACAATTTGTACTTTTTAACGCTTCAGAAATCAGACTTTAGTTAGCACATAAGGACTCAAAATAAGTAGTTAAATATTGGCGCCAATTTTTCACACAGCAATGCATAGTCTCAAATTAACAATAATTTGTCTGTGACAAATCTTCCAAGATTCCAAAGATAATGACTAAGGATTTGATATATCTTCTGAGGGCGTTTATAAAACGATGCTGTCCATTATACCGATGGTTTGGGTCGGACAATGTGACCCAAGGGCACGGCCGGCGTGTCTACAAGAAACAGGAATTCCTCGATGCTTTGGCGAATTGGATTTTTCTCAGTGATAACAATCAGGAGTGAATCGATTTCTTCTAGATAAACATAAGCACGCTGCTTGCATCGTAGACCACATCGTTGTTTAACTTGACGAGGTAGCAGTAGAGTATAAACCTATAACAGTAGAAAAAGGAACGCTGTCAGTTAACTTACGCAGTAAGTAGTATCCCGAAGGAAGATAAAGACTTGGCTCTTACGGCCCAGGCTGAATTTGGCCGCAGGTAGATCACTGGGATGAGCCGGCAGCTAGTGGAAGTTGGGTTGGGCAGCGTGGCCCGAGGGCAGTCTACGTCTACAGGAATGTTGTAAGTTTACTCACGCAGTAAGCAGTATCCCGACGGAGGAGAAGGACATTGCCCCAATGGCCCAGGCGGAGTCGGGTCGCAGGTAGGCCTCTGGGATGGGTCGGCAGCTGGTGCGGGTGGGGTCCGGCAGAGTGCCCCGCGGACACACCATACACGCCGTCTCCACAAACGGGGAGCGAATCTACGCAACAACAAAAACACATTACATATCACATTAGGTACTAAATAATATAATTTTCTTCGAAAAAACAAAAGCCGGCTTTAATTTAAAGTACCTAAGTTAAACTCAGAAACACGACTAAATTTAATATTTTTTGTGAAATCTACGATAACGTTGTCCAGATAAAAAAACAATGATATTTTTGGTGATTTTAAAAAAAAACTCCCTAAGCGGAGTAACTTTGTTTAACATGTTGTACTGTTCGGCGATACTTCGTATAACTGGCTAAGGCGTGGTACACTATATGGGATTAAACTTTAAGGCAAAATTATACAATTATTACAAATAATTTAAATTTATATGTTTGAAATAACACCAAAAACACTAATATAACTTGGCAGGACAAGAAGACCAAGTATGAATGAATTAATTGATAGAAAATAATTTATGTTTCACTCTATCAAATAATATAAAAAAGATTTAGAAAAACCACAGATTTCTAAAACAAAAGGCAGATGGAACGTGCAGAACACAGATCCTTAGGTCCAGAAAGCAAATATCAAACGCCAAAGCAAATACAAACTCCAGTCAGTACGAAACGGACTTCCGTCTCGTACGGGTGTCCCGTGTGATTTTAAGTTTTGTACAAGATTATGCCGTCTTGTGTCTTCAAACATTGCAAACATTGTTCCCAAAAATAAGAAAAGGAAAGAGGAATATCATTTCATAGGAAAGTTTGAATATTTTTACTGGTTTTTGTATAATTTAGGCGATTTCATTTTGATTGATGAATAGAAACACAACACCTCAACAAAAATTGGTTAGTGTTCCTCTACTAAATTGAAATTATTTTCCCTAAACTTAAGGTAAAATATAGATTATGATTTTTGTGAAGATACTCGTAGACCAAATTATTTATGTACTTAAGTAGATTGTATTATTCTATTTTAAGCCCTATTTTATAATCGTAATTTATTAATTTAATGTCAATCGATGCCTAGCACAAATCCACGTCATTACTAGTGTTTATAGAAATACTAATAGTGTTGATGAAAACTATAGCTATGAAGCAAGTTTTAATACTTGTAAGTAGGTATAGTGGAGCTTAAAAAAGTAGGCGAGTTCTTTTGAGAGATCTAATCGTTTTAATCAACCTCATGTTATCTGGTCGAGTCAGTAGTGACATTGTCGAAGTTTTATACGGTGCTAATTTGTGCGTACATACTTACCCAAAAAAGATGTTGGGATCAGGCCAATCGCTGTTGGCACTACATATACTGGCCTTGCTGCCAAGGTGGGTTGTAGGTATAAAACGTTGCACTTTCGAGCTCCCTGTCCCAACAAACTTGATTTTGGTTCTCTGAGTGGACGTGACGTTGCTGTTCATTCTGTCCTGACTTTCTTTGTCCAATATTGGGGAGAGGACTGATAAAGGTGTACGTCAAAAACGCCTTTAATTTGGTTGATCGTGGAGCCCCGTTGTCCGAAGTGAAGAATAAAATTCTTGACTTCTACAATTTTCTTTGGCAATGTTATGGCAGACCCACAAAATTATCAAAACAATCCTATGCTATCTTCTGTTGGCAATCAACTTGGTGAATCTTCGGCCATGCGACCTTCGCCCTGGCCATTCGCTCTATTATTTAACGTCACTAGTCCAATATAAACGTTAGGTATTTGGACGACGTAACTTTGGGTGGCGATGTGAATAATGTTCAACTGATTTACAAAAACTCTTAGACGGTTTTCAATGGTTTGTTTCAACATTTTTGAAAAGGTTACTTTTCGTTTGCGACACGCGTCCAGACAAAGATTGAATAATAAACAAATTGAATGATCTGGCCCCCCAACATCAAATCAGATGACAAAAATTTTCTGCACCTCCTGTGTTCACCGATATTAAATGAGTAGGTAGTTGCTACCTTTTGTTAAGCATAATATTCAAAATTTCACAAGAAGCTCCGATAAAATACTCAAAATAAACATACACATGACTTTTACTATTATTAGGCGTTGTCTTTTTATTCCGAATTTTCTGTACGAATATTCGAATTTTTTGTTGCATGCAAAATCAAAATTCTTAACTTCATAAGATGGAAATAGTAATAACAAGAAATCCTTGCATAATATATAATCGGTGTAATAATAAATTATTTTAATATTATAATAAATGTGTTTATTATACGCGAAGATTTCCGAAGCTAAGACAACAATATAGTGGGATTTTTTTCTTAAGACTGGGAACATTACACGCACACCAACGTGAGTAATTTGACAACGTCGGTGGGAGCTGTCACGCATACATAACTAATTACTGGCCTCACAGTGTCGTTCACAAAGGTTTCATCTGTTTAGAAATCTGTGAGAAAAACGATTCGGTCAATAGAACATTCAGCAGTCTGATCGCTTCGGTTTTATTGATATGACATTAACTGAAATTAGTCATTATTGTTTAGTAATTATACCAAAGAAATCTGAGAATCAAGAAATAAATGGATTAACTAGTGTCTTTTTTGACGTGACAACGTCACGAAAATGTGGCCGTTACGTCCCGTTACGCTCGTTGTACGCTTGCGCCGCATCTATCAATGTTTTGTTATGACGTTGTCACATTAAACTATCATCCGTAAGCTAACTGACTTCACAGACAACTAATTTTTTTTAATACAGAGACCAACAAGATTAAGTAGAGATGTGATTCATTTATTTCATTTCATACCCACTTAAAATACTCACAAACAACCCAATACGTATGTCAAGCACATTGAGTACATATAGTTACTTGTCCTCTATGGTCAAGCCATTTATTTAAACACAAAGAGAAACAAAAAACAATATTTAGAAGGATGAGACTTTGTTGGTGAGCGTGAATGCTTGAGGTATCACAAAACTACTTAATTCTAAACACTAAATCTATTATATTTAAATTCACTACATTGCGTTATTTTATGGTAACCTGGAAGTTGTAGTCCTTAATAGCATTCGGTGGCGCATCCAACGTCCGCATTTCATTAAAATTAAGCAGGTTGCACGATTTTCGTACTACTGTGTTCTAAAAAAATATTGACCACTGCAGTAACTGAGTTTTACATTCTGGTTAAAAATGATGCGTTCGCCGCCGCAAACTAAACGGACGGAATCTGGTCTCGCTGAGTGCCTGCAACTATTAATCTTTTTAACTGCAATGACTTGGCTTCCATAAAACGTACCGGTTGATAAATGAATGCTTTTCAACCGAGGAATAACCCTGTCCGGAACAGGAAACATGCTGTTTTTGCGTTTTTCTTATTTGAATGTCTATTGACAAATCGTGTTCTAAGAATATTTTCTAGGCATTGAGTTTGGGCGTGGTATCCGGTACTTTTAATTCAGACCAAGGGCCTGATCCTACTTTGCTTCTGTTCATTATTAATATCAAACATTTTGGGAATCAAGATAAACAAATTACTTAAGTATCGTTCGTGTGGCAGAAACTTTCTTTTGTTAATAAAATAAAAAGTGTGGCGATCATTGAACTCCTTAATTATATCGATGGTGGCGATATTGATTGTAGATAATGGTGTGTTTTCATAGCTGAAGTATGTTATAACTTTGCTTCATCCACGCGAACGAACTTTATGGGTCTTTTGTTGAGCTACATTATTGGTTCTCCCTATCTAACTTGATAAATAAAATATCAATGTATAAGTAAAATAGTTTTTAAATTTGGACCATTTTTAACATATATTCATTTAAAACATGTTTTAGTCGTTTGGAAAACTTAAGTTGGACTGAACTGACCAAAGCACACGTGAGTTATCCTGTGTAGCAGCCACGTTAGTTTTCATACTAAAAAGTACTCGTTATACTATAGCTGTAGAGTAGTTTCATATTTAGATCAGTCCGTTAAAACATTATGTAAAAGAGATACAGCGAAGATCATAAAATAACCAACATAGCTGATTCCCCGGTTTCGTCCACCATTCACATCCTGACGAGAGTTCTGTTCCTGCCATAAAAACTTTCCGTCATCCGGAATAAAGACTATCTACATGCAAATAACATCGAGCACATTCGAATACAAGCAAACTTTCAGATTTATAACATTAGTTGTAGTTGGACGCGGGAAGCCGCAATGTTTGGGAGAATAAAAGTAGTAAAATAGTATTAGTATATAGTACTAGCAGTATAGTGGCGGAAACAAAATAATGTCCGCTGAAATGTTGGATCATGTCTCTGAGGAGAAGAACATATTTAAATGCCATTTATAACCTTCGGATTAGACCAAGATAAACTTTTGCAACATTTCGTAATATGAAACGTTGTTAGAACACATTTCCGTCCACAGGTATTAGTAGGACTGTTTGGAGAGTCGGTCTGGGGAAGTACCACACTTTTACCAGTTATTCTACTGCTAAGCAGAAATAAATTCGAAGACATTAATACAAATCGTTGAAAATATTATAAAAACTGAACCTAAAGTAAAAGAAATAAGGTGCACGCTTTACTAGCTACCTGTCTACAACAAATTATTAACTGTCCCTACTGTGTGCAATTGAAACTAAACCATTTGTAAAATTTCACTATTTTATCTAGGATTGTGTTATAGCCTACGTTCATGCCAGATAATGTAGGATTATAATCATGAAACAATTTTTGAAATCGGTCCAGTAATTTCGGGGCCTATTCGATTCAAACAAACAATCACATCTTTCCTCTTCATAAAATTAGTGTAGATTAATTACAATAAGATCCATGTGAAGAATCTTTAAAAAAATCAAACAAATTTGAACTTAAAAGTCATAACAATAAGGTACACACCTCGTATTGTGTGCAGTTGAAGCAGTGCCAGCAACAGCTTTCTCCCTCCACGTACTGCTTGGCCTGTCCAAGCTCGCACTCGGCGGAACACACCGACTCGGGCGGCGCGCGCGACTCCCATTTGAATTGAATCTCTAAAGCAGAGGGAATAAGACTTAAAACTGTGTGACAATAATTTATGTGTTTATTATTAAGTATGTTTGTCATATAGAAAATAAATAATAAAAACATGTAAAAACCAATGTAAATACGAATATTTAAAATATGTACATAATACTTAAATAATGATATAGCGTCTAAGAGTGCGATGACAATGACGCGAGTTTCAAGCTTTTTGTTCACCCAAGAAGTACTTACACATTAGCACACCCCGGGCACTCCACTAAAATTCCATACAAGTGCCGCTGTGGAGCTACCTACTCTTCACACAACTACGAAGATGTCGTTCGTACACACGCGTGAATGTGTGCGTTAGAGCTAGGGCTACTGAATTGTTTTATTGAATAGTTGTGCCCCTTGAGTTCACCTGGTGACGTAAAGTAATCTATAAACTTGTTCTAATGTTGAGATACATAAATAGAATGGAGCCAAATTATACTATTCTAATTAAAAGGGTGTTTGCACAGATTTCTGAATTGTTTCAGAAATCTGTGGGTGTTTGTATTGCCGCGTAAAATGAAACGAAACCGATGATAGATTAGATCAGGTACCTAGATATCTATTTCTGTTAGTAGGTAAACATTCGCATTTTATTTTACACTTACCCATGAAGAAAACTTTATTCTGTCACTATAATAAAATTATTCCTCCAGGCATTATTAATCCGTGAATGGGCACGTAAGTTACTGGCTGTGTAAGTTACGAACTTTGAGTTAAAAATGACTTCGTTATTATAAATAAATAAATATTGGTAGACAATTCACACACAACACCATCTGACCCCAAACTAAGCAAAGCTTGTAATATTATAAAGCAACGTTATTAAAAAGTTTCTAATCTTACGTTATTTTATCATTAGGAAATTAAATAAAGCTTTTAATCTTGTCCCGTTTAGTTGACGGACAGCCGTAAACAGCACAACAACCCACGATGACGATATTTCGTTAGGAATTACATGTTCGATACCAGCCCTTCGTTGAGTGCTCCTAACGTACTCGAAACGGCCTGAGGGGTGAGGAAGCTTGAAATTGGCGGAGGGTGGGGAGTGTCCGTTCTATCTATATTATCTACTAGATGCCCGCCCCGGCTTCGCCCGTGGTATAGTATATATCACTCATCGGGATCCCGTACATATCCAACGGTGAAAGAATGACTGAAATCGGTTCACTCATTCCTGAGAATATCGCTTTCAAACAAAAAACTTCTACAGCTACCTGCTACGCCACCTATCGGAAATTGGTCGTACCAACTCAGATTTAGAAAAAAAAATAGCAAAAGTTTCAATGCACAGATTACTGAAATTCAATGACGCAATCTTTGACACATGCTGTCATGTGTCATGTCAAAGCACGAAACGTACGAAAACTCTCAAAAGGGGAATATTTTTTCCCGATTTTGTTACATTCTTGTTTCATGCACCGCTTCAATTAATAGTAGCGTTATTTTCTATAGCCTAAAGCCTTCCTCGATAGTTGGACTATCCAATAGAATAAGAATCTTTCAATTCGGACCAGTACTTTCCGAGATCCTAGCGTTCAAACAAACAAACAAACTGTTCAGCTTTATAATATTAGTATAGATTCTATGACATTAGGTATACCTCTATATATATGTATAGTTTAGGGTGCTCTTATTGACGAAATAACGTGCTTTAAACATAACCAACGATTCCTTTCGCGATCTTACCAAGGCGCTTCTTTTTATTTGTATGGTTGAGAAGTGTCATAGCCATCATTTAGTTATCCGTGTTTTCCCGAAATGTCTACATTTCGGAAAAACACGGATACCTAGATGCGGTTTTTTCAAAAACGCTGTTTATCAAATCTTCCTACGACATATAGGTACATGTCACCGTAAAACTGTAAAAATAACTAATCTAACCTACCGTGAGATTATAATCTCACATGTTGTATTGTTAACTTTACGGTGACATTCATAAATACACATAGTTTATGCAAAACGTTCGGTGACGATGACGCAGTTCCATAATTTTTGGTCACACAATTATTTTTGACGTGCCATACAATTTTCGTTTAAAAATGTCTAGTTTACCGTCTAAGTCGAGCTGCAGCTCTCCGTCCAGGTACTGGCCCACCTCCACCCAGCGGTAGCTCGCGCGCGCCACCTGCTTGAAGTGCAGGATCTTGTACCGCGCGGGGCCGTCGCCGTTGCCGTCGAAGTGGAACTCGTCGCCAGAGAGACCTGTAGACAATTATTTTACATTATAATTATTTGATGTGAAGATACAGTGCTTAGAAGTTTCGCGTGACGTCACTTGTGGGTACGATTTGTACCCACAAGTGACGTCACGACTCCCCACTCTGGAAATTTGATGATCTATATCTATATCGTTTTTTTTGTAACTTATATAGGTTTACACTTGACCGCCATCTCGCCTGATGTTAAACGATGATGCGGTCTACGATGGAGCGTGTTTACTTAGAAAAAAACAATTCACTCTCGATTCGAAGACACAAAGATTGTAACTATCGGGAAAAACCCTCTCAGGCAACGTATTCCATAGCCTAGACGTTCTTATCACGAAAGTAGAGTCAAATCTCTTCGTTCGGTTTTTGATAATGTGATAAAGCAATAAATAAGTGCCCCATATATTTCCATGATCTAGCTGACGGAGTAATCAGAATGGTTTTTTGAAGTGAAAACATCTCTTGGCGCGCCTAGACAGAATTTTCGTGGGGTGTGAATTGACATCTATGCGTCACGCTCGGGTATGAAACAGCTTTTCGGGTAAACTCGGCGTGCTAGAGCGAGAAACAAAACACAGTGAACAAGCATGTCAGAGCGAGAAAATATCGTCCCTGTGTACCTGTGTTTATTATATTTACGTCTTTTTATCGCGACTTTAACAGGTCTTAGTTCCGAGGTAGTCACATTTTTTTTTTTATAAAATAACTATTGGTGTACACACAACATCAACGGACCCCAAACTAAGCAATGCTTGTACTATGGGAGCCAGATAGCTGATATAACACTTATAGATTTTAATACATATACTTATAGTACATAGAAAACACCATACAAATTGAAATCGGTGTAGTGGTTTCTGAAATATCAATAAAAATGTAAAACCTTTTCTAAATTAACTTCTGAATCCAGCCGCTAACTTTATAGGAGTGTACACTTCGCGAGGCATAAGCTGAGCTTTGCATTTGTGTGAGTGTACATGGATAGTGTAGGTGTGACAACCGGCCTTAGGCGCGGCACCATTCTGTCTCGCCGCGCTCCTGCCTGATTGGTGATCACTCACACTAATGCAAAGCTCAGCCTATACCTCGCGGACAAAATTTCAAGCTCCTGCCTGATTGGTGATCACTCACACTAATGCAAAGCTCAGCCTATACCTCGCGGACAAAATTTCAAGCTCCTGCCTGATTGGTGATCACTCACACTAATGCAAAGCTCAGCTTATACCTCGCGGAGTGTAAGACGTTTTAGTCGAGTGTGTCATCATACTTAAAATGTTTCATTGCTCGTATGCCGTGCACTTTCCCGATTACACGAATATTACAACCGAAAACAATATGAAAGTCTGCCATTAAACGCCTTATCAGTATGATCGGGAGCAGTACAATAAACCGCTGCAAATAAGTTCCTTTATACCGACCAGATAAAGCCAATATTGGATGAGCCCGTTTGATGCCGCCGTAACCCTCGCAAGGTGCTCCCGTTAGCTTAATTTAATAACCGAAATCGAGATCTCGTAAACGCCAGACGGGAGGAGAGCCAGTAAGGACCTTCCTTGTTACCAGCGTTTAGACACAAGTGTTGCCACTTGCTTGGGGTGAGCCCGTTTTAAAATGACAACAGATACAATTTGCTTCCGTTATTCCATACTAGCTGCGATGTGCATTGCATAAACTTTTAGTGGGGATTTTACCCCTGTTAGTATAGACCTAATTTATAAACAAGTCTAGTTGCTATTTTCTGACATGAATTAACGAAATAAGCTTTAAACTCTCTACACACGAGCCCTAAAATCAGAGGAAATTACGTAAAAGTAGTGGGTAGGATCCTACATAGCACCATATGATTGGTGATTTATGGTGCGATGTAGGGTCATCCGCACTATTTATGTAATTTCCTGTGATTTTAGGGCTCGTGTGTAAAGGGTTTTCAGTAAATAATAATGATGAAATTTTTGGATTGATTTTAAGAATATACTTTGAGTGCTTTAAGTATTTTGTCTGTATATTTAGCAGGTCAAAATTTAGGAAAATTTGTTAATATCATTCTTATATATATGTACAGCAAAAAAATACAAAAACCTTGAATATCATATTTATTTATTAGATACATGCATGTAATCATAAACCAAAAAAATAAGTTTCAAGCCCAAAATTGCTGAAACTTCGAAACTAATTTTCATTATCTTTTTTAATCCCTTATGGTTATTTTTCGAATTAAAAAGTCACGTTTTGCCTTTTCTCAGGCTATAGACTTTATCTGCACCAAATTTCTATTAAATTGGTTCAATAGTTTAGGTGAGAAAGCATAACAAACGGGTAGACAGAGTCAGAAGATTAGTAAGAAATAAGGATTATATCTTAATTCAGAAAGGTTTTAATAGATTGTGCAATATTAGCACCATTTTTTCCATATTAGTACTAAAATTACAAATATTTGAAAAGTTTTCACTTCCATAGGCAGTCTCTGTGAGAGCCAATTTTTTCCCTACTTTTTCAATTCTGTTTTAAACTATCAGCCATTAATTACCTCACAAAGTGTCTCAGCGTAACAAAACCTTCGCCAACAAATCTTGACAAACGCGCGGACAACGCTTCCTTACCGACATATTGACTCGAGAAATCAATGTGATTGGTCCATAAATCTCATCTGACCTTCGGAGTAAAGGTCCCTTCAATACGTCCAATACAGTGATAAAGTTAGCAATGAAGCCTATATTTCTTTCAAAGAATAAACAGAGTTATATCAAAAGGCATCAGCCAAATGTTAAACCCGTTATGCTTTTATAAATTAAGTGATGTCTTTGAGAGATAAATTGGCAGCTGTTCAAGTTTGGAGATCAAAGGCTGAGAAACTGTCAACAAAGTGTGGAGGTCTCCAGCTCTCGGCTGGGAGTGACCATCGACTCCGGCGCCGGGGTCAAGGTTACTACTATTTATAACAGTTTATAGTACTTTATTGATACCAAACATAGATACGTCCTACTATGAAGAGGAAAGGTGGTTTGTTGTTTGTTGTCAATTACGTAGGCAAGGTTTCACTAAATGAGTATTTTTAAATGACTTCAAAAGAAGAGTAATAGTGTTCCCTATTCGGTTGCATGTTTTTGTATGTACATAATTATATATTATAATGTTAATCGAGAACTCCACGAATTGGCAATCGATTCTGATGGCTCTGATTTAGTTTGGTAGATCATGATTGAGAGGTGGTCCCATGTAAATTAAATTGAAATCGGTGGAGCCTTTTTAAATATAAATTAAATAAGCTTTTGAAATCTCAACGAAAAGCTAAAATTTGCTTTTATTTATCTAGATGCGACGCGACGTAGTGATATCTTCTTATGAGATTTGGTCGAGTAACTGAATTTAATTTTAAATTGTAGTCGGTTTTTGGTTTTTGTGAGTAAATAAATTATGGTCATGGTCCCGAGTTTACCCGAAGATTTCTTATCATTTCCGAGCGTGACCCTAGAATTCAATTCACAGCCCACGAAAAATCTGTCTGTGGGGCGTCAAGATACCGATTGTTATTGTAAGACCATAATGTACACTTAGTGGCAAATAAAGTTTTGAATATGAATTTGAAAAGAAATTTTCACTTCAATTGACTTGACTTGCCTTTGACTGCCCTAGTGGCTTAGTTGGTAGTAGCTCTGCCTGCGAAGCCGAGGGTCGTGGGTTCGATCCCCCACCCAGTGCAAATATTTGTGTGATGAATTCAAATGTTTGCACTGTGTTTGGGTGTTTCTATCAAAAAAAAAAAAAAAAAAATATTTAATTATAACTTAGAATTTTAGTGTTAAACAGCAGTAGGTAATATTGCACAATACATCTGTATCGCTACAGATATACTGGTATTATGCATGTTAGTGACGCGAGCTCACGAGTCTTACTAAAAAATGTCAGTCGGGCACGTCTCGCTCCGCTGCTCCGCCGCCGCTCCGACGCTACGCCGCTACATGAACACGTCGGTTACGTGAGATATCAGAAGATTTTTCCCAAACAAAGAGTGTTTAACGTGGCTAAAAGAGATTTTACTGTAATAAAATTAAATTTTTAGGTTTTACGAAAGTTTTAGATCCGTTGGCGACACCGACGACGTCGGTCCGACCATCAGCATCGGTCGGTTCGTACGGCGAGCATTGGCTGCATCACCGAAGACCAACCGAGAGTACAACTCACAAATACCCATCAGATTATTATTATAAGCATAACCATCTAGATAAGTCTTCGAAACATGGCCATCTAGGAATTTAATCTAGGAATTTTCCTGAACATTTGTTTAATTTACGAGTGTGACGCTGACCTTTATTCACAGCCCACGAAAACTGTGTATGGTTCGCCAAAAGAAGATTTGACTTAAAATAGCAGTGTGGTTTTACTAAGCAAGGTCAAATTGGACTCTGGGTGTTGGGAGCAGTATAGGTGATCAGTGTGAGCTCACCGGTGAAGTTGACCTTCCTCAGGAAGCGCAGCAGGTCGGCGCCGCTGGCGGGCCGCATGGCGTCGCACAGCCCCGCGCGGCCGCCGCACACCGCCGCGTGCATATCACTGCCAACAAAACAACACTAAATATCACTAAATCATACGGAGAGATTACAGGGAGTGAGTGTTTTTTAGTGCCAAACGAGATGATAATACGCGCGCGCACTCTCCTTGAAAAAGACCGAAACTTGAGTCGGACTGGACTGACTATATCAGACGTGAGTTACCCGTGTATTTATCTAAAATTTGTAATAATCACGTTAGTTTTCATACTAAACACAACATCACATCAAACATTATTTTAACCCGTTAATTAACTTAAAGTAACTTGCAAAAAGGTAAAGAAATAAAGACTCTATCCTATGAGAATTTCGGTTTAAACGTGACCCGAACCCACTTTGGTACGATGCTAGTATACGGGTTGACATTGCGGTTGCTGGAACGAAGTTTCCTAAGGCAAGCTTGCAGGAGATTTTGGTGCGCAACCGGACTGAATAAAATGTGAGACAAAAACCGTACCTAACAAAAATATATAACGGAAGTGACGCGTAAAAAACTGCCCGTGACCAGTGTAGCCAACTTTATTTTTCAGATGATCGTACCATAAATAATAATGTCAAGCAAAGGAACTTTGTTCCTACCTAATGTCTCATGACACCACTACTTTTTTAGTGCACTAACCACTGCAGGAGAATTAGTGGGTTAAGAGTTATATCTATACTTCTATACTAATATTATAAAGCTGAAGAGTTTGTTTGTTTGAACGCTAGGATCTCGGAAAGCACTGGTCCGAATTGAAAGATTCTTTTTCTATTGGATAGTCCATTTATCGAGGAAGGCTATAGAACATAACGCTACTATTAAAAGAAGCGGAGCATGAATCAAGAATGTATCAAAATCGGGAAAAATATTCCTTTTTGAGAGTTTTCGTACGTTTCGTGTTTTGACATGACACATGAGAGCATGTGTCTAAGATTGCGTCATTGAATCTTCTCTATACATAAAAATGTTATTTGGTTTGTGTACGCTTCATAAACTCAAAAAGTTCTGCACCGATCGAGCTAAAATTTTGCAATGATATATAACCCGCATCAAGGATTGTTTTTATCTAATTTTTTGCATCACAATGTGCAACAGCGAAGCGTAGCAGGGTACAGCTAGTATTAAATATAAACCTTTTCTACTCAAATTTGTTTCTGAATATGAGTTGGTACGACCAATTTCCGACAGGTGGCGTAGCAGGTAGCTGAAGAGGTGTTTTGTTTGAAAGCGACATTCTCAGGAATGACTGAACCCATTTCAGTCATTCTTTCACGTTGGATATGTATGGGATCCCGCTGAGTGCTATATATGTACCACGGGCAAAGCCGGAGCGGGTATCTAGTATAATATATACCTCTTATTATATATATCATCTTATATCTCCGGCCCGCCTAAGTCGGCTATGGCTTTGCTAATGCTGTCTCTATCATTTCAAGTGAAACTAAAAGAGAGAGCATTATCAAAGCTAGACAGTTTTAATTAGGCGGTAGACCCTCGGGTGATGAGCGCAGAGCACTGCTAGGTAGCTAGGTAGTGATAGGACTGCTATGGGCAAGCGAGTTGCTTAAGCATTAATAACAGTATTCCAGTATTCCTATTACAGCTAGCGCCTGTGATAATGTTGTGTGAACCAAATTTTGAATGGAGAATTAAAATATATTCAGATGGGACTTAACAGACAGTTTTTTCTATATTATATTTGCTACAGTGACGTTGACGGACTCGCCCCGAATATCCGTGGACTCGCCTCTATTCGCTTTTCGTTTACTCAATCAAAGAACTTAACACTGCATCGAAAGGCTGATATATTTTGCTAAATCTTATAATTATTCTCTATCTAACGGTAAGCAACGATGCAGTTTACTATGGAGCACTTCAAGAAACCGGAAAAAACCGATAGCTTTCGACTTGACAACACCAAGATTGTAGCCATCGGGAACAATCCACTGAAGCAATGCGTTTAGTTCAGCTGTTAATTTCAACAAAAATTGACTGGACGAATCTTCGTTCAGATCTTAAACACCAACCATGAAACGGTGTGGTAATTTCGGTGTGGCATTAAAACGACACTGCAGTCACTTAGAAATATACCGAAAAATAATAGAGAAGAGGTAACTGGCACTTCCACTATTCTAAAGACGTGTGCATTCAGTGTACACTGTTACCAACTTATCTTTTCATTTGAAAGCGTCGCTAGTAGTTGTTTTATTTTTTAAAGTGATAGTTTTGCATGATTTTAAGAAGCTACATAATTATGTAAACACAGTAAAAATTTAGTGTCCAAGGACAGTTCTTTTTAAACTAACTGAGTTGGCACTTAGAACTATGTTACGTGAAACATTGAGAAAGATTTGGTCTATCTCTGTAGATTTAACGTAATTGGACTAAATCATAGGACCCCACAGCATCTCATTAAAAAAAATCACTAGAATGCTAATGACTGAAATAGGCATAGATGTTGTATAAACTGCACATGATATACTTGAAATAAAGCGTTGATTAGTCATCATTCATCTAAAAAGATTAGTTCCACATTTTCCCACCTGACCAGCAAACTTGGTGCCGCTGTAAAGAGTGTATTATAGGGCACGCAGTGAATGGCGAGGCTTGATGCATTCATGGCATCATTATGATGAGAGCATCTCCAGCTGGCGAATTGGAATATTCCTATGGGAGTACCTGTGACGTGAGGATTTTCCGTATTGAATGTTTCAATAGTTTCGGTTGGAGCAAACAATTTTATAGGAACACGCGCTGTGTTAAACATATTTTTTTCTATAAATATTTTTCATGGTGAAGTCTGCGTTCTTCAAACGAAGACACACCATAATTTATCACCTCAAAATAGTTAAAAAATGACTGCACTTCTATTCTGCCATTCTACCATAATGCAAATCATCAATAAAACACAGAAGCCTCCTATGTAGGTACTTATAGTTGGTAATTCTTACCACAATATTAGTGTTTTATAACTTCAGTTGTCAAAAAACAAGCCAAAAGTTTCCCCCAATTTACTTTACTTATTCTGGTCCTGAGCTTTCAACATCCAATTTTTTGTAAACGTTTCAAGCTTGTATTTCCATTGCTTCAGAGGATCAGCTCGGGGTCGAACAGTCATAATCATTCAATCTTAAATTGAATTGAATGACGAAGATGATGCAAGTGGTATACAAAGTACCGTACCGAAGCCTAAATAGTATATTACATTTTATATTATGTTATATGTTATAGATTATGATTATTATACCTACTATTAAATTTATTTGATGAGCGTTTCAGTCAGGTGTTACTTAGTTTTAAATTAAATGTTTAGTTTAAATCTATCCGATTTTTTGCAATCGTTGCCAAAATAGTGTTCGAAAACTACTTACAATACCTTTGCGTGGCGATTGAAATTGCCACAAAAAGATATGGTATTGAAAATTCCTTCCACATTTTAAATCAAATGCTTCAATGCAAAAAATGCTTGTTTCCCTTGCTATAAAGTTACTGCTTTCCGTATCCAGACCAATTCACCGAGCGTGAGGTTTCTACAACTGTACAGCTTGGTAAAAGAGTGAGAAGCAATGGCGCCACACTATCAGTATTCGTTAATTTGGTGAAATTCTGTGTAATATTAATGAAAATTCGTTTATTGGCTCAAAAACTTACAATAAAAATGATTATTTCACTTTATTTAGTAGTGATCATGGACGTATAAAAAAGTTAGACGTAATCTCGCTAAAACAACAACTGTGTCCATCGAGTCGGCCACATAGTATGCACGTGTGCACTGTCACATACAAGCTGACACGCAAACATCAGTGGGTGATTACACGCTTTACTTGTGTTTATGTGTGCGTGCCCAGCATATCAGTGACAGCCTGACAACGCACACATCCAAATGTGGCCGACTCTAGTGACACAGTTTTTGTTTCAGCGAGACTACGTCCGACGTTTTTATACGTCCATGGTAGTGGTAGTACTTCTTGCAGAGTTGCTACACCTTTGCCAATTATTATACTACCAAACTAATAATTAATAATAATAATGTGTAAATATTATTACGTTTTTTAGAGAAATTATAAGGCATACAGAAAAATGAAGTTATAACTGTGAATGATGAGCTCAGTGCAGCGCTAGGTAATGATTTGGACTCTTCATGTTCCAATAGTCGCGGAACATCGTGCGGTTTTGTTGCTAACCATCACATACATAACCTTTTCGTCTCGTAACAATATACCTACTATAAAAAAGTTTAATTTAACAGAAAATTATACTTAAACCTAAACAATAGTTTTGGATAAAATTATTTGGACCGTTTCAAGAGTTTATTGTCAAGCTGTAGCTAAATCGAATCGTGCCGCAACTACACTTCAGTATTATGTCGGCTCTACACTCCGGTATAGTGTCGGCGCCACACCATATTCCCAACTTTCAGCGGAAAATTGCATCGTAACCCGTCACGAAGCGATAACCGTTCTGTTAGGGTTACCAGCGCATAGTTGTGGCAATGTCTAACATTTCAAAATGTTTAGAGATGCTATGAAAATTTTAAGAAAACATCTGGTTTGAAGTGAACTTTTTGAACTTCTTTAGCTCTTTTAGTAGGGAAAAATATTTATGGGTTCTAGTCACTGATATGTTAATGTCGGGTTGAGGCGGCGTAGCGTTGGAGCGGCGGTGGAGTAGCGAAGTGGGACGTTCGCGTTACACTCTTTTTGGATGGGTGAAATTCTGAGAGGTCGCGTCACTAACATGCGGACTAACATCTCCAGACTCAAAAACTTGTGTTTTACCGTTAGAAAGCTGTTTATAATATGATATACTGCGCTCGTCACTCACAGACATAAGATCATCCATCTTTATACACTGTAGTTAAGTGCATTGAGTCAACTAAACTGATCGTGTTGGGATTTAAAACATAGTGAGATTAAAGTCTGGAGTACGACTATATATGAGAACGGGAACTTTACGGGAAAACTCGCGGGGTGCTGCTAGTAGTGTCATAAAGTCTTAGAATACGAAGCGAAAACTATGCTGCTGAAGTTACAATCGCAATTGCATCTATAGCAGGATCTGTATCGAGTATCGAAGCAATAAACGTCGTGCTAGGGGTTTCAGGTTATGTTTATGGCTATATTTGTAGTATTATTGTTACAAATACCTATATTACACTAAAAAGATTTCGTGCAAAAAATCTGCAAATATTCATATTCATATTCATTTATTCATACAGGAAGTACACGTCAATTTTACAGTGAAATTATATAAACATAAATTATAAGTTAGTACAATTACATGTTATAATAGGTAAATTCATAATCAATTTTAGCTAAATGTATAAAATTTCAGCTACCGTAAAATAAATAAAATTATTTAGCAATTCATTTATATTGTGATTAAAATAATTATTTTCCAAAAATATTAAATTACACATTATAATTATCAAAATATGAGAATTAATTGAAAATTATTACATTTAAAGCATTTGGACTAAAACAATTCGGCAAAAATAAAAGGGTACCTCATTGTACCTACATAACTTCTTTTCGAGACATGTATTCTCTTTCTATGTTATAAAAAGATTGGCTTACAAGCCAACGCTTGAGTTTAGTTTTGAAAATGCGTAATGTAGGGGACTCCAGTACATTCTCAGGCAATAAATTATAGCTTTCAGATTAAACATCTTATGAATCGGAAATAGATGAAACTCTCAAAGTACACATCGAAATATGAGTATTAAGTATACTAACCAAAATTTATTTTTCCAGCCCTGTTATTTTTTGACAGTTCCGAAGGCGTTTGATCGATTGGTACGAGTATCGCCAAAGTTAGCTTTGTTTGAGCCCAATTACTACTATGTTATGAAAATACTAAAACTAATAAGCGAAGAACAAGGACGTTAATTTTGTAGGCTGTGTTGTCTATACATAATCTTCAGCATCACTGTGCCAATGATAATGAAACAAACACCACTAGTATACAGGTGATAATAAAATTATCACTTTAAAAGAAATCAGATGAAGTTAATACGGAAACAAGTGCAAAGTCAGAACAAACCGCTATTACAAAAATAGAATAGAATATTTTGACGTGACAACGTCTTATAAATTGGTTTGCCGGGTGACACTTCAAGAAACTGCGTTACGCTCCGCTCACGTTATGCGCTCACAACGAGAGCGAGTGAGAGGCACGCGTCCCTTCCACTCGGGCATGGTTAGCCCGCCTAAGAGCGAGAGAGACAGACATAAAAAGTGAAAGGCACGCGTCCCTTCCGTAAAATTATTTTACCACTCAAAGTCGTTGTCACGTAAAACTTTCGCCCGTATACCGACTTTACAGGCAACCAATTTTTTTGTAATAGCTTATAATCATTTTTTAAATTTAGTTTTCGCTTTTGAGTGCCTATTTGTGCCTATTTTTTTTAAGCCTAAGTCGGTTTTAATTTATTGTATAAAATAATTTATAATTTCTAATCGTTACAATTTATGTGTATCATAATAATATACCTCTACGGCACATCGGTTAGGTCTTCACTTCCATTCTTCCATAACCATAGTTTATACTCGATAATATACAAACAAAGGCCAGAAACTTGTGAATTTGTCTTAATGTCTTTCTAACGTCCAATCGTTGGCAATCAAACTTAACTTCAACGGAGTTAAGGTAAAAGACCTGTTACTATTCTTTTTTAATCGTGAATGATAACATTTTAACGGACGCATTTATATTGCAAGGCAGTTGGTACCACCATGATTCTTCAAGTTACAGATCTATAAAAGTAAACAACCCCAAAATAGCCCATTCCTTTGTCCCGTGGCAACCCTATCTCAAACCCTCACTTAACGGCACATGGTCGTTGGCAAAAAAACAGCGGGATTTAGGGCCGACACTTCGACAGCCCCTGATTGATGGCTCGACATGCTGCCTTTGTGTACGCGTGTTGCCATGTACACGCACAAATCCCTCGCTTGTGAGAACTTTGCTTACTTTACCAGTTTTTTGCTATTGATTCTGAAAGGCAATAATGACATGAGTGAAAAAGAAAATAATAAGAATATAGAAACTTTAATACTTCATACCGGAGCAAATATTGTACCTAATGGTAAAATGTGAGCAACAGTACAAACTTGAAATACACTCCGCGAGGCATAAGCTGAGGTTTGCATTTGTGTGAGTGTACATGGATAGTGTAGGTGTGACAACCGGCCTTAGGCGCGGCGCCATTCTGTCTCGCCGCGCTCCTGCCTGATTGGTGATCACTCACACTAATGCAAAGCTCAGCCTATACCTCGCGGACAAAATTTCAAGCTCCTGCCTGATTGGTGATCACTCACACTAATGCAAAGCTCAGCTTATACCTCGCGGAGTGTACTTTTGCACTTTAAGAGGACGGTTCATATTTAGGCAATTAAGCAAGCTTCAGTGAAAGAGCCAAAGTTGAGCGTTAAAGTATTGTGGTGGCAAACAATCTTCAGTACTGAGAAATTTAAAAGCCAAACAATTTTTTTAAAGATATTAAAAAACATAAATTACTTTCTGATGTAAAACTTCAAAACTAAACGAACTTCGAGTAGCTTTCTTATTTTCTCAAGCAAACTAATTTGTTTTCAGTAAATTTGCAGTGTATTTTATTTGACGTATGTAATTTTACTTTTATACAACTTTCTTAGCGAACTCAAGAACCACTCTAAAAATTGCTACACAACATCAGGTGCTTACGTGAGTTTATTTAAAAGCCATTAAAGCAAATGACGCACTTAACTCACATTTATTCTGAATTATTCTAGTCTGAATACTTTATTCTGTAAAATAAAATTTAATTTTATAAATTGTAAAATTACGAGCCTAAGAAATGGGTTTTCAGTGTAATATGGCCATTCACAAGTAGGTATAAATACGACACGTAAGGAAGCCTATCCTAGATGTACCTTTGCCTATAGTATCAATTTACTTTTATGGCAATACCTTCTACAAATCTAAATAAAATTTATAATTAGCTATTACGTTAATACGTTCGACGACTACAAAATCATTTAGGTTTAGTTATGTCATTACGTTCTAAGACTCTATTTCATTTATTCTTTCTTAGCTACGACAATATACGAGTAGTCGCCTGGAAGATATCGCTTTAAGTTTTTATGTACCTATATTATTTAAAATTAAGTGCAATTACGTGTTAATCTATCTATCTATGCATAATGTATACTATCACCAAATTTAACGGTTAAGAAAAACATCGTGAGGAAACCGGCACGTTCCTAGAATATTTTGCGTCATCCACCAACCTGCATTGGACCAGTGTGGTGGATTAAGACCTTTATTATTGAAATTCCTTTATTGTTGAAATATAAATGATCAGTTATCGATACACACAAGATAGTAGATGATGAGAAAACGAAAAATTTCGCAATTTATTTCAAATTCGAATAGAAGGAGGTTCTTAATTCGATGTTGTTATCTATGTGTCTTTTAAAATGAGTCTTTCTTCGAACAACCCAGCCCTAACTGCTCCCGATGCAAAAGTGCCCTTGATGTTCGCCGCTTTCCCACCCTGAATGGCAATGGCTAACCTTTGCTCCAGGAACGCATCGGAGCCACCCGCAATTAATTTCAAAATTAACGAATTTATGATAAAACTAGCGAGCCGCCCCGGCTTCGCACGGGTGCAATACTTATACTATAAAATACAAATAAAAATGGTTATTGTGGGTTATCCCTAAGAGATAGACATATACCATTGTTGACTTTTTTGTAGACCTTTTTAAGTTAGACCTTTTTTCACAATACTGCGGTACATTATTTTTGATCCATCTCGTAGGATTCAGCCAGCCTTTACGAAGAAAGCGCAAAAAATGTGTTTGTTTATGACATCACATTAGAATTATTCAAATGATTAGTGTTTATCTACTGTTGTATGCACATAGTATACATATAAACCTTTCTCTTGAATCACGCTTTCTATTTAAAAACCCCGCATTAAAATCTGTTTGGCAGTTTTACAGATCTAAGCATGCATATGGATTTAGGGACAGAGAAAGCGACTTTGTTTTATACTATGTTGTGATGAGCTGTGTCCCGCAATTTTACCTTCATAGCTCCTAAAGTAAAAAGTAGCCTAGATGCTTTTCCAGTCTAACTGTGTTCCCAGTTTCAACCTAATCAGTTCAGTCGTTCCAAACATCCAAACATTGCAATATGTATTAATAAGATAGGATAGCAACCATCCTTAATTATACAATGTACAAGATGACAAATAAATACGCTACAAACATGGACGTATAAAAAAGTCGGACGTAGTCTCGCTAAAAGAAAAACTGTGTCTATCGAGTCGGCCACATGATATGATGTACGCTGTCACATACAGGCTGACACGCACACATCAGTGGGTCATTACTCGCGCTACATGTGTATATGTCAGCCTATCAGGGACAACCTGACAACGCACACGTGCAAATGTTGCTGACTCTAGTGACACAGTTTTTGTTTTAGCGAGACTACGTCCGACTTTTTTATACGTCCATGGCTACAAAAAAAAACACTCAAATTTATCATCGCATAACCAATGTGCTCTTTGAACTTGGAGTGACAAGTGAGCTATACGAAAGTTTTGCTCGTTTATGAAACGTCCGGATAATAAAAAGGAAGGATATAAAATGAAAGTAATCTTTTCTCTTCAGTTTATTACAACCCAAGTGAAACAAAGAACTTGAAATAATTCGCAAACACAGATTATTTCTCTTCAATGTCAAAAGAATGAATGAAACAATAGCTCAGTTTATCAAAACATCTATTCAATGGCCAAAACATCCTGCAAAGTCTTTTCCGGTCTTCACCAAGTGGCTTTCAGCGAAAAACCGACACAAACCCAAATTAAACTTTAACTGCTAAGTTATACGAGTTTTAATGGAAAAACATTATCTTCTGTGCAAACACTTGAATTACTGCTTTTCTATAATATACCCAACTATTCAGTTTCAAAGGTCATTTTATCTTGTTTGTGCGATTTTAAAAGGCATATGGGGGAGTTTGGAATGAAAGCAAGCATTCTTGCTTTGGCTTTCAATGACCACAAGAACACATTTAATTCCGACATGTTTGGAAAAGATATCAAAGTAGTGTTTTATTTATTCTGTGACAAATAGAGAAGGTTAGTATTGTGTGTGAGTAGCAAGGAGGTTTTAAACAAAGTGGAGGGTGTACAGTAGGGCCAGTTGTTTTGCGTTCGGTTAATAATAGGTGAAATTGTTTCGTATTTTCGGATACTTGGTGGACTAGACACTACACAGTCAAGTAATGTACCCAAAAATGTGAGATGAGTGAGATGAGAGAGACCTATTTTTGAGTTTATCGTTTATCGGATTTTAACCGTGAAATTGCCAACACCGTCCGATTTTAATCTAACACGTGAGGTATAATCTAACACGTGAGGTCCGATTATAATCTCACGTTAGTTTAGGTTCGTTTGCGATTGATGAAGATGATTGATGTTCTAAAGACTCAAACTAATTTATGTCCGAGTAGGTATTCCCTGATCGATATAATAAGGCTGTATTGACATTGAGCTAATCGTGTTTTTCTTCCTTCTCGTAGTGAAATAGAATAATTAAAGCCTCTACACACGAGCCCTAAAATCAGAGGAAATTACGTAAAACTAGTGGGGAGAACCCTACATCGCACCATAAATCACCAATCATATAGTGCGATGTAGGCTCCCCCCACTACTTTTACGTCATTTCCTCTGATTTCAGGGCTCGTGTGTAGAGGATTTTACATTCGCTCATCCAGTTAAGTGTTTGTTCTATTTACATTTTTTAACATTTTTTATCAGGTTTTCAAAAATGCGTCTAACTAACAAAACAACTATGAGGCGGTTAAACGCAGACCTATGTGAGATCTTACTTAATTTTAGTGTTTTCAAATTGAAAGTAAATCGGGTTTTCGTAGGTAAGCACATCGCATTGTTGACCTCATCGTCGCTTAACATCAGGCGAGATGGCGTTCAAGTGTAAACCTACAACAGTGAAAAAAAAAAAATTAAACGCAACAATTTCTTCCGTGTCACAAAAACGAACAGTCTCAGCAGTTATCCTTGAAGCAGCTTAAGAGCAAAGTGACCAAAGTACTTAATCCCTAAACTTTTCTCTCTAACGCACTCAAAAAATGAGATCGGAATAATTTCCGCTCCAAATATTTTATTTCTCAGAAAAGGTCTAGACATGAGAGCCCTTTCCCGAAGGCTCGAGGTCCCGGAGGGCCGGAAAGGGCATTGATAGCTTCCGCAGACGCATAGCGATAGGTGCAAGGTCAATTGCCGTAACTTCCCATTCGACTATTAATAAATTAATTGACTTTCAAGATTTCTTTCCTAATCTATTTTTTACTTTACCTATTAAAATCATGTTTCATTTTTTTTTTATTATATTTATTTGCTAATAAGACTGTTTCTTGACAGTGTTTTTTTCTGATAAAATAATTTAGTACATATTTTTGGGTAAAAATTTTAAATTCTTGTATATTTTAAAATATAGTATAATATAGATTTTTTATCTTCACTTTTCAACATTTACCGTATTAAAGAGTCAACTGCGTGAGCATAAGCAATCTAATTTATTTTTCTACTACTGGGACCATTCCAGTTATCCAGTAATTAGTAATTAAATAATCAGGGTAATACACCATCATACTGGCCAAGTGTGGATTGGTGGATGACGTATGCTCTCGAAAAATATTTTTATTGTAACATGCTCGTTTTTTCACGATGTTTTTCTTCATCGTTAAGGTCAGTGATGTTCATAAACGTATACAATGACCTCACGATTGCGAATGTGACGGCTTTCTCAAGGCCTCTTCGTTAAAAATACTCTCTTCGTTAAAAAATACTAATATAAAAAACAGAGCAAAAAATTAAAAAAACACCGGGTATTTACCACAGAACAAGTGATCATATAGTACCTAATAATAATATCGTCAATTAAAAAGAGGACGATTTCAACATAGGTACACTTTAACATATATAAATCTCCTGTCACGATGTTTGTCCGCGATGGACTCCTAAACTACTTAATCGATTTTAATCAAATTTTGACACCGTGTGCTGTTTTATCCAATTTGAAAGATAGGATAGTTTATATTTCGATTAATGGTCTTTATGTGACAATATCCGAGCGAAGCTGGAACGGGCCGCTAGTAATTTATAAAAATAGGTAAAATAAAAATAACTGTTCACCAAAAATAGGTCAATAAAACAAGCAGGAAGAAAGAAGGCCGATATAATCTATTTTACGAGTTTCGTCAGTTGTACGGCTTGTCTCTACAGCCGTCGATGTTATTGCAATGGAAGCTCGCAATCATACTTCGTTGCGCGGATTGGAATGATCAATGATTGTTTTCAACTGGCAGCGAGTTTAGGGTTCCACCGAAAACCTATAATAAGCCGGAAGATAAAGCATTGAGTAATATAATAAATATATAAATAAATAATTTTTTTTTTGAGCTTCAGACATATATCATTAATATACAAAACAAACATTGGTTTTCAATCAATACATCAGTAATCCTGAGTTGGATGACCTTGGTACCCAAACTAGGTTTCCCCTGTGTAATGGCAAACCAAGGCCCTCGCTCCGGTTAAAAAGATTCTAACTGATAAAAAAGTATGATTTGCCAGTAATTTCTTGTATAAATCTAAGATACTTAAACAATCAATAAAAATGTCAAAAAAAAAAAGAAATTGAATTTAAATTATTACATTGTACCTACATGATCTAACATGAAAGATAGAGATAACAATGCGTTATTTTAGTAGTAATCGAGGGTCGAATGCGAGGGTCAAACTGAAAGTTCTTAGAACTGGCCACTTGTAAACAATATAATAAAAAAATAATTCTATAATTTGAAAATAGAACTCTTTGCCAATATTACTGAGTATATACTTCATTCATTTGTCATTTGTTTTACGATTTGGCGGCAAATTGAAAATTGTCTGTGTCACGTCAACATGAATTTAACACGAGAAAATTTTCGTGCAATGATTTTTTATGACTTTCGATGTCATTTAAGTCAACAAGAAAGTTATGATAGACTACGATTGGCCTTTCACGATGAAGCCCCATCTCGTGCGACTGTTTACAACTGGGTTAATGAGTTTAAACGTGGTCGCACTAATCTCACTGATGATTTACGTGAGGGACGGCCTTCTACGGCGACGACTGAAGATAACATCTGTGTTGTGCGGCGTATGATAGAGACTGACAAAAGAGTGACCTATCAGCAGATTCGGACAAGCTTAGGCATCGATATGAGTTAAGTGCACAAAATCCTACACTAACATTTAGTGGTCAGGAAGCTTTGCGCCCGGTGGATACCTCATAATTTGACTGAGGTTCAAAAACTCCATCGTGTGGATTGGTGCCGTAAAATGATTGAAAGATTTAACGGAGGTGACTCAAATGCTGTGTTCGACATACTATAACAGGTGACGAAAGCTGGATTTACTGTTATGATCCTGAAACCAAAAGACAATCTGCTCAGTGGGTGTTTCCTTTCGAGGAGTTGCCAACTAAAGTGAAGAGAGATCGAAGTGCGGGGAAAAAAATGGTGGCCTCGTTCTTTGGAAGGATAGGTCATTTCGCAACAATTGCGTTAGAGGATCAAAAAACAGTTTCTGCAGAATGGTACACTACCAATTGTTTGCCACTTGTCTTGGAAAAAGTTCGAGAGAAACGACCTCGCAGTAGGATCCTCCTTCACCACGACAACGCCTCATCGCACACCGCCAAGCGAACGATCGACTATTTGGCGACATCAAACGTTGAATTACTGGGTCACCCGCCGTATAGCCCGACCTCGCGCCTTGTGATTTTTATTTATTTTCAAAAATTAAAGAAAAACTTAAAGGAAAGCGGTTTACGAATGCTGAAGAAGCGGTGGATGCGTATCGCGATGCCATTGAAGAGACCCCTAAGGACGAGTGGGCAAAGTGCTTTTCCCAGTGGTTCCATCGCATGCAGCGGTGTATTGACGTGAATGGACAATATTTTGAAAAGATATAATAAAACTAATAACTGGCTAATGTAATCAGGTTTTGATTTTCTAAGAACTTTCAGTTTGACCCTCGTTATGAACAGCATAAGCAGCTAACTAAATAATGTTCTCATTACTAAGACTCGGGGTCTTCTCTCGCAAGGACAGAGACAAGGCTATAATTCGCCACGCTCACTAGCCGAGTCCGGGTGGGCGGATAACGATTAATCTCATCATCATCATCATCATCAGCCGCAAGACGTCCACTGCTGAACATAGGCCTCCCCCCGAGATTTCCACAACGAACGGTCCTGCGCAACCTGCAGTTTCCAGCGACCTTTGTGAGGTCATCTATCCATCTAGTGGGAGGCCGTCCAACACTGCGTCTTCCGGTTCGTGGTCGCCACTCGAGAGACTTTCTTCCCCTTCGGTTGTCAGTTCTGCGAGCGATGTCATTGCCCATTGCCACTTTAGATTGCTTACTCTTTGAGCTATGTCGGCCACTTTCGTTCTTTTGCGAATATCCTCGTTACGGATTCTGTCGCGCAAAGAGACTCCGAGCATAGCTCTCTCCATAGCTCGCTGTGTGACTTTGAGCTTCGTTATGAGGCCCACAGTGAAGGACCACGTCTCAGTTCCATAAGCCATCACTGGCAACACGCACTGGTTTCTAACGATAAATCTATATTCTTTAAAACATTCGTCATCCTAACCATATTTTTCTTCACCGTTAAAACCAGTGTATGAGAAACTCGTACATCTCCACTTGGAAAAATATAAAAGAGCAGGCGGAATTTGAAACCCGTAGTAAGTTTAATTCGAATATGAATAAGAATAAGAATATATTTATTGCTCGCACTGAGTAAAAATAGGTCTTAAAATATAAAATTGTACAACAGTGTACCCTTGACGGGCATGCAACATTAACAAGTATACAAGAAAGTACGTAGGTACTTTCTTGTAATTCTGTTTTCAATAACAAACATTATTTTGAACAGTTACTAAAATAATAATAAAAAAAAATAATAATAATACTAAAATAGTTAAACATCTTTTCCATCGTTAAAATACTCTTTTAAATTGTAAAATGCCTTTGTTAGGAGCCATTTTTTTAATTCTCTTTTGAATGTAGACCCATTCAGAAGTTTTATTTTAGGGGGAAGATTATTATAAACTTTGATGGCTGTGAAAAATGAATTAATGAAAAAATTCAAATCATCGGAAACATTCTTCTGTGTTTCTCTACGGTCCGTGTTTTCTCTTTTCCTTGTGTTTTCTGTAGTTACATGATATCCTTTACACTGGACAACATTGACGTTAGCATCGACTGCAGTTAGCATAAGAGAAGACACATTACCGGATATCTGCAATTGCAAATTTAATGCAAAGCCATCAAATAAACGAATAAACCCAACTTTAAATACAACTTTAAATACTTTGGATATAGTTACCGTTAGAATAGTATGGGCTGTATGTTTTCGAACCGTGAATGGGTTCAAATGCTTGAAACCAGAGCTACAGCTGAAGCAGACGAGGAATATAAATGCATTACGCTACACTGAACTTACATTTTATTAAAGTTTCCTTCCTCGCTCTTAGACTTGCAGACAAAGTTTATGAGGTGTTCGGATGGATATTACTTTGTTTATTTGTATTCAAGGAATGCTTTCAACTTGAATACGTATTTTCTAAATATATACTGTACAGAATTGTGTGAAATGTTTTTAGTAAAACGAAAGAATGTGGATATGATTATTCAGAGATAGCTTTAGCAATAAGATCAGATGAGATCACGAATAAAGTTGAAGCGGCGAATAACAATTCCAAATTTATAGCTTTTCATTCAACGTAAATGAAACTGTTTACGGTACTTACATAAAACCATAATATGCTTTTATTATTTTCTTGGTCTGTATATGTGTTTGTTTCGGTAACTCTTCTGACATGGTTCGGCCGATTTTAACGGCAGTTTCACTGGCAAGTGGCTGATGTTATTCGCTATTTTTATTTGAGAAATAACGCCATCATTGGTTTAGGTAAATCACGCAGCTCCTTGTTAATATTATGGTTTGTAACTTTTAATTTTCTAGCTAGCAAACTTCAAAAAAGGTACTTAATTCGCAGTTCGGTTGTAAACATGTTTTTTTCTGGATGTATGTCGCACAATAACTCCACTAGTTGTGAATTGTATTTGATTGTTTTAGTAGAAAATACTACAGAAATTCTCCCATATAAATATTATCAAAATAGGTGCGATGGTTTTTGAAATACCAACAAAAAACTGTAATTTGCTTTTATATATCCGAACGACGTGGTTCATTTAATGACATTTTAAATAATGTCCGTTTTGTTTCTCCGGAGAAAATTTAATTATTTTAATTGGAATCTGATATCAAGAATTATTTTTAAATCTTTTACCTTTAGAAACGTTCCTTTCCCTTTCTTCTCGTAGTAAAAGAAATATGTAAAAATAATGTAATTGTAATGACAAAGGTCACGGACCCCGGAGTCTGTGGAGTGGCTATAAATAATTAAAAAAAAGGAACGTTCCTTTTGTCGGAATAAAAACTAGTGCGTGCTATTCCAGACGAAACATAATCTTAGTTCCGAATTACAGTAATTACAACGTGATTGAGCAACAAACATACAAACTTCCGCATATATAATATTATAAAAGTAAGTAGGATAGTACTACGAGTATTTTCCACACCATTTCCAACACGATAGGTATTTCACCTCCTCTCACAATAACCGATCTTCGTTCGCAATCATCAAAATCTTTTCAACATTTTTCAATCTCCCACAGACACTTGACCTACATGACCAGACAGTACGAGTTAATACGGATCCCAAGGAAAGGACAGAAAAGGGCCCGAAAAGGGGCGAGGAAAGGCCGGAGCAGGGACGAGGGAAGGCTCTGAATGGAGCCGAGAAAAGGCACATTGCGGTAAAAAAGGGAAATCTATCGAGTAACCTTTCAGATTCACGCTTAGCTGTGGCCACTTCAAATTCTAACTGGGTGGGTATTGTGCTAAATTTTGGGGGGTTTATGTTATTTTTGTATTTGTAAAGAGACTTTAAGTAGTTAAGCAATTGATGATTCATAAAATTGTGTTTGCGTTTTTTTATGTACGAGTAGATAGATAAAAGGATTAGAAAGAAACTTTCGTATAAACTGTTTGTGTAGCCGTATCAGAAAAGATTATAATATAACTGCACCCTATAATTTATCTGTAGAATGGCCAGAAGTGGAACTACTGAATTACAAGTATGAAAGAATACAAAAAGATGTATAATTTCAGTAATACGATTTAAATGTAAATTTTTGTGTGAAATGAAAATAGATTGTAATTCATTTACGTGAAGATGTTTACAAGCAGGTATCAATTTTTTTTGTGTGATTGTGAAGATGATGTGTTAATGATAATGTCAGGTTGATGATCTTATCACAATTTGTGTAATAATATTTCAATGCCAAATGTAAAAAGATTTTAAAATGCGATTAATGTTTGTTTAAAACTTTTAACTTTTTTATGGAATCCAAAGCCTAAAAACCAGTTTCAAGCTTCTAGCTTCAAACTGGTTTTGGCTTCCATAATAATATGAACAAATATCACATAGAAAGATTCTTCAAATTTTGGGCTTAGGTGTCTAAATATCTAGTAATAGTTTAGGTAAGCGACGTTTAAAACCGCGGGTCTCAGCTATTTTGATGTAGTCCATATTGACTCTGTGCTCTCTCGAGCTAATTCTCAGGAAACCTGTTAGTTTTCATTAAACTATCCCAGCTCTCAAATTGAAAATGTAACCGCAAGGTTCTTGAAATCTCTCTGAGTATTGAAAACAAATAAACCTCAGGACTGGACCGGACAGGGCTTTACTATTCAGTCTGTGATATTACTCTATTTAACTCTAACTTTAAAATGTATTACGTAACTTTAAGAGTAATTCCAACTGAGCTTGATGAGCTTTTAGTCAGTCTGCGAAAGTGAAACATTTACAAATTAGTCTGGAGTTTCATGTTGAAATGGTTGAAGTGTTAATACACTTATTTAATTGGATAATGGGACACTCACGTATATACGGTCGGTCAATCCGACTCGAGTTTCGGCCGCGTTCGGCGGCCTTTTTCAAGGAGAGTGCACGCGCGCGATTGCTGCCTGTTTGGCACTGGCCAATGTGTACTGACCAATATGTTATGTACTGTACTGGAAATATGTGTAACAACCACGTTATTTTAATGTTAATACACTATAATCGGCCCGCCCCATTTTGCTCGCGCTGCACAGCCAACAAATGAAATTGCAATAAAAATATTGCGACTCTTAATTGACTATCTAATCTTAACTGCACACTGTAGATATATTTTTTTAAATCTGTAATTAATAATTTCATCGCAATCAAATAACGTGACACGAAATGTTTACAAATGAAGATATTATATGACGAACAAGATCCAATAAGATCACCGATCGAGCTGAAATTTTAGAATGATGTATAATCCGCATCAAGGATTGTTTTTATCTAATTTTTGCATTACAATGTGCCACAGCGAAGCGTCGCAGGGTACAGCTAGTAAATAATAAATTGGTAAATATCTTATCCCTTTAAACGACCAATTTTTGTAGGTATATATGTATATATATAGAATCTGAATCTCGGAAACGGCTCGAACGATTTTCATGAAATTATGTATACACGGGGTTTCGGGGACGATAAATCGATCTAGCTAGGTTTTATTATTTAAAAACATCATTTTATGCGCGTTTTTAGACCATTAAAAACTCCTACAATGTCATTAGAATGCGATAACTTATTTCGCCACTGTTCTTTAAGTCTAAATGGCTCAGACGGAATATGCTCGCCCTCGGTTTCAACAGGTCCCGGTTCGAATCCTGATGGTACACTCGGGATTTTTCTTTTTGTTCTTTTTTTTGTGAGAAAATCTTATACTTAGAGCCTTTTATAAACGCATTTAATTCGTATCTAAGTAGGTCTAAGTAAGTCATCACTACGTAATTCGTACCTGCCTAAATATCATTTAAAAAAACCGAGCAAGGCTCGGTCAACCAGGTACTTTATGAATATTCTTCACACAACACTCTAAACGCAAAATGAGCAAAGCTTGTATTAAGTGAATGAGATGCCGAATATAAGTAAATAAACGCTAGAACATATAATCAGTATTTGGCGCAACGCATAAGCATTGCCATTCAGCGTGGTAATGCCGCTAGCATGCTGGGTACGCTTCCGATTGGTAGTGGGCTTGAACATCTTGATTATCTGTAGACCTACAGTGGTCTATGGATAATTCAGGTGTGCTTAGTGTAAGTAGTTAGTTAGGTAGGTTTGTAGTAAAGTGTAGTTCTCATTGTAGTTTAGTTTTGTTAATAAAAGCTCTGCCCAGTAAAAAAAAAACAGTATTTATATTCATCACATAACATTAAATTCGTCCTGAGTATGAATCGAACCTGCAACTATGGCTCCTATACTCATATACTCATTTATTAATAACCAGGGGTTACACGTCACGTTTACATAATTCTGATAACCCTTAATGAATAATATGATACAGTCAATAAATCAATTAAAAATAGTTAATTAAAACAGTCATTGGTACAGGTTTCAATACCAGTCAGACAAAATTAATTATTATGATAACAATATAAATCAAAAAATAAGTAAATAATTAAAATTAAATTAAAATGAATTAAAACTCAAACAGTGTCTATTGCGTACACCATACGGTGCAATAACTAAATAATTTACGTGTTCTACTCTATACCTTTCGGTAAAAAACTCCTGTTATTTGTAGAATGCCTGTTCTACCAGCCAAATTTTTACTTTTGATTTAAAACCGTGTTTTGATGGCGACTCTTTTATTTGAACCGGGAGACGGTTATACACCTCCGGAGCCATCACGTGCACCAGCTTGGATTCCTTCGTGAGCCGGCGCGGCGGCGCGCATAACAGATGCGAGTGTCGCTCGGTACGCAGCCGCGGATACTCTTCCAGGTGATCCCAGGCGTACAGCGCCGCCTGCAGGATCACTAGACACGGGACGGTCAGGATTCTCAGATCGCTGAACAAGGGTAAAGCCGACTCGCCCTCCGGCATTCTCGTTATGGCTCGCACAGCTCTCTTCTGCATCCTGAAGGCACGTTCCCAATCGGCTGATCGCCCCTAGAACTCTACGCCGTATTGCAAAAGAGAGTGCACCGATGCAAAATAACAGTTTCGGACCATGTTGCGGGGCAACACCGCCGATAAACGCCAGAGGGCGAAGCTCGCACGCCCGACCTTTTGACAAAGCGTGTCAATATGGCTCACCCAAGTGAGCGCGCTGTCGATTTGAAAACCCAGAAAAGTCGTCATCAGTACCTGTTCAATTTTCCTATCCCCGATCCAAACATCGAGCGGATCCTGTTTGTGTCCTGATAAGTCGAACTGAGTAACGTGCGTCTTGTTTATGTTTAACACCAAGCCGTTAGTACCGAACCATTTGCTCAAATCGTTCGCAACTCTATTCAGTTTGTCCTCCAGTTCGCCCCGGGTGGGAGCGGTGACTATTGCGGCCACGTCATCAGCGTACATCAGCACGTGCCCGTCATGCACGTTTTCAGGCAAGTCGTTAAGGAGCAGCGAGAACATTATATTAGAGAGCGATGAGCCTTGCGCTACTCCAATCACGGTAGTCAGTGGTTGGGATTTTACTGTTCCCCCCGCTCCCACGACCACCTGACTGCGGTTCGTTATGTACTCCGCAAATATCCGAAGCACGGGCCCCGCGATGCCATAGTGTTTAAGTTTTGCAGATATAACGCCGTGATCCGCAACGTCAAACGCTTTAGATAAATCGCAGAATATCACCGCAACGTATTGTCGACTCGCGCGCGCTCCCACGATGATACGAAGAAGCTCCCGGGTGACAGACGTCGTCGAACGACCGGCTCGGTATGCATATTGTCTGTCCGACAATAGAGAGTTATCTGTGAGGTAGACCGTCAGTCGTGAGCTCAGTCCATGCTCGAATATTTTAGCAACGGCAGGAATGATTGATACTGGTCGGTAATTATTTATTTCCTCCATTTTTCCTTTCCCCTTGTATAATGGGGAGACTTTAACACACTTCAGGCAGGCGGGATACACACCTTCCTCGATGCAGCGATTGTACAGCGTCGCTAGTGTACCCGACAGCGGCCCGGCGACACTGTGCAATAATGTTATAGACATATCATACGCATCTTTAGAAGTTTTCCGCGCTACGCCATGTGTTATGATACGGAGCACCTCCGCAGGTGTAGATCGCTTCAACCGAAGCGAGCGATCCGCAGCCGGGCGTGACGCTGATAGAGCGCGTGAAGCCGCGGCGATGTCGGCGGCCGGTGCGTGACACGACGCCGCAGCATTAACAAAGTGCGCGTTCACAGCGTCGAGTGCATCGGTCCTGCTCGAAAACTTCGCTCCTTTTGGTCGCGTCAGTATTTCAGCCAGATCGTGCACTTTCCTTGACCTACCAGTTTCGATGTTTACCACTTCCCACATTGATTTAATCATGTTCGGTGATGTTCGTATAACGCTACAATAGTACTCGCTTCGCTCACGATGTAGTTGACTGTCGTACTTAGCTTGAAACTCTTCTATTTTCAATTTCAGCTCTACATTTGAAGGGAGTTTCAATGGCAGTTCTCGCATGTCTATTATGAGCGAGTTTAAATTAAACGAATCTTCCGATGCCCAGTAAATCATTTTTGACTTACTCCTAATGTAGACGTACTACCAACTAGGTTGTGAAGTCACTCAAGGACAGAATAACTGGCAAAAGTGTGGTAGGTACTACGCCAGGCAAACTGTGAAAAGAGTTCTACTACTACCTAAACTATTTCCTTACTTTCTATTTTACAATGGTTTTAGAATAGGCAAGACGACAGATCCTCCAATAATATTAAATTATTTACTATAAATACAGTATTTAAGTAGAATAAAATATGTACTTAACAACTTTAATTCTGAATTTTTTTGTTTAACTTACTTTATGATCATTCGAAGTTGGATGGGCAAGTCCATTTTAAAAGTACGAAATTATTAAAAAATGTATTTGTTATTGAATAACCCATTCAATTTAAAGTGACTTTTGATATGAAACCAGTTTACTAAACGCAATATTAAATATAGCTAACATACAAACCTTACGCGCGACGCAAAGAAAATACCCGACAGTGACGTCACGCTTTAGTAGTGTTTTTGTATGAAGCGTTTTCGGGAAAGTCCAAAATTGTGATTTTAAAATCGTGATATCACAGGAAGTTTTTAAGATAACAAAGTAATTCTTTCACCTTTGTTTCAGTTATTGAGTAGCGTTTTGATGGCACACTAAGTAAAAAATGAGTCGACATGCCTATTATCTAGCCAACGGAAGTGACTCCGATCTAAGTTCATGAATGGTGGCGTTGATTCTACTGCGTACTGAAACGGTATATTTGTATGTACTTGTATTAAAGGGATTCTATCTGAAACTGAGCCGTTTAACCTCTCTACCAAAGGCTTTGAAACTAAGCTTTCAATAGGTATTATTTATATCCATCCAGGTATGTATCTTAGTCAAGGCCAAAATCCACCACGCTGGGGTGCGTGCCGCCAGTGCGGGTTGATGCACGACGCCGGAGCTTGAAAGGTTATTAAAGTGAAAACTTTTTTGGCACACCTCATATTGAATTTTTTGTGGGCTGTGAATTGAACTCGAGCGTCACGTTTGTAAGTGAAAGATTCGTTCGGGTTACCTCGGGACCGCCGAGGGTGCCTGTGATAACCTATAGGCCTTTTTAAGCACTCAAGGATCATGTAGTAACTTGTGGTGAAATATTTTTTGAAATCGATCCAGTAGTTAGAGTATTCAAACAAAACACTTCTTCATATTTATAATATACTAGCTGTACCCTGTCACGCTTCGCTGTGGCACATTGTGATACAAAAATCAGATAAAAACAATACTTGATGCGGATTATATATATCATTGTAAAATTTCAGCTCAATCGGCGCAGAACTTTTTGAGTTTTTGAAGCGTACACAAACCAACATAACATTTTTATATATAGAGATTATAGTATTTACATAGATTTTGATTACCACAGACGTTAGGCACAGGATTTAGGCGCACCACAGACCACACATGACTCTTCTTTTTTTAATTTATTCTTGCCCATGCACCTATACTTCTTCAGCCGCATCTGTCACTGTCGTATCCACGGATAGTCGGGTCGTATCACTGTGTTAATTATATTCAATTTGTAATATGTAATCGTTTTTATTTTTATTTATTAAAATTATTCAATGCTTCTTATTAGTTATTTCTTATCTAGTTTTCACTTTTGCCAGTTGTGATCTTAAACACACACATACATTTTTTGCACATACCGGTTTGCTCACGACGATTTTCTTTCGCCTTTAAAGCCAGTGATGAAAACTTATACAATTAGCATGAATTGTAATTCTAAGCGCAGGCAGGATGGACGACCTTTGATTGTGAAATGCACTTACTATCCAACAGGGCACCTCGGCTTGCGCTAAAGAAACCGCGAATAAAAACAAGTAAGCATAAAGGCTTCAAAGCAACATAAATGAACTTTATTGTCAAAGGAAATGCTAGATGCTACTTCCCTTTGTACGTTTAGTTCATGATTTGTGTGAATAATGCTGGTATACAAATCTATAGCAATATCCATTCACTAACCTCTACTACGATATTCGACCTTCCATTTAAACATGAATATATCTCATCATTCATCCGTCTATTGAATTCCATGAAAGCCATGTTTAGCTAAATTGGCTAAAATCTAGGTAAACTGGATACAAAGTTTGTAAATCTATGATCTGTTTCGTGTTTAATATATTGAGTTACGTAAATATGAATTATTAAAACGTTAAAAAAATATATGGTTTGTTATAGCATACTAGCTAAATTCTAAACAAATAAAAGTGGTCAAGTGCGAGTCGGACTCGCCCATGAAAGCTTCCGTAGCAGCAAGTAACATCATATAAAAGTTCTTGTAGTTCGTTGTTAGGTAAAGTACTTAACAATAGTTCGTTGTTAGGTAAACTACTTAATAGATCTCATTTAAACCAATATTCGTTGATCGTTTACATGGTAATGTACACTATACACTTTTTTATTTTTGTCATTCTCTTATTTTGGAAGTTACAGGGGGGAGTTACACACACATTTGATCACTTCGGGCGCAAACTATTCAGTTTAGAAAAAAAATATGTTAGAGACCTCAATATCATTTTTAAAGACCTATTCATACACACGTATGGTTTGGATGGAAAAAAATGAGTTTCAGTTCTAAGTATGGGACACCCCAAAACTTTTTTGTTAATGTTAATCTTAATGCTGTTCACAGGAGAAATCTACTTACCACATTTCAAAAGTATAGTTTCGGAGAAAAGTGGCTGTCACATACGGACGGACGGACAGACAGACAGACATGGCACACCTGTAAGGGTCCCGTATTTTGCCATTTGGCTACGGAACCCTAATAGATGAATTCCTCACCGACAAGTCCATTTTATAGAGTCATCTGTTTTTGCATGACATGTTTGTATATCGGTGTACCCCACGGATATCGGGTGTACCCCATCAGATAGCATTATTATTACAATCTTTGTGTCTTCAAATCGAGAGTGAATCGGTTTCTTCTAGGTAAACACGCTCCATCGTAGACCGCATCGTCGCTTAACATCAGGCGAGATGGCGGTCAAGTGTAAACCTATAAAAGTTAAAAAAAAAAAAAAAAAAGGAGAGAGTCAAGGACATAATCCACCACGCTGGCCCGGTCCGGGTTGGTGAATGACACATGACTTCGAAACATTCTAGGTACATGTCGATTTCCTCACGATGTCTTCCTTCACCGTTTTAAGTTAGCGGCATGACGCACATGACTTCAGAAAGACAGTGGTGCGTGTGTGATTTGAACTCGGGGTGTTGGCGATCGACACATCTATGTGCATAACTAGTTATAGCGATTTTTATAACACTTTGGTAAAATTGTATGAAGATTTAATTTAATGGATATTTTGTTGTAAATTAGGTTTATTTTGGTAGGATTAGGTAGGGCACACTTAATAAATATAATTATTGTTTAGTTTTACTCGAATATCAGGTAGGGTGTCCATTTATTTACCTTAAGTTAGGCAAATGTTGGTAAAAATAGGCAGTTTTTAGCAAATAGCTAAATTGTAAGCTAAGGTACCCCCTAGGATGTTAGGTTCATTTATAGACCTGGTCGTAGGCTACATTTCGAGTGGTCATTCGTTAGCCTACGACCAGGAATGGAAAAGTTATGGTCAAAAAAGTGACAATTCTATAGTGAAAATGAACCGAAAAGAGGGCTCAAAATACGGGGCTCTCTTTTAGGTAAAGGTAAGGGGGTACCTTAGCGATCTCGATTTTGTTCGGAGCATGCTCTTCTCAGCGGCTCCAGTACTAGGAAGAAAAGGAAGAAAATTAAAAGGAAGACTCAAGAATCAGCGTTTCACTACCCCCGCTCCCAGCTCCCTTTCAAGATCCGGCCAAGAGGGTGTCGTCGAGCACGTCGGGATCGCGCCGAGTTGTCGTCGTGTAATCGTCAAGGGCACGTCGGATACGCCGACGGTCGCGCCGACTGTCGCGCCGAGTGTTACGCCGAGTGTCACTCCGACTGTCACGCCGAGTGTCACGCCGACTGTCACGCTGACTGTCACGCCGATTGTCACGCCGACTGTCACGCCGAGTGTCACGCCGACTGTCACGCCGAGTGTCACGCTGACTGTCACGCCGTGTGTCACGCCGACTGTCACTCCAAGTCTCACGCCGACTGTCACGCTGAGTGTCACGCTGACTGTCACGCCGAGTATCGCACCGAGTGTCACGCCGGGGATCAAGTCAAGGTCAAGTCAAGGTCACGTCCAGGTCAAGATCGAAGATTGTCCCACAGCGGTTGCAAAGTGAACCCAGGGACGAGTCTACCAGCGCCTGTCGGAACGAGAGGGCACGTACTCAAGAGACCTACTTACAACAGGTCTCTCCCCCCACTCGCTGCCGGCAGACCAGGCTCGTCAACGCATAGCGGTCGGTCTTAAGCCGGTCGCGACACGGGGCCTAGACTAGACTAGACCAGCCGTAACTTGTTTAAACGTATTGAAGTGTAAATAAGACCAATCAATGCCCCGTAGTGTTACCATTCAAGTTATTGAGTGTTGAAATTCCATTGGTAAAAAACGAATTAAAATGCAATCGACGTAAATTTCTATTCGGTATTCCAGTACCCATCAACATCTGCTATGAAATTCCACAGGATAGTAAGGTACTGTATTACGAGTATGTTGTATTACGTTAATTTGTTATGTAATGTAAATATAGTGAGTAGCATAAAAATCCCACTCTATGTAATAAATATCTCACCTTCCCACTAGTATATTGGTCTCCTCTCAAAGTTTTCTTCGGCGTCAGGTTCTGTAATGATGTACACATAGAGATCCAGACAAGATCCGAACCTAGACCCCTCCATTGTGTAATCAAACTTTCTAGCTATTAGAATACAACAAATGTCTAAGTATAGAAGAAGACGCGACGAGCACAGATCACACAGTGCACTGACCTGATGGTAAGCGACGATGCGATCTACGATGGAGCGTGCTTGCCTAGAAGAAACCGACTCTCGATTTGAAGTCCAAGATTTTAACTATCGGGAAAAACCCACTCAGGCAACGCATTCCACAACCTAGACGTTCTTATCACAAACGTTCGTGTTTATGCAACATTACCCATGTCTACCACGTAACTAAAACTGTTTTAACTCCGATATTGCTCTCTCTCGTTTGTTTTCGCTTGAAATTATACGACGACAATAGCAAAGCCAAAGCAGAGTAGTTAGGCGGTAAAAGAGGCGGGGCGTATGCCTGATGGTAAGCAACATGCCTGTCCATAACAGCACAGTGACACGCAGCTATTGGAACATGAAGAGCCATTCATGGATCGTTTATTTTAATCGTCGCTTTCATTTATGGGTGTCTCATATATTTTTAGCTGTGAATCTAATTATATGGGTTTTAAATAAAAGCTGTCAAATTGGTGTAAAATATCCGAATATTACATACAACTTAATTTTTTTCTAACTAACTTTGTTCTAACCTGCCATTGTCAATAAATTATTTTTTTGGACTTGTTTAATTTTTTATGGTGAAGAGCGAAACGAGCAGTTTTTAGAATGCTTTCCCTTTAAAAATGACCCTTTGGGCTTAGTACAGGTACTGTGTATACACCAGCATAAGTAAACAGGTTTGCTTGGCGCTGAATAGATCTAAATTTTCAATTGAATCCTAGCCGCCATCTTCGAAGATTTTCTCATTTCTCGAAGTGGATCCGACAGTCCTTGTCTGGAATGGGTCCTATTGTCATTATAAATAGAAAAGAATCTCCTCATCTGTAATCGATTATCACACTTCATGTGGAATGTAGAATTCAAAAGATTGCCTGTGAAAATGTGGTAGTGGCATGTGGTACTATAAAAATAAGTAACACTTTTTCTATGTCCTTGTTATTTAAAACGGCCACTATTGATTCGGAGCCACTACTTCGAATTCCACGGGAACCCTTGTCTTTTTTTAAATTACGTACGTAAAACCGCTAACTTAAAATTGTGAAAGAAAACATCACGAGGAAACCGATATATTCCTGTAATATTTCGAGGTCATGTCCATCATGTCATCCATTAACCCGCACTGGGTCAGTGTGATCGATTAAGGACTTACCTCTCTCCTTGCGAGACAAGGCCCCGTACAAAGAGGTTACATACTTTATCTAAGGCCCCGAGTCTCAACAACGAGACCATTTGCATAAGCATAGCGTAAACAGCCTACTAAATATTAGACTACATCGGAACGATAGCCAAAGGAAAAAAAAGGATATGATAAAAAAACATTTAATCTGTCAACAACGTAAGACATTATCAAAAACACAAGAAAGGGTACATACTAGTGATAAGAGATACAGTGAACAAGTACATATTGTGTTAAGTGTGCACTGAACCTGAATAAATTTAAAATGTTTGTCCTAAACGTTTGTTTAGGGTTTGCGCGAACCAAAACCAAACCCAAATTTGGAACAGAGACAAATCCAGACAGACGTTACAAAGCTTGTAACCTTAAATAGTAAACTCAAAGCAACAAAAACACAAATCTTGTTCAATAAAACACGGATTAATTTACAAAACAAAAATGTTGAAAAAACATTAATATAAACTTTACAACAGCAAATTGCTTATTAATTCCTCAGACAGTATTTCTTTTGAGCGTTTTTTCTTACAAATTCCTTTCAATGGCAGAACGTCCTATGTCGTTTGTTTCCATTATTTTTAATACTAGCTGACCCGGCAAACGTTGTTTTGCCATATAAATAATTTCCTAATAAAATAAGGGCTGATCGTAGAAGGGTGAAAATTGAGAATTGTATGTATTTTTGTACGTTGTATCATAAATAAACCTTTTATTTTTGGTCAGCTTTTTGTAGATAATGATGAGTTCTGCAAAGACGTAGTAAATGATAAAATAGAAACGATTAAAAGTTAAAAATGAAAAAAGAAGAAGAAGACTATCAGCTGACTATTATTATCATTGTATAAATTCAGACCAATGGAAACTGCGTTGCCAGACATATTGCATGCCTCTAGAAGAAGAGGCCAGTTTGTATGGGTCAATTATTTAAATGTTTTGTATCATCTTATCTTACCTGCATATTGTTCTATCATCAATAGTTTTCGCAGCGCACGCGACGTAAGGAATTTTTCAGGTCTTTTTTTACACCTTATGTTACATTATTGGAGTTTTAGTAAGGATTCCTACTTTTTTTTAATTTAATATAGCCTATGTTACTCGGGGATAATGTAGCTTTCCAAAGGTGAAAGAATTTTTGAAATCGGTCCAGTAGTTTCGGAGCCTATTCATTACAAATAAACAAACAAACAAATTTTTCCTCTTTATAATATTAGTATAGACAAACGCCTTTTCAATACATTATTGCGAAACAGATGTCTTTTTGCCAATACGAGTTTGATTATTATCTATTGTGTCGCGAAATAACGAAGTAATCTTTAATGGAAAGTAAGAAAATGGTGACTCTGTGATAAAAAGTGTGTGATAATATGATCGAAATAAATTTTCTCGTTTGTAAGACGTATTTTACTTGAAATTAAACCGCATGTTTATTCACAATTATTTGAAATACAAAATACGACAGAGAACACAAGTATAAAGTTAAATGTTTTCTAATAATTGCGACAATTGTGGTTGCCTAGTGATGGAAATTTTCCATTTGTGTAATAAATACAGGTTTTTGTTCTGTGCCTGGGTGTTCTAAATTAAAACACAGGTAACTCATATACTGTACTAAATAAAGTCAGTCCAGCACGATTAAGTTTCGGCCGCGCCAGCCTTTTTCAAGGAGAGTGCTTGCGTGTAATCGCTTCTCGTTTAGTTTGAAACTTAAGCCGGACTGGACTGAATATAGTATATGTAAGTTACTCGTGTATTAATGTACCACCGCAGTGGTTCTAGTCAGTAGGGCATCTCAGTGGTGTCGAGTTCTTTACTCTTTTGTAGTGGTAGGACTCTTGGCAGAGTCCGTCTGGGGCAATGCCACACATTTGTCAGTTTTTCTAACGCCAAGCGGTAATGTGCAAACATTACTGTGTTCCGGTTTGAGGGTTAATATTTCCAGAGAAACTACAGGGCTTAGAGATACAACATCTTAGATCTCTGGTGACGAGCGCAGTGCAGTGCTAGGTTATGATTTGGACTTTTTATGTTCCAATAGCTGCGTGTCACTGTGCTGTTATGACAGGCATGTTGCTTACCATCAGGCACATGTCCAGCTCGTCTCGTCACTATTTATTTTAAAAAACCTACAGTCCCCCAACGGAGTTTACATATCTAGGCCCGTTCTCCCACGAAAAAAAAAGAAATGTTAATAAATAAATATCAGTAAGATGTTCCGACTTGCCAAGCAACATTGAAAATCAGTTAGTTTCGAACTCTTCGCTGAAGGTAATAAGAACACACAAAAAAAATACACACTAAAACCAAATAAAACACAATCAAATTGAGAAATCGTCCTTCTTTTTCCGAAGTCGGCTAAAATAGCACCTTTTACAAAATAAGCAAGAAACAGTAATAAATAACCTGCCCTTAACCCGTTACAGTAATAAATTAAAAGATAACACTTAAATACAGGCAGAGGTACACTAACTATGAATTTATAGTCGAAAGCTGAACGGGGTTACACAAAAAAGATAAATTACGCTAAAATAAACTAGTCATATTAAAAACAAAATAATCCATGGAACATTATAAACGTCTGATCGGATTGGGTTGAAATTTTAAACAGAGACTGGTAGTCTGGAATTACACTTAGGTTAATTTTTAAAATGAGAACTACGAGAGTGCGGGGTGCAGCTTGTACTCAATAGAAAAAATAAATTGGTTGCCTGTAAAGTCGGCATACGGGCGAAAGTTTTACGTGACAACGACTTTGAGTGGTAAAATAATTTTACGGAAGGGACGCGTGCCTTTCACTTTTTATGTTTGTCTCTCTCGCTCTTAGGCGGGCTAACCATGCCCGAGTGGAAGGGACGCGTGCCTCTCACTCGTTCTCGTTGTGAGCGCATAACGTGAGCGGAGCGTAACGCAGTTTCTTGAAGTGTCACCCGGCAAACCAATTTATAAGACGTTGCCACGTCAAAAAAGTTGGTATATAAATAGAATAATGGTTTTCGCAAACTTTTTTCTCCTGCTAACCAACTTCGAAACGGAGGATTTTACGGTAGGTACTTGCTTGTACATCAGAGTATTTAACCTCATAAGCAGCCCACTAAATCTTTCCTGCTGGGACTCGGGGCTCTGTCTCGCTAGGAGAAAGCCAATGCTAATCCAATATGACGGTTGGTGGGTATCATTGTGGTAGTTGTCATTGCATCAATATATTTATTTTATATCATGTTGTCTTTTAAAACATAAGTCTACATTTGGTTTAGTCTTAATACTTTGAAGAATTTTTAGAACAAGGTTATTTACTCAATGATACTCAATGATATTTTAATCGTCTCTATGTATTTAACGATTAAATGCTAAATTTACATATCTTGTCACTCGAGTTAAAAATATCATTTTCGTGGTTTAATAAACCCTTTCTGCCGAGCCTTTTATAAGCCCAAAGTAGCATATCAATTAACCTGAGGGAAAATTGCTTTCGATGTATCCCTGTGGTCAGATTTGGACCCTTGGAACGGGATCCGAGAAACATTGGAATGAATTAGGGTTGGCCGTGTTCATACAGTTCGATCTGTAGTGAAAAACAATATGTTGGACATTTTACATTTGTGTGAGATGTAGTTTATTTTATCAGACTACGTCGAAGTAATACTATGTAATTTAAAGGCTGAAGTTTTAATTTTGTGTCTGTAATCCTGGACTATAGGTAAGATAATATAAATGCAAGTGTGGACTTACACGCGCGATGGCTGCCCACATTTGGCACTGACCAAACGGGGAGCCAACACACGCGAGCACTCTCCTTGAAAAAGGCCGCTAGATGCGGCCGAAACTCGAGTCGGATTGGCCGACAATATTACACGTGATTTTCCCGTTTACCCAATTAAATATGTGTACTAACCTCGTTCATTTTATTATTGAAGTGGAATATTTTTAGCCACGTCGGGTACACACCAAAAGGTACAGGAAAATGTCATGAGTTCACGTCACAGACGTGTGAATGTAGCATAGCACCGGAGCGGGGGTGAAGCAGCGGCGCGGGACATGTGTGATAGACGCTTGTTTGATGGGTAAAATTTTGTGAGCTTGAGTTATCGACATGAGTTGTAGCAGTGTGTGTAGTCATGTAGATGATATAATAATATATTATGCTTGAATAAATATATATCACTAAAATTCTAAGTGAAAACCACAGATTTGGTGAAACGTTTTCGCCTATTGACAGTCTCTATGACAGCCATTTAATTTTATTTTACAATTTGCTTGTTCGCGTTTTTTCATTTCATTCATCCGACCTGTTACTAAAACTTCATCAACATAAGGCTGCCAACTGTCAGAATTTGGGCAGTCTCTCAAGAAGATCGAGAAGACCATAAATCACCACTCTATATGTGCGGATTAATAGACATCGCATTAAATCAAAACATGTATATTTAGGCTATGTATCTTGTATTCTTTCTGGATCTTTTCCTTCGCCGTGAAAACAAACGTGTATGTCTACTTACATTTTGAAAAATTCTCGGAGACGTAGGTATCACTCGAACTTTTTTGGTAGTGGTAGGGCTCTTTGCAGAGCCCGTCTGGGGAAGTACCATACATTTGCCCGCTATTCTACCACCAAGTATGAATGTGCAAACATTACTGTGGTTTCGAGAGCAAATTTCCAGTGAAATTACAGGGTATAGAGGTAAAACATCTTATATCGCTGGGTGACGAGCGCAGTACCGTGGTATGTAATGATTTGGCTCTTCATGTTCCAATAGCTGCGTATCACTGAGCTGTTATGTGGCAGGCATGTTGCTTACCATCAGGCACATGTTTTGCTCGTCACGGCACTCTATACTTTAAAAAAAACTACGATATGACTACTGCGAAAATTGACTTTCTCGCCACAACGCCACGACGCCTTCATTACGCAATAATCGAACCCATAACCTACGTTAGCAGACTTACTACCAAATAAGATACTCGTACAATAAGCAATGTGACAAAAAAAAAATAGACCGTCAGAATATAAAAAAAATATTGTACACGAATTTTTCTTTATCGGTCTTTTCTTTCGTTTCACAAACAAAAGTTGACGAAGATACAGTGCTTAGATATTTAGAGTGACGTCACACTAAGACGTGACGTCACAGCTCCCCACTCAGTTTGATGATAGATAGATAGATAAACTATTGCACTTATTTAGAAAACAAAATAACAAAAATATTCAAAACTTAAAAAACAAAGTAGCAATTGGCGACCTTATCGCTAAGAGCTATCTATATATCTTTGTCAATTTTTAATAATATGATAGAGAAAAAAATGTGTGTCCCATATTTTTCTAAAATCTGTCCGACGGACTAATTAGAATGGTACCTACTTACTATAAGTACGAGTATTTTTGACTCAGTTATCATTACATCGTCCCAATTATTTTAAATATAGTGGCGTATGTCGTTAGTTATACACGGCCCTATAACGCCACACACAGTATATAGAAAGGAAAGGTAAATTGAAAGTCAAGGGTTGATTAAAGTTGGTTGGGGAAGAAGCGGCCGCTGTATTGTGGCCGGCCCTCCCTCGGTTTTTAGTTCCCTAACTAAATACTCTATCTAACAGACCAGTATTCAATCTAAGGTATAGATTTACTCGATAACCGGTTGTATTATTTAGTGAAACCTTCAATGTAAGAAAAGCGCTATTTCACTTAATGCTTCTGTATATTGTATATCCTATCCTTCTGAAAACTATACGTGAATATGTTTTGATCCTCGGGTGTTTGTACTTTTGGTTGTTTGGATGTTTGGGCGTTTGTACTTTTAGACGTTTGTATGTTTAGATGATATGATGTTTAAACGTTTGGACGTTCAGGTTTTCTGACGTTTGGATGTGTAGACGTTTGGATATGTGGGCGTTTGAATGTGTGAATTTGATGCAGAAATGCTTGCGGACGAAACCAGGGGAAAAACATTGCTTATGGAATGAGAGGACGTAACTGCCAAAAGGAACCCCCCCCCCCCCAAAAAGCTGCATTGCATGGTTCAGATTACAGGTAATTTTTTTTTTTTTTTTTAAATAAAGAGTGACGAGACGATCAGGACATGTGCCTGATGGTAAGCAACATGCCTGACACATAACAGCACAGTGACACGCAGCTATTGGAACATGAAGAGTCCAAATCATTACCTAGCACTGCACTGCGCTCGTCACCCAGAGATCTGAGATCTTATATCTCTAAGCCCTGTAATTTCTCTGGAAACATTGCCCTTCAAACCGGAACACAGTAATGTTTGCACATTACTGCTTGGCGGTAGAATAACTGGCAAAGGTGTGGTACTTCCCCAGGCGGACTCTGCCAAGAGTCCTACCACTACTATTATGTTTCTTGGCAATTGCTTTTATTGACAATTTTATCAGCAAAATATATCGTTTCATGGTTGACGTTCCAAGGAAAAAGTTCTTCGTTCAAGCGAAGAAATTTGACTCTATTTTTGAAACATTAAGGATGTCGAAGCTGTGGAATGGGCTGCCACGTTGGGGTTTTCCCGATTACAATCTTGGTGTCTTTAAATCGAGAATGAATTGGTTTCTGTTTAGATAAGCATGCTCCATCGGAATCCCTCATCGTCGTTCACATCAGGCGAGATGGCGGTCAATTGTAAACCTACAATAGTTGTAAAAAATAAATATACATTTTGTTCACGTGATTTCCGTCCTCGGGATATATTTTGTCGCGATGAAAAGTAATCCAAGATTATGTTATATCACACTATGATGTAACTGTGCTCCAAATGTCAACTCCATCCGTTTAGCGATTATGCAACAAAGATCCACACTTTACAGGTTTTACTAACGTTGTAATTGAGAAAGTTTGGGTATTTGAATATTTTTTACTCAATCACGTCGGAACATCAAAACGGATCGGGCTGAAATTTTAATCACACTTATAATTAAAATAATACCACATTAGCTACTTTTATCCCAAAAAAATAACGAGAACGTGAACGAAAACTACGCGGGTGAAACCACAGGTGTTGCTAGTATGTAATATTCCTGATTGCAGCCGCAAAGTAGCACAGCGATCACTAGAAATGGGTGGTATTTCAGCCGAGGCTCAATTTAAATCGCCCTTGCGGGAATCTCGGCCAACCTCGAAATCTAGTTTGACTCCTCACTTTAATTTACTATATTTAAGTCGCGGAACATAATATGGGTTACTTCTGAATACTATAACATAGGCATAAGCGTAGTATAAGTAGTGGCCCACATAATGAACCCAATGCTGGCACTCAGAGTTGTTTATCACAGGGAGACTGACGTGACCAATGAGCTTTTTCAGTTCTGTGTTACAAATAACAGACTGATTGACTGACCCGAGCAGTTCTGACAATGTTATTGTGCAATAAACATCCATCAATTCACACAGTCGCTTTTTTTTTTAACTATAATAGGTTCGCTCTTGACCGCCATCTCTCCTGATGTTAAGCGACGATGCGATCTACGATGGAGCGTGCTTACCTAGAAACCGAAACTTGATTTGAAGACACCAAGATTGTTATTACGAGTATTTATTCGATCAGCAGAAATTTCATCACTAGTTATAAAGTGTTTTAACTAGTTACGTATCCCATAGGTATCCATACACTGCCTCAGAGTGTTATACAAATAAATTTTGATCAGAGTTGTCTACTGTTTTCCATCGTTCGTATTAATTTACAAGTTGTGAAAGCCACAAACATAACATATTAATTTGAACCGGCCCTTGCAAATAAACCACATACAATTATTTAAGTTCAAAAAACATAAGTAGTCCACTAAATCTTCCCACTGCGGGGCCTCGGGTCCTTCTCTCGAGAGTCAGTGCCATAATTCACCACGCTGGCCTTTTAGCGGCCGTCATCAGTCACTCTGGTTATAAAGTGTATGATTGATTATTTCTTTGCATCCCTTTTTTCGGTTTATCAACAAAGTAATCTTGCTATTTACCAATAGGCCTCTTTTTAACAAAGCTTCACAATAGATCTAGATAGAATAAACGATCACAAAATCCTAAAACACTTTAAACGTCGTTTAATGAATAATTAACCGACCTAATACAAAGAGCTCAGTATATCCAGCAACCCACGAAGATAAAACTCTAAGCGGTTCATCAATTTCGTATGAACGAACCGTACATTACGTTCCCACAATCCCTCCCTGTACTTGGCCGTATTTGTGTTGTGAAACCCAACGATTCCCACATATTTAGAGATGGATATTTCTGTTTGGGGACTACAAACATATACTCAAGTGATGTTTTTTTCTTAAATAAACAATTTTTTGTACACTAACCTCATAATTATATTTACAACTAGCCGTACCCTGCCACACTTCGCTGTGGCACATTGTGATGCAAAAATTATATAAAAACAATCCTTGACGCGGATTATATATCATTGTACAACTTCAGCTCGATCGGTGCAGAACTTTTTGAGTTTTTGAAGCGTACACAAATTAACATAACATTTTTATATAGAGAGATGTGCGTCAAGAGGTCAAAATTTGACCATTCATCATCATCATCATCATCCACAGCCTTCTCTATCCCACTGCTGGGTATTTGATCATTAAACATTGTTAATCTATTTTTAATTTGACTACAGGTTAACAATAAACATTCGAGTATTTTTTACACGAGGGTGTATTAATGCGTGTGCCTCTAACGTATTTGACACAAATAATGTGTGTGTTCTTTGTTGATTTAATGTGTTTTTATGTATAACTAAAAACGCATTTTGCACTCCTTCGTTATGTAAACTAGAAGTGTACAAAATTCATATTACTCCGTTCGCGCAATTTTCATTAAAAAGGTTACAACGTGTTTGTTTCGTGTATTAAATATCAGAATAATTATATAAACTAATCAAATGAGACTCTCTCGGGCCGATGGTTCATGATAATGAACCATCGTCCCAAGAAGATGTTTTATCTCTCTGTCAAAGAATTTCTTTGGAAACTTTGTCCTTTAAACCGAAACATGATAATGTTTGCAGACCACTACTTGACGGCAGAATAACTGTAAAGAGTCCCACCACTACAATCTTGAACATACCACCTTTCTAATATACCAAAACCTCACGAAAATCTAAAATAGCTATATCGCCATTCAACGTGGCAATGGGGCTACTAGCATTTTGGGCTACTACTATGCATTACGCATTGGGCATATTAGCTACAATACATGCTGGCACCGGTAAAAAAAATCTATATTTTTGTTTGACATTTTTGCGCCAGGGGTTAAAATAGGGGCTGTTTATGCACACAGTTCATTCGCTAGCTTCTAATTGGATAAGTAAATTCGGAATACAACTTGTAATGGTCACTGATCCAGATCCTTGAGGGACCCCATCGCTTCTAATCTGATTCCATGTAAATTAAGTGGCTGGTTCATATCAATTAGCGGACAGGGTCCGTCCCGGCACGAACGATGGAATAATTTAATTGTACTGAACCCTGTCCCTGTTTACTAAACAGGTCCTTGGCGCCGGATTGGATGGAACGTCACATTTGGGTTCTGTGGATTTTGTCGCATAATACTATGTTGTTTAACAAGATAAAAGATTTACTAGCAAAACTTTTAAACAAGGTTACTTTCAGCCTGCATTCATTTAAGAACATGTTCTGTGTAATTCAAAGATAATATTCCCATTTGACTGATCGTGCGACTGCCCCTCCTTAGCGTTTTACTAGCATAATTGCACTATACCTGATGCGAGTTCGGTCAGTCAGGCAATTGAATCCGACGAAAGAGGGCGGGTAAAAAACCGTAAAAAATATAAAATACTAGCTGAACCCGCTACTTCGTTCGCGTAAGCAGATGTTACTGACATATACATTAATTGGAAGTGTCGTACGTCAAATATTTGGATAAGTAGTCATTGAAAAACCTTTGAGTTTGAGTGAATTTGTTTTTCCACACAAAAATTTATTTAATTTTATCATCTTTATTTTTCTTTTTAAACAAAATCAAACATACTTAGTAAGGTTTCGTAGTATCGAACATAGCCGCAAGTGTTAAGTTTGTAGGATTTTTATAGGATACATTATGAAAAGTCTGAAGGTATAATGTGCATGATCTGATACCTATTTTTTTTACCTATTTCTTTTTATCTGCAAGTTGTTTTCTAGTTGTTTTTTAGCTTTTACCCGCGACTTCGCCGGCGTAAAATTTTAACGAAGCCTGTGTGGAATCAAAATAATTAAAATTTTGAGTTTTGATGATATTCAAGCAAGTTGAACCCGTCAAACTAAGCCAAGTCCTAGTGAAATATTAACACACAAAAAAATCAAGAACGAAAGAGTCCAAATTTAGCATCAAAATCCTTTTAGCAGCAAAAAACTTATTAGTAGGTATATACAATTTAGAATACCAGCAACGCCACCTAGTGATGAAAGAAAAAATACACACCACAATAGCAACACATCGATTTAAATGGCCTTTAGTGCTTTTAGATTTAAACTTGCATTAGCGCCGTCTAATGAGAATATTATGTTGCTTGTTATTTTGATTGTGAACGCAAATCACCTATATTATCTACGCCAAAACAGGTGCATATTTTTCATTTTGGCTTTTACCTTACCATCACATCAAGTTCCTGACGAAAATATATGCTTATATTTATATTTTTATTAATATGGAGTTAAATGAAAATGTAGACTTATTAGCCCATGTGAAATTGTAGACTCTAAACTATATGTGTTTCGTATGTCAACCCAATTCGTTGTGCCGTTTTGACGTGATAGTTAATATTTGTTTCCTTAGGGCCCATGCTTCTTTTCAGGTTGATAGGTAATAAATACATAAATGTGGTATTTCAGACTATGAGTTATTTCTGTTTCAATTTACTACCAAATTTGCTTAGTCTTTCCTACGTCACAGTAACCTATAAGTAACCGATTTGTTATTTCTACTACGTGTGTTTCGAATTCCATCCAAATATGTTCAGCCGTTCCAACGTTGTCCTGTAAATATTATGAATGTCACTGTTTGGATGTTTGTTACGTAATACATAGAGTACTTATACATAGGCAATGTTTAGCCTATGTGTTCTTCCAGACTGTAATCTAATTCTATTTCAAATTTCAACCCGATCACTTGATACATTCCGCCATGATTAAAGCGGCAATAGAAATACATCATCTGCGAAAATTTCAACTGTCTAGCTATCACCGTTCTTGAGATACTGCCTGGTGACAGACGGACGGACGGACGGACGGATAGCGAAGTCTCAGTAATAGGGTCCCGTTTTTACCCTTTGTTTACGGAACCCTAACAACGGTCTGCTTCGGTCACCGAAGCTTGTTGAACACTACCTTTAAATTTTAAACAGTATTTGGATTGAAATAATACGTTTTCTAATAAGTTACAGCTGGTCTAGTAAGTTACAGCTGACCTAGTCGGGAGAACGGCGACTGTCGATCCGGAGACCCAGGGTTCAAAACCACGCGCACCACTATCTTTTCAGAGTCATGTTCGTAATGCCGATAATTAAAACGGTGAAGGAAAACACCGTGAAGAAACCGAAATCTACTTATAATCTAAGTTCTAAGTCATTCACCAACCGACACTGGGCCAGCGTGGTGGATTATAGCCTTGTCTCTCTCCTTGCGAGAGAAGGCCCCGACGCCCAGCAGTGGGAACATTTAATGGGTTGTTTATGCTGATACGTTTTCTCCAAAATACAAAAATCTACTTCAATGACAGGTAATTTAATTCTGTCATTCGACTAAATTTTATAAGAAGGTATAACTGGCGTACAGATAAATCTAAGCTGATTTTAGTTTTTTGTTGATATTTGATATCTGTTTTCGATATCTAAGATCACCTCTGAAGTATTTTCTACCAAAGAAAAAAGGAATTATCAAAATCAACTAACAATTAGCGGAGTTATCGCGTAAAATAAAACCAAATAAAAAATCATGCAACCCGATTGAGAACATCCTCCTTGTTTGATGTCGATTATAACCGAATGATGTTTGTTTTTCCACACAAAAATATATTTTTGACAATTATTTTGTCATCCAAGATGACGCGTCGCGATCACGTGGGCACTTTCTAGTATCTAGAATCTAGATATTCTGTGGATCGTCTGTGATACACAGAATACTTAGAAGTTAGTATGTACCGAACGCGCCGCGCGTGTCGTTATTATTTAATGTTTGTGTAATTTCCGAACCAACAGACCGATATTGTTCAAATTTTGACGGGACAATATAAAAAAATTTTTCTTACTAACAAAAAAATAATTAATGAAATTAAACAACGCAAACACGAGTTACAACCAAATACACATTCTGACTTTCACCCCCTCCCGCAAGAAAACCGATCAGAATTTGGGGATCAAAAGTAGCCTACAGCAATGTCCTTAGTATAAACTAAAATCATGGCAAGTTTCAGCTGAATTGAATCAGTAGTTTCGGCGTGATGCGTGATCCCTATACAGAAAGACAGACAGACAGACAGACAGACAGACAGACAGACAGACAGACAGACAGACAGACAGACAGACAGACAGACAGACAGACAGACAGACAGACAGACAGACAGACAGACAGACAGACATGAAAGAAAAAAAATGCAGATTCGCCATCAGTATCGAAAATAGAGTCCTCCAAAAAAAATTTTTTCAAAATATCTTCAATGTACAGAATTCGACCCGTTACAGTTTTATTATAAGTATAGATAGGTTTCTGCTCTGTCAAATAGTGCGGAAAGAATTGCAGAACATCAAGCTTTATAAAACGATGTAATTTTATATTACTTATTTAATGCAATAATTAGATAAACATAACATCATCAAACTACAATATTAAAACGAACATTAAAAAAAATAACGAAATGGGAACCCGTAACGTTGATGTCTTTCTTTGCTTCCTGCTCTGTCCTTAGAAGTTTGCATAATTCTATCTCGTTGTGTTCGATCATTCGTGGAAAGTAGTGCACGTCACACGGATATTCGGCTAATCACAACGTGGCTTTTTACCTCGTCCTGCGCTCCCTCCCTCCCGCTGGTGAGTTGTGAATGTAGGCGAGATTCGTTTCATCGCCGACCAACAGGGTATTTAATCTGTGCTATATTTAAACAAACAACTCTTGTTCTACAAATTTTGTAAAAATATAAGTTTAAAAAAAATCATTTAGACCAAGCAAATTAGCTTCTCTATTTTGTATGAGGAAAAAATAATGTCCGAATTTTTAAACGTGAAAATTTGCATTTTTAGAGCTTGTTGAATCACGTGGTAAGAACGTTACGTCTTCAGCTGAAAGTTGTAACTCAGATGGTTTCAAATTCAAAATTCTTTATTCATAAAATTACATTTTACATGTCAATCAAAGAAAAAAAGGCACAAAACATAAGTAAGAGGTACAAAAAATTACACATATATTTTCAAAGTTTAAAATGATCACTGTCTCATAATATTTTTATCGTACAGGTAAGTGTCAAGAAATGTGTATGTATTACTCGTCTGGAATAGCAAATAGAATACTACTTTATTCCAAACCAACTTAGAATTTCTTAGGAAACTGATTATTTTCCTAGACGTTAGTCGATCATAACGTAATAATACAAGTTACCTTCCAAATAATATATTCAGTGGGCGCCTCGAACATGCTACAACTTATACATAGCTATATATTTTGTGGGAAAACCGTTAATCGTGTAATGTATAAAGTTTCAGATTATGATACGTCGTTAAAGCTTAATTACCCTGAGCAGTAACACTACAGTACACAGGGTGTTTTGATAATTAGTTCCGATACGTGGGTGATTAACAAGTTTCTTCTGTTTTATCGCGTCCATTAAGGATCATCCTTTATTTTATTAGGGTAACTTTACTGAGCTATGAAAATGGAGATTGTTTATAATTATAATTTTGTACTGTTATGTAACAACATAAAACAACTTATTCATATAAACATTGTGAGTGTGAAGGTTTGAATGCTTGGTTTTTTACAACGGAGTAGCTGAAAGGGTCAGGACGAAATGAGGGTAGATTTTTTTTAAACGGTGATAGTTAACTAGTTTACAATATTGTTTTGAAACTTTCGCGGCTTGAACACATAATGTTTACCTACGGGGCTTAATCACGAATAATTCATTGTTTAAGTACCTCGACGTTTCGGCAGCGTTACAACCGCCGTGGTCACGAGAAGACTGAAAAAATTGCGGGTCGTCTCATTGCGAAATGAGAGGATCTCGATATACCCTCATGTCTTAAAAATCGCAGGGTTACCAACACGACACACGACACTAACTGTATCGCAAGGCTTCTCCGGACTCACTCAGCGATGCGTACATTTACATATGACAGGACTAACAATACACAACAACAATGGTTTTAACATTTATTTTAAACGGGCAGAGTCTTCATGTACATACTCGTAGGTCATTTTATTTTTCCGCAAAACAAAAAATAACTAAAATTTTAAATAAATTGAAATCGATCAATTTTCATAAGAAGCTAAATCTTACTACGTCGCGTCGTCGGGATAAACGAAAGCAAATTTTAGTTTTTTGTTGTTTCCAAAATCACCTCACTGATTTCAATAAAATGATCTACCAAAAAAAAAGAAACATATACAACCAAGTTGAGAACCTCCTCCTTATTTGAAGTTGGTTAAAAACTAAAATACAATGAGAACTACGCGTACACTACGCTACATACTCACCCACTTTTTTATAAATAAAGTTTGACGAGACGAGCAGGATATGTGCATAACGGTAAGCAACATGCCTGCCATTTAACAGCACAGTGACACGCAGCTATTGGATCATGAAGAGTCCAAATCATTACCTAGCACTGCAATGGGCTCGTCACCCAGAGATCTAAGATTTTATATCTCTATGCCCTGTAATTTCTCTGGAAAAACTGCCCTTTAAACCGGAACACAGGAATGTTTGAACATTACTGCTTGGCGGTAGCATAACTGGCAAAGTTGTGGTACTTCCCCAGGCGGGCTCTGCCATGAGTCCTACCACTACTACTTAGACGAAGCACATCTGCATTATTCGTGAACCAATGAAAGTCTATAAATATACAATATGCTAAAGTACACTACCTGTTGAAAACGTGCTCAGCATACTGGCGGTATTACCACGCCAACGCCAATGCTTTATACGTAATGCTGCTCATAATCTTATATCTCTATAATCTTTAGAAAGTTTATGCTATCTGCCTACTTCTCTAGGCAGTCTCTGCAAAGAGTCCTACCAGTACAGAAAAGAGTCCACAGCATAGAAACTTTCCTCTACCTACTACAAAAGAATCTTACTCGTAAAGTAACTCGAAGCTAGAGTTAATAAAGTCACATTTCCACAATAAATTCTGAAATGTAAAAGCGAAACAGTATTTCTCAGTTAGACTTGACTTCAAAACACAGCAAGTATAAAACCTCGTTCGTTCCGTATTACAGATGGCCGTATCTTCTCGTTCTCAAATAACAGGTACGGGGTCGCGCCCTGCAGGGAATCTCATGAAACTTATACGAGAATAGGTCGTGCTTAGATTACGGAACAACATTTATGCTATGTTACTGCGAGATATACGCCCATGGCGATGCTCGCGGTGTACCTATTGTAACTCTTTCCCATCAGATTTAGCATATAGAACCAATATAACACTTAAACCACACGAGCCCTAAAGTTAGAGGAGGCCCTAAAGTAAGACCCTACATCGCACCATAAATCACCAATCATACGGGGCGATGTAGGCTCCTCCCCACTACTTTTACGTCATTTCCTCTGATTTTAGGATTCGTGTGTGGAGCGTTTTACTATCGTATTTCCAACATCTACTCAATGCTTACGCAAGGTAAAGAATACATACATTCTATAGTAATACAAAAATGTACGCATCTTCAAACAATTGTTTCAACAAATTGTGACAATTTTTGAAGTGAATACTTCTTTTGACGCGCCTAAGACAGTTTCACAGACCAAGGCTGTGAATTAAATTCTAGCGCCACGCTCGAGGACAATAAGAAATTTTCGGGTAAGCTCGGGACTATGGGCATTGGCTAACTAGAAATGCGTTACCATTTCTAGATGCTCAAGGGCATGCTCACGGCTACGCCTTTCGGTTTCACACACGTAGTTTCCAAATTAAGCTAGCAAATTAGAATAAGAATAATTTATTTCAATTAAGATATATGTATACAGTTCACTTACTTATAGTAGCTCGAAAAAGCGACATCGTTTCATGTTTGATGTTCCAAAGACACGAACGAAGAGATTTGACTCTACTTTTGTGATAAGAGCGTCTAGACTGTGGAATTCGTTGCCTGAGTGGGTTTTCCCCGATGGTTACAATCTTTGTGTCTTCAAATCGAGAGTGAATCGGTTTCTTCTAGGTAAACACGCTCCATCGTAGACCGCATCGTCGCTTAACATGCGAGATGGCGGTCAAGTGTAAACCTACAAAAGTTAAAAAAAAAACAACTATGATTGCCATGTTCCTTTGTTACATCGTTTCGCTTCGAGATATCGGTGGGCCCCAAACTAGGCAAAGCCTGTATCTCGGGCATCCACTGTCCGTGGTTTACAAAAATGCCTTTTAAACACGACTAGCTGAAGATGACATAAGTGTGCAGTAGTAGTCTAATTTAATTTGTAGAAGAAAATACATTGAGAAATAAAAACATAATAAATATGCAATAAAAACAGAATAATTATGAGTATGAACGTAAGGGACGAATGTATGTGAATACGTGCGCGTGCTTGTTTGTTTGTGTTCATGAGTGTGTGTGTATGTGTGTGTGTATGTGTGGGTGGGTGTGTGTGTAATTCTGAGTTATAAGTTTAGTTTTCACTTTTATCGGCAGTTCCTACGATTGCCTATTATTTTTATGATACAGTCACTGTATAGTGACGGGGCGAACAGAACATGTGCCGGATGGTAAGCAAACGCGCATGCCCATAATAGCACAGTGTCACACAGCTATGAGAACTTGAAGAGTGGAAATCATTACCTAGCAATGTACAGTGCTTGGTACTGATTTATTTATTCGGTACTCAAAGATATATGATGATTTATCTCTATGCCTTATAATTTCTCTATAAAAAATGCCTTTCACACCAAAACACACGCTTGCACATTCTGCTTGGCGGTTGAATATATTGAAAAGGTGCAAAAATTACCTACTGCATAAATTAAAATATTCATCTCACATTTTTATTTTACATAATTTCTTTTGATTAATTTCCTGACGTATATTTTGATAAGGTACATACAGCTGCCATAGCGTGTGTTTTTTTTTTTATTTTTTTTTTTTATTATTCTTATTGTTATTTAATTTGCGTATATTTATATTTAAATTTAGATGATATATAAATTTTTGTTTTGGGAGAAGCCATTAGGTACCGAGATACAGTACTATGTACTAGTTCGGACCTGATGGGTTCATTAGCTATGTGTTCATGTTATTTTGACAAATAAATATTCTTATTCTTATACGACCACTCACAGATTACACACTCAAAATTCTGCTTGATGTATTATTATCATGTCAACAGCTCTATTTGATAACGATTAATTTTAAATATTTCGTTTTCGGCTATAATTTTAGAAAGATACCTGATACACGACAACGCCAGAGGGGAAAATTCGCAACACACAATTCTTACAAAATAGGTACTACATAGATCTCGTCAGTGTTTTCGCCATCACATCGTTGTCTTTAATTGCCATATCTAGACTTACTTATTAAAAGTAGTTATGTAGCTATAGACTTGAAATTATATCAATTATAATATTTTATGTAACTAAATAAAATAAGTCATTTTTATTACCAAAAACAAAATTACATTATTGTTATCCTTAAATTAAAGCACATTCTATAAAAACTTGTGACATTGTTTATTTTCTAGGAAATACACAACGTTTTTACAGCCTGTGTCGTTCAGAAGGTGTAAAAATATCTCAGAAAACAATGAAATGCCTCATTTGTTTGTGAACACGATTTTTATCCAAATATTTAGAGCCGGCGGAGGATATTTGGGCGTTTTCTCCATCTGTGCGTCAATAAATCCCCTTTTATAAGGCAATAGTAACGGTTGTTCTGAGAAGTGCCTTTTACCCAAGTTCTCAACCCCTACGTACCGTACAATAAGTAACAGTAACCTTACTTGGAATTAATCAATAACAAACAGTAGTCCAAGCTATACTTGCAATTATTAGCAAAAAAACATTTATAGTGGTAGAACTTTTGTTATAAAATATAGTCGTAGCATTTTGAGATGTTGTGAGCTATCTTTCCTAGTTGCCTCTCATTCTGAACATTTTTAACAGTGGTGCAAACCCAATTTGCATTTCACTCAGTGCCACGAAACACTGACACCCTGAAGTTAGCTTATCATCATTTTAGTAAACATTGCAACTAACTTCAAGTCAATACTTCTCGCGTTAAAATATTATCTATTATTCTGTGGTTGAAGTTAGGCTTTAGCACGTTAGAAGACGATCATATGATGGGTGATTTATGGTGCGATGTAGGGTCCTCCCCACTAGTTTTAGGTAATTTCCTCTGATTTTAGGCTCGTGTATAGAGGGTTTTAGACTTAGCACGAGGAATAAAGAGATGAATTCATCTCTTTATGAAGTATTAAATTCTTGCGCGCGTCCATAAGTCTAGAAACATTTTTTTTTTATGTTAGATAGATAGATAAACTCTTTATTGCGCTTATATTACAAAGAAAAATAACAATAATACAGAAAACAAACCTCAGAATAAAATAGCAATTAAGATAGGTATTCAGTTCTAAAAAGAAAATATAACAGTGATTGAACCTTATACAAATTGTATCATGTTTTATTTGTGACTTTTTTTCTATTCGATGTATCTACTTATACTACGTGTGGCGGAAAGGCCCAACAATATTTGTTATAGTTCATCTATACCACTCATCGAATCACATATTTATGTGAATATTAAACTCGAAAGCCAACATATTTTTTCCATACAAAGTTAAAAATTCGTTGTTTGTTATTTTATTTGACAACCCTAACCGGCCGGCAAAAAAATCCTATTCTGCACAAAATTTAGTCTTTGACAGGCAAGGTCGTTTGTCAGCTGTACATGCATTAGGGTTGAAGCTGGTCAATTTTACATCAAACTTTGATTCGTATTATCTCGTGATTCTAAGTGCTGAGGAGAATGATATCTACGGAGATGAAGTCCACATCAGTGTTGGAATAACCTGTTAAAATATTGTTGGACCTTTCTGCCACACGTTGTATAATGCACACTATCTATAACGTATTTATATATTAAATAACGAAAAGGTGAAAGCAAACAGTTCAAGGGAATTAGAAAGTTTATGGGATTGTGTGTACGGCTATTCTCACGTACTTACGAGTATATCAGTAACGCCGTAACAGATTAGAATTAAATACGAATAAGTGAACGTTTTCGCTTTCTTCTGAAAGCCTCGGGTTGTCCGTCTCTGGGCCCTCTTACGGAGCACACTCCTGTCACATGCACCCAATCCCCTTTTATATATACGCAGTGACCACCATTAACCAATAAGTGGGCGGCATACGCCTCTGCCTCTGGACAATAGGGAATATGCATGTAGTTTACATTGGCTTGATTTTTTTTTCGTAGAATCCTTAATGTCCCGCCATTATGCCAAAACAATTATTTTATTATTTAGTTAGTTATTAATTATAAAAAATATTATTTAAAAAGTGCAAAATAGACGCGGGAAATTCAAGTTTGCGAAACGCATCACTATTGGTCGAAACCAAATGTGACGTCACATGACATGTTTTCTGCTTTAACGGTGCCGATATTCGTACTGAGCTAGTAGTGTTAGAGAGAAAAGTTGTATTCTCCATCGTTTGATTAGCTAGCACAACTCAAAAATCGGTAAAAAGTAACTGCAACACTTGTAGTAAACAAACACAGGTGTGGCCTATGACGTCATGCAGGCGCGGGAAAGATGGCGGCGTTTAAACTGGTCAAATTATACTGATATTTTAAATATTATTTTAAAAATCAATTTGTACATTTACAAGAGTACTTATATTTTTTATTGTATTATCTATATCTATACTAATATTATAAAGAGGAAAGATTTGTTTGTTTGTTTATTTGTAATGAATAGGCTCCGAAACTACTGGACCGATTTCAAAAATTCTTTCACCTTTGGAAAGCTAAATTATCCCCGAGTAACATAGGCTATATTATATTTTAAAAAAAAAATAGGAATCCTTACTAAAACTCCAATAATGTAACATAAGGTGTAAAAAAAAGACCTGAAAAATTCCTTACGTCGCGTGCGCTGCGAAACTATTGATGATAGAACAAAATCATTTACTACGACTTTGCAGAACTCATCATTATCTACAAAAGTGTCGCGACAGCATATGTCTAAATATTATAGTTAATACCTTTTTATAATTTTTACATTTCATTCGGAAGATATCACGAGTTTAAAAATGCAAGTATTAGAAAAAAAGTCGCGTGGTTGTCGCTCAGCTAGCCAGCATGCGATGTAGGCTCCATGTAAGCGTCACTGGGGTACGTGGGGGGGGAGTCAATGTGATAAAATAAAGTGCCGCGCGGCTCACTCGCGCGATCGGCTCCCTACGCAGCGGTCGTGTGCGTGATCGTATGATTTTAGCTTGAAAAAATGTTGAATTCGTTTCGTAGGTAAATAAGTATATGATAATAAATATTATATTTTAATGTAACCATTCAAACTGCTTATAGTAGTATTTTATGGGTATTCCTGTTCAAAATTTCAGCAAAAATTTAGTAAAGGTAGTTTTCTAAGCCCATATTTTTAATTTTTTTCAATAAGTAAGTACCTACTACTTACCTGATAATAAATATTATATTTTAATTATTCAAACAGCTTAGTACTTCATATAGTTCAATAAGCAAAAATTTAGTAAAAGCCTGTTTAATTATTTATTTCCTTCTATTTTTCATTTTATAATGCCCAAAAATGCCAAAAAGATCAAGATCTCAACTTTCTAAACATAGTTCCCAGGCGAGGGCAATAAAATACGGCGTATTGAGGAATCTTCATCAGAAACTGAAAATCGCCTTGCAAGTCGGAGAGAATACGCGTCGCAATTGCGTGCTAGAGAGTCAAGTATCGAGCGTTCGCAGCGGCTTGCTAAACAAAATTTTATCACTGGCCCAGGAGCTGGTCAACTAGCTCATATACCGAGGATACCGATGATTCCAACTGATCTGCCAATCCCTTTTAAACGACTTCAGTTTCCGGTGAAATCATCTTTCGCTTTAACTATTAACAAGTCCCAGGGCCAAACTTTCGAATTATTAGGGATCGACCTACGAAAAGAATGTTTCACTCATGGCCAACTGTATGTTGGCCTATCACACGTCGGAGCTCCTGAAAATCAATTTATTTTGCTGCCACAAAATAAAACTACTTCAAATATCGTTGACAGGGAAGCTCTGACTCACTAAAACTAATGGCTTTTGTTTTGTAAATAATATTATATATGTATACAATTTTAAAATAAAAAAATACAAAATAACATTAATAAAAAAAAATCATAAAAAAATTCAAACTTCCTTTATAATTTTACTTTTTTTTTTGAAACCCGATACAAAAAAAGGGTGTATGTGTGTGTGTATATACCCGTGCGAAGCCGGGGCGGGCCGCTAGTAATAATATAAAAGTGAATTAAAAATATAAAAAATGCATGCATATTCTCTATTTTGGTCCCCCGAAATTGGTCTGGCCCGTGGTACCTAGATTTTTTTCGTGTAGTGCGATATAAAATTACTAGGTGGAATTAGGTCGAGCAGCTTAGTATCACACTCATTGAAATGTATCCAATAAAAATACAACATGACACTGATATAATAAGTAAGACAGAACGAAGTAACACGTAACATCAAATGAGAGGCACTTTACGTACTTAGGAAACGACTGAAGTTTCTGTTAGCCGAGTAACTCAAGATTTGTACAGATATCACGACAGCTGTTACGCAACCCTTAGACCTAGATCTGAGCTAAAAGGTAAAAATCTTCGTATACTTACACGGTTTATCGTATGCTGATACGGAGAATACAAAACTGTTCAAAGGGTTATTGAATTTTATTGGAAACATATTTGATTCACTCAATATATACTTGACTGTGTACACAAAGAAGTTTATAAATTAGAGGCAATAGCTCCAAAGGTTATTAATTTTTCTTTTAATGTTAAAAATCATTTTATACTAGGAATAATAATAACTTATATTTTTTTAGGGTTTTGGCTCTGGAATCGATCGAGAGACGTGCCAAAAGGCTCATAGGCAATGACACCCTCTTGCGAAAAAAACTGCAAAGCCTCGAACACCGCCGAAAAATTGCTAGCTTATCGGTTTTTATCGAATACACTTCGGAGAGAGTGTTAATGATTTGCATGATCTAATATCACCTTGACCTTTTTTCTATCGGAATGTTCGCTGCTTGAAAAAGCGACATCGTTTCATGGTTGATGTTCCAAAGACAAGAACAAAGAGATTTGACTCTACTTTTGTGATAAGAACGTCAAGGCTATGGAATACGTCGCCTGAGTGGGTTTTTTCCGATGGTTACAATCTTTGTGTCTTCAAATCGAGAGTGAATTGGATACTTCTAGGTATACGTTTCATCGTAGACCGCATTATCATTTAACATCAGGCGAGATGGAGGTCAAGTGTAAACCTATAAAAGTTAAAAGAAAACAAGATATACTGCTGTCACGCATGTCGGTGATGCGAGATCACAAAATTTCACACGCCTAAAAAAATGCCTAACCCACATCCCGCTCAGCTGCCGCTCCAACGCTACGCCGCTACTCTGATGCTTCCAATGCACCAGACCGCATACTTTACAATACAATCTATGGAAATATTCTACTTCTCCCACAAAAAAGTCCCAGCAAAAGCACTCAATAACTTCACATATCCTTCACAAACTTATATTAGTATTTCGCATAAACTGGCATAGTTGTTTGCGGTTGTTTGTTAACCAGAACAGTTGAAGTAAGTCCCTGATCCCCTTGCAAAATACAAGTAAGCCCGCGTATCAAACGTGGGTGAAATTATGCAGGAGCCTCGGCCTATTATTTCCCGATTTAAGCGAAGCATTAACTTGTACAAATGGGGACGGATTGTCCCACTGATGGGCAAATAATAGGTCAACTCTCGAGGGGCGCCCGAATCGTGTTTGCTTTGGTTTTTCTTTTATCTGTAGATGTATGTTTGGGATATTAATGGAATACATTGTCTTGCTTCCGTATTTTTGATGGGTTTTCCACCCTTGCGCACAAAGAGTAAACGGAAAGTCATATCATGCCCAGACTGTGTATATAGATACTCAATAACTAACAAAACCAAAAAAAAGTGAACTATATGACGCTACCAAGTGATAATTGTATCCTATGGTCTGAATAAATGAATTGAATAACTCTCGACGCAATAACAAGGGAGTGTTTTAAGTTTGATGTGTCTCTAAATATGCGTGTGTTTTTTTTATAGTTAGAGTGACATGACAAGCACGACAGGTGCCTGATGGTAAACAACATGCCTGCCCATAACAACAGTGACACGCAGCTATTGGAACATGAAGAGTCCCAATTTAATCATTACCTAGCACTGCACTGCACTCGCCACCCGGAGATATAAGGTGTTTCATCTCTTAGCCCAGTATTTTCTCCGGAAACATTTCCCTTCAAACCGGAACAGAGTAATGTTTAGACAGTACTGCTTGGCGGCAGAATAACTGGCAAAGGTGTTTTAAGGTGTAACGGGTATTTCCCTCGCATGAAAGACATCAAACTCGTACTAGCAAACACTTTACTACTAGAAGTACTAGCAAGTAATTTCAATGATCATCGCAACCTTGTTTCCTAGACGTCCGAACGAGTGCGAATGTGAGTGAGAGAACTTATTAAATGTTAAATTAAATCGCTGGTACTCGGGGTCTTCTTTTCCAAGAGTCCAAGCCATCTACCACGCTGGTCCAGTGCAGGTTGAAGGACGACACACGACCTTGAAAAATTCTGGGTAAAAGTCGGTTTCGTCACGATGATTTCCTTCACCGTTTTAAGTTAGCGGCGTTAAGCACATGCCTTAGAAAAGACAGTGGTGCGGGTAGGATTTGAACTTGGATTGGCAGTCGCCGTTATCCCGACTAGACCAGCCATAACTACTCGTAACTACGAGTAATATTAATATTTTCGATTTCCTGTGCAGCAAATTCTAATAATTCACAATATCATAGAATTGCAAATCCTTTACCGCGGTCACAAAAACACAGCCGATCCCGGATTTATGTCACCGACTGAATAACAGATTTTTATACGACAATAAGATTTATTTCCGTCCTGTCTCCATTTATCTGACCGTCCATGATTGTGATGCATCCCCAAGCAATATATATCATGCTGATATGGAAGATTCAGGATGCGATTACAGTAACTCATTTACGAAGAATGGAGGATTTCCCGCGTAAATCAGGCAACGTAACAGACAGAATCGCTATCGAAACATTTCGAAATGCCGCTTTTTTTAATAGAAAGAGGCAATCGGCCAAACTTTTGCGAAAACGGAGACATTGGTAGTGCAAGACGTTGGTAAGTGAAATCTTAGTTGCGTCGGCATTTGTCGATATAGAGAAAAACAAATTGAAGTCGCGACAATGTTGTCTTTCACACACACCGTTCATCATAAGCTGTCACTTGCCTTAAAAGTTGGCAGCATTACATACGATGTTGCCATGTATGCAGCAATTACCACATAATTATGGTAATTAGTGGGTACCCGCATAATTAATAAAACCTAGTTTTGTATGTTTCTCTATTATTTTTCTCTGCACCTACTACGGAAAAGTAATTCTTACTCGCTTGATATTTTTTTGTATGTGTTATTTAAGTGTTCTATTTTTTATGTATTTAAAATTTTATTAGCTTCCAAAAATTCCACAAATTTATACGACCTCCACTGATTCCCATCACGGTTTTCTTCGATATGCCTGTAATAATATCATGCCTATTTTATCTCGCACGTGATTGAGAGCGAGTAATGAGTCTTTATTTGCCTTTTCACTTTAAAAAATGCATACACCTTTAAAATAATCATTCTTGCATTGTTTCTAAATGTCGTTGGCATAATTGAAATGAAATAATTTATTTGGGTACATAAAAAGAAGTACATAAGTAAAATTAATTCGGAAAATATTAAATAATAGCAAAATAGTAAGTGGAGTACACTCAACAAAATTTGACAACCAAACCATCTATTCTATGACCAAACTAAAAGTTAACAAGCAATGGTGCCAACACAATGACAGTGAGACATATTATACTAAACGGACTATAACCCCAAACTAAGCAAAGCTTACTATAGCTTATACATATTTACCTATAGCTGAGGAATGCAGGAAGTTTGGCAGGAATGCAAACGTTTGAACAGGGGGTTTGTTGACTATTAGTTAGTGTATTTCATTTACCTTTTATTGATAGTTTGCAACAAGGCGTTTAACGTTTATTATGATTAATATATGACGTAATAATGTAAGAAATAAATTGCTTAATTCCTAAGTAGTTCAAAATACTTCATGAAGCATGCTAAATGTACATACGAGTATACTTAAATTTATAACCACAAATTATTTTGAAAATGCGACTAATCCTAAATAAATCCTAGTTTGAACGTTTATTACCACATAAGAATGACTAAACGGATCAGGTTGAAATTTGGATCAAATATAGATTATAGCCTGGAATAGCATACAGACTACATTTTAATCCAGAGAGAACAAGGGAACGGAAACTGCAGAGGTAAAACCCTGGAGCGCAATGTAAGCTTTTTGTGCCGTATATTACGGAGAATGCCGTGTAAATGGCAACTGCTGACCGAGCTTGCTGATTGCGATCTTATTCAGTTTCCTTATTGGAAATGATAACGACAAACACGACTCAATCAGACAAATCGCGATTCTATTCACAGTCATATAAGTTTTATATCAGCTATTACTGGTTTCGTTGGTTTGGGGCTAGAGAAAGGTACAAGTTCGCGCTGAGACCGCGACACGAGACCGCGTCATGTGTCGCGGTCTCGGCGCGAACAGGCGTCCATACAATTCCATAATGTCAAGTGCCTGTCGCGGTCTCTGGTCGCGGTCTCCTGTCGCGGTCTCGTGTCGCGGTCTCAGCGCGAACTTGTACCTTTCTCTAGCCCCAAACCAACGAACCAGTAATAGCTGATATAAAACTTATATGACTGTGAATAGAATCGCGATTTGTCTGATGTCTCATGTCGCGGTCTCCGCGCGAACCGCTACCTTTAAGGAATGTCCAACAACAATATCCAACACATTTTAACCGACTTCCAAAAAGGAGGAGGCTTTCAATTTAGTTGTATGTTTTATGTATGTTACGTATTTTCTTCACCAATTGTGAATCAATTTTGGTAAACAAAAACGGTTTGGTAGATCATATAGTTCAGAAATGATCCCATATAAATTTTATCGAAACCGATGAACCACTACATACTACTACAATTTTGAAATATGAACAAAAAACTAAAATGTATTGTCATATACCTAGATGACTGATGGATTGTTATGAAATTAAGTTGAGCGAATATAATTTGAAATTGAAGTTGGGTTTTGTTTTATCCGGACAAAATAAATGATAATTAATTAAACTCACTCAACGTCCGCACGGCATTAAATAGCCGCCGGATGCGGGCGAGACTTACTCGTAGGTAAGTCTGACTGGACCGACCGTGAGTTACCCGAGAATCAATTACAACCACGTTAATATTCATTGCTAAAATTTCAACAGAATTTTGTATAGTAGTGTAGTGATTTTTATGAAATTACTGGTACCTACATGTTACCGAAAAATTGTAAAAACTTTCAAATTATAATCTCACAACGTCAGATTACAAAACAACCTAACCTACCGTAATCTCAGGCGTTAGATATAATCTAACGGTGTAGGCAACTTTACGGTGACATACTATATGTAATAAGCTTCTTTATTGTGCTGTCTCCGACTACTACCTGTCTATGTACCAAATTTCATCTAAATCCCTATAGTAGTTTTTGCATGAAAGAGTAGTAAACATACATCCATCCAATGTGTTCTTCCAAATATGATCCGTGTTACAAACAACCAGACCCGTTAATACGTTACAGCTTGCTTGAGCAACAAACATCCAAACATTGACATTTATAATATTAAAAGAATGGCTTTGTTAAAGAAGAACTTGAGTCCTTTCAGTGGTAACATAAAGTGGGTACATAAGATTTCGTTATTTACTCGTATGGTATGACAAAATTTTCTTTTTATTAATATATTTACTATTATTATACATATGTTTAAATATTTGTACTGTGTGTTCTATGAGCTATCTGGCTTCCATAATACGAGCTTCGCTTAGTTTCGGGTCAGATAGTGTTGTGTGTGAATTGTCCACCAATATTATTTATTTATTAATTTGACATCATAAAACATCCTAAAAATTTTGACAAACCCCCGACTATCCCAGATTTGTTATCTGTACAACATTCTACTAGTCAAGCCCTTTCATTTGATACCCATATTAAGGGAGTTGTGAAAAAAGAAATGTATTTCGCCATTTTGTGGAAGCGGCCATCTTGAATTTGAAATTTGTCATAGTGCAATGTATTTTACTCCTTTCGTTTGATACCCATATTGAGGTAGGTTGTGAAGAAATATTTTGTCCGTCTATTTTGTGGTGGCTGCCATCTTAAATCGATATTAACCAAACATAGCTATGAAAATCCGCACGGATATTAAATTTCAAAAAAAAAAAACGCATCAAAATCGGCCGATCCGTTTGAGCTCTACGGTGCCACAGTCAGACACACACACAGACAGACAAACAGACATCGACGTCAAACTTATAACACCCCTGTTTTTGGTCGGGGGTTAAAAACATATTCTCTTCAAACTTATTATCATCCTGAATACATCCCACGCTCTATCATAAGATAACTCCAGGCCATTTGAAAATTTAATCATAAAACAGAACAAGCAAAATTAATTTCGAAGGGATAAAGCAGGATAAAAGACCACTTTTGTAAAAAATTAAATAGTAAAGTTGATAGGTGACGCAGGACGCCTATACTGAAACGAAAGGGCCGTGAATTTGATACACCTTGTTGACATACGAATATAAAAGGACAAACAAAAGAATTACAACGAACTTCAACATTAGTGTGATAAATTATTGGTCTTACCGCTAAAAGCGACCTCTGGCAACCATAGGATAGAAAATAATGTGTAGAAAAGTCAAAAAACGATGTGTGCAAATAAGATATAAAAAAGTAATGTATGTATCATCAAAATATAATCATAATCATATTTTATTTATAACACTTGTACACAGTGTACAAGTCATTGGTCTGTATGTTAAAACAAAATAATTAGAAATAAATAATAATATCATACATTGTATGTTGGTATAATAAATAATAATCTAAAAATTAACATAATCAAATATCTACATGTATGTAAAAAAAAAAATTAGAATTGTCAAGTAATATCATCATTTTTAAATTAATAAATTCATTATAGCTGTAGAACGTCTGCTCGGTAAGCCAGCGTTTGAGCCTAAGTTTAAAACTACCAAGAGAGGGCGCAGTGGTTATCGACTTCGGTAGCTTATTGTACACTGTCGGATCCATCATATGCGTCGATTTAGCTGACTTGTCCAGCGTCCGACGCACTTCAGTAAGTCTACATTTATGTCGGGCACTTGTCAGTGTTTCGTATGAGCTCAAGTTTAGTCTCACATATACCGCAACCTGAAATATGAGCAGGCTCGGCAATGTCAGAATCCTATACATCTTAAAGTATGGACGTGCAGATTCGTCCATTGGAACTTTTGCGATCGCCCGAATCGCTCGCTTCTGCAACTTAAAAACGCGTTCCCATTCAGCAGCTCTGCCATATATTTCCATGCCGTATTGAAGAAAGGAGTGCACTGTAGCGAAGTAACATGACATCACCGCTTCTGTAGATAAAACTTTAGCAACGCGACTCAATGCAAAACACGCACTTCCCAGCCTCCCGCATAGCTTATCGATATGCGGCTCCCAGGTAAGACCCCGATCGATCTCAAAACCTAGGAACGTCACTTTTTCTGTATTATACCTAACGTGGAATACTATACTTATATATTACAGCTAACGGCCCTAAAGTAATATACAGGTACACTACGTAAGGCACATTCAAAATTCAAAATGGTCAGAAGTACTCGTAACTGACAATTTGAATTTCATTTTTGTGTTTATAAAAGCTCTACCCTAGCTAGTGGAACGTGACTCTTTCAGTAGAGTACTAGTTCTGCAAATCCCTGAATATATTTTCAGCGAAGCCTCCCGAGACGAGGCATCGCTTCCTAGTACTGATCCGAGGTTTCGAAAAGGCTAATTGATAAATTGTTCTTTCGTAATCAGAGGCTCGCCCCTAGAGAGTATCCAGGTAGAGTATCTCTGGGAACAAGCGTAAAAGAATTATACCAGTGCTCTATTTACTGTAGGCGAGTTGGACATCAAAAGTGGTTCTAATTATTATTTATGGCCATCTAACACGTTAGGTCGTTGTAACGTCCATTCAGGCCAAATTATTGGTGTTAAATGAATGGACTTGTCTAGTAGAATACAATAAATTTCAAATCAAATATACCAACACAAAATTGCGAATTATATTTATTTTTCACGACTTCCGCAATATGGGTATCAAATAAAAGGGTTGGAATAGTTACTAAACAGTTAGAAAAAAATATAGTGACATAGGACACCAGACATGAATGAAGTTCTTTGGGATATAGAAGCAACACATTTTACAAAAAAAAAAAAATGCTTAATTTTATTATTTATGGTACGAACATACAAGTTGGCAATACTGATCACGGGCAGATTTTACGCGTCATTTCCGTAACATATTTTTATTCACTTCCTTTATACATTTTTCTTACGGTTTTAGACACACATTTTTTTTTTGTTGGTGTGTGCAGCAATTTCCCTATTTCCTCCAAACTTTAATTCTACATTTTAAATAAATACGAGGGTAACTCACGTTTGATATAGCCAGTCCAGTCGAACTCAAGTTTCGATCGTGTCCGGCGATCTTTTTCAAGGAGAGTGCGCGCGCGCTAAACTTGCTGCGAACACGCGCAAGTTTCCCGTGTATTTATTTAAAATGTGTAATAACCACGTTGGTTTTCGTACCTTCATTCTAATTGCAAGCCTGAAATGGTTCAACTTTATTGGTTTATGGTGATTTAAAGTAGCTTACCGTATAGCGTAAGCGAAGGCCATGACCGCGTCGGAGACGTACTGCAGCTGTCGCTCGAACTCCGTGTTGTCCGCGGACAGGCGCTCGGCGCCGGAGCAGGCGGCGGCGTACGGCGCGTTGTACGGCGTGCGCGCGGCGCCTGGGTAGCGGCACTGGAACGCGTCCTCCCAGAACTCTGGAGGCAAACATACAAATCATCCAAGAAGCTACGACTAGTCGAAAAGTTAAGGCTGGCCCAGACGTTACACCTGGTCTTGAAGGTATGACTGGTCTAGAAGTTACGGCGCTGATTTAAAAGCCACGGTTGTTCTAGCAGTTACGGCTAGTGTAACTGGCAACTGTCGATCCAGAAGTTCTGGTTTGAATTCCACATACACCACTGTCTTGTCGGAGTCATGTGTGTAATGCCACTAACTTAAATAAAGGTAAAAAGACATCGAGACGAAACTAACGTGTTTTGGCTAGCGGTGAGCGAGATCTTCTCCTGTTTGAACAACAAAAAGGTGAAGAGGCAATAGCATCAGGCCGAGGTGAGGCCTTTTGGACCATTTTAGTATAAGTCAGCACCAAAGATGCACAATACGTCACTTGTATAAGTACAGATATTTTGGTATTACGCATACCAGTGACGCAAGCTCTCCAGATTGCACCCATTCAAACTCACCAGATTGCACCCATTCAAACTCACCAGATTTCACCCATTCAAACTCACTAGATTGCACCCGTTCAAACTCACCAGATTTCACCCATTCAAACTCACCAGATTTCACCTATTCAAACTCACCAGATTTCACCCATTCAAACTCACCAGATTTCGCCCAACCAAAAGCATCTAACGAGCATATTCCACTCCGCTGCTCCACCAACCCTCCGATGCTACGCCGCTACATCGGTATGTTGGTGTTGCGAACCAATAAGTTATCCTCAACCAACAAGAGCAACTAGGCTAAAATAGTGTTTACTTGAAAAAGCATAGGTACATACTGGGTCTGGGTTACTAAATCTCTAACATGAATGAGATCAACATCCTCAGCATCAGCCTCAGCGATATGGAAACGTGCCGCGCTAGTTATTCAGTCAATATAGTCTAGAAAATTCTATCAAAGTTCTATAAAAGCTCCTCTAAAAATCGCGGGCGTTCTAGAAAACTCGGTACGTGATCCGAACGTTATCAGCCCACTTAGGACATGTGCCTTCCCTCGGGTAGGCTCGCGAGTAGTGTTGCCTTTGAGCAGTATCAGTGTTCCAAATAGAAGAATAATAAGATACCAAAGATATAATTACACTAGTAGAAACCCACGGTTTCGCCCGCGTAGTTCTCGATCCCGTAATTTTTCCGTGATAAAGAATATGGGTTGCTTTACACCATCTATGTACCTATCAAATTTCATTAGATTCGTAAAATAGTAACAAACAGATATTTATACGTTCTTACAAACTGTCGACTTAATGATATTAGTAGGAATAATATTTATAATTCCTACTAATAGCAATATTTATTATATTTAATATTTATAATATTGTTCCCTAACAGTCTTTTTTGGATTGAAAACTTCTTTTGACGCGTCACAGACAGATTTGTCGTGGACTATGAATTGAATTCTAGCGTCACGGTCGGGAATAATAAGAAATGTATGGGTAAACTCGGGACCGTGGCCATTTGCCATCTAGAAATGCGTCAGCATTTTTTCTAGACGGCCATGCTCATGTTTCATGGCCACACCTTCCGATTTCACCCGCGTAGTTTCCGAACTAAGCTATCAAATTCAGAATAAGTTTTCACTTCTATCGGCAGTTCCTATGCAGCCATTTTATATATAGATGATGAGACATCCAATATAAGTGCTCGATGGCAGGTACCATGCGCGCCTCGACCATTCCATTTATTGCGCAACAAGAGTTCAAAGATCTTAATTTTCAAACTTCCGCATTTATGATTTTAGATGTATCAGCGGGTTTCACCCATCTATTTAATGGTTGAAAATGATTTTATTCCTTTTTATTCTTTTTAATTCGACAATCATCATTCAGGACATACATATGCATATGCCAGTTATTCTGCCGCCATGTAGAAATACTAATACATTAATTACTATGTTGCAGTCTAAACGCATCAAGTGAAATGTAAGACAATGAAATGTATTAGACTACAGGCCCGTGAACAAAACTTAAGGGTCATATGAACCACCAGGAGACCTCTGTAGGATGATACAGGGTATAAAGTAATACGATTCAGCACTATACCTTTGCTAATCCATTATTCCGCAACGCCGTACAAAAATCATGCGACAAGGAGAAATTATCGAGGGTTGCAATCCCCCTCTTCAACTTGCACTCAGTTAGACAGCTTACAAATGCCGGCATAGTGGATCTTATTAGTTTATACCCTTCTATCATCTTACATAGGTCTCCTGGTGGTTCGTATGACCCAAACATTTTGTTCACGGGCATGTTGTAGTCTATAGTAGATAAAATTTGAATGCAGACTACAGCCGTGTGTATTAATTATAGTTTTTGGAAGTAATGTTCGTTAAATCCATAAATCAAGCCACCATCTATTCTAAATCCTTTAAAAATCGATTATGACGTTGATAGCAAAAAAATAGACACTTTAAGAAACTTTTTGACAGTAATCTTCTAATTTATGTAAAAAGTATTATCACAGCTTCGCTAATTCTCGTCGCCGAGGGTTTCAAGGCACTTTTTTCTAAAGAATCCCATTGACTTGATAAATATAAGGAAGTATTTTGGCATTTCCATAAGGCGATTCAGAAGGAGGAGGAAGAGTGAAGAAAGGATTTATTTTGGGAAATGCTGTGAAGAGCTTTTTGGCTTAGTACCAGAGTTAAAATTTTAGTCGCCCAGACTGACTCTGCCAGCAGCGCAAGTTCATGTTTTAAATTTCTTACCTAACAGAAAATGTGAAATCATTCGATTCTCCCAATACTTTTTCTGTGGACATGCAGACAAGGAATTTCCATCCCCCGATTTCTTTTTCGGAATTCCAAAAAGGGAAAGGTGGAATTAAGTTGTTGTAAGGTGTGTTGGACCGCGTATATCAGGAGCACATTCTCAAAAATGTATACAAAACCAATAAGCTCGCAAGATATGTAAGACTTGACGTGTCAATCAAAATAATAATTTAATAATGTAATAAAATTTACAAGAGATAAGACTTGGGGTGTCGTTGTCTATGAACTTTTGCGCACGCCTCTCAACCGATTTCAAATCGTTTATTCATTTTTGTAGCATAGGTACCTGACAGATTGCTAATATATACATAATTATAGCTCATAATTAAAGCGTAGTTTTTCTTTTACTTACCGACAAACCAGGGATTTCTCTTATTGTTTTTCACGTTGAGACCCAAGAAGTACTCTTTGAATCCTTTCACGTCGTTTGCTTGAGGCTGCACGCTGATAGTGCCTTCCACTGCTCTCTCATTGCCATCAGAAACTAAAGACCTGGATGAAACATAAAATACTTAAATTATTTTAGTGCTGTTTTCAAGCTTTATTTGGAGTAACTTTGTGATATTACGGCTTATACAGTAGCTTCGTTAGCTACGTTTTCTTAAAGAGTTTTATAGTGTTCGCAAAACCGCTTTGTAAATCCTACAACGCTTATCTTATGGAACGTATACCCAGCACTTACTTATGTAGTATACTTGTAGCACATTTATTTAGCCCTTCTAATACAATTTTGTAGTATCTATAATACTTGTATTACATTTATGTAGCAGTTGTAATACCGCTTCGTAGTACCTACAATTCTAGTAGCACATTTACGTAGCACTTGTAATAATATTTCGTAGTCCCTACACTACTTGTAGCACATTTACGTAGCGCCTTGTAATATTGTGCGTCATATTTGATCTTTGCATACCATCAGGCGTGTTAGTGGTCAAACGCTGACCTATGTCGATAAAATAAATATTATACAACTTTGTAGCGCCAGTAATATACATATATATTTACAATAGGCACTTTACGGGTCGTTTTTGATTTGGTGCAGTTTTCCATTTAAATAACGTGTATTGGTAGACCAAACTAAAGAGAAGGCTTGCATTACCTGGCGCTCCATCCATCGGATCCGACCCAGCTGAACAAGCTGGTAGCGTTCCCTCGCTCCACCGCTCTCATGACTCCCGCCACCTCCTGGTCCGACCCAAAGATTATCGCTCCTGGAGACAAACGTAACAATAAGTTTTTTATTTTTAACTTTTATAGGCTTACACTTGACCGCCATCTCGCCTGATGTTAAGCGACGATGCGGTCTACGATGGAGCGTGTTTACCTAGAAGAAACCGATTCACTCTCGATTTGGAGACACAAAGATTGTAACCATCGGGAAATACCCACTCAGGCAATGTATTCCATAGCCTTGACGTTCTTATCACAAAAGTAGAGTCAAATCTCTTCGTTCGTGTCTTTGGAACATCAACCATGAAACGATGTCGCTTTTTCGAGCTACGAGCATTCCGATAGAAAAAAGGGCAAGGTGGTATCAGATCATGCAAATCAGGTAATAAGTCAAGTAATGTAGAATGTGTAAAAAAACTCTAAGTAATAGCTTAGCGAAAAATGTCCTAATAAAAGTATGAATTCATACGCTGAGTGAGTGTATCACTCAACTTGTGGGTATACATTAAATAGAGTAGAACATGTATTACGTTGGTATTTTCTTTTTTGTGCATTTTTTTAGAGTTTTAATGACGAGACGAGCATGACACGTGTCTGATGGTAAGCAGCATGCCGCCCACATAACATTAAAGTGCTACGCAGCTATTAAAACATGAAGAGTTCAAATCATTACCAAGCACTGCAATGCGCTACTTACCCAAAGATATAAGATTTCTATGCCCTGTAATTTCACTGGAAATGTTGCCCTTCAAACCGGAACACAGTAATATTTGCACATTACGACTTGCATTCATCAGCTCAGATCTTACTTTTATTTAATCAACACCTTGTTGAAGTTCTATTGATTCTCAAATGAGAGTATACATATTTATGTTGTATACATATTCAATTAACACATAAATAACAATTAATGTTAATACCCATCTCTTATACGTAAACTACGAGTATTTAGATACGACATAAACAGATGGTATTTATTAATACTTGATTTGAAAGTTCTTTCATATACCAGAGAACCTTTTTAAATAGCACTATGAAAGTCGACCCCCAAAATAAATAAGAATCAAGTTACATTGAAAACCATATATCACTACAATCGTCTTTCCAAAATACGTAAAGTGTTATTTACCGAATATTTTTGTTCGCAAAGGCCCTTTGGCGAGATCACATAATTTTATTGAGAGGTGGTTCAACAATCGCAGTTATGAGTATTTTGTAAGTGAAGGCATACAAGTTTGCCCTTACCGTTAGTGATGGCAAATATCTTGGAAAAGGCAAATATGTTCCAAAAATATCTGACCGTATTTATACGTCATCCGGAAACCCGCAATTGGTCAGGGTGGTCAATTATGACCTTGATTTTCTGATTGTGAGTCAATGCTTTGAGTCTCAGCATTGATGGTAAACGGGTTTGTTAATGCTTATTTTATTTGTCACATTGCTTTTCATACTACTACTACATAGGTAAATGTTTCTCTATCAATAAATAATTGGATTAACTTTAATCTATTACAGTTTTAACTAGAAACATCATAACATACGTAAAATTCAGGTCTGCTCAGCTTAAACGGGAGTGAGGGGGTCATATGAGCAGGCTAGGATTTCTGAAAAATTTATGCCATCGGTCAGCCGACCCCAGGATCGCCATCTAACGCTGGAAAGACGAGCTCGGAGCAATTAAAACAGATTGGGCGATAGAAGCTTAGGACTGGATTAAGCGAAGGAAAATGGGTAGCTTTACCCAGAAACGGGGTAGAAACTGAGGTAATTTAAATAAAAAAGATTATACTTAATTGCGACCTGGTCTGATTTAATCAGGCGTTTAATCTGTGGATATAATATATGATAGGGTTAGTGACGGAACGTGCTTTCCGAAAAAAAAAACAGATTCACTGGCGACTTGAAAACAAAATTGTATCCATCGGAAAAATTCTACTCGGGCACCGCATTCCATAGCCTAGATGTTCCTATTACGAAAAAGAAACCAAACCTCTTTGTTCGAGTTTTTGGATCGTCCACCAGGAAACGATGTAGCGTTAGGTACAGCTAATAAACTATCTTCTTTATATCTCATACATTGCCTGATTCATTTCATCGATTAATTATTACTAATACTGGACCCCAACAAAGCCATTTGTAACTTATACATTTCCCGAATATTTTCACTACCCTGATACCAGTACAAAATTCAATTTATATCCATCTGTAGTATCATAAATCATGTTTTATTTAGGCGTGTTAATAGATCATAATGCGAGGTAATATTTTCCCAGTACGTAACAAACGCTTCCTCGCGTCCCGTTGACAAATGCTCCTAATATTTCATTCGTTCGCGAGACGTTTCCATCATTACGGCACGGGGACTGAATCACGGAAAAATATTGCTTCAGTATAATGTCGCTCTAATGACGTCACTGCACACAGCGCTTGTAATTTTTAAACGAAGCAAAAAAATAAGGAGCGCCGTAAATATTACTTTTTTTAAGACACAGTGACACAACGGGCAAATATGGTGACTGTTACAAATTCATGGTATTCATTCATGAGTTGTATGGAGTGGAGAGAATTGAGTTAGGTACACTTTCCCGTAACATCTGATATTCTGAATACCAAGACACCAAACTAACGATTATAAGCTCATCAAAAAATAACATGCGTATATTTGACCTTAAAAACCTACACAGTAAAGAAAGAGTGAGATTTTGGGATCCAAAACAAAAGAAAAGCGACTCACCTTTCTAAGGACGGAAGAACCTTAAAGAAATAACCAGCCAAGTTGTACCAACAATTGTCTATGTAAGGAAATTTATTGTCACCGCGATACAAGGATTTATTTCCTCATAAAGATGTTCGGCTAAATGCCTAAAAGTATTCCCTCATTGGGATGCATAAATCGTAGCTCCTATAAATAAGTTTATCGGACGCAAATAAATGCCCGAAACATCTGTTTATGTTACGGTGCGTGTTACAGCAATGTAATAAAATCAGGTCGTTACGAATTCTACCCACATTATAACATTATTATACATAGTACCGATACGAGTAGGGTGTTCTGAAACTCGTGGTGGAGCGTTGGAACGAACCAGTGACTTATAAACCTTACTGCTGGAAGTACCTATTACAAAACTTGCTTTGAGCTCAATTTCCAACTTTTGTGTTAGTTTTGAAGAGAACAGTTATTTAAGCACATTAAGTACTTTTTGAGTGAACAAGAATCATGGAAACTTTTGACTGTTTTAGGGTTCCATACAAAAAGGATAAAAACAGAACCCTATTACTGAGACTTAGCTGTCCGTCGGTCCGTCCGTCTGTCACCAGGCTGTATCTCAAGAACGGTGATAGCTAGACATTTGAAATTTTCACCGATGATGTACCTATTTCTATTTCTATTGCCGCTATAATAAATATTTAAGAGGGGCTCCCATACAACAAACTTTATTTTATTACCGTTTCTTGGTCGGTACTAATAACGGATGTCACCGTTATTAGTAGACGCTTTAACTATACAAAGTATATTTAATTTTATGTTCTCTTTAAATGTAATTCGTTAAAATAATATAAATAACTAAAGCCCCATACAATAAAATAAGTTTTCGCCGTTTATTTGCTAATGGTACGGAACCCTTCGTGCGCGTGTCCCACTTGCACTTGACCGGGTGTATTTTTAATTCATAGATGTCGATAGCTTCACTGTCGTTTTAATATCTTAAAAAATTCTACAGGTTTTAGCATGTTAGCTTTGAGCAAAGTCCGGAATTTTGGTGGAAGTAAAAATATAAATAACTAGATGCCCGCCCCGGCTTCGCCCGTGGTATATTATATAGCACTCATCGGGATCCCGTACATATCCAACGGTGAAAGAATGACTGAAATCAGTTCACTCATTCCTGAAAATATCGATTTCAAACAAAAAACCTCTTCAGCTACCTGCTACGCCACCTGTCGGAAATTGGTCGTACCAACTCAGATTTACAAAAAAATGCACAGATTACTGAAATTCAATGACGCAATCTTTGACACATGCTGTCATATGTCATGTCAAAGCACGAACCGTACGAAAACTCTCAAATGAGGAATATTTTTTCCCGATTTTGTTACATTCTTGTTTCATGCTCCGCTTCAATTAATAGTAGAGTTATTTTCTATAGCCTAAAGCCTTCCTCGATAAATGGACTATCCAATAGAAAAATAATCTTTCAATTCGGATCAGTACTTCCCGAGATCCTAGCGTTTAAACAAACAAACAAACAAACAAACTCTTCAGCTTTATAATATTAGTATAGATTATTCAAAAATACATGTGTGTAAAAAAAATCAGACGAGCAGTCACACAAAGTAGACTAGGTTAATGCTTTATGTTGACTGTACAATATCGATAGCTTAACCCTCTACACACGAGCCCTAAAATCAGAGGAAATTACGTAAAAGTAGTGGGGAGGACCCTACATCGCACCATAAATCACCAATCATATGGTTTTACGCCTAGAGAGGCGTAAGTTTAAACTGTCTATATTGTATTGTATTGTAGTGCTCTCACTACAAAGTTTTCGCCTAAGCCTAACATTAAACATATCTAGAAACTAATAAAAAGCACACAAGCATAGTAAAATGATCACCCTGAAATAAAACATGGTTTGATTTTCATATTTGTTATTTTCCAAAAACTATTATTTTTGTATCAAGATTAATCACGTTACCTTTTTGGGTTATGGGGAAGGAGCCCATTTTATCTAAATTATAATCCCCTCAGTCCATCGTTTGCCCTCGGGAGCATGCTCAATACAAATCGAACACCTGCTGAGGCGGACTGAGGTCAATCGTGACCGGTGTCCTCGCGCCCCGTGGCTATGTTTTTAAAGCCAAAGGCAAACTCAACATTCTAGTTTGGAAAATTTTCCAATAAATTATTAATGAGTTTACACTTAACTGTTATCTCGCCTGATGTGAAGCGACGATGCGGTCTACGATAGAGCGTGCTTATTTAGAAAAAAAAAACTGATGCATTCTTGATTTGAAGACACTAGCGCACAGAGATTGTAACCATCGGGGGAACCCACTCAGGCAACGCAATCCACAACCTATATGTTCTTATTATAAGCCTCTTCATTCGAGCCTTTGGGACGCCAACTCTGAAATGATGTCACATTTTCAAGCTACGAGCTGTTCAAAAGAATAAAAGACATGGTAGTATTAGACCATGCAGATCAGTTGGATACTCTCCGAAATGTACCTCCGAAAACCGATTAACGAGCAAATTTGGGCGATATTCAAGCTTTGAAGTCTTTTTCAAATAAGGGTGTGGTTGGCTATGCAAGTGTACCTACATATTCACTATTCGTGTAAAGGACCCAGGTTTTAAGATAGTAGAAAAATGACTGCAGTTAGTTTATTTCAAGCAGCTGCACGGAAAGTAATGAGTTTTCGAAGCGTTTCGTATGAAAGCGAGGTATCTCGACTGAAAATTGATGAAGATGCTGAATTATTTTGCGATCTTTGATGCTCAGTATCTAATAGAAGAAGATTCAATTAAGTCCAATTACTCCATAGCACACTCCTCACAACGCAAGTAAAATACCAAAAAATTTGCGCTTCGGGCTCTGTAGTCTCTTTTTTTAAAATCATAAGTACATATATTTTTGGAAAAAAATCTCCGAAAATTAAAATGTGACTTCAAATTTACCTCAGACACTCCGCAAAATATCATAGTTTTTAAGAAATCAACAAAACACCCCAGTGAAATAGTACGAATACGTTGTCTAGGTATAGATAAGAAAATTTCAGCTTTTTGTTGATGTTTAAAACTGCTACATAATATCTTAATATATATAAATCTCCTGTCACGATGTTTGTCCGCGATGGACTCCTAAACTACTCAACCGATTTCAATAAAGCTTGTACACCGTTTGCAGTTTTACCCAACTTGAAAGAAAGGATAGTTTTAATTCCGATTATTTGTCTTTATAAGACAATATCCGAGCGAAGCCGGAACGAACCGCTAGTGTTTCTATAAAATTTAAATGTTCTCTAAAGTATTCCATCTATCATTTCAAAATCACGATTATAACGGTCATCATCAACCTATCTTAGACTGCAGGACATTGGCCTCTCCCATGGCTCATCACTCAGCTCTATCCTGAGTTTTACGTCTCCATACATTGCCTGTTGTCTTTCGTATATCGTCACTGCATCTAGTCTCAAGCTGTCCTACTAGGCGTATTATTAAATCTTAGAAACAAAACCATAAACAGTTACTGGAAGGATTCGAACGTTTTTTCTTCTCGTATAATGTTTCGTAGTTTGTGAAGTACCTACTTATTTAGGTTATAGGCACGAATTTAAATGGCTCGGGATCTCATTATAAGTCCGTTCGAGTACGAGGGTCAAACTGAAAGTTCTTAGAAAATCAAAAACTGATTACATTAGCCAGTTATTAGTTTTATTATATCTTTTCAAAATATTGTCCATTCACGTCAATACACCGCTGCATGCGATGGAACCACTGGGAAAAGCACTTTGCCCACTCGTCCTTAGGGATCTCTTCAATGGCATCGCGATACGCAGCCACCGCTTCTTCAGCATTCATAAACCGCTTTCCTTTAAGTTTTTCTTTAATTTTTGAAAATAAATAAAAATCACAAGGCGCGAGGTCGGGGCTATACGGCGGGTGACCCAGCAATTCAACGTTTGATGTCGCCAAATAGTCGATCGTTCGCTTGGCGGTGTGCGATGAGGCGTTGTCGTGGTGAAGGAGGATCCTACTGCGAGGTCGTTTCTCTCGAACTTTTTCCAAGACAAGTGGCAAACAATTGGTAGTGTACCATTCTGCAGAAACTGTTTTTTGATCCTCTAACACAATTGTTGCGAAATGACCTATCCTTCCAAAGAACGAGGCCACCATTTTTCCCCGCACTTCGATCTCTTCACTTTAGTTGGCAACTCCTCGAAAGGAAACACCCACTGAGCAGATTGTCTTTTGGTTTCAGGATCATAACAGTAAATCCAGCTTTCGTCACCTGTTAGTATGTCGAACACAGCATTTGAGTCACCTCCGTTAAATCTTTCAATCATTTTACGGCACCAATCCACACGATGGAGTTTTGAGCCTCAGTCAAATTATGAGGTATCCACCGGGCGCAAAGCTTCCTGACCGCTAAATGTTCGTGTAGGATTTTGTGCACTTGACTCATACCGATGCCTAAGCTTGTCCGAATCTGCTGATAGGTCACTCTTTTGTCAGTCTGTATCATACGCCGCACAACACAGATGTTATCTTCAGTCGTCGCCGTAGAAGGCCGTCCCTCACGTAAATCATCAGTGAGATTAGTGCGACCACGTTTAAACTCATTAAACCAGTTGTAAACAGTCGCACGAGATGGGGCTTCATCGTGAAAGGCCAATCGTAGTCTATCATAACTTTCTTGTTGACTTAAATGACATCGAAAGTCATAAAAAATCATTGCACGAAAATTTTCTCGTGTTAAATTCATGTTGACGTGACACAGACAATTTTCAATTTGCCGCCAAATCGTAAAACAAATGACAAATTAATGAAGTATATACTCAGTAATATTGGCAAAGAGTTCTATTTTCAAATTATAGAATTATTTTTTTATTATATTGTTTATAAGTGGCCAGTTCTAAGAACTTTCAGTTTGACCCTCGTATTCCAGCTTAGGCAGAAATTCGATGATATTGAATATGAGGTATATTGCGAGTATATATCACACTAATATTATAGGTGAAATATTGTGAGGGTGTATGTGTGTGTGTGTATATTTTTAAAGGTTTAATGGATTTTAATGAAATTTCCAGAGATATTACAAAGCGCACAGATAAATCAGCTCGTCTTGACACTATAAACAATAAATAATCACATAAGATACTGTTTGTAATGTTAACGCAAGTGGTTCTCATAGGATACTTAGTGAAATCATTAATTTTTCATAACAACATTATTTTAATTCTGTTTAATACTTCAATAATATATGTGTATTAGGATTTTAGTTCTTAAATTTACGGTATGGATGTATTCGCGCAATCAATGCGATTTCTAGAATATAATTTATAAATTTATGTACCAAATTCATCCAGATGTGTGATTTTTTTGTCTAACCAAATACTACTGGTACCAATATAAATGACAGTAAATTCCAGTTCCCGCTTAGATGCATACAGGCTGTAAAATATGTTCCGATAGGATCTGATTTTGTTAGTGAATCAGCATTCGGGCCTCTTAAAGTGATAAAAGGTAACCTCGGAGCCTCCACCACTCCAATTAAGGCTGCGGCGAGGTGCACTCGATGGCCCTACAGCCTCGAGGGCGGTCAGCGAAATGCGCAGCCTTGAAGAGAATGGATGCATTGACTAGGAAACTGTTACGATAATTTAGATTTTATTTTTGATAAATTAAGAAACGGTATTTTTTCCTATAGCAAATAATTTAACAATTCCGGACAAGTTGACCACAATTGTTGATTTAATTTTAAAATGGTGTCTTGTCAACTCGTCTGATAAATATCATGCTGCATATGTAGTATCCACCACCTTGAAAAGTTGATGTAACGTCACTATGACTCCTCATAGTATTATCACAATTTGACCCACCATCTTTTAGAAAGTGTTTTGCGCTATGCATAGATTTAGACTACAGACGTGCCTTCCCAAACTTCAAGGCGCACGGAATTATGTCATCGTTGGGATGAGTCGAGTCGTGTTTTTCGAAGTCATGTGTCATTCACTAACCTGTATTGGCCCAAAGTGGTGCATCATGCCCTTGACTCTATCCTTGTGAGAAAAACTCCGAGTCCCACACGATGGGAACATTTTTAGTGGGCTGTTTACGAACTCATATTTATAATATAAAAGACCTAATCGCTATCTAAATTATTATTCATGGATTCAGTTATTTTCTTGATTTCCAAGTTTAACACTACATTTATTAAATCCAGGCTATATAATAACTACGTTTCATGGTTGATGTTCCAAAAACACGAACGAAGAGATTTTACTCCACCATTGTGATAAAAACGTCTAGGTTGTGGAATGCGTTTCCTGAGTGGGTTTTCCCCGATAGTTACAATCTTGGTGTCTTCAAATCAAGAGTGAATTGATTTCTTCTAGGTAAGCACGCTCCATTGTAGACCGCATCATCGCTTAACATCAGGCGAGATGGTGGTGAAGTGCGAATCTATTATATAGTTAAAAAAACGCCCTAAATATCAACTTAACCCGTTCAAATAAAATTCCAACGTGATTGAGCAAACATCTAATCTTTCGAAGTTATAAAATTTGTGGAATAAACATTCTAAGAAAACTTAAAAACTAGACAGCAGCCGACAGCGGGTCAGGGCCCAAGCTATAGGGCTGCAGACTTAGGAACCTCCTGATGACGTGGTACCAACAACTGCCTTTTGCATCTGAACCTTGAGCTAACAATCTATTATTATTCTACTTGATGTACTTCAAAACCTCTTCAGATTTAAATAGGCAATTTTTAAAAAAAAATTTCATATTTCATATAGTACATAAATATGTTTATTTACTATAGTATATAACACATAAATTAATCGAGTTAACTATCAGAATTTTACAGATTAAAGATTTAATATTGGATAAGTTTTTTTTTCTGATGTATTTTTATTTATTTCCAGAGATTTTGGTTTACGATTTTGCATTTGATAGCAGTCTACAGTTTTTATTCTAGAAATTAAATTAAAACAGAAAAGTCTGAATAGTCTTAAGCCCGGTAAAAGTAATACCAGTTCCCAGAGTTATTTAATCCAACCAACTTTAACAAAAGCTCCTAAAATTTGTAATTGCTACAAAAACTAAGAACAAGATATCTGGCGAAGTTTCCACTCGGACGGCCGCTAACAAAGACAGTGTAAATAAAGCCAAGACTCGGTCCCTCCGTCTAAATCAACGAGCTGTCGAGCGTCTCGAGACAAACTAACTTCCCGATGGATTGATCCTATAGGATGACGCGCCACTGTTTCTCAAGCTGTGGACCATAAGTACATTTTATTAGTTTTAAAAACTAGCAGTACCCCGCAGTTTTACCCCCATGTTTACTGTTGCCATTAGTTTTCCGAAATAAAAAGTAGCATATGTGCTATTCTGGATTATAGTCTGTGTAAAAAATTTATAAAAAAAATAACCAGATCTGTTAAGTCATTTCGACGTCATTGAACGACAAACATCCAAACTTTCGCATTTGTAATAATTAATGTATAAATATTCAGTTGGGTTACTGGATATTAATCGTGAAGTGAGTGGTTAATATTTTTTAGAGTTAAATTTCTATGTATATTCATGAAAGTGGTGCCTGAAGCTGGAACACAATACTGGGATTCACTGCACCCTTTAACCACGCCAAATATTCCGTTATATAAAATATTAGTAAAGGGAGCACAGATATAGCTTACAACAATTTCTTATGTACATGACAGGTTAATGGTTTGCACATAAATTACTGCAGTAAATGTCTGAATTGGGCTGGTAATTATTTGTGTGCCTGTTTATAGCTCCGTGGATTCCATACAAATGGATCCATTTTAATGTAATTTTATTCGTATAAAAGCCAATGTGTCGAGTTAGCTCTCCGCTGTAATTGTATGGGAGTTTATTTATTTTCAAAAATCAATTCTTGTTTGTTAGTGACATAGTGTTAAAGTTTTGCCAGACAAGTAACATAATATGTGCTAATGACGAATTAATTGAATGCTTATTTTTATATTAGTAAATCAAATAAAATACCTACATTTTTCCATGCATCTGTGTCTGTATTTGAAGTATTAAAACATTTGTAAATGACATTACTTTATATTGCTATTGTTTTTACTATTTTTATGAAGAATTTATTTTTTACTGATGATCATCATATACGTTTTTCGTGAAGTTATAGTGGTACATTGTAAAATCTTAAATTGTATAATAGTACGGTTGTAGGTGTTGGTAACTGTAGTTTAATAAAAACAGTTCAATATTATATGCTTTCCATAAATGCAGTTTTTTCGTCAATTCACGTAAAAAGAGAAAAGCTAACTAGAGTACAAAATAAATGTTTTTCAGAGAGATGAGATAAATGACAAATGTTGTTCCCAAGACAGAGTCTGTAAAGTGTTATATCACAACAATAACAGAAGCAAATAAAAAGCAAATTATTAATCCCTAATATAAATTCCGTGAAGTTCCAAACGTCATCTCAATTAATAATCACGATAACAATCGTTTCGTAATCTCACGAGAAGTAGGTCAGCGGGCGTAGACGAAAAAGTTTGAGCACCCCAGATAAAACTTAAGCGGATTCTGCTGATAAAGCGGCCAATCTCCAGGGATTAGTTGAAAGGTAATAAATTAGTTCGAGGCACGACTTGTTTTGTTTATTTTTGGTCCTACCAGTACCTGCTCGTTTTAGGATTTAGATACTAACCGCTGTAGTCAAACACTTACAAAAGTTTTCGCGTACCTTTCACGTAAATATTGAAAAAATATTTAAATGTTTTGGATAAGCCCAATTAAATGGTCATTGGTTTTCTGGACGATTGTCATATCAAATAAATCGATCTTAAGACCACTTTCTTAATTTTAGTATGACTGTAAATATTTTTTGGTACAATAAGGATCCATTTGCTTGATGGTAAGCGGTAGCCTTCGAATACTAGCATCTGCAACAATAGAGATGCTGACAACGGTTTACCCAGCCTGGAGTGGTGCGTAGCCTTTTGTACACTTTTCCTAGTTGAAATGCGAAAAACTTTTGGAGTAAGATAATTCTGTACCCTATAAGTCTGCGGTAGAAATAATGATCTAAAAAGTGGACGGTTTAGCAAGACCTAAGCATAAGGGTTTTGGTGGTTTCGGGCTGTGCATTAATGAAATTCCGAACCTAGAAGCTGTAATGTATATAGATACACAAGTTTTTATTTAGCTTTTTTGCCAAGTGGCAGGAAGAAAAAGTTTCCTGCTTTATTTTGCAAGAACAATATTACGACTACTATGTTTAATGAAGATTAAGATTTAAGCAATATAAATATGTGATTATGATGTGTAATATCGTGGTAATATTAAATATACAAAATAATGAATGTTAAGATGTATCTTGCTCAATTATGTCGGAACGCCTGAATGGATTGGGTTAAAGTTTCGAAAGCAGACAAATATAGGATATATTATACCTCTATATAGGAATAACGCATCTAATTTTCATCACGGGAAAATCACAGGAACAATACCTACGCGGGTAAAGCCACAGGACACTAGTATTGTTTTAAATGTAAAAGTTTTTATATATGTTGCTCAATCACGTCGTAGTAATGAATTAGTATGAAATTTGAAACGCAGATTAAGAGTAATCATTATCGCAAAGTGGAAAACTGACATTTTTTTTTCATATATCCCTTTGGATAGTGCGCTTCGGAGTTGCACTACCTGATTCTATCTTATTCATTCTTTATTAGGATTTGCAGAAGAACTTGTAGGTTTTATTTTAATTTTTGTACAGTGGTTTACTTAGTTTATACGTAAAGTGAAAATATTCAACAATCGTATTAGATGGAAATTTTCATACAACACAAAATTAAGCTAAGCTTATGCTATGTGAAAATATTAAACTTGTATGGTTTTTACACAGATTTCTAAAACAAAAGGCAGATGGAACGTGTGGAACACAGACCCTTAGGTCCAGAAAGCAAATATCAAACGCCAAAGCAAATACAAACTCCAGTCAGTACGAAACTGACTTCCGTCTCGTACGGGAGTCCCGTGTGATTTTAAGTTTTGTACAAGATTTGCCGTCTTGTGGCTTCAAACATTGCAAACATTGTTCCCAAAAATAAGAAAAGGAAAGAAAAATATCATTTCATAGGAAAGTCTGAATATTTTTACTGCTTTTTGTATAATTTAGGCGATTTCATTTCGATTGATGAATAGAAACACAACACCTCAACGAAAATTGGTTAGTGTTCCTGTACTAAACTGAAATTATTTTCCCTAAAGTTAAGGTAAAATTTAGATTATGATTTTTTTGAAGACTCGTAGACCAAATTATTTATGTACTTAAGTAGATTGTATTATTCTATTTTAAACCCTATTTTTATAATCGTATTTTTTTAATTTAATGTCAATCGATGCCTAGCACAAATCCACGTCATTACTAGTGTTTATAAAAATACTAATAGTGTTGATGAAAACTATAGTTATGAAGCAAGTTTTAATTCTTGTAAGTAGGTATAGTGGAGCTTAAAAAAGTAGGCGAGTTCTTTTGAGATATCTAATGGTTTTAATCAACCTCATGTTATCTGGTCGAGTCAGTAGTGACATTGTCGAAGTTTTGTACGGTGCTAATTTGTGCTAATTTGTACCCAAAAAAGATGTTGGGACCAGGCCAATCGCTGTTGGCACCACATATACTGGCCTTGCTGCCAAGGTGGGTTGTAGGTATAAAGCGTTGCACTTTCGAGCTCCCTGTCCCACAAACTTGATTTTGGTTCTCTGAGTGGACGTGAGGCTGCTGTTCATTCTGTCCTGACTTTCTTTGTCCAAAATTGGGGAGAGGGCTGTTAAATGTGTACGTCAAAAACGCTTTAATTTGGTTGATCGTGGAGCCCCGTTGTCCGAAGTGAAGAATAAAATTCTTGACTTCTACAATTTTCTTTGGCAATGTTATGGCAGACCCACAAAATTATCAAAACAATCCTATGCTATCTTCCGTTGGCTATCAACTTGGTGAATCTTCGGCCATGCGACCCTCGCCCTGGCCATTCGCTCTATCATTTAACGTCTCTAGTCCAATGTAAACGTTAGGTATTTGGACGACGTAACTTTGGGTGGCGATTTGAATAATGTTCAACTGATTTACATAAACTCTTAGACGTTTTTCGATGATTGTATCAACATTTTTGAAAAGGTGAACTTTTCGTTTGCGACACGCGTCCAGACAAAGATTGGATAATAAACAAATTGAATGATCTGGCCCCCCAACATCAAATCAGTTGACAAAAATTGTCTGCACCTCCTGTGTTCACCGATATTAAATGAGTAGGTAGTTGCCACCTTTTGTCAAGCATAATATTCAAAATTTCACAAGAAGCTCCGATAGAATACTCAAAATAAACATACACATGACTTTTACTATTATTCGGCGTTGTCTTTTTATTCCGAATTTTCTGTACGAATTTTCGAATTCTTAGTTGCATGCTAAATCAAAATTCTTAACTTCATAGGATGGAAATAGTAATAACAAGAAATCCTTGCATAATATTTAATCGGTGTAATAATAAATTATTTCAACATTATAATATATGTGTTTATTATACGCGAAGATTTCCCGAAGCTAAGACAACAATAGTGGGATTTTTTTCTTAAGACTGGGAACATTACACGCACACCAACGTGAGTAATTTGACAACGTCGGTGAGAGCTGTCACGCATACATAACTAATTACTGGCCTCACAGTGTCGTTCACGAAGGTTTCATCTGTTTAGAAATCTGTGGGTTTTTAAAACATACAACGTGGAAATTTCGTAAAAGGTTTTTTATTCACTTTAGTCGTTATTTTTAGTTTCCAACTTCTTTAAGTATATAGTTTGCGTTGTTCGAGGGTGAAGATTGTGTTGATAGATCTTCGAGATTTGTGTGTCAAGGTCTCGCGAAGTTCCGATAGCCATCTGGCGACCTGCCATCGAGCATTTTTATAATCCCAAAGTTAACGAATATTCCGCTTGGAACATTTGTTAACTTTGGGGTTTTTTTAGGTAATAGAAGTCTGCAGAACAGTCTACTTCATGTCTCCACTGTTGGGCTTTGGAGACTTCTTTGACAAGAAACAAGAAAATACTATTGTTGTAAATGTCAAAGGTTGTTGTTTCTTCACAGACAATGTCGGAAAGGTTGAACTGATTGTGTTTGAATGTTGAACACAGTTAGATTATGGTCTGGAAACCATGTCAGCTATTTTTATTACAAGAAAATAACGGGAACAAAAACTACGCGGTGCTACGAAGTCCTGCTTGGTCCACATAAACATTGGTACTGGTAAAACTTTTTGGGTCCTCCATCTAGGAAAGTGCCAAACATTTATCAGTTATTATACCGTCACGCCATGTGCAAATAAGTGTTAGATTTAGGTAAACAATATGTATTCACATGCTGGTATTGAACAGTGGCTCTTTATCTTATAATGTTATTAAGCATATAATGTCATTTTGGGATAAAAATGAAAGGAGAGACTGGCAATACAAAACTGATAAAAACTGGCAACACCATATAGATAGATAGATAAACTCTTTATTGCACTTAGTTAGAACATAAACAACAAAAAAAAATATACAAAACTTAAAAAACAAAGTAGCAATTGGCGACCTTATCGCTAAGAGCGATCTCTTCCAGGCAACCGCAGGATGGAAAAGGGGAATTGAAAAATTAATAAGACGGGGAAGTACAAATAATGAGTGGAAGAAACATATAGTTCTATAATTTTAAAAGTGAACAATAATAATAATATAAATAACCTACAATACTTTAAAAAATATATTAGATAAACCTACAAATTAATAACTGTACATTCTAATACATATATACGAATATATGTATATACTAATACATAAACAATATCATTTTTACAAATGGAGATAAATATAAATTATAAACGATTTAAATAAGAGTGACGACTTTTAAAAAAATGATCATATAGACAAATAGATCTGATTCACCAATTTTTTAAAAACAGCAAGCGATGGTGCTTCTCTTGTAGATACAGGTAAAGCGTTCCATAGTTCAGCAGCTCGAAAAGCAAAAGAGTTGCCGTAGAAATTTTCGCGGCGTGCTGAAGGCATTTGGAGTACCAAATTGTTTTTAGATCGGAGAGGTAAAGAGTGAGCATCGCTCCAGAAATTAAATACATCCTTCAAATAACGTGGTGATGAGGGGTTAAATAATACATTATAGAGTAGAGACAAAGTATGAGCATTCCGACGAAGGCGAATAGGGAGCCACTTGAGCTGCATACGAAACTGAGATACGTGATCATATTTGCGCAAGCCAAATATAAATCTTATGCAATAATTTTGGAGCCGCTCAAGTTTATTTAGCTGGTCTTCATTAAGGTCGAGATAGCAGATATCTGCGTAGTCTAAGATGGGAAGAAGAAGAGAACCAGCATGTCAGATTCAGATTTTGGGGGGAAGGCAGAAAAGGCGGTTGGTTAAGAATTGGTTATAAAACTTAGAACGCGGCCCTTTTGTTAGTACAGTGATTTTGTGGATTTGTGCTTGAAAATATAAAAAGTTAAATACGCCCACGGTGTTTGATTTGATAGACCACTTCTGATCTTATATAAGTATTAATAACTTTCAAACGAAAAAGCAATGTTTTCAGAAAAAAAAGCATTGCATAGAGATAAATCAACTTATGTATCAGGAAGACAAGTGCAGTGCAGTGCCAGGCATTGATTTGGATTCTGTTATGTTGAAATTACTGCCTAGCACTGTGATGCTATGGTCTGGCGTATTGTTCACCATAAGATACATGTTATGGTTCTCGACACTTTACTATAAATATATTGTTACGGGATGTGGGTGCTGGGATTGGAAGAAAACCATTGTATAAACAATTTGTTATTGCATTTCACGCGCACTCCAGTACACACGCTCAAGCACGGACGCGCCAGTGACGGGTATACGACTATTTTGGACCCGTTACCACCACAGTTCTCTAGTCTAGTTTCACTGGTGCTTCATTTCACTCCTGCCTTACTTTTCTTAGAGCACTTGAAATCAAACTGGCGTGAAAAGCGATCCGAGTCGCTTATGTATATCCTCAATTTTGATTGTGTTATTTTACAAATTAATTGTTTCGAACTAGGCTTGTTCCAAATATGAATCTATCGATAATATTTTCTTTCTCGATTCTTTTAATCAGACACGAAGTACTCGGTCGGAGCTTTTGAGGATGTATTCTCCGAATACCGAGTAGCAGGCTTTCTTTCTGTTTTCTATGAAATAATTTAACATCAAACAGCACAAATATTTCCTGCACCCAAGTTTGGACACGGTGTCGAACAACCGCCAATCCGGTGTTCTTCCGTCGCGCTATTTGTCATTTACATAAACTGACGAAAAACTTCGACACGTTATGAAAATGACATGACACTAAAGATACTTATGTACGATGTACATCACTCTCCTTACAATACATATGAATAAATCATACTAGGAGTGCTCTACGGTTTTCCTCACGTAGTTTCCGTTCCTGTTATTTTCCCGGGTCAAAAAGCTTACGTGTTTTTCCAGATTATATTAATCTAGTTACTCATGTATCAAATTTCAGCCCAGTCCGTTCAAACGTTATGTGATTGAGGAAAAAACATCCAAATATACAAACATTGACATTTGTAGGTAGATAAAAAGTCTTTATTGTGACACAAACATATTCAAAGTATTACAGAGAAACACTTATGAACTAGCACCACAAATGGCGGTCTTATTGCTGAGAGCAATCTCTTCCAGGCAACCAGCTTCCATCTCTATATATAAAAATGTTATGTTGGTTTGTGTACGCTTCAAAAATTCAAAAAGTTCTGCACTGATCGAGCTGAAATTTTACAATGATATATAATCTGCATCAAGGATTGTTTTTTATCTATTTTTTGCATCACAATGTGCCACAGCGAAGCGTGGCGGGGTACAGCTTGTTTATAATTTTAATAGAATTTTGATATTAATTATACTTGTAAATTTGTATCTTTGACATCGTAATAATAAAATCACTTACCTATTATTAGAGTCGACTGGCTAATAAAACGCTGTACGGCAAAGGAACGGAGATAGTAAACCTTTGAACCCAGGAATTTCATTTTCCTTGACCTTTGAAGTACATAGTTAAAATAATAGCACTTTGAAACAGTTTCTAGAACAATTAATTAAGTTAATTATTAAGTCTTGTAAAGCGCTAAGTAGCAATATAGTTTCGGATAATCCTTTTAGGAGACAGTAAAGCGATACTGTTTCTCAACTTGCCAATTAGTTTCTCGAATTTGGCGCCGAACTTTGAAGTATTTTGGAAGAAACTTTGGGAATCTCTGAAATTTTAATGGTTTTTACTTTCTTATTAGCGGTGAAAAGTATGTTTAAGAACGTAAAAGGTGAGAAAGTATGTTTGGGGTGTGGAATAAATAGTACGTTTATTTTGTAGCTAACTATGAGAAAATAAAAAAAAAATGTTGTGACAGGATGAGTAGTGAAACAAGAGCCTGATAAAACGTAATGTATGTCACATTACATTTTTAAAAGTTTTATAATTAACATTTCGCTATGCGATTATAATGATTTATCATATAGATATGAGTCAAGTACTTAATATTTATCACAATCGTAATGAGGGCCATTTTGGTATGCCTTCTCCTGTCCTTGCACGGTTGACTGGTAGAGATCGCTCTTAGCGACGCCGGCAATTAAATTCCTAAGATATAACTTTTTCTGTTTAATATTATTGAATACATATTTTTTTGTTTTAATAAAGAATTATTGTATTGTAATGAGCAATGTCGCTTTATACAATTTTATACTAACTTGTTTGAAGTCGTTGAGCCTAAGTATGTAGAATGTGTGACTCGTAATCGCAAAGACGCCGATTCAAGTCCCGCCTGCACATCTGAGTATTTTTCGAAATGTAGATGTACAACTTTGTCGTCACAACTAGCTTAGCGGTGAAGGAAAATATCGCGAAGAAATGGACATGTTTACTGGACGAGCGTGGTGGATTGACTTTGACTTTCACCTTGTTCTAAGTTCTTAAGAACACTTAGCATAAGCATAGACAGCCCACTAAATGTTCCCACTGCGGGGACTCGGAGCATTCTCTCACTAGGAGAGTGTCAAGGCCATAATCCACCACGCTGGCCCTGTGCAGGTTGGTGGATGAGTCATGACTATGAAAGATTCTAGGTACATGTTGGTTTCCTCACGATGTTTTCCTTCACCGTTTCAAGTTAACGGCATTACGCACTTCGAAAAAACAGCGGTGCGCGTGATTTTGAACCGGGCTCTCCGGGTCGGCAGTCGCCGTTCTCCCGACTAGGCCAGCCGTAACTTATGGACTGCTATTTTTGTGAAACAGCAGTTCGTTTCATCAAACAACAGTCTAAGGCAAGGAAGTAGCAGGTAAATACTGGAAGCAAAGTGCTAGAGATATAATTTTTCCTTATGAAATACTCTTATCAGGCACGGTTATCGTCGAGTAAACCAGACCGGCATTATGAGGGTGCAAGAGGAAAATACACCGAGCTTCAAGGAAAATGTGTGAGGGATGCGCATTTCATTCAACCTGGGAAAACTGCCATGCTCAGAGTATTTAGGTCATCACATATTTCATTGAAAAATTTAGAGCTTGCTCTACCAGTGTTTGGGTGGGGTTTCTGTTACGTTAGTGACTCTACTACAAAGTTTAAAAAAGTTTCTTTATGTAATTTTACATGTATGTAAGAAGTTTTATCCTTCTTCTAAAAAATGAATAATTAATGAATAATAAATAAAGCTGAAGAGTTTGTTTGTTTGTTTGAACGCTAGGATCTCGGGAAGTACTGGTCCGGATTGAAAGGTTCTTTTTCTATTGGATAGTCCATTTATCGAGGAAGGCTAAAAAATAACGCTACTAATAATAGAAGCGGAGCATGAATCAAGAATGTAACCAAATCGAGAAAAAATATTCCATTTTGAGAGTTTTTGTACGTTTCGTGCTTTGACATGACACATGACAGCATGTGTCTAAGAATATAAAACCTTTGCTAATCAATTTTTTTTTCTAAATCTGTGTTGGTACAACCAATTTCCGACAGGTGGCGTAGCAGGTAGCTGTAGAGGTGTTTTGTTTGAAAGCGATATTCTCAGGAATGACTGAACCGATTTCAGTCATTCTTTCACCGTTGTATATGTACGGGATCCTGATGAGTGCTATATAATGTACCACGGGCAACGCCGGGGCGGACATCTGGTAATTAATAATCCTCCTAGCTACTAGTTAGAGCTAGCCCAAAGTTGGCTAGGGAGTAGAAGAAACCAAAACCAATAGCCATAGTTCCCTTTAAAAATCTTCAATGTGTGAATTTAGATGTCGATATGCGTGAACATCGCAATTTTTTTAAATAAAGAGTAACGTCACGAACTAGACATGTGCCTCATAGCAGACTGTAATTTCTCTTGAAACATTAAATTTACCCTGAAGAGACAATCGTCAGCTAACGTACATACATAACATACACTACACGTTTTTTGGCTGTCGGTGTCCACGTAGGCACATCATTGAACATTCACTATCATTTTTTAGCTTTTACATTATTAACATAATATTATTAACCTGCAGTTAGATGTAATGTTTATTAATTATTTGCTAACTTCAGGGTATCTATCAGTTTTTCGTAACAGTCAATGTGCGGATAGTAAAATATGACTATCATCATTTTTTGGGTTCCGTAAAACATAAAAATGGAACTTTTATAGATTCTTCATGTCTGTCTGTCTGTGTAACTGTTTGTTTGTCTGCCTGCCGTCCTTATGTCAGATCCACTTTTTGCCGAAATTATGAGAACTACATAATCTATTAAAAATTGGTAAGTCGATGTATTCTGTGAACCGCATTAAGATTTTTACAAAAAAATACAAACAAGCAATGAATTTTGAGGGTGACCCATACTTATTACTGAAACTCAAAAAAAAAAAAAAAAATCATCAATACTATTGGGATGTGGGATGTCTATGGATAGGTCTTCAAAAATGAAGTTGAGCTCAAACCAATTTTAATATTAGAAATATCATTTTTTCTACACTGAATAATTTCCGCGAGAGACACTTCCAAAATGGTAAAATATGTCCCTCCCTGTAACTTCTAAAATAAGAGAATGATAAAACAAAAATAGATATGATGTACATTACCTATAAACTAATATCATAAACTTCTAACGAAAATTGGTTTGAACTTGATCTAGTAAGTAGTTTTTTGTAGTACGTCATAAATTCATAGTAAAATAAATAATAATAAATAAATATTGGTGGACAATTCACACACAACACCATCTGACTCTAAACTAAGCAACGCTTGTGTGATAGTGAATTTATTACTTATTAAAACATCGATCAAAGTTACACCAAACTACAGAAACTTATGTTACTTGCTGCTACGGAACCCTTCATGCGCGAGTTCGACTCGCACTTGGCCTCTTTTATTCCTTAACGCGCCTAAGTAAAACTTCAGTAACCAAATTTTCTTCGAACGAACAAAAACCGACTTTAGTTCAAAGTTAAAAACCCATACTCGACAAAAATTTATAACTTACACGATATCTACGAGTACAATAACGTCATCCAGATAAAGATGAGCACATTTTAGTTTTTGTTGATATTTCAAATCCGCTATACTTATTTCGTTTGTATAGCTCTATACTTCTGAATCTGAACCATGATCTACCAAACAAAAGAAGATGTTCACAATTGGCGGAGCTATTGAGTAATATCTATCCAAATAAAACCTCCTTTTTTGAAGTCGATTAAAAACATTGTAATACGATAGCTGTAGATGCAAGACGTTGGCGTAATTGTACTCATCAAACATATCACACTAACAAAACGCAACGGGATAGAAGCCAGAAATTAATAGACGATGAATCAGATGACATATATGATACAACCGATTAAAAGTTAAAAATGAAAAATGAAGAAGAAGACTTTATCAGCTGACTATTATTATCATTGTATAAATTCAGACCAATGGAAACTGCGTTGCCAGACATATTGCATGCCTCTAGAAGAAGAGGCCAGTTTGTATGGGTCAATTATTTAAATGTTTTGTATCATCTTATCTTACCTGCAAACAGCAATAAAGATTTTTGTATTTTGTATTTGCTGTTATGTATATTTTACGTTTAAATGTTTCCTTAGATTCCGTAAACCTATTGAGTGGGGTTAATCTGGCAGTGAGGGCTTAGTACGCTCATTGCCGAGTAGGATTACACGACGTGGGCGTACACAGCGTTGCGGGGACACTAAATTAATGTGTACTTCGAAGTCTATACGACCTGTAGTATTAAGGAAATTAAATAAATGAGGACTGGGAACAAACGCTTAGCAAAATTGCGTGTTCGCTATTGTTCTGCTTTTAGCTATCTGGCTCTGATAATACAAGCTTTGCTTTGTTTGTAGACAGCGTCGTGTGAGAAGTGTTCATGAATCATTATTTTAGTATCTATCTATCTTATCTTTCTGTTTCTGTTATAGCACTTATTTATTTGGTAATTATGGCTCGTTTTCTTTCTCTAAAGGCTCAAATTAACAAGAACAAAAATAAAAATTTTGATTAACCGCCGACTACCTGCGATTTGTTATCTGTACAACATTCTACTAGTCAAGCCCTTTCATTTGATACCCATATTAAGGGAATGTGAAAAAAGAAAAGTATTTCGCCATTTTGTGGTAGCGGCCATCTTGAATTTGAAATGTGTCATAGTGCAAAGTATTCTACTAGTCAAGCCTTTTCGTTTGATACCCAAATTGAGGTAGTAGTGAAAAAAATATATAATTCGCCATTTTGTGGTGGCGGCCATCTTGGATTTGTAATTTGTTATAGCGTATAGTATTTTACTAGTCAAGCCCTTTCATTTGATACCCATATTGAGGTTGGTTGTAAAGAAATATTTTGTCCGGCATTTTATGGAGGCGGCCTTTTGGATCTTGAATCGACATTAACCAAACATAGCTAAGAACATCCGCACGGGTATTAACCTTTAAATAAAAAACCGCATTGAAATCGGTCCATCCGTTTGAGCTCTACGGTGCCACAGACAAACACACACACAGACAGACAGACAACAGACATCGACGTCAAACTTATAACACTCCTTTTTTTGGTCGGGGGTTAAAAAAAGCTTTCTCTAAATTTAAAAATATTTTTGAAATCTTGGATGGCGTCCAAAACACAGGCTTAGCCCAGCTTGGAGCCCGCTTATACCTCGATTTTGTACAAGTTATTTAACTTAATTGGTACTTATGTATACATCACTAGCAATTTTACTCACGTTCTTATCTGACATTTTTCGCAATTTAAAGCAGCCTTTGTTTATGTGCTATTTCAGACTGTACTGTATTCTAAATTTCAACCCAATCCATTCCGTTTCAATGTTATTGAGAAACAAACATCCAAATGTTTGACATTTATAATATTTATTGTCTCATAAAATTTTGTGCTGTATTATATAGAACTAGCAACCCGACAGGCTTGGTAATACAAATGCAAATCCAAATGATTTTTAAATCTCTATCTATTAAAAAAACCGCATCAAAATCAACCAAAGCATCCATAGGGACAGAGAGAGAGCGAGAAGCGACTTTATTTTATACTATGTAGTGATAAATTTACACACGACTTAAACAGGATCCAAATCATTATTTAATTACCTACCTCCTCCGTTTTAGTCATGTAAAAATGGCCGTGGTCACGAAATTCAGTTTTCGCTATTTAAACATCTGTGATGTTTTCAATATGAGTTCCATTTTATTTATTTGAAGGAATTTGTCGCTAAGCGACCATATCGCCCTACCTTGAATAGTTCCCTTAAAGGAGTTTCATAGTAGATTGCATCTCTCACGGGACTGTGCAAAGTTTGGGAATTTCTACAAATTATATTTGCCACAATTTAACCATTGGGTAGGTATATTGGTATTTTTATTTACACTAATTTATTAATTAACTACACTTTTGGACATGCATGAATAGAGCATTCAAATTGTATGGACATACTTAAAGTAAACTCATAGTAGTCTTTTTCTCTATACATAAGATTAAGCTACAATATGAGCTAAACTACAAAATGTAGTTTACTTTTTACAAACACGTAATTCCAGAAAGCAGACATGTACCAAATTAAAGCACTAGTTACGTTTAAGTCCAATCTGGCCAAGATTTCTCGTTTGTAGTAAACCAGGGAAAGAGCTCGTAGACAGGAAAGACTAAGAAGTTTAGTGCTTCAACCTTGCCGGGACTTTTCCACTTTAAACTCTTAGAGGCTCGGACGCGGTTAGCGGTGGGTTTGTTGGTCGATCTGGAGTCTGTTTTCGTATAAAAAATATGAGTGTATGTATAAGCTTGTAGTGGTGGGACTCTTTACAGAGAAGGGCAATGCTTGGAAGCATTTTTTATTTTATATGTAATTTAATATGTCAACAAATATATAGCAAATGGGTTACCTAAAAAAATTCATTCCATAATATGATTAAATAACAAATAAAACCTATTTTTTTAAATTTGTCACTCAAACTGATTGAATTTTAGAAAAAACTGTATAACAAAACTTATTATTTTGGCTTTACTCAGTGCTTACGCATTCTCATGCAAATATTTTCAAATAATAAAAAGTTTCAAAAAAACTTTCATCCCTTATTTCACCCCTTTGGAGGTTGAGTTTTGAAAAATACTGTAATACATAATTCATTATTTTGATCATGCTCGATCCGTGCGAAATTTTATGCGAATACGTTTAAGGAATAAAATGTTTTATACAAACTTTCATCCCGTTTTTTTACACCCTTAGGGGTTGAATTTCGTAATGAGATTTCGTAAGCATTGAGTAATAAAGCTAAAATAATAAGTTATGTAATACCGTTTTTTCTAAAACTTAATCAATTCTACTGAAATATTTAAAAAATAATTTTAAATGTTAATTAATCATATTCTGGACTGAATTTTTTTAGGCAACCCATTTGCTATATATTTGTTGACATATTAAATTACATATAAAATACTTTTCATCCAATAAACAGCTTGGTGAAGGTCGTTGTATAGCGGGATCTCCTAGTATTAGTGTAGGCATAAGAAGCGTACTTTATGTTGCCAGTTGCCACTGCTCTCTGTAACTCTCTAAGAGTCAGAACAATAATAATCCACGAAGCTGACCAAATAGTTGGCGGATGACGCATCTTCTCGAAAGATGACTTCTTGAAAGATACCGGTTTACTCAAAAAGTTTCCCTTCACTGATACGACGTTTACTGGACGTTTTTATCTATCTCTATTCGTTCTCAACTACCAAAATAAGCACCACGGTTTTTAATTCAGAGACAAAAAATGTAGCTTCTAGGTTTCGTAATACGTAAGCTAGAAGACAAAGCAGATCGCATCAGCGCGAGCGTTCGCAGAGGCGCGAAAGCGCACATTGGCGTGCTAAATAGTAATCACGGGGTATCGACGACCATGGGATTGAATTCGAGCTCACTACAGCGAAAAATTGTCCGCAGTCCCAGCTGCTATCGTGTTTCCACAGCGCTTGCCGCTCTGCGAGGGAGAGATAACCAGCCGAATTTCCTTTATACCCGCCTGATGGAGGGGACTATGATTTGTAGGCGGTTTTAATGGTGGTTCACGTTGATACCTCAGAGATTGTCGGGTAGTTTGAGGTATCTAAATATTAGAGCTTTTTAAGATGATGCTTTTTAAGGGTGGTAAAAATGTGACACTCGCTATACTGTGTGTTTGGTTGTTTTTAGATGTTTTGTGTATTTGCTTATGACTTCGGTTTACGCGTTGACTGACATGACTGTTGTGTGTTTGCCTATGACTGCGGTTTACGCGTGGAATTCAAAGAATTTACTTGATGATTGTATATTTTAAAATATTGGAGATAAAAAGAAGCTTAAGTGACAGTATTGCAGGCTACACTCAAGTACTTTTTCCTTTTATTTGCTAATTCGACTTGATTGAGCACCGAACATTCAAAAACTCAAATTGAAATTTTCGTGATATTGGTAGATAGTAGAAAGTACCTAATACAATTTAATAAAATGTATTTTGTTTGGTTCATATATTTTGTAGTGAGCTACACTTTTAATACTTATTCAGTTCATGGTTTCGAGTGTAAGCTTAATATATTTAAAAATCTTTACGATGCGATGGTCAAATATTCTAAAACTAATGTATTTCTTTATACTGTCCCTATACAAAGAGTAAATCAAAATGAGCACTTACAAAGTAGCTGAGGCCTGCAGTTCAAGATTTAAAGCCCAATGAAGGATCGAAGTAGGTAAATAAACTCAGCATACTACAACTTTGTAGGTTAAACCACGGACAAAACCAGTGAATTTGATACGTCTACGTCTCTACGTTAAAGTTAAAACCTTTTATCTTCACAATACATTTCACTTTCAATCTCCGAAGATCTCACGTTTCGATCTAAAGTGGAATTCATATCCAATAACAAACTTTAAGTATTTTCTATTTTCACCGAAATACCAATACAAATATTTCATTTAGAATATTTTAGAACAATTTCCATAAAATTCTCTATCGACCGTTAAAAGTGAGCGCAAAAATCTCGGTTCAATATTAAAACACGCCACATAAATTTTAGCACCACTCGAAGTTCCCAATAAACAAGTGTAAACGACAATAAACGCTTTTTTAAATCGACAGTTTTTCAATTTTATAGCTAATGGCCTATAAAAAGCAGAAGAATGCGTATTATGCAGGTTTAAACCAAAATTTATTTTGGAACGTCGCGTCGCGTCGTCCCTTCTCGGTTTTACCCGGGTCGGTTTGTGCCGAACTAAGGTCATATTTAATTGAGATTTACTCTTAAGCCTATGACTATCTGAAGAACAATACTGTTTTAACGGTGAACGACTGATTGATAACACTGCATTGATTGATGACTCAACGCATGATAATTACGCATATACGTAAAAATAAACGGATGATCAAAAAAATATAGTGTCGCTTAGACTTGTCTAAATTAAAGTTATAAGAAGTGGAATTATTACCGAAGTTGTCGTTCACTTTTATAAATTTAATTTAGACAAGTTTAAGCGCCACTAAGCTTTTGTCAAATCTACTGTTTATTTAACTTTACAGCTGGTGGCCAATAACTAAAGAAGAATGCGTATTATACTGGTTCGAAGCAAAATTATGTTTGACTTGTGACATAAGTACATGTAGAACAATCTGAACAATATCATCAAAATGGTGTAAGTAAGACCGATTAATATTTGTGCAGTGGCCATCGATACAATTAAGAGTTCGATGACAGTGGCACTCAAAATTACTTTGCGTGTTACAACTAATTTGTAATCTAACTTCTCGTTTTAATCCTTTCAGTAGTTTTTACGTGACAGAGTAACAAATATACATCCATACATTCTTACAAACTTGCGGGTTAGTAATACTAGTAAAATTGATAAATTGGGGGTCCCTTTTCATAATATATTGTAGAATATTTAGCAAAGGTGTGGACTTTCCCAGACGGACTCTGAAAGAGTCTTACCGCTATGAACTATCTGGAAAAGTGAACGTCACAGCTAGTGAAAGGCTAACAAAAAATATTGATGCTGAGGTTTGCTGGGTTACCTCAAACTTACAAACCTACCTGACACCATTAACGTTCTCTATATAGAGGTAGAATACTAGTAGGATTCCACGATTTCATTCGTGTAGTTCCCGTTACCGTTATTTTCACGGGAGAAAAAGTATTCAGAATCTATCAACTGTGTGTAATTTATCTAGATCTTGTTGTAAATGTTGCTTGAAATATAAACAGACATACAAATATAATATAAATATAGATTGAAAATGTAAGCACAGGTCATCCCCGTGATAATGAACCCGTAAAATCAAAGTCAAATCGTCAATTTTGCTGAGGTCTTATGAATGCTGTGGTTTTAGTCTATTTAATTTATTTTATGAGTCTAGAGGGATTACTGAATGATTTATAGCTGCCTGCTACATATATTACAATTATAGCAAAATTTATAGTCGTTTCATACTCGTAGTATACGTTAAAGTATGAAAACTAACAAGGTTTTAAACATACTTGAAATAATTAATGGGTTACTCGCGTTTGTATAATACGAGCAGACGTAGTGAACTCCCTATACAAGTAAAAGCGCGGCTTCTCTTTTTTTAACCCCCGACCAAAAAAGGGGTGTTATAAGTTTGACGTCGATGTCTGTCTGTCTGTGTGTGTGTCTGTCTGTGGCACCGTAGAGCTCAAACGGATGGGCCGATTTCAATGCGGTTTTTTTTTGATAGTTAATATCCGTGCAGATGTTCTTAGCTATGTTTAGTTAATATCGATTCAAAATGGCCGCCTCCACAAAATGGCGGACAAAATATTTCTTTACAACCTACCTCAATATGGGTATCAAATGAAAGGGCTTAACTAGTAGAATACTTACACTATAAAAAATATCAAATCCAAGATAGCCGCCACTACAAAATGGCGAATGATATTATTTTTTTCACTAATACCTCAATATGGGTATCAAACAAAAGGGCTTGACTAGTAGAATACATTGCACTATAAAAAAAATTCAAATCTAAGATGGCCGCTGCCACAAAATGGCGAAATACATTTCTTTTTTCACAACTCCCTTAATATGGGTATCAAAAGAAAGGGCTTGACTAGTAGAATGTTGTACATAATAACAAATCTAAGGTAGTCGGGGGTTAATCGAAATTTTTAATTTTGTTCTTGTTTTCAAGTTCCTTTTTATTGAGAAAATCTATTATCTACTGGGAGCCCTTTATCTGTGTCTAAGTATAATCAGTGTTTATACCTAGCAAACCTCGGTCGCCCAGGTACTAATTTACTAAACAGCACTAATTTGCACGATACATTACCTACATTTTTTTAAAATTTTTTTTAGATAAAGAGTGACGAGACAATCAGGACATGTGCCTGATGGTAAACAACATGCCTGACACATAACAGCACAGTGACATGCAGCTATTGGAACATAAAGAGTCTAAATCATTACCTAGCACTGCACTGCGCTCGTCACCCAGAGATCGAAGATCTCATATCTCTAAGCCCTGTCATTTCTCTGGAAACATTGCCCTTCAATCCGGAACACATCCGGTAGAATAACTGGCAAAAGTGTGGTACTTCCCCAGGCGGACTCTGCCAAGAGTCACTACAAAAATATCTACAGATATAATTTATTTATTTAAACATGAAACTTACAGTTATAAAAACAAACACATTACATGTTTGAGCTAATATAGGTAAGGACTTCGGCCCTGAAATTGCCTAATTTGTCAAAGAAAATATCCAAGTCTGGTTTTTGAGTGAGTGTGCCGTTCATAAGTTCAATGAACCGCGGCGTGGACGCGCTGTAGCCGCGCGCGGCCCGCAGCCCCGGCGGCGGCGCCAGCATATTGATAATGTTATGTATATGCTATTACGCATGTTGGTGATATGAACTGACAAGGTTTCACCCATCCAAAAAGCGGCGAATGTCCATGCCCTACTCCGCTGCTCCACCACTGATCTGACGCTACGCCGCCATGTCACCATATCGAGGTCGCGAACCCATAAAATTTTTCTTTTTAAAAAATATGCAACGAGGCTAAGCGCTTGATACACTTTGGTAACTATATTACACCGAATAACGAAAATGTACAATATTAACTTTACGGTCGGGCTTACGGCGGGTTTTATTTTTGGGAATGTATACCCACTAATTTGGTTTTAATGGTGTCTGCTTGAACCAGTCTTAATTTTGAGATAAACCACATTAAAATTAGAGTTCTTTCATATATTATATAAAAAATTGTTAAAATAAAAAGTAAAAAAAGAAGCTTTCACTTTAAAACTGTAGCCAACATTGTAGAGATAAAATCGAGTAGAAACGCGAGTAGCTCCACAAGACGTTAGGAAATGTACTCGTAATATCAACATTTTCCTATTAGATGTACCTACGTCGTACGTAAAGGTATACATTAACGCAGATTGCTTCTCGGAACGTAATCGATGATTATCATGCTAAACAGCCAATCGGAATTCGTAATTGGGATGTTACGGAGCTACGATTTTGGTATCGACAAGTATTCCATATTTAGACTGACTGTTTATTACATAAAATATGTCAACGTTAAATTGTAAATACGAACATACATTCATAAGAATACTTGGTAACAAAAATGAAAAAAATTGCGTACATCTATATATACCACCGCAGATTAGGAAACAATTACTTTATCTGTGCCATTGTATTTGAATGTAATCCCTAAGTGCTATATATACGTGGTGTTACATACAGTAGTACTAGCTGTACCCTGCCACGCTTCACTGTGGTACATATGTGACTGATGCAAAAATGATATAAAAACAATCCTTGATGCGGATTATGTATCATTGTAAAATTTCAGCTCGATCGGAGCAGAACTTTTTGAGTTTTGAAGCGAACACAAACCAACATAACATTTTTATATATAGAGATATATTATGCATAACGAGCGAAGCTGGGGTGGACCGCTAGTAACAAGATAAAATAATGAATAATGTCAAATATTGCTATAAAGCGGTCTCGTGAATTAAATGCAGCAGTAAATCGATAAGCGTAACGAGAAAAAAATCAAACTGTTGTGTCTGTAAAAAAGCTATGTAACCCGATAGCCGTTTCCCGCCAATTTTGAAATCGCATGCGCGCTCCGGTGTATCATACGGATATGAATATGACTTACCTCTAGCGCGGGGCTTGGTTAGCAGCTTCTGCACGATCTCATCGTACGCTCTCTCGTCTGCCACTCCTGAGTCCTTCACCAGCTTCTCCTTCACCGCGATACAGACGCCATTGCGGGCCAGCAGCGCTTCCAACTCTTCAAACGCCTGGAAATTGTACCTGGTATTAATATTACTAGGGTTGAAAATAACTTGTAATGGTATAACTCTTTGCAAAGTCCGCCTACCTATGCCAGTTATTCTACCGCCTAGCAGTAATGTAACAACATCACTGTGTTCCAGTTTGTAGGTCAATGTTTCCAGAGAAATTACAGAGCATAGAGATAAACATCTTTCATATCTGAGTGACGAGTGTAGTGCAGTGCTAGGTAATGATATAGATTATTCATGTTCCGATAGCTGCGTGTCACTGTTCTGATAAGGGCGGGCATGTTGCTGACCTCCAGGCACATGCCCTGCTCGGGTTACATTTAAAACGCTTTTTTTTTTTGCTCGCAACCTATGCGAGATAACTAAGCAAAAAGATAACTTAGCATGACGTTAAAGACACATTGAGAAAAGCAGACGGACCTGAAAATATGGTGCACTTTTTGCTTCCGGATGGGCTCCCATCAGCAGCTACTGTCACTTCGCTACGCACATAGCATAGCCCTTCGCCGCGTTTGGCCTCTTACGCTACGTTAATTCTTCTATGCTTAGCGTATACGTAAATTAATGATAATATTTTTAAAGTTAACGTGTCGTAGACCATGAATACTCTTTGCATATACATATCTATATATGCAAAGTGTATTCATTTAATATATATTCATATTATTTATCAATTAATTTTATGGGTTATTTGTTCATTTTAACACTATGTCAGGCAGCTGTTAAAATTAAGTCTAGTTTTTGGACTAAGTTCATAGCGAGTGAATTTTCCCTTATTTGGTTTTACTAACAAAATTATTAAAAAAAAGGCTTTTGGCTGGTCTGATTTTGACTACTAGTAATATATTCTATTCCTTCAATATACGTAATCAACCTATCAAACAGAAAAAGTTCGTGGAATGAACCGGATTTCTAAATCCGTCACAGTTTCCAAGCCAGTTGGGTTATTTTCAAATTAGCGGGCAATGAAAAAGGTAATTCGTTTCATATTAATTCAGGAATTCAACTAAATAAGTCACAATTAGATTCCAACACGCGACGCCCCACTCACCCTGGGTATTCACAAAAGTTACGAGTTCCACAATTATACAATTTAAAAGCAGTAAAATATGAACACCGAAGACGAGATTCCTCAAAGAAATTCCGCGAAACTTTACCAAAATTGCCGCATAATTTGTAAAATATCACGTAACAAGAATAAGTTACACGAAAATTCGACATTCACGTAATTAAAATTAAACAATGCGACCGAATTTAATGAAAATTAATATTCAAAGCGTGATTTGAATGCGAATAATTAGCTGAGCTGACTACGTCACATTTATTAAACCAATGTAGTTCTAAATGCGACGACATACGGTTCACAGGTGTACGTTGCTGGGTATGCGCATAGTTACTGAAGTTGCTGCGATGACGAATCGGTCGTCCAAATTCGGTCTTAATCCCGTATGGATAGAGTGCATGTGAATTGTGGCGTATTTTAGGCTGGGTTCCACTGAGGCGGAGTGGAGCGGTGCGAAGCGGGGTTGAGCTGAAAAGAGGTGGATGTTTTTCACTGAATCGGAGCGAAGGCAAAGCGGAGCTCCTTTGCCTGTTCGTATCGCGAAATTCGCAAATGAAATGCGCGTGAGTGCGCGACCCGCTCCGCACTGTCCTACCCCGCCCCTCTCCACTCCGCGTCGCTTCTCTCTCGGTACTAGTCTAATCTAGCCTGTTTTCCCGATATTTTAAATAATTCCATCCTTCTCCGCCAATGCTCTTTCCTTTAAAGCGTAGTGGAGAAAAGATGTGGATCTCAAGCCATGTGATTGGTGAATCGCGATACAGCTCGTCTCCGCTCTGCTCCTCTCAGCCTCAGTGGAACCGCAGCCTAATCTAAATGCGTTCGTATTCATGACATCAGCTGCATCAATTTATTTTATCTGCGAGAACTCCCCGCGTATTGGTTTTGACGCGGACTGACCCCTATAATTGCTGGTTTCATCCGACTCATTGAAAATACTGAAATTGGTAATAGCTGTACCGATGGGAGCTTGCGGTGGACGGTCGTTTAATTAACGATAGATCAGCACTGCTAGCCTGTAATTGAAATGATACGAATAATTAAATGTATTTAATTTCATGATGTTTGGGCAAGCTGCCAATGGCAGGTGGCTGGGGTTTGGTAGTGAGCTAAGGTAAGTATGAGTTAAAGCGTCCACACACGAGTCCTAAAATCAGAGGACATGACGTAAAAGTAGATAGATAGATAGATAACTCTTTATTGCACTTATTTAGAAAACAAAATAACAAAATTATTCAAAACTAGCCTACATCTACATCGCAACATAAATCACCAATCATATGGTGCGATGTAGGATATGATTGGTGATTTATGTTGCCATGTAAGCTCCGTCCCACTACTTTTACGTCATTTCCTCTGATTTTAGGACTCTGTGGACGCTTTTACATGCATTATTTGAAACGCTTTGTGGTTTGCCCATCTAGTTTTCGTTTTTGTTCTCTTGATGATAGCTATGCTTTATACAATGGAAGATTGTAACGTTATTGTGTTCCCAATTTTAATCCAAAACAAATATGAGTATCTAAACTTTCATATCCTAATTCTTACTGATAAATTATATATGCTGAAAGTTTGTGCGTAAAAAAAAAACTACTAAAAGGATGTAGATGAAATTTGCTACATACATAATGTAGATAAATTAATTTGGATTTCAGATAAGAAGATTGGGGACAGCGCGGGTGACGCCACGAGCTTGTTTTTTTTTAACCTCAGTTTTTGTAAATTTATTATTAAAATAAAATCCGCTTTTAATAAAACGCTGTATTTCTTCTAACACAAGTATTAAGTACCGGGAACATTAGTATGTAGTAACTCAGTTTTTTCATAAGATACACTATACATACCCCAAGGTGTTGCTAGTTTACCGTACTTTCATCAGATATTTGTTTAACAACTTTTTTTATTTCTAAAAAACGTAGATGAAAATATCAACTTTTATAAAAATACTCGTGTTCACATCCAAAAACTTTCTAAGGCTTACAACAAGAACCGCCGAGACTTTCTCTCCGAATTACGAAGAGCTTTTATTAAATTTCGCATCGTCCTTTTATTAAGTTTTTTTAGCTTCTCAACACGTTTTGTGACAAAGAAAAAAAAATGTTAACTTTTGACTACTCTTGTTGCTATTATTGGACTGCTATTAATTACAGTTGTATTTGTAAGCTTGGGGAAAATTAGCTTGTTGTTCGGATTATTATCCTGAGATATGGCCTTGAAAATCGAATCTAAAGCCTTTTTCTTCTTTTACTTATAGCATTTAACTTTGTTTTTTTTTTTCTTTTTAGAAATTTGTTTTTACCTGACTGTAAGAAGGGTCTTATTATTCGGGAGTATCTTGTATGTTTAATGTGCATCTAATTTCTTTTTACTTCCGTGTATCTTCCAAAAGTCTAGATGGATTGTCTTTGCAGGAGTATCTCGACTTTTTTGCTTATTAAGTAAGTAAAGAAAACTAAAGATCATAACTTTTTTCCGAAATATTAAATTACTGTTATCAAATCACAATACTTTACCTGTGTAGCTACATACGTTGTATACGTGTTAATTATGTGTTATGTTACCTTAGATAGAGAATATATGTAAACTCTTTAGTTATTACACATATCGGCGAAACGAACCAATTTTGACGTGACAACGTCTTATAAATTGGTTTGCCGGGTGACACTTCAAGAAACTGCGTTACGCTCCGCTCACGTTATGCGCTCACAACGAGAGCGAGTGAGAGGCACGCGTCCCTTCCACTCGGGCATGGTTAGCCCGCCTAAGAGCGAGAGAGACATACATAAAAAGTGAAAGGCACGCGTCCCTTCCGTAAAATTATTTTACCACTCAAGTCGTTGTCACGTAAAACTTTCGCCCGTATACCGACTTTACAGGCAACCAATTTTTTTTTTCCATCAAAAAAGCGTCACGACCTGTTTCACTCTGACGCGAGGCGACGCTAATTCGCCGCCGCCACCCAATATAGTACTCAACGGCTAAAGAAGTTTTTATGTAAATTAAAAGACATGTGATACCTTAATCCCATAGCTGGATTCCTCGTAGATGATGGAGACGTACCGCCAGCCGAGTTTCTTCACGATCTCGACCATCGCGCGCACCTGGTGCAGGTCAGAGGGGATAGTTCGAGTGAAGTACTCGAACCGAGCCTTGTTTGACAGCTCCGGGGAGGTTGAGAAGAACGACACCTGCCGGATAGTAACATTTAGTTTAAAAGGGTCTATTGTAGTTGGCCTGAAGTGGCCTCTACTAATGTGGTCTATTATGTCCTTGTCTATTTAATGTCCTGCTCGTCCAATCACTCTATGCTCGATACTATAAAAAGAACTACATCACAATTTTTTTTTTCAAGATACGTCGACGTCAACAAATTTCTTTTTTCCAATCGCAATGACTATAGTAAACAGTTGACCATGATTTGTGTGGATAATGAGTTTATCCGTAAAAGGACTGCACTTGACCGCCATCACGCCTGATATTAAGGGACGATGTGATGGATGACGGAGCGCGCTAACTAAAAAGAAACAGATTTTTTCTATACTTGAACAATCCAAGATTAATTTCACTAGGAAATACCACTCAAGTAACACATTTCAAAGCTTCAATGTTAAAAAAGGGAGTTCGAAAAGAAAGTCCAACTTTCGTTCGAGTTTCTGGGAGGTCAATCATGGAACCATGACGCTTTCTGGAGCGACGAGAAAAAAGTACACTGACAATTAAATTCTTTAAGGCCGCCATACCTGTGGTATCTTGAACAGCCGCAGCAGGTTGGCAACCTGCACGGACGTGACCGAGGATGCAGCACCCACCACTCCGGAGATGACCTTCCTCACGGCCGTGGCGTTGCATGCGTATTCTGCATCGTCGATGTTGCTGATCGAACCTGGGTTATTGGACAAAAAGAAATTCCGAATGATTTCTTTTGTAAATGTACGAAACTTTGCTGAGTCCATCTACAGAAATACTATGCTTGTCAGCAATTTTAAACCTAAGTAGTATTGAACAAACTTTATTGTGTTCCGGTTTCAAGAACAATTTTTCCACATAAATTACAGGGCATAGAGATAATCATATTTTATAGCTGGGTGACCAGCGTACTTGGTAATTATTTGGATTCTTCATGTTTCAATAGCTGCGAGACACTGCTGTTATTGCTTATATTGTTATTGCTTATCATCAGACAAATATCACATTAGTCCATTCTCTCTTTACTAAAAAAAATCACAGCAATTGCCTGCAGTTGTTTCCCTCACTGAGGGATTTAGACTGCCCAATAAAAATGAAGTACTGAATAAGTTAACATGTTCATTCCGAACCGGACAGACTTTCCGGACCCCAACCAATTTGTTCTTAAGACACGACGTAACTAATGTAATTTTTGGGGCACATGGAAAAGCTAGTTTGTATAATTAACATTTTAAATCAATTGGTGATGATAAGTTTATTCATGATATCTTAAAACAATGTTTGTAAAGGGATATACCCATTTTTTACAAACTTTGTTTTAAGATATCGGTGGAATTATAGCACAATTTATATAAATATTACTGGTAAATATTTTGCACCAACATAGCACATTTTTAGCGTGATCTTCTGTAGAGGAAAAATAACATTACTTTCTACTGCAGCAAAATTTAATTGCTTCTGTGCCTTCACAAGCTTTTTTCTACATTATCTGGCGCCAAGAAATAGCAACAAGCGTTTTAAAGAAAATTGCAATTATAAAACGAAGCTCGATATCATGTAATTTTAAAAAGTCTTGAAAACACAAGATAGCGGGATTTCTGTTTAGAAAAGTTAAGACAATTTATTGTGTTAGATAATGAACTTTGGATTATTTCTCGTAGAAATACTTTAAATTGTTTTGTCGTTTTAAGATAAGTTTTGTGGTTAGTTAAAATTTTTAAATAACAGACTTAAATTTAAATGTTAGGTAATTTGAGATATTTCATATACTTACTATAACGCTTACTTACTACAATACTTTCTACCCAGTAGTTTGACTACCTGGGTTATTGTGGCAAATATAAATTGGTTTACAAAATCAGTAATACTAAAAAAACACATATTAACTAGGCGTACAAGTGACAGCCATACTATTGGAAGAATTATCTTCCAGACAAGAATAATTAAAAAGTAAAATCTACCTACGTGTAGTCAGGCAAGTGATTTTTAATAAATACATACTATGAAATATGTAGAAACGATTTTGTAAATTAAATGAATATTTATTTACCAAAGAAAAGAAAAAAATAACCACTCCTAACAAGCATCTACCACAAGTGTAGCAGATATCATAACAAGTAACAAACGAACCAAAATAAAACGAAGCAAAAACAAAATAATAATCCGCTTCCACAACCCGACTTCATTACCAAGTAGCAAAAACACCCACCTTTGATAAAATCGACTGCCATTTCGAGGCCGTACGTGTCCTTATCGCAATCATCTAGAATGTGAGCGCCTATCGTCACTCCGGGGATCAGTCTCATGTTGTTAATAATATCTAGAGTAAATAACATTGTCTCTAATGCCTGGATTCCTCCTTGCGGCATAACCGGACCACATGTCATGTTGTCGGACCTCTCATGTACCATCATCAAACCACCCAACACTAAATCTCCTTCTATCGTCGCTTCTCGCTTGATCGGCCAGTGCTGATGCTTCTTACTATCCTTCAACTCCCCCACTTGATCACTTGCCATCACCCACTCAGTTTCACTCTTTCTATCTTTCACAGGTGGGAGGTCGAACGTATCTATGAAGTGGAGAGGGTACAAGTCTGGAGGTCGGTCGGCGAAGTACGTGTCGTCGATATCTTTGTGTTTATGCCTGTAAATAAATTTTGATTGCTCAGATAAAATGTGACGAAATAGATTAGAGTTTTGGCAGTAAAATCCTTTATTTGCATACGTGGTTAAGTGAAGCTTAGGCTGTAATAAAAAGGAATTCTCTGAGGCCTTCATGCGAGTGAGTGACTTGAATTTCATTTGAATAAATTAGGCGAGGATTGTATTTTCTGATACCTCTCAAGTGATTCTGTTTCAACGTCATTCTTTTACGCAGATTCGCACTTTTGGGCGTGAGATTTTTACATAAATAATAGTGTAGATCAAAAGTGAAATGGGGGTTACACACATGTGTGTGTAAAACTTGAATTGAAAACAAACTATCATGATATTTTTAGATTATCCAATCTTGATAAGCTATTATTGTGTAAATGGTATTCGAATAACTTTACCCATGTTTCACATTATTTTGTTTAAGAAATTTTCGTTAAGTAACGCTAAATCATTATTTATAGATACGATTTTGCGCTTAGCCACCACCTTGCCTACTGTTATTCTAGATTATATCCATATTCGTGGGACTTAACCACATTCATATTGTTGAGTGGGATGGAGGTTATTAAATTACATAGTTTCAATAACCTTTTTATTGAAACTAATAAAATAGAAAACATTTTATTTATATTAGATTAAAACATTTTAATCGTAGTAAAAATTTGCTTGCTAACCTTCTACCAACTTTTAATAGTGTATAACGGTTAATTGTACTTAAGACTAACTTTAATTCAACCCATGGTCCAGCAGTAGCCAAGCATAACCTATATTCACACCTTGAAGCTATTTTGACTATAGAGATATTCGGACCTCGAAGCTATCTCATCCAAAAAATCAAGTCCCCAATCCACCACAACTGTAGGTTGACAGATGACAGATGTCCTCGAAAGATGTTTTTCTTGGAAAACTCAGGTTTCCTTACGATGTTTTCCTTCAGCGTTTTAAATGAGTGACATTATGCATGTAGATATATCATGTAAATAAATTGAGATTTAAAACAAAACAATGACAGAAAAGGTTGCAGTACCTGTGATGATGCTTAGGTTTCTTATAATCGAGATCGAAGTCCCCCGGATGCCTCATCTCCGTGTGCTGGGCGCAGAAGACGAGGAGGAGCATCGACCAGCACAGCATGGTCCCTGCGTGCTCATGCCACTTTCAAACGCCGCGCCCATGCTGTGTGGCTCATCTTAAACTGGAACAAACAAAAACGAGGTTAGTTCCAATTGTTAAGTGCACGTGTACTTGATATTACACTTATGATTACGTGTGTTGAAATATTATACAGGACTTAATTGCTATCTAAATTATCATTTAATAATATCTCGACGATTCAGCAATGTTACAAAGATTGTGGTCACATTGTAGGACTGAGTAACGTTTTCAATACGAGTATATTTGTGTTCAATTTACGGCAGTTTAATAAGTTCACTGCGAAATCTTTGAAAATAAAATATATTTTTTTTTTTAAATAAAGAGTGACGAGACGATCAGGACATGTGCCTGATGGTAAGCAACATGCCTGACACATAACAGCACAGTGACACACAGCTATTGGAACATGAAGAGTCCAAATCATTACCTAGCACCGCACTGCGCTCGTCACCCAGAGATCTAAGATCTTATATCTCTAAGCCCTGTAATTTCTCTGGAAACATTGCCCTTCAAACCGGAACACAGTAATGTTTGCACATTACTGCTTGGCGGTAGAATAACTGGCAAAGGTGTGGTACTTCCCCAGGCGGACTCTGCCAAGAGTCCTACCACTACTAAAATATGTCTTAATGTTTTGCTTTTGAGCTTTTGCTGGCCTCAGGCGGAGTGTGGGTAGTGTTAGCTGGCGGTTGTTATTTTAACCGACTTACAAAAAGGAGGAGGCTATCAATTCGACCACATGTTTTTTTTATGTATGTTACCTGATTTCTCGAGGTTTCTTGGTACGGGGGTTGTACCGATTTTAAAATTTATTTTATGTGCGGATATGTTTCCCGAATGGTCCTATATAAATCTATCCAAATCGGTCAAGTGGTTTTTCAAATAATGAACCAAAAAACTCAAAATTTGCAAACAATTTTCTGGATGACGTAATTGTAGATTTCACAAAAGTTATGAAACTCGAATCTGCCACTACGAAATTGAGTAAATGCGTTAATAAAAACTTGTTTTGCACTAAAAAGGGTAAAGTAAACTATTTTCGTACAAAAAATTAAACCGACTTCAACACCACAAATAGGCACTCAAAAGGGAAAAATAAATTGATATGGGTAATTATTATAACCGCTGTTCACTCATCTATATGAAGTCAATGCCAGTCTAGCCAAAAAGCTAGTAGTTAGATACTATGTACGAGGTAGTAAGTAAGCATAGGTAAGTAGTATATATCTACTACCCATTAGCCTTAGCTTGGGTTTGGTCATTGGGTTGGCGGACTCATGACATTAACGGATCGTGACATATGTCACATGATGTCGTCCCAAAATGTGTTTTTGTGGAACAATTCAGATTGTTGCACGATGATTTCCTTGTCCACTAAAACTAGTGATGATGACACAATACAAACGCGCCGCGCCGTAAAATAATCAGAATTGCAAGCTGGTTCAAACCTATGACCTCACGGTTCAGAAGTTAGTAGACTTTTTCGTCATTCTTTTCACATTCTAGCGGCTCTGTAGCATGCTAATTCTTTTCAACAACGTATTGTATGTTATCAGCGTGGTATCAACTATCTAGCTCCAATGGTGAAACATTATTTTAGTTTGGAAAGGAGTATAGTGAAAAATGTGTACCGATTTAATTAATTAATTATTATACAACAAGATTTGCATTTTTTTAAATTGAATTGACTTACTCTGACTTACTAATTTAATTAAACTCTAAGGGAATTAGTTTCTTTTTCTATCGGAATGCTCGTAGCTCGAACAAGCGACATCGTTTCATGGTTGATGTTCCAAAGACACGAACGAAGAGATTTGACTCTACTTTTGTGATAAGAACGTCTAGGCTGTGGAACATGTTGCCTGAGTGGGCTTTCCCCGATGGCTACATACATAGTACAAGCTTTGCTTAGTTTGGGGTCAGATGGTGTTGTGTGTGAATTGTCCACCAATCTTTGTGTCTTCAAATCGAGAGTGAATCGGTTTCTTCTAGGTAAACACGCTCCATCGTAGACCGCATCGTCGCTTAACATCAGGCGAGATGGCGGTCAAGTGAAACCTATTCGTGCTTACTCAGAAGAAACCTATTCACTTTCGATTTTAAGTCATCAAAATTGCATCTACCGGGAAATACCAACTCGAGTAACGCTTTCAATAGTTGAAACCAAAGAGTTTACATACACTACGTATAAGAACAAATGCGTTGCACCAAAAGCACGGGTCTGATCGCTTTTGCCTTGTCGCTCTTGTGGAAGTGTCATACTTTTGTCACGGTACATCACTCTGTTAACATAGCTAACATACACCTCATCTGCTTACGATTGGTACAAAGAAACCGTGCGGAAAAACCTGAGCTATTTACTTATTCTCTATCTAAGGTTGAAACATTCATTTTACACCAGTAGAATCAAATCGCTTAATTCGAGTCTTTGGACCGTCGACCATGAAACGAAATCGCTTTTTCGAGCTACAAGCAATCCTGTAGAAAACAAGACAGCGTGGTTTGAGATGATGCAAATCATTTCCCCACTCGCCGAAATGTAACCGAATGGAAGCAACTCTGCGATGTTCAAAATTAGTCTGATTACGCCTTGAAAACATAATGATGAATTTTCTGAAATGAAAATATATCTTTTATTATGTTTTTTAATAAGGTTTCTTTAAGTGAATTCAGTTAATTTTAAGTGAGTAACATATTGTGCTGTCATTGTTGAGCAAAAGTTTTGTGAGATGTAAAAGGTTTTTCTTGAGATTTGGATTGGTTTGGGACAAAAGATAATCGTTATGGTAACCTTTTTCATAACGATTTTCTTTGCTATTATATAATGCTATTATTAGAAGCCCAATCACAGTTAGCGTGATTCGGCTTCTTTGTATTATAATAGCCAATCTGTGTAACCCAGGCAACAACAACGTTTTTTCAGTCCTACCTGCATCACCTTCGGACTGTCGCACCTTTAGTAAATTCGATATGACAGGATAAAATTAACGATCACTGTTGAGAAACCGATCTTATAACTGAAGCCGTTGGGTCGGAAATGCTGTATCTTATTTATAAATCAATTTTAGATAACGGTTGTGCCGGGATCAGCTTATAATAGGTTATTTGATGTCGGAAAATAAGAGAAGTCCCTGGAGGAACTCATGTTTATTTATTACTGAACGATGAATCAATCTGGATTCGCTAAGGGCTTTAAATTCCTTGAAATATTAAGTTTTTTTGAACGTACATATGTGTGTGTAATGTGTATGTTACAGTATCTATACTAATATTATAAAGTTGAAGAGTTTGTTTGTTTGTTTGTTTGTTTGTTTGTTTGTTTGCTTGAACGCTAGGATCTCGGGAAGTACTGGTCCGAATTGAAAGATTCTTTTTCTATTGGATAGTCCATTTATCGAGGAAGGCTTTAGGCTATAGAAAATAACTCTACTATTAATTGAAGCGGAGCATGAAACAAGAATGTAACAAAATCGGGAAAAAATATTCCCCTTTTGAGAGTTTTCGTACGTTTCGTGCTTTGACATGACACGTGACAGCATGTGTCAAAGATTGCGTCATTGAATTTCAGTAATCTGTGCCTTGAATATAAACCTTTGCTAATTTTTTTTCTAAATCTGAGTTGGTACGACCAATTTCCGACAGGTGGCGTAGCAGGTTGCTGAAGAGGTTTTTTTGTTTGAAATAGATATTCTCAGGAATGAGTGAACCGATTTCAGTCATTCTTTCACCGTTGGATATGTACGGGATCCCGATGAGTGCTATATAATATACCACGGGCGAAGCCGGTACGGGCATCTAGTGTATTTATATGCAGGTACCAATGTGGCTTGTAAAATCATATTATGTATTATCTAAATTGTTCTTGAAAAAACGCGCAAAGTTGCACTTCATTACCACTATAAAGTATGCTGTTGAACTTTTTCGTTTTGTTGTTACTTTTTTTAATTGTGTGGGGGGAAAGCATTTAACGTCGTCCGCTACGTGGGGACATGGCAGGGTATGTCGCGCTTGAGACCGCAGAGCGTTGGTGCCCTTACCTACTGAAACCCACACAGGTTTTCCCCAGCCGTGGCTTGGTATCAGAGTCGTGGTACCGCTATCCCATTCTGCCACTTTGCCACTGCTACCGTCTTTGCGGACTCACTTTGCAGGGGGACGGATCCTGCATTTAGCTCTTGGTTAGCGTCTGAAACCAGAAGCGCGTCACTTTGAGAAAGCATATCTCTAAGTTGGGTGACTGACGGCCCTAAACGTCCGACACCTCAGGCCATTCAGAAAAAACGGGATGCAATACAGGGGGCCCCTCCGGGCTGGCCTCCGTGCCCAATAAAAATCTGCTTCAGACTGTGAGGTTACGGTGTCCTCTCGCTCTCCTGCCTCATATTATCTTTCACCGTAGATAATCTGTGCTCGAAAGGTATCTTTGTTGGAATATGTCTGCATCTCACTCACAATGTTTTCTTGCGCCACTATTGTTAGTGGTAAAGATAAATCTATACACGCACATGGAAAAATAATCAGCGGCGAAAACCGCAGTTCTAACCTAAAATTCACGCTTCCTTTCAAAAGTCGGACGTTCCAGCAAGACTACTAGGCTACTAGGCTACCTCGCGAAATTAATTAAACACCTTTAAAAATTACAAATCTTCTATTACAAGACTTTAATCTTGGACCTCGAATTGGCAATTGAAAACGAATTAAGGACCATAAAGCTTCATGTTATTAAAACTTAGGTCCTAAAACATTCAAATTAATTCAAATACAAACAGTAACTGTAAACAAATCAAGGGGAGACTAAACGAGATCGCCTTTTAAGTTCGTTTGCCTTTTCATTTGATGCCAATTAAGGACTAGCGATCAATGTACAAATAAGCCTCTTCGATCGTAAAATGCTCTTGTTTTTAGGGTCCCGTACTTGAAAAAGCACTAACCTGCGATTGGTCACTGCGACACAAATAACTAAATATTGTTGGATATACTTCACAGAACACTACATAAGCTCAAAGCACCTGAGGCTCATAATATAGCTTTGTAATTTCATGTTTTAGTTTTCGAAAACTTATTATAGTCTATCAGAGTTTATAACAGACAATCTAAGAAGTTTCGAAGTTGAAGGATTTAGCAATTGAAATAGCAATGCCGAATTAGGATACGTTGTGCTACAGCGTTAACTTTATACCTACCTATCAATCTTTGAAATATTTTCTATCTGTAATGAATTTTTTCTATGTGTCTATCTATATGTAATGAAGTAATAAATGTTTTGAGTAGTGTTTATGTACACCCACGACGGCTCCTGAAAACGTAAGATCAGAGATCGGACTGAGAGGCGGGTTAAGCGAAAAGCGTATTATGTTCGGCAGTGGACGAGTATCAGCTGATGATGATGATGAATGCTTACAACATTAAAATACTTAGACGCTAAAGAAATGAAATCTGAAAATCTGAACTAAGCTATAATTTTTTTCATTGGTTTGCACTTAGTGTCATCTCGCTTGATTTTAAACGACGATGCGGTCTACAAAGGAGCGTGCTTACCTAGAAGAAATCGATTCTCCGACTCTCGATTTGAAGAAGATTTCAAACTTGTGTTATTTCTGCATTTATTATTTGGTATTCTCTAGATATTACGATTGATATTTAGAATATTCAACACGTAAATGTACAAAAAATATATCATACATTAGTTGTTTGGTTTATAAAGTACAATCTTTGCTTAGTTTGGGGCTAGAAAGTATTGTGTGCAAAATATCCAGTAACATTTATTTATATTATAAGGAACCCTTGTCAAAAGAGCGAGACTCACACCCGACCGGTTTTTCTAAAAATGTTTTCTATATTTTGTTTTCAAAGATGATTGGACGTTGGAATTATTTGAAATGGAAAAAACATTACGTAGAAGAATTTGTTGGAATCGCTGAACAGTTTTTGTAGTTTATTTTCGTATAACAATTTTAGCTGTTGATTTTATTATTAATTTCGGAATTGTTGACACTTGATTGCTTGCAATATTATTTGTGTTGCAAAGCCACTTTTGAGCTCAATTTATCAGTTGCTTAGGGCATTAATTAATCTTTTCAGTAGAATTCTTTTTGCCTTGGAGTTGCACCACACCGTTGTCTGTTATTCTACCGGCGGACCGGTACATAATAGTGATTGCACGTTATCGTGTTCCGGTTTAAAGGGTTATGTTTTTAGAGAAACTTCGGGACAAGAAAATGAATCCTAACAATTTATAAATGTGAAAGTATAAATGGTGGAAATATTAAATATTATACTTGTGCGTAAGTCTTGCATAATAGATCTGGGGAAAAAAGGAATTGTTCATGCATTTCTTAGACGTAAAGTATTAATATTACTTTAATCTTTATTTGACATGATAACAATAATAATTTGTCTTTATTTACCATCTTCCAACATTTTACCTACATCTGCGTCGGACAGAGTCTCACATTGTGTATTTTGATTTATTATGTAGATTCTAGCATAATATTTCAACCATGGGGTCGAGGTTACAAACCATGCATCATTCCTAACCTAGTTTTTGCATACCCAAGGGCACGCTTACACTTTTGAGATATCTCACATAGTCTACGCTTAGGCCGAATTATGTAAATATAAAGTGTCACTTACGCTTTTTTTTATAAAGTGTGAGGAGACGAGCACGACATATGCCTGATGGTAAGCAACATGCCTGACACATAACAGCACAGTGACACACAACTATTCGAACATGAAGAGTCCAAATCATTACCTAGAACTGCACTGCGCTCGTCACCTAGAAACCTAAAATTGTGTATCTCTAAACCTCGTATTTTTTCTGGAAACATTGCCCTTCAAACCGGAACACAGTAATGTTCGCACATTACTGCTTGGCGTTAGAATAACTAGAAAAAGTGTGGTACTTCCCCAGGCAGGCTCTGTCAAGAGTCCTACCACTACTACTAATATTATAAATTTCAACATTTGGATGTTTGTTGCTCAGTCACGTCGTAACGTCTGAATGGATCGGGCTGAAATTTGAAACATAGATCAATTATACTTTGGCTATTTTTATCCTGGAAAATAACGGGAACGGGAACTACGTGGAGCTCTACTAGTTATTGATAATAATAGGATAACTTTAGTTGACCCAAGAATACAGTTTCGTTCACCACATGGTGCATTAGAGGTGGGCATTGAATCAACGAACAGTTCATTTTAACGGTTTACTAAGCACGAACGGATATACTAGTTTACAGTTCTCCGGTAAACGGTAGAACGAACTGTAAACGTATTATTTTAGTTAAGGTTATTCCGTTTATGACGTAAACTAGTCGAAAATGGAACGGTTTCCTATTCCGTTTATGACGTAAACTAGTCGAAAATGGAAAGGTTTCCTATTCCGTTTATGGCGTAAACTAGTTGAAAATGGAACGGTTTCCTAAGTCAAAGTCAAAGTCAAAGTACTTTATTCATAAATGTACAATTTACACGTCAATTAATAAAAAACAAAAACAAAAGAAAGAGCATACAAATTGTATACATTTTCAAAGTTTGAAATTACTACTTTGCTGTATTATAATTAATATTGTACAGAAAACTGTCAAGCATTATACGAGTATAATATGGTTTTAATACAATTGAACTGACCCATGTCAAATTTATTTCTTTACATTTTTATGGGAACTTTGCCATCACTCTCTAAAAATTCGCTGTAACTATAAAAAGCTTGATCGATAAGCCAGCACTTTAATTTGTTTTTGAAGCTGCCAAATTCCTATTCCGTTTATGGCGTAAACTAGTTGAAAATGGAACGGTTTCCTATTCCGTTTATGACGTAAACTAGTCGAAAATGGAAAGGTTTCCTATTCCGTTTATGGCGTAAACTAGTTGAAAATGGAACGGTTTCCTATTCCGTTTATGACGTAAACTAGTCGAAAATGGAAAGGTTTCCTATTCCGTTTATGGCGTAAACTAGTTGAAAATGGAACGGTTTCCTATTCCGTTTATGACGTAAACTAGTCGAAAATGGAAAGGTTTCCTATTCCGTTTATGGCGTAAACTAGTTGAAAATGGAACGGTTTCCTATTCCGTTTATGGCATAAACTAGTCGAAAATTTAACGGTTTCTTAGACTAGTTCACAGTTGACGGTAAACGGTGTCGTTTCGTTGACGCCAAAACCGCCGGCGACCCACCTTTATGGTGCATGCAACATAAGCGGCCACTCTACATTGGGACTCGGGAGAGTCTTCTCTCACAAAAAAAAGAACCAAAGCCATATGGCCTTATTTATGCTCTCTTAATTTTTATAGGTTTACAATTTCTTTTGATTTCACTTTCATTTTGAATATACTGAGATACTAACCATCGGGGGAAAACCAGACAAGCAACGCATTCCACGTCCCTGACGCTCTTATCACAAAATGAGTGTCACACCAAAAATAGAATAGAGTTACAAAAATGCGAAATGTGTTTCATAAACAGAAACTTGGATCAGATCACCCAAGAACAGGCTCAGCCTAGTTTGGGACTCAACGTAAACTTTGTAGCCATTAACAAAGTATAGCTATAAACTCTTAGTAAAATGTAAAAATGTTTGTCTTCAAGGAATAAATTATTGATGAAAAAAACAGATTAATTCTTCGTTAGAGTTAACTATGAAACATAAACATAACCATGAACATTAACAATAAAACGATGTCGCTTTTACGAACTACAAGCAGTTTGATAAAAGCCCCGGCCAAGTTTGGGGCAGTGGATGACACATATACTCAAGAGATGACATTTTCGCGGCGGTTTCATAACCGCTAAAGGTATTATTGAAGAAAAAAAAAAATTTAACTTGAAAATAATTAGAAATACGAACAAGGACCTCACGGCTCAAAAATAGGGCATTGCAGCCAATAAGCCACCACGTCTTCAATCCATTCTTAGTAGTAACAAAACACTTTTCCTTCGCTTTAACTTCAACTACAAATTCAGATGAGCAAGTTCGCAAACCTAATTAGCAGCGAGTGGACCCGCCGGCGCTAACTAACCTCTCCGAACTTGTTTAGTTAAACGATTAACCGGTTAGGAAACCAGCGAGTTCAGAATTGATAATGGCGGTTTGGTATTTTAGTTCTAAATACAAATTCAGTTAGGAAAATTCGGTTTGTTGTTATCGTATCCCGTTTTATCGTAGACAGTTACATCAAGTATCACCAGGGGAGATAATAATCTATGCATTAATACACGAAGCCAAAACTTCGCGTTATTGAAAAACTAATTCATTTCTAAATAATTTTAACAAAAAAATACAGACTTTCAGCTGAAAACTCATAAAGTAAAAAAGCTTTACTCGATTTCTCTAGGATGTCATCATCAGATCCTGGTTTCTTTATCATGGATTCTTTGAATATTTTCTTTACAACAAAAAAAGAATCATCAAAATTGATTCATAAATGACGAAGTTATCCGCGAACACACAAAAAAAACATATACGGTCCTCCTTTTTTTGAAGTCGGTTAAAAAACATAAAACACTTTTTTATAGATAATCCAACTACAAAGTATTATGTTGTGATCGGCCCTTGATAAGTGTGCAAAGTTTCAAATCAAATGTTGTTTGGAAAGTAGCGAAAATCTCGTTCAAAGATTACATACCACGTTCCTCGTAATAAAAACGTGTTAAAAAACTTTAATTTAAGAAACCCGACTGCAAAAAATCCATGGATCAAAAAATTTACGTAACAATAAATGTTATGCTATCTATGGACACTTGAGTGATTGTTGACACGGGTTAACTATTTTTTTTATACGAAGGTCATATAACATGTAAATAAATTATAATAAATAAATATTGGGGGACAATTCACACACAACACCATCTGACCCCAAACTAAGCAAAGCTTGTGTGATGGCGGCCAGATAGCTGATATAATACTTATATAGTTTTAAATACAGATTTATTATACATAGAAACACCCAGACACAGTGCAAACATTTGAATTCATCACACAAATATTTGCACTGGGTAGGGATCGAACCCACGACCCTCGGCTTTGCAGGCAGAGCTACTACCAACTAAGCCACTAGGGCAGTCACTAAGCCACTAGGGCAGTCAACTAAGCAACAAGGGCAGTCGAGATGTGAAATGTAATATGTGAAATAACATTTACTATTTTCAAATATTTTTTTCTCCTACCTGGACTCGGGGCCTTCTCTCGCAAGAAGAGAGTCAAGGCCATATAATCCACCACGCTGGCCCAGTGTGGATTGGTGGATGACGTATGCCCTCGAAAGAAGCATTTGGAATTTAGAAACATGTTGGTTTCCTCACGATGTTTTCTTTCACTATTTTTAAGTTAACTGCATCGTGTACATGATTTTGAAAATACAGTGGTGCGCATAGGATTCAAGCCAGGGTTTCCGGCTCAGCAGTTAATGTTCTGTGACTAGACCACCCATAGCTTAACGCACAGTATAACTATGAAGACTTAATTCAGATTCAGAAGTCTCTTGCATTAATTACCGAAAAACGTGAGGTTACTCTCCACGGGAAAATATTTGTTCCGGGCAAAAAACCGCAGATTCCACAGGATTAGGGGTCTCCGTTCGCGAACGAAAACCCAGCAAAGTTGTTATTACTTTCGTTTTTAAAAATTTGCATTGGGATTTTTTTACAAAGTGTTTTGTATTGATTTTACCTATATTTATAACATAATTATTCATTACATCAATTATTCATTTGAATTTAACGGTAACTGGTTACTTGTTTCTCCTGCTACTAATGGTTTCTTGCATGAGATCGTTATTACCAATAAGGCCACAATTTATGACATTTTTTTTTTTTAACTTTTATAGGTTTACACTTGACCGCCATCTCGCCTGATGTTAAGCGACGATGCGGTCTACGACGGAGCGTGTTTACCTAGAAGAAACCGATTCACTCTCGATTTGAAGACACCAAGATTATAACTATCGGGGAAAACCCACTCAGGCAACTCATTCCACAGCTTAGATGTTCTTATCACAAACGTAGAGTCAAACCTCTTCGTCCGTGTCTTTGGAATATCCACCATGAAACGGTGCCGCTTCTTTGAGTTCCGAGAAGTACGATAGAAAAAAGGGCAAGGAGGTATTAAATCATGCAGATCAGTTGCACACTCTCCGAAGTGTATCCGATAAAAAACCGATAAGCTAGCAATCTTGCGGCGATGTTCAAGACTTTGAAGTCTTTTTCGCGCTAGAATGTCTTTGCCTATGAGCCTTTTGGCACGCCTCTCGATCAATTACATATAAGTCATTGATGTATTGTGTAGCAGAAGCATAAACACCAACTAAATGTTCCCACACTGGGACTCGGGGCTTCTCTCGCAAGGAGAGAGTGAAGAGCATCCAGCACGCTTGCCCAGTGCGGGTAGGTAGATGACATACGGAATTTGAAATATTTTGGGTACGTTTCGGTTTCTTCACGATGTTTTCCTTCACCGTTTTAAGTTAGCGGTATTACGCACATGATTTCGTAAAGACAGTGGTGTGGGTTGGATTTGAACCCGGGGGCTCCCGATCTGCCTAAATCCTAATCGTACCTAAACAATTTATATTAATTATCTCCATTAGTAAAACATGATATTTATATATTATTATTTTATGTCATATTCGTATTTATGTATTAGGATGTACAGTTATTAATATGTTATGCTTAATAGTATTGTAGTATATTTATATTAGTATACCTGTAAGTTAATTTTCATATTTACAGACTTTATATATCATTCACTTATTGTTTGGACTTCCCCGTCTTCTTATTCTTCATTTTTCCTGTTCCATCCAGCGGTTGCCTGGAAGAGATCGCTTTTAGTGATAAGGTCGCCAATTGTTACTTTTTTTTTTAGTTATATAAAACTAAAAAAAAAGTAACAATTGGCGACCTTATGGTGTTTGTAATTTTGTTTACTTGTTAAGTGCAATAAAGAGTTTATCTATCTATCTATGTCCCGTTCTTCCGACTAGTCCAGCCATAACTTGTCATTACAGAAACGGATACTACTATCCACTATCCATTCATTTATAAAAACAATAAATAAATACGGAACCTAGTCTTCTCACAGAGATACACATTTGACAAGCTAGTAATTAATCATGGTCTATTTTAAGCGCTCTACAGACGATGCCCTGAAATCGGAGGAAATGACGAAAAAGGGGCGGAGGGGGCGTGATAAATCACTTATCAAAAAATCGGGTCCGATTTCAGCCAGTGTTGTCAACCATACGATTTAAATCGTATTTATACGACTTTTTGGCTATAGTACGATATACGATCGAGTAATCGAAATCGTACACAAAATATTTTCTTAACTTATCTTGAAATATAATAACCAGTTATTCTACCCCGAAGCAGTGATGTGGAAACATTACTACGTGCCGGTTCAAATGGCAATGCTTCCAGTGAAATTACCGGGCATAGAGATAAAACATCTCGGGGTGACGAGTGCAGTGCAGTGCTAGGTAATAATTTAGACTCTTGATGTTCCAATACCTGCGTATCACTGTGTTTTTTTTTGTAAATAGTGACGAGACGAGCTGGACATATGCCTGATGGTAAGCAACATACCTGCCACATAACGGCACAGTGACACGCAGCTCTTGGAACATGAAGAGTCCAAATCATTACCTAGCACTGCACTGCGCTCGTCACCCAGATATCTGAGATGCTATATCTCTAAGCCCTGTAATTTCTCTGGAAACATTGCCCTTCAATATGTCTGCACATTACTGCTTGGCGGTAGAATAACTGGCAAAGGTGTGGTACTTCCCAGCCGGACTCTGCTAAGAGTCCTACCACTACCAAAAATGTGATGTTATGTGGCAGACATGTTGCTTACTATCAAGCACATGTCCTACTCTTTTTTATAGAAAACAGTGACAAGCACTCTTTTCTATAAAAAAGTGTAGGTATGTTTTATTTTAGTTGATATATGTTACGACTATTTTATTGTAGAAATTAAATGAAACCAGCGTAGCAATTCTAAACCCAGTCGGATTGATCCGACACGGAATCTCACATCTCGGTCTTTGTTTTATCTGTTTAGAATTACAGAAGCAAGGATTGTCATTTTGAATTTGAGCCGTTCGGATTGCGCCTAGTACCACTACGCAGTACTACTTTTATCTGCAAAATTAAATTGATATCACCATCAATGAAACATTTCTTTCATTTCATTCACAGCCCACGAAAAATCTGTGTGTGCGCTACAACAAGTTTTCAAAAAACATCCCTAATGTTTTTGTCTATAATTCATGATGTTTTACAACCAGTTTTTAACCTAAGTCTCTTTTCTCAGTAGTAAGTGCCATGGCAACACCTATGTTTTTTGTTTTAAGTAGGGAATGTAATATCGGAAAGTTTTCAATTCCTGCACTGAATCATGATAGTAAATACCCAATATCGGAATTCCGGAACAGCTTCGAAACTGGAAAATGTATTTGGATCTTACCTACAAAATTTATTAATATTTATGCTTACTCTTTATTGACACATTAAAAAAAGGCACAGCAAAACTCAACAAAACATTGTAAAGTACTGCGACAGTGGGCGGCCTTTCCGCTGAAAGCGATCTATTCCAGCCAACCTTAGGACGGAAAAGAATATGTAAAATAGTCAGAATATGGGGTGCGCAAACAAGAACAAAAAAACGGAATGAAAGACACAATAATAATAAAAACACAATGTAATGATATTGTAGTTAGTTAATCTTATACAACAATACTAGCAGGTTCTTAATTATTGATGTACAATACCAATACTAATTAATACGATTATAAATAAATGTAATGCGATTACAACATAAATAAAAAAACGCCTGTAATTGCATAAGTAGTAAATTTTCCAACAACAAGTCTACAATTTTAACAAATATAATTGTTAAACATATTTTTTCAAATTGTTCAGTGAAGGAGAATGCCTGATGTGCACGGGCAATTTATTCCATAACTGAGTCGCCCGCCCTACAAGTAAACGATATGCCATCGAACATTTTAGTTAAAGCAGAAGGGGCCTTTAGGGAAAGACTGATTTTTGACCTAAAAGGAAGCTTATGGTAATTATGTAAAGATTTAAAAAGTTCTTTGAAGTAGGAGAATGGTGGGGTTAAACAAATCCAGTTCAATAATTTTGGAGCCGCTCAGGTTTATTTTAATAACTTATCGCGTGTGTGTATCGTTAGAAAAGAAGTTGGTAGTCAAAATACCGATATTGGAGTAACGATATTAAAGTTCATTAAAAGATTTAAATTTCGGAATTTAAGTATTGAAAAAAACCTCCAAGATTTCGGAATTGCGGAATACACGCCCTAGTTTTGTAAGTTGTAAGTCTATCATAACTTGGAACAATTATAAATGTATGAAATTTACACGGTCCATGTCAAGAGCACAGTATGTATAGCTTCTCTTTCTTTCACTGTTATATCAAAGTATCTACTTAAGTCTGTGGTCATGTCCGTCACATTGCTTGTATTGTGTTTCGTGTATTTTAATCGAGGAGCTTAATAGAAAAAAGAAGAAGAAATAGAAGTTGAATAGAAGATATTGCATAATAATATTATGTTAGCATTAAGCAGTGAATACGTTTTACTACAATACCGCCGAAAAGATGGTCTATAATAAATTTGAAATTTGCGGAAACTAGATAAAATGTAAGTCAATAGATAGAATAGATAGGAGTTTTCGGCACGGTTCTTTTGTGCCAATCGTAAGCGGATAAGGTTTATGTCAACTACGACAACATAGGGATGTGCCGCGACAAAAGTATGACCCTTCCACAACTAGTATTTTTAGTTAGTACAGAATAAATACGTGTGTAAAGAAGTAGGTTACTCTTTAAAATAGTATTTATATCCATGTTGACTCACTATTTGAAGAAATTTTTGGAATTGAAAATTGTTTTAGTTCCTGTTCCTATATACCTACAGTCGATTTTTGGTCAGATTGACTTCAAGCAAGACATCAAGCTGTTGGCCAAACCGCGAATCAGTTAACGTAGTATAGGATTTCGAGATACTAGATGGAATGACTATACATGAAAAGCAATTGATGGCGGTAGCAGACGTAAGACCAAAGATTGGGTTGAGAAGCATAATATTGAGACGCCTATGTCCAGAAGTGGACGAATACAGACTGATGATGATGACATTTTACATTGTACATAGTAAAATGATAAATTTTTAATAGCCCCAACAGTATTATCCATTAGAAACACACAAATTTGTTGCCCATCATAATCCTACAAATATTATTCATAAACTAACTAAACTAAAAGGTAAGATAAGGTGATACAAAACATTTTAAAAGTTGACCTGTACAAACTGGCCTCTTCTTCTATAAGCATGCAATATGTCTGGCAACACAGTTTCTACTGGTCTGAATTTAAACAATGATAATAATAGTCAGCTGATAAAGTCTAAGTTATTCCAGACTATAATCCAACTGTTTTCGCAATTTCAACCGATCCGATTTCAAATTTTATAATAGGCAGTAGCATTTTACGATATATAATATAATATCATATCATCGGGCATCTCTTTACCAATTTAGGCGATTTGTCAATTTGGCATTGTTTAGTCATTGTGGCATTTACGTGTTGATCATAATTGTTCTTTGATTTATTTCCGCGTTTTTTGTTCTTTATTAGCTGTAAATTTATTTTTCTATTGTATTGTAAATATAAAACGTAGTTTACCAAGCAGTTTTTCATTTCCACTAGAAACTATTTAAGTCTAATATTGCATATATTATAAAAACTAAATAATTTGTTAGGTTGGTATTGAACAGACATGTTAACTGCTGTTATTGGTTTGTACTGAGTGCCGACTCCTACGTAGTAATTACATACTCTTTGCTCTGATCGACGACCAGTCCGTTGTACAGCCAGTATCGTACTGACTGATTTGTACGTGTGTAGAGAATACCCTATTTTAGTGCTCCACTACATCTACGTCATAACCTCCGATTTCAGGGCATCGTCTGTAGAGCGCTTTAAGGTAACTCGTGACGGTGGCGCCCCCACCATCGCGGTGAAACAAAATAATATAAAGTAAACTCGAAAAGTGCGAATGTAGATTTCATAATGGGGGTTTCGTACAACTATTAAAAACCTATCTTGGAATATAATACCTTAATATTTATTTAAGTCAACAAAAGACTTCAAAGTCTTGAGCATCGCCGAAAAATCGCTAGCCGATCGATTTTTTATCGGATACACTTCGGAGAGTGTGCAACTGATCTGCATGATCTAATACCACCTTGCCCTTTTTTCTATCGGAATGCTCGTAGCTCGAAAAAGCGACATCGTTTCATGGTTGATGTTCCAAAGACACGAACGAAGAGATTTGACTCTACGTTTGTGATAAGAACGTCTAGGCTGTGGAATACGTTGCCTGAGTGGGTTTTCCCCGATGGTTATAATCTTTGTGTCTTCAAATCGAGAGTGAATCGGTTTCTTCTAGGTAAACACGCTCCATCGTGGACCGCATCATCGCTTAACATCAGGCGAGATGGCGGTCAAGCGTGAGCCTATAAAAGGTAAAAAAAATTAAAAAAATATGACGTAACATAGATGTTCAAATGGACGACTACCGTATACCATCAGGCAGACCGTATGCTTATGAATACGCATCATATAGCAAAGCCTGTATGAAGGCTATTTTCTTTGTGTTGTTTGCCTGGAAGAGATTGTTCTCAGCAATAACGCTACCACTTTTTTTATAAGTTATTAAGGCGGTTTATAAGTTTTTCAGTGTAATTTTGTTTTGATTACTTTATTGTGGCACGTAATGAGTTTTCTATCCATCTCTAAAGAAAAATAATTGTGTTATTTGTTATTGGTTATAGATTGTTTATTATGGGCAAGCAAGTTGCTTACCAGGCACATGTGTTGTTCCAGATAAATATGTGAATTTTTCTAACTATGAGTAGGTATTCCGATAAAATAAGGGTAAGGTGGCATTACAGTCCTTAGAATGAATCAGATAAAAAAATTGCTTAGCTAGTAACTTTATTGCGATGTTCGAGTACTTTGCGACTCTTACTTCCTTTCATTACTACGGATATATAGATGCCTACGGATTGATAGGTTATCTCCTGATTGCACTCAATTTAAAATAAACACAAATTACTTCAAATAAACCAAAATAAAGTACCCTAATATTAAAAGCTCTCTCTTCTAGATAACCGTAGGCTAGACATGCATACATCATACATCCGATGCTAAATAACAGAGCTCCGTGGTTTTTACGGAACCCGAAAAATTGCGTATTTTCGGCAAAGTCACATAGATAGGGCTGTCATTTTTGAACAGTAATTTTTCATTTTATTGTTTTGCAATTGTAGGTAGATAAATTATTTTAAAAGATGAATATTAGGGTTTTCACCTCGTAATGAGAGATGGTCGAGCATAAAACCTATGTATTTTATGCTAAAAAAAATATCGAAAATATCGTCATCCATCATCAACATCGAGTTGATGCGACACATGCGTTGATGCGAGTGGTGGATTATGGCATTTACTCTACTGACGAGAAAGGGCCCCGAGTCCCAGCAGTGGAATCGTTTAGTGGGCTGTTTATACTCATCTCACAATTACAGGTATTCTAACTTCAAAGGTAAAACATGTGATTTTCACAAAAATTACATACACTAAAAAAAATATTAAAATATTTGCAATAGTGTATGTATTTTTTTTTTTAATCTTACTTTTATTCATATCGGTAAAATTCGAGTAGATTATAATAAATTATTTAGCACTGACCTGACTTTCAATCTTCTTCATAATATGATGAGGACTAGTTTTGTCATTGATCAACGTGTGGCTTACCATTGTGAACTAGTCTTTCTCGTCATCATATTATCTTAGTGAAAGGAGTATCACAAATGTCATCAAAAATTTTACAACATTTCATATTTTTTTCTCAGCCCTATTATCAGAAGCTTTGTAGCCACACCATACTTTCCAAAAAAATCTAGGTACATGACAGAGACACTGTAGGATTTTCAAACAAAACTCGGTAACATTCCCACATTTTTTTGATCCAGTATTTGATCAGCTCTGCGAAAACTTGGCGGGTCTGTGTAGTCATTACGTCGTGCAAATGGAGATTCCTCAATTTGGCACCGGGCGTCATTTTGAAAGCGTGATTATATGGGCGTGATTTTTGGTGCTACGGCCGTCGAGATCTCACGTTGCATTCACGTTAGAAACACGAAACTAACTGAAAGGTATAGGAAGTAATTTGGGACCTTTAGAAATCCAAATCTGGCGCTAGTTTTTGAGAAGATATTTTGTTAATACAAAAGTTTTCAATACACTATCTATAATATCAGTATCTTTACTATTTCAGATCACTGCTGGACATGAGGCTCCCATAACATAACGACATAACTATTTGACTGCTGCTTTACGAAAAGTATTTTTTTAAACACTATTCTTGGTTTACTAGGTTCTATTAGTGACGAGCATGATGGTAAGAAATACGCCTGCCCATAACAACACAGTATCCTGAAGCTATTGGAAAATTAAGAGTCCCAATCATTACCTAACACTACAGTGTGCTCCTTTGTTTACCCAGAGATATTAGATGATTTGTCTCAACGCCCTGTAATTTCTCCTAAGCATTCATCTTTCAACCGGAACATACTGATGTTTGCGCATTACTTGCTTATCTATCTGAGTTCCGCATTTAATCCGGATTCAGTCAGTGTTGATTGAGCAACAAACATCAAATCATTCGCATTTATATTGATAATAGGATAACCAAATCAGTAAACAATAGTTTAACTGTAAGCAAATCTCTCAAATATGATTTAATATTGGATTTGAATGCAATGCGTTTGGCGTGCATCCAGGTTTAGTGAAACAGAAACTTATATTATGACTAGTGATCCACCACGCCTTCGCCCGTGGTACATAGTTAAGTAGTGGTAGGACTCTTGGCAGAGTCCGCCTGGGGTTGTACCACACCTTTACCAGTTATTCTACTGCCTATACTGAAGTAATGTGTACACATTACTGTGTTCCGGTTTGAAGGGCAATGTTTCCAGAGAAATTACAGGGCTTAGATATATAACATCTTAGATCTCTGGGTGACGAGCGCAGTGCAGTGCTAGGTAATGATTTGGACCCTCCATGTTCCAATAGCTGCGTGTTAATGTGCTGTAATGTGGCAGCATGTTGCTTACCATCAGGCACATGTCCTGCTCGTCTCGTCACTTGGAATTAAAAAAAAAAAAGCAAATCTCTCAAATATGATCTAACAAAGAAAGAATCATCAACATCAGTTCACATAAATATTGGCGGAGTTATTTTGTATAACATACATACAAAAAAAGAACTGTGACACTCGGGAGAAGTGTGACACTCAAAGAAGTGTGACACTTTAAAAAAAAGAAGTGTGACACTCGGGGCCTGCCGCGGTAAAGCTATTGCATGTTGCATCATGCATTTTTATCAACATAAGTGACATTTGTTTACCATAAAAAAATATCACGGGAAATCCGTTAAGTTGGCAACACTGCTAAGAGCATTTAGTCTGTAAAGCTAATACAAATAAGATTCAAAGTCGAATGACCGAGTGGGGAGGACGGCGTTACGGTCTTCCATCCCTCTTTCTTGTGAACATAAGAAAGAGATACACGATCACTAAAATTCGGTCCCCAGGCCCGCGATAAAAGCTATGCAATAGCTTAAAACTCTCAACCGAATTGAAAACTTCATCCTTTTTTATGATTGGTTAAAATAAATAGTTAGGGAAAACTTGCAAATAGCAAACTCAATTTTTCATTTCATTCCAAAAAACCATCGAGGCTATTTTTTTCGATAACCAAAACAACAATAGGTAGTTGATTTGGACGACGTGACGTCACGGGTTGATGGAACTCGTCACCACTATCATGGTTTATGACGCCATTTGTTTGCACTGGGCCAGTATCGGGAAACCGCGCAGTCGTTATAGGGAAGTTATGGGACTTCGCGAAACGGAAACTTTGGCTCAATGTATTTTAGGCCGCTATTGCATTTTTTTTTTTCGAGTTATTACCGTTAATCACAATTGTTCTGATTATCGTCCTCAAACAAATAAGCATATTTACATGAAATAAATTAAAGTTTACATTTTACATTGACTCACTTAAAAACTTGACTTATCCTATTTTTTGTATAAATATGATTATTATATATATTTATTGTATTTATATACGTGAACTTTGAACATTTCGTACACCTTTTTATGAAATTTGTGCAGGTAAAGTGTATGCAACTTTTCATACTTAAAGTTTATTATAAGAAGTGCATTCAGATAAACTATGGTAAATCCTCAAAGATCAATATGAGATAAAAAATGAACATTGTCATCAATGCATTTCATTGATGACAATATTTAAAGAAAAGTGCGTAAACAGGTTTTTTTTTGCGTGGGTACTTGCGGGCAAGCTGTGGCCAGGCGAACAAGTGCCACGTCGAGATTTCCAAAAAAAATATCAAGATGTAACTTTAGATAACTAGCGTGCCCCCAAAAAAAATTGACAATTGTAAAACCGGCCAAGTGCGAGTGGGACCCTTGCACGAAGGGTTCCGTATCATCAGCAAATAAAATTTTCGTCATCATTTTCTAAATTTTCTGCTGTAAAAACCTCGTCCCGACAATAACAAATACATAAAACAAAGTATCATCCAATATTGTACTGTCATTCAAAAGTTGTTAGCGTACATACATTTCTAAGATTCATATTTAGGTAAATAGTGAAAGGAAGAGCAAGACATGCCAGATAGTAAGATACACGACTCCCAATAACAGGCCACTATACCACATAACTATTTGAATTTGTTGAGACCAAATCACTATCTACCACTCTGCACTATGCTATTACCTAGAGAAATAAGACTATTTATCTCAAAGCTGTAAAATTTCTCTGGAAACAGCCATTCAAAACAGGACATATTAATACTACCACATTACTGCTTGCCAGTTGCATAATAATTAGCAAAAGTGTGGTATTTCCTTAGACCCCTAGCAGACGGCGTATTTTAAACGCGTAGTCAACGCGCAGTTGGCGCGCGTAAATGCGTTTCAAACGAGATTCTAACGCAACGTAACCTAAGCACATGGAGCAATCATAAACCGCACGGCTACTGCGCGTATACGCGCAGATACTGCGATACCGAAGCGATGTAGGTCGCGCGTACCTTCCGCGTTTTGATCAAATACTCTTCGTCAGTTGTACAATGACGTCCCTCCTCCGTCCCTTTTGTACGCGCTTCAAACGAGTTTCGAACGCGCCACACACGCGCGTTTATATCGCGTTTTACGCGCTTTTGATTCTAAACACACGCAAAAAATCGGCATCTACGGCGCAGAATACGTGCGTTTCTGAAACGCGCGTAATCTGAGCGTTTCAAATACGCCGTGTGCTAAGGCCCTTAGAAAGACTCTTAAAAGAATCAAATTATCAAGTAAATACTTATTGTAAAAAACATTACAACGCTAAAACATGGGCGCATAATTACGAGTACAAACAACCATTTCACTTAAAAGAACATAATTTTACTGAAAAATGTTTTTGTTTTGTGCCAGCAATTTTCATGTTCCAACTTATCTCGGGTCGAAACACATACAATCTCAGTTCACCTCCTGTTTACTTGCTTTTCAATTAGTTACCGCCGCGTACCTTCAGAACATGATAATGTTCAAATTTATAATTCAAAAGAACGAATTAACAAAGCAATCGAGCCAGCATGTCGGGCTTGAAAAGCGGTTTTATCGTCTCCGCTGTAGCTAAAGCGCTTTACCGCTGAAAAAAGCGCTGAACAGCTGTATACAGCGCTGAAATACTGCTCAAAGGAATAAAGCGCTGTAAACGCTGAATGTTAATTTAAAACATGATCGGCGCGAAGCGAGGAACAATGGGTTTTGGATTAAAATTGTAAAACGGTTTTGTCTGTTCTCAATTGAAGAGTTCATGTAAAAGATAAATTATAAATCGTTTTCGGTATTCATAAACTGATATGATAAGTCGTACTGTAGGGCTATTTGGAGAGTTTCATGTAGTTAACGTTATTTTGTACTTAGATAAGTTTTTTTAGTGCTAGCGCAAGGCTTAGTTGCGAGTACTTTAGATTTCACGGTGGTGAAATCGTATTTTGAGAAAATCGTTAGTAGAAAAAATACTCTGAGGAACAGGATCCACCCACTTGTTCCTCAAAACATTTTTTCTAGTACAGGTGTACAAGTTTGTCATAACTACTGGCATTAAAGTGACGGATAATATCTCGAGAAAACCGCTTTGTTCCAAGAATCTTTCGAGGTCATGCTTTATCTATCAAACCACGTTGGGCGTGGTGCGTGGTGGATTATATTGTAGAGTTAAAGCCATATACATACATTTGGCCTTTACTCTCTCCTCGCGACAGAAGGCCCCAATTCCCAACAGTGGGAACTTTTAGTGGACTAGTTATGCTACATAGCGCTGCACGGTGTTGCACGATGACCTGAAAAAAAATAAAAGGAAGTTTTGACGTGACAACGTCTAATAATTCGATGAATCCTGCATCCACGAAAAAGTATCCCGTTATGTCCCGTTACAGATTGTACGCTTGCGCCACATCTATCTTTTGTTATCAAATATCAATGTTTTGTTATGACGTTGTCACGTTAAACTATCGTTCGTAAACCAACCGACTTTACACGCAACCAATTTTTTTTTTGTTTTATTCTGCACAAGTTCGTACTATTCGTAGACCAACGTTTTCCGCTGACGCTAACGTCAGCTAACTCTAACTAGTTACGCTGACGCGATGTTAGCATTTTGATTCCAGCGTTGAAAACCTCGGTACATTGCAACAGTTTGCGTGGAGATAGTTAAATTATACCGCGTCTGTTATTTTTCGATGCTAGACGGCTTTTAAAAACTCTTTCTTTTAGGTTATAAATTTAGTACGTTTTAATTATATTTGTATGTGAGGTGTCAGTCAAACGTAAGCTTAAAATAGTAGAAATAAGTGGTAATGTTCTTCATACCTGGTGTTAAACACTGACAAGATATACTTAATATAGGAAGAAAAATAATAAAATATCTGCAGCTTACCGCATAACATTCCACAAAAAGACGCTTGAACCCAAAGAGTTTACATAACGTAGTATAATATGTAAACTCTTTGCTTGAACCATTCCCATTCAAATTTTAACGTTATCGAGAGGTAAATGGATTCTTTAAAAAGCACTCGTTGAAAAAAAAAACGTAAATCTGATTTATGTTTGTATCAAAAATATGTCTACTAATGACTGTATCTAAATTCTTCAAATTAAAACGATTTAATTATTTACTTTTCATGATTTACACTTCACCACCACCACCATCTTCCCTGACGTTGAGCAACGACGGAGCATGTTTACCCAGTAGAAACCGATTGTGTGTATTTTCAAATAATAATAATGAGCGTGACGATAGGTCCTGCAATTATATAAAATAATTTGATATAATGACACTATCTAAATAGAGTAAAACATGTACCAAATTTTAATATTGACATTTTTTAGTTTAACTTACTTTATGATCATTCAAAGCTGGATGGGTAAGTCCATTTTAAAAGTACGAAATTATTAGAAAATGTATTTACGATTGGAAAACCCATTCAATTTCAAGTGACTATTGTTATGAAACCAGTTTCCTAAACCCAATATTTAATATAGCTACCATACAAACTATACGCGCGACGCAAAAAAATACAACAATGTGACGTCACGTTTCCGTAGTGATTTGTATGAAGCGTTTGTGGGTCCAAAATTGTGATTTTAAAATCGTGATATCACGGGAAGTTTTAAAGATAACAAAGTAATTCTTGCACCTATGTTTCAGTTATTGAGTAGCCTTTTGATGGCACATTAAATCAAAAATGAGTCGACATGCCTATTATCAAATAAAAATGTTCATTCGAGAAACTCCGACCGTGTCCTAAGCATTTCTCTACGTCCCCTTGTCATTAGAAAGTTTTGCTCTCAAAAACAGAACAACTCTGTCGTTTCTTTAATTTGGACCAACGGAAACAAGAGCGATGCAGAGAAAACTTTTAACAAGGCTCCCTTTATACTCCATTAAAAGTCATAAGTCAGCGAACACACCGATTGGAAATTTGAATAAGGAAGCTTCTAAAACAATGGTAAACATCGCTTGAGTTTTTCGTTGTGTTCTGTGGCTCAAGTATAAAAAGGTAGCAAAAAAATACAAGAATTAATAATGTGTAAATTTGTCGCACTAGTTTTAAAATTAAGTACCTGGGTGACTTTTGCTCGGTTACTTAGATACATACAGATTTTCTCAAAAAAAAAAGGAACTCGAAAAAAGCACGTCGGCCGGCAGGATTCGAACCCGGATCTATCATATTATGACCGCCCAACTTCCCGACTGAGCTAATATACTGTCGCGCGACATTGCGAAATTTACCGTCGCATTCTAATGTTTATGTAACAGTTATTAATTGTCTGAAACGAGCATAAAACGGCGTTTTTTTTTAAATAAAACCTGGCTAGATCGATTTATCGTCCTCAAAACCATCTGTATACATAATTTCATGAAAATCGTTCGAGCCGTTTCCGAGATTCAGATTCTATATATATATATATACCTAAAAGAATGGCTCGTTTAAAGGTATAAGATGTATTGTTATGTATATCTATTTTTGAAGCCAAAACTTCTTTCGGCGCGCCTAGACAGATTATTCGTGAACTGTGAATTGAATTCTAGCGTCACGCTCGGGTATGATAAGAAATCTTTAGGTGAACTCCGGACCATGGCCATTGGTCATCTAGAAATGCGTCAGCCAATGGGAAATGCTGGAAGGGAGTGACCTAGCCATCATGGCATGGATATCTAGAAATGTGTCAGTCAATGGCATATGCTGACGCATTTCTAGATGGCCATGCCATGATGGCCAGGCCACGCCCTTCGATTACATCCGTGTAGTTTCCAAAGTAAGCTATTAAATTCGGAGTTATAAGTTTTCACTTCTATCGGCAGTTCCTATGACTGACAATTTTTTTTGGTGTGTAAAGAAAATGTATCCATCTATGTATTCTGGATTAAACTACTAATTTGTTTTTACTCGTAGGACTCTTTGCAGAGTCCATCTTGGGTAGTACCACACGTTTGCCAGTTATTCTACCGCCAAGCGTAATGTGGAAACATTGCTGTGTTCCGATTTGAAGGGTAATCACAGAGCATAGAGATAAAAATCTTTAATATCTAGGCGACGAGCACGGTGCAGTGCTAAATAATGATTTTGCGTTTTTGAACTCTTCATGTTACGATAGCTCCGTAGCGCTGTGTTGTTATAGGTAGGCATGTTGCTTACCATCATGCGCATGACTTGCTCGTTTCGTCACTCTATACCATAACAGAAAATGCGTAGAACGAGCGATTTTGACGCTTCTTGTTCAAAAAGCTGCGTGGTACAGTATTGTGGTACAGTGTAAGGCGCGTTTTACCTTCCTACCAACATTATCGATGCAAAATTTTGTACTCGTATATATGGATGTTTGTAATTCTTTCAAGCAAATACTACTTAATGCCCGAGCTACACGAGGCTAGTTTCGCTAGGATAGCAAGCTAGTGTTAGCAAGCTAGTACTTCTACGAGTAGCTTCGTGTAGTCAACGCTACGCAACGCCAGTTCTGTCTACACGAAGCTAGAATTACGAGTTGTTAGCTTACGAACACTAGCTTGATATCCTAGCTTGAAAAACTAGCTTCGTGTCGCTCAGGCATTAGATTGAATGAAACTTGGTACAAAGAAAAGGAATAGTCTAGAATAACTGATAGGCTCGTTTTAATGGCTTAATACGTTGCCTGAGTGGGTTTTCACTGTTGGTTACAATCTTTGTGTCTTCAAATCGAGAGTGAATCGGTTTCTTCTAGGTAAACACGCTCCATCGTAGACCGCATCGTCGCTTAACATTAAGCGAGATGGCGGTCTAATGTAAACCTATAAAAGTTACAAAAAAAAGTTTTATTTGGTGAAATAAATGGAACGTGAATCACCCGGACAAAATAGCACAGTGCTGCTAGTTAAACACAAACTAAATTAAACACAATGTTTAGATAGTCATACTATTTGTATATGTATTTCCAATTTTCGTATGCTGCATTATTTCGTTTCTCGGGTGTCTTCATCTCGTGATCCAATCTCCCCATAAGTCGGGGTAAAAAGCGGCACTTTTTCACCCCATGACTGATTCACGGCGCCCGTCGCAGCAATCATTCTCAGAGAACGCCGCTGACTGAAGACAAATGAAAAGAACTGAAGGAATTGTAAGGAAATTCGCGAACTTCTCGTCAACAATACAAGAAATTACTTTTTTGTATTCGTAAAATAACGATGAAACAAACAATAAGTTTTACGTACTTCAAGAGCGGAAACGATTGTAATGAAATGTTGTGATTTGTTAGTATTGTATGTAGCAACACTTTTCTTCAGTCTTTTTTATCCTACTAATGTTTTAAATTTTGACTTTTTGACTTACCTCGTTGGTACCAAGCCTGCCTGCAAAGCCGTGGGTAGTGTACTCGTCACTGCTGTGTCACTGTGTTTACTATGTTTAATTTATCCTACAATAATTATATTAATTTTAATGCATGGAAGTTTGGGTATTTGGATGTTTGTTGCTCAATCACGTCGTAACATATAAACGGATCGGCCAGCCTCATTCACAGCCTACGAAAGAATCTGTATGTAAAAATGTTTTCACTTCACTAAATGAAAAAATGTTTGAACTTACGATATCATTCAATCTTTGGAACGTATTTCATTATCGCTGTATGGTGGTTTGTTTGTCAGGAATATCTTCAACACTTAGTTATTATTCTGGTTTCATTGTAATTCACTCCTTTATTTTATCTTCTCTTTATTTAAAAATCTAGAACATGACTGCATAAATCAAGCGTGAAATGTTACATAACCGTAACATATTTATTTACTTAGTGTGGACGTCGACAGCTCAGATATACAAATTTCATGCCTCAAACCGTTAAATCTTATTTAAATAAATCAAGAAATAAAACCGCGAATAATTAGTTTAGAACACGCGATGCGGAGTTAACTTTACTTAGAGTAATTAAGTAATTTGAATCAACTTCCATTTTTTGTAGGGCAGTGTGTGAAAGTAACAGAAACAGTGGCTTTGTTGTTCTTGGTATAAGACTGTTTTTGTGTGTATAAATTTACGTATGGTATGCTAACCATTCATGAAATTGTAAATGATTTGAAAAATATAACTTATTTATTTTTGGATTATAGCCTTGTACTATTTGCATAAGCTTAGCATCAGCAGCTCTATTCCAAATAAATAACAAATAAAAGTTTCCACTTCTGGGATTCGGGGCCACAGAGAGAGAGGCAAGGCTATTTAATCCTCCACGCTTGCCCGCGGAGGATAATGCTGGAAAAAGAATGAAATCTAAAAATTTTATAAAGCCAAAACCCTGAGAAAATTACCTGATTTGTGTAAAAGATTACACGGGTGTGTGTAATCTTTTAATTTTTTTTTAAAGTAATGTAACCTGCTTAACTTAATCCACAAATAAAATTAAAATTTAGCTAAAATAGTATTCCAGCCCTAAAATTTTGTCATAACATACAAGTACGTAACTAGAGGAATGCATTTTTTGATTCGCACTCAGATACGTTGTCTTCCACGATTACATTGGTCTACCGTAGTAACCCAATGAAAATAGGTACCGTTTTCCAATCTTCTCAACCGAATCCCGATGATTGAAACAATTCGAGATAACGGCGGAGAAGAAATCTGGAATCCGCTCATCAATACACTGCAAAAACGTGATTTTTGCATAAGAATGTGAAAAAAAAAGATTCAGGTATCTTCAGAGGCTGTAGAACGCCAATCCAAGTTACGATTTCGGCATTCTCCGCGTTTGACTACGATACTCAGCGCCATGGCAGACAAATGTGGTCAATCAACGGTGAACTAGAGCAATGACATGATCGACACCCTTTTGTTTTAGAAATCTGTGATCGACACTATGTACCACAGATCTACCAAAGTTTTTAAGTAGCCGAATTAGTGTTTGTCAGCATTGATAGGTCAAACGATTTGTGCGTACACGTTCAAAACAATGCCACACGAATTATGTTTTACAACACGATGCGGCGCGAACTTTCCGCCACATAACAAGATCTAATTACCCCAATATCGAGTGTCGACATCCCGGAAACACTCATTAACATGCAAACCCATATAATTATTACACAAACCCTTTTTAATGAGGTAAACTCAGTTAACTCGCGGTAAACCGTGCAACCCACTAATTACCTGCCCTCTGGAGGGCTCGCTGCTAACGGATTACCAGATTCAGAACTTGGAATGATCCGTTGAATTTTTACAAGCTGTAATCTGACACTTCCATCGAATAATTATTTAATGTCACATTACGTTGATTAGGATCATTTTGCGGTTTGTCGTTTCCCGTTAGTACTATCCCGCGATGACAATTCAAGACTAGTACGTGGTTGACCGAGCTTTGCTCGGTTAATTAATAACATACTGATTTTCTCCAAAAATAAATTAACTTGAAAAAAGAAAGGCGGCCAGATGGATTCGAACCCGGACCTACCGTATTATGACCGCCCATCTTCCTGACAGAGCTAATATACTGTCACGCGCCGTAGCGAAATTTACCGTCGCTTTCTAATCGTAATGTTAGTTTTTCATTGTCTAAAACGGCGTTTTTTTTAAATAAAACCTGGCTAGATCGTTCGATCGTTCGGATTTATCGTTCCCGAAACCCCTTGTATACATAATTTCATGAAAATCGTTTGAGCCGTTTCCGAGATTCAGATTCTATATATATACCTACAAGAATTGCTCGTTTAAAGTTATAAGATATTCTATCTAACTGTATAAAATATATCCATATGGATTCCAAATTCCAACCCCATCTGTTCAGGCGTCCTGTCATGATTGAGCAGTAAATATAATACCAGTTTCATAAAAAATGACACTAAATCCGACTGAAATTGTACAAGCATTTACCTAGTTTGGGATACAGAATATCCAAAAGTGAAGTCACTGTACTTATAGTTAATACTCGCACTTGTTAATTAGAAAGATTTCACAGCCACTGTTTAAAATATGTGTAACTGAACTAATCGAAATAGAAACATTTATCATCAAAAGTCTCTCAAATTGCTTTAAAATACACTTAAGTTCCAACATTCCTGAATATTGGTTTTACTTGACTAGGAACCAACCAAAGACTTTACATATACTACGTATAGAGTTGGGAGAAACGCTTTACACCGAAAGCACGGGTCTGATCGCTCTTACCTTGTCGCTCTTATTTATTTATTTATTTTTTAGGAATGACAACAGGCACAAAAACTTCTTGAAACAAAAACTGAAACTGAAAAACTTCTTCAAAAACTTCTTGCGGAAGTGTCATTCTTCTTATCACATCACTCTGTTGCCATAGCAAGTATGCGCATCATCTGCTTACGATTGGTACAAAGGAACCGAGCGGGAAAACCTGACTTTTTTGTTTACTTTTTCTCTGTTTAAGGAACCAACACTATGCCAATGGATATTATATAAATAAATTAAAATCCATATAAATTATTATTATTATTAGCCTATACTGTCCCAATGCTGGGCAAAGGCCTCCCTACCCTCTCTCCATTTGATTCTATCTAGACTTAATGTTTCCCAGTGTTTTGAATAGCCGTCAAGATCATCCCGCCAGCGTTTCTTTGGCCTGCCGCATCGTCGTTTGCGATCGGGCTTCCACTGAGTAGTGATTTTGGCCCAGTGAGCATCTGACATGCGGCAGACATGTGCAGCCCAGTCCCATTTCAAATTAGCTGTTTTTGGGTCACATCGGCTATCTGAGTCCTGGAACGCAGTATGGTGTTTCTTATACGATCGGTTAGCTTTACGCCGTGAATACTGCGTTCCATGGCTCGTTGGCAAACTGCGAGGCTGAACTTTTGATCTTTAGTCAAAGACCAAGTTTGCGCTCCGTACGTTAGAATGGGGAGAATGCACATGTCCATGAGCTTACGTTTAAGGATAAGTGGGGTGTCTCCCTTCATGAGGTCTTTCATGGACCAATAGCTCCTCCAGGCATTTTCAGTGCGACGGGTAATCTCCGCATTCTGTCTAGCCTGGAAAGACACTAATTAGCCCAAGTACACGTAGCTGTGGACATATTCAATCTCCGTACATTCAATTGATATTTTGCGCTTTACGCTGTTGGTCATCTTGGTCTTTGACATGTTCATCTTCAGTCCAACCTCGGTGCTTGCTTTGCCTAGATCTTGTAGCATGTGACCCAATTCAAGAGCTGAGGCAGAGAAGAGAACGATATCATCTGCGAAGCGCAGGTTGGTAAGTCTTTTCTCACCGATGAGTAGACCTTTCTCTTCCCAGTCCATTGTTGCCCCATATAAATTTAAAATTAAAATTATAAAAACAAAATAGGATAATTATTCCCCGTGATCGTCGGTTCGTTCGAAGGCAGCCCTCACACAGGCGCGGCCCACGCGACCCCAATCCTCACCAATTTAATCACGAACTTTTCATTCCGTTACAATAAACTTTCTTTACTTACAAAGAAAAACACAACGTGGAAAATAAAATGTATGCTTTTGTTTGAAAATTGGAATAATAGAAAGGTACGAAGTATTATCGCGATCTATGTTGATTATCATGCAGACGTATAAAAAATCTGTCGTCACTACTGTTTTTTTAATAGGATAGAGTGGCGCAACGACCAGAACATAATTATATGTGATAGTAAGAAGCAACAAGCATCATAACCCATAACAGTACAGTAAAACGCAGCTATTGGAACAAGAAGAGTCCACGTCATTATCTAGCACGGCACTGCGCTTTTCAGAGAGATATATAAGATAATAATTTATCTATATGCCCCGTAATTTCACTCGAAACATTCCTCTTCGGACCGGAACACATTAATGTTTTCACATTACTACTTGACGGTATAATAACACTCGAAGGTGTGGTACTTCCTCAGGCAGATTCTGCAGAGTCTTACCAATACAAAATAGGTTAGTTTTAGCTGTGAAGGAAAACATAATAAGAACAGGTGATATCCAACATTACGGGGTGATGGTCTAGGATGATATGACATACTTTATAATATAGTGAAAACTCTTTTAGATTCCGCTTGTGGAAATACCAAATAACCTGTAAATAACTGGCATTAGTTATTTTACAGCCAAGCAGTAATATAAAAACCACACTTGGTGTTTTGGTTTGGAGGGCAATGTTTTCAGTGAGATTAAAGAGCATAGGTCATCTTATATTTTTAGTTGACGAGGACAGTGCAGTGCTGGGTAGTGGTTTAGGCTATTCATGTTCCAGTAGTCGCGTTACACAGTGCTGTAATAGGCAGGCGAGTTTGCTTACCATCAAGCATTTACTTGTCCTGTTACTCTATACTCTGTAAACGATAATAAGAGGAAGTACAAGTCTTGCTTGACGGGGTCCGGATTGAGCAGGTACAAAAGACGACATTACTGGGGTTCGAGATTGACCGCTGCATTACATGGGAACACCACATCGACAAGATGTGTGTTAAAGTAAGCCTTGCGTGCATTGTTCTAAGACGGGTGTCCCGAGTGGTGTCTGCAGATGTATCTCGTTCGTGTTACTTCGCCACGGTGCATTCCCGGTTACAGTACGGCACCGAACTATACGCACGTGCTGCCGACTGGGAGCGTGCGTTCCGCGCACAAAAACGTGCCATACGCGCCATCGTGGGCGTGTCGCAATGCACATCCGTCAAAACATATTTCAAAGCACTTGGCATACTTACGTTGCCTGCAATCTTGATCTACCAAGTGGCTGTGTATGACAAAAATAACTTAGACTCATACAACACGCGAGGAGAGAGGCATTCACGCAATATACGTAACGCTGACAAGCTGGACAGTATACCTTACTCTCTCGTGAGATAGAAAAAACTGATTCACATTATGGGACCGAAAGTTTATAACACTCTTCCTAAAATGGTTAAATCTGCACCCAGTTCGGGTAGCTTCAAAAACAGATTAAAAAGCTGGCTTATCGATAATTTTTTTTTTAAAGTCACAGCGAGTTTTTAAATATTGATGGAAAACTCACAATAACATTTTAAAATATTGACATTGTTTATAACAATTGTAATAAATGCATATGTTTTAATGTTTGATTTATATTTGTACGATACTTTTATTGTACAATATAATGTTCAATTTTAATTTAAATGTATATATACTCTTTGTATGCCCTTATTTTGTTTTTTCTAAAATTGACGTGTAAATTGTATATTTATCAATAAATAATTTTGACTTTGACTTTGGCTGCCATTCACGTCACTAGGTTAAGGTATTATTTTGCTATTTTTCATTTCTGTTGTGCATAAATAAGGAGTTTATGTCGATAAAAAAACTACTACGTAAAAAACTAATTAAGTAATATATAACTCAAGACCTCCTCTTGATTACGTAGAGCATAACCAAGGTACCACAAATCCTAATGCTCTCAGGTCGTAAATATTCCGTAGACATCTGTATCTCATGAATAAGGCTCGCTACAGAAATCAAGACAAATTCGCGTTTCACCTTCGCGGATCTTGAAATATTTATAGCGTAAAATAAACGCGGTTCAGAGATAAATCTTCTTGTACTGTTCTTCAGGTGGCTCGATTTTCTGACGAAATCGCGCGGAATTGTGGAGTTTGCGAAACAAACGAGGACTGACGTGCGACGAAATGTAGCGACTGCAAAATTTTATACGGAGTAGTTTTATAACTAGCCTTATCATTCACTGCCTTCGCGGCTATGTGCTACATAATAAATAAAATAAAAAAGCCTTACACTTCTTGCATAAATTTATTCAACAAATTTAAATTAAACTTAAATAAAATAAGCTTACAACACAACACATTTTTGTAGTACCTATAATTGTTATTAGTTTTATAAATTTAATTATTATACACTACACATGTAATATATACTTAGCTAAACATTTTTAATCATCGTTCACTGTACAGACTTAAAATAGTGAAATAAACGTTTGAGGAAACCAATACGTTTCTAGAACCTTTCAAGCTCAGTCATTGATGAACCCGCAATGGGTCAGCGTGGTGGCTTATGGCCTTGACTCTCTCCTTGACTGACCTGGTCGCTTAGTTGGTAGTAGCTCTGCCTGCGAAGCCGAGGGTCGTGGGTTCGATCCCCACCCAGTGCAAATATTTGTGTGATGAATTCAAATGTTTGCACTGTGTCTGGGTGTTTCTATGTATAATAAGTATGTATTTAAAACTATGTAAGTATTATATCAGCTATCTGGCCGCCATCACACAAGCTTTGTTTAGTTTGGGGTCAGATGGTGTTGTGTGTGAATTATCCACCAATGTTTATTTATTTATTTATTTGTGAGAGAAGGTCCAAAATCCTAGCAACATGAACAGATTATTTAACGGGCTGATTATGTTCACTATAATAATAGTTTTATAAAATACGGTACGCATTGTATATTTTTGTATGTCTACTTGTGAAGTGCAATAAAGAGTTAATATATCTATGTTTATCGCGATTACATAGTGTGCGTGTAAGCCCGTGCAGGAAACTGTACCGAAATACGAAATTTCGATAGGGTATTATTATTCATGACCAAAAAATAAGGTTCTCAGAAGGAAATTCTTTTGGTGGGGCTTTCTGCCTGCCAGGTAATCTAAACCGAGAGAGTCATGCCCCGCTGCTCACCAGTTAGCTTGGCAGCACCGTGTTGGTTATATCAGGGGAGGTATGTGATAAGTTTGCAGCTTTCTTCAGATACTAACACAAAAATTGGTACCAGATTTGGCTGGAGGCCCTGGAATCGATCGAGAGACGTGCCAAAAGGCTCATAGGCAATGACTCTCTTATGCGAAAAAGACTACAAAGTCTTGATCATCGCCGAAAAATTGCCAGCCTATCGGTTTTTTTATCGGATACACTTTGGAGAGTGTGCGACTGATTTGCATGATCTGATACCACCTTGCCCTTTTTTCTATCGGAATGCTCGTAGCTCGAAAAAGCGACATCGTTTCATGGTTGAAGTTCCAAAGACACGAACGAAGAGATTTGACTCTACTTTTGTGATAAGAACGTCTAGGCTGTGGAATACGTTGCCTGAGTGGGTTTTCCCCGATGGTTACAATCTTTGTGTCTTCAAATCGAGAGTGAATCGGTTTCTTCTAGGTAAACACGCTCCATCGTAGACCGCATCGTCGCTTAACATCAGGCGAGATGGCGGTCAAGTGTAAACCTATAAAAGTTAAAAAAAAAAAAAAAGATCTTGGAATCCAGCTACCGTGCGGTAGCTAAACCGCACCTTCACATCCGTCATCATCACATCATACCGTTCATGCAACATCTTTTATTTTCCAATAGTTTTCAATTTTGGTTCAAATTGTGAATGTTCAAAAGACACAAACCTATACCCATATCTATTATACATTCGTCTATAAAAACTTCACTTTGATAATACATGTATTGGTCAGATAGTATTATGGAAAGACTAAGTCATCAATACGAGCCAGAGGAAAATATTTACAGATCACTGCAACGTAACCATTTACCCTCATTTCGTAAAAGTTTAACAAGGAAAATAAACAATTAGTTGAATTAACTAAAACAGTTAATTCAACTTGGAGAATAATAGTTTAGAATCCACGTAATAAGCAAACCGAAATACTCTAAAATCTAGAATATACTGAGCGAGTATTACTGAAACTACAAGTTGCCATTGTTGGCTTTAAACGTACTAGAGCGGGGAAGTTCCACTACTGTGGAGAGGGCAGGGTTGCCATACCACAGCTATGAGGCACAGAGAGACATTTTTAGGAAACCAGTGCGAGTGAGAATAGAACATAATTAATTGTATGAATTTACAAACAATTGCAGTTTAGTACACCAAGCAAAATGTGACAGTAATAAATAAATAAATAAATGGTTTATTTAAAACAAGAACAAAATTAAAAATTTTGATTATACCCCGACTACCTTAGATTTGTTATCTGTACAACATTCTACTAGTCAAGCCCTTTCATTTGATACCCATATTAAGGAAGTTGTGAAAAAAGAAATGTAATTCGCCGTTTTGTGGTAGCGGCCATCTTGGATTTCAAATTTGTCATAGTGCAAAGTATTCTACTAGTTAAGTCCTTTCGTTTGATACCCATATTGAGGTAGGTTGTGAAGAAATATTTTGTCCGCCATTTTGTGGAGGCGGCTATTTTGAATCGATATTTATCAAACATAGCTAAGAACACCCGCACGGATATTAACTTTCAAATAAAAAAAACCGCATCGAAATCGGCCTAGCTCTACGGTGCCACAGACAGACAGACAGACAGACAGACAGACAGACAGACAGACAGACAGACAGACAGACAGACAGACAGACAGACAGACAGACAGACAGACAGACAGACAGACAGACAGACAGACAGACAGATAGACAGATAGACAGATAGACAGATAGACAGATAGACAGATAGACAGACAGACAGACAGACATCGACGTCAACCACTTATAACACCCCTTTTTTTGGTCGGGGGTTAAAAATACAATACATCACAATACAGAAAACATAAATTCAAGGCTACATAAATTTGAATGAAAATAAAACATTTTAGAACTATGTAAGTCATACCTTTAATTATTTTATATTTATTTTCAATATATTTAATTGTTTAATATGTTTATCCGACAAGTATATTATTAATTTTGTTCATTTTGTGTTTGCTAACAAATTATGTTATAAGATAGTTTTGTACAATAACGTTTATGTGTAAGTTGAAAGATACAACTGGCTATTACAGTCCTGAACTAGCTTGAGGCCTGTGTGGGCCGTATACGTAAAAGCTCATTGAATATGTTTCATCCTTTGGTTGTCTGGAAGAGATCGCTTCTAGCAATAAAGTTACCATTTATTTCACTTTTTTTTATCAACAAACTAGAAAGAGAACAAAACAATACATTTTTGTCCCCTAAAGACACACTCTTAGTTCTCAGAGTGGAAGATCAAATTAAAAAAAAATATGTTTTATCAAAAAGGTGGCAACCCTAAGTCCATGCAAGTGCTGGTTCCAGTATGGAAGTTAGGTCTTCAGACTTGAGGCTTGGGACGCGGGACTTAATATCAATACTGCTGATTACTTCGACATGATGTCAAGTATTCGAAGCTTGGGAGTATTCGAACTTTGTGGTAATGGTGATTAGTTTCCAGTTGGAGAGTAACAGAATAAGTAGTTAGAGGCATAATCAGTAAACAGCTAACTTTATAGATTGAGAGAACCGCGGTCACGCTTATAAAAACGCATAAGAACTCACGGAGCTATTTTCACCCGCGCCCGCCGCGGTTGCGGAACTACGGCTTTATTTCAAACCTCACTAGACTCCTTATTTTGGCGGTTGTTTATTATCGCGGTCGACCGCGGCCCGCGTGTTTTACTAGATACCCGCTGGTGCACCTTGCGAGCAACCGCGCGCGCTGCGACCGTAAAACGCGTCCCGCAACCGACGCGGTCGCGGGTGGAAAAGGCTCTATGAGTTTTAGCCGGCTTGAAAAACGCCGCCGGATGCAACTAAGTTACTAAAACTTTAGTAAGATTACACAACATAGTAGAATTAAAATGGTATATTAGTGTATTATTACTTCCATACTTTGGATTATTTTATTTGTAAAACACACGAGCTAGAAATAACAATAAAAGTTTAAAACATGATACAAGTTGGACGGCAAATAAATTGTCATTGTTACAAAATGGTACTGTGTTCCATTGTTCCTGAGTCGTGTCCTCGTGTCCGAATTGTAAATTTTCTGCTTTGAATATTTTGCTGGGACATTCCTGATGAGTGACGATGACCCTGTGTCTGAATTCATTTATTACGATGGGAAATTTTCAGAACAGTAATTCTCGTAATATTATTTCTCACTGAAAAAACGAACCGAGTTTTAACAATAAATCTTTCGTTTTTGTTCATTTTTTAAATAAGTGATATACGAGTATGTTGGACTTCTGATAGCTCGAAAAATAGACTTTTTGCCACTATTTTAATTACAAAGACTTGTTTCAAAGTCTCGGCTGTACAATCTACATTGCATGTTGATATTTCCCGATGTATGTGTCTATAAACCGAAAGTGAATTGGTTTTCTTTAGGTACTTAAGTAAGCACACTCTAAGCTTAAACAACTAAATCATTTTCGTTTTTGTTATTTTTATATCAGTTGTAAAAATTATACGTTGCAGTGGTCGTAGATCGAAATAGGAACATTATTGTATAGTTGTCTTTTCAACAACTTGTTTAAAAATTTTAAGACCTGGGCTGTGGAATGCAACGCCTGCTGTCGTATTCCCCGAAGGATACTACAATATTGGTGTATTCAAGCTAAGAAAGAATCGGTTTCTTCTAGTTAACCGCGATGTATCTTATTTGTCGTCACTTCACACCAGGCAAAAGGGTGGATGTTCGGGATCTTAATGCCAAACGCAATTTTGGAATGATTGAAGATTTATTTTTAGACCAGATGCGTCAACATTTTCCATTTAATATTTTACATTATGTATTCCATACTGATATTATAAAGCTGAATAGTTTGTTTGTTTGAACGCTAGGATCTCGGGAAGTACTAGTTCGAATTGAAAGATTATTTTTCTATTGGATAGTACATTTATCGAGGAAGTCTATAGGCTTTAGAACATAACGCTACAATTAATAGAAGCGGAGCATGAATCAAGAATGTAACAAAAAGGGGAAAAAAAATATTTTTTTTACAGTTTTCGTAGCGTGCTTTGACGTGACAGCATGTGTCTAAGATTGCGTCATTGAATATAAACCTTTGCTAATCAAATTTGTTATTAAATCTGAGTTGGTACGACCAATTTCCGACAGGTGGCGTAGCAGGTAGCTGAAGAGGTGTTTTGTTTGAAAGCGATATTCTCAGGAATGACTGAACCGATTTCAGTCATTCTTTCACCTTTGTATACGTACGGGATCCCGATGAGTGCTATATACTCGTAATGTACGACGGGCGAAGCCGGGGCGGACATCTAGTTAAGGATAAAATATAGATCTGGATGCTAGGTGTAGTTGTCGCCGATTGGATTGGCGTGCGCAGCGAGTGCTGGGGACGCCTGCCCCTGCTGTCGCTTGCGTGTACTTGACTACATGCATAGACAATGGTTAAGTGCAAATTTTAATATGATTTTATATTTAGTGCTCAATCGCATCTGAACATTTGAAGAGATCGGGTTCACTTTTGAAACACAGTTAGATTTTAGTCAGTAATAACACATAGACTTTTTTATCACGGGATGAAATAATACATAAATATATAATTTTTTATAACGGGATCGGGAACTTCGCAGGTAAAACCGCGGGAGTTGCTAGTTAATAAAAATTCAAAGTTTGTAAAAATACTTTTTGGTAAAAATATATTATTGCGAACAACAGCTAAGCCAAGGGACGCAGCTAGTATGATTAAAAGAAAAAAAATTGGTTGCCTGTAAAGTCGGTATACGGGCGACAGTTTTACGTGACAACGACTTTGAGTGGTAAAATAATTTTACGGAAGGGACGCGTGCCTTTCACTTTTTATGTCTGTCTCTCTCGCTCTTAGGCGGGCTAACCATGCCCGAGTGGAAGGGACGCGTGTCTCTCACTCGCTCTCGTTGTGAGCGCATAACGTGAGCGGAGCGTAACGCAGTTTCTTGAAGTGTCACCCGGCAAACCAATTTATAAGACGTTGTCACGTCAAAAAGTTGCAGTTTGAGCTACTACTTCTAAAATACAACACATCAGTAGTCACGTGACGCAAGCATAAATATCGTATGAAGTAGTAAAGTGCCCAACAACCTGCTCCACGAGTGTCGTCTACAGCACTCCGACTGAACTCAATTACGTCATCAGGCCCTCGGCGCAATTCTGTTACGCCCTAATCAAATGTAACTAGTTGGGAATCTTCGGTCTACCTGCGGAACACTGCCTACGGTAACAGACAGGAAATATCTTGCCTTTTTTGAAGTGAAAACTTCGTTTGGCGTGCCACAGACAGATTTTCCGTGAAGTTAATTCTAGCGTCACGCTTGAGAACGATAAGAAACCTTCGGATAAAATCGGGACCATCGCCATTGACCATCCAGAAATGCGTCAGCATTTCCCATTAGCCATCTTGAAACGCTAACGCATTTCTAAATGACCATGCTCCTGCCACGCCCTCCGGTTTCACCCGAGTAGTTTCCAAAGTAAGCTACCAAATTCTGCATTATATATTGTCACTTCTATCGGCAGTTCCTGTGACTGCCATTTTTTTTTTGAAGTTATGTACTTCTTTTGGCACGTTAAATGAAAATAATAGCAGTATTTATTTGCTAGTAAATATTTTAGTAATTATTGAAACTAATTTAAGAAGAAACTACTTCTTGCGTTGAAGATAATCTATCATTATGGTTGAAGTGTGACTTTTTAGCTCGAGGGATATTGAGAAGAAGTATTAACATCTTGCATGTGTACATTAAAACACACACTTTTTTCTATCAAACCGCTCGTAGCTCCAAAAAACTGACTTCGTTTCATGATGGACGTTCCGAAGAAAAAAGCAAGGAGGTATTCCATGCAGATCAGTTTCATATACCACAAAATGTCTGAATTCTTTGAAAATAATAGAAGTATTGAGTTCATTTTCTTTGAGAAAGGATTAAAATATTTCTACATAAAATACAAACCTCTAAGATTACCACTATCGGTGGTTCCTGCTCCTGATGATATGTAAAATTGCCCTGTACCTAATATCATATACTCAAATAGGAAACTAGCTTTGCGCGAATCGACCAACCTTAAGTGAAATATCACTGACACTCGCTACATCAATAGGTTCTCTCGCTACTGTTTCCTCGCGGCGTGTAGGTGAATATTCGCGAAAGTTTCGGCGAGGGAGCCGGCGGGGTAAAGATTTGCGGAATGTTGCTCTGAAACGTGCCCAGAGTCCAAATGACGACCTTATAAGGGCGCGGCGGATTGCTTCGTCCGTCCTACACTTTAAGGGATGTTTTTATATCATTGGATTGTACATTGGCTACTTATTTTTTATTGCTACATGTCTTTAAATATCATATTGTGTTACTACAAAGTTGAATAACTTTTTAAGTGAATTTGTTGGATTATTTGTAAGGTTGCTTATTCTCGTATGAAAAGTCACGTAGTTATTACACATTTTAAATAAATACACGGGTAACTTACGTTTGATATAGTCAGTCCAGTCCGACTCAAGTTTCAAGTTCCAGTGCCAAACGAGCAGAGAACACGCGCGCGCACTCTCCTTGAAAAAGATCGCCGGACGCGATCGAAACTTGAGTCGGACTGGACTGACTATATCAAACGTGAGTTACCCGTGTATTTATTTAAAATTCTTTATTCTGTGTTTTTAAAAATATGTAAGTACAAGTATTAAATGCATCAAGTATCTGGTTTCTATAATTATAAGTTTTCGGTAGTTTGGGGCTAGGATTGCCAGATAGTATTGTGAAAATTGCTATTAATTTTAAAATAACTTCATAAATGTCGTATAACATAATCATAGTCATAATCAAATATATAATAACAAAAATAGCTTTATTGATCCCACTGTTGAATATATTTTTACTAATATCAGAGCTTTGTCGCTATCTTGCGTGATGAAATGCGATGATACGGTCCACGATGAACCTTACAGAAACCGGCATAATCTAGACTACAGTCTAGACATCTAAGCACACAGATTATGTCTATCAGGAAATAACCACTCAGACTGGGACACCTCATTCCAAAGTTCAGGCGACTCTCTGACAACGACTTAAGGCGTCCACACACGAGTCCTAAAATCAGAGGATATGACGTAAAAGTAGTGGGACGGAGCCTACATCGCTACATAAATCACCAATCATATCCTACATCGCACCATATTATTGGTGATTTATGTTGCGATGTAGGCTCCTTTGATTTTAGGACTCGTGTGTGGCCGCTTTTAGAATTATATTTAACTCCATACACACTATCATCATGTGAGTTGGTAGTCAAATGCGAACCAAGATGCTCCAAAAAACGTTAACGTACACGAAACACAAATTTAACTGACAAATAATCGTTACCAAACAAATAATATCAAATTAATTAAAAACTCATTCTCCGCAAAATAGCTGGTAGTATGTTTAAGAAACTTTTGACTTCCTATAAAGTTCCAGCTAAGATTACATCGTTAAGCACTCGTTATTCAACAGTTAACTTAAAGAGGTATTAAATAACTTGAAGATCATACCAAACGGATCCGTTTTAACGAATCGGCCGTTAGCGGATTAGTCGTTGATGTTGATTGATGATGGTAGCGGCCGTTATTGCCGTAATTGAGATTGAGACGGAAATGTTGGCTTTTGTAATTAGAAGTTTGAAGATTGTTGCTCTTCAAAGTGTATCTAGATCTAACATCACTTCATTGGAAGTTAACCGTGAGATTATCTTTTTTATAACTGTTGCGTAATGATAACGAAAATAAATGATGTCATGGGACACCAAAGGACTTTGCCAGTTATTCTACCGCCAAGCAAACATTACTGTGTTCCGGTTCGAAGGGCAATGTATCCAGAGAAATTACAGGGCTTAGAGATGTAAGATCTTAGATCTCTGGGTGACGAGCGCAGTGCAGTGTTAGGTAATGATTTGGACTCTTCATGTTCCAATAGTTGCGGGTCACTATGCTGTTATGTGTCACGCATGTGGCTTACCATCAGGCATATGTCCTGATCATCTCGTCACTCTTTATTAAAAAAAAACTTCATTTTTCATATAATCGTGCCATACAATTAATATTTTTTTTGGTTAATTGTGTTGTTTCTGTATCAATAATATCCGTAGGAAAACATTGCCCTTCAGGCCAGAGCACAGTAATGTTTGCACATTACTGTTTGGCGGTAGAATAACTTGCAAAGGTTTGGTACTTCCCCAGGCGGACTCTGCCAAGAGTCCTACCGCTACAAAAAAAGTTGATAACTTTTTTGACATGACACTTTTTACATATTCCTTCCTTATTACTTCCTTATATATTTTTCTGTCATTGTTAGTCTCACCTATTTTCCAGTTCGGTATTTATATTCGCAACTGTATTTCTGACATTGTTTCCTCAGCAAATTTATCTTGTCCTTATTTAGACGTTTCGAGGGATTCAGAAAGATTTATCACAAGAACTTCTCTGATAGATTGACTAATTTATTACGACTTCTAAGTTGTTTGTTTATTGACTAACTCACTGATTACTGAATTGTTTAGCGGGAGAAGGTTTGTGCTAACTGTTTTGACAGTTGATTTAAAATTTAAATGCATTTAGATTCATACTGGCTGCGCCCCACGGTACCACCCGCGCTTTACTTTAATGATCAATAGGAAGTGTACTTTATTTGGGGGGCGCACACATTTTACCACTTTGGAAGAGGACGTCGCGCAAATTCAGTTTAGAAAAAAAAAATGCTGGAAACCTCAATATCATTTTTGATGACCTATCCATAGATAACCCACACGTATGGTTTTGATAGGAAAAAATTGAGTTTCAGTTCTAATTATGGGTCACCCCCAAAATGTATTGTTTTTTTTTTCTATTTTTTGTATGAAAATCTTAATACCTCTACATACCAAGGTTCAATAGTATAGTTCTTATAGTTTTGGAGAAAAGTGGCAGTGACATACGGACGGACAGATAGACAGAATAACATGACAAATCTATATGGGTGCCGTATTTTGCTATTTGGCTACGGAACCCTAAAAACAACATTTCTATAAACATTTAATGTAATTTTTTTTTAACCTCTTCAAGATGTTCAAGCCAACTACCGGTCGAGAGCGTACCAAGCATGCTGGCGGCGTCAATCGGCGAAAATATGTAACCACTTCCGAGGGTTGCATCACAGACTAAGTAGTACACTCAGACGGACATGTCGGGAACAAGGAAAAAGGTCTATGGTTCTAGACTAAATCTACTTTATCTGTGCTGAAAATGATATCTGACTTTGTCTTTCTTTTTTTTTTAATTACACAAACTGCATCAACACATAGATTTCATTTGCCAACTGGTGCTTTCGTGCCAGTACGCAAATCATACATTATTTAATTTTTTGCGCCTAAAAGCAACTAGTGCTTATGAGAAAAATATACACATAGATTGAATTGATGCATTTATTTCTTCTTAAGTTCCACAACAGAGTTTTTTCAGCAAAAGATTAACCACTTCACAGGATATATGTCATAATTGGAGTATTTTTCTTTCCAATGTGGATACGAATATAACACACGTATTTTCCGAAGTAACTCCAACCTGGTGCAATAAACTTTTTAGGTAAATCTTAGGTAAGGTGGAAAAAGTACATTTGCAGCTAATAAATAACAGAAATACACGAAAATAAATCAAACAATAACAATTATGATCAACTCACAAACGTCATACTAAAAAAGAGCACAGACTAAGTAGAGAAATAAGAAATAGGTCCTATAGTTTTATGAAAAAACAAAACCAAAACTGGTTTAGAGATGCCCGATAATATGATAATTAAATCTTAAAATCGAAACTAAGCGGAATATCGATACCTATTACAAAAGGCAGGCTATGAGATACATTCCACTTTATGAAATGTATGTCTAGCCTGAGTAGTGAATAGTCTGTGGCTGGTCACCATTGTTAGTTGCGCGCGCATTTTTTGAGCACTGATTATTTTTTGCCGCCATAACGAAACATTTTTAACAATTCGTTTTCTATGGTCACTAGACTAAATCTACTTAATCTATGCTGAAAATGATATTTGACTTTTTTAATTAAACAAATTGCATCAACACAACGTTGTTTATTTGCCAACTCAACAAGATGTTAATAGTGGAAATTATATTTTTACTAGTAATTTATTCATAAGTGTGCTGAAAAACGTCGTATATTAGATACTATAGATACTAGAATGTTATTAATAATTTACATACACGTTACATTAATGATATTAGGTACTCGTACATTGTAAATCCCTACGTCAATGATTATTTTATTTCAGAATAGATAACTTGTATGTACCTACAGTCCTACACACACTACTACACATTTAAAAGTTATTTTACATAGTAAAACGCTTTTGTTTCTAACATGAGCTTTAATCTGTTTGTAAAATAATTGCCTGAGGGTACATCTTTTATACACTCAGGTAGGCGGTTGTACAAAGTTACATCCTACAAAGTTAAGTCCTACGTAAGCTGAATTCGCAGATTTAGCTATAACTATCAGGTGTTATCACGTTATCAGTCTGCCCCTGTGTCTATTAAACTGTTTTCCAATTTTTTGTGTCAGAATCTCATTGAACTGTAATGAGGAGGTTACTATTAAGTTACGTTTAAACTTCTTCAGTTTCTTGTGGCTTCCATTTACACCTATACCCGTCTGCCCGTCTCATCATCAAATGGCGTGAAAAAAAGAAACCTAATGTTTCAGCCTTGTCGAGCGTATTTCCTGGGAATCGTGCAAAAAACAAACATTATAACAGAGTTTCTTTTTTCAAAAAATCTTAGTTACCTATGATCGTACTAAACGTATCTGGATAGTGATATAGATAAGGTTTTTTTATGATTGATAAGATTTAAAAGCATACGAATATTTCCAACACAAAAGGTTGAATAATGTTGTAGTTGAACACATCGATATAAAACAATGGATGTGCCCTGAGTAACTTGAAATTGGTAATAAACTGAGTATCTATGTGTGTCGTAAGTAGTTTACACATAACTAATCTACTTGACCCCTAGAATCCCTAGCGGCGCGATATGCTGTGGTTCTACTTATTTTGGTTGTTGACAACGACTAGGTATATTGAGATCTTTGGTTGAACACGCCTAGCGTGTTCGAGACGGTTGGTTGGTTGGATAGCATTGAATGATTAAGCAGGGGTTCAACATTTTTAATAGATACGATGCAGTTTCAACCCCATGTAACGAATACTTACTATGAATTCGATCCAGTGATAATCGATAAACCGTCTAATTTTTAGATATCCCTCCTAACGTGGAATTTTTAGATTCACAGACTAAGTACACCTAGAACTCTTTTGAATTTTACAAGGTGTGACGTTGGCATGAAATCAAATTGTGACTACTGAAGTAAAGTCTACTTAGTCTGTGAAAAAAGCGAGGGGGAGCAGAAGTATCAGATTTGTTAGGCTGGACGTCAAACTCGAATGACATAACGAAAAAAAAAGAAAATGACATTAGATTTGTATGAGGTTTACCCCCCGTGGGTTGCATATTTCCGCCGTTTGAGTCGCTCAGCTGAATTAGCCGCTGCACCGGCCCTACTATGTGTCTCAGGAAGATGTGAAGGTGTCAGAGTATCGACGCAAGTTACGTCCCACACTAGAGCTGGGACCGGCCCAACTTTTGTCATATTTATTTTTGTGACATAAAAACCCCTACAATATAAGCTTGAAGCTTAGAGCTTCAAAAATTTACAAATAGTTTGGAATGTAATACAGTTCTGTACAGTATACTCTTATGTTATAGCTTGTGTTTATTACATTCTGTTTTGTGTGCTCATTGAATAAAAAAATAAAAATTATGAAACTTCCATACAAACAAAACCCATCAAAAGAAAGGCTACGGCATGGCGCGGTCCGTGTCGTTGAGTCCATCACCTAAGGAAGGTGTCAAGAGGACGCCCGATGTCAAAATCAAAGGCAAAGATAGACATAATTAGTTACGCCTTTAATATATTAGTTGGGATTCAGAAAGATTTATCACAAGAGCTATTGTTAGATTGACATTACATAATTTACTTGGACTTGGAAGGTGTTTGTTTAATTACTAACCCACTGATTACTGAAGCGCTTAACGGGAGAATACTTCGAGAGCTGGCACCAAAATTGAGTAGGTACTTGAACCAAGCTGAAAACTTGACAGACCTGGCTTGTAAGTAGCGGGGCAAAATGAATCCCTCAATATAGACCGCTTGGCAGTTAGGAAATCCCATCAAAAGAAATGTCATCCCTATCTATCTATACTAATATTATAAAGCTGAAGAGTTTGTTTGTTTGTTTGAACGCTAGGATCTCGGGAAGTACTAGTCCGAATTGAAAGATTATTTTTCTATTGGATAGTCCATTTATCGAGGAAGGCTATAGGCTATAGAACATAACGTTACTATCAATAGAAGTGGAGCATGAATCAAGAATATCACAAAAACGGGAAAAAATATTATGCTTCTAAGATTACGTCATTGAATATAAACCTTTGCTAATCAAATTTGTTTCTTAATCTGAGTTGGTACGACCAATTTCCGATAGGTGGCGTAGCAGGTAGCTGAAGAAGTTTTTTGTTTGAAAGCGATATTCTCAGGAATGACTGAACCGATTTCAGTCATTCTTTCAACGTTGGATATGTACGGGGTCCCGATAAGTTGTATATAATGTACCACGGGTGAAGCCGGGGCGGACATCTAGTTATTTATAATTTCAAATCAATCATTGATAGTAAAAAGAGATACAAAATATTTGGTCCAAAATTTCCAATTAAAATTTGTACAAGTTGCCTATTCGTGTTTTTTTTGCGAAACATTTTTTAGGCGCGTCTTGTAATGTTAAATCCCCGACTAAATTGTCTTGATTATTTTTTGTATTGTTTAAACATTAAAGTACATATATGTGAGGTATTTTATTGTTTGTTACTACTAGCGCCATCTGTTTCAATAGTCTGGTATTACTTGCTTGCTACGAGGAATGAAGTGAACGAGTGAACAAGTTGGAGGCTTCGTTCATGAATGTACCTATCCAAGAGTCAGTAGTTCGGTCAGCGCAGGAGTGAAGGACGATTCATTCTGCTTTCTACCGCCGACGGCACCACAGTGTGCACTGATTCTCACCAATATACGACATGGCGGATAACAGCGACGAAAACCCTACCCTATCTCCGACAGCAGCGGTGGGATCGGAACAACACAATTCCAATGAAGCATATTTCAACGTTTCGATGTTTGGTTCGACCCAGAAACGCAACGATCCTGCTTTTATCTGCGCTGAACAAAGTACGCGTCAGAAGAATGAAAATAGTGCACAATCGGCGGACAATAATCTCCCTAATTTTTCATCAGCCACTTGGACATCGTTCTTTCGCGGTATGGTTGAAAGTTTTCGCACCAACGAAACCGGTAATACTACCCCACTGACGACAACGAAAAAAATGAAACCGAGTGACGTCTATATACCCTCTTTCGATCCCGATGATGGCGAGTTTACAGCAGCGCAGTGGTGTGAAGAAATAGATCACCATCGGACTCAAAACGCGTGGACCGATTACGAGACACGGAATGCGGCATTTACACACCTTCGCGGACGCGCTCGCAAGTGGGCATCGAAATCGTATCCACTCTGCAAGACTTGGGACGAGGCAAAAGAGCGGCTGACACACCAGTTTGCTGCTACGAAAAGGTTCCACGACCTTTTTCGGGACATGGTGCAGTATACTAGCGATAAGGCGGCGACCTACGTGGAATATTCGACCAACAAGCTGGCAATGGTGGACAGGTTGGAACCAAACTGGAGCGAGGCAAATAAAATAGAGGTCGTCATCTCAGGTATCGTCGATAACCAGGTACGTTCCGATTTGTTAAAAAATACTCCTACGGACTTCGTATCTCTTGACAGACACCTTAGTACCAACCCTAACATAAAAAGTTTAAAAAGATTACCCTCATCTAACTTTGTGTCCGCACAAAAAACACGAAAGGTGGATTCTACCGATCGTAGTCACGTTGTATGCCATAATTGTGGCAAATTCGGACATTATAAACGTAATTGTAGTTCAAAAGTCTCCACTAATGTAGAAACTTCTCGTCCGGTGCCGAGTTCCGAGAAAAATATTCAGTGTACCTATTGCCACAAAGTAGGACACACAGAGCAATTCTGTTTTACCAAACAAAGGGACAACAAGAATAAACACGGAACAAAGTCTGTCAATGGGTGTTCATAGTCTGAGGCTCCGGTTATTGAAACTGACATACATGGATTTAAATTACAGGTCCTAATGAACAGTGAATCTGATTATTCTTTACTTCGTAAAGACGTTGCCGTAAATAAACGGTATCCGTCACTTTAAACTTAGCTTACAGGTATATAATGGCTCAACCTCGATGTACTCATTTTCTCGTATATCACTACTTATTTGTATCAAAGACGTGTACGTAGAAGCGAACTTTGTCCTAACTTTGTAAGGTCAGAATGGACGAGCAAGCACGCTTTGACAAAGCTTGGTTTGATAAGAGCAAGGTGCGTCCATTTGACGTCGGTGATAGATATAGTCCTGGTATAAAAGAATCCGAGAATAAACACAAAGCTAGGTGAGAAGTTCTCTAATCCGTGTAAAATTATAGAAGTTTGCAATAACGAGAGGTACAAAGTCGACTCGATGCCAGGAGGACGTGTCGAGTACGTTTGTCAAGACCAATTTCGTAAATACCCTCCAAACTTACCCGAGTTATCCGACAAACTAGATGATGCTTTTAGTCCTACTGCCTCTGTGGTGCAGGATTAAATCATGTATGTCGCGATATGCAACAAATTGATCATAAATATGAAACAGTTGATTTTTGCGCATTTAAATACTTTGTTATAGAGTGGAATATAAGTTACTATTGTCAATAACAAAGTTTTTTCTTACCTTTACCGAAACATTTACTCTACATATTGGAAGCTCTGCGCTTCATGTATTGGTTGTACATTGGAAGCTCCGCGCTTCATGTATTGCTGCATATTGGAAGCTCCGCACTTCATGTATTGGTTGTACATTGGAAGCTCCGCGCTTCATGTATTGGTTGAACATTGGAAGCTCCGCGCTTCATGTATTGCTGCATATTGGAAGCTCCGCGCTTCATGTATTGGTTGTACATTGGAAGCTCCGCGCTTCATGTATTGCTGCATATTGGAAGCTCCGCGCTTCATGTATTGTTTGTACATTGGAAGCTCCACGCTTCATGTATTGGTTGAACATTGGAAGCTCCGCGCTTCATGTATTGGTTGTACATTGGAAGCTCCGCGCTACATGTATTGGTTGAACATTGGAAGCTCCGCGCTTCATGTATTGCTGCATATTGGAAGCTTCGCGCTACATGTATTGGTTGTACATTGGAAGCTCCGCGCTTCATGTATTGGCTGTAGATTAGATACCCCGCGCTTCGAGCGGCTCAGTGCACACTGATGACTTGGCGAATGTTTTCTGGACAAAATACCGTTTGGTGTTCTTTCGTGTGTCCACAATAGAGGTAGAGGTCGCGCGAGAACGCACTTCCTGTCAGAATGGCCGTGTGAGGTATTTTATTGTTTGTTACTACTAGCGCCATCTGTTTCAATAGTCTGGTATTACTTGCTTGCTACGAGGAATGAAGTGAACGAGTGAACAAGTTGGAGGCTTCGTTCATGAATGTACCTATCCAAGAGTCAGTAGTTCGGTCAGCGCAGGAGTGAAGGACGATTCATTCTGCTTTCTACCGCCGACGGCACCACAGTGTGCACTGATTCTCACCAATATACGACATGGCGGATAACAGCGACGAAAACCCTACCCTATCTCCGACATATATATAAATATAAAATAATCAAATCAATATAATCAAAATGAATGACTCATCGTGGATAACTCCCGATGTTCAAAACTATAAATTATTGCTATTTGACATTATCGAAATTTCTAAATTGGACCCAAATAACGATGCGATTATCACAATGATTTCAGATATGAACATATATTATAACAAATCAATTAAGGACGCCAAAGGTAGCTATTACAATCATATTTTAAAAAATACTAGTAATGCGTCAAAAGCTATGTGGGCAGTCATAAATAAGGAAAGGGAAGATATAACACCCCGTTCCTCGATTTTTCCGACGTCGTAAAGGACTCGAACGGACAGAATTTTCTTTCGAAGGAGGTCGCCTTGAATGAGATGAACGCGCGGTTCGCGGGGGCGGCGGCCGCGGCGGGCGCGCCGCGCGCCGACGTCGCGCGCGCCACCGCCGTGCTGCGCGCGGCGCGCGCGCCGGCCGACCGCTGCCTGCGCCTGCGCCCGTTCACCGCGGACGAGGTGCTGCGCATAGTGACCGCTCGTATACCGGCAAAAGTGTCGAGAGATGTTTACGGAGTCTCAATGAGGCTATTAAAAACCGCAATATACTCTCTCGCACCTATATTAGCCGAATGTTACAACGCCTGTATGAAGGAGGGAACTTATCCGGACGCTATGAAGTTCAGTAAAATTTCTCCCCTGTATAAGGGCAAAGGTAAACGGGAAAGTTTCGATAGCTACAGGCCGGTCGCGATAATACCCGCGGTGGCGAAGATCTTCGAAAATGGTTTAAGCTCTCGCCTCACAGAGTTTCTGTCGTCCACTGACGCTCTCTCCGACCGGCAATACGCATACCGAGAAGGCAGGTCCACAACGTCCTTAACCCGGGAAGTCATATCTCGAGTCCTAAAGGCCCGCGAGAATAAACTGCAGGTGGCTATTTTGTGCTGCGATTTGTCCAAGGCGTTCGATGTTGCCGATCGCGCCGTACTCGCTGTCAAGTTGCGGCATTACGGCGTGAGCGGTGCGCCTCACGCCTTGCTGGCGGATCTCATGCGAAATAGGACTCAAACTGTGGTGGCTTGCGGGGGGCACGGAGAAGTCTGCGGCGCTGGGTACAGAAATGGGAGTAGCTCAGGGATCATCGGTTTCCAACGTGCTGTTCTCCTTGCTCCTGAACGATCTACCGGACGCCGTGACAACTGCTGAAACTTTCATGTACGCAGACGATGTTGCCGCCGTGGTCACGGCCCAGTCTATTGATGTTCTGGAGCAGAGACTGAACAAGGTAGCCGGTGAACTAGCGCTGTTCTTTGGTTTGAACGGTCTGTCATTGAACCTCAGCAAGACTCATTTCGTTCATTTTTCGCTTTCGGGTCACAAAAAACGCCCGTTGGTAGTGCACTTGAATGGATCAAGGCTGGGTCAGTCTGAAACTACAACTTTCCTAGGGTTCGAAATTGACCGGGGCCTGACATGGGAGCACCACATTAACAAACTGTGTGGCAGGTTAGGCAGCGCGTGCTTTGCTTTAAGCCGTGTTGCAAAAATGTTATCTGTTGATGTGGTCCGCTCATGTTATTTTGCAACGGTTCACTCCCTATTGAAGGAGGGATCCTTCAATACGGAGCAGAGCTGTTCGGACGAGCTGCGGATCGGGATCGAGTGTTTAAACTCCCAAAATCCGTCCGTGCTATTGTTAAAATACCACAGGATGAAACTGCACGACCTCATTTTAAGAGGCTTGGTATATTGACGTTGCCTGCACTTGTTATTTTTCAAGTTGCAGTGTACGTTAGGTCAAACCTAGGTTCTTATGAAACATTCAATAATGAGACTCGCAGCAAGGGCAAGCTGATGGAAGTGCATCGCACGTTGGAGAAGTCAGCCAGGTCGACTCATGTGATGGGGCCTACTGTTTACAATAAACTCCCGGAAACCGTCACCTCTGCGCCCACTATGGGCAGTTTCAAATCGCGACTCAAGCTTTGGCTTATCGAGCAGACGTTTTATAGCTATGATGAATTTACAGAATGGAATTCTTAATGTTGAGAATGACATAAAAATATTAATTTATGTGACATTTATATTTGTTAATTTAGATTACAATTATATTCATACATTATTGTGACATTTATATTAATTGATTTATATGACATTTATCATTTTTAATTGATGTAATGTGTGTTATACACTACGCTAAGGTAAAGTTTTATTTACTTACCAGAACTTTTTTCTTGTTTTACATGTTTTTTTTGTGAATTGTATGATGGATGACGTGTAACTTTGGTTATAAATAAAATGATTATTATGATTATTATGATTATTAAACATAAATATATAAATTGCATATTGCCTCAAACATTTTTCTGAACAAAACATTATACTGAAAACTTAAAATGATATGGATTCATTTTGCCCCTCTACTCACCACCCAGTTTGCAGCGGCTCTATGTTGGGGTATAATAGGAGAGGTATATGCCAAGTTTTGAGCCTGTCTCAAATACCTTCCCTAAATTTGCTACCAGCTCCCGTAATATACTGTTTCTGATTGCCTCTAATTGCTCTATCAGTTGATTTAAACTGATTTGGATTCGCATTAGTTTGTTTGTTTTAGTTTATCAATTTTGTAATAGATTGAATCTCTAGCAAAGTTTTGATTAACGCACAACATGTCAATATTATACAGGAGAAAGATTTGAGTTCGTAAATGTGTAAGTATGTTTAAAGGTAAATGTTGTTCGCACGTATCTTTATAATGGCTAAACGTTTTAGACTGAAATTAATTTTATGTTGAGATTAATACTGTGATGTAGACTTAGTAAGAGGTTGAGAAAACCCGTTTACACAATCGCGAGGTTGCTGGTTCGAATACCATTTACTCATCGTGAGCAGTCTTTCCAAATTCAGATGTACGACTGTGTCATCCCCACTGGTAACATAAGCAGCCCATTAAACATTCTGTCACTTCTCACTGCTGTGATTCGGGGCCTTCTCTCGCAAGGAGAGAGTCAAGGCCGTAATCCACCACGCTGGCCCAGTGCGGGTGGTGGACACATGACTTCGAAAAATTCGAGTTACATGTCGGTTTCCTCACGATGTTGTCCTTCACCGTTTCAAGTTAACGGCATTACGCACATGACTTCAAAAAGGCAGTGGAGAGCTTCTAGAACCGGGGCGCGGCTCAATCGGCAGTCGCCGTTCTCCCGGCTAGACCAGCCGTAACTCGCCACTATCACTGGTAGCAAAAGTTACGAAAGACATAATGAGGATATTTTGTGAATGACGTAGATACATATCTCGAGGACAGACCTCATCCGCTAATCCCCACGTGGGGAGTGGGGGAGTTGCTTTGATTTTGAGTGGTAGTTTTTTATTTTTATCATACTGGTACTATGTTTGGATGTTTTTGTGTTTTATTGCAGTAAGTATTAATTTATTTTATTGTTTGGAATATTTCCTCCAATAGATATTTGTGTGGACGTTACAATACAAATATTACTGTTTATTGTTGCTTTTTTTCTCTCCATTTTTGTAAAAGATTCAACTATAACCTTTGGTTGCAACAATAACGAAATTTTTACGTCTCCCTACTATTACTAAAATTATCCGGTTCTAAAATGTTTCAGTAATTGTAAGGGTCTAACTCTACATTTTTTATACAGACCGTCGTAAAGTTCCTAAGTATAGAGACTGGGCTATAACACCAGAATGGGTTGAGCTTTAGGCTATTTTAGTAGAGGATCAGAAATAAAAGTCCTTGATCGTTCAAATTTGAGCGAGACTCTATGTAGGTGCTGAATCCTTCTTTTTCAGCAAAAAATAAACCATCTTCTTGCTTCATGCTTAGTAATAAATTATGTTAACGCGTCGCGGAGTGCGAATATTAGTAACTATTAGTAACGGTAATCATTCACTTCCTAAAAAACAATGCATGATAATATTATTATGGTACATTAGCACAAATTAACATGTGAACGATAGAAGTATTTGGGGGTCTCCAACTAGGCTATGTTTTTTGGGCGCCTCACTTGATTTTCAAAACAATTCTATATTTAGGAGCGCTGAAGACATGATATCACAACTTACGAAACTCAATGAATGCTAATACGCTAATTCTACATATTATAATTAGATTGTTTCATGCTCATATAAGCACCTACATTTAAGCATACAATAAAACACGAATTCTAAGCCAGTAGAATCACGTTCTGTCATCATTATGTGCCTGTGCACAATAAACAATGAGTTCGATCAAAATCAAAAATGATCAATGCCATTAGTGTGGAGTTAATTTTTGTTTAAAACCAGTTTATTTCATTTCAAAACGGAAAACTATATTTAAACTATCAACTGTAGGGCAGTAAGTATATCGGAAACTAATCTGGATTGACATTAGGCGGTATTTATTTATTTATTTCATAAGCACAATAACTGTTACGGGTATTAATAAATTCGCCCTTTAAACTTGTACACGGTTTATCTACGACAAATAGTTTTGGACACATTGAAATGAAATGAAATGTTTAGCTATCACAATTTACATTTTAACAGATATCAGCACACGCGCACCTAATACAGTCGTATGGGTTTTAGTTCAATATTAAACCGGTTCGTTCTGCTCTGCTCCCACTTCGTTGATACTTCATTTTTTTAACAACGATAGGTTTTAGTATTAAACCCGTGGTTGTTACACGCATTTCATTGGGTAAACGGGTAACTCTCGAATAATATTATGTTCGGTTAATCCGACTCGAGTTGAGGCCGCGTCCGGCGGCCTTTCTCAAGGAGAGCGCACGCGCGCATGGCTGCCCGTTTGGCACTGACCAAGACTCAGTGCCATCGCGCACGCCTATTACCAGTCGGAAGCGTGCCCGGCATAATGGCAATGCTTATTTATATACGACCTTACGTGAACGATTGACTTAGGGAAGAGTTCACTAGCGACAGTAATCATGATTAATGGAGATCTTAAACACATCAGTAAAGGCAGAGTATGAAATGACACCGTAACGTATCTGCATATACCAAAATAAAAATTTTTTTTGTTGTTTGCTTTGTGATGTTAATAGTACTAAATTCGGCGTGCTCTATGGTCAAATTAGATTCTTTTGTGAATGGAAGAATTGACGCTATATATTTAGACGAACGCAAACCAAACAAGAGTATATTTCGAATCGCCACGCAATGAAAACCACTATAGTGAGTGACTTTTTTAATACTTATTTGTTATTTCTACTGATTCTCTCCTACTTCGGTAAGTTACGGCTGGTCTAGTCGGGAGAACGGCGCCTGCCGATCCAGAGACCTCGGGTTCAAAACAACGTGCACCAGTGTCTTCTCGAAGTCATGTATGTAATGCCGCTAACTTAAAACAGTGAAGGAAAGCATCATGACCGACATGTTTCTAGAATCTTTCGAAGTCATGTGTCATGCACCAACCCGCATTGGGCAGCGTGGATTATAAGTCTTGACTCTCTCCTTGTGAGAGAAGGCCCGGAGTCCCAGCAGTGGGAACATTTAGTGGGCTGTTTATGCTGTAGGTACTATTACTAATATTGTAAATCATTTAACTTTAGATGTACTCTTAAACGTTCTTACGTAACTAAGCAACAGACGTTTCAAATGGGATAAACGTTCTTTTAAATAAATCTAATGTTCTTACAAAATATTATGTGTTATTTTAATCAATTGCAGGATTGATTATTGAACTTGGCACACATTTACATCTCATTTCTATTGTTGTTGAAATCAACAATCAAGCCATATAGCATAGTATTAAACTTGGCTCTCATTTCACATTTATGTGTTTGATGGGATATACATTTTCTAACATGTAAAACAAAATTTCTTAAAATTATACAAAGTGCATTTTTATTAAAACTGTTCTTAATGATGAGTGTCTGGCACCCGAACTAGTTAATAAACTGTGTTACTGGTGCCAGAGCCCACCGTGTTTTTATAAATTTTTATTTAATTTTTACTTTTTAAAATATATTTATATATGGGTACTTAGCGAAGAAATTCATCGAACTAAAGTTGAAGCGTCGGCCGGCATCCCCGATAATAGGTAGACAAATTACTTGACCTAAGGTCGGTGTGGCACACCGAGAGTTTTGTCACCGCCGACGTAAAAAAGATTATTTATTTTTTAAAGTTATCATCATTGAAATACATAGGTTTTTGATGGGTTATAAATGACTATATTGCAGGCTATACTCGTTGATATTTAAGAATTCCATATAATCCACTCAGCCGTGATGGAACAACAATAATCAATTTTATAAAGACCTGAATTAAATCCATTGATTTATATCGATGTAAAATATAGATCGTATCTTCCTTTATTTCATATCTTCCGCACTGTACATGCGAATATAATAACTATGTCTGTCTGTCTGTTACGCTTTTACGTCTAAACGTGGTCTAAAACTGATTTAAATGAAATTTCGTAGTGATTTAGAAAGTTTATAGGCTAGTTTGAAATGCAAAAAAAAGGTTTTAAAAGATTGAAAAAGGCAGCAACTATTTTCTACTCGAGGGGTTCCCCCGCATTGTTGTGCCGGTGACACAAAGTAGCCGTAGCCTGGTCACATACAGTAAAATGAAGAGGAAGTCATGGTGGTATCGCTTATCTAGGCTTTGCCTCCAAGCCGACGCCGATACAGCCAAGTAAGTTGTGGGGTCTATGGGACCGGTGCAACTGAACTGAGGTACTGAGAAGAGCTGCGGTGTTGGGGACGGGTATTACGAATGTGAGGTCTTCGCGGCAGAGGATCCTTTGTATAACGGTGTGCCGCTCTCCCCTACTCGCTGCGGCCTTGACCGGTCCCCAATGTTAGACGCCAAACGCGGTGAGTACATCTAAGTATCAGCTCCACTATAACTCAATGTTTTATTTTCCAGCTGATATTCTGTGTCTTGCTGATTTGCGAGAACCCCTGGTGTAGCATGATACTGCATTATACTGAAGCGACCAGTGTTGCCCGCAGCGTGGGTCCGCAAAATGATAGTTCAATATCTAGACATGTGAGACAAGAACAGGAATCTGATGAAGAATCGGAGAGCGGAACAGAAGATTATAATTATTATACCTAGACATTCAGACGAATCTATTGAACTAGTCCATGGATAAAACAAAGACATGGATTTTTTTGTAACTAATCGACGTATTTGTCGCAATCTTTTTCCAAAAATAAAAATACTGACCAGAAACCTAAAATTCCAGACCAGAAATATTATGTTCAATTTATTGCAAATAAAACGACGACTTGGCCAATACCGAATTTATTTAGATCATACCCTCGTATCTCGTACTTATTAAGTAACTACACGACATCTTAGATAGATAAATATATACTCTTGTACAAACCAAAAAAACAAAGAAAAAACACGTATACAGGATAAGAAAAACAATAAATACTAGTGTTACAATCAGCGGCCTTATCGCTAATAGCGATATCTTCCAGGCAACCTTAGGATGGAAATAGTTTGTAAGAATATTCTATGAAGCGGGTAGACGTGTAGGTATCTAAAAATATATTTAAGCAATTACAGTTACATATATAAACAAGAAAAAATAAACAATATAAAATAAACATACACACGAATACAGATTACATACTAATACTTACGATACTTGTGAAATGTACTAATACATATAAATATATGAGTACGACGAATCTTCCCCCTTTAAGCATTTCAAAACTACCTATACACAAAGTAAATATTTCAGTTTAAAATAAATACACAGGTAAAAGCAATTGAATATCTTTTACATCACCACTTTATACCTTGAAACTTTACTGGCATTGAATTAATGTAGAAGATACCCAATGTGCAGTAAATTAATTATGGTTAGTTTTAGTTACGGAGAAGATGGTGTGACGAATCATGGAAGTTGCGGGTGTGACCTGGACTCGCCTAGCACTGGACAGAGCGACATGCCACAAAATGGAGAAGGCCTTCATCCATAATTGAGTGCCTACGAAACAAGTTATGTCATAAGGATTTATAAATTTAAGATGATCTGTAATATTCCAAGGCAAATAAAAGGATATTTTATTTATTTTAGTTTTTAACCCCCGACCAAAAAAAGGGGTGTTATATGTTTGACGTCGATGTCTGTCTGTCTGTCTGTCTGTCTGCCTGTCTCCCTGTCTGTCTGTTTGTCTGTCTGTCTGCTGTCTGTCTGTATGTGTGTGTGTGTCTGTCTGTGGCACCGTAGAGCTCAAACGGATAGGCCGATTTCGATGCAGTTTTTTTATTTGAAGGTTAATATCCGTGCGGATGTTCTTAACTATGTTTCGTTAATATCGATTCAAAATGGCCGCCTCCACAAAATGGCGGACAAAATATTTATTCACAGCCTACCTCAATATGGATATCAAGTGCAAGGGCTTGAATACTAGAATACTATCCATACTAATATTATAAATGCGAAAGTAACTCTGTCTGTCTGTCTGTCTGTCTGTCTGTCTGTCTGTCCGTCTTTACCGCCTAAACCAACCAACAGATTTTGATGAAATTTGATACATAGATAGAATAGATCCCGAGAAAGGACATAGGCTACTTTTTGTTCCGAAAAAGGGTTAAAAGGGTTAAAATAAGCGATGAAAGTTTATATGGAAAACTTCGTCATTGTTGAAGAACTATGAAACTTTACGTCTAGATATTTAACACGAAACCATAAAATGTATATTTAAGCAGTTTGGTAGTTTCGAACTGTACCTACGGAGGTGGAATTGGGGGTGAAAGTCTGGAAGTTCAATATTATTGAAGATAAAACCATGAAACTTTGTATCTAGACACTTGAAATGGAGTCGATAAACGTTTGTTCCAGCAATTTTATAATTTCTAACTATACAGGGATACGTATATAACCGCTTGATACACTGGCCGCTTTTCGCGTTTTACAAATTTGGCGGGAAAACGGGTGTCAGGTTACATAAGTGCGGTGTTTATGTTTCGGCATACGAAGTGCCACCTTACTTTTACCCGTTTGAACCATTTACTCTCAAGATCGTTTCAAGACGCTTCTAGCGGTATCATTTATTTATAATTAATGTACTTAAATAAATTCAAGATGGCCGCCGCTACAAAATGGCGGATAATTTATGTTTTATTAATCCCATCAATATGGGTATCAAATGAAAGGGCTCAACAAGCAGAATATAATATACTATAAAAAATTGAAATCCAAGATGGCGGCCGCTACAAAATGGCGGATAACGTAGGTTTTATCAATCCCATCAATATGGGTATCAAATGAAAGTGCTCAACCAGTAGAATACAATATACTATAAAAAATTGAAATCCAAGATGGCGGCCGCTACAAAATGGCGGATAACGTAGGTTTTATCAATCCCATCAACATGGGTATCAAATGAAAGGGCTCAACAAGCAGAATATAATATACTATAAAAAATTGAAATCCAAGATGGCGGCCGCTACAAAATGGCGGATAACGTAGGTTTTATCAATCCCATCAATATGGGTATCAAATGAAAGTGCTCAACCAGTAGAATACAACGTACTATATAAAATTAAAATCCAAGATGGCGGCCTCTACACAATGGCGGATAACTTAGGTTTTATCAATCCCATCAACATGGGTATCAAATAAAAGGGCTTGACAAGAAGAATACAGTGCACTATACAACCTCAATATTTAAGATGGGCGCAGCCACTAAATGGCGTATCAGACAGAATTTTTGATAGTCGACGAGATTTCCATGGTGTCTTATCAAATGTTATGCATGATGGACGCTCGATTAAGGCAAAATAAGAACTGCGAAAATGAGTTTTTTGGAGGAGTAAACGTATTACTATTCGGTAATCTTTTACAACTGCCTCCTATAAAATGATCAGGAACACCTGTTTTCAATTCTAATACGAAATTATACATATGAAAGTAGCTCTCTCTGTCCGTTGCCGTCTAACGCCTAAGCCACTTAAAAAGTTTGTTACAATTTGGTGCACAGACTAGACTTAGGAAAGGACAACGGCGACTTTTATCACAGAAAAGAGTTGAAAAGAGGAAATGAGGAGTAAAAGTGTGCATGGAAGGATCTTTGCACTCTTTGTATGCTATTTTTAACCGACTTTAAAAAAGGAGGAGGTTATCAATCCAGTTGTATTTCCAATTGTGAATCAATTTCGATGGTTATTTTTTTGGTTGGTTGATTATAGTTCAGAGGTGGTCATATAAATTTTTTCGAAATCAGTGGGGCGGTTTTTGAAATATGAACAACAAACTAAAATTTGCGTTCATGTAATCAGACGATATATCTACTAATATCTACTAATAGACTCTAATAAAATTTGGTGGACCGTCCCAATATGATTTTAAATTAAAGTCTGCTTTTGATTAATTTTTTGAGAACATAGTTTTTTTGTAATTTGTCGTGTAATTGTACATTTATTAATAAATATAAAACTTTGACTTAGACCGATTTTAATTAGGAAACGTGAATTTGTATGGTAGTAGACATACGAGTAGGTACTGCCTCAATTACTTTAATAAATATGTGGCGCGGACGAAGTCGCGGGTAAAAGCTAGTACACTATAATAAATTTCAAATCCAAGATGGCCGCCACGACAAAATGCCGAATCGTATTATTTTTTTCACTACTACCTCAATATGGGTATCAAATGAAAGGGCTTGACTAGTAGAACGTTATACAGATAATCCGAGATCCGAGGTAGACGGGGGTTAATCAAAATTTTTAATTTTGTTCTTGTAGTTACATTTAACGTATGCATATAATACTGCGAGCACGGACGCGCGGCCGGCCCGGCGCCGGCGCGGTTCTCAGATGTCGCGGCGCGCTCGCACGCAGCGTGTCAGGTCAGCTGGTCAGTCGAAGGCCTTCAAAAAGCTGTGTTCCGCGTGTGCTAGAAATAATTGTGATGATAAGAAGTATCCAGCCGCGACGGCTTTGTTTTTGGTGTAATGCGCGCAGTCATTAACCCCCGACCAAAAAAAGGGGTGTTATAAGTTTGACGTCGATGTCTGTCTGTCTGTCTGTCTGTCTGTGTGTGTGTCTGTCTGTGGCACCGTAGAGCTCAAACGGATGGGCCGATTTCGACGCGTTTTTTTTATTTGAAAGTTAATATCCGTGCGGATGTTCTTAGGTATGCTTGGTTAATATCGATTCAAGGTGGCCGCCGCCACAAAATGGCGGGCAATAGTTATTTGTTATACAAGAGTGCAAAGTTGATTTTTAACCGCGTGCTCAATTTTGATGACCGAGCAAGCGAAGGATTCTAATTTTGAATCACTCGCTGCGCTCGTGAAAATTAGAATCCTGAGCGTAGCAAGGGAATCAAAAGAGCACAAGGTGAAAAATCTTTGCACTCGAGTGCAACACGTAACTTTTCATTCCACCTCAGCGAGGAAATGACTAAATGCAAATTTTTAAATGTTTTCGCGCTAAGCAAATTAAAAAAAAAGTAAGTGCACCAAGGAGGTTCCGAGTCTGAGTTTTTAACATATTAAAAAAAAATGTATGATGCATTCGGCACCAAGGAGGTAGAAATAAATAGGTTGAATTATGTTTTGAATTCGAAACCTCAGTACACACGATGTTCTTAATTCAAATTTACTTTAACCTCTAGAGGGTAAAAACGACTTTTGCGCCCTGATATCGAGGAGCAAAAGTACTCTTTCCGAGCTGGTGGGATGAAAAATATTTCTTCACAACCTGCCTCAATATGAGTATCAAATGAAAGGGCTTGACTAGTAGAGTACTATAAATTCAATTCAATCATTTATTTCAGAAATTACATTCCATATCAAAAAAAATATAAAAATTAAAAATAAAAATGATGTCAAAAAAAAAAATATTAAATAACTAACAATTTTGACAAAACAAATAACACAATACAAACATTTAAAGTTTTCGGGTGACCGACATGCTCATCCACACGGTAGTCCTACAGTTTTTCGCCCATCAACACTCTCATCCATCTGTACTGGATGGGACAGTACATACGCGACACCATCATTTGAAAGATACCGTTACAGCCGCCTCGAGCCCGCCGCCGTATGGAAGCGACTTTCTTACGAATTACCGCATGAAAGTCGTCCGTACGCGCCTCCGCGAACATCTGCGATGCGCTACAAAAACGAGGCAGCCGCATCAGCATCCTAAATATGTCATTATATTGTACACGTAGAGCGCTGGCCGTCCGGCGAGTATGCTTTATCCACAGGCTGCTCGAGTAGAATGACTGACAGTAAGCTTTAAAAAGAGTGATTTTTACATCCCTCGAGCAGCGGGCAAACCTACGTGCGATCATATTTCCCCGGACAGCAAGCGCTCTACGCTCCCTTTCAATGTCATCATCGTCACTTAAGTCATCTGTTACAACATGTCCCAAATACCTAAAGCTATCGACCAATTGCAGAGTTTCACCGCTCAGCACAATCGGCGGAACATGTACCGGCTTTATATTTCTACTCTTAAATACCTCGCTTTTCCTTGAGTTATATTCCTCAGTCCATGTTTCGCCGCATAAGCCTCACAGATTGATAGTAGCTTTCAAATAGGCCCAACAGACGGTCCCAGCAGTACCATATCATCTGCAAAACTAATATTATTAACACAGACTCCATCAATTATACAGCCCGTATGAGTACTGCTGAGTTCGCCTATGAGGTCATTAATGTACAAACAGAACAGCAAAGGTGAAGTTATCCCTCCTTGCCTCACGCCACAATCCATGCCATATTCCTCCGAAAAGGCTCCCCCCCATCGTACCTGATTTCGCTGGCAACCATACCAGCGCCGTAAAATAGCTGTTACTTCACTCGGCACGCCCGCACCTTCCAGCTTTCCCCAAAGCTTTTCATACAATACTGTATCAAAAGCTCTAGAGATGTCTAGAAAGCAAGCATACACGGGTGTTTTCCTATCAGTGTAATACCTGACAGCTCGCTTAAGACATAAAATTGCACACTCGGTTGATAAACCGGCCCTAAAACCGAACTGAGCGTCGTGCAGATCTATTTGTCTCAATAATATGTTATTAAGCAAGCTGTCAAGCACTTTGGCCAACACGGTCGCCAGCGAAATAGGCCGATAGTTGTTCTTATTTGAGGCATCTCCTGTTTTACACTTAATAATGGGTACTATTACTGTCATTGTTAGCTTCTCCGGCAAATAGCTGTGCAACAAACAGAAGTTGTAAAACATGGAGAGCACACGAGGCAAGTGACTTCCTGCATGTTTGAGATGCTCAACGCTTAAACTATACTTATAAATAAAAAAAAATCTAATCCAAGATGGCCGCTACCACAAAATGGCGAAACACATTTCTTTTTTCACAACTCCCTCAATATGGGTATCAAATGAAAGGGCTTGACTAGTAAAAGTAAAATGCTGTACAGATAATATCAAATCTGAGGTAGTCGGAGGTTAATCGAAATTTTTAATTTTGTTCTTGTTTTAAAAACGTGTCCGGAGTTACGACGACGACATCAGATCGACACGAACGATGGCTGCATAAGGACTGCAAGACCCCAGAAGACGAGTAATATCACATCCACAATATCGAAAGAACGTAAGCGTACATCGCATCCACCATTGACGACGTTCCAGCACCGTCTCTTCTGGTTTTGGTTTCCTCTATCTCTCGCTGCTCTTCCGACGACATCTCATTGGCCTGACATATTGTAAATGCTCGAACCAAAGTTAGGTCATCGGCTCGCAGAAGACGATCCCGCAGCTTCCCATCGCTCACTCCACACACAATCCCATCCCGCACGAGACTTTCTTTAACGCAATTTTTATATGTTTATTAGGAGAGGAAGACGATGATAATATCTTGTTTTTGTTGTACTTGTGCAGAAAAAGACGAGAAGACGCTCAACTACGCTCAACTTTGGTTCGTATATCGAGTCCAAGGCCAAATTAGCTGCCAAAAAACTAGGTGTCCTCCTGTCAAAGGTGCGAAGGTACTTCAAGTCTGAACAGTTGCTCACATTGTATCAAGCACAGATTCGCTCTTGTATAGAGTACTGTTCGCACCTTTGGGATGGAACGGCTAAGTATCAGCTGGAGGCCCTAGAATCGATCGAGAGACGTGCCAAAAGGCTTATAGGCAATGACACTCTTTTGCGAAAAAAGACTACAAAGTCTTGATCATCGCCGAAAATTGCCAGCCTATCGGTTTTTTATCGGATACACTTTGGAGAGTGTGCGACTGATTTGCATGATCTGATACCACCTTGCCCTTTTTTCTATCGGAATGCTCGTAGCTCGAAAAAGCGACATCGTTTCATGGTTGATGTTCCAAAGACACGAACGAAGATATTTGACTCTACTTTTGTGATAAGAACGTCTAGGATGTGGAATATGTTGCCTGAGTGGGTTTTCCCCGATAGCTACAATCTTTGTGTCTTCAAATCGAGAGTAGGTAAACACGCTTCATCATAGACCGCATCATCGCTTAACATCAGGCGAGATGGCGGTCAAGTGTAAATCTATAAAAGTTAAAAAAAAAAGAAGCCATATGCTCTATGATATAAACGATGACGCAGTTTATCATCATCATCGTTATCTTCTAGGTCCTAGAAGATAACGATTCACTCTCGATTTGAAGACACAAAGATTTTAAGGGCGTGTAGGCCGTAATTTTGAATTTTTAAAACAACTTTAAGACCTTTAAAATAGTGTATTAAACTCTGAAAAAAATATATGTATTAGTTAAGGATCTAATCTAGTGCAATTCGCAGTCAATAACACGATTTAATGAATTTTACTTGATAGAAAAAATCCCAAAGTTACCCCTTTTCAAAAGTTTTTCAAGTTTATGACTAAACTAATGATCTTTTTACTAAATTTTTGTACTCAACGAAAGCCACTAAAAAGTTATAGATGCTTTCGCAGAGTTTGACTTGATAAAAAGTATCAGTTATTCACTGTGTTTTAATATCTACCATATATATAGCGCGCCGTTCGGCAGGCCTGATCAGTCGCGTTTCGGCGCTCACGGACGACGGGCCTGTGCTTGATTTTGCAATTTTGACAACCAATAAATTTTAAATATTACGATCATAGTGCCACAGTATAACAATATTAGTAGGTATTACTAGTGAAGCACGCTATGATCTTGATTTTTGATACCGTTTTCATTGGAATTGCAAATAGACGCTGATACTAATTAGTACGCTGTTTACTTTATGTTGTAGACCAATAGGGGAGTCTCAAAAAACTGACGTCGATAACACATCAGTAAAAAATTCAGTGCAGATGCAATGGAAAATAGATTAGTATCGGTAAAATATTCGTTCGTCAAATCAGAGATCGGGATAAGGAAATAATGAGAGGGGAGAAATCCCCTGCGTAAATCCCCTAATATAAATGCAAGTTAGGTATATGCCATTTAGGTAAATTCTTTGGTACTTAGTACTTGGAAGAAAAGTCCTCACATACGGATTTTACCACTTTGGAAGAGATTCTTGCGCAAACTATTCAGTTTAGAAAAAAATGTTAGGAACTTCAATACAATTTTTGAACACCTATCCATAGATACACGTATGGTTTTGATAGATTTTTTAAAATTTCTTTTCCAAGTTTGTGACACCACCAAAATTTGTTGTTTTTCGTTTTTTGTATGAAACTGTTAATATTGTTCATAGAATACATGTACTTACCAAGTTTTAATAGTATACTTCTTATAGTTTCGGAGAAAAATGACTGTCACATACGGATGAACAGACATAACGTATATTTTAAAATTTGTCTACGAATCCCTAAAAACCCAACTTCGTTCATTTAAAACTTATTTAAAATGAAATTTAGACACTCGACCAAATTAGATAAGAAGGCAGTAAAATTACTCGTAGAATTTAACTCTGTACTATATTTCCGATTCGTATTTTTCGGTTTAGAATCATTTCCTGAGCATAAAATTACAAAATAATAACAAATCCAGGTGGAGCTTCAAGCGCCAGCTCGAAAAAAACGTTTTTGGCCGATATTCCGAAAAAATATAAAGCCTATTATTATTGTAGAAAATAAAATTTCCCATCTTTTGTTGCCAGTAAACTTTTTTCGAACTTACCGATTACGATTTATTATGTCCAATTTAATGATAACAATGTAAAAAAATAAGATGTGAATTCCGTTCCCAGTAGCATAAACATGTCTCTTTTTACCGGAATGGAAGAAGGGTTATGTTTTTCGCGCGTATCTTTATGTTTGTAAAACTTTTATTTCCACATATCTTCCAAACGGCTGGATGCATTTTGGTAACTAAGATATTCTAAGACTGGTCTCATTCGCCAAAGTGTCCTTAGACTCCTTAGATAGTAGGTAATATTTTTTACGTGTAGTTTTTTTTGTAGTCGGTTTTAAATTAAAGTAATTCTATCATATTGCTCGTTGCTCGAATGAACAGCACCGTTCATCATCATGATTGAAGAGTTGAACGAAGAGTTTGGTCTCCACTTTGTAATAAGAACAACTAAGCTGTGAAACGCATTGCCAGAGTGGGTTTTGTCGAAGGTTCGATCCTTGGGGTTACGAGGTACACTGTGTTTGTTTCTATTAGAGAAGCAAGTTCCATCGTAGACCACATCATTTTCATCCACTATTTTCGGCATCATCACAACCGTATCATTAAATGGCCTATAAATCGTAAACGGTAAGTTTTTTACAAAAAAGTTTACAAGCAACAAAAGATGCAAAATTTTATTTTCTACAATTGTTGTCAAAATATATAGTTTCCAAAATATCGGCTAAAACAGTTTTTGCAATTGGCGTTTGAAACTCTACCTGAATCTGTGAGCATTTTGTAATTTTATGCTCAGTAAGTGATCTTTACCTCATAGAAAAAAATTGGATTAGAAATTTAGTGCAAACTTGGCCAAAAACCGTCTATTTTACTGGCCTTTCATTACGTTTCACCACATTTTTAAATTTTTGACGAACTTGTGAATTATTAGGAAACATTTTAAAAGATGCATGAAATTTTAAAAGCCGTTCTTAACTTATAGTGTGACCAAAAAAGAAAAGGTTGAGTTTTGTATACCTACGAGTATAGATAAATTTAATATTTATTCGTTTATATAGCAACAAAACTCTTATCATAAACAAACAAACGTAAACAAATCTTGAACAAAAAATGAGTTTAAATTACATAGTCCAATAGTTTAATGTTATTTCTGCACTGTGGCACCGATTCCGCGGTAGGTGACGGTCGCGAGAACAAGCCAGCGTTAAATGCCTACTTTGACAGAATTACCTGGCCTTAACTAACGGGGAAAACCCACTCAGGCAACGTATTCCACAGCTTTGACGTTTTTATCACAAAAATAGAGTCAAATCTCTTCTTTCGTGTCTTTGGTACACCAACCATGAAACGATGTCGCTTTTTCAAGCTACGAGCATTTCGATAGAAAAAAGGGCAAGGTGGCGCAAAGATCGTGCAAATCAGTCGCACACTCTCTCAAGTGTATCTGATAAAAACCGATAAGCTGGAAATTTTCCGGCGATGTTCGAGACTTTGCAGTATTTTTCGCACGAGGATGTCATTGCTTATGAGCCTTTTGGCACGTCTCTCGATCGATGTCAGAGCCACCAGCTGATACTTGGCCCAACCATCTCAAAAGTGCGAACAGTACTTCATACAGGAGCGAATCTGTGCTTGGTATAACGTGAGCAACTGTTCAGACCTGAAGTACCATCGCAACTGGATAAGTTTAGCTCATTTTAACTCTGTACACGATACTACAGTTCGATATATTGTTATTGAAATGGTAATGATGTACATGCACTCTTTGAGTACGGTTAAATTGGGTAGGTCCTAGCACCTTCTGCACTAGACCAAACCCAGTTTGATAAGCAGGACACCAAAGGACAACAGAACATATACAAAAATCTTTATTGCTGTTTGTAGGTAAGATAAGATGATTAAAACATTTTAAAAGTTGACCCATACAAACTGGCCTCTGTGAGAGGCATGCAGTATGTCTGGCAAGACAATTTGTTGTAGCCTTAATTTATACAATGAAAAAAAAAAGTCAGCTGATTAAAGTCTACTCCTTCCTCATCTTCTATTCATTTCTATTTCTGGCTTCGATTTGGTTCTTTAGAACTGTCATGGTTCTTTTAAATAAATTTGATACGTCATTCTAAATTATTCTTTCGAACTTCCTTACGATCTTAAAACCTTCGAAAAATTCCTAAAGAAATAGTCGGCTTTAGCTAGACTCAATATTTATATTATATAGACAGAAATGGGTTTAACTTTCGAATTACTACCTGTTTCGTTCTATTTTTGAGATACACTATATAAATACTTTGAATATTAAATAAATTTGCGGAACTTTCGGGTAACGTACATACAAAAGAAAAACACAACACATGTATTCAAAACACACCCAAATTAAGAACCTTTTTATTTTTTGAAGTAAGTTAAAAAATAAAAAATCTTCCATTTAGCTATAAACCTCTAAAGCCCACACACATGGTTTTGTTGCAAATTCTAAATCACAGATACGCGTTTTAATGAGCTGTTCCTACTCGAAAAGGGCACATAAAGGGGATGAAATTAAATGTCTGCAATGTAACTAGGGTAGAAACGCATTGGGACTTACCGTGCCAGTACCTAGAATATGAATACTCGGCGAGACAAAAGTCATATACAGACATATGCTCATACGAAACGATTTGACTACACTTTCGTGGCAGAACCTCTAAGCTGTGGAATGTGTTGCCTGAGTGAGGTTTCCCCGATTATTACGATATAAGAGTTTTTAAGATTAGAGTAAATCGGTTACTAAGTACGCTCTATATGACAGACCTTATCATCGATTAATATCAGGCGAGTTCAATTGTTTTCGGGAGATAAAAAGTAGCATAAGAATTTTTCCAGACATTAGTTTAGTTTTGTTCCAAATTTCAACAAACATCTACTTATCTAAACATCCAAACATGGATATTATAACATAATAGTAATGTAGGTAATACACCTGCTTGCATGCTAAAAGTAGGACCTGGAATATTGTTCATTATTACCTACATGTGCCACACTAACAGCCTTAGATCACAAGCTCCATAAACAAATTCCGCTGAAGGACTAGTATCCATAGCCAAGAATAAATTGAAAAAAAAATTGGCAGTCATAGGAAATGCCAATTATAAAAGTGAAAACTTATAAACACAGAATTTGATAGCACACTTTGGAAACTACGCAGGTGAAATAGGATAGTGGAATGAGTTGCCTTAATGGGTTTTTCCTAATTGTTATAACCTTGGTGTCTTCACATCGAGGTTTCTTCTAGGTAAACACGCTCCATCGTAGACCGCATCGTCGCTTAACATCAGGCGAGATGTAGTTCAAGTTTAGTGTAAACCTATTAAAGTTATAAAAAAAGTAGTTAACATAGTTATCATTGTAAATTAGTTTTATTAATAAAGACTAAGGTTTCCGTTAGTAAGTTGAATTTGTTTCTTATTGTTATTGAAATAAAACATTTTACGATCAAAGTGCGATTTTACCTTAAGGGTTCTATAAATAACACGCTGTAACTGAGAATCCCCAAACAATATAAAGAACGGCTTAATGTGCCTCCGAAGTACCTAAGTACTCGGAGATTAAGAGAGTTTTTTTATTCAAGCTTATGAGGATTCATACAACACTTGAAAGGCAGAAATAAATAAATAAATTACGAAACCCATTGACAATTTTACACCAGAGTTTGTTTAAGCTTATGCGTAAGCAAAGTAGTTCATAAATACTTTGTCTTTTAACCGATTTTATTGCTTGGTTTTATTGTTTAGTTTTATTATACTCATTAATGTAACTCTTAGTTCAAATAGACATTTTACTCGCCTGAAACACTAGTTCTACCTAGTCCAGGCTGATAAAATTAATTAATATATCTGTTTATAGTTGTAAGAAAATATTGTATAGTTAAGATCTATGTTATTGAAATATTTTTATTTTTGACGTGACAACGTCTTATAAATTGGTTTGCCGGGTGACACTTCAAGAAACTGCGTTACGCTCCGCTCACGTTATGCGCTCACAACGAGAGCGAGTGAGAGGCACGCGTCCCTTCCACTCGGGCATGGTTAGCCCGCCTAAGAGCGAGAGAGACAGACATAAAAAGTGAAAGGCACGCGTCCCTTCCGTAAAATTATTTTACCACTCAAAGTCGTTGTCACGTAAAACTTTCGCCCGTATACCGACTTTACAGGCAACCAATTTTTTTTTAGAACAAAATCATTAAAATTGCCGATTTGTCATAGCTACTTAATTCTTTATGTTTAAAATTCTATTCGCCTGCTTGCCAAAAACTGCAAATATACAGGGTTATTGGTAATCTAATACGTTAATTTTTGTTCTACATGAAAATTTGTTTTTTTCCTCACGAATAAAAAAAATGGGTTTGTCTAAAAGCATCGAACTTTTCGTAACAATGCGTAACAAGAGCTTGCGCGCTTTGACCCTCGATAAATTATGCACCAAAGACCGAAGGGAATAAACACTAAATAGCCGCTACACAGTGCTACGAGTAGAAATGACAATAAACAATTTTTTTTTATACATATTTTTTTTTTAAATAAAGAATGACGAAACGGTCAAGACATGTGCCTGATGGTAAGCAAATGTGTCTGACACATAACAGCACAGTGACACGCAGCTATTGGAACATGAAAAGTCCAACCTAGCACTGCACTGCGCTCGTCACCCAGAGATCTAAGATGTTATAGATAGAGAGAAATTACAGGGCTTAGAGATCTAAACCCTATAATTTATCTGGAAACATTGCCCTTCAAACCGGAACACAGTAATATTTTAAGTAATGTAATAAGTTATAACAAAAGTTGTTCGTTTAATTATACAGAACTTGCCCTTTAACGGATGCAGGCCAATTGTCAGTAACCCTGTATATATATTTTTGTCAGGTTACTACTCTGGGTTCAGGGCGTACGGTTGAAACATAAATGCTAGTATTTTACTAATCGTGTATAGGTCGGCACGAACTCGCCTGATGGTAAGCGCTGGTGTGGATATAATAGCCAGGACAAATACGGGTACGGTGAGATTTGAACCCACAATCTCCAGGGGCCAATCGACCTCCCAACTATGTCAAAGTGCTTGTTTCAAAAAATGACAATTCCATAGTTATGCAAAGTTGTGGACCGCATGCTTTCTCTGAGGGATTAATCTGCAACAAAGTAATCAAGTTTTATAACGAGTTATAAAACTCATGTAATTTATCTCTATGCCCTGTAATTTCTCTGGAAACATGGCCCTTCAAATCGGAATTCTCCATTGTAAACCACATCGTCGCTTAGCACCATTCAAGACGGTGGCTAAGTAAAAATCAAAAATGTTATGAAGGCTGTACTGTAAACAGTCATACAATTACTATTAATTATAATTGTGTTTTTCTTTCCATTATTTATTTTTATTACTATAAGTATGTTTTTTTGTACTTCTTATTTGCGCACCCCAATTTCTAACTTGTCCACATTTTGTTTTCCATCCTAAGGTTGCCTGGAAGAGATCGCTTTTAGTGATAAGGCCGCCCGCTGTCGCACTAATTTACTATTTTTTGTTTATTTATTTTTTTGCTTTGTATCTTTTTTTTTGGTTTGTCAATAAAGAGTATCTATCTATCTACTAGAAGATTATAGTTTCCACGAAGTTGTAGTTTTGATCCGAAAATTATTCGACATGAAGTCGCTCAATCCTGCTTTCCATAGCAAAAAATAACGTAACCGATATTCTGTTCCGCAAACAGGGTTTCCTTTGTATATTTTTTACGGCGAGCCGTCAGGAAACGTCAGTTTCGTCGATAAATCGACGTATATACGTATCTATTATTCCCTGCCTTCGAGCCGACACCTCGTTGACGTGGGTCAAACCTGGCCGCACTAGCTGTGGCGCGCTGTTCTACTTGAAAAGTATTTTTTTATAAAACAATTTTATTTTTCTTTGAAAAACGAACAACCGACTTCACCCATGCAGCTCTTTATTTTTATTGATATCACAAAAACCACTCCGCTGATTTCAATAAATAAAAAAAATATAATTAAAAAACTCAAAACCCGACTGCATAAAAAATTAACCAAACTACGTTCTTACGTACTAAAAAAACTGAAATAATAAAACAAGAACTTAGATATCTGGTGGTCTAGAATTCTATACCATGTTACTGAATTAATCATCATCATCATCATCATCATCAGCCGCAAGACGTCCACTGCTGAACATAGGCCTCCCCCCTAGATTTCCACAACGATCGGTCCTGCGCAACCTGCAACCAGCGGTTTCCAGCGACCTTTGTGAGGTCATCTGTCCATCTAGTGGGAGGCCGTCCAACACGGCGTCTTCCGGTTCGTGGTCGCCACTCGAGAACCTTTCTTCCCCATTGGTTGTCAGTTCTGCGAGCGATGTGGCCTGCCCATTGCCACTTCAGCTTGCTTACTCTTTGAGCTATGTCGGCCACTTTCGTTCTTTGCGAATATCCTCATTACGGATTCTGTCGCGCAAAGAGACTCCGAGCATAGCTCTCTCCATAGCTCGCTGTGTGACTTTGAGCTTCGTTATGAGGCCCACAGTTAAGGACCACGTCTCAGTTCCATAAGCCATCACTGGCAACACGCACTGGTTAAAGACTTTCGTCTTTAGGCATTGGGGTATTCTGGACTCAAAGATGTGCCGAAGTTTCCCGAACGCTGCCCATCCGAGTTGGATCCTTCGCTGGACCTCTTTGTCGAAGTTGGATTTACCTAATTGGATCTTTTGACCCAGGTAGACGTATTCGTCAACAACTTCGAGTGTGGTATTCCCAACAATAACCGGTACAGGTGAGACATGAACATTTGACATGACTTTCGTCTTGTCCATATTCATCCTCAAACCTACCTGTTGGGATACTCTACTGAGGTCCCTGAGCATAGCACCGAGGTCCTCCAGCGACTCCGCCACAATGACTATGTCGTCGGCAAACCGAAGGTGAGTGATGTATTCGCCGTTGATATTGATGCCATATCCGTTCCAGTCCAGTAGCTTAAAAACATCTTCCAGCGCGGCAGTGAACAGTTTCGGAGATATAACATCTCCCTGTCTCACGTCTTTCTGTAGCTGGATATGTTTTGTGCACCGGTCCTGTAATCGGACAGACATTGTGGCTTTACTGTAGATACACTTCAACACTTCGATATAGCGATAGTCAATGCGGCATCGCTGGAGAGACTGAAGCACTGCCCAGGTCTCGATGGAATCGAAGGCTTTCTCATAGTCCACATACGCTATACATAGTGGCCAATTATACTCCTCGGTTTTCTGTATAATCTGCCGAAGCGTATGGATGTGGTCTATGGTACTATAGTCTTTTCGGAAACCGGCTTGTTCGGGTGGCTGGAAGTCGTCAAACCTGCGTGCGAGACGATTCGTGATGACCCTCGAAAACAACTTATAAACGTGGCTCAGAAGTGAGATGGGTCTGTAGTTCTTCAACAAGGTGTTGTCACCTTTTTTGAAGAAGAGCACCACCACACTTCTGCTCCACGCTTCTGGCGTATTACCGTTAAGTATGACGGAGTCGAACAGCTTCTGGAGGACTTTAAGTACCGGTTTCCCACCCGCTCTCAGAAGCTCCGTCGTAATTCCGTCGTCGCCAGGTGCCTTGTTGTTTTTAAGTTGTTTGAGGGCCATCCTAATCTCATACAGGCTGACTTCCGGGATATCTTCGGTAAAGTGTCGGGTCAGCTTGGCTCTGGGGTCTTTGCCATGCTAACGACAGGTTGTGCTTGCGTAGAGGTGTATAACTGTTCATAGAACCTCTCAATCTCCTCCAAAATCTCAGGCTTCGACGAGACGATGTTACCACTATCGGTCTTCAGTTTGGTCAGCTGACTTTGCCCAAGAGACAGATTTCTTGCGAACACTTTCGAGCCTTTGTTCTGCTTGATTGCTTCTTCAATACTCGAAGTATTGAAGCAGCGTATGTCGCGTCGCACACAAGTAGAGATCTGTCTATTGCGCCGTCTGTATACCGTCATGACGACCGAAGACTGTAACCGCATATCTCGTCTGACTGCCATGAGATCTAGAGTTTGATCAGAGAGTTTTTGGGTTCTATTTTGGCGTCGGCTCTTATAAAATTTTCTGCCAACAGCATGTACAGTTTCCACTAGCCTGTCATTTATTTCGTCCGCCGTTACGCACTCATCTAAGGATTTGAAGCGATTTTGAAGTTCGAGTTGAAAGTTATCGGGATCTTCGATCTGAGCATAATTTGGTCGGAGCGTGGACTTCATTAGACGTGATCTTTCGAACTTAATGTTTAGATTCAGCGTGCCTCTTACAATACGGTGATCGCTGCCGGTCTTAACCTTGCTGATCACAGAGACATCGCTGAATATTTGCCGTTTAGTCGTCATAATGAAGTCGATCTCATTTTTTGTGGAACTATCTGGGCTAATCCAGGTCCACTTTCTTTGTGGTTGTTTCTTGAAAAAGGAGTTCATCATAAAGAGGCTCTCCCTTTCCAAGAAATCCGCTAGACGTTGCCCTCTTGGGTTCTGCTGCCCATATCCGAAATTCCCCACTCTCAACTCATCATCGCTATGTTTGCCCAGTTTCGCGTTGAAGTCTCCCATCACAACTGTGAAATGTGTTGGCGAGACATGTATGGCTTTGGAGATGTCCTCATACATGGCCTCAACCTCTTCGTCGGGATGTGTCGAGGTCGGTGCACATACTTGTATGACCTTTAATGAATACCGGTCGCTAATTTTAAGTACAAGGTATACAACCCTATTCGACACACTCTCGATCATTATCACGTTGTTGACGAGAGACTTGCGGACGATAAACCCGACACCCCCCTGGGATTGTTGATCTCCCTCCCGGTAGTAGAACAAGTTGCCGGATTCAAGGATTATCCTGTCCTCGCCCTGTCTACGGACTTCTGATAACCCTATGATATCCCAGCGCAACCTGTCCACTTCTTCTTCCAGCTCCACAATCTTTTCGTCAGCCCTCAGCGTCCGTGCGTTAAATGTTGCCAGGTCGAGTCGTTGGGTTTGGTGGCGGGGCGTCTGCCGGGGATTCTTAGCACCCCATGATCCGCCGGAACCAAGGCTGCCACCAGCGCCTGGAATAGCGGAGCCGCCGGGGACTAGGGGCCGTTTCTTTTTTGTGCCTATCATATGGGGGGGGATTTGCCATAGTCACCACGCTTGGCAGGCGGGTTGGTGACCGCGGAACCAGCCCTTCGCATCGATGACGCCGCTGCCCGTCATCGACCTGGTTAATTTAGGACTGGTTTTTAATGGATATACCGCCATTGGTTCGGTCGTCAGAGCCTCGTTAGTTGGCAGCAGGGTGTACCACGCGCAGGAGAGGTTGACATTTGGGGAAGCTAGAGATGTTAAGCGCTTCCCCCTTACACCCCTTACTGAATTAATACTATAGAATATTGTAATGGGTGATGATGGAGAATAATGAGAGAGAATTCACACGGTGTGGTACTTTATTAGTTAGAGTATTTATTCTACAAATGGAGTGATTGTTTCGATCTGGTTAGATCGGTTTTCGATACGGCAATGGACGACACACTGGATGTGTGTCGATCGCTGGTTATCAAACGTTATCGTGTTCTAATTCTACCGTGGCGCCACCTATTGACGTTCGCCGGAACTTCACTATTGTATACTTGTGTTCTAATATATAATATATTCTAATATAGGAAAATAACAACTGAACAGTCGGGATCCATTATTATTCGACAGCCAATCTAATTGTTCAATTGTTCAATGCACAACTTTCAAATAAAGTTTATCGGATTCGTCACAAAAAGGCACCCACAATTTTCTACATTAATACGTTTGTGTCAATAAAATGTTTGTTCTTTGTACTGGGGAGTAAGAAAGTTACTTCGAAAGGTCGTGCTAGTTTATTTATTTATTCATTTGAGGAATACATCGCCACATAATATGTATATAAGTATATATGTATGTTCCACCGTTTTACTCGCATAGTTCCCATTCTCGTTATTTTCTTGGAATAAAAAGCCTATATAATATTCCAGATTATAAATCTGTGCTACAAATTTACCCAATATTATAGTATACTACCAAACTAAAACTTCTAGTTTGTATAATAGCTCTCTCGTTTCTTTTTGCTTGAAACTATAGAGACAGCAATAGCTAAACTAAAGCGGATTTAGTTAGGTGGTACAAAAGCCAATCAGAAGTTAAAAGCCGTTGAGCAACAAATATACAAACTTTGACATTTGTAATATTTGCAGGATATGCTTATGTTTTGATACTCTACGTAATCTTACTTAAAAACTAATATTTGTTATTCCAAAAACACGGACGGAGAGATTTAAATAAATAATAAATAAATATTGGTGGACCATTCACACACAACACCATCTGACCCTGAACTAAGCAAAGCTTGTACCACGGAAGCTAGAACTGATATGATACTTGTATAGTTGTAAATATATACTTATTATACAAAGAAAACATCCAGACACAGCACAAATATTTGAATTCATCACACAAATTTTGCACTGGGTAGGAATCGAACCCACGACCTCGCGGCTCCGCAGGCAGAGTTACTACTCACTAAGCCACGACGGTGCTTTTGTGATAAAAACATTTAGGCTGTGGAATGAGTTGCCAAAGTGGTTATTTTGATCATCGATGATTGAACATTACTCCTAGAGATGTAGCACTTTGCAAATTGGTGGTTTGCGTAGTTTTATTATTCTGAAAGAACAAACAAACATACTCAATAAATAGTGTAAGAGTGTCATTTTGATGGGACGCTTCAAATCAACCTTTTGTCGTCTTATTGCCAACTTATAGGATACGAAATTTGACGATTTGGTTTTATAATTTACGTTTGAATAGATCTCGTCCATGGCTCTTGTCGATTGTATTACAACTTTGAAATATGTTGTCATGATTAAATGTAACCGAATTCAGTAAAGGAAGACATTTTAAATTCGATGTATGTTTTATTTTGTATCTACGTTACGCGATACGCGATTATGAATCGATGAAAAGAAAATTTATGTTTTTTAGAGTTCCGTACCCAAATGGCAAAATACGGGACCCTTACAGATTCGTCATGTCTGTCTGTCCGTTCGTCCGTATGTCACAGCCACTTTTCTCCGAAACTATAAAAGCTATATTATTGAAACTTGGTAAGTAGATGTAATCTGTGAACCGCATTAAGATTTTGAAACAAAAAATAGAAAAAAAATAATTTAGGGGTGTCCCATACTTAGAATTGAAACTCAAAAGTATTTTTTTGATCAATACCATACGTGTGGGGTATTTATAGATAGGTCATCAAAAATGGTATTGAAGTTTCTAACATATTTTTTTTCTAAACAGAATAGTTTTCGCGAGGGGCTCTTCCAAAGTAGTAAAAAGTGTCCGCCCCCCTATAACTTCTAAAATAAGAGAATGACAAAAATAAAAAAAAGTGTGTGATGTAGGTACGTAGGTACGTTACCATGTAAACTATCAACAAAAATTGGTTTGACTGATATCTAGTTAGTAGTGTTATTTTAATACGTCAAAAATTGACTATTGTTAAAACACTGATTAAAGTAACAACGAAGTACAAGAACTTTTGTATTATGTTACTTGCTGCTACGGAAGTCTTCATGGGCGAGTTCGACTTGCACTTGACCACTTTTATTTTTGTATTTCATAGATACTTACTCCACTACACGACTTATTCCACTTTCTACGAGATTAGGTACTCATATAAATATCAACAAAAATAATAAAATTTACTTACATTTACGACATATTTCTAGATTTCACAAAAAATATGAAATTTAGTTGTTGAGTGGTCTGAATTTAAGTTTCTAAAGAATTTAAGCCAATTTTTATTTTAAAAAGAAACTTTAATTTTTATAAATCGTCTACTGTGCCACATGTATTGCGCTTTCAACCACTCTGTCCTGAAAAAAAGCGTATAGCATTATCGGTTCAACTTTTAAATATACGTTACCGCTTTCTTTTTTATGACAAATGCGTTTACCTTTGAGTAACTTGCTCTCAAAGTAACAAAAATTGAGCTCGGTAGTGTGGTGAGTAATCCCCGAACCCCGATAGACAGCAAACAACAAAGAAGTAAGAAATCTTATTAGTCGGCGAGCGATATCGATAAATCACGGGAATGATGAATCACGGGAGCGCAGGAAATCACGGCACAGGCCCAGTTCTGATCCACGTCTAATATTGTGTACTACCTTTTGAGCATAGAATATACCTTCGGGCTGGTCCGTTTTTTTGGCCGATGTAAATAGTTACAAATAGTTACAATACACAAAGTCAAAGTTCTTTATTGATAAATGTACAATTTACACGTCAATTTTAGAAACAAAATTAGAGCGTACAAAGAGTATACATTTTTAAAGTTTAAATTAAACATTATATTGTTACGATAGTAGTATCGTACAAATAAGTGTCAAAACTTAAAATATGTGTACTACTTATTACAATTGTAATGAACAATGTTAATTTTTTACAATTATATTGTGAGTTTGCCATCACTATATAAAAACTTGCTGTAACTATAAAAAGTTTAATCGATAAGCCAGCTTTTTAATCGGTTTTTGAAGCTACCCGAACTCGGTGCTGATTTAACTAATTTAGAAAGAGTATTATAAACTTCCGGTCTCATAAATAATGTGAGTCAGTTTTTCCGATCTCGCGAGAGAGTAAGGTATACTATCCAGCTTGTCAGCGTTACGTATAATGCGCGAATGTCTCTCTCCTCGCGTGTCGTATGAGTCTAAGTTGTTTCTGACATACGCAGCTACTTGATAGATCAAGATTACAGGGAACGTAAACACAGCAAAGTTCATCGATTTTTATCGAAGAAGTCTTTAGTGAATGTGCTACTGATTCACATAACCTGATTCATTCTAGATCCTAGCTTTTATGCTTATCAAACTGCTTGTATCTAGAAAATTTTAAAGCATTCCGTGATAGACGTTCTGAAAAGTTAAATGAAGAGGTTTATAAGAATATTTTAATAGACAAACGCTTGCGCATTACTTAAACAATTAGGTAAAATTTTCGCAGCTGGACCGATAAATTATTATGGAAAAAAAATCACGCTTCGGATAGGCCTCTAATTACGCTTGATACACCAACAGGGCTTGCAATTATTCTCTCTAGTTTTTGAGGTAGGTACATTTGAGTTTGTTCATTCTCTCACCCGCTGTAAAGATGCAGTGATCAGCAATCCTTGCTTCCCTACTAATAATATACATTTTAAAATAACTCTGTCCGTCTGTTACCGTCGTCGGGTGGAAGAATGGTTCACTCCATAAAACGTAGAGAGCGCATCATGCACCTCTAAATGGATTACTATAAATGAAATTTAATATTGTGGTATTTAATTTTATCAACACTAATAATACAAATATGTAAGTAACTCTGACTGTCTGTTTGTCACGCTCTCAGTACATGATTCAGCAGTTTAGGTCTGAGCCTAAACTACTGAACCATATCTATCCTTATATTATAAAGCTGAAGAGTTTGTTTGTTTGTTGAACGCTAGGATCTCGGGAAGTACTGGTCCGAATTGAAAAATATTTTTTTTATTGGATAGTCCATTTATCGAGAAAGGCTATAAGGCTATATAGAACATAACGCTACTATCAATAAAGGCGGAGAAAGAATCGAGAATGTAACAAAAACGGGGAAAAATTACCCGTTTTCACCGTTCACCGTTGGATATGTACGGGATCCCGATGAGTGCTATATAATGTACCACGCGCGAAGCCGGGGCGGACATCTAGTTAAAAGTAAATTTGGTTTAGTGATAGTCTAGAAACAGAACAGCCTATAAAAGGTCTTAAGTGCTTGAAATGGGGGATGAAAGATTTTGGAGCAGATTCGTAATTTTGACGCTAAAAGCTTGAAACTTAGTTTTGATTAGAGGTATATAAATACTAGCAGCGGCCGAGTTTTGCCGGGATAAAAATAGTATGTGTTCTTCCAGATTATAATCTATAATATTCTGTATTCCAAATTTCAGCCCTCCATTCATACGTTACGATGTGATTGAACAACAAACATGCATACATTGACATTTATAATATTTGTAGGAACACATTCAACATTAGAATAGAATAGAATATTATTTATTGTCATGGAAGTAACATTCACATATATAATGACAAAAATTAAGTACATAGTATGAACGCCACTACACAGACTCGTCACATTACAATTAAATTTCATTTGATGTACTTACAAAATATGTTTGAGTCCTGTTGAAATAAGTAGGTACTCTGTTGTATCTTCTTAACTCAATCTCTCACTCACTCACTCAAACTCTTTTCTTAACTTAATTCAATCTAATCTCAAAATATATATTTTCTTTTTATTCTACGTCAAAGAAAATATCACAAAAAATATACAAATACGACAAAAACAATAATATAATAGTGCATATACTACCTATGTAGTATATCTATTTCAGCCTACCTGATTAGAAAAAATATATCTTGAAACGTATTTATAATAAAAGATCAAATTTGGCGAATATGTTGTAAGAACTGGACAGCGGCTGCGGTTTAAAATGCTGGACACAACTAGTACTCGTATAATCGTAACTTAATATCAGGTCGTATTTTATTTGAATATTTATTAAACATTCTTTTTTTCCTGGATCAAACGAAATGACTGAATCACTATAACATGAAAATTTACAAGTTATTTTTTAGAGGAGTCGCGTCGTAGCAAAAACATTGCAACATTGCGCAAGAGATGCGGCTCGCTCGTGCGGCGCGCGCGCGGTAGCTCCAACAGCATGCTGGCCGCGCTCGCGGCTCGGCGCCACTGTCCATACATAGCTCATTGTTGTCAGCTTCATGTTACACACAGAGACTGAATTGGATAGCAGCATTATGTCCTTAATTTGACATTAAAACGAAATTATGCATAATTATTTTTTGAGAATTATGTTAAATTTAATGATAAAATGTATAAATTTAATTATTTCTAATTATAATGTAATGTGACGAAATTAATTTTATGAATGATTAAGTATTTAGTGTGTGGGTCTTTGTAACTTGAAATAAATGAATTTGAATAACACAAGCTCGATTGATGTTTAAAATCATAAAAAGCTATAAAATCAGCGGCATCACAATTGAATCATTCTCTACATCAGGCCTGGGATCAAACTCATCAAAAACCTGTCAAACCAAATTTCATTCGAATCATATCGTCAATCTGAATTCATTCAAACATAAGACGAATATGTGGAACCGAGATCAAAGATACATGGAGCTGTATCTCGTTTATAAGCCCACGTAATAAGGTAATATTTTCTTGAAAAAAATACGTCGTAAGTATCTTATTGGAGGTATTTACTAAAAGACATATTTGTGTAACCAAATATGAGAATCTTAATTAGAATGTATGTAAGTAGATATTTTTTAACCCCCGACCAAAAAAGGGGTGTTATAAGTTTGACGTCGATGTCTGTCTGTCTGTCTGTTAGTCTGTCTGTCTGTCTGTCTGTGTGTGTGTGTGTCTGTCTGTGGCACCGTAGAGCTCAAACGGATGAGCCGATTTCAATGCGGTTTTTTTTAAAGGTTAATATCCGTGCGGATGTTCTTAGCTATGTTTGGTTAATATCGATTTAAAATGGCCGCCTCCACAAAATGGCGGACAAAATATTTCTTCACAACCTACCTCAATATGGGTATCAAATGAAAGGTCTTAACTAGTAGAATACTTTGTACTATGACAAATTTCAAATCCAAGATAAAATGCTATAAAATGACGAAATACATTTCTTTTTCCACAACTACCTCGATATGGGTATCAAATGAAAGGGCTTGACTAGTAGAATGTTGTAAAGATAACAAATCTGAGGTAGTCGGGGGTTAGTCAAAATTTTTAATTTTGTTCTTGTTTTTAGTTGTTTTTATTCAACGTGTCAAGTAATATTATCTATTGCATAATCATCTGCATTGTTAGCATAAGAGATAACTGACACCGTTTAGTTTGATTTTAGGTGACTTACAAAAGGAGGGGTTTCTTTATTCGGCTGAATGTAGTTTTCTTATTTATGCCATTCGATGTTTCCGTTTATTTTGAAACGATATCGCTTCACCGCCTGATGTTAAGCGATGATGAAATTTACTAAGCAGCGAGTTTTTTTAGAAGAAACTGGTTCACTTTAGAATTGAGGACCCAGAGGCATCTTAACACACTTGCTTAATGAAACACCGACATTTAGGAGGTAACGAATATTTTTATCTTTTTGTTGATTTCTCAACCAACTCGATAAAACTATAATGAGTACCATAAGTATACTCTTTGACATAAACAAAAAAAAACAAATCTTCAACAAATACGTGATATAGGTACTCAGAAAAAAGATGCCTATGAATTGAGAACTTTGGAAAAATAGTGTTTCATTCATCAGAGTGCGTGTTTCAAAATCAGAAATCTGATTCCAGTCATTGCATAAACTATCTAGGAGGCTTGTAAAAATCATAAATAATTGATATTTGTGATAAATAATTATATTGTAAAATCAACATTTTTATTGCAAGCAAAATTAAATTGATGTATTATTGGCATCGGTATACAAAAGATGCACCGGTGACGGGGGTGTGCCCCAAAGGAGACCCAGAGACGGCGTAGTCGTGGAAGAATACGAGCGCGGTCCCGCGTTCCGCCGTGAGCAGCGTGGTACCCTGTGAAGGTTTTAGAACAGTAGCGACACTACTCTAAGTTTTTGTGTATTTTTCTTTGTTTACTTGTTAAGTGCAATGAAGAGTTTGTCCAAAGACTTTTACATAATATATACTAGAGATTTACTACGATAACATGGCCCGCCCCTCCAAATTACTCTTTCAATGTGTGTAGTCACATCCTTACGAAAGACTTTGTATGTAGTTGTAATTATTCGTCTGCAGTAGCAGTACGCACACATGCGTGGTGGTGCGTTGTATATACTTTCACAAATACTTTCAAACGTTTTGAATTCTGGAGGTGCGGGTCATGTTATTGTAGTAAATCTCTACGTATAGAGTTGGCATAAACGCTTTTCACCGAAAGCAGGGGCAGCATCTTTCTTGCCTTGTCGCTCTTGTGGAAGTCTCATACTTTTGTCGCGGCAAACCACTCTGTTGCCATAGAAGGTATGCACGTCATCTGCTTACGATTGACACAAAGGAAGCGTGCGGAAAATCTAATTATATACGTAATACATGTAAACTCTTTGAGTTTATCCATCTATCTAACTATCTAACTCTTGGGTTCAAGTCTGACATAACTCGACCGTTTCCCCAAGACAGAGGGTAGAGGTACCTCTGTTTAAAAAAAAAGATGAAAATTAAAATGAAACTTTTCATTTTGGGCTTGAAACTTATTTTTTACGTTTTTGACTAAATACAAGTATATATAAATATTTATGACATTCTAAGTTTAAAAAAGAGAGAAGAAAATGTATTTTTCAATTATATTTGGCGAAAATAAATTATTGTGGAAAAATGACGAGTCACCAAAAAAAGTAGCCCACGTGCTATTTCAAAACATAATATAACTGTGCTCTAAATTTCCATTAGCTATTCTGACAGAATACAATCTCTACCATATTTATGCTCTACCAACTCCTCATAATATCCAAGAGCCAAATTCTTTTGCCCTAATTAATCCATCTGCAAGATATCTAGCAATAACAGAGGACAAATTAACTTATTCCGTGATAAACGATTTAAGTGAGTGCAAATCGATATCTAGATACAACAAACTGTGTCAATTGAAAAGTGTTCAATCCAGTGTGTCAAACCCAATCTGTGAAGTGCAACTATTTCGCGAACACGTCACTAGTATTCCACAATCTTGTAATGTTAAAATAATGTTTGGTGATATTGACATTTGGCAGAAACTCACCAATAATAGATGGATCTATGTCCAATCAGATCTAACAAAAGTTTCTGTGAAATGTAGTGATAGTCATATGACCGATCATGATGTAGTCGGAACTGGTATACTCTACCTTCCAAAAAATTGTAAAGCCTATCACAAACTATTGCAATTTGTTCCACAGCACGAATACGATACAAATCTGTATATTCCGTCACCTAATTTTAATATTATTGACGATGACTGTTATGGTGGTTGGTGGTTGACTGGTGGTTAATAATAATGGTGGTGGCAATAGCGGGTAATTAAAGACGGGGGTAGAAGGGAACTTCCAAGTGGTTCCAGAAAGGATTCTCTAAGTTCCGATTTTCTTGTTTCTGCTTCAGTTGAGAGCAAATCGTAAGTTTTGAATTAAAGTTTGTGATAAGTTTGCTAGGATGGAAATTTATTTGGTTTAGCTCAAGTGGCATGGGGCTGGCCATGTCCGTCGGTAGGCTCATAACCGTTTGGTCATGTGGATAAGATAAGTTAGACTTTTTTTTTGTTTTGGAAGACGTGACTCATCAAACATAGTGCAAGGTGTTTGATGCAACAACAAACAGTGTTTGCATACGAAGAGCTCAAAATTGGTGATAACTGAGCGATACAGGTGTAATAAATGCGTTGTTAACGCACAATAAGCTTTATTGATAAACCTTCAAAGTACAAAACGCCACACAAACTAATTATCCCTTATAGACAAAATCAAAGTCAGTCAAACTGGAATTTCACTAACTGTAGGAAATCATTAATATTAATAATATAATAATATTAATCATTTATTCTGATAATCATTACAAACAGTGAATATATTTTGTAGTGGTAGGACTCTGCCAAGAGTACATTACATTAGATTACATTACATTACATTACTGTGATCCAGTTTGAAGGGCAATGTTTCCAGAGAAATTACAGGGCTTAAAGATACAACATACTAGATCTCTGGGTAACGAGCGCAATGCAGTGCTAGGTAATGATTTGGACTCTTCATGTTCCAATAGCTGCATGTCACTGTGCTGTTATGTGGCAGGCATGTTGCTTACCATCATGCACATGTCTGGCTTGTCTCGTCACTCTTTATTAAAAAAATAAATATTTCAATATGCAAACCCCGAAACAAGTTACATTTAGGAACCGGTTAGGATTGACATATGAAGCGTTTGCCTAGAAAATACCTATTTAATCTCCGTCTCAAGACAATTGGTAGGCACACACTGCTGTAAATACCTTATTCCAGGATGCAGCTGTCCGGTAAATAAACGAGTTTTCAAACAGTTTCGTTCAGCTAAATGTCTCGATTATACAAATTGGCGGGGAGATTTTGTGACCTTTAAGGTTCGGCAGCGAAGAGAGGAAAGTAGGATTAGGTCTTCACTGCAGAACACGATTACCTAATATTAATATTTGTAAATATATAAGAATAGAATGCATGTTCATTGGTCCGGTGTTTCTTTAGAGTGGACGCTATCGGTCCGCTGATCCCAGGGTCGTCTTTCAACTTCATGGAAAGTTGAGTTCAGCGTTTTTTAATAGTATTGGACGATGGAAGCTCAGTATCGGATTTAGTGGAAGGAATTGGAGCAGCCCTTTGCTCCTCAGTAGGTAGTAAGGTTACAAAAAAAAAATTGGTTGCCTGTAAAGTCGGTATACGGGCGAAAGTTTTACGTGACAACGACTTTGAGTGGTCAAATAATTTTACGGAAGGGACGCGTGCCTTTCACTTTTTATGTCTGTCTCTCACGCTCTTAGGCGGGCTAACCATGCCCGAGTGGAAGGGACGCGTGCCTCTCACTCGCTCTCGTTGTGAGCGCATAACGTGAGTGGAGCGTAACGCAGTTTCTTGAAGTGTCACCCTGCAAACCAATTTATAAGACGTTGTCACGTCAAATAATATAAAAATCTAACGACGGAGGTAGATCATAACTCCTCGCGTTTACATGTAGTTATGTTTGAGCAACAGGGCACATAGTAGCACATAGATAGTAAAACATCTTATCAACATTTCCTAAAACATTCTTGGAGATGATGTACACACCGCGTCTGATGTATCTCCCATTAAACATACTCTACAAAATATATGTTCTGTTTGTGTTTGCATCCCGCCTCGTTACAACCTTGAGTACACTCCGCGAGGCATAAGCTGAGCTTTGCATTTGTGTGAGTGTACATGGATAGTGTAGGTGTGACAACCGGCCTTAGGCGCGGCGCCATTCTGTCTCGCCGCGCTCCTGCCTGATTGGTGATCACTGACACTAATGCAAAGCTCAGCCTATACCTCGCGGACAAAATTTCAAGCTTCTGCCTGATTGGTGATCACTCACACTAATGCAAAGCTCAGCTTATACCTCGCGGAGTGTAATATATTTTGTGTTTTGTTTGTAGTAAAACTAATACATGAAATAAGAACATGATGTAATGACATTGTTGTTTAATGAGCGAAAATATAATTGTTAGTAACCTTGTTTAAAACAAATCCCTAATTCCCCTTCATTAAATAATACTAATATTATAAATGCCAAAGTAAGTCTGTCTGTCTGTTATATTCTTACGCCTAAGCTACTTACTTAAATGAAAGGTACAAAGATAGTCTATAGTCTGACAAGGGAAGTTAGATGAACGTAAATTGGAACGTCACTGTATCGTCGTGTGATGGCGGTCTAGAGCAAATATTTCAATGAGGCGGTTTCCAAATGCAAATTTTCTTGTCAAAAATAGTTCGTTCTAAACTTTTTTCACTACTGTTTATTTTTGTGCAATTTCTCGAACAAATTAAAACGATGGCGCCACCTATGGTGAAATTGAGAACTGACTTTGACAGATCTATTTGCATCTTGAAAACGCCCATTAAGACGTGTGGGCTTGAAGGCAATAACTTGCGATTTACATTCGTGACGTCATTAACTCGAATCGCTTCTGCACCTATTACTGTTTTCCCAAGGAAAGATGACCAAACTTACAATCACGACTACATTTTTTCTCCACTGAAACAGTGGAGAAAAACATCATGAGTTATGCATGCTTCAAGAATCGTTCGATATCTTACGCAACCCGCACTGGGCTGGAGTGATAGATTATGACCTTAACTCTCTCCTTGCCAGAGAAGACCTCAAGTTCAGTGAGAATATTTAAACGGCAGCTTATGCTTTGTATTTCGTCGAGATAAATGACTTGCCAACGTAAAATAATCCTTTAATCTCCACTCGTTGGCTCCAGGGGTATTGTATCGCAACACTAGGCGTACCGTTTGCACGACAACATTATCAGAATTTCGGGAGAAATTTAATCAGACGAGCGTTGTAAGACGAGAGAGAGCCTTGTAAAGAGTAAAATGAACATACGGCCCGCGGGAGAACGAGTGTAGGCGGTGTAACAATGAAGTAAAGGGGCCTAACGATTCGACAGGTTTTACCGAGTTAATCAGTTTGTTTGGAATCACTGACCTAATTACATAATTGCGTATTATAACTATTAAGTTATCTGGGACTTTTTTTAAGAGAAACACGTGTATTCTTGTAAATACGGACGTTGTAATACGACATTTAAATTTATTTATTTAGTGGTGTCGCCAAGTGGCTGATATTCGCCGGTGAAGTTATATTATTCTATTCTTAATAATTTTTCCATAGATTTTAAAAATGAACAGATGATTATACAGATTTTAGCATGCATCAAATACGTTTCATGGTTTTACCCGGCTGAAAGAAGGGCACTGTTTTTCGCGCGTATCTTATATGTTCGTAAATTTCTTTATTCCAATAGACTGAAGGCCCGTGAAGAAAATGTATGGGTCATATGATACACCAGGAGACCTATGTGGGATGATATACAATAACCTCTTCTAATCAGTTATTCCGCAATGCCGTACAAAAATCATGCGAGAAGGATAAATAATCGAGAATTGCAACCCCCATCTTCACCTGCACTCAGTTGGACAGCTTTCAAGTAACGGCATAGTGTTCAATCTTATTACTTTATACCCTTCTATCATCCTACATATAATTATAATTATACATACATTTTGTTCACGGGCCTGCAGTCTACAACGTACGAGTATCTTCCCAAAAGGCTGGATGAATTTTGACAACTATGATATTTTACATTTGTCTCAATCACCAGTGTCCTTAGATAGTATTTGTGTTACATGAAGTTTCTTATCTGTTGATTTTAGCAGTCGGGTTTTTAAATTAAAGTTATACTCGTAATTTTTTAATTTATAAAATTTTTTTTATGCATAATTTATAAAAGTACCAGCATTGTGCACTTCATCTATTCTACCATTTTTTTTACCCTATTAATAATTTGGATGTTTTTAATGTTAGTTGCTCAAACATGTCGAAACGTCGAAATGGATGGAGTTGAAATTTGAGACACAGCTATATTGTAGTCTGGAAAAACAAAAACTACTTTTATGCCGGGACAATAACGGGCCCGGGATTAACGCGGGTAAGCCCGTGGGCCGCTGCTAGTATGTGAATAACTTACTATAAAAAAACCCCGTGATTTAACCAACCTTAGTTCCCGTATTTTCCGGGATAAATATTGTTTACAGAGAAATTACAGGGCTTAGAGATATAATATCTTAAATCTTCTGGGCAAAGAGTGCAGTGTAGTGCTAGATAATGATTTGGACTCTTCATGTTCCAATAGCTGCGTGTCACTGTGCTGTTATGTGGCAGGCATGTTGCTTACTATCAGGCACATGTCCTGCTCGTCTCATCAATCTTTATTTAATAAAAATAAATCAATATAATGTGCTGTTCGAGACTATAATATATAATCTTAGTACAAATTTCAATTCGATCCATTTAGACGTTACCACGCGATTGAGTGACAGACATCCAAATTTTGACATTTTTAATATTATTAGTATTTTAGTATGAAAACTAACGTGGTTATTACACATTTTAAATGAATACACGGGTAACTCACGTTTGATACAGTCAGCTAAACGAGTTGCGGACACTCGTGCGCACTCTCCTTGAAAAAGATCGCCGGACGCGATTGAAACTTGAGTCGGACTGGACGGACTATATCAAATGTGAGTTTCCCGTGGATTCATTTAAAATTAACTAATAATGAATACACGAGTAATAATATAAAAAAATTGTTTAATTTTTTTTTCTATCCGACATCTCGTTCCACAAAAGGGCGACATCGTTTCATCGTTGATGTTAAAACGCAAACGAAGAGATTTGACTCCACGTTTGTGATAAGAACGTCTAGGTTGTGCAATGCGTTGCCTGAGTGGGTTTTCTCCGATGGTTACAATCTTGGTGTCTTCAAATCGAGAGTGAATCGGTTTCTTCTAGGTAAACACGTTCCGTCGTAGGTCGCATCATCGCTTAACATCAGGCGAGATGGCGGTCAAGTGCGAACCTATTATAGTAAAAAAAAAAAGTTTTTACTTTTGTGACTTTATTTCTACAAAACTAAACTGTTCTATCGAAAAATATTAAATAGATTTCTACCGAAATTCACAACAATTGCAAAAATCTAGTCGGATAGAAAACAAGTGGGAGCCACGGCCTTAGATTAGGTATTTCTGCTCGGGTTGAGACGGGCTAATTCCTGCGGGTCAATGACACAGTATTTCTAGAAAAACCTCTTGTCTCTAAACGATATTTTAATTAAAACAGTAGTTCCTTTTTGGTACCAGAGTGCTTGTAGCTCGAAAAAGTGACATCGTTTCATCGTTGGCGTTCCAAAGACTCAAATGAGGAGCTTTGACTTGGATTTCGTAGGATAATGTGTATGTTATAGATTGCGCTGCCTCGGTGTTCCCGATGTTTACCATGTCATTAAGTCAAGCGTAAATCGGTTTCCACCAGGTAAGCTGTGTGGGAGCGATCCATTGTAGATTCGGTCATCGTGGTTTAACATCAAGCAAGATGACGGTTCTTGGGTACTCTCTTTACCATATAACTAACATACCGTACTGAAAATGATAATAATAATATCTACTAGTCTCTTTTAATCCATTTTTTTTTGGGTTCCGTAACCAAACGGCAAAATACGGGACCCTTATAGACTCGTCACATCTGTCTGTCTGTCTGTCCGTATGTCACAGCCACTTTTCTCCGAAACTATAAGAGCTATACTATTGAAACTTGGTAAGTAGATGTAATCTGTAAACGACATTAAGATTTTGATACAAAAAAAGAAAAATATTTAGGGGTGTCCCATACTTAGAACTGAAACTCATTTTTTTTTTATCAAACCATACGTGTTGGGTATCTATGGATAGATCATCAAAAATTATATTGAAGTTCCAAACATATTTTTTTTCTAAACTGAATAGTTTGCGCGAGGTACTCTTCCAAAGTGGTAAAAAGTGTTATCTCTTAGTTCAGTAATGTCTCTGGAAACATTACCCTTTAAATCGGAATAGCAAAGATGTGGTACTTTGCCAGGCAGCTTGTGCAAAGAATCCCACTATCCAAAAATAGTAAACGTTCTGTTTGTTGTTTCGCTGTGGACGGAACCCTTTGCAAGGCTTTGAGGGCTTTAGGGTTCCGTGGATAAATCGAGATAAGTAAAACTCCGATTACGAATAGGCTTTGTCGGCTCGAAGTGGGATTGGATGGTTTTGCATGAAATTGGAATAACATGGGGCATCGGCGCTTTGTGCGGGAGACAATCAAGATCAACTCATACAGTTTAGACATGCATCAATTGTTTTACAATTTGTTTAACTGTGTTTAGAATCAGGATAAGTATAAAAAAGTTTTAAAAAGGCTTATTCTAAAGACGATGTCGAGTCGATTACTATCGGAATCCCAACCGGTAGTGATAGGCTCAACAGACGAAATCCGACTGATTAGTACTAGGCTTAGGTTCAAAATGTTCACAATCCGCCCCCCCCCCTGTTTTCTTCTTCTTCTGTGTTAATCCAAGAAATATGTAAAAAATAATGTAATTGTAATGACAAAGGCCATGGCCCCGGAGTCTGTGGAGTGGCTAAAATTATAAAAAAGAAAACTATAAAAAGTTTGAGTTGTTTCTGACTCAATTGCCATAACAGCGACTTGATCATGCCAAATTACAATTTTGATATTTTTATTCGACTTCAAAAATAGGAGGGTCTCAATTCAGTGTATAATTTTTATAGTTTCAATACCTCTTCTAATCCATTATTTCGCAATGCCGTACAAAAATCATACGACAAGGAGAAATGATCGAGGGTTGCAACCCCCTCTTCAACTGCACTCAGTTGGACAGCTTACAAGTGATATAGTGCTGAATCTTATTACTTTATACCCTTCTATCATCCTACATAGGTCTCCTGGTGATTCATTTGACACATACATTTTGTTCACGGGTCTGTAGTTCATTACAAAATCTTTGAAATCAGATTATTTTATACATTCACTTTACACCGAATTAAAGCACACAATCTGTTATTTTAAGCCCAATGTTCGACACAGATCTCTCCTCGCCGTGACACGGGTAAGACCATAATTAAACCACTGGTATGTTTGAGTTCGCAAAAATATGTATGAAAACATCGTTTTAATTCTTGTTCAAATTAATATAAAGGCGCCTGTATTCCCGATAAAATATGTAAGCTGCCAAAATAAACTTACTTCAACACTCGTATGGATTCGATGCCATCGTAGGTCCAGATTATCGGGTCTACCACATATGTGACCGGCCCATTGCCACTTCAGTTTGCTAATACGCTGAGCTATGTCGGTGACTTTAGTTCTCTGACGAATTACTTGATTGCGGGTGCAATCCCTCAGAGAAACTCCAAGCATAGCCCTTTCCATAGCTCGCTGAGCGACTTTGAGCTTTCGGACCTTTTTGACTGTCAGTGTCCACGTTTCAGCACCGTAGGTTATAACGGGTAGGACGCACTGGTGGTATACTTTAGTTTTGAGACTTTGTGGCATGGGTGACGAGAAGACTCGACGTAGTTTTCCAAACGCTGCCCAACTGGATTCTTTGGGCTGGGCTAAAATCAAAGCTACATCTACCTAGTTCGAGCGTCTGCCCTAGGTAAACGTATCTCTGAACAATTTCGAGAGTGGTTCCATTTACGGCAATCGGCCCCGGAGCAACGAACTCGTTGCACATGACTTTGGTTTTGTCCAAATTCATCCGGAGGCTGATGCGTTGAGAAGCATTGAGAAGAAGAGAAGCCAGGTTGTCCAGCATCCACTGCATATCCTCCAGCGACTCTGCCATAATGACGATGTCGTCGGCAAATCGTAGGTGAGAGATGTACTCGCCATTGATGTTTAGGCCATGTCCAACCCAATCCAGAGTCTTAAACATATCCTCTAGTGCGTTTGAGAACAATTTCGGGGAAATTACGTCCCCTTGTCTCACGCCTCGCTGCAGAGGAATATGCCTTGACTGCTGGTCTTGAATTTGGACTGCCATCGTAGCGGCGTTGGGGTAAGCGGATTCTGGAGTGGAGACCGCGTTCGGTAAACGTTGTGTAGGACGCCCTGAGACTAGATGGAGTGACGATATACGAAAGACGGATGGTGGCGGTTGGAAGCGTAAGACCGAGGATCGGGCTGAGTGGCGTGTTATAGGAGAAGCCTATGTCCAGCAGTGGACGAACACGGGCTGACGATGATGATGATGATGTAGGTCCAGATATATTTTTGTTTTGGTTTAGTCCGTTGGAAAACATCGTTGTAATTCCTGTCTAACTTAATAGAATAACGCTCATGTTTTAAACCTACTGGCTTTACTTAATAGTCGATTGACCGGTTTAAGTTTCAACCGCATTTGACGGTTTTTTAATTCACTCTTTATTCATTTTCTGATTCTTCGTCTTGCCTTGAAGATATAGCATTTTATCAATTGATAAAAAGCTTTTTGTCAATTGCTAGTTTTTAAGGTCAAATATATTTATTGTTATTTTGTCTTCATGTTAAAGTAAAAAGTTAGAATTTCAGTGCGTCCTTATTAAGCATTTTAATTTTAATGTGCATAAGAATAGCAACCAATAGCAGCATAGTAGCGGTTTTTGACTAAAATGTTTTACTGTAATAATCGCGTATTCAGTATTCTCATACACCTGTTTATGTGATCAAGGGTGTAAAACCTAGAAAGAGCCTGCTTACTCTAAATTTGAAAACACCAAGTGAAAACGCAATGTCCCCAAAACGCAAAATAGAACAGATTATTCCAGTTTAGCTATGCGTATGATAAACGTGGATTGGAAGCCAAACAAACATTTGCCTCAATCGTAAATTATATCGAACCCATGCAGCTGATTTATGTGTTTTAAAGTTATGTATAATGTGGTAGCCACGTAGCGGAAATAAGCAGCTGGTTTCATTGTTTCTGAGCCATGTAATTTGAAACTGTTTAGTTTAAACATATCTTTTAGAACAGCTCATGTTTAGTGACTAAAATGTGCAATTGACAACCGTGAAGTTTCATAAGTTTGAATCTAGTCTTCTAGTCTTCTGACTCTTTTTTTTTTAAATACAGATTTACAAGTTTATCGTTACCATTGGCAAAAATTGTGTGTGGAAATCGACATCTCCAATTTTTTTTTTGAGGTCGGAGCTTTGATTCGTACCTACATTTTGGGATCCCACAGTTATCGGACTTTAGTTTCTATATTATGTTGATTTAGCCGTTTTTTAAATATATTATATGGAAATTAATTAATTAATGTAATTTTTTCACGACACTTACATTAATCACTAATAGGATCTGCGACGTACAGCAATTAAGTACCTGAAATAATATAAATGGTTTAATCGAAACACAAAGCAATAATGCACACATGAAACTCATATCTCATCATCATCAACAGCCCACTACATGTTCCCATTGCTGGGGCTAACCCTTCTTTCGCAAGGAGAGAGTGACGGCCATAATCCACCACGCTAGCCCAGTGTGAATTGGTGGATGACACATGACTTCGAAAGATTTTAGATACATGTCGGTTTCCTCACGATGTTTTCCTTCACCGTTTTGAGTAAGCTGCATCACGCACATGACTTCGAAAAGACAGTGTAAAAAAAAAGTATTGTAAGTTCTAAAAATAAGATAAGTGTAGAGGGTTTACACGTTTTTATTGTTCTTATTTTTTGAACTTCAAATGAAGAAGTTTAATATAACCAGATCATTTATAAACAAAATGAAGAGCATTAAATATAAATATTTCAATTCAATTCAATTCAATTCAATTCTTTATTGGTCTGTAAAATTAGGTAAAATTGTACAATATAGGTCTTGAATAAATAAATGATCTCTAATTTTCACCAGGTAAGGTATACAGACAAAATACGAGTACTTAAAAAAATACTTATATCTAAAATTCAGTAGGTACATGTCAATGATTTTGTTTAAAAAAAGAAAAAATATGTGAAATTATACAATGTCAACAATACAAGAGGTCCGTAGCTATTTATTACTATTATTTTTTATTTACATTACTAAAATTAAGTTATTGTATATCGGAAAAAATTAAACTTATTAAACCATTGAGTGTTTATCATATTCGTCAAATTTGTCCATCAAAAAATGTATCGACAGTGTAGTATGCTTTTTGTATTAATAATTTGTTTAGTAGATTTTTGAAGACATTAATGTCCTGTTTACATCTAATGGCGTGTGGTATTTTGTTGTAAATAATTGGGGCCATACAGAACACACTTTTATTCAACAACGCTGTTCGTGAAGGAACGATTTGCAACAAACCCTCACGTCTACTTCCGACAGGCCACGCTTTAAAGAGCTCAGGATTGGATTTGACAAAGACTGCAATTTCAACAATGTACAAACAAGACAGGGTCAGGATATTGAGTCGAACAAAATGTTTTTACATGAGTTCCTATTTTTAATCCGCAGATTGCTCGTACACAACGCTTTTGAGCTCTAAATACTCGGAGACGATCTGTAGAATTACCCCAAAACATTACTCCGTATCTCAGTATTGATGCAACATGTCCATGGTATGATGTCAAAAGCGTGGGCTCGTTCACGACTTTACGTAACTGAAAGAGTGCATATGCAAATTGATTTAGTCTTTTTGATAATCCTTCTATATGAGATTTCCATGTCAGCTTATTATCTATTGTCAATCCCAGAAACCGCGTGACTTGCACCTCAGATACAAGCTTCCTCCATATTTAATGTCAAAATTTAATATGTCATTATGTTTCATTCTGAAATTCATTAAGTGTGTTTTATCAATATTTATGTTCAAATTAATGTCATTTAACCAACTAATGAAAGATGTCAATGATTTTTGTATGTCAAATTGTAGCTCTTCATGATTGTCATTTACGAATAAAATAGTGCTATCGTCTGCAAACAATGTCATGTGATGATTGGAGATACTTGGAAAGTCGTTAATATATAATAAAAATAGTAATGGTCCCAAAACGCTGCCTTGTGGCACTCAAATTTAACCAACATTTTATCTGATCTATAAGTCTTCATTGTGGTTGTTGTGGTTGGACATATTTTATCTATTTGAGTAATCTGTACTCTATTTTTCAGATATGATTCGATTAGTTTGTACGAATTTCCCTAACCCCAAGCGTATACAGTTTGGCCAGCAGTTGGTCATGATCCACATTATCGAAGGCCTTAGACATATCCATATATAGAGCTGATACCTTACATTTTTTTGTCCATTTTCGTCATTACTTTATTAAGGAAGTTAAATATCGCCATGTTGATAGTTTTACCCTTTCTGAAACCGTACTGTTCACTTGCGAATATATTACGTCGCTCAAAGAAATTGTACATCGCGTTATAGATCACCTTTTCGAAAATTTTGGAAAATATTGGTACTAGTACTACCGGACGATAATTTTCTACTTGACATCTATTCCCTTTTTTGAACATAGGTTTGACTACTGATACTTTTAGATCATCTGGGAACATACCAGTTTCCATACAGATATTAACCAAATAACTGAGTACGGGAGCTACAGCTATAGCTACGTCTTTTACCACATTTGTTGCTACATTGTCTATTCCAACACTATTAGTATTTTTCAGTGTGCTAATAATTTTCATAATGTCAGTTGGAATTGTGGGAGCTAAAAACAAAGATTCCAATTGTGAATCTCCTATTGTTTTTTTAATTTTTTTACTATTACTATTACGTTTTTTGTTATTCTGTGGTTCGTTGATAAAGTAATTGTTAAAATAACTTGCAATTTCTCTAGGTTCATTTATTGTTTTACCATGGGACGTTACAATATGTGAAATAGAGCTAGTAGGATAGCGAGCCTTTTGCTTGTTAATAATTTCCCATGTGGCTTTGGATTTGTTGTTCGCATTTTTAATATAGTATTCGTTTTGTGATTTTTGAGTTAATTTTATAATTTTTTTGAACCTCTTCGAATAATTTTTTAAAGCATCTTTAGCTTCCATAGTTTTACTTGACCTGTATTTCCAGAGAAGCTGAATTTTTTTCTTAGCGCATTTTTTAATACCCTTCGAAACCCATTTTGGCTTTTGAAGATGAGATCTTTTAATTCTAATTTCGGGGAAGCATAAATTATAAAAAAGAAGAAAGTTCTCATTGAAGATACGAAATGCTTCATTCGGGTCTCGATTATTGTATACTTCACGAAAACTCAGACTGCTTATACATTCAATAAATTTGGCTCTATTTTCTGAACTGTAGTTACGTTTTGTCTCGTACCAAGATTTAATTCTGCAGCTCTTCTTGACTGGAAATGTGAAAAATTGTGCTGTGTGGTCTGATAAGGCCATTTCTTTTATTTCTCCTGTTGCACCTCTTATATTATGTATTATATTATCTATGCTTGTACCACTGCCTAATCGGGTTGGTTCATTAAAGCTAAATCTTAAGTTGAATTTTGCTACTATATCCCTAAATGTTTGCGTTTGTGGACAATGTTTCAATAAATTAATATTGAAATCACCACACAATATTACTTTAAATTGTTTGTTAAAGCAGTATTTATCTAGAAGCTCTTCGAGCTTGTTGAAAAACACCTCGGTAACATTATTTTTTCTGTTGGGGGGTCTGTAGACGCATATTATGTATGTTTTGTGTTCGTTCAACTCAACAGCGCAACACTCTATCACGTTTGCCACCGCCGTGGCATTTCTGACTAGGGGTATTTCATTAAATTTTATGTCATTTCTGATTAAGATACAAGATCCTCCATGTCTCTGAGCCCTACAAAAGTGCGCTGCCAGTCTAAAGTTCGGTATTGATAAAAGTGATGTATCATTTTTCGTCATATTGTGTTCCGTGAAGCAGAGCACATCGACATTTTTACCCTGAGCTGTCATATTGGATAAACTTATTATAACTCTATTTGACTTATTAATCAAACCATCTATATTCTGATGTAGTAAGTGTAAGCGATCATATACGAAAAAGCATATTATTTTCGGGGTTCGTTTGTGGATTCGCATTATTTTTATCCAACCCCCTTTCACTCAAGGCGTCAGTTAAATTTATGTTGTTGTTTGACAACCCTGATTCAGTATTAGTATTCTGCGAATTATTACTAATCAGATTCTCACTGAATGCTAGTAAGGTAGCTTGATCCCCAGAGTCATTATCAGTTTGCGTAGTTTTATCTACTAGGCTGCTAAGTTTTTGCGACTGCAGTTTTTTACACATACCATAGATATGGCTTTCGTTTACATGACCTATGCGAAGGATTTCTCTCAATAACAGTTGACCAATATGCGTTTTAATTGCCTACGATGTGGTCGATACACATAATAACTCATATCAACATAGTGTGAATTCTATATTTACTGCAAATGAATCTCAGCTCATAGTTCAATTTATTTTCATTAAGCGTGCGATTATAGGGGATTTCTGTGAGCAAAACATTTGTGTTAGCGTTAAATTGCAACCAATGATTCATACTGAGCTGAAACTCATATGGATTACATTCATTTGTACCACCTACTACAATTACAAAATCGTTCTTCGTATAGCCTTGCACTTCGTTAGCAGTCGCTTTAAATATGTTGTTTAATGTGGCCTCCGCCATCCAGATACTTACAACATGGTATTCCTCACCCAGGTACGTTTGTAAAACTTTTCTTAAGCCTTTCCCCTGTTCGTCAGCTACTATCAAAACTTTTTTCAATTGTTTTTTGGTATTACTTTGTGTGCAATAGTTTTGTGGAATAATTTTTCTTTCGTGTTTATTTGTGTCGAACGTGTTTTGTTGTTTGTACTTGTTGTTCTCCATAAAACCCACGTTTGTTGTTGTCTTTCTCTGAATTATAGAATGTTCTTCTGCTGTTGCATTGTGCTTTTGGCTATCTTTTAAGTGTTTTGGTTTCGTTGTTTCATCTACCTGTGTATTTTGTGTTAATTCATTGATTTCTGATAGTTCGATCTGATGATTATGTAGTGAGTTTAAGTCATTTACAGGCATAATATTTATGGTGGGGATACTGTGACAATAATTAAATGTTCCAATTTCTAAATGACCAGTATTTGTTGTTGCAAGTTGGCTGTCTTCAAGGTTGTATAATGGAATTGTATTTAGTTTACGCTTTTTAGGAGTATTCAGTGCGGTGGGTGTCTCACAATAACCAATATTTTTGTATGTTTCCCATTTTTGTTTGTACTTTTGTAGATCTGATGATAACTTTTGATTTTTTGTGCTTAAATTTTCTATCTCTTGAGTCGCCTTTTTTAATTCTGTCTTAAGTTGCCTTACTTCATTTATTATGTCTATATAAGTCTGACTGTCATTAATTTCACTATTTTGTTGGCTAAGGACTGTACTTTCAAACATTGATGAGTCCGATAAGTCAGTTAGAGATTGAGTTTTTCTATATTGGCGAAAAGTTATATTGTCGGTATCATTGTTCAAGTCCATCTTTTTTTTTTGTTAATTTGTGGACATTAATCACACAACCATCTAACTCAGAACTAAGCATGTTACGATGCCCGGTTACACGGATTTCGCTGACCAACAAAACGTACTAAACATTACTCAATTGGAGGCGGTGGCGTGATTCCCACCGTGTTGCAAACAGTTCCGCGAAGCATCGGACCACCCGGAAGACGGACACCGATCGGCGATCGGCGTCCCTTAGCCGTCACTTCGTAGTCTTACATCGACGCGTTGACACCTAATATAATTAGTAGTAATTTAAATGTAATTATAAATTTTAATAAATTATTTAATTTGCAAAAAGGTTTTTTTTGCAACTCCTGGACTCGCTCAACTTAACTGGCGCAGTCTAACGGATTTTCGAAAAAAAGATTCACCGAGAATCTATCGAAGTATTTTCGAGAAACTTGAACCTTCGCGAGTGTAGTTCGGGAGTGATCAAGAAATCGATCGTGCAGACACCAAGATGCAAATGTAAGTACTTCAGTTTCTATCTGGAGTTGCTTTCCCGTTTCCTATAAGTGTATCCTTAAACTTTCCAAGATTTTCCAACCAAGGCAGTCTCGGACCAGTAGGTTAGTTGGTAATAATCGCCAAAATTTGCACGACGCAATAATAGAACGTTAAGCGATATCTTAGAAATAAACTACTCTAGTGATAGTGATTCTAGCGATAGTGAACGGCGTAATTTATACAAGATGGTAGACGCCGCCGTAGAGCAAGTCTATAAAGGACTTCGTGTTTTACCCGATTTCGACGGCAACCCCAACGTCCTGACCCGGTTTATCCGGCTCTGTGACCAGCTTGTAGAGCAGTACGTTAGACCAGAACCGGAGTTTAGACTTAGTAACCTATCTCTGTTAAACGGCATTTTAAACAAAGTTGTAGGACCAGCGGCCCGCCTTTTGAACTCAAACGGGATACCCGACACTTGGTTAGGTATTCGCTCCGCACTTATCGGAAACTTTTCCGACCAGCGTAACGAAACGTCTCTGTACAATGATCTAGCGTTACTAAGCCAAGGCTCGTCTAGTCCGCAAGAATTTTATGATAAATGTCAGAATCTGCTCACAACTATTATGACCTATGTATCTTTACACGAGACAGTCGAAAGTACGATTGAAGCCAAAAGAACTTTATATAAAGACCTAACTTTACAATCGTACCTTCGGGGTTTACGTGATCCATTGGGCGTTCGCATTCGCTGCATGCGGCCTGACACAATAGAACAGGCCTTGAAATTCACCCACGAGGAGGTGAACACGCTCTACATGCAGCAGCGCAACGAGCAGTTCACCGAGAAAAAGATGCAGGTAAGTGCGTCTAGCATACCCCTACAGCCTTTGCGACGACTTGATATGCCGCCCCCTCTACACGCACCGGGCCATATCGCCCCATTTTGCCCAGCCTCAAAGAATGCTACCAGCTTGAGGCCACAGGGACCTCAATTTAAGGGACCAACTAGAACGCAACAAATGTTCGCAGCTCAACCACCTAACTACAGACCTCAAAGTAATTTATTTAAATTACCTCAACGTAACACACCTATGAGTGGCGTAAGTCACTATGTTACGAAACCATTTCCAGCACCTGCACGCCAATTGCACGACTGGAGTAAACACGGCAATCCACCACCCTCTAACTACTTTAAGACGAGGGAAATGAATTTTAACGAGTTTTACGACCAACAACTCTATAATGACCCCAGACGAGTTACGACTATTACGACTTTGATGACCAAGACTATTACGATCATACTGACTATCCCTATATGTGTACGCCCAAGAACATCCTGAATATAATATGGAGAGTTATGCAGTAGAGGTAAATGAACCCGAGCCTAACTCTGCAGCTCAGGAACAGGATTTTTCGAAGACCAAAAAATTAGACAAACCAAAATAGAACTTAACCTCCAAACTCAACGACACCTACCTTATCTACAAATTTTAATCCTCCTCTTAAATTGCTAATTGATACTGGGGCCAATCAATCGTTTTAAGCCCCGAAGCCGCAGCTCAATTTTACTTTGACATTCCACTTAACTATGACCCTTTGAGGTAACGAATGTTCACGCTACCACACGCAGTGAACATTCCATTACAATACCTTGTTTCGAGGAACTTAATGAACAAGATAACATAACGATGTTCATTTATAAGTTCCATGATTATTTTGACGGACTGATAGGACTAGACCTACTTGAAAGATGGGAGTCTAAAATAGACCTAAAGTCTAAGACTTTAATAACTAGAAAATCATCTAACCCTCTGACTATGTACGACTCTCGCAACTGTAACTTATATGAAGAAACCATACCAGCCGGCACTTCTAAATTAGTTAGAGTACCAATAAATTTTCATGATGGAGAAGCCTTCATCCCCGAACAAACCATTTCTAACTGTATTATAGGAGAATGTGTCACTACAATTACTAATAATCGAGGCATCATAGAGGTTACTAATCCAACTTGTCATGATGTAATATTTTCTGTAGGTAGCCCAATTACAGCGGAGCTTTTAACGTTCAATGTGATCGGTCTACTTATCATAAACCAGCCCGTGTTAAGGAAGTATTGTCTCGATTGCGCACAAACCACTTAAACGCCGAAGAAAAGATTAACCTAGAAACACTTTGTTCTCGGTATGCAGACGTCTTCTATCTAGATGGTGAACCCTTAACCTTCACAAATAAAATTAAACACAATATTAGGACAACTGATGAAGTACCGGTACACACAAAATCTTATAGGTACCCGTATATTCATAGGCAAGAAGTTCAAGACCAAATCGCTAAAATGTTAGAACAGGGTATCATTCGCCCTTCTGAGTCCGCGTGGAATTCCCTATATGGGTTGTTCCAAAGAAGGCAGATGCATCTGGTAAAACGAAATGGCGGTTGGTAGTTGACTTCAGAAAATTAAATGACAAAACTATAGACGACAAATACCCAATCACCAACATTACCGACGTACTAGACAAACTAGGTAACTGCAACTACTTTACAACACTAGACTTAGCTAGTGGGTTTTACCAAGTAGAGATGAACTCTGACGACATTGCAAAACAGCTTTTAATGTAGAAAATGGGCATTTTGAGTATTTGAGAATGCCCATGGGTTTAAAAATGCACCATCCACATTTCAACGTGTGATGGACAATGTTCTGAGAGACCTCCAGAACGTAGTGTGCCTAGTTTATCTCGACGATATAATAGTATTTAGTACATCATTACAAGAACACATGGTCAATTTAGAGAAAGTATTTAAAGACTCCAAAATTCCAACTTTAAAATCCAGATGGACAAGTCGGAATTCCTTAAATTTGAAACTGCTTACCTTGGTCACATAATTAGTAAAGATGGAATTAAGCCCAATCCGGACAAAATCGCGGCTATCCAGAAATTCCCTATACCTAAAACAGCCACGGAAATTAAAAGATTTCTTGGTTTAATAGGTTACTATAAAAAATTTATTCCAGATTTTGCCCGAATAGCAAAACCTATGACGCACTGTCTCAAAAAAGGGAATAAAATAACATATAACGACCCTAACTACATTAATTGCTTCGAAAAATGTAAAACCTTATTAATCGCTCGCTCGCTCTCAGCGGACGGACGTGTGTAACTAATTCTATTCAGTATCTTGCTAAAATGGTGCAGTGCGGCAAATGTAAGATGTTTTTATCTAAAAATAAAAATCCCGATATAGTGCAGTGTAAAGGGCGGTGTCAGGCCTATTTTCATAAAACATGTGTTCAAGATACGTTTACCAAGCTTGAATTATGTGAGAAATGCCAAGTAACACCTAGTAAAGTTACTACGCATGCAAAAATAAATATCGACGAAAATGAAAACATCCAGGGTGTGTTGCAACAGATTAACGAGAAACTGGAGGTGGTTTACCAAATGAAAATTATCATTGAAGAGCTTACGGAACGATCTAAGAAAATGGAAAATAAAATGATTGATTTGTCAAATAAAAATACTTATCTTGAGAAATGTAATAAGGCGTTAGAGGAGCGTATCTGTCTACTTGAACAAAAACAACTGGACAAACATATCGAGCTTGCTAACGTGGAAGAAGCGGATAATGAAAATACTGTGGAGTTGGTCACAAAAATTAGTCGGGAGCTTAAGCTAAATACGACTAATATTGAAAAAGCATGGCGGGTGGCAAAAAAGTACGACGATGGAGATAAAAGGCGAACAATAATCGTGGTCATGCGCAGCCGTGAAGCGCGTAATGCCTGGCTGAATGCCCGTAAACAACGAATTAACAATAAGAAAATATTTGATAACGAAGATAATTCACCTATATACATCAATGAATGAATGTAACAAAATACTTACGCCATCTGCTATGGGAAACCAAAACAAAGTTGAAACATGATTACAAGTATATATGGATACAGAATGCTAAAATATTGGTTAAAAAAGATGAAAATACTAAAAAAATCATACAGATCCGCTCCAGTAGCGACATAGAAAACTATATTATTACAGAAAACGAGGAATCTGAGTAATCACCTATCAGTTTCATATCTACCTACTTGCACAAATAATTCTCGTCGAAAACAGGTACTTCAAAAGAAACATAGTAAATACAAATAATTGAATGGACTTTGACCTGAGCGATGAATACATAAACGATATACATTATGAGATTTTCTCATGTTCACAAACATGGAGTGAAGGTATTAGAAAAAACAACAATTCGTTGCAAATCATGCATGTTAATATACGTTCACTCAGGAAATACTTTTGTCAACTGCTTGTATTATTAAACAGCTGTATTGATGCCTTAGACATAATAATAATTACCGAACCAAACATCAAAGAAGAATACCAACCAATGTACAATATACCTAATTTTACAACTCACTTAAATAGCAGGATAATCAGAGGCGGCGGAGGTATACTCATCTACACTAAATCATACATAAAATATACGGCAACAAACTTGAAATGTTTCGCAACAGAATGTGTACATATGACTGTGGATATAAATAATTGGATCATACAAATAATAGCTGTATATAGACCACCAGATAAAAGTAAGAAACTATTCTGTGAGGAGTTAGAGTGTATCCTTCAAAATCAACCAAGGAACGATTGCATTATCTTGGCTGGAGACTGTAATATTAATATAGATGCCCTAGGATGCCCGGACAGTCTCCGATACCTGGATGTGTTGAGTAAACACGGTCTGCAGCGAGGCATACTGTCTACGACTCGGGCGGAGATAAGAAAAGGCCGGCTCGTGACGTCGTGTATTGACCATATTTTTATACGAGCCAGCGGGCGCGTCGATATATCTACCTATACACTTTTAACGAAACTAGCGGATCACTACCTAACAGGAATTACGGTTGGATTTCAGGTGCAGCGCGACAGAACGAGTGAGACTAAACAAATAATATTATGTGAAAATTTAGTTAGAGAAAAATTAGATAAAACAAATTGGTGTGATTTTTTTGATTTAGACTGTCCATTATTAATGTATGAACATATCTGTAAAGTTTTCAGCGATATCTATGAATCATCAAAAAACTGAAATTAATGTAATGTCACGTAGAAAAACACAGCCATGGATAAATAAAAGTTTGTTAAAATTAATAGAAAAAAAGGATCTACTTTTTAAAAAGTGGAAATCGAACCCCACAAATATGAACTTAAGATTAGAATATACAAAAACTAGAAATAAAGCAAATAAAGCCATAAATATTGCCAGGAATAATTTTCGACGTAAAGAAATAACTGACTGTAAAGGGGATATGAGAAAAATGTGGCAAAAAATTAATTGTTGGTTGGGCAGGCAGAAACCTAGTATAGATAAACTGATAACAAAACATATGTGTCAGAACCAAAGTGTAGATAATATATGTAATAAATTTTGTGAAATATTTACGAAAGAAATAGATAGCATCAAGCATAACTGTAAACATGAATTTTTAGACCGATCACAATATGTGAAAAATAGCGATTGTTCTTTTTTTGTACAGGAAAGTAACGGCAAAAGATGTAGTAAAATTGATAAACAGGCTCGATGGTAACAAATCGCCGGGATCTGATGGTATTCGAATTAAAGATATTAAGTATGTAAAAGAAAATATAAGTCCAGTGCTAGCAAAATTTATAAATTTAAGCATTTCAAGCGGTAAATATCCTGATGAATTAAAACTATCCATTATAAGACCTATTTATAAACAAGGTCAACATTCTGATTTTACAAATTATAGACCAATAGCAATATTAAATAGTATTAATAAAATAACAGAGAAAGTAATTGTTTCCCAGATTACGAACTTTATTGAAAAAAATGGTATATTATCGGATAATCAACATGGATTTCGAAGGAATAGAAGCACCACTACAGCACTACAACGGTTCACAGATGATGTAAATAACTATTTAAATGGTAGAAATTTAGTAGTAGCTGTATTTATTGATTATAAAAAAGCATTTGATACTTTGGATCACGGCGGTCTGTTGCGAGCGATGGATGAATGCGGAATCAGGGGTTATGTTAAGGACTGGTTCCGAGAATATCTTAATGACAGACACTTGAAAGTAGTGATAGAAAAGAAGGAGAGCATTCAGGGTAGCATCAAGTACGGCGTCCCGACTGGCTCTGTGTATGGGCCGATTGGGTATATTATGCATGTAAATAGTATAACAAACGTAGTATCACACTGCAAAAGCTATATGTACGCAGATGATATGTGTTTATTGTATGGTGGTAGAAACGTTAATGAAATAAGAGAGAAAATACAGGAGGACTTTAATAATACTACAAAGTGGTCACATGATAACGGACTCATTATAAATATAAATAAGACAAAAATGATACGTCTCTATTCACCATATAATGAAAACAGAAATGCGGACATACAAATTATCGGTCATTCTTATGAATGTTTGCATAGTAATGCGTTGCAATGTAATTGTTCATTTTTAGAAGAAACAACGCAAATTAAATATTTAGGTCTAACTATAGACAATAATTTTTCATGGAAAGTACATATTAATAATGTTTGTAACAAGCTTAGAATTATCTTGACAAAATTTTATCAACTTTCCAGAATATTAAATCGAGGCACTTTGTACAATGTTTACTATGCACTGGTAGATTCAATCATCAGTTATGGGCTTAGTTGCTACGGACTCACTTTTCCAACATACTTGCAATTAGTGCAAAATCAGCAAATTAGAATTTTGAAAAGGCTCGTTAACAAAAGACAAAAAATCAGTAAACAAGGAATATCAAAGATTGTTTAAAATATGTAAGATATTGCCAGTCAACACTAAAGTAGAATATTTAATTATGCTGGAGCAATTTCAAAATCAATCTTATAAGCAATTAAATACATATTATAATAAACCACGAGCAGCTAGGCCTAGACTGAAAGTGTTGTATAAGCATAGGAACTACTATGGAACACGCACTAGGAAATGGATTGTACCTAGACTGTTTAATGATTTGCCTGCGGGGTTCGAGGACCATTTTAAAAATAAAATATGTTTTAAAATAGCTTTGAAAAAGCTTATGTTGGAGAGAATGAGCTGAGGGGATTGACTTTTTTCTAAATCACAAAAGTATTGAACACACCACAGCCCCACAATGTAATAATTTATACCCACGATATCCGTGTGTATACATATAATTAAATCCTGGAATTAAAATGTTAGTATGCAAAGATAGATTTAATTTAAAAATGATCTGAGAGCATTGCTGCCTACAAACTGCCGTGCAGTTTGGCAGAGTTGTATTTAGGTATATGATATTGTATAATTTGTGAATTAAATAAATAAAAAAAAAAAAAAAAAAAACAAACGACCCGATCTTACAGTACCCTGACTTTGAAAAAGAATTTATACTGACCACTGACGCATCCAACTTTGCACTAGGAGCCATATTATCACAAGGACCTATAGGAAGTGACCGACCAATAGCATATGCATCTCGAACCCTAAATGCTAGTGAAATCAATTATAGCACCATAGAAAAAGAACTTTTAGCAATAGTATGGGGAACTAAATACTTTAGACCCTATTTATTCGGGAGAAAGTTTAAAGTCCTCACCGATCATAAACCACTCCAGTGGGTTATGAACCTCAAAGAGCCCAGCTCAAGGCTGACACGGTGGAGACTTAGATTAAGTGAGTTTGACTTCACCCCATCTATAAGCAAGGAAGCTCAACACTAACGCTGACGCTTTATCTAGGATCGAAATAAATAACGAAGACGTTAGTTCTCTGGCAGTCAATCCACCTGAGACAGAAAGGCCACCCTCAGTAGCTAGCTCTACTACCCTTACAGCCAATTCTGATGTATGTAGCTCAACAACTCTCTCAGTTCAAAGAAGTCAAGGCAGTATAACCGATACAGCACATACTAGTGAAGAGAGTCCAATACTAGATATTCCTATCTCAGAGGACCCACTAAATAAATTCCGTAGACAAATATGCTTTGTAGTAGTAGGTGACATAAAAAACGACCGACTGTGACGAAACCTTTCGAAGACTATACAAGAACAGTTATACAACTATCCGAGTCAAATTTAGAAAACGACGTCATAAATGCTGTTAAAGACTATGTGAACCCCAAAATCAGGACAGGAATAATAATAAATCCTCGCTCAAGCATGTCCGAAATTGTCCCTATTTTACAGAACAAATTCAGAAGCTCAGCTATGAAACTAGTGTTAACTGAAATTGAATTAGAAAATGTAAAGGAATACTTACAGCAACAGGATATAATAAAAAAATATCACGAGGGCAAAACTAACCATCGTGGTATAACTGAGTGTTTTCTATCCCTATCTCGTAGATATTTCTGGCCAAGAATGAAAGAAACCGTAACAAAATATATTAACGAATGTAGTATTTGCGGTCAAGCCAAATATGACCGTAAGCCGATAAGGCAGAGATTTTCTGTAGTTCCTCCGCCTACTAAGCCATTTGAGATACTTCATATCGATTTATTTACGGCTCAAAATGAGAAATTTATGACACTAGTAGATGCATTCTCAAAATATGCTCAGGCCTATCATCTTAGAGATGGCACGGCATTGAGTGTAGTTCAAGCACTCCTTGTGTTTTGTACCCATCACGGCGTTCCTTCAACTGTAATAACCGATCAAGGACCCGAATTCTCTAATGCTCTATTCTCAGAGTTTACACGACTTCACAAAATCCAACACCATAAAACACTAGCCCATTGTCCTAATGGCAACGGAATAGTAGAGCGTTTTCACTCTACCATACTCGAACATCTAAGAGTGTTAAAACTAGAGAAGAAGAATGAGCCGGTTATAACATTAATGCCCTATGCAGTATTGGCTTATAATAGCTCCATTGACAGCTTCACAAAATGTCGACCCATAGATCTTATTACAGGCCACTTTGACCCCGCGACCCAATAGACGTAGACATGACTGAACACTTACTACAACAGTACTTACAGGAACATAAAAAACGTATTACACAAGTATATGACATTATAAATGAGACTTCTTTACATGACAGAACCGAACTTACTGAGTATAGGAACAGAGACCGTCAACCCGAAAAAGAATATACCCCGGAGCAACAGGTATTTATTAGGAACCCCTTAGCGGCTCGTCAAAAACTAGCTTCTAGATTTACACATGACACAGTACTAGCAGACCTCCCTATACACATTTATACCAAAAAGAGACGTGGTCCCACAGCAAAAGCTCGCCTTAAGCGAACTCCTAAGAGTCCTGTATTGTTACAGGATTCTGCTAACGACGCTCCTGATACATCTGACGCAAGGACAAGAACTGACTATTGACTCACTTGAAGATGGACCAGGGATACTCCCATTTAACCTTGGAAAGACGAAAATTGTTTCCCATTACCACTCTTTTCTCAACAGTGTAAACCTTGCTGATATAGAATCCCAGATAAAATTAGTTAAAAGTCAGCTATCCGAGTTAAAACCTAATCCTAACAATAAGACCTATTCCTTATACGACCCCCACATAGATTACTTAAATATAAAATTACAACACATTTCTGAACAGTTGCTGACATTTGAACCGAACCGTAAGAAAAGAGGACTTATTGACGGACTTGGTTCAATAATAAAAAGTATATCCGGAAACCTAGATTATACTGACGCAATTACATACAATAAAGCCATTAAAGTACTCGAGAATAATGAACAAAAATTTGAATCTGAAATAAATAATCGGATAACTCTGAACAAAGAATGGGTATTACACAATTCTAAAATACTGGAAAACATTACTCTAAACCAGGATAAAATCAAAAAAATCCTAGACGTTATTATGAGTAGTGATAAGGCTAGAGAAACCGAATTAATAAAATACGCACATTTAGCACAACATTTCTTAATTTTAGGCGATAATATAGATAGGCTATCTGAAGAAATTTATCGTCTAGAGAACACTTTAGCTTTTATTAGAGTTTCAGGAGCCCCTCACTCAATATTAAATATAGCAGATTTGAGGACGATGTTAGATAAGTTAAAACATCTCTATTCTAAGAATGAGATCCTAGACATAGAAATCCGGTACATGTACGATACCATTAAATTAGGTTACTTTTATGTAGATAATGATATTTTTTTAGTATATAGGGTACCGATTGCCTATCCCTTAACTTATAACCTCTATAAGTTATCCCTTGTTCCCAACAAAAACATCAAATTCTTTTGCCTAATTCTCCTTTCCTAGCAATCTCTGGAGACGACTCTGAGTACATGGAGACAGAATGTCCGAAGGTAGAAGAATGGTATCTCTGCGAACGATCCTATAACTACAAGCCAACACAAACTCCCGACTGCATACAGCAGCTTATCACCAAGCAGGAACTTCTCCCATCCTGTGTCCAGACTTCGGTATTCCTGACGAAAGCAGCAGTTGAGCAACTCGACGACAAGCACTACACTATGAGTTTTCCTAACCAGACCAAGGTTAAAATATCCTGCGGCCAGGAACAGCACAGAGTCCTTCAAGGAAGCTACCTCGCGGTTATCCCACACGAATGCTATCTCAACACCCCGACTTTCAACATTTTAACCCCAACGACCGCATCAAAGGCTATCCACTAAAAATTATAGAAATGCCTATGAACGACTATCAAGACGGAGCTACTAATAGAACAGCTACTATTTTGAACTCTGTCGACTTAGAAAAACTGCATTCAATCAACGAGAAGATCTTCACTCAAACCCTATAAGCATTGAACATATTTCGGATCAAACTCTGTATCATACAACGATCCCGCTATACATCATGTTGAGCGCAGCTATGATTTCAGCCTATTTAGTATATCGAAGATTTTAGAAAAGCGCAATATTCATAGAGAGGCGATGAAAGCAGCCATTCCCGCAGCACCCTCGGAAGAAGCACATCCCCATGAAATAAAGGTGGACCATAGCAACATTTCAGCGACTCTATCAAGATGTGTCTAGAGATAGTCACTGAACTATGGGGGGAGGTGTTACGATGCCCGGTTACACGGATTTCGCTGACCAACAAAACGTACTAAACATTACTCAATTGGAGGCGGTGGCGTGATTCCCACCGTGTTGCAAACAGTTCCGCGAAGCATCGGACCACCCGGAAGACGGACACCGATCGGCGATCGGCGTCCCTTAGCCGTCACTTCGTAGTCTTACATCGACGCGTTGACACCTAATATAATTAGTAGTAATTTAAAGGTAATTATAAATTTTAATAAATTATTTAATTTGCAAAAAGGTTTTTTTTGCAACTCCTGGACTCGCTCAACTTAACTAGCAAAGCTTGTACTATGGGCGCCAGATAGGCGATACAATACTTGTTTAATTGTAAATAGATAATTATAATAGGTATATAGAAACACCGAGACACATAACAAATATTTGATTTTATTCATCATATGTTTAATTTGTATTTTTCACCCACTACACAACAACGTAAAAGTCAAAGTAATGTTTTTGTTATACAAATTTTTTTTCTTGCATAATTAAATATTAAATTTTTTGCTGAGAAAAAATGAAATTGATTAAAATTACGTTTATTAAATATGCACTTTATATCACGGGAAAAGACCGAGAACGAAAACTATGACATAGATCACGCGTTTATAATTTCAATCCAATCCTTTTCAAAAGCGCGGGACACTGCTAGCAATTATAAGTATAGGTAAATAGATGATTATGTACGTTGATAGTTATTTTTATGTCCTCTAACAAAAGTAACATAAATTGATTGAGACGCCAGTATTCGTAGGTAATTTAGGTTCAGTATTAGCCTGGGGAGTAGGAAACCTTGTATAGTTCAACACTCCACGCAACCAATCGATACAAGATTATATTTCAATCTGAACAAGACACACCATAAACGTTATATTTTTACCTACAAGACAGACCTTCGATATTTTATTACGCGCCTTGGTAGCAGCATGACGGGAGTTTCGAAGAAAAATGGAGTAGGCATAATTTTTTTATGATAGGTTTGCACTTGACCGCCGTTTTGGCTTCTGTTAAGAAACGGTATTGTTTACGATGGAGTGCGCTCACCTAGACGAAACCAATTCACATTTGACTTGAAAATACCAATATGGTAAACATCAGAAAACCCCACTCAGGCATCGCATTCTACTGTTTAAATGTTGTTATAAGGAAGTAGAGTACAACTTCTTCGTTTGAGTCTTTGGAATACCACCCAATGTTGAAGTGTAAACCTAAACTAGTTAAAAAAATTATGTTTGATAATTGAAACCTACCTTGTATGTTTGATAATTGAAACCTACCTTGTTTATAAATTATAATTACAAATTGTTTCAAGGGACTTAAGACAGTTATCCTCAGATAACCTTTACTGCCTACCAAACTTTGGATTAACGCAACCGTGTTATTCAGCATTATTAACTTTCCAGTAGGATTGTGCAAACACCACTACTGGTAGATTAAATATAAGTAATAACTTAATTCGTACTTGTATTGACGAATGTTATTTTTTAAGTGGAGGAAATGCATTTATCTTTCCACCTGGGGAGATGGTCGGATTATGTCGAACTGGACACCATGGACAAACTCGATACCCGTACCGGCTAACTTTTTTTAACTATAATAGGTTCGCACTTGACCACCATCTCGCCTGATGTTAAGCGATGATGAGATGTACGATGGAGCGTGCTTACCTAGAAAAAACCGATTCACTCTCGATTTGAAGACACCAAGATTGTAACCATCAGAGAAAACCCACTCAGGCAACGCATTCCACAACCTAGACGTTCTTATCACAAACGTGGAGTCAAATCTCTTCGTTCGCGTTTTTGGAACATCAACCATGAAACGATGCCACCTTTTTGTGCAACGAGAACTCCGATAGAAGAAAGGGCAAGGTGGTATTAGATCATGCAGATCAGTTGCACACTCTCTGAAGTGTATCCGATAATAATGATAATGCTGGTACTTACATAATATATAATTGTAAATGTGTACAATTAATGGACAGTTTTGCTGTTCAGGTTCGGAGCTTTCTATACCATGTCCATTCGCTTCGTGCATCTTTTGGCAGAGGTTCTACCGCTGCAGTGTATCATCGGCTCCCGGAGCCGCTGCCCCATCTCTATGGTAATGTGCGTGATATTGATATGTTACGAGGCATTATTTGCGGGCACTTTGCTCCAATCAGTTATGTTGTTCTGCTTTAACTTTACTTTTTACTACTTTTAACGAGCTTTTTCTTTCGTATAGACGTAAATAACGTCCATACCACAGTGATAAACACTTAAGCTAGTTACATTAGCATTTAAGTTTTGTTAAACTTGGAGGATACGCCTATTTCACTTATTTTCCCTATCTGGCTGTCAGAGACAATAATGATGATACATATAGGTGACACGCCAACACTCAGGTTGTCCGCCATCTCGCCTGATGTTAATGAAACCGAATCACTCTCCACACTCGAAGACACAATGGAGACAAAACTCATCTGTGAAATCTATTCGTTGAGAGTATTTAGAACGACGTTATAAGGACAAACTTTCTCAGTTTCTGGTTCACAACTTGATGTGAGAGGCGAATAGTAATAAACTATACTTGGAAGCCTCAGCTTCGTAGTGAGTTGAGTCGCCTGAGTTGTGCCGGCCAAGCCAGTGAGGCGGTAAGGATGTGCTATTTTGCCACCGTCCACTTCTTTCTGCACTACGAAGCTGTACTTTACGGTAGGGCCGCTGAGTAGGAGCGCGTGTTTAAATTGGAAAAGCGCGCGGTCCGAGTTATTGCAAAAATCCCACAGGACGAATCCGGACGACCGTATTTTAAAAGGTTTGTGATCATGGCTTTGCTAAAACCCGTTATATTTCACGTTTCGGTATGTTTTTTTTGTGAAAAATTACACTCCGCGGGCGCTTGGGTCAGTTTTTTAAACAAATACACAAAAATTAACAAAATAATGGTTAACCATTATTTTGTCTCTAGAGAGATTTTATATGAGAAAGATTCTTTATTTTTCTAATTCATTCACAGTAAGTAGGTATGACATATGGTCCAGCTGCTGCTATCACCCTCATTTACCATATTCTAGGGAAGAGTTATGACCTGACACATGTCAACACTACAAGAATGAGCTCGTATATGTATCTGTATTCAAAGTAATTCGAATTTTATCTATCTAATTTTATATTTATATGTTTAGTGTAAGTACCTACTTACACTAAACTAAAAAAACACTGTAATGAGAATTATACAGTATATCAAACTATTTCCAAAAACCCATCAGAAGAATCTATAGACCGATGAAGGCCTAATAAATGTAATATCAGATCATTTCTCATTAATTTAAGAGAGAAAATCCCTTAATATTTTCTTTCAAAACACGAACCACTTAAAAAACTTCGATTAAAACATTAGTATTCGGGTTCAAAAGATCATCAAAGAAATCTACTGGATACCGAAGTTCACGAATTTACATCAAAGTGTTCATTAAGCTACCAAGCTTCTAGTTTTAAAACTCCCCTTTACAACGGAATGACGGACAAAGTTCTAAGTGGATTGCAGTAAGCTCAGCTTACGCGCCACTTCTATGATATTACTCTGCAGTTATACACAGATAGTTCTTGGATCCCAACCAACTATTGTTTTAGATCGGGATCTCTGGATATGTCATATAATCATAATGGTTATTTACACAAGAGATTGATGTTATCTCGTATTGGCTACTTTACAAACCATTATATAAGTATATGTAGGTGTTACTGGAAATGGAAATGAAACCACGTCACTGTATAAGCTGCTGGTTATATCGTTCTTACTCGTAACTGTACAAGTGACGCGGGGCGAGCGACTGCTCGCTCTCCGCTGCATTTGCTTAGAAATACTACTACATCTATTCTGACACGTAAGTACACATACGTGCTTCTACATATACTATATCATATACATATACATTTAGATTTCGAATATTTTTTGTTATATTTATAATTTCAATATCATCAGACACAAAAGCATTTGTAAACAGCAGTATAAATTTGAAACTCTTAATCAATGAAGAGATTATTTAAGATCAATTTCATAGTATTATGTACTTATACTGCTTTGAATTCGGCCTATCCGTTTGAGTTCTACGGTGCCACAGACAGTCACACAGAAAGACATTGACGTCAAACTTATAACACCCTTTTTTTGGTTAAAAAAACAATAAACTGCCAGATTCATTGTTTCCTAAAAAGCAAAAAGATTGGTTGCCTGGAAGAGATTGCTCTCAGCTATAAGGCCGCCATTTGTGGCGCTAGTTCATAATTGTGTGTTACTGTATTTGTTTCCTGTTTTGTGTCACAATAAAGAGTTATCTATCTATCTAAATTAGCATTTATCAAGGGTACGAAGAGGCTTTTTAAGAAGGCAACGGCGAGGAACCACAAATGGCCACTATTTTCACTTCGCTCGCTCGTCCGACTATCAATAATTCCGAAGTATCTCTCGGCCGTCAGATTCAGTGACACAGAAGACTCCTATATTGAATTCCAGCTTCTGTCCAATATAATGTCACGAGTTATTTATTTTGCAGGTTATACAGAAATAACATAATACAAGTACGTACGTATGTATTGTAGTAATTAATACTATTTACGGAGTCTGTCTGGAACAGTACTGTATATTTAAATAGATACTTTTTTATTGACACAGCAATACAAATATATACAGCATAACAACTTTAAATTAACAATTTAAAACCCGACTGCAAAACAGAACAGATAAAAAACATTACACATTATCTAAGAACATTAAGAAAACTTGGGTGATTGAAACAAATCTAACGATATCTTGATTATTTATTAAAATTCATCCAAACGTTTGGAAGATACGTGGGTTTAAAGAAATTTACGAACATACAAAACGCGCGAAAAATATAACCCTTCTTCCAGTCGGGTAATAAGAGTTAAAAGTAAACCTTAAAAATAGTATGATATACCTTATCACTGAATGCGATCTCTTCCAAAAAACCTTAGATTTGAAAGCTATAGCCCTACCATTAGGTAATGTGTAAGCTTTAGATTTATATTCAGATTTCAAATAATTAATTGAGTGATAATTATTTCATTAGATGCCATAAACTGGACTCGTCTGATTTTTCGGCTCGTTTTCATAAAATATACCATTTCATAGATGATAATCTCTATCGACTTGGTACGGCCTGTGCAACCTTAAATTTATTCTGCGACAAGTTTATTTGTCAGGGTGTGTTATTGTGACGATATTGCTTCTGGGATGGATCAGATTATTGGTATTGGACTTTGGTTCCGTAGATTTGATTTATTTGCACCAAAATCAATGTTTTTGCTATTGACGTATATACTATCTACCTACTAGCCGTGGCCCGAGGCTTAAGGAACTTAGTTCTTGTTGCTCCCTTATCAAGAAGCCTATGTATTACTTCAGACTATAGTTTAATGGAGAATGTTCACTAATTTTGAATATTTGCTTTCTGTATTCTTCTTTTAAAATAATAACTACTCGTGACAGAATTATTTCAATACGTCAATTAGTTTCCAAGATATAGAATTTTAAAGTGCTTAGAGTAAGTAATATAAGACTCCATATTTATCTCAAAATTGGACGTCTAAGCAAGTTAGCGGGTAAGCATGTGTTCTTAGTACGTACTAACTCTACTCAATCGTCGACATTTCGTTCATCACAAAATACGTGACGTCTGGCAGCCCTGGGATCTTGGACTATAAGCGGAGTGGACCGTTGTGTAATGACGTCGCACGAGGTAGATAGTTTTGCGTGTTTTGTATGCTTGTGTAATTAATTTATTATAACTACTTTGTAGTTTTTAACGAAACAAAAACTAGTATATTTTATAGAAGCTTTACCGTGACAAAGTTTCAAGTGATTTTACATACCTATTAATATTCCTCATTGTGTCCAAAACAATTGGATCCGTCATACAGTTTTGATCGTGATTGAGCAACAAACATCTAAACAATCATCGCCTAAACTAGGCTTAGAGGCAGCAAAACAGTTCATCATAAGTTTCTACTGTTACTGTCAATGTTGAGACTTGGGGTCTTCTCTCACAAAAAAGAGAGTTTAGTCCATAACACACTACTCATCTACGATCTACTACTTTACTATGACAGGTCCTTAACGCACTAGGTCACTATGGCTTTATGAACAAATACAAATAAAAAAATCAAATTAAGTACCTATTTTAGTTTGAGTCTGCTAAAAATAGAAACGGTGATGGTCTAGTAGCTAGAACGTGATTCACAAACTCGAGGTTGTAGGTCCCGCCTATACGTATGAATATTTATACGTTAATTTTAACTTGATAAATAACACTGGTTTTAATAGTGAGCGAAACCATCGAGAGGAAAACGACATACTGAAAAATCAAATAGAAATAATGTTTTATTCTTTCATTTTTAAATATTTGCATGATAAGAGCTACCGAGCCGTCAGTAAATTGAATCAAACAATTCTTTTGACATCGGTCAAAGGGATAACTATTGATATTTTGATCCTAAAAAGGTCAACGAGATGATCCGCCCTGATATTCGCAAAGTGAAGAACCGATACTGACACACATACGTACATAAAATATTTTATTACATTATTGACGTGTAAACGTGAGTGTTGTACATGACAATCGATGAATGCCGGCTGCATGCACGAAAAAGTGTTCCGTTATGTCCCGTTTCGCTCATTGTACGCGTGCGCCGCATTTATCAATGTTTTGTTATGAGGTTGTCACGTTAAACTATCGTCCGTAAACCAACCGAATTAAAAGACCTGGACGTGACCTCACTAATTATATTTTTTATTACAAATTAAAAATAAAAGTATTTATTAACTTCTTATTTTTATTTTTAACCGTGTTTGTAAAAGGAGATGTTTCTCAATTTGTTTTTTTTGTCTACATGTTGTACGATGGTTCCGCACAATTGAAATCCGATTTTAATGATTAATTTTTTGTTAGGTAGATCATGCTTCCGAACTGGCGCCATGATTAATAAAAACTGAAATTTTAAATCTAATTGAAATTAGTTTTTGGTGTATGAAATGGCGCAATGACTGAAATAATGAAGTTAGATAGTATGCGCCTCATGGTAAGCAAACACGCCAACCCAAATGTTTGAAAGAGGGAGTTGAAATCACTGCTTAGCACTGCACTTTTATAGTTACAGCGAGTTTTTACATAGTGATACTCACAATAAAACTTTAAAAAATTGACATTCTTCATTACAATTGTAATAAGTACATATTTTTTGATACTTATTTGTACGATCCTTATTATCGTACAATATAATGTTCTATTTCAACTTTAAAGAACTCTTTGGATGCTCTTATTTTGTTTTTCTAAAATTGACGTGTAGATTGCATATTTATCAATAAAGAACTTTGACTTTGACTCTAGACTGCAGTCGTCACCCAGAGATTTACAATAATTTATCTGTTTGACTGTTAATGTCTCAACATTGCCTTTTAAACGGGAACACAGTAATGACAAAACTGGACTTTGTAAAGAGCAACTATAAAATTGATTGCATAACAAATGAAAACTTTCATTGCATTGCATTGTCTCGTGTCACTTCCAGTGAAAAATGAATTGTGTAATATCACTTTATGACCACTCTAACATGAGGTGAAGCAGTTTTTATGTCGATGGCATTAGAATAGAATGTTTTACTGCAATTGAGAATTGACTTCAATACTAACTAGCTTGTTTGTGCAATGTTTGAGTGGAAATGAAATTATTCTTTGTCGTTGCCTGAAATGTACTGTTGTAGTGGTAGGACTCTTAGCAGAGTCCGCCTGGGGAAGTACCACACCTTTGCCAGTTATTCTACCGCCAAGCAGTAATGTGCAAACATTACTGTGTTCCGGTTTGAAGGGCAATGTTACCAGAGAAATTACAGGGCTTAGAGATATAATATCTTAGATCTCTGGGTGACGAGCGCAGTGCAGTGCTAGGTAGTGATTTGGACTCTTCATGTTCTAATAGCTGCGTGTCACTGTGTTGTTGTGTGGCTGGCATGTTGCTTACCATCAGGCACATGTCCAGCACGTGTCGTCACTCAAAATTATAAAAAAAAATTATGTGGTATATATTTCGAGTAATTTAAATGTCTTAAAGTATATGACACACTTCATTTCTAAAATAGCCCATATTATGAACCCACAACTCTTCTCTTACAAGTTTATAAGCTAAGTGCGGGTTGATATCTGCTCCGCCTCGAGAAGTACCAACTACATCTTTGCTAGTTATTTTACCGCCAATCAGTAATGTATATACATCACTATGTTCCGGTTTGAAGGGCAATGCTTCCATAGAAATTACGGGGCGGAAAGATCATCATGTATCTCTTGGTGATGTATCGCAGTGCTACGAGTTAGTGATTATTGGGACTCTACATTTTGCAATAGCTGCGTGATCTGTCCTGTTATGATCGATCGGACGTATTGCCTTTTTTTTAAATATAAAGATTGTTGAGACGGGCAGGACATGTGCCTGATAGTAAGCAACATGCCTGCCACATAAAAATACAGTGACACACAGTTATTGGAACATGAAGAGTCGAAATCGTTACCTAGCACAGCACTGCGCTCGTCACCCTTAGATCTAAGATGTTATATCTGTAACCCCTGTAATTTCTCTATATAACATTTCTCTTCAAGCCGGAACACGGTAATGTTTGCACATTACTGCTTGGCGATAAAATAAACTATGCCAAGAGTCATATAACTACAAAACTACGTACTGTTATGCCGGTACTACACCAAAAGAAAAACTCTATAACCCATAAATTTCATTCGATTTTGAAACCGCAAACCATGTAAGTTGCAAAGCCTTGTTGGCATAGTTCGGAACTGCCATTCCACCCCGAAGGAACTTACGTAATGCTTCCGCGACCTATCAAACTAAGATAAAGCATTTTCCACTCTGCTTCCCTCTCAGATACTGCTTTTTGCTGTAGTGAAGAGTCGGGACGACTTTTATTCGGATTGTTAAAGTCGAATATCGAATCGAATGTTTCCGCGAGTAAATATTATTCGAAAAACTGGGACGCTGGGCCCGATGCATTATGCTAGCTTACTAACACTAGCTTGCTATCCTAGCTTGAAAAACTAGCCTTGTGTAGCTCGGGCATTAAAAAGGACATCATTAAGTAATGTACGTCAAAAAAAATTGGTTGCCTGTAAAGTCGGTATACGGGCGAAAGTTTTACGTGACAACGACTTTCGAGTGGTAAAATAATTTTACGGAAGGGACGCGTGCCTTTCACTTTTTATGTCTGTCTCTCTCGCTCTTAGGCGGGCTAACCATGCCCGAGTGGAAGGGACGCGTACCTCTCACTCGCTCTCGTTGTGAGCGCATAACGTGAGCGGAGCGTAACGCAGTTTCTTGAAGTGTCACCCGGCAAACCAATTTATAAGACGTTGTCACGTCAAAATGTAACACTAGCAGTGCCCCGAAGCTTCTCCCGTGAAACACCCGATCTCGTTATTTTTAACTCGCTTTTTTATTTGATTATTACCTTCACTTGTAACTATGATGCGTGTAAGTAAATCTTGGAATCTTAATTCGACCCACTTTTTATTTAACTAACTTCTAATTTTAATTTTCTTTATTTTTAATTTCTGTCCATCCTAAGGTTGCCTGGAAGAAATCTCTTTTAGCGATAAGGCCGCCAGTTGTCTCACAAGTTTTACGGTTTTCCAAAATTTTATGTATCTTTTATGATGTGACCAAGAAAGAATTTCATTCATTCATTCACTTCCCAGTCTTCGATTATGATGAAATTTTGCACATGCTCTGAGTTCTGATAGCGATATACGACTAGCAAAGAAACGTCATTACAAATCCAATATGGCGGCCTCCCCAATATGGTGGACTGGATGTTTGCAATCCACCTCCATGACATGGCTATCAAATAATAAATACATAAATATTGGTGGACAAAATTCACACACAACACTATCTGACCCCAAACTAAGCAAAGTTTGTAATATGGCGGCCAAATAGCTGATATAATATTTACATAGTTGTAAATACATAGAAACACCCAGAAACAGTACAAATCTTTGAATTCATTACACAAATATTTACACTGTGTGGGAATCGAACGACTTTCGGCTTCGCAGGCAGAGTTACTACCCACTAAGCCACGAGGCCAGTCTAAAATGAAAGGGATTGCTGTATTAAGGTTTGTACTCCTATACGAAAAAATAGTCACGAGACTTGAATTCAATATGGCGGACGTCCAAGATGGTGGATAGGCCATTTGAAATGCACCCGCATGATATGGGTATCAAATGAAAGAGTTAGCTGACAGGAAAACGAAAAAAATGGTCACGTGACTTAAATTCAACATAGCAGACATTCAAGATGACGGATTGGAAGCGTGTTTTTTAGTTTTTTTAACTATTATAAATTCTTATATCGGAATAAAAAGTAGTCTATGTTACTTACTTCTAATCCTTCCAAAACTATGTTTATACAGTTCCATGATGATTGGTCAAATAGTTTTAGCTTAAAACTGTCACAAACAAATTTACTATCGCGCTTATTATATCAAAATTTCAAATTTATTTATTCAAAAATACAAGGAACATAAATGAAGTTACACATATCAATAGTATATTAAAAAAAAAGGTATGAAAGCAAGGTGACATACAAGCTGGAATTAGTAAAAAACCTTACTAATATTATAAATGTCATAGTTTGGGCGTTCATATTTTTGTTGGTCAATTCCGTCGAAACGCCTAAGCGGATATTGTTTTTAAACTTTCGCGATTTGAACACATAATGTTTATAATGTATCTACAGGACTTAATCACGATTTAATTCATTGTTTAAATACCTCGACGTTTCGGCAGCGTTACAACCACCGTGGTCACGAGAAGACTCAAAGACGTGGTCACGCCTAAGCGGGTACAGGAACCTCGAGTATAAAACCGCGGGACTGAAAAAGCTTAAACGTAAGCATACCTAGTTTGGTGACAAATAGTTATGTGGCTCCCTGGAATGATTTTCATTATTAGTTTGTTGTATGATTAAATACTTTTTCCAGCAAAAAAACAATTATTAAACTTTCATTTACGTTTATTCATGATTTGAAATCAGTAAAACGTCAACATCACACAATTTGGGCGATGATTTATTCAGTTGATGGAAAATGTTGGATTCATTTTGACGTAGCCACAAAATTAACCAACGCGACCTCTCGATTGGCTGAAACTCGTGGTTTATTTGGTGTTAGCCTATTAAATATTAACATTACAAACCAATTCCATAACAAACTTTACAAAAAAAGTTTCGAAAATTTACAATGGAGGACTCTAAATCAATTACCATAGCATTAGCGGCCCACACAGAGTTTCCTATTTTGGGATTCAGACCCAACTCTCAAAAATAGCTGACCAAGTGTGATCAGATGAATAATACTCGTACATGTCCTTGTAAATGTCTTTCTTTTTTGTAGTGGTAGGATTCTTTGTTAGAGCTCGTCTGGGGAAGTACCTTTTCCATTTATTGTACCGCCAACCATTAAACGAAGTGAAAATGGAACATTACATTGCAAACATTACTATGTTCTAGTTTGAAGGGCAATGCTTTCAGTGAAATTACAGGGCATAGAGATAAAACATTTTAATCTCTGAGTGACGAGCGCTGTGCTATGTTATAATTTTGACTCTTCATGTTCCAATAGCTGCGTGTTGCGTGCCGATATGTGGCCGGCATGGTGCTTGACATCAAGCATATATTATGTCCGTCTTGTTAATCTTTACTATTAAAAAAAAACAGGTTTTTCTGCCCGTCTTGTCCTGCTCGTCTCGTCACTGTATATAAAAAAAGTGGTGACCATTTGTCACAAGAGTATAAGAAAAAGTATTAATACAGTTCATTCGATTTTTATTCTCATTCGATTAATTTCAAATACGTTCCCGCACTTTCTTGGCTTTGCATGGAATTTAAGTATTTTGGCTACATTCCCGGTATTCGGAGTCAAGGTGAATTGAAATATCAGACGTTTACCGCGATGCCTCTAAATTGCTCTGTAATAGCTCTTTCGTTGCAACTTCGAATCGATTTCAACAATCGTTGCAAAGTTTGAAGTTTTGTGGGACGGTTATTGTTTTGGGATGTGGAAAAGTAGCACCAAGTTTCCTGTTATGAGACTATTTTTATGGAATTTGATTACCGAGATGAGAATACTAAAGCAATCAGCTTTGTAATGCAGTTCATGATTAGGTACTCGTGATCGATATTGGTGACTTTTACAAGCGTAAACTTATAAAAGTTACAAACAACTAAAAGCTGTTGATGATTTATTAGTGGTTGGAACATTTAACTTTACAATCATAAGGTCAAACATTCTATGTCATCATCACTATCTTTAAGGAAAATATCGCGAGGAAAGTGATGTGCTCCAAAAAAGACATCTAACGAAGGTCAGCAGTCTTATGTCAGCCATTTTGACAGGTACTTTTCTTCTCTCTTCGAGTTCGAAAGCCCAGAGTTCCAGCAGTCGGAACATGAATTGGGCAGTTTATATTATAAATATTGGTAGACTTTTCATCACACACAGCACCACCTGACCCCAAACTAAGCAAAGCTGGTACTTTGGAAGCCAGGTAGCTGATGTAATACTTATATATTTTTAAATATTTATTATACATAGAAAACACACAGTACAAATATTTGAATTCAATACACAAACATTTGCACTGCACTGAATTGGGGATCGAACCCACGGCTTCGCAGACAGGCTTACTACCAACTAAGCCACCAGGCCAGCCAGGTTGTACTTAGGAATGGCATTGGACGTTTAAATGTTCGTTCCTTAATTACGTCTGAATTTCTAAACAGACCGAGTTTAAATTTGGAATACGTTTAGATTGTACATAGTCCGGAATAACACATAGGATTTTTATCGCGGGAAAATAAACGTGAACGGGAACAACGCGGCTAAATCCACAGGGCGCTGCTACTCCATGAATGTGTCGACTTAACGATTTCTCTTAAAGCTAATCGTAAGTTCTTTGTTCCTTTACAGTTTAATGGAACAAACATATTTATCGGTTGTATTGTTGTAGTTAGTTGGACAGTTAGTAAAGGATTTCACGATACATGAAACTATCAAATGTCATCGAACAATATCTGAACACTCTCCGCTTCCTTCCCCTTCGACCACCTCGTCACTACCTCACTCCACCTGTCCTCACTTTGCCTATCAATGTAAACAATTCGCGTCGTCACCGAACTTTGACGGCTGTCTGTTTCCTGACGTGTTTGACAACTGTATTTGCTCAAAATTTAACGTATGGGAAATAAACTGGATTGTTTTATTAATAATTCATTACTTTGAAATGACAATTATGCTTATTGTTTGATTTTTCGAATTCAATAATGTTAATTTGGGGAACGCGGCAGATTTTTGTTGTTTTTGCTGGATTGTCTTATCCAGAAAAACAGCACCACATTAAGTTTCATATTTTATACTTCCTCTTTTAACCTTGGACGCAACAACAGGGGTATTATAAAATGCCTGCACCTCCACAATAGCCGCGTCATGCCTCTGCCCGCAGTGTCAAACGGGCAGCAATCACGCGCGTGCACTCTCTTTGAAAAAAGTCACCGGACGCGGCCGAAACTTGAGTCAAACTGATTCGATTATATCACACGTGAGTTACGTAACGTGATTTATTAAATAAGTGTAACAATATCATATATTATAATGTATTGTGCATTTGTTAATTTTGAAATTCTTTGAAATGAATTCCAACAAACCTATTGTTAAGTCGTGTGCTAAATGGTCACACCAGTTTTCATGTTTTTCTTTTATACCTATACGTTTATTACCACTTTTTCTCACCTTTCACCTCGATTCTGTAGCCATCGAATCCAGGTTTGACTCGTAAAAATTGCAATATCGTTGACCCAACTGTTGGGTTGATAACTGACGCTCCGTTTGCATTGCATTGCGTTGCAAAAAATATTATGGTCCAATATTTGGAACTGATGCGTGTGCCAGTCACAAGTAATTGTGAATAAAATATTAAATTCAGAAAGAAAAACGTATCAGCGAAGATTTAGTGTTTTAACTACATATTTTATAATAATTTTGAGGACAAAATTTACACAAACACAAAATCTAGACTTTCTTACATTCACTTCGACATTTTTAAAATCTCATTTCTGTGATCGATTGCTGTTGCATAAAACATGCTGTTTGAGCATCAAGCTATTTTTGTCGCATGCTGGGTGAATAGATTCCGCTCGTTTGCGTAAGTACCTTTGTATAATTGCCTAACGTAAATAAACGTTTTTTTTTACTTTTTTTTTAGTCTGGAAACATTATGTTACGTCGAAAGAGAATGTTGGTTACGGCAATATTATTGTATTTCAAAGTTTTTAGATCTGTAAATTATTTTTGATTTTTCAAATTAGTGCGATATATTCTATCTAATTATTAACTTAATTAACTTAACACATAGTACCCCAGGTCGAGTTAGGGATATGGTTCCACCGCCTACCAGTTTTTGGCCGCAGAAGTCAGCGGAAGCTGCACATCGCAATACCGGCACTCTTCTTCCCAGGCTGCTACACCACTTTTGCGATCTTAAGGCGGCAACCCCGTCAAATCCTCAACTGGTAGGGAGAGCGGCGTGTCGTAATACCGACGCCGATCCTCTCTCGATGAGATCCCTACCCCACAGCCGTGAAGTCCAACTCCCAAAATTGTGAAGTGAGTCAGTTGCGCTGGTGCCCATACACTGCGGAACCTAAATGCCCGCATCAACATCAGCTTGGAAGCAAAGTCTTGACGAACGCAAGCGGGTTTCTCTTAGCTTCATCGTAGGTTAACTGGCACCGGGTATAGAGAGAGTCCCATCGCCTCATCAGTGCAGAAATTCTATATAAATACCTTCTGAACCCAAATATATCAATTCAAGACACGCTGGTCAAGTGCGGGTTGAAGATAACTTTGTATAAATTGTTGGTGTTTCATTTAGCCATCTACATAGCTACAAGTTGGCTGCATGAAGTTAATTAAAGTGCTTCAGGAAAGTTGTTTATTGGTTTGAACTAGAGATGTACCGGAGCTTCAAGTCCAGTCTCGAAAAATCGGACCTCGGATTCACTCAAAGTTCAGATTTAGAGTTCGATTACGAAACTTTTCGTTTCCAAAAATGTTACGTAAGTCATCGCTCCGAAAGGCTTGTGTTCACGGCATAGATTCCCCCAGTTCGATAGTAATTTTCGGTTTGAAGGGAAACTCATTTGTCTGATTGTATTTATAAATTTAGTTGCGGCGATAATACGAGTATTTTGGTGTTCATCATCATCATTATCAGCCACAAGACGTTCACTGCTGAACATAGGCCTCCCCCCAAGATTTCCACAACGATCGGTCCTGCGCAACCTGCAACCAGCGGTTTCCAGCGACCTTTGTGAGGTCATCTGTCCATCTAGTGGGAGGCCGTCCAACACTGCGTCTCCCGGTTCGTGGTCGCCACTCGACAACCTTTCTTCCCCATCGGTTGTCAGTTCTGCGAGCGATGTGGCCTGCCCATTTCCACTTCAGCTTGCTTACTCTTTGAGCTATGTCGGCTACTTTCGTTCTTTTGCGAATATCCTCATTACGGATTCTGTCGCGCAAAGAGACTCCGAGCATAGCTCTCTCCATAGCTCGCTGTGTGACTTTGAGCTTTGTTATGAGACCAACAGTGAAGGACCACGTCTCAGTTCCATAAGTCATCACTGGCAACACGCACTGGTTAAAGACTTTCGTCTTTAGGCATTGGGGTATTTTGGACTCAAAGATGTGCCGAAGTTTCCCGAACGCTGCCTATCCGAGTTGGATCCTTCACTGGACCTCTTTGTCGAAGTTGGATCTACCTAATTGGATTTTGGTGTTCAGTGGTAGTATATTTCTTGGGGTTTAGTTATTTTAGTTTACGCTATGCAATGTACTGGGCTGTAAACTTGATATTAGACTGAAAGATAAAGAGATCGAACCCGTACAGTCTATTTTTTTTCTGGTCATTATTTCAGTAGATTCAAAGCTACAGCGGGGTGGGGTCCTCACATAGAGAGACTAGCTGAGAGACTTAGTTCAGCTGCCTACGCAGTTCGTCAAATTAAGAAAATATCTGACGTGGAAACAGCTAGACTTGTTTATTTTGGATACTTTCATAGTATTACGGGATTTTATTATGGGGATCGGCCGCGGATAGAAATTCCATTTTTATATTACAAAAGAGAGCAATCCGTGCTCTGTACAATCTGTTTGCTAGAAAATCATAACGGGAGATGTTTAAAAATATAAATATACTAACAATCCCGTCGTTATACATTTATGAAAGTATAATGTATGTGAGAAAAACCATACTCGACTGAAGAAAATGTCTGATTTTAATCCAAAAGCACATCTTCATTCTTTTGTGCATTCACACACACTCAGCTGCATTTACATCTAAATGCAGACTACAGAAAACCATTAACTCTTTCAAATGTAATGGTATTCGCTTCTATAATTTAATATCTGCACAAGTGGAAGGTCTTAATGAAACTAGGTTAAAAACCGAAATAAAAAACTACCTAATGAGCAAAGCATATTACACTGTAGATGATTTTGTAAAGGACAGCAATATTTGGAAAAGGAATATGTCAAAATTAAAACTGTCGAGTAAGGTAGAATAATACTAAACATTAATGTAAATTTGTTTAAGTACTGTATGTATTCATTATTTGGATAATTTGTTTTTTCACCATGACAAAGCCTTTTTACAGCTGCACCTAAATGACAAGGCCCCTTTACAGCTGATTATTTTTTATTTGGCATTATTCTTTAGTATTATTTTATTATGTACACAGATTATTTATGTACTATATAATTTTATTGTAAGTGCCGTTATCAAGTGTTCTTTTGAAATAAAATCGGTAAAAAACTTGAAGGTGTCCTACGCACAGGAACAATGTGACGCGTAATTTATATCCATAAAAATGATTATAGTAGTTCGTTAATTAGTATTAAGCTATTGGATTCAAGCATATCTGTACTATATACATCGGAATCTTTATGTTTCGTTGACAACGCTTGAAAATATGTTGATTTCTATCAATTCCAGTTTCGATAAAAAGGCTTAAAACATCCGGCGTCAATTATACTTTCGATAAAAAAGATTGAAAACATCAAACAGTTCCAGTTCCGATAAACGCTAGACATCTCTAGTCGGAACGGGCGACGAACCGTCGGTAAACAGTTAGCTTCGAACTCTTTATGGACTTCGTAATTTAATTACCGGTGTGATCGTTTGGAGTATTTTCAGATCAAGTAGCTCTAAAGTAACGACTTTGGGTGGATACGTTATTGCATGCAGCTGTGTTACTGTGTTCAGATCTTTCATTAATTAAACTAGATGCCCGCCCCGGCTTCGCTCGTGGTACATATATAGCACTCATCGGGATCCCATACATTTCCAAAAGAAATTAAAGAATGAAATGAAAGAAAAGTGGAAGAATGACTGACATCGGTTCAGTAATTCTTGAGAATATCGCTTTCAAACAAAAAACCTCTTCAGCTACCTGCTACGCCACCTGTCGGAAATTGGTCGTACTATCTCAGATTTAGAAACAAATTTGATTTGATTAGCAAAGGTTTATATTCAAGAGGTATGTAATCTGTGATATTCAATGACGAAATCTTAGACACATGCTGTCATGTGTCATGTCAATGCACGAAACGTACGAAATCTCTCAAAAAGGAATATTTTTTCCCGATTTTGTTACATTCTTGAATCATGTTCCACTTCTATTAATAGTAGCGTTATGTTTTATAGCCTATAGTCATCCTAGATAAATGGACTATCCAATAGAAAAAGAATCTTTCAATTCGGACCAGTACTTCCCGAGATCCTAGCGTTCAAACAAACTCTCCAGCTTTATAATATTAGTATAGATTAATTTAACCAGTCAAAAAAAGATCAATGTAAATTAGATAGATAAAAATAGGAATCTCTTTAGTGTAGTCTTTTCAGGCAAATAGATTTATGAAAATTCGCCTATCGCACTAATTAAAAATACTCGTATAAGTTAATATCAATCAACAGAGGTACTTACATATTTTTAGCATAAAATTGTTAAGTATAGGTAAAAAGGAAGTACAGTATAAGAATTATGTACCTAATTAGAATTTTCATTAAGCATATTTGTTTATTAAAATAGGCATTAATTTTTTTACTGTATACGTATGTTCCATTTACGTGTAAGATTGTGTGTAACGAATATAGATCACTAGCCGCGCCCCGCGGTGTTACCCGCGTAGTTCCCGTTCTCGTTATTTTGTCGGGATAAAAAGTAGTAAAGTAATCTACCTGTTCATACGTTACGACGTGATTGAGCAACAAACATCTATACATTGACACCTCTATAGATAAAAACGTTATGTTGGTTTGTGTACGCTTCAAAAACTCAAAAAGTTCTGCACTAATCGAGCTGAAATTTTAGCATGACATATTTATGATCCGCATCAAGGGAGTGTTTTTATCTAATCACAATGTGCCACAGCGAAGCGTGGCAGGGTACAGCTAGTTTATAATATTACAGTAGGATATTACAACAAGAAGATATTTCTATATTTGTCGGATAATCACGTTTGAACATTGGAACGGATTGGACTGAAATTCGTAACACTCGTAGAGTATAGGCTGGAATAGACTACTCTTAATCCCAAAAAAATCACTGGGATGTAAACGACGCAGGTAAGACCGTGGGCGATGCTAGTATGAAATAAACGCCAGCATTTCTGTGGCGCGCAAAAATGCTGTCGTTGAAATTTGCATATTTTCGCCGTATGGGACGCTCAGCAGAATTAGCCGCTGCACCAGCCCTACCATATGTCTCCGGAAGATGTGATCTCGCTAAGTTATGTTGATACTTTAGCGCAAATTTCATCCTGTTCTACGATCCGATCCTACTTCCATGGCATGGCTATGTTATTAGACTTCTTTTTACTCTTTACCTAGATTTAAATTTGTATTGACAAAACCGTGCAAGTGTACATATTTCCTTTCGTTCTCAGACTTTTTGAGTTTGAGTTTACCTATTTTCCATACCTATTTCATATTATTTTACACTATCAACCAGCTTCAATTACTATAGTAGTGTTTATTAGCAATTGTTCTTTGTATTTGATCGTCATCTCATCCTCATGAGGTTCGATGATAGAGTATGGTTACCTACAAGAAACGAATGTTTAAGTTTTTATAACTGTTATTACCTATGAAGCTATGCACTGCGAAATCATATATATTGAACAAATTAGAGATTAAACTAATTTGTTCAACACATGTTCGCCTTTACATACTTTGGTAAAATGAATCTATACTAATATTATAAAGCTGAAGAGTTTGTTTGTTTGTTTGTTTGTTTGTTTGCTTGAACGCTAGGATCTCGGGAAGTACTGGTCCGAATTGAAAGATTCTTTTTCTATTGGATAGTCCATTTATCGAGGAAGGCTTTAGGCTATAGAAAATAACTCTACTATTAATTGAAGCGGAGCATGAAACAAGAATGTAACAAAATCGGAAAAAATATTCCCTTTGAGAGTTTTCGTACGTTTCGTGCTTTGACATGACACATGACAGCATGTGTCAAAGATTGCGTCATTGCATTTCAGTAATCTGTGCCTTGAATATAAACCTTTGCTAATTTTTTTTCTAATTCTGAGTTGGTACGACCAATTTCCGACAGGTGGCGTAGCAGGTTGCTGAAGAGGTTTTTTGTTTGAAATCGATATTCTCAGGAATGAGTGAACCGATTGCAGTCATTCTTTCACCGTTGGATATGTACGGGATCCCGATGAGTGCTATATAATATACCACGGGCGAAGCCGGGGCGGGCATCTAGTATACTTATATAGAGGTATATATAATTATATAACCCTTCCTATACCGGAACGGTCAGTAATTTGATGCCGCTGTTTTCATTCGAAAAGCGCACTTTAAAACACGGTATGCACTATTCTAACGCATACAACTGCTAGAACGTTAAACAAAGACAGAATAAAATATAGACGCTTTCTTAGGTAGACTTACATGTTTTAAAAAAAAAACTCATTGATTCCGGACTTGCTATCGCCGAGTGGTTGGAAGTGTTTGTGCGTCTATTTTCAAGTGTTTTTAAGTGGTTGACGACAGTATAACGAGATAAAGTTTTGAAAAAGCGATGGAAAGGTATGTAATCAGCCTATTTCTTTGTTTTTGTACGTGTTGTGATACGCTTTTCGTGGTAAAACATTGAAATCTAACACCTACTCAGGCTTAGCACACGCTCATGTCGGCCAAACAAACCATTCATTTAGCACCAAATATTGGTAGATTTGTGGAATTTATGGAAACAATGAAATAATTACTCATCCATTAATCTTTTCCAAATTGTAAATTTATTCAAATCTTTCATTAATTAGAGAAATATCGAAAAAAATAACACGCGTCCCTCCACTGACCGGACCGGGACGATGACAGTTAGGTTATTTCGGGCACCGCGGCCATTTTGTTCACTCGCTATCATATTATGGATAAGACTATTGAATCTACTTTTATATGGTGTTTGGTTTGCTTTGTATTTTTGTGGCCGCAATATTAAAAACAAAATAAAATAAATAGTTATTTAAGGGGCTCCCATACAACAAAGGTGATGTTTTTGCTATTTTTGCTCGATATTAATAATAATGGTACGGAACCCTTCGTGCGAGGCCGACTCGCACTTGGCCGGTTTTTTATATTTATAGTGACACTGCATTTTATAAGTAAATGTGCATTGATTTCATCATCATAATTAGCCTGAATCCACTGCTAAAAAGCTTCTCCTAAAGCCTATAAATGTGATTGTATTTACAGATTTAACCTTATTGCAATTGAGGATTTGCCCGCTGGGGAACCGATAGAACAGGCATTGACGGAGCGAAGTAAGCGTTCATGGAACCCGGAAGTATCAACCCCACCCAATTTATTTTTATTTTATTTGCCAACTTTATCACCATCAACATTTAGCTAACTGTCAATATTATAATACATTATTATTTTCAGCCGAAATTATGAACCTGACGGAGAGCACATCCCAGTAATTTTGTCTTCAGCTGCGATGCGATTCCGCCATCACCGGCAATGTATATATTTTTAAAATAAACTGAAAAAAAACTTTTTTATATATATATTTTTCTAAGAACAAATAAATAATATTCTGAAACAACAGAAACCATATAAATACAGTAACTGACCGGATCCGGTCGTTCGCCAGACGGAGGGTAAAAAAGTCGCATCCATGTTAAGACAGCCGTTTTCGCGTGCCATCTTAGTAAATAATTGTTGTTTTATTTCATCATTTTCTAATAAATGTTCTATGAAAACACCTTTTTTATATCTTACAAGCCTTTTGCAAATTTATTCATGTTTTAGGAAAATACATTATTAACTCATAAAAATAATTTGATACTACAGTACAGATCATTGTTTGAATATACCTAATTTTTCTTAGTTTACACAGGTTTTATTTGAATCTTAATATCTTTATAATCTTACATATTTCAGACGTATATATTTAACACAATTGAGATTATGAACCAAACATCAATATAAACACACATTTCAACTCACTTGATCAATATATTTCTCAGAACTAAGCTTGTAACATGAGCTATTTTCAACATCCGGCGCAAGATCTACCACTGCAGCCGATTTTTGTAAACGTTCTACTGATATTTTTTGTATAGAATGATGTGCAATTCTTAGGATTATGTTTTGAAGTAGTGTTTGTCAAAGCAAATTATATACAAATATGATCGCTTAGTTGTTTTATTAAATATTTCTGTTAGTATTTATACCTAAAATTGGAACAAAATCTAAATCTGCATATTTGACTCAAATTAATTTTCTATTTTCACACCTTTGCAGTTATTATTAGTATAAAATCGAATAGCTTGGTTCTTTGTGATTCTAAACCTATAGCATAATGCACTGGTTTTGAACAATAAAGCAGTTTAATTACAGTTTTTCTAAAAAGTATCTTCTAGAATTAAGGGGGAAGATAGACCTCTGCCAGACAAGGGTTTTTTTTCATTATGGCGGCCGCCAGATAATATAGCTGACCGGACCGGGACGCTGCCATCCGAAGGGATAAGTAGATAGACTTTTTTCCCATAGGTTAACAAGAACAAAATTAAAAATTTTGACTAACCCCCGACTACCTTAGATTTGTTATCTGTAGAACATTCTACTAGTCAAGCCCTTTCATTTGATACCCATATTAAGGGAATTGTGAAAAAGGAAATGTAATTCGCCATTTTGTGGTAGCGGCCATCTTGGATTTGAAATTTGTCATAGTGCAAAGTATTCTACTAATCAAGCCCTTTCATTTGATACCCATATTGAGGCAGTAGTGAAAAATATTATATAATTCGCCATTTTGTGGTGGCGGCCATCTTGGATTTGAAATTTGTTATAGCGTTTAGTACTCTACTAGTCAAGCCCTTTCATTTGATACCCATATTGAGGTAGGTTGTGAAGAAATATTTTGTCCGCCATTTTGTGGAGGCGGCCATTTTGAATCGATATTAACCAAACATAGCTAAGAACACCCGCACGGATATTAACTTTCAAATAAAAAATGCATCGAAATCGGCCCATCCGTTTGAGCTCTAATCGGCCCATCCGACACACAGACAGACAGACAGACAGACAGACAGACAGACAGACAGACAGACAGACAGACAGACAGACAGACAGACAGACAGACAGACAGACAGACAGACAGACAGACAGACAGACAGACAGACAGACAGACAGACAGACAGACAGACAGACAGACAGACAGACAGACAGACAGACAGACAGACAGACAGACAGACAGACAGACAGACAGACATCGACGTCAAACTTATAACACCCCTTTTTTTGTCGGGGGTTAAAAACCGAACCTTTCGAGAATTGACTGAGGAGTACATTCACAAAATTGACAATTACTGCAAAATTGCCAACATCGCTGGATCAGCGATACTAAGGCATACCTATGCGTACAAGACGTACGCATGTGTTTTTGTAGAAAATATGATGTCGGGTTAAAATAATTTTATTTAATCAAAAAACAAATATAAATTCAATCAATTTAAAACTGAACTCGGACGGAAATTTAATCAATTTTCTTTATTAACAAAAAACTAAAAGCTTCCCTTTATCTGGACGAGGTCATATATAAAAATTACAAAAAACTACAATACCAATTAAAATTAAAAAATGTTTAAACACCTACAAACTATGATTTACCAAACAAAAACAAAACATCGAAATTCATTAACAATAATTGGCGGAACTATTGCGCATACGTTCAAAAAACAAAACCAAATTGAGCACTTTATTTTGTATTGTTTTTAAATTTCGCAATTTGAACACATATATTTAAACAATGAATTAAATCGTGTTTAAGTCCTGTACATTATAAACACTTTATTTTATTTTTAAATTTTAATATTTTTAACCTTTATTGAAAGTTAAAAATTAGTTCGGATTTTCGCGGCGTCGTATGTAACTGGCTTGTACAATATAATATTTAACATTCGATTAGTAGACATCAATTACGAGGTAATACAGCGGTAAGCTGCAGTCACGCGAAGACGCCAACGATTAATTGAATCAGCGCCACAACGGCAACCAAGGCTGAATATTTGGCACGGCTCGTGGCACCGGGCCTGTATTCTCTAACTGTTTGACCTTGAACGCAATCACTCATTAGTATTACTAGATCTAGGTCTGATTAAAGCTTGCTATGGCTACTTTACTAACTATCAAATCTTATTTCAAATATTTACGGCTTTGTTACAGAACCTAAATGGAACTCATTTTACATATGTAGTGAACGCTTCTTTAGCTGCGTTAAGTTGAGCATTATTTGTTAAAGAATAATGTCATAGTTTTCGTCACCAACATGCTAATGTCCGGTCACCAGTATGCTATTATTGACTGTAATCAAACTGCGCTGCAAATTCCAACCCGATCTGTTTAGTTATTTTGATGTGATTGAGCAACAAACATCCAAACTTATGTTAAGCATAATAGTAAGGCAACAAGATATATTTAATGTGGTCATACGGAGGGCCGAGTCTCCATTATTTAGACGTTTAGATGTAGAGTTAACAGATTTATTTTTGTAAAATGTACATAATACCTACTACAAAATCAAGTATTTTAAAAAAACGTCATTATCCGTTTTTTAGTTTTGGCTTGTTATAAACAGCAATTTATTTATTTATAATCAGAACAATAGAATGAAGTTGGTTTACGTTTTTGTTTTGCTTTTGCACATTAAAGAATACAGGTCCGGAGAAAGCCCCGAACCTCATCAGTATTGGATAAATAGCTCGGTATCATGAACGCGTTTTGCGCCCGCTAGCACGCTGTTACTGTTACTAGGACTGTTCAACTATGAATTGTGACCTTCGTTATTATTATGTCTTCACTGCAACCAATCCCTACACGTTATAAACTTACATCTGTAGCACAAATCTTGACTTCGTTTTTTTTTTAATTTCATGTCTCAACGTTTCTGAATAACCTTTACTTTGTTTTAAACTTTGCCAGTTATTCTACCGCCAAGCAGTAATGGGTAAACATTACTGTGTTACGGTTTGAAGGGCAATGTTTCCAGAGAAATTACAGGGCTTAGAGATATAAGATCTTAGATCTCTGGGTGACGAGCGCAGTACAGTGCTAGGTAATGATTTGGACTCTTCATGTTCCAATAGCTGCGTGTCACTGTGCTGTTATGTGTCAGGCATGCTGCTTACCATCAGGCACATGTACTGATCGTCTCGGCACTCTTTATTTAAAAAAAAAAAAACTTTGAAAAGTCTTTGGTTAACGTAGATCTTTCCTCTGCATGAGAAAGTTAGTTAGTCCTTTTTGGTGTAGAAGACAACTTTTCGCTTCCAGCGTTGATCAGCTTGGGTGCGAAAGATCGTGGGAGGCCAGTTTCTTTCTGCGAGCAAATAATGTTCAAGAAAGAAACAGTTGACCGCGAACGGGAGATTACTTCTAACCTCCTAATGAGCCAACAAAAACCTGGGTTTTGGAGGAGAATTTTCCGCGCCCTCTTCCAATCTTCATGGTTGTTGGAAAACTTGGCCGTACTGGAACAGCGTGGTGGATTATGGTATTTGTGCGCGCACCGTCTTGTTGTGTACGCGTACTGTTATATAGTGTTGTAGGTTCGTTTGTTGATTGGATATAATATAGAAATCATTAGGGAGTATTTTATAACTTTAATCAACACTTCGTCACATTATTACAAATCCAGCAATTTTTTTGCAAGAGAGAGATTACGGGCGTGGCAGAAACAGTATTGCCAACGCGAAAAACATAAACTTATATTAATTGTCAACATATGAAAACTAACACAACAAAAGATGCGTTCACAATCTTTTACAGTATTGATTATCTTGTTGCGAGAAACGAATCCGAGTCGCAACAGTGATTAGTTGGTTTGCTTATTATTACCAAGTGTAATTTGTAAATTAGTCTGTAACAGAGGCACTATTATTTACTTAGATCTACGTTTGTTCATTCACATCTGTTTGAGTTGAACAAATTGAGGTATTACTTTAGGTTTTAGGTAAATAAGGTATACGGTTAGGTATTGTATTTTTTTTAAATAAAGAGTAACAAGACGAGCAGCACATGTGCCTGATGGTAAGCAACATGCCTGCCACATAACAGCACAGTGATACGCAGCTATTGGAACATGAAGAATCCAAATCATTACCTAGGACGACGACCATCTCTGGGTGACGAGCGCAGTGCACTGCGCTCGTCACCCAGAGATCTAAGATCTGTAATTTCTCTGGAAACATTGCCCTTCAAACCGGAACACAGTAATGTTTGCACATTACTGCTTGGCGGTAGAATAACTGGCAAAGGCAATATTTTATATCTTTGCATTTATTACTAATAATTATAAGTATACATTTTTATCAAAAATAGTTCTATAAAATTTGTTAGTTCATAGACCGTATTTAACAGTGTCAAGGTGAAGGGCAGGCATATCTAAAGCACACGCTGACGAAGTCGCATGCACTCATGAATACTCATTAGTAGATTTGGGTTGACACTCAAACTTAATCTGTGAGGTGGCGTGCGAGGGAGCCATTGGAGAACGTTGCCAATGGAGGTTCTTCGTCGCCTGCCCAATTTATTGCTGGCCAGTATCTGTGTCAATTCTGTAAATCTAGGTGGCCGTTTACAATGAAGACCATACCACTTACATCAGTACAATTTTTTTTTTTTAACTTTTATAGGTTTACACTTGACCGCCATCTCGCCTGATGTTAAACGATGATGCGGCCTACGATGAAGCGTGTTTACCTAGAAGAAACCGATTCACTCTCAATTTGAAGACACAAAGATTTTAACTATCGGGAAAAACCCTCTCAGGCAACGTATTCCACAGCCTAGACGTTCTTATCACAAAAGTAGAGTCAAATCTCTTCGTTCGTGTCTTTGGAACATCAACCATGAAACGATGTCGCTTTTTCGAGCTACGAGCATTCCGATAGAAAAAAGGGCAAGGTGGTATTAGATCGTACAAATCAGTCGCTCACTCTCCGAAGTGTATCCGATAAAAAACCGATAAGCTAGCAATTTTCCGGCGATGTTCTAGACTTTGCAGTCTTTTTCACACGAGAATGTCATTGCCTATGAGCCTTTTGGCACGTCTCTCGATCGAAACTATATATTTTTATTAAATACTAGATGCCCGCCCCGGCTTCGCCCGTGGTATATTATATAGCACTCATCGGGATCCCGTACATATCTAACGGTGAAAGAATGACTGAAATCGGTTCACTCATTCCTGAGAATGTCGATTTCAAACAAAAAACCTCTTCAGCAACCTGCTACGCCACCTGTCGGAAATTGGTCGTACCAACTCTGATTTAGAAAAAAAACTAGCAAAGGTTTGTATTCAAGGCACAGATTACTGAAATTCAATGACGCAATCTTTGACACATGCTGTCATGTGTCATGTCAAAGCACGAAACGTACGAAAACTCTCAAAAGGGGAATATTTTTTCCCGATTTTGTTATATTCTTGTTTCATGCTCCGCTGCAATTAATAGTAGAGTTATTTTCTATAGCCTAAAGCCTTCCTCGATAAATGGACTATCCAATAGAAAAATAATCTTTCAATTCGGACCAGTACTTCCCGAGATCCTAGCGTTCAAGCAAACAAACAAACAAACAAACTCTTCAGCTTTATAATATTAGTATAGATAACATACTCAACACGCTGCGAATGATAATGAGTTCGAAAATCAACGATAAATATGTCAACAAAGGCAGGACAATTAAAAGTCGAACTTCACTTCAGATAAGTTTATTTGATCACTTATTTTTAAGAACTCTATTGTAACTACTATTCCAATAATTCATTTTTAGTTTTTTTTAAAGAAGATTACAACAGGTTTGTAGAAGGTAGGGATTTTGCTGCGCAACGGAACTGAAACACATGTGAGGCTGTAACCGTAAGAAAAATATATAATAAAAGTGACGCGTAAAAACTGCCTGTGACTAGTGAAGCCAACTTTATTTTCAAGTAATCGTACCATAAATAATAAAACTAGGCAACATCTGTTTTGCAAGTTGTGTTGCTTCTATATTATCTGAAGGGACTTCAGTAGTACCTGGCGTCACCACGTCTTTTTTAATTTCGATGATAGGGTGGCCGCTATCCCCGTGATATTAAACGTAGATGCTGACTACGATGAAACGTGCTTACCCAGACACTTTTTAGTTTGGTTCCGTAGCCAAATGGCAAAATACGGAACCCTTATAGATTCGTCATGTCTGTCTGTCTGTCCGTCCGTATGTCACAGCCGCTTTTCTCCGAAACTATAAGAGCTATACTATTGAAACTTGGTAAGTAGATGTAATCTGTAAACCGCATTAAGATTTTGAAACAAAAAATATAAAAAAAACAATAAAAATGGTGTGTCCCATACTTAGAACTGAAACTCAAAAAAATTTTTTGATCAAAATCATACGTGTTGGATATCTATGGATAGGTCATCAAAAATGATATTGAGGTTCCAAACATTTTTTTTTTCTAAACTGAATAGTTTGCGTGAGGGACTCTACCAAAGTGGTAAAAAGTATCCCCTTCCCCTCTAACTTCTAAAATAAGAGAATGACAAAAATGAAAAAAAGTGTATGATGTACATTACCATGTAAACTATCAACGAAAGTTGGTTTGAATGAGATTTAGTGAGTGGTTTTATTTTAAAACGTCATAAATTGACTATTGTTAAAACACTGGTAAAAGTAACAACGAACTACAAGAACTTTTATATTATGTTACTTACTGCTACGGAAGCCTTCATGGGCATGTCCGACACGCACTTGACCACTTTTATTTCTTTTAAACCAATTGAATCTTAATTTGAAGACAAAAAATTATGACTACAATTTTCCCCATTAAATATCAGAAAAAAATTGGTTGCCTGTAAAGTCGGTATACGGGCGAAAGTTTTACGTGACAACGACTTTGAGTGGTAAAATAATTTTACGGAAGGGACGCGTGCCTTTCACTTTTTATGTATGTCTCTCTCGCTCTTAGGCGGGCTAACCATGCCCGAGTGGAAGGGACGCGTGCCTCTCACTCGCTCTCGTTGTGAGCGCATAACGTGAGCGGAGCGTAACGCAGTTTCTTGAAGTGTCACCCGGCAAACCAATTTATAAGACGTTGTCACGTCAAAATCCACTCGTGCACCGCATTCCACATGCTAGACATTCTTATTACAAAAATAGTCATATCCCTGAGTAAAAGTCTTGGAAACGTCGACCAATAAACGATACATACAATTGTAAGGTTTTCAGGTCACGATTCCGAATTAGTTTATCAGAGGTCAGAGCTGCTTTCGTTATTAATGTTATTGTAGCAACGTGGGATTATTATAATGTTGCTACTTATTTTTATTACTTATTTTATGAGTATTGGTACTTGGTAGTAAATATATTCACATTGAGTGTTTCTGTGTACTAATGCTGGCCTATACTAACGAGAAATGCCATTAATTATCGCGATAATGAAAGTTAAGCGTAGGTGTACTTTACACCTAGAGATTTACTACGATAACGTGACCCGCCCCTCCAGAATCCAAAACATTTGAAAGTATTTGTGAAAGCATATACAACGCACCACCACGCATGTGTGCGTACTGCTACTGCAGACGAATAATTACAACTACATACAAACTCTTTCGTAAGGATGTGACTACACACATTAAAACAGTAATTTGGAAGGGCGGGCCATGTTATCGTAGTAAATCTCTACGGAAAATGTCTATTATCGCGGATAATTAATTGCATTTCTCGTTAGTGTGGCCCCAACATAACAGAATAAGTATTTTAGTTCTGATGTGTTTTCCTATTTAAACTATTAATTTACACTATCAGTACATGTTTAGACTATAATTATATTTTTTTAATTTTTCTAGTGGATAAGTTGTTGCTAAGCCTGTTCACATAGCGTTGGGTTGTGTGTTCGATCTCTGACGAGGACAAAATTAGTATTTGTATGATGTCTACGAATGTTGGTTGGACAAAGAAACATTGTCCAAAAAGAGACATTATATTACAGATAGTTCAACTCAGTTGTGCGCGCGGCCCTATGTGTGTAAAGTTATGGGTGTGTATATTTGATGTTCCAAAGACTCAAACGAAGAGGTTGAATTTACTTTTGTAATAATAGTACCCAAACTTTGGAATGCGTTGCCTGAGAGAGTGTTTCCCTGTGGATATAATTTTGCTGTATTTAAGTCTAGAGTCAATCATGGGGCACATCGTCACTTAACATCAGGCGAGATGGCGGTGAAGAGTAAACCTATTATCCAAAGAAAGTATTTCTATCTATCTTATTTACAGCGTAGTAATAAAATTTACTACTAACCGAGCCACAAGGTTAGTCTGTCTGTGGATACACATTAAACAAAGCTATCTAAATTAGCATACACTACTTTTATTCAGTATTTTAATTAAAAAATGTAAGGTGACATGACTATAGTAGTGATATACTATATTCTTGTAGATACTGTGTTCTGCAACTGAGCACTTTACATTACTTTGTTTTATCGTCAATAGTTTGCCAGCACACGCGACACTTAAGTAACTTTACAGTTTGACACTTTCAGTAACACAAGTATTGTAATTTTAGTTGAGATATTAATATTAGCTCGGAGTTTCTTTGTGCGACAGAATCCGTAATGAGGATATTCGCAAAAGAACGAAAGTGGCCGACATAGCTCAAAGAGTAAGCAAGCTGAAGTGGCAATGGGCAGGCCACATCGCTCGCAGAACTGACAACCGATGGGGAAGAAAGGTTCTCGAGTGGCGACCACGAACCGGAAGACGCCGTGTTGGACGGCCTCCCACTAGATGGACAGATGACCTCACAAGGGTCGCTGGAAACCGCTGGTTGCAGGTTGCGCAGGACCGATCGTTGTGGAAATCTAGGGGGGAGGCCTATGTTCAGTAGTGGACGTCTTGCGGCTGATGATGATGATGATGATTAATATTAGCTCAACAAATTCATCAACATCAGAATACCGTAGTCCACTGCTGGACATAGGTCCCGCCTATGATAATATGCCACTGAGCCTTATCTTCGGTTTTAATTTCGTTGGTATTATGGTGTGTCACTTGTTTCAACTATGAAGGCAAGCATCGTGAGGAAAACTGTACCTTTTTTGTATAGCATAGAGTGACGAGACGAGCAGGACATGTGCCTGATGGTAAGCAACATGACTGCCACATAACAGCACAGTGACACACAGCTATCGGAACATGAGAAGTCCAAATCATTACCTAGCACTGCACTGCACGCGTCATCCAGAGATTAAAGATGTTATATCTCTAAACCCTGTAATTTCTCTGGAAACATTGCCCTTTAAACCGGAACATAGTAATGTTAGCACATTACTGCTTGGCGGTAGAATAACCGGCAAAGGTGTGGTACTTCCCCAGGCGGACTCTGCCAAGAATCCTACCACAATATAATCTTGTGGATACATGTTGAAGGAAAAATCTTTAGAGAGAAAAAAATGCGCTATTCACTAGTTCACATTTGGCCACCGTCGTAGGTTGTCGTCGACGTTACGGCTGGTCTAGCCGGGAGAACGGTGACTACCGACCCGGAGACCCCACGTCCAAAACCACGCACACCACTGTCTTTTCGAAGTCATGTACGTAATGCCTCTAACTTAAAACGATGACGAAAAACATAGTGAGGAAACTGACATGTACCTAGAATTTTTCGAAGTCTTCATCCACCAACCCCCAATAGGCCAGCGTGATGGATTATGGCCTTGACTCTCTCCTTGCGAGAGAAGACCCTGAGTCCCAGCAGTGGGAGCATTTAGTGGGCTGTTTATGTTGTAGGTTGTAAACTTTTTTTCTTGTAAAAGAAATGAGTAAACTCTAATCCTAGCAACTATTTGAAACCTGAAACACAGTCAGATTAATTTTGTTAAAGTAGTTTAGAATAACAAAAACTACTGTTTATTTCGGAAAAAACACGAGAATGAGAATTTTATTAGAGAGACTACGACACTGCTAGTCTTCTTTATACATAAAAAAAATTATGTTGGTTTGTGTACGCTTCAAAAACTCAAAAAGTTCAGCACCGATCGAGCTAAAATTTTACAATGATATGTAATCCGCATCAAGGAGATACATACATACATAGAGGTACAGCTCTACTAGTAAAAGGCCTGTAAACAGCAAACTTTTTTATCCACATATAAACCTACATACCGTCGGAATTTTCTAACAAAGCAGTTCTAATTTTAGAAAAGGATCTCTACCTTGCTCAGGAAATCCGTTCAGAGTATTCCCTAAGCCACAATTACCAGTCATAAGACATTCCATTTAGTCGAAAGAGTCACAGGTAAAGAACAAACGGTCTAAGGTCAACATTACCACAAGAACGGCAATGTTGCCGACTGATCCCATGAGGCCCATGAGGAAAGGAACCCAGCCTTTGTGCATAGAGGAGAAAATACACAGAGAACACACTTGAAACGTTATATATGTATGACCCATTTGTCATACTATAATGCAGTACGGTGAAGCATGTAACATTTTAATTCGTATGCTAAGGTACTATATACCTAGTTTGTTATTTTTAATTACATATCTGATTTGTTAAGAGCTGAGTTACTGTATAAATCCTATTTGTAAAGTATTGCTTTGAAAATAATCAAAATGTCTATTTTAAACAGTTCTTACGTATTTTTTGTAGCGTTTAATAAAAATATTCAATTTTTTCTCTGCTAATAGCTAATAGCCTCACCCTACAGTTTTACCCGCTTAGTTCCCAGTACTAAGTGCTGTTTTCCCTCCTGTTTTCCCCTTTATCTCCTAATCCAAGAAATATGTAAAAAATAATGTAATTATAATGACAAAGGTCACGGACACCGCAGTCAATGGAGTGGCTAAAATTAATTTAAAAAAATAGTTCTTAGTGCCGTGACAGCAACCCCATGTGTTATTCTGTTTATAATTATAACCAGTGTTCCAAATTTCAACCCGACTCGTTAAGCCGTTACGAGGTGGATGAGCAAAATATATCTAAGTAATTAAAATCATACTAATTCTACTAATAATTACAAAAGTGAAAGATGTTGGGAGTATTGTTGTTGAATCATGATGTCAAAACTGAAATTTAGGCCTCCGATAAATTCAAATCTGTGATAACACAGCTTACTTTTATAAACCAAATAATATGTTTTTTTTAATTCCAAACAAAAATCTTGGGTAATCCTATTTTGTAAATTCTTCATTCTCTTAATAGAAGAACTAAACTTTGAAACATTAATATTAACTCTGACTTATTATTTGGCAAGTATACTACAGTTATGTGTGGAGTTATACTTCTGTCGTGCCTCTACTCAATATGCAAGTATTCTTAGAGATAAAAATAGAAATTGTCTTCTTTATGAAGCCTTATTCCGACTCGGGTATTATTAGATTAGACATTGTGAAGATGTCCTACCGTTTTGGGGGAAGTTAGTTGTTCCCAAGAGATGTTTCTATTCGTCTGAATTATAAGTATATTTTTTTTAATAACCACAATATACGATAACTTAAATATTATGATATTTTTGGTTGACAACGTAAAAATCTTAAATGTATATTTACACGAACAACTCTTATATTTCATACTAGCTTTTACCCGCGACTTCGTCCGCGCCACATATTTATTAAAGTAATTAAGGCAGTACTTACTCGTATGTCTACTACCATACAAATTCACGTTTCCGAATCAAAATCGGTCTAAGTCAAAGTTTTATATTTATTAATAAATGTACAATTTACACGGCAAATTACAAAAAAAACTATGTTCTCAAAAAATTAATCAAAAACAGACTTTAATTTAAAATCATATTGGGACGGTCCACCAAATTTTATCAGAGTCTATTAGTAGATATTAGTAGATATATCGTCTGATTACATGAACGCCAATTTTAGTTTGTTGCTCATATTTCAAAAACCGCCCCACTGATTTCGATAAAATTTATATGACCACCTCTGAACTATAATCTACCAACCAAAAAAATAACCATCTAAATTGATTCACAATTGGAAATACAACTGGATTGATAACCTCCTCCTTTTTGAAGTCGGTTAAAATAGCATACAAAGAGTGCAAAGATCCTTCCATGCACACTTTTACTCACCATTTCCACTCTTTTCAACTCTTTTCTGTGATAAAAAGTCGCCGTTGTCCTTTCCTAAGTCTAGTCTATCTGTGCACCAAATTGTAACAAACTCTTTAAGTGGCTTAGGCGTTAGGCGGTAACGGACAGAGGGAGTTACTTTCATATATATAATTTCGTATTAGAATTGAAAACAGGTGTTCCTGATCATTTTATAGGAGGCAGTTGTAAAAGATTACCGAAAAGTAATACGTTTACTCCTCCAAAAAACTAATTTTCGCAGTTCTTAATTTGCCTTAATCGAGCGTCCATCATGCATAACATTTGATAAGACACCATGGAAATCTCGTCGACCATCAAAAATTCTGTCTGATACGCCATTTAGTGGCTGCGCCCATCTTAAATATTGAGGTTGTATAGTGCACTGCATTCTTCTTGTCAAGCCCTTTTATTTGATACCCATGTTGATGGGATTGATAAAACCTAAGTTATCCGCCATTGTGTAGAGGCCGCCATCTTGGATTTTAATTTTATATAGTACGTTGTATTCTACTGGTTGATCACTTTCATTTGATACCTATATTGATGGGATTGATAAAACCTACGTTATCCGCCATTTTGTAGCGGCCGCCATCTTGGATTTCAATTTTTTATAGTATGTTGTATTCTGCTTGTTGAGCCCTTTCATTTGATACCCATGTTGATGGGATTGATAAAACCTACGTTATCCGCCATTTTGTAGCGGCCGCCATCTTGGATTTCAATTTTTTTATAGTATATTGTATTCTGCTTGTTGAGCCCTTTCATTTGATACCCATGTTGATGGGATTGATAAAACCTAAGTTATCCGCCATTGTGTAGAGGCCGCCATCTTGGATTTTAATTTTATATAGTACGGTGTATTCTACTGCATGAGCACTTTCATTTGAAACCCATATTGATGGGATTGATAAAACCTACGTTATCCGCCATTTTGTAGCGGCCGCCATCTTGGTTTTTTTTTTTGTATTCTGCTTGTTGAGCCCTTTCATTTGATACCCATGTTGATGGGATTGATAAAACCTACGTTATCCGCCATTTTGTAGCGGCGGCCATCTTGAATTTATAAATAAATGATACCGCTAGAAGCGTCTTGAAACGCTCTTGAGAGTAAATGGCTCAAACGGGTAAAAGTAAGGTGGCACTTCATATGCCGAAACATAAACACCGCACTTATGTAACCTGACACCCGTTTTCCCGCCAAATTTGTAAAACGCGAAAAGCGGCCAGTGTATCAAGCGGTTATATAAGTATCCCCGTATAGTTAGAAATTATAAAATTGCTGGAACAAACGTTTATCGACTCCATTTCAAGTGTCTAGATACAAAGTTTCATGGTTTTATCTTCAATAATATTGAACTTGCAGACTTTCACCCCCAATTTCACCCCCGTAGGTACAGTTCGAAACTACAAAACTGCTAAAACATACATTTTATGGTTTCGTGTTAAATATCTAGACGTAAAGTTTCATAGTTCTTCAACAATGACGAAGTTTTCCATATAAACTTTCATCCCTTATTTTAACCCTTTCAACCCTTTTTTCGGAACAAAAAGTAGCCTATGTCCTTTCTCGGAATCTATTCTATCTATGTATCAAATTTCATCAAAATCTGTTGGTTGGTTTAGGCGGTAAAGACGGACAGACAGACAGACAGACAGACAGACAGAGTTACTTTCGCATTTATAATATTAGTATGGATTACAAATCTAAGTGTAAATCTTGGAAATGGCTCAAAAGATTTTCATGAAATTTATTGAGACGAGTGTCGGGGGCGATCTATTGATTTAATTTGATTTATGTTTGAAACACGTTATTATATCCATCTTTTTAGGCAAATAAATCAAGGAAAGCTCGGTCATACTTGATCGTTACATAACATAGGTGTGTTCCAGTTTGAAGGGCAATGTTTCAGTGTTCAGTGCAGTGCTAGGTAATGATTTTGACTCTTCATGTTCCAATAGCTGCATGTCACTGTGCTGTTATGTGCAGGCATGTTGCTTACAATCGGACACAGTCCTCTTTATTCCAAAAAAAATTACGTAGCCTGTATTGCTAAGTGTAACACACATTTTTCGATAAAGTACATTTTTGCTGTAGAACAGTAAAAATGTAGTCTTGATTTCGTCTACGTAGATCCTGTCTATGTATACTTCGTCTACGCAAATCTCGTCTGAGTTTAGTTTCTCTATGCATAATTTGTAGTACGTGTTAATAGGTAGAGTTCGTATTCGTAACTTTGGCATACAAATTGCAGCTAATTTCTTTATAAAGTAGTAAATAACGTTTCTACTCTTTTTCTGCTAAAAACCCGACCGCAATGTCAAGTTTGTTGGTTTTCGTCATTTGGTGGTGTGGTCTACGGTGTATAGGCCCGTGTTTTTATCATTTTGTATTTTTTGACTAAACATAATTCTTGCTCTAGACACAAACAATTTTGAGGATTACCAGAACCCGAAACGAGTAATTAGCTGAAATAAAAGTCTGGAAGTACTAGTCAACTTATATTTATTAAAATAAAGTAGGCATTACGATTATTAAGCATTGTCTTAATTTCTTGCTTTTTTGCTTATCAAGGAATGTAATAATTTAGAGATTACTTAAGATCATTGTTATCCGTTTAGTTGCTTTACAGATACTGCGGAACAAAAAATGTGGAGTGAAATATTATTTTGACTTACCTACATAACTTTTTGATTGGTTGGTATTGATATTGAAACAATGCCCAATTAATATGTAAATAATAATAATAAATATTGGTGGACAATTCACACACAACACCATCTGACTCCAAACTAAGCAAAGCTTGTAACTATGGCGGCCAGGTAGCTGATATAATCTATACTAATATTATAAAGCTGAAGAGTTTGTTTGTTTGTTTGTTTGTTTGTTTGTTTGTTTGCTTGAACGCTAGGATCTCGGGAAGTACTGGTCCGAATTGAAAGATTCTTTTTCTATTGGATAGTCCATTTATCGAGGAAGGCTTTAGGCTATAGAAAATAACTCTACTATTAATTGAAGCGGAGCATGAAACAAGAATGTAACAAAATCGGGAAAAAAATATTCCCCTTTTGAGAGTTTTCGCACGTTTCGTGCTTTGACATGACACATGACAGCATGTGTCAAAAATTGCGTCATTGAATTTTAGTAATCTGTGCCTCGAATATAAACCTTTGCTAATTTTTTTTCTAAATCTGAGTTGGTACGACCAATTTCCGACAGGTGGCGTAGCAGGTTGCTGAAGAGGTTTTTTGTTTGAAATAGATATTCTCAGGAATGAGTGAACCGATTTCAGTCATTCTTTCACCGTTGGATATGTACGGGATCCCGATGAGTGCTATATAATATACCACGGGCGAAGCCGGGGCGGGCATCTAGTACTTATATAATTTTAAATACATACTTATTATACATAGGAACACTCAGACACAGTACAAATATTTGAATTCATCATACAGATATTTGCACTGGGTGGGAATCAAACCCACGACCCTCGACTTCGCAGGCAGAGTTACTACCCACTAAGCCGTAAGAGTCAGTCAGTCAGTCTTGATGAAATTGATGACTACATTAAAATTTTGAATTTAATTTTGTATATCTTCTCGACGCAACAAACAAAAAGGTTAATTGCGAAATTTTGGATACATATTTTAAAATCTTTTTGTACTTAGTTTTGCAATTTTATTATGATTATGATTACCTCTCAGGGCGACAAGCGCAATGTAGTGCTTATTATTGATGTGAACCGTTCATATTGAAATAGTTGAAGGCGTTGTGACTTTATTGGCAGGTATGTTCCGTGCACGGTTGCCTGGAAGAGATCGCTCTTAGCGATAAGGCCGCCAATTGAAATGTCATCTTTTTCATAATAATTTAAGTTTATTTTGTCTTTTTATATTGTGGCTTTTAATAAAGTGTTTTCTTATCTTATCTCATCTCATCTCATCTCATCTCACCTCATCTCATCTTACCTCATCTCATCTCATCTCATCTCATCTCATCTCATCTCATGTCATCTCATCTCATCTCATCTCATCTCATCTCATCTCGTCTCGTCTTGTCTTGTCTTGTCTTATCTTATGTTACTAAACATCAGACGTACATCTCGCTCATCGTTATATCATAAAAAATTGATTCTTTCGGTTAGGTAAATAAACGTACCCTGCGTAAACTTATCCAGTAAACTCATTAACGAAAAAACAGATAAACAAATATAAATAATATACATTTATAAGACATGAGAAGGTTCGTAGAAAACTCAACTCTATTCTAAAGAGATGGATTTCCGAATCAGTGGCTCGAGTCAAAGGTGTTTCCTTTGGGATCTAGATTAATATCTGAATATAAGGAAAAAGGAAGCAAATTTTCTTTTTGGTATATTCCCCTACGTATGAAAGATAAATATTGATCGAGCGGTCGCTTATGTAAGGGTACCTTCAAATTGGAAATCGGTTTTTCTTAGGCAAGTGTATTTTCAGTGGGTTTTACGTGATTGAAAATGAACCATCATCATCATCCATTGAAACATAATCAATTATTAACTATTGAGGATATGCAGATAAATTATAGTTATTTTTAAAGCATAGGGTTCAGGGTTTATTTATCGCGTAGAATTAGGACTTGGAAATTCCGCGGGCGCTCCACATATTCTTATAAGGGCGGGCCTAATAAACGAGTCTGATTCTGATCCTATAATAAAATAGTTATTGGTCTGTAAAGTTGACATACCAATCTTTCTTTTTCTTTCTGGTCTGGTCTTTTTGTGGCGCCACCTAAGCTTTGTTCCTTCCATTACATAAAATCATGTTTTTTTTAAAAAAAGACCTCGTTTTCTTTATAAAATTGGCTGGCGTAAAAAGTCTAATCATAAGATTAAAATGAAAATGGCAGACAAAAATAGCTCGAGGAAGCAGGAACGAACATTCACCGCCGAGAAACTTATTCAATAAATGAACATCTACATTCGAAAGAAGTGGAATGTGATTAGGGTCTTGTATATTTTGTTAAGTTACGGCTGGCCTAGTCGGTAGAACGGCGCCTGCCGAACCGGAGACCCCGGTTTCAAACCCCACACGCACCACTGTCTTTTCGAAGTCATGTGCGTAATCCCGCTAACTTAAAACGGTGAAGGAAAACATTGTGAGGAAACCGACATGTACCTAGAATCTTTCGAAGTCATGTGTCATCCACCAAGCCGCACTGGGCCAGCGTGGTGGATTACGGCCTTAAGGAAGAGAAGGCCCCGAGTCCCAGAAGTGGGAACATTTAGTGGGCTGTTGATGATGATGATGATATTTTGATAATTTAATTTTATTACAAACACAATAGAGAGTTTCGTACTGGGTCAAAAGTATACCATTATAATTAGTCCGTTAGCTATATCATGGGAAAATAAAAGACCCGTACCTACTTTTTTTTGGTTTTATCAAGTTACTACAACTGACAATGATATTTAATGATCAAACTTCCAGAGTGAGGTGTCGTGACGTCATTCTTTCATAATTTAAGAGCGACGCTCTTGTCGGTGGAGTTCCTTCCATGTACTTCTACACTCCGCCTTCTCCTTGACTTCCTGATACGACACTACATTTATCTTCTCCTTCACTTGGTTCACGTAACTTCTCCTAGGTCTACCTCTCTTCCTCCTCCCTTCTAATTTACCTTCCATTATTGTTCTAATGAAGTTGTCGCGTCGTATCAGATGTCCCAGCATAACGTCACTTGTGGTTAAAAATCGTACTCACAAGTGACGTCACGCGGAACTTCTAACCACTGTATCTTCGTCATTTTTGTTTGTTAAACAAAAGAATACGTATTTAATATTTTTTAGCAATCTACCTGATGGACTAATTGTTTTTTTTTTTTAGGATTGTAGCCTATTTTATTTTTACCAAAATACCTTTAATACAAAGAAGGTTGATTATAAAATGTATGCGATACAGAACTATTAAAGTTAACCTAACACTGCACTGGTTTTCTTTTATAGATTTAGGTTTACACTTGACTTGATGCGGTCTACGATGAAACATGCTTACTTAAAAACCGAATCACTTTCGGTTTCGAAGACATCAAAATTGTAACCATCGGGAAAGCTCCACTCAGGCAACGCATTCCACGATTTAGACGTTCTTATCACAAAAATAGAGTCAAGGCTCGTTACAGTCTTTGAAACGTTAACCATGAAATGATATCACTTTTTCGACCTAAGAACAGCCTGATAGAAAAAAATACGAGCTGGTATCAGATCTTAGAGATCAGTTGCAGACTCTCCGTAACATATTCGATAAAAACCCGACAAGTTAGAAATTTTGCGGCGATATTCAAGACTTAGAATTCGTTTTCAAACATAGGTGTGGTATAAACCTTGTGGAAAAAATAATGTTAAAGACAAATTTACAAAACCAATTATCTTCGGACTTTTGATATTGACCTATCTGGGCCCGGATTCTGAATCTAAATTTACAGAATTATATTAAAACCTGAATTCTGCTAAGCACCGGACAGCCGGGCGGCGGTGTCCGGGAACTGTCTGGCTCATTGTTTTCGGGTTGATTTTAAAGTTTCCGATTGGACGTCGTTAAGCAATAACGAACAGTCCCGAATAAAGTTTTCAATTGGTCGATGTCAAACAATACTGAACAAACGCAACAAATAAATGTATTAGTACCATAGTATAAAGAAATACTACCAGTAGTTCATCGCCTTTGATCTTGGGAGAAACGCCGATTATATCTAGACACGGGTAGGGTTGTCGCATACAAAAATGCTTATTACCGAAATAAAATTAAAACATACGGAAGACGTCAGCCCTGAGCCGCGCTCCTGCAATACTAACATTGTAATGTAGGCAATCCAGGAGCGCGCTTCCCGCGTCTCACCCCGCACGCCCCGCACGATTGCTCCGTCTAGACGGCTTTGTCGAACGACTGTATGATTTAACTAGGCTGTGCTAGTATCTAGATAACAGAAATTATTGAGAAGAGAAAAAAAATCATTAAATAGCCAATAGCAATAAAAAAATCATAAAAAATTCGACTTCATTTTAAAATTAAATTCAAAAACTTCAGCAAATTTCATAAGAACTAAGTCATCTAGATAAACCAAATTAAATTTTAGTTTTTCTCCACGTTATTTAAAATCTGCTGCACTGATTTCGATAAAATGTATGTAACTATGAGCTATACTATCTATCTATCTACTATATACATTGGCAGGCTTTCTAACTAAGTGAACTGAACCGCTAAGCCAGTCAATTTACTAAAAAGTTATTCTAAATTCCTTGAAACCGACACTAGTTATTGTTTCGCCAACAGTAGTATTAAATTAATTCTCTCAAGTAGAAGAGTCTATTTAAAACTTAAGCAGTTTTCAATTCCACTCGAACCAAATTTAGCTCGCGAGCGAAATTGTAAAAGTTGTCCTTAATTTTAGTAACGAGGATTCTGGAGTGTGTTTGAAAACCTTTCGGCGACCGTTCACATAGCTGATTGCATCCACACGCATACATACAAAAAATGTTGTGTGTTGAGATAATTTATTTTTGCTATTTTTAGCATTGTTTTTGACGGACTACGATTAACATTCACAAATGTCCTACCAAAGATTTTAGTGTTACTAGCTGAACACTGCGGGCGATGCTACTACACCTAACGAAAATTGATCGTACCAACTCAGATTGAGAACAAATTTGGTTAGCTTCGGTTGAAATGACGCAACCTTAAAAGATAGACACAAGCATGTCATGCTGTCACAGACTTCGGCACACGTCAGTGCGGGCAACGAAAGCTCTCAAAAAATATTTTTTCCCGTTTTTTTCATGCTCCGCTCCTATTGATATAAACATAAATAGCCTTTCTCGGTAAATGAACTATTCAACAGTCTAATTCTAATCTTAATCTTTCAATTCGGACTAGTAGTTCTCGAGATCCTAGCGTTCAAATAGACAGACTCTTCAGCTTTATAATATTAAAGTATAGACTAGCGGACCCGGTGAATTTTGTAACACTGTAGTTTTTTTTTCGTCAATTTTTTAAAATTTTCTGTTAAACAAAACCTTGCCCCGACAATAACGAATACATACAATAAAGAATCATTCAACTTTTGTGTAGTCATTCAAAAGTTGTGAGCGTACGTACATTTCGAAGATTCATTTTTAGGGTTCCGTAAAACGTAAAAATGGAACCCTTATAGATTCATCATGTCTGTATGTATGTCCGTCCGTATGTCACAGCCACTTTTTTCCGATACTATAAAAACTATACTGTTTTGAAAATTGGTAAGTAGATGTTCTGTGAATGTGTTGAATTTAAAATATATGAGTATTAACTTAAGTATTTTTCCTAAAACATACTTAGGTACTATAAATTCAACATCACGGGTTCAATATGACATGAAATAAATAAAAAATATCGTTTCAAAGCGGGTGTAACCAAATAATTGTGATTAATGATTTTTTTACTTGTGGCAATTCTTTTTATCTGTTGTTGAAATGCCTTTTACTTTTCACGCTTATATTCAACATTGTGTTTGATTCTGACGTTAATGCATTTGCCCTATTCATAGTGACAAAATAAATAAAATTTTAAAACACATCCTAGCACTTTTATAAATGTGAGCGAGCGGTTAGTCATTAGGTCGTAGTTATTCTAAAGTGAGGCAGTTCCGCAACAGCGCGGAGTCAGAGTTCGGACCTATTCCGAAATTGCTTACACTGTGTTTCTGGAACTATCGACCATAGAGTTTAGAGTCAAATCTTTGTAGTGGTAAAAAGATGCTTAAGCTATACATATAAATATTTTGGATGCGATAGAGTAAGCGTCTTGAAATTGAAAGTGAATTGTTTTTTAATCGTTTGATAAATAATTGGTTTGATATGCGCACTTTATCAGAAACAGAGATGGCACGCAAATATTTTGTAAAAAAATATAAATCCTCTATTTTTCTTTTCTTCTTCTAATTCAAAACATATGCACATTAACAAACCCAGAAGACGGCCACGGAGTCCAATGTCGTAGACAAGATAATATCCATAAAAAATAACAATTGTGGATAAATAGAAAAAAATAAACACAAAAATACTACACTGATACAGTTGAAAGCACTGTATCAGTATAAATACTATTTGTTGTAAATAATTTGCTTAAATGTGAACATTATCATGAATATTTATCACCGAAAAGCAGAATCTAAATAAACAAAATAATTACGCTGACTTTTAGGTCTTGAAGTTTGAATAAATAAACGGGTAGATGTTATAATTTCAGTAAACCTCCCGATCGGGTATTTTCATCTAAAATCGGTTTGAAAACTTTTAATCAGATCACCGATATCTTTATTAATTGGATTCCGGATAAAGTTCCCGACCAATAAATTGATTATTTCAAACCCTAACATCTGGGATGAAAAGGATTCTGTATATTTTTATACTACAGCGCCACCGCTGAAGCCTAGCCGTGGGACGGAAAAGTTGAACTACACTACATCTCATCTATACTACTAATAATGCTAATCTCACACGAGTACTAATTTTAAATAATCTAAACTAATATTATAAAGCTGAAGACTTTGTTAGTTTGAAAGCTAGGAACTCGGGAAGTACTGATCCGAATTGAAAGATTATTTTTCTATTGGATAGTCCATTTATCGAGGAAGGCTTTAGAACATAAATCGGACTATCGGAAATAAATAAATAGAACTATCAATAGAAACGGAGCATGAATCAAGAATGTAACAAAAACGGAGAAAAATATTCCTTTTTGAGAGTTTTCGTACTGTGCTTTGACATAACAGCTTGTTTGTGTCTAAGATGGCGTCATTGAATATGAACCTTTAGTAATCAAATTTCTTTCTAAATATGAGTTGGTACGACCAATTTCCGACAGGTGGCGTAGCAGGTAGCTAAAGAGGTTTTTTGTTTGAAAGCGATATTCTCGGGAATGACTGAACCGATTTCAGTAATTCTTTCACGATGGATATGTACGGGATCCCGCTGAGTGCTATATTTGTACCACGGGCGAAGCCAGGGCGGGCATCTAATAATGTATAAATCCAGTAACGTTTTTAAACTTTAGCGATTTGAACACATAATGTTTAAATGTTTCTTCAGTCTTCTCGTGACCACGGCGGTTGTAACGCTGCCGAAACGTCGAGGTATTCGAACAATGAATTAAATCGTGATTAATCCTGTACATTATAAACATCAAATTGTTTCCAGTGAATTTTTCACCAAATCAACAGATATTTACGAAACTACTAGTTTTTGTAGTAGTTGGACTCTTGGCAGAGTCCGCCTGGGGAAGTACTACACCTTTGCCGGCTATTATACCGCCAAGCTGTAATGTGCAAATATTACTGTGTTCCGGTTTGAAGAGGAATGTCTCCAGATAAATTACAGGGTTTAGAGATAAAACATCTTAGATTTCGGAGTGACGAGCGCAGTTCAGTGCTAGGTAATGATTGGGACTCTTCATGTTCCAATAGCTGCGAGTCACTGTGCCGTTATGTGGCAGGCATGTTGTTTACCATCAGGCACATAGCCTACTCCTCTCGTTACTCTTTAGTAAAAAGAAGTTGGCATTTGTGTGTAATTTGGTCCAACTTGAGAGGTAGGATATATTTAAACAACTTCAAAAAATGACGAGGTTCTCAATTCTTTTCAATGCGTCAGCAATTCTAGATGCAATGGGAAGTGCTGACGCATTTCTAGATGCCTATGGTTATGGTCCCGAGTTTAGCCGAAGACTTCTGTGCGATCGCGTCTTATCATTTCTGAGCGTGACGCTAGAATTCGATTCACAGCCCGCGATAAATTTATCTGTTGCGCGCCAAAGAAATTTTCACTTCTAAAATTAAAATTTTCTTTCATGTACTATTTAGACGATGAAGTGATAGGTTATTATGAAATTCGCTCGAGAGTCCGATATTAATTATAAACTGTAAACTCTGTGTATGTCTTATTGGAGCAAATACATTATTATACGTACTACTGCGCCGTCACTTTAAGTCTAGTCTATAAGTGTTTATAGGTCGATTTCTTTTTTCGAATTCTCCCAACATTACGACTGAAGTTTCATTCGAGTCGAAATTAATTCCAGATATTTTTTGAGAAAATGCTTAGCACGCTCGCAATAACCCTTCCTTCCACTCGACACCACCAAAACGACACCATCGGTGGTGTCGTATGGAATCACTAGTCCATACGACACCAACCTAGTGATGTGCTGTTCCGCCATTAGTTTTTATGTATTTTATGTCATCAGTATTAGTATCCATGTCCATTGTGAAAAATTAAAATATTCGGTTGGAAAGACAATAATATGCAAATTGCAATGAACAATGTCAAGATGACCATTTGAGTGACAGATAATATAAACTTTATCAAATGACATACCTCATTAATGAAATTGCTTGAACTTAATTGGAGTTTTCATATCAACAACTTTGTATGTAGGTAACCTCACTATTAGTCGTTGATGTCGTATGGACTAGTGATTCTATACGACACCACCGATGGTGTCGTTTTGGTGGTGTCGAGTGGAAGGAAGGGCAATAACTGCAACAGATATAAACAATTAAGTGAAAAAAAGGGGGTTTCGATATTTGATACTATATATCAAAAACTACTTGAGATAATTCCAATTTGAAAAAAGATTCAAAAAGAAGAAAACATTTTCTAACAGAAATCTTAATTTTCGGAACTGTAGTGTCGATATTTTGTTCCGGTTTGAAGGGCAATGTTTCCAGAGAAATTACAGGGCTTAGAGATATAAGATCTAAGATCTCTGGGTGACGAGCGCAGTGCAGTGCTAGGTAATGATTTGGACTCTTCATGTTCCAATAGCTGTGTGTCACTGTGCTGTTATGTCAGGCATGTTGCTTACCATCAGGCACATGTACTAATCGTCTCGTCACTCTTTATTAAAAAAAATACTTTCCTAGACGTTTGAAAGTACGTCGGTAAACGAAATTTCAATGTTTTAAATATTTTTTCTAACAGGAATCTATTCTAAGATCTTTGAAAATAAGCTCCGCAAAAAAAAACAATGGTCATAAATACATGTTTTAATTTTTTTTGGAAATGTAATCTTGTGGCGAGTACCTAATTATCTAGCCCGCATTGTTTCAAAGACAGATGAATGTGAAGCGCGACAGATTGTAGCAGCGATGTCGCAGACATGACAGCTCAAATTGTCTCTTGATTACGCTGTGGTCATCGTGCATTATGTAGTTATTTTATTTTAACTCTCAACGCAAAAACGACGGTGTGATATACGAGTAGCACTCTGTCTATTGCATCGTAGCTCCCAAACGGATGAACCAATTTTGATTTTCTTTCTGTTTTTTAGCTTTAGGTACCTACCTTTATTTAATCAAAATCGGTTGAGCCATTTCAAAGTTTTTAGCTTTTGCTTTAGCTGTTTCAGGAATCTTAGATGCATAGTGTGTATTTAGTTAGTTCTAATCTACCTGCTAATGCTTGGTATACTTTTTGGTACATATTTTACGTTTGTATTACTTAAAAAAAACTTTGTAACTTGTTAGTATCGTTTGTTAAAATGCAATATTTATCAGTTTTTAATTAATTGACATACTAATTTACACTACCAACTTACCTACTCACCAACAACTACATTGTTAGCTGTCTCAAAACTGGTTTTATATTATATTCCCAAATAATACGCAAGGAATAGCACAACGCAATAGTTTTCAAAGTGAACGCAGTAAAATGAAATCTAAATTAATAGTTATTTCACCTTTTAGGCTGCGGTTCCACTGTGACGGAGCGGAGCAGAGCGGAGACTGCTCTGCTTCGCCTCAATGAAAACGCAGACTTACTTAACTTTTACGCAAAAAAATTTTGATTAAAGACAACATTGATGTTAACATTCCCGATGTTTATGTGTTGTTACATCAATCGAACTCAAAGAGACAAAATTTTGCTTAAGTTATTTACGGCAGTTAGATAACCCCTTGATTAATATCTTACCTGGTGATTAACTACGTTGCAAGGTACGATGCAGCTCGCTTTACCTGAAATAAAAGAAAAATTAATTCAGATTTAACACTCAAATAATCTCCAATTTCTAAAACATTTGAACGAATGTTACCAACAGATGAATACAAGATGTGGATGTACTAAGATGTTTTAAATGTTTTTTTGATGGTGATGAGTTAACAAGCCATCACCGTCACGCTGGTCATCAGTGGTGTATTTAAAGAGAGGTTAACGTCCAGTGGTATACGAGTTTGGGCGGATGATAATGATGGTTACTGCCGTTTTATTTGGTATTAAGCAACCATGTTATTTGCGATGGAGCATGTCAATACCAGAGAAAACGGTTCACTCTCAAAAAAATATACAATTTATGATGATGATTGCACATTGCATTGCTTATTGTCATAAAATTATTATTAATAGGTTTTTCTTTGGTCAAAAGTTTTAGTACTGCAGCAGTGGACAAAGACCCCAAAGACGACATCTGACGTTAAACGAGCAACCATGTCGTCAAATTAGTGCGGATTGTTAATTAATTTTGATACATCACGAGTGGAACATTCTGTCTCAATCATTATGAGATCATTCTAATGCGCCGTCAAATGGGCGTAGACTTCAAAAGATTTTTTAAGCAAATATTTTGCTAAACAAAAGTACGAGTACATCACACAAGTACACAGGTATCAAGTAGGTTCCAGTTGTCATGATTTTTATCTAAATTTGTAGTCAGGCAAATTTTGCGGTCAAATGCTAAACCATGTATTGTCGTTAAAAATCTTACAAAAATCTTACGACATAAATTTAACACATGAAACAGTTCTTCTAAAAACTAAACTGATGGTTTATAAACATAGTATATAAATATTATATTATGTTGCCTTACCTCCTACACCAAAAATTGTCTGTATTTGTTGGAGTCAGTTTTCTTCATTGATGCTTAAATATGTGTGCGTGTGTATGTGTAGCTGTTTGTGGTTGTGTGTGAACATGAAACTGTATTGATATTAATATTGATATCAATATTATAACTATATAGATAAAAAGTCACTATTTCTACAAGTTCTGGATCTTTTTAAAATTACTTATCCTCTACATATTTTTGACTTTATTTTCGTCAGGATCAGCATTATTTTTCTTTACTGTAATAGGATCGCATTTGACCCCCATCTCGCCTGATGTTAAGCGACGATGTAATCTACAATAGAACGTGCTTACCTAAAAAAACTATAAGATAATAATCATATAAATAGATTTTATGCTAAAACCTATTAACAATGAGTGAAATTGTAAAATAGTAAAAGTGATTTTACATTTAAAAACAAACCTTTTTGTGTATCATTCAAATGATAAAATGAACAGAAAGTGAACACAAAATGAAATCACAGCGGAATTCCCTTGAACGGCCATCACTGATCCGTTTGTGTAGATTAAAAGCTTTTCTAAGAACATTTTAGCGGAAAAGAAAAACAAATCACACAGAAATCCGACGCTTAAGAGCCCGATGCTTTCGTGAGAATTTCTCGCTAACCCGTTTTAATATTTTTGGGAGTTCCAAAGTTACAAATTAAAATATTACTTTCGCTTACATTAAAATCCGAAATATTTAACATTTTAACTAAAAACGATGTTTACGTTAGATTATAAAAGGCTTTTGTAAAGTGACACGAATTTTAAATTTGTGTCACTTTACATGTAATTTGCAAAAAAGCCTCGGTACTGTTCCCCACAGTATAATACCATATGGTATTTCAGTACTAGCAGAAACCTGCGGTTTTACCCGCATAGTTCCCGTTCCCGTTATTTTTCCGGGATAAAAATATCCTGTGGAATCTTCTAGACTATAATCTCTGTGCCAAATTTCAGCTAGACCCATCTTCTAGGCGTTACTACCTGATTGAGTTGTTTTTTTTTTGTTATGAGGTTATAAAAAAAAATACATTCATTTAATAACTAGCTAATCAAAACTGTTAAACTTCGCAGAGGTTTTACTTGCCGCTACTGATAAATCTAAATAAAGTGTTTAAACGCCATAATTTTATTAACAAACAATATAATAAATCCCCATTTATATAAAAAAACTAGCAGCGAAAACTAAACTTACATGAGTAAAACCACGGGGTTTTACTCATGTAAGTATATCCCGTTTTCACCATTATTGCGCATTAAAAATAGTCCATGTACTATTCCAAACCATAGTCTGCCTCTGATTTGAAATTCAACTTAGTTTGTTTAAAATCCCCTTATACTGTTTATTTTTATAGTATAGAGTGATAAGACGATCATGATAAATATGTGGTGTGAGTGATTTTACACTACAAACATTTTTAGGCCCAAATTAAGACTAAGTTGCCAGCCACATCGAACACAACTCGCCCAAATACACCATCAAAACTTGGACCCTCACCGGAAAATTGGGAAACATTAAAGAAACGATTTATGGGCCCAAAAAATAGAAAGTATAATCTCGGAAGGCCGACCAGTAATGTCCTCGATTTATAGGAAAAATTGACTCATAACTTGAGGAGATAATGTAATATGAATATAGGTCGAAAGTTTGTGAAGCTAATATGAACATTACGCTTACGAAATAAATGGCTACAGGATGTAGGTAACTTTTAAGAGGTTCTTAACAGGTTTATTGAATCCACGAGCTATTTATTACCATGTCTGGAACAAATACTTAGAAATACAAACCTACAAAAATACGTTCCTTTGTAGACCGCATCGTCGCTTAACATCAGAGAACGCGTCAAGTGTAAACTTATCAAAGTAAAAATAGCTAAAAAACTAGTAGCACTACATGATTATACACGCGTAATTCTTGTTTCGGAAATGTTCCGCAATAAAAAGTAGCTAATGTACAATTATTACTATTATTCTCTGGGTGACAAGCGCAATGCAGTGCTAGGTAATGATTTGGACTCTTCATGTTCCAATAGCTGCGTGTCACTGTGCTGTTATGTGGCAGGCATGTTGCGTACCATCAGGCACATGCCCTGATCGTCTCGTAACTCTTTATATAAAAAAAAAAAAGACTACAATGTGAGTGTGTTTCTTCTAAATTTCGATCTGATGCGTTCAAAGGTTCCAAGGAGTTTGTGCAGCAAACATAAAAATACGTATACAAACTTTTACTTCCTACTAATATTACAAATCCGAAAGTTTGATTTTCCGATTAACAAATTTAACAAGAGTTATGTTACCCAAAGCCATGATAGATTAGTTTATGATATACTATTTTAGAAAGTTACCAAAGACACCAAGGTCCGTGCTTTTCGTCGAACTATATACATATATATATTTTTAAGTATTTAGATAGTAAACATTTTGAAGGGAACCTTAGATCTCTGTATCATAAGTGTGGCGAGCAGTAAAACTCCTACAAGCAGGACCCGTGCACGAGTATGACACCTGTGTCAGACATTGTACTCCTTGACCATATTTGAGGGAAGTCATTGACCACACGCGATGCCATCACAGGAAAAAACATTTAAGCGAGGATGAGTGTTCAAACCACACATGCAAACCCGCACTTTCAATAAATACGAGTATAATATCTGTATGTAAAATTAAAAACGATTGTTGAAATGCAATGTCATTTTGTTACATTCAGATTTAGATTTATATTTTGCAAGTTAGATATGACAGGATACGAATAGACCATGAAATATCGACAAACAAAGTACATTATATTCTTGCAAATTAATAAATCGCATTTAAACAATCTTTACTAAGATCTATCTATCTCTTCTCATTTTATGACGGTTCAGCTCGCACACTTAATTATTTACAACATAATTCAGCGCAAATCTCTAATCATCAACACACTACATCCCCAGATTAGCACGCCATAACTCAGCATTATCACATAATCGAGTCAGTTCCATCCATTACAACGTAGTATTGCCGATAACTGGAGGCGGAAGCAATAAACCAAGGCAATGATATTCCTTCCATAGGATTGGTTTTACTACGTGGTAAAACAAGATTATTGTAGTTACGGTTATTTTATGGTGTGAAGCGTGATTTCTGGTCTTTTCTAAAGCCTTGGTAATACCCAGATAAAACTTGAAAGTAACTCAAACTCAAAATGGAGTATTGATCCTTTGATTTAAAGCACGGAGAGGGAATTTGCATTCCATAACACTTATAAACATCTGCAAAATAATACTACTAACCAGTTACACTGACTAGGTTTTGATTCGATTATCTAACACATACTTATATACTGTATTTTATTAAAATTAATTTTATTTTAAAAGGCCGACTTGGGTAGAATATTCTACAGTTTGGAAACACTTCAGAAAAAAAGTGGGAGACCTAAAAATTATGAAGTCGTGACTTAAAGCCAAGAAACTTTCTCCGTAATTCGAGTCTTAAACGAAGTTTATTAAAATGCTGACTGCGTCTTCCTCACTGAATAGCCAGGAAGGGTTCGCTAATTTTATGAAAAAAAAAACCTTACAAATGCGAGACGGACTTGGGTGACTTTGACTAGTACTTGTCGGTTTATTTAGGGTTCAAAACAAATGTGTTTGCACGTACTATTACTAATAACTCAGGAGTTGAAACAGTTTTACGAGCCTTACCGAAATTATGAGCAATCAAAATGTTTCAAGGGAAAAAGGAAAGGAAAAACTTTGCACAAAACGGAAAAAAAAACAAAAAGTTTAAACAATAATATATCTGTATCTCGTAAAATGAAGCAAAAAAATCGGTTTAAGTTTTTCCAATGAAGACCATTCTACCTAAGATATTATACTCAATATGAGACGGGTAACTGTATTCAAAATAGTGACCACCATAACTTTGATAAGACCTTTGAATGTGATTCCAACAAAAATAAAACAAGACTTTCAGGGCACATAAACGCATAAACAGTCATACATATTTAAAGTAACTTAGACTTTTGTACTTTCTTCCCACATTTAATTAAATTTCAAAAACGGTAGAATTGGCCTTACTCCGTAGTAAGTTTTAATTGCAATCCGATATTTCCACATGTTTCATAAGTAAAGTGTTTTTACAAGAAGACGGACAAAAAAAAAACAAAACGATCCCAAAAAAGTTCAATTTTTTCCTTTTAAAGTACGAACCCCTAAAAAAACACCTAATTGACTATAAACTGTTCCTATAGCTTCCGTAAAACGTAACATTTGAAGCAAACAAGAAACCACATCGAAATTGGATCCCTTTAGTTAAAGTTAAGCGCTAGGGTCGAAGATAAACAAGAGTCGGATAGTTGCGTAGTCCGGTGCAACCGCGACCTGAGTCAATATCACTAAATACATGTTCTATAACCATTAACTCTCATGATTTAATGGTGAAACCAAATAGTTTACATATATTCTTTATCTAAAGGTGAAACATCTTAAAATTGCTTCCATGGGAGTCATGTGGTATTAAGATCAATGGTGTATATCTGTCTCACCTTAGGTTCGCAGATGACCTTGTAGTGTTTGCTGAAAATTTAGACGATCTCCAGAACATGATTCAACAACTTTCGGATGTTTCTATAACAGTAGGCTTAAAGATGAATATGACCAAGACCAAGCTGATGAACGTCTCTGGAAACTCAAATACAATTTCGGTTGGGAATGAGAGCCTAGAGATGGTCGATAGTTACGTTTATCTTGGTCATACCTTGTCTTTTGGTATAGAACATCAAAAAAAGGAGATCTCTAGGCAGATGGCAAAGTAAGAGAGAAGCCTATACCCAGCAGTGGGATAGAGACGGCTGTGGATGATGATGATGATGAAAGGTGAAACGATGAACCAAATGATCATAAAAAGAGTACATGCCAGTACGCTATTAAAAAATACACGTAAAAAATGTTTATAGCTGCTGCTGCTTACAGGTGAGGCTATTATGATACAAAACATTTTAAAAGTTGACCCATACAAACTGGCCTCCTCGAGAAGCATGCAATTTGTCTGGCAAAACAATTTGTTTTAGTCTTAATTTATACAAGTACCTGGTTGACCGAGCTTTGCTCGGTTTTTTTAAATGATATTTAGGCAGGTACGAATAACGTAGTGATGACTTACTTAGACCTACTTAGATACGAATTAAATGCTCTAACTATAAGATATTTATAAAAGGCTCGAAGTATAAATTTTCTTAGAAAAAAAAGAACAAAAAGAAAAATTCCGAGCGTAACCATCAGGATTCGAACCGGGGCCTGTTGACTCCGAGGTCGAGCATGTTCCGTCTGAGCCATTTAGACTTCAAGAACTGTGGCGAAATAAATTATCGTATTCCAATGACATTGTAGGAGTTTTTCATTGTCTAAAAAAGCGCATAAAATGATGTTTTAAAAAATAAAACCTAGCTAGATCGATTTATCGTCCCCGAAACCCCCTGTATACATAATTTCATGAAAATCGTTAAAGCCGTTTCCGAGATTCAGATTATATATATATATACCTATACCTACATACATATATACCTACAAGAATTGCTCGTTTAAAGGTATAAGATGATAAAAATAATAGTCAACTCATGAAATTCTTCATCTTCTTTTAATTTCTGGCTTCTATTCTAATATAAAATGAAGAATCTGATCATAATTATTATACATAACATACCTATCTATATTCTATATCTATTTTTCTATTAATTTCTGGCCTCTATTCGATTGTGCTACATAAGTGACGTAGATATAGACGTTTTGTTAGTTCAGCAGGATGTTGTTGTGGAGTTTGATCACTATATACAGTTTGAATGAAAAGTAGCAGTTGATCCGTTCAATTCAATTCATTTATTTGAACCATACATTCACAAGAACACTTGGTAACGTCATTTACAAAAAAAGTACATACAGTTACAAAAAAACAAAGGCAAAGAATCTGTGTACATAATAAGATAAAATAACAATGTCTGGCCAACAGTGCCTAGTCAATTAAATGCAGCTGTAAAAAGGAGGTTTTCAATCTGAGGTAAAAGGCTTTGTCGAAAACAAAATAACAAATAATCTGTGTGAACACTGCCAAATAATGTCAATACGTTCACACTTACCAAAGACGTCGGATGTACAAGACACATAAGGAGCTCGGAGACCTGATAAAATAATAATTTTAACAAAAAAGAACCGACTTTCAACGGAAAACTTATAAAGTAAAAAAGTTTTCCTCGATTTCTCTAAGATGTCATCATCAGATCCTGGTTTCCTTATCATGGTACCACCCTTGGAATATCTTCTTTACAACAAAAAAATAATCATCAAAATCGGTTCATAAACGACGAAGTTATCCGCGAACACACATAAAAAAAAACGTACATATGGTACGAATTGAGAAACCTCCTTTTTTGAAGTCGGTTAAAAACATATATGCATGTGTTGGTGAGTAGTGTTGTCCACAGTGCGGTTTTACATTGTCGATTGTTTAAGTTTTGTCGCTAACGTTTCCTTGCCAAACTTTTTTTTTTTACTTTTATAGGTTTACACTTGACCGCCATCTCGCCTGATGTTAAGCGACGATGCGGTTTAAGATGGAGCGCGTGTACCTAGAAGAAACCGATTCACTCTCGATTTGAAGACACAAAGATTGTAACCATAGGGGAAAACCCACTCAGGCAACGTATTCCACAGCCTAGACGTTCTTATCACAAAAATAGAGTCAAATCTCTTCGTTCGTGTCTTTGGAACATCAACCATGAAACGATGTTGCTTTTTCGAGCTACGAGCATTCCGGTAGAAAAAAGGGCAAGGTGGTATCCGATCATGCAAATCAGTCGCACGCTCTCCAAAGTGTATCCTATAAAAAACTGATAGGCTGGCAATTTTTCGGCGATGATCAAGACTGTAGTCTTTTTCGCAGAAGAGTGTCATTGCCTATGAGCCTAAATTGTTATCATGCTTTAATCTGATACTCGTATTAATCAACACTCGTAAACTTATATATTTTACAACAAAAAACATTTGTTTTACTATGCGGACAAAGAAGCTTTAAAAAAAAAATAGTTTTAGTTTAGTTTTAATTGAAGTTTTGAATAATTTTAATAGAAATTCCTCTAATTCGTCACACTACTTTTATCCAAAATAATGTAAATGTAGGTACATTGTGAAGAAACCGCAGCGTTACCTCAGAATTCTGAATTAGTGCCTACAAAGCGGAAGGCAGTGTTGTCAAAATGTTTGGTGTAGACAGTAGAGTTCATATTAACAATGCAATCTACAATACAATGCTGCATTAGTTGGAAAAGTAAAACATATCATTTGTTACTTATGTAAATGTGAATGGCTATTCGATTTCAACTTAACTTGGCTAGATACCTTTTATTCATGTCATGATGTCACTTTAAACGACTGTTTTATCGATACTCGTGACGTCACCGCTTTATCAAGCACTAGCGTAAACAAAGAATTTCCAATTTTACACATTTTTTATCACAGATTCTGTATTTAATCAGGAATTTATACATTAATTTAACTATATAAATCAATATACAATTGTAAAAAATGATTTTTGAACCGATAACTAGCAGAAATTTTACAAAATTTGGTTCGATAATTTGTAATAACAAAATCTTATTTAAGTACCTGTGAAAAGTGTATTGATTCGGATTATTTCGTATTGTAACATTACATTCACGCACAAAACATGCTACCATAATTTAATGTAATCAGTTGCAATCGAAGGATTAATATAAAAATAAACAATTTTCACCGCGACGGAAAACAGACTGGGACGCTAGGAGCCCTCTACTCGAGAAAACATTGTAATGACGTTCCTTCATTCACTCTCTCTTTTTCTCTCGGGCAATTTCAATATGATTGATGATTTCTCGCTCACTCGTTCTGTTGATCTTTTTTGCGTAGCAAATAAATTCGAAATCTATGATACTTACAGTGCAATAGGAACATCATAAAATATTGATTAATATTATATCCATGTCACATCTATAAGTACGAGTATATCCTTGTCTCATCTGTATTATATCAGATACACTTCGGAGAGTGTGCGACTGATTTGCACGATCTAATACCGCTTTGCCCTTTTTTCTATCGGACTGCTCGTAGCTTGAAAAAGCGACATCGTTTAATAGTTGATGTTCCAGAGACACGAACGAAGAAAACTGACTCTAATTTTGTGGTAAGAACGTCTAGACTGTGGAATACGTTGCCTGAATGGGTTTCCCCAAGGTTATAATGTTGGTGTCTTCAAATCTATAGTGAATCGGTTTTTTCTAGGTAAACACACTTCATCGTAGACCGCATTGTCGCGGCGATTAAGTGTAAACCTATAAAAGTTATTAAAAAAAAAACATTTTTGTCATTGTCTGTTTTCAAAAGACGGCAACTGGATTGATTTTAGTTTTGAACCGTGTTTTTAGAACGGGGCCCAACTGGGGTCAACTTAAGATGGGGTCCACGGTAGACCAAGCTTTCCAAGAAAAATCCAATTCACTGTTGAATTTAAGACACCAAGATTTATAACCAAATAGGAAACCCCACTTATAACAAAAGTGGATTCAAATCTCTTAGAGTCTTTGAAATGTCAACCATGAATATTAAAAGGGAAAGGACTCCCAAAAAATATTGCTGAAGGGTAGCTGCTAATGCGAACAACTGGAGGATAAACTCCAGAACAAGCTAAAATAATAACAATAATTATTAGTACAGACTTAAATTGAATTTTAAAGGCTACGAATTAATTGGAGGCTGTTGGTTTTCATAATTAATTAATTTAAATTTAATTTGCAAAAACGAAGGTTAGAATTGAAAAGATTTTAATTCTCAGAAAGTAAAGAGAACAAACAAAAAGCTTAATCCTTGAAATTATACAAAAACCTCTCAATGTTACTTGTCTGGAAATATATATTTTTCAATATAATACGTAATTCAAACTGAAGAGACGAGTAGGACGTGTGCCCGATAGTAAGCCACGTGCCTGCCCATAACATTCAATACTATAAAAAAGTAACTTAGCATAAGTTACTTTAAAACAAAAAATAGGGTTTCACGAAAACAAAGTAAATAAATTTGATATAAATAGTTTGGGTATTGTATACCAAGAAGCGTAACTACAATAATAAATTATGACTATAATGTAAATTAATAAACATACATCAATAATAGTGACTTTAAAATAAAAACTGCTAAAAATATATGAAATAGAATGTCATAAACAATAGTTTATCCTATTTCCGCCATCATCCATTTTTGGAATGAAAATTAACGTTTCCATATCATTTCCCTCTAACTTCGTAAATTCAATTTCGCTAGTTTTAATTTCCCATTTCAAACTTTCCCTTTCACATTATTGGTCCGAAAATGAACAAAATTACGGCAACTTTCTGGGAAATTAATTTACAACTTCGGTACTCCGGTACTTTACTAATATTTAAAGGGAAATTATTGTCTTTTGAGTTTTTTCCCGTTGAATGTTTAAATAAATATTATAAAAAAATATTTAACAATTACAATAGTGGCAATGGGACCGTCACAACTTGGCCAAAACATCTAATTACACAACTATAATATGCATATTTACGGCATCCCGTTCGGTGGACCGACGACCTGAAGAGAGTGGCGGGAAGTTGATGGATGCCGAGGATGGAGGGCCGAGGACCGGATTTGGTGGCACAGTATTGGAAAGGCTTATGTCCAGCGATGTACAAACATGGGCTGACAATAATAGTGATAATGATCATGCATTTTTATCGCCACATTGCCTGATCGCCATATTGAAATATGACCAACCCAACGATGAAGGCCACCGGCCTTAGTGTCTGATGGATTACCTCGTTACAAATGCAATCCCAAAGTAAGAAACTTTGACTGCTACATTTAAAATTAAAAGAAAATGCATTTTCTTAATTTTTCACCAAAATATATTATATAGCAGGATGGCCTGCAATATGAACAAACTGTCTCAGATTTGTCTTTAAGCTCTTATTAGAATACGAAAGTTTGACTACACTCTAGGATTTTAACTTAAAATCAAAACGCATCTTCTGATTTTTCTCCAGATGATTCTCGAACATGGTCACAGTACCTGACATTTCCCTTTAAACCGTAGTTAATGTAAATTCGACAATTTTGACTTTGCTATAGTATTTTAACTTAAATCAAAACGCATCTTCTAAATTTTTTCCTCCAAAATACCATTCTGGAACATGGACACACTGCCCCATTTTCCCGTTCAGTCCTCGTTAAAACAGCAATTACTTATCTCCAAACTGAACCGTTTCGGATAAAATTTTGATAAACTGTGCAATTTCAGTCCCCTGTACACTGAAAAACACTTCCGCCGAGCTATTAAAGGCCCTTCCACTAAGCAGGGAATATACGGCGGAAGATTCACCGCCGTAGCCGGAGGGGAGGCTTTCTTGCGGCACACCTACTCTGATAACATTACTATACTGACAGGCATTGTGGCTTAGTTGGTAGTAAATGGGTCTGCAAAGCCTCGGGTCGTGGGTTCGATTCCCACACATTGCAAATATATATGTGAAGAATTCAAATATTTGTTCTGTGTCTGGATGTTTCTATGTATAATAATAGACGTAATGTATAATAAGTGTACGTATATAATAAGTATGTACAACTATTTAAGTACATATTATGTTTGTCAGCTATCTGGCTTCCATATCGAGTACAAACTTTGCTGAGTTTGGTGGTCAGATGGTGAAATTATCAACATTATTTATTAATTTATTATTCAGGGGATGTGCAGCTATTGACATATAAAATGTCCAAATTCCTATAGCACAAAACTCGTCACTCGTGGACGTAGAGTGATTTATTTCTTTGTCCTATTATTTTTTATGTAAACATTGCCCTTCATGGCTTCATTTTAATACTTTTAGGACGAATAGTCCAAATAACTGACTATTCGTCTTATCAATCCACTGGATGATCTAGATTTACAAAATAGTGTATATTTTGCCCTGTCATTCCCTACACTATCTAAACAGCTCGACATATCAAATCTTACGTCCATTAAATCAAATCAAATCAAATTTATTTATTCAGTTAACATACCTACTTATTACATGCACTTTGAAACGTCAAAACACAGGTTAAAATTCAATTTGTTAAAGCTTATTTCAGCATAACGCTTTTGTTAAGTCAATACTCAATCATTTATTGCTTCATTATATTACAGTAATAAATAAGTACATTTAAAACAAAATTAGTACAAAATTAGTCGTAACACAACGTATCCCAACCGGGCATTGCAATTTAAGTGTCATTTTGGAGCAAAGCGTTTCATTTCACAGTCAAATAGGTACTTGGTTTTCTTCCTCGAAGGTTCTTAGGTCATCGGTTAAAAACTCGGATAGGCTATAATAGGCATTTGACAATAACAGATCTCTCAAGGTCCTGACAAACCTACGCTCGTCTTCAGTTTCCCTAAGTTTATTGGGAAGTTTATTATAAATGTTTGTAGCCATTGCATGCGGACCGGTACTATGTAAAGTTAGTTTTGATGTTGGTACGTTTAAGTTGTATTTGTATAATGTCCTAATCGGGTAGCGCCAGTTGTCTGATACTTTACTAAATAAATTTGGATATTTTTTAACAAATTTTCAGTTTTCCAATATATAAAGTGATGTCAAAGTTAAAATTTTGTAGTCAATGAAATAGGGTTTATGAAAATGTGGTTTACTTGTATCGGGGAATTTGACGTTGGCGAGGATACGCACGCATTTCTTTTGTAGGATGAAGAGGTCGGCGGCATCAACACTTCCACCCCAAAGTAGGATCCCGTAGGTCAGCCTGGAGTAAGCGTACGCGTAGTAGGCTAGTAATAGCTAGGCGTAGTAGTAAGGATGTTTCGAAGTCGGTACTTCGACGTAGCTCTCTTAGGGCGGAAATAAAGCTGAATAATTTTGATTTTAGCTTCTTTACGTGAGACTTCCAATTTACGTGTGTGTCAATGTCGAACAATAGTATATTATAAATAATTTCCAGTATAATCAATCAGTATAATTATAATCAATCAGTATAATTTAACAATAATGTAATAATAAATAATTTCCAGTATCGTCAGTAGTAAAATCTGCAATAGCATCGTCAAAGTGAAATAATATAACACCAATATTGATAAACACATAGGCACATAGAATAAAATCATTTAACACTGTTAAAATTGTTTTGTCTGCGCTAGCATCTGCTAAACAGTAAAAGTAATAACATTAAATAGGTCTTATATAGTCTTCTCACAAACAACTTTCATAATATATCAAAACCTGTAATCGTTAACCAAATTCAGCTCTTTGAAACAAAAATTAGTCTCGCGCAACTTAAAATGTACGTATTAAAGAGCTAACTTTCTCAAAATACTTATTAGACTTGTAAAAAATGTACTATGAGAGTTCATTCGCCAAAATGAGAACGACATGAGTTTTATTCATCTTTGTAAGTTTTAATGTTATTTCATTCAAGAATTATTTATTTATTTATTTATTGGCTAATAATAAGTACGGCTACAATGCCAATTACACTTAAAATTCATTTAAAACATAATAGTAAATTAGTTAAAATATAAAAAAAAAAAATAATCAATATGTCAAGTTAATGTTACAAAATAATGAAGAATAATTATTTGTAAGAATTATACAGAACAAGATAGAAGATCAGGTCTGAAGAAGACTATCTTGTTACCAACACTATGCAGACTAGCCATGGCCAGATATGTGATGTGTTTGTATAATAAACTATCCAAGAGTTTTAAACCCATCGCCAATGACACAGCTTTTTTTTATAAAGTTAAGAATATTTTATTAGAGAACACTGTACAGCATAAAATGATTTATGAGTCTTAATTTCGACGAATATGACATCCAAACTTAATGTGTTTTTTTAGTGGCTATGCCTGTAATATTTTTGTTTTTGCTAATGCATACATTGTTTTTTTATTTAATTTTTTCTTATATTCAGATGCAAATTATGATCATGATGATAATAGGATATGATGATAAATGATAATTATTTTTGTGACGAGACATATTTTAAGCCCTATTAAACATTGTTTAACAATATTTTCGAGTTAATAATGTTAATAGAATGTTTTAATATGTTAATAAAAGTATTCTATTCTATTTTATACAGTATTGTGCCAATTATAATACTAAAACAAGAACAAAATTAAAAATGTTGACTAACCCCCGACTGCCTCGGATTTGTTATCTGTACCACATTCTACTAGTCAAGCCCTTTCATTTGATACCCATAATAAGGGAGTTGTAAAAGAAATGTATTTCGCCATTTTTCGGCAGCGGCCATTTTGGATTTGAAATTTGTCATAGTGCAAAGTATTCTACTAGTCAAGTCCTTTCGTTTGATACCCATATTGAGATAGTACTAGCTCAGTAGCGAAAAAATAATATAAATCGCCATTTTGTGGTGGCGGCCATCTTGGATTTTTTTAAATGTTATTTTGCTAGTCAAGCCCTTTCCTTTGATACCCATATTGAGGAAGGCTGTGAAGAAATATTTTGTCCGCCGTTATTAGGAGGCGGTCATCTTAAATAGATCTTAACAAAACACAGCTAAGAAAATCCGCGCGTATATTAACCTTCAAATAAAAAAACCGCATCAAAATCAGCCCATCCACTCGAGCTCTACGGTGCCACAGACAGACACACACAAAGACAGGGACATAGACAGACAGACAGACTGGCACACAGACAGACAAACAGACAGACACACAGACAGACATACGGATATCGACGTCAAACTTATAACACCCTTATTTTGGTAGGGGATTAAAAATGCGTGTGCTTAAGACCGCAAGCCAGAAGTGAAAATTAAAATGAAATTAAATGTACATTAGCAGTGCCTCTCGGTTTTACCCGTGCCGTTCTTGTTCCCGTATTTTTTCCGGAATAAAAGTTTATGTGTATTTCCAGACTATAATCTAATTGTATCACAAATTTCAGCCCGATCCGTTAAGCTGTTGTAATGGAGCAACAAACATACAAACACTTTTTTTGTACTTATAATACTGGTAGAACTTGTTATCGTAATCACACAATACATTACTGTAACTGAACTGTACTTTTCTGTGCAACCATGTGAAATGAACACGAAATGGAAATCACATACACATAAACAGCCCCCTAAATGTTACAAGTCAAGTGTGTGTAGTCAAGGCCATAATCCACCACGTTGGCCTAGCGTGGATTAATGGATGACACATGACTTCGAAAGATTCTAGGTACATGTCGGTTTTCTCACGATGTTTTCCTTCACCGTTTTAAGTTAGCGACATTACGCACATGACTTCGAAAAGACCAGTCGCCGTTCTCCCGACAAGACCAACCGTAACTTAAAAATTATGATGAAATGGATTTAGTTATTTCAGATTTTTTTTAACTTTAATAGGTTTACAATTAACCGCCATCTCGTCAGATTTTGTTGAGACTAGCAGCACTTTTGGTTTTTCCCCCGTAGTTCCCGTTCTCGTTATTTGCCCGGGATAAAACATTGCCTATAGGTTCTTCCAGACAATAATGTAACTGTGTTTTATGTGTGATAAAATTAACACTCGATCCTTTCATAGGTACATTACGACGTGACCAACAGACATCCAAAATCCACACATCCAAACATAGACATTTATACTATAAGTAGGATATAGTAGTACAGGTAATAAGCAAATGTATATGTTTGCTTATTAAAGAAACTAGAAATCAAATTATTTGCTTTTAAAAGCAAGAGGTTTTTAAAATTACTTGTAATCGAAACTTTTAAGTACATGAAGCAAACAGGATATTATGAGAGATCGGTGAATGGATCGAAGTTACTAAACCACATAAACCTATCGAAGCGGCGAAATAAAGTACTGCCACATACATTAGATAATACATAAGATAGTAAGGAATCGGTAGTAAATTTGATGAACATATTTGCTAGGCCAATACCTCAAACTTTGGCCGCACACTCCCAAATCCTCTGACCAAAAAACTGAACTACAAAAACAGCCAAGACCACTGATGTAATCATTTCATTGTATTTAAATATATACTACTAGTACTATATATGTCAAAGTTGGGCTGTTTGAATGTTTGTGGGTTTACTAGTAGGATAAATAGTAAGAGTTCTTTGAAACATACCATAGTATTGTAGACTGGCTTCATGGCTTAGTGGGTAGTAACTCTGCCTGCGAAGCTGAGGGTCGTGGATTTGATTCCCATCCAGTGCAAAAAATTGTGTGATGAATTCAAATATTTGTACTTCGTCTGGGTGTTTCTATGTATAAAAGGTATGAATTTACAACTATATAAGTATTATATCAGCTATCTGGCTGCCATAGTACAAGCTTTGCTTAGTTTGGGATCAGAGGTTGTGTGTGAATTGTCCATCAATATTTATTTATTATTATATTGATATTTTCCGATAGTGGCGCTTGTTATCAATCGTTTTACGTGTTGTTTAAGTGTAACGAGGCACTCCCCGCGGCCTAGATTGGAACGCACCCTCGTATCGACGATATATGGTTTATTACCTTACAACCTAGTACAAGTATATGCAAATTCTACAAATCACTGCTCTGTTTATGGCGGTTGTTGAGATAGACATCTTCGACACGACAGTCGGAATGATTTCAGTACGTTTAGCTGTAAAGCTGATGCGGGAATTACATTATTTTATTGCTTAGGCTTGAAAGTTACTATACATTATTGTGATTTGTACAAATCGCTTATATTAGGTATAAAGGTGGAAGTATATGTGTTGGAAAGACAAGTATGGTTGTTTCCGCGTTTTATACAATAAGTCGAAGCTATTCCTGTTGTTTTTTTACACTATTATGGGTTAACATTTCAGTGCCATTTCGCCTGACATTATAGCAGAAAATGAGATTTAAGGGTCCGCGGTGGCGGGGAAAACCTTTATAAGCGACTAGCAGCCCGCCCCGGCTTTGCACGGGTGTTATGGAAAATAAGTATAAAACAAAATTATTAGACTTACAAATTTTAACACACTCTTGGCAGAATTGCCATGCTTAGGACATAAGACAAAACAAACAATCCCAATCATCTGTTTATCATTTAAAACGCATGCTTTTTTGCCTATTTTACTTTATAAAAAAAATGCGGGAGCCAGAAGCTCAAGGGAGGTCCTGAGAGGAGCGAGCCAAGCGAGGTCGTCGCCGTAGCGAGAGGTTACACTCAAGGACATAGAGCTTCTGGCTCCAGGAGCTCACCCGGACTCGTACCTCAGTGATTGACCATAATAAGACCAATTGTTATGTTTAGGTATTGTTATGCTTCTCTCAATATGTGCCTTTAAACATTATGCTAAGTTATGTTTATGCTATATACGGTAGCAAAAATTATGCGAAAACTGTTATGCGTTAGTTGTTATGGTACATTATCATTAGTCCTAAAAACTTTAGGCGTGCCTGGCGTCGTTGTTATTCCCCTTTTGCTTTTACGCATCAAATCAAAAATTAAATCAGTAAATATTTAATTGTTTTAATTTAGTGTTAAAAATCTGCTAATGCCACCTACGACGTAGTTTATGGTTGTGCAATGTTTTATGTAGGTACTAAAGTCTATTAGTTCTTAATACGTACTAAATAGTTACGGCTGGTCGGGAGAACGGCGGCGGCCGATCTGGAGCCCCGGTTTTAAATCCCACGTGCACCAGGCACCACTGTCTTTTCGGAGTAATATGCGTAATACCGCTAACTTAAAACGGTGAAGAAAAACATCGTGAAGAAATCGCCATGTACTTAGAATCTTTTGAGGTCATGTGTCATCCACCAACCCGCACTGGGCCAGCGTGGTGGATTATGGACTTGACTCTCTCCTTGCGAGAGAGGGCCCCGAGTCCCAGTAGTAGGAATATTTAGTGGGCTGCTTATTGAATCTATTGGCACAGCTAGATTTCTGATCGTCTCATCATCGTAGTCCTTAATGCTCCGTTTTATTCTACTTTAGTAGGTAGAATAAAGGGGACCTTTGGGGATGACCTATATCGTATCCTATCCCCCCAGCTCAAATTACACGCGCATCACTATTTTTTCGAAGGCATGTCCGTAATGACTCCAATTTAAAACGGTAAAAGAAAACATCGTGAGGAAACCGAAATGGAATAAATTAAATGTAATACTGTGTAGAAAGTGCGAGAAAACTTGAACAATAACAGTAAAGGTAGAATAAACTTATACAAAAGTAGTTCTGAAAAGAACATTTTGATAGGAACATAAAAAAGTGTTACGAAAAAATGTTTAATATTTAATATCATTTGCGTCCACTACCTACGTAGCGAGGCGACCACGCGAATTAGTAGACGCGCGCGCGGCTACTCGTACTTACCTATTTCATAGCTGCGAACACCTCTCCCCCGTGCCTGTGTCCCCTCTATCGGTGTTGCGCCGCGCGGCGCCGCATTTTGATAGGATTGATATTTTTAATTTCGTTAAATATTTTGAATGGAATGTCCGACTTCAATAATTCAAAAAGTAATCAATAGGTATTAAAAGAGTCTTGAATAAGAAATAATTTATTTGGATAAGAATTAATACAAATGTGTTGATAACATGATCTGAATTTGAAAGGCATTTTTACTTACTTTTAAAATGTAAAAAAGTAGTTGTTGCGAGGTAGTTACTGAAGTTAGACATATGGTTTCGCGAGGTTTTTTGTAGATTTTAATACGCTCTATAATATTGTAGAACATTGTTTTGGTCTATCATTAGTACTTTCCGCAGCGTATGCGATGAAAGCCATTTTATGACTGTTTTTTTTATACCTTGCGTTGGTTTTAGTAAAAATTTACGTAGATATCTCATTTTTTTTCGTGATAAACATAGCCTATGTTACTCAGTGATAATGTAGCTTTCTATTGGCAAAAGAATTTTTGAAATCGGTCCAGTAGTTTTTGAGTTTATTCGTGCCATACAAAAATACAAAAAATACAAATCTTTCCTCTTTATAATATTAGTATAGACTACGCGCTTAGTTCGCATCTCTTTTCTGCAACCTTACCCTCTCGAGCGGTAACTCTGTTCGTTTCACCAGTCAAAGATTAAATTGTAATCATTATCTGTCGAATTTGCTTTAGGAATCGGTCATTTAGATGTTTCGGTTTAATTGTTTAAGATCGGTTTAATTTTGTTTGTATTTCTGTTATGTTTCGCATAAAAACGTGACTGTGTAAAACTTAATTGTGTTTTTTGTTCCTTTCCCACCACTGGTCTCTAATACTACTATTATGGAGCGAGTTTACCTAGAGTAATCCAATTCACCTATACCTATCCAGCGCCAGAAATAACCATTTCAGGTCTTCATAACACTGTCATATGAGGAAGCTGAACATATTTTGATATTAGTTGTAAAATAACTAAGGATTATTATACCTATCTTTTTAATAAGCAATGTTGTTCATAACAAGACTTTATCTTTTAACCGATTTTATTGTTATGGTTCTAATGTTTAGTTTTATTATCTTCTTTTATGTAATTTTTAGATAAAATAAGCATTAGTCTCGCCTGGAACACAGGTTCTATCCAGTTCAGGTTGATAAAATTAATATACCTGTTTGTAGCTGTAAGAAAATATTGTATAGTTAGGATCTATGTTATTGTAATAAATTTTTATTTATTTATTTATAATAAAGATTTTTTATGTATTTATGTTTATTGCTCAACCACGCCCGACGGCTGAACAGATCGTGTTGAAATTCTTGAAACAGGTTAGTCTGGAATAGCTTATACAACGGAAAAATTACGGGAACGCGAACTATATGGTCAAAGTACGCTAAACACAAAAGCTAGTATATCTATGTAGGTAATTGTTAGTTCTCTAAAATTGTTAAGATTGTAATCCATGAACCTATGTCAGGTCACCCACAAAAGACAATGAAGGCCGTATCATTCTTGGCACAGGAATACGAGTTCAGTTTTACAGCTTAGATAGTAAGCCGCTGGGCAGTAAACTCGCATAAAAGGCTTCCTGGGAACCTTTATATCTCGACAATTAATATACTGCAAGTAAAAGAACGTAAAGCTACTACGGTGGTTCAGTGGTAAGTCCAAAATCACAGGCAGAGGTACTAGAATCAAATCTCTTCTACATTTATACGTATTTTTTCAAGTGTACAAGTTTTTGTTACCACTGCCTTTAACAAAGGAAAACATTGTGATACCGACACAATCCAAGAAATAATATACAATAACAAATATAATTAAACAATTGGTGGACATTTCACAAACGACACCATCTGACCCAAACTAAGCAAAGCTATGGAAGCAAGATAGCTAATATATTTTTAAATACATACTTATTTTACATAGAAAACACCCAGGGGCTTTACAAATATTTGAATTCATGACATAAATATTTGCACTGGGTGGGGATCGAACCCACGACCCACGGCTTTAGTTGGTAGCAAGCAAACTTACTACCAACTAAGCCACCAGGCCAGCCAAAGCATGCTTAGAATCTGTGCGTTATTATCTAAAGCTCACTTTTCTAGAGTAGTGGATTATGGCTTTGACTTTCACCTTGAGCGAGAATAGCCTGAAAGCATGAAATGGGCTGCATATGCTGATACATATTATGCTACGCAGCTAAATTGACAATAATAGTTGGGCTCTCTATAACAATGACACAGACAAAATCCATTATAGACAAAAGTCAGCTAAAAATCCATCAAATCGGTCTGTTATTCATGTGTCATTAAAATTAATATTTACAATTTTTATAGTTTCAATACAGGATGTATTATTAGACTTAGACTAATCCATTATTCTGCAACGCCGTACAAAACTCATGCGACAAGGACAAATTACCGAGGGTTGCAACCCCCCATCTTCAACTTGCACTCAGTTGGACAGCTTATAAATGCCGCATAGTGCTGAAACTTATTATTTTATACCCTTCTATCATCCTACATAAGTCTTTTGGTGTATCATATGACTCATAAATTTTGTTCACGGCCCTGCGGCTGCGGTCTAAATGTCGATAGTGTTGTACGATAAAATTATGTTATTTTATTTTAATTCTGTTTTAAAAATAAAGTGAACTTCAATTAATATAAAAAAATACTACATGGAATAAAAATACATAATTATTTGTAATTGCATAAGTTGATAAAAATGCTATGCAATATCCCGAGTACCACGTTTTTTTAAATATTTTTTATCCATTAGTATCACAGGTAGCCAGTTATCCAGGTACGTGGGTACACAGATGCTTAGTTACACATGCACATACACGTATAAACGAACACAATATAATTATATAGACAGACAGACATCGACTAAAATAAGCAACTTTCATACAAAAAAATATTAAAATGACCACGCTATCTGTAGGTAATAACGAGCCCTAAGGAAAAAAACCATCTAACTAAGCACTTTAATTAATTTCACCCGTCTAGTTGATTAATACACTTAGTTACTTGCTTTAAATTTTTAGGGATAGACAAAAATTTATCTTATGGCGAAAACCTTGATGTTTTTCCATTTATTCGTCAACTATTAGCCGGCCCAACTTTACTCGGGTCATGCTACAACTAATAATAAATCTGCATATATAGCTAGTTTATGTTATTTATGGATAATGTAGAATTCTATCGATGAAAGCCTAAGATAAAGAATAAGTATATGGATCAGGTTTTTCCGCATGGTTCCATTATACTAATCGTAAGCAGATGAGGCGTATGTTAGCTATGGCGACATAGTGATGTGTCGCGACAAAAGTATGACACTTCTACAAGAGTGACAAGATACTCGTAAGAGCGATCAGACCCGTGCTTTCGGTGTAAAGCGTTTGTTCTAACTCTATACATAGTATACGTAAACTCTTTCGTGAAAGCGTTTTTTAAATTGGTTCATTCGTTTTTGAGTTTATTCGTAGCAAACAATGAAAAAGTAACAAACTAATATGTCCTATTTTTAACCCCCGACCAAAAAAAGGGGTGTTATAAGTTTGACGTCGATGTCTGTCTGTCTGTCTGTCTATATATCTGTCTGTCTGTCAGTCTGTCTGTCTGTCTGTGTGTGTGTCTGTCTGTGGCACCGTAGAGCTCAAACGGATGGGCCGATTTCAATGCGGTTTTTTTTATCCGAATGTTGATATTCTTAGCTTTGTTTGGTTAATATCGATTCAAGATGGCCGCCTCCACAAAATAGCGGACAAAATATTTCTTCACAACCTACCTCAATATGGGTATCAAATGAAAGGGCTTGACCAGTAAAATACAATACATAATAACAAATTTCAAATCCAAGATGGCCACCACCACAAAATGGTGAATTATTTTTTTTATTTCACTTCTACCACAATATGGGTATCAAATGAAAGGGCTTGACTAGTAGGACTAGTACAGATAACAAATACAAGGTAGTCGGGGGTTAATCAAAAATTTTTATTTTGTTCTTGTTAATAAACAATTATTAATATTTGTTTCTGAACCTAAGCGTATGTAGGAATTAAGTACATAAAAACCTCTAAAACCAGATCGCCGTTGGCAACGGGGGAAGGCCCAAGGTACCAGTGGTTAGGGCTGTAGAGTGAGGAACCTCCTAACGATGCGTGCTGTGCGAACAAGTGCGACAACCGCCTTCTGCATCTGACCCTAGATTCAACCATTTAACGAAAGTCAGTTAAGAATTTGATCATGTTTTTATGCTTTATATACTTGTATACTCGTAGGTATGTGTTCCGACGTAACTACAATACTATGATCGTGGAATCAATATCTCACATGGTGGTAGCTTCATTCAATCAAGGTATTCATAGAGTGTGCAACTGATCTTCATGATCTAATACCAACTTTCCTTTTTTTTCTATCTAGCTTCTCGGAGCTCGAAAAAGCGCCATCGTTTCATGGTTGATGTTCCAAAGACACGGACGAAGAGGTTTGACTTCTCGTTGGTGATAAGAACATCTAGGTTGTGGAACGTGTTGCCTAAATAGGTTTTCCCCGACGGTTACAATCTAGATGTCTTCAAATCGAAAGTTAATCGGTTTTTTCTAGGTAAGCACTTAAGTAATTTAACATCAGGTGAGATGGTGGTCAAATGCGAACCTGTTGTAGTAAAAAAATTAATTGCTAAGCTTATACTTCTCGGCTCCACGAGGCTCTCGTCATGTGATGGTATTGGCGATCACAGCCCGGCGCTGATACCGGTCTACCAGCACGATATCAGGCTTATTTGCGACGATAGTCTTGCTCGTGATGATAGATAGTTCCCAGTATATGTACTCAACATATAACTCGGCTCTTTGGACTCGAAAAGTCCGTGTCGAATAATTTATACTTGTAGAGCCCTGCGGTTATACCTGCATAGTTCCTTTCCGACCTTAAAATCTATATATGATGTGTTGTTCTAGAGTAATATAATCTAACCAAATTTAATATTTCAACGCGATCTGTTCAGAAGCTCCGACGTGATTGAGCAATAAACATCCAAACATCTGAATATCCAAACTTTGACATTAATACTACTAGTAGGATTATTGTCTCAGCCTACAATATTGTCTCACTGCAAAGCAAAATCTGTAAAAGTAACTGTGTGTAATCTGTTGTTGTGAATTAATAATATGAACCAATTTGTATTAACCTAGTTGGGGTTATAATTTTCGAACAGCAGTGAATAAGTGATCAAAATTTACACAGACTATCTGGTAAAACGGTGGATTAACCAGTAAAACTATTAGAGGAGGATCCAAGTCTCCGCTGTGCGAACTGCTTTCTTAACTTACTTAACTTTCATTTGCTGGCTACTTATTTACCTATGCATTGAATAGAATAGAATTGAAGAATGGGTATAAATCCATTCTTCAATTCTCGTCCTTTAGATAGCATAAAGTATACCTAGTATTTATAGCATAAACAGCCTATTAAATCTTTCCACTGCTGAGACCCGGGTCCTTTCTCGTAAGAGTCAAAGCCATAATCCACTACACTACACTATCCATTGGGTCGCCCAATGCGGGTTGATGGATGACACATAACTCGAAAGATTCTGGGTACATGTCGGTTTCCTCACGATATTTTCCTTCAGTGTTATAAGTTAGCGGTTTTACGCACATGAGTTTGAAAAGACAGTGGTGCGGGTGGTGTTGAGTCCGGGGTCTCCGGATCGGCAGTTGCCGTTCTTTCAACTAGACCAGCTGTAACTTTTATTTACATAATATTGTTTTATAGACATTGTAATTGACGGTTTAAATTCATGATTTAGTGCCAATGGTTTTATGTTAAATTAAAAAAGACTCATTTAATTCACTTTTGTCTGTCAGGACACCATACAAACCGCTAAAAGTCTCGCTAAATGGTGTTAGGATTGAGCAGGTACAGAACACCGCATTTTGGGATTCGAGATTGATCGCAGCATGACGTGGGAACATCACATCGACAAGATGTGTGCTAAAGTTAGCAGTGCGTGCTTTGCGCTAAGACGAGTATCCCGAGTGGTGTCTACGGAAGTGTCACGTGCATGTTACTTCGCCACAGTGCATTCACGGTTACAATACGGCGCCGAGCTATACGCGCGCGAAGCCGACTGGGAGCGTGCGTTTTGCGCCAAAAAACGTGCCGTACGTGCCATTGTTGGCGTATCGTAATGTACATCCGTCAGTCCATACTTCGAGGAGCTTGGTATACGTACTTTACCTGCTATCTTGATCCATCAAGTCGCTGTGCATGTTAAAAATAATCGAGGATCATACATCACGCGAGGAGAGAGACATTCTCGCAACATACGCAACGCCGACATGCTGGATGTTATACCTCACCTCTCACGAGGTCACGGAAGTTGACTCACATTATGGGATCGGAAGCTTATAACACTCTTCCCAAAATAGTTATATCGGCCCCAAGTTTCGGCGGCTTCAAAAACAGATTAAAGTGCTGGCTTATCGATCAAACCTTTTTGTAGTTACAGCGAATTTTAGAGAGTGATGGCAAAGTTCCCATAAAAATCTAAAGAAATAAATTTTTCATAGGTCAGTACAATTGCAATAAAGACATTATACTCGTATAATGCTTGACAGTTTTCTGTACAATAATTATTTTAATACAGTAAAGTAGTCATTTCAAACTTTGAAAATGTACCTATACAATGTTCCGTACGTGGCACACAACACAGTGGTATGGATAGCTGTATTGCTTACTATCAGGCACATGCCCTGCTCGTATTATCAATATTTACTTTAAAACAAAAACAAAACTACGAAATGTATTTCGCCATTTCGTAGTAGAGGCCAACTTGAATCGATATTAACCAGATATAGCTAAGAACATCCGCACAGATATTAACCCTCAAATAAAAAAAAACCGTATCGAAATCGGCCCATCCGTTTGAGCTCTGCGGTGCTACAGACAGACACATACACACAGACAGACAGACAGACATACAGATAAACAGACAGACATCGACGTCAAAGTTATAACAGTTAAAAAACCAAACCGATTAAATTTCTAAATAGTATTGGGTTAAACAAAATCATCGGTACAAAGAACCTGCAATGCATGTACATTTGACCAATTTAAATTTACTAACATTTAGTTCCCACAATCTATGCAATTATTAAAATGTCAAAGTTTACGCTTGACGCCGTCTAAATATCCGAGTGGAAATTACCTATTACTTAGTAGGGTCACCACTAGCGGCCGTAAACGTCGGACCGTGTAATATTGTTTTATCTTGATGTTTGGGGGTTAATTTTAATGTTGTACTCTGATGTACATGAAATGTCGTAATGAGATGGTAGACCGGGGATTGCAGGCTGCTGATGGCTAGTTATAGTTTGTAATGACGGCAATTCGAAGGCACGTAAGTAGGAAGTAAAGTTGGTGGCCTATTATTGGCTAAAACGTTCGCTTTTACTGTCGCAAAGTCGTAGATTCAAATCTGAATACGTTTTCAAGTGCAAATGTGGCAAGAGTATTTTGTTGAAAGTTCAAAAAAAGTAGGTAAATCTAGTACATTTTTTTTACCTTTATAGGCGTACACTTAACCTCCGGCTCCTCACCTGATGTTAAGCGACGATGCAGTCTACAATGGAGCGTGTTTACCTAGAAGACGCCGATTCACTCTCGATTTGAAGACACCAAGATTATAATCATCGGGAAAAAACCCACTCAGGCACCAAATTTCACAGCCTAGACGTCCTTATCACAAAAATAGAGTCAAACCTTTTCGATTGTGTCTGAGGTGCATCAACCATGAAACGGGGGACCGTTTCATAGTTGATGCACTTCTAGTGGGAACTAGATATAATAAAATAGCCATTGATTTGCAGTGCGTTCATCACGTGACGCTTTCGTGATAGTTATCTTCTTTCTTTGTTAGCTTTGTTCTGGATACATCCCATCAAACAAGTTAGCATACTTGACGAGGAAAGTCTCATCACTCGATATTTACTATACGAAAATATGTACTAATATTTTGAAATAAATAGTTATTTGTTATACAAGAGTGCAAAGTTGATTTTTAACCGCGTGCTCAATTTTGATGACCGAGCAAGCGAAGGATTCTAAAATTGAATCACGAGCGCAGCAAGTGATTCAAAATTAGAATCCTGAGCGTAGCAAGGGAATCAAAAGAGCACAAGGTGAAAAATCTTTGCACTCGAGTGCAACACGTAACTTTTCATTCCACCTCAGCGAGGAAATGACTAAATGCATTTTAAGGTTTTCGCGATAAGCAAATTAAAAAAAAGTAAGTACACCAAGGAGGTTCCGAGTCTGAGTTTTTAACATTAAAAAAAAAAAGGATGATGCATTCGGCACCAAGGAGGTAGAAATAAATAGGTTGAATTATGTTTTGAATTCAAAACATCAGTACACACGATGTTCTAAATTCAAATTAACTTTAACCTCTAGAGGGTAAAAAACGACTTTTGCGCCCTGATATCGAGGAGCAAAAGTACTCTTTCCGAGCTGGTGGGATGAAAATGTTATTTTTTACGGTAAACAAGGGTCAATCTTCAAAATAAAAGCAGTTCCGAAAACTTGTTAACCCTCGGCATGCCTGGTAGGGTCTGAGAGACCCACCGCTGCAGTTAAATCGTTACAATTCATTCAAATTTGAATTCCGCGCGTAACTGCTCTCAGTAGCTGACCGATGTGAACTTAGTTACGCTCTCCACCCGCTACCTCAGTTCGGGGCGCGCTCCAGTAGTGAAAGGACGTGCGTAAAGTGCTTTCGGGTCCCACTGACCCCACCAGGCATACGGCGTGACATTTTTATGTAAGTATTAATTAGTTTTTTTCTGTAATTTTGTGACTTATTTGCTAATAAAAAAAATTAAATATTTACTGGGAACACGTTTTTTTTATGAAACACTAGATTTTGGCTGTTTTAGTTTGGGGGTAATTTTATAGGTTTTATTTATGAAGATTTTTACTTTACTTCGATTTCAACTTATGCTATCGTATTCTTTTATAGTTCAAAATGGAGAGACACATACCTGACAGTGATATAATTAGTTTGCTACTCGAGGAGCTGGACGAAGATCATGAAGATGATATGGTTTTCAACTAAAGCGATGAAGAGTCTCATGAGGTCACAGAAGAAAACCGTGAAATTGATATGGATGTTTTGGAGGAAGACTTCCATATCATCATAAGGTAACCGTTGTCGGTACAATGAAATCAAACAAAGCTTGCATACCTCAAAAATTCAAAGCAGGTAATCGAGAACAGAATTCATCGATATTCAGATTTCAAAGAAATATGACTTTGGTATCATACTTTCCAAAACCTAAAAAAAAAGTGTTCATGCTGTTATCTCTCCATAATGATATGGAAATTGAGTCAAAAAGCAGCAGTTATAACATTTTATTACAAAACTAAGAGTGGTGTTGTCAACGTTGACAAGCTTATTAGATCTTATGATGTATCAAGAACTCCAGAAGATGGCCGCCCACGCTTTTTTTCTGGCTGCTGAACTCTGCAGGAATAAATGCAAAAATCATCCAAATGCTCAACTGCCCTGCCATAAAAAACAATCGCAGAAGTTTTATCAAAGATCTGGGTATCGCACTGATAGAATCACATCTACAATCAAGACAAAAAACACTCTTCTTTCTACAGATCTTCACAAACGAATTGCCAACCGTATTGGTCTCCAACAAGACCCACCTGTAAAAAAAACAGCTTCAGGTGTAAGATGTAGATGCTGCGTTTGTCCATCAAAGAAAAACCGCAAAACACAATACATCTGTGAGATGTGCAAGCGCCATGTGTGCCTCGATTATGCAATTTTCCAGTGCGACTATTGCTTCGAAAACAAAGCTCGTGAAGATGATGTTGGAAATGAAGAAGACTAATTATTTTAGCTTACAATATAAGATAATATATGTGCCTAATGTTTCCCAAAGTCTGATTGAGATATCTTTTGTATAAGTTGATTTTGCCTGTTTATAAACACAAGATGTTAATTTAACGTTGAAAAATGTATACCGAGTTTAATTATTAAAATTATTAAAAGATATTGTTGATTCGACAACGTATTTTATTTAAAACCCTTTAAAGCTTCTTTAATTTTATTATTAAACCATAAATGTTTCTAATTGACATCAATTTGTAGGTAAAAAAAAATTTAAATTTAGGGTCCCGCAGACCCACCAGGCATGCCATGTTACTTTTTTCCACCAGGCATGCCGAGGGTTAACATCCCTATTGCAACAAATTTGGAGGTTCCAAAATACACCATACACTTATTTATGGAATGTCTACGAATCAAAAGTTTTAGGAGATTGTATTTTAGGAATACTATAACAATATTTAAGATTTATCAATTTAAATAAAGTGTTAGGTCTTCAGCTGCAACAGATAGTAAAAAAAGCAACTTTACTATCCTAAAATGTGTTTAGTCCATCCTAGGATTTGTATTGACTAACTTGAAAATAATACCTTAATGTTTTTCCATCTAATTTATGTTGCCACGTTTCTTTTTAGTTTACATTTGGTTAAGTGACATAAACTCATAAGTGTTTCAATCAAGTACACAATACCCATTTTGAATTATAGACAGAATTATAATAGTAGATGGTATTTTAGTAAATTTTCCTTCAAAACCTTTTCGCATGGTTCCAGTATTGCCAAGAAAAGGTACCGACGTGAGCAGGGTCCTGACCGGGGATAAGGGAACAAAACAAGGATATGTGGGGACGGGAATGGGATCTTAGGACGATTAGTTAGGCCTAGACGTGAGATTAAAACTCATAAACAGTGGAGGCGCGGAATTCTGGGTTTGGGGAGATGTGACGTAATCATGTGACTACTTTCTTGACACGTGTTCCGTAAATGATTTTATTTTCAACCGACTTCAAATTGAGACAGAAACATTTTAATAAAACAATGAAATAATGATAATGCCATTTAGCGTGATAATGCTGCCAGCACGTTGATCACGCTTACGATTGGTAGTGGACTTGATCTATAGATAATTGAGATGTGCTTAGTGTAAATAGTTAGTTAGGTATGTGGCGGAGTGTAGTACTTATACTTGTATTGGTATTGACGGACAATTTTCACACACCACAACATCTGAATCCAAACTAAGCAAAACTTGTGGTATGGCGGCCAGATAGCTGATATAATACTTATATAGTTTTTAAATATATGCTTATTATACATGAGAATTGCACCTACTAGTACTACCGTACCTTTTTTAGTTTCAAATATAGGTTTTTTTATAAAAAGTTGAAAACCCTGACCGAATTGCAATGATAGCCGAAGCAATACTTTTAATGCTCCGCCAGCCACAACCAAATTTCCGAGTAGTGTCAGTAGTCCGGTTGTTAGTTCGGTTAACCGAACTACTGCAACTTTTTGGTGTCAGTAGTTCGGTTGCACGTCATCACCGAACTGTTGACACTGTGGAGTGCCAGTAGTCCGGTTGTTAGTTTCGTTAACCGAACTACTGCAACTTTTTAGTGTCAGTAGTTCGGTTGCACGTCATCACCGAACTGTTGACACTGCGGAGTGCCAGTAGTCCGGTTGTTAGTTTTTTTAGTGTTAACTTTTTAGTTGCATTAGTTTTTAAATTCAGATTTAATTGCATTCAGGGTAGCTTTTTCGTAATCCACATGTATTTCCTTGGAATCCCACTCTGGAATTTTGGACTTCATTAATTCAAAGACGATGTTATAAGACTCGTGTTTTATGGGATATGAAAGCAAATGCCAGTGGTATCATGTTTATAGCTTCAATTGAACTACCCAAGTCGCCAAGTATGCTGAATAATTAGCAAAATGGAATAGGGCTGGCTTTAAACGTTCTAATATCACCATCAAAATAATCTGCCAGTAGAATATCAGAAAGCAACGTAGGAACTTGCATCTCGGAAAGAGATATTGGGCGTATTTTCTCTACTCCCGCATTTTGGCGAATCTTACGATAAATTGTAGATTTATTTTGAGAGAATGATCGAATTGGGTTGGGAGTGGCTAAATCTAGGCCCTTATTTTTAGTGCAAACTAAACATTGGCGATATACTCTGGGTGCAGGTTCCGCAGCCTCTATTATGTTTTTATTTATCAAAGCATCAATTTCAAAAAATCCAAATTACAGGTATGCTCACTGGCTTCCTCGATTTTGTCCGCTTCCTAAAAGACAGTTAATATCATTCCACTAGTATTATATTATTATAAAGTAAGGAACTACAAACCATAAATAAAAATAAGGATATATATGCATGAAACGCTTACTTTTGATAATGTAACGTAGCCCTTACATTACACATTCGGTCTTCTAATATTTGCAATGGCAAAAGCTGCTTTTTGGGGCATTTACGGAATTCCTATAAAATCCAGAAATCCAGATGGTATCCAGAAAAAAGTAACACCCTGCCTCTTTCTCGCTGCATTATCTTAAAATCGGCGTTGTCGTTTATTTTACTATACAAGTTTACTTTATAATTTTAGATTTTAGATATACCTTATCTATACTAATTATCAACTTGGAAAATAGCTATAATAATATGTACTTACTCATCAAATCGACACCAGCGGCGCCAAATGGGTTAAAGATTGATACAAACGAAACCTACATGAAAAATCGCAAAGAATTAGTACCTATATATTTTTATATACCGCTGAGATGGTGAGAGAGTCGCTAGTTTTCAATTAACTGGAGCGGTGTATCGATAGTTCGGTGCTTAGATGAACCTGAATTTCTATAAGTAAGCAATAGTTCAGTGCTTAGATAGCATCAAAACTAATGCAACTAAAAAGTTAACATTAAAAACTAACAACCGGACTACTGGCACTCCGCAGTGTCAACAGTTCGGTGATGACGTGCAACCGAACTACTGACACTAAAAAGTTGCAGTAGTTCGGTTAACGAAACTAACAACCGGACTACTGGCACTCCACAGTGTCAACAGTTCGGTGATGACGGGCAACCGAACTACTGACACCAAAAAGTTGCAGTAGTTCGGTTAACCGAACTAACAACCGGACTACTGACACTACTCGCAAATTTCCACCGCAAAAATTGGTGACGAAAATTTCAGATTTAAATACTAAAAACTCAGCAAAGTTCGAGCTAGATTCGACATTTAGTGTTCGGAACTGTTTTTCCCCAAATTTGACTTTGAGTTCTTTTTTTGCTTTTAGTAGTTTGAGAAGTTAGTGTGTTCGTAAGCTAGGTATTTATAACAAGGGTATAAAATTGAATGTGTTAAAAAAATACAGTCATAGTTCATAGGGACTGCCGATAGAAGTAACACTTATAACTTAGAGTTTAACCTTCTTACAAAAAAGGAGGAGGCTATCAATTCGAGCCCTGTTTTTTTATGTATGCTATCTGACTTCTCGAGAATACCCGTACCGATTAAAAAAATTCTTTGTTTCTTTTTATGTTTTCTGCTTCCATAAAAATCTTATTGAAATCGGGCAAGTGGTTTTTGAAATTAAATTTTGAAAAATAAACTTTGCATACAATTTTCTGGATGACGTAACAAAAGTTCTGAAACTGTAACCTGTTACTACGAAATTGGGTACATGTTTAGCACATGCTTGCACAAAAACTTGTTTTGCACTAAAAAGGCTAAAATAAACTATTTTCGTACAAAAAATTAAACCGACTTCAAAACCACAGATAGGCTCTCAAAATCGAAAAAAAAATTAATATCATTGTTACAAGCGCTACTCACTCATCTATTTGAAGTCGGTGCTAGCCAAGTCTAACAGGTAGAGCATAGGTCTACCTACCACGTGCCTACATAGTATTTTTGGCGTGACTGACACCGACTTCAAATAGATGAGTGAGTAGCACTTGTAATAATTATATTAATTTATTTTCTGCTTTTGAGTGGCTATTTATGGTTTTAAAGTCGGTTTAATTTTTTGTACGAAAATAGTTTATAGTATTAAACAGCACTAATGTTGCATAGTTACACAAATAATATGTCACCTATATGTATAGCAGCTGTAGGTATGTATGATGCAGGCACTGCTATTTTTCAAAAAACGAGAAGGTTATAAATGGAGTTGTGATTTGTGAAGTGAAAACATCTTCTGGCGCACCACAGACAGATTGTTCGTGGGCTATGAATTAAACTCTAGCGTCACGCTCTGGAATGATAAAAAGTCTTCGGGTAAACTCGGGACCATATTCGGGTATAATCGGGGCCATCTAGAAATGCGTCAGCATTACGCATTTGCTATCTAGAAATTCATCATAAATAGCCATGCTCATGGCCACGCCCTCCGGTTTCACCCGCGTAGTGTCCAAAGTAAGCTATCAACTTCTGAGTTATACGTTTTCACTTCTATCGGCAGTTCCTATGACTGGCAATTTTATTTTTTGAGTTAATTGAAAAAAAGTAAAAAAACATTAAAACATTAAACATTTATTTGTATATTAAGAAACTAAACTAATACACTCACCGACCGATATAAAACAGGATACAGTACCAGATATAATGTGTTTTTTATGCATAATTAAAAATAAAATGATTATCCTATACTTCTTACACTCCGCGAGGTATAAGCTGAGCTTTGCATTAGTGTGAGTGATCACCAATCAGGCAGGAGCTTGAAATTTTGTCCGCGAGGTATAGGCTGAGCTTTGCATTAGTGTGAGTGATCACCAATCAGGCAGGAGCGCGGCGAGACAGAATGGCGCCGCGCCTAAGGCCGGTTGTCACACCTACACTATCCATGTACACTCACACAAATGCAAAGCTCAGCTTATGCCTCGCGGAGTGTACCTCCCTTCTTTTTTTACTGGCAGTGTTCCGCGGTTGCACCTGCGCAGTTCCCGTTCGCTGTACTTTTCCGAGATAAAATGTTAAAAATACTTACGTAGTACTGTTTATTCTACACTGTGATCTACGAGTATGTTCCATATTTCAACCCAATTCATTCAGATACTCCCATGAGATTCGGAAACAAACATACAGCCATCTAAACATTCACATTTATAATATAAGAATGACGAAGGTGCATAATTTGGTACTTCTCCACGCAATTTTCTTAAAAAGCTTTTTTTGTTGTTTCAGGTATTAATATTTTAATGACAGCAAAAGATTTTTCAGCAACGGAACTCTAAAAATCACAGACAAAACGCATTTAAATTATCCAAACAGTCCCTGCAGCATTTTAATTTAATTTAGATTTCCGTGGAGTTCTCTCTATGCAAATTCTTCAGATTAAATTCTAGGAGTAGTATTGACTTTGAGAATAGAGGGCCGATGTCGAATCCATTTGTCCTGATGTCAATATTTGATTAAATCTTCAATATTTTCCTTTGTATTTGCGTTCCACTTGACAGAGTATACTTTGAAAACTGTTAATTATTTTAAACTGTGTTGGAGTGATGTTTTCTGGAGTGTTTGGAGTTTGTTGTTTAGTTTTCGTTTATAATTAATCGTAATAAAATAATCAAGTTTTTGGATAAACACTTTCATAGCTCTTTTACTTGCGAGTTTACCAGAGATAAAAAGTAGCTATAAATGCGATTGTTTTGATGTTTGAATGTGTATTGCTCAATCACAGTGGAACATTTCAATTGGTTGGACTGAAATTTGAAACACAGGATATTGTCTAAAATGGCAAATTGGCCACTTTTAAATATATATACGGGTAAGTCAAGTTTGAAAATATATAGTCAGTCCAGTCCGACTTAAGTTTCGATCGCGTCCGGCGATCTTTTTTACGCGTGCGTGTTACAGCTGAAACTCATACTATATCAAACGTGAGTTATCTGTGTAGTTATTTAAATTATTTTAACTTAATTATTAATTTAATTTAATTATTTATGTGATAACAACGTTAGTTTTCATACTAAAATTGGCTACTTTTTGTGGTAAAGTAACAGAAACGGGTACTACGCGAGAAACTGCGGGGCGTAGCTAGTGCGATATAGATATTAATCCACGATACCACAGTAAATATGTGTTACTGTGACGATACCAACCTGTGCAAAGTTACAGAGTATCACTTAGTTTATAAAGACAATATTCTCATTATCCTTTGTATTATTAAACGTTCCTTTGACATTGTCAAGAATAAGTTGATTTGACCCTACATGTCCCGTTTCTGGAACATTCTTTCTAAATTAAAATTGACAGGGGTTCCTCTCGAGATACTCCAGAAAGTACTAAAAAGGTCTAGAGTGTATTGATTTTGACCTAGACTAAGCTTCGGTAGAGATCGTACTAGGCTTAAAATAACAGGAGACTTTTTACGGGAAAGTGCTTCAGATCTAGGTACTTCTACAAATGTGGGCAAAGTCTATTCGACTAAGACAAAAATATCGAGTTTGAAATACCTACCCGGTTTGTAAATATTCGCATGATGTTGAAAAGTAGCCTATGTATTACTCGTATTCCAGACTACGAGTATGTAACTGTATCTACCTACCTGCTCAAATTTAACCCGATCTATTCAATCATTATGACGTGACATAAAACATCCAATCGTTTTAACTTGTACATTTGTACTAGTAATTTTTTTTATGCCAAAGTTTGCATGTTTGTTGCTCAATCACGTCGGAGTGCCTTAACAAATAGGGTCTACATTTATAACACGGTCTCATCTATCGATCAGTCAATGAGAACAACTTATGAAATTATATAGTTATAATAATATGTGTCCGATTCAATACCCAATCGCGGGTTTACCATTAAATTAAAATAATTCTAGTATTCGTTTGTTTGTCAGTGAAAGATTCTAAAAATTAAAGTTGAATGAAAGTGGGTCCGCGAGTTTGGTCTAGAATATAGCGAGCGAATAAGCCATGCAATTGATGGTAAGCCAAAGGACTGCTCACAACAGCACAATGCCACGCAAATGTTTGAAATGATGAATCCAAATCACTGCCTTACCTATGACTGCGTTTGAGTACCAGATATAATGAGATGATTCAGCTATTTGATCTAAAAGTGGCCATAAAACCATACCCTGATACAAACATATACAGTTAAATACATTTCCGTAGTCACATAGCACAGAGATTTGTGCTATGAGTAGAGAGAGATCACTATAAAGAGAAGTTAATCACTGAAAAAAAACAGTAAATTTTTAAGTTCAGTTCCTGCTCAAACTTCACTTCAGAACTTTTTCCAAATAAACAACAAAATCAGCTTAAAAAAAATTTCAAGTGAAGTCACCGGAAAGAAGTAATAAAATTAAAAATAAAACAGTAGCACGCAACATTACAAGCAGAAACGAATCCATACAAAATATGCTATAAAAACGGGCAGTAAAATATAAAAACTCTCCTTTAATACGATGACGACGCATTCCTCTTTATGATTTCCAATCTAAGGGTGTTACCACACTTTATCTACAAAATTACCTTTTTAAGGCTAAAGGGCTATGGCATTTAGCCTGAAATGGCCTCTGGTGATATATACAAAATTGGCTTCAAACAGGCAAGACAAGAAAACTTAATACTATTTTTACAGTATTAGTATAGAGTGTCGAGACAAACAGGACATTTATAGGAATTTCGCTTACCATGAAGCATTCCTTCATTACCCATATAAGTGTTTTATCTCTATGCCCCATAATTTATTTACAAAAATTGCCCTTCAAACCGTTAAACAGTGATTTGCACATTACTGTTTGGCGGTAGAATAACTGGCAAGGGTGTGGTACTGCCCCAGAAGGAATCTGCAAAAAGTCTTATCACTACAAAAAAATCAACATTAATGAAAAACATTTTGCGTGACAATAACGGTTGTAATGCTGTGGAAACTTCGAGGTTATTATGAAGATAATACTAATATCGAGAAAGTTTGTAAACTTATTCTTAAACTTAGTTCTATTTATTCATGAATATATAGAATCATCAATAAATAGAACTCAAAAATGAATTGTATTTTAAAAAGTCGATCAAGGCAGTAGGCTTCAATCAGCTCTATTTACTAGTTGAAGTTTGTTGTAGTTTGCTAGTTGCCCAAAGACAAAGAAATCTGTGAAGACGAATGTATAAAATCCAGGCAGCAGAATGTGTTGCCTAAAAAGGTTTTTTTTAATAGATATCTTGGTTTCTTCAAATCATGAGCTGAGAAAAGATATTTAACACAGAGTACCAATACTCATATTTGTGATATGAAATAAAAAATAAGTAGCAACATTATAATCATACCACGCTGCTACAATAACATTAATAACGAAAGCTGCTGACCTCTAATATACTAATTTAGAATCGTGACCGGAAAACTTTAATTTTGTATCGTTTATTGGTCGACGTTTCAAAGACTTCAGTAAGAGACTTCAGTAAAACTGAAGTTCTTACTTCAGTAATCTGATCTCTTGATCAGACTCCATTTTTGCCTGACTCCATAAAAGAGGGCCTCTTCTGTTTTCCGAATTGAGAAGGTTCTCATTTCGGTTGCTTGTTTTTTATGTATGTGTGTTTTATACATACGAGTAGATCATAGTTTAGAGGTCGTCCCTTTAAAATTTTATCGAAATCGGTGTAGCGATTTTTGAAATAAAACTAAATTTTGCTTTCATGTATTTTTAGACGGCGTAGCGATAGATTTGTATGAAAATTGTTCGACGGTCTGAATTTAGTTTTAAATTAAAAGGAATGCCAGTCGCCGGCTTAGCTTCATCTACTTAAAGCCCCAGCCCCTCCAAAACTCTTTTTGAGATGGCGGGTAGTAGACGGTTCTGCACCGGCGCCCTCTATACTCAACTTTAGCAGTCATATCCATTTCTTTAAATAACCAGATACTTATTATTTTATATTGGCACATATTATTTAGATTAAACTCCTTGTATTTAAATACAACTATACCCGAAATATACTACAACGATACAGGTGACAACAGTAGTTATAGTTACCATTGGTGTTTTCAAGTCGAGTGTTAGTTGGTGTCATCTAGGTAATCAGCCTCCATCACCGGCCGCATCATCGTTTATATAAGACGAGATGGCGGTCAAGTGGAAACTTATTATACAAAAATAGAAGTCCGGATCCAATTCTAACCTAATGTTCCCTACTCCCACCAATTTCCTTTTCTTCTCCTAATCCAAGATTCATGTACAAGAACAAAATTAAAAATTTTGATTAACCCCCGACTACCTTAGATTTGTTATCTGTAGAACATTCTACTAGTCAAGCCCTTTCATTTGATACCTATATTAAGGGAATTGTGAAAAAGGAAATGTAATTCGCCATTTTGTGGTAGCGGCCATCTTCGATTTGAAATTTGTCATAGTGCAAAGTATTCTACTAATCAAGCCCTTTCATTTGATACCCATATTGAGGCAGTAGTGAAAAATATTATATAATTCGCCATTTTGTGGTGGCGGCCATCTTGGATTTGAAATTTGTTATAGTGTTTAGTACTCTACTAGTCAAGCCCTTTCATTTGATACCCATATTGAGGTAGGTTGTGAAGAAATATTTTGTCCGCCATTTTGTGGAGGCGGCTATTTTGAATCGATATTAACCAAACATAGCTACGAACACCCGCACGGATATTAACTTTCTAATAAAAAAACCGCATCGAAATCGGCCTATCCGTTTGAGCTCTACGGTGCCACAGACAGACACACACACAGACAGACAGACAGACAGACAGACAGACAGACCGACAGACAGACAGACAGACAGACAGACAGACAGACATCGACGTCAAACTTATAACACCCCTTTTTTTTGTCGGGGGTTAAAAAAAGAATAGAAATGACAAAGGTCACGGACCTCAATAAAATAATAAAAAAAGCCAATTCTAACCTTGAAAATAAATATAAATAAAGAAGATTTATTCCACATAAAGTTTAAATGTGAAAGCGCCTCAGTGATTCCCGCCCTTATGCCTAGGGTGGGGGGTGATATTCAAATGGGTATGGTAATTTACTATAATAAACCCTTTTTCGGCCGTTCTGGCCGTTCAGGCCGTTCGGCCGGTTGGGCCGAGATCTCGCGGATATCACTTAGGAAAGAAATCCTGGTCTGTTTTAGTAGCTAATAACGTGTTTTATGGGCTCGAGTTTATGTCTGCTTATAACGACGTCGAGTGGCGGGAGTAAGCGGGGCGAACGTGCGTGGTATAACAGTTTATTACCTGTACAACGGCTTAAATTATCGCATCCACTTTGTATTTTACATCACGTAGCACATTTTTGATTACATTGTTTTGTAGTATAAAAGAAGTCGTAATCCAATAACAATTATAACGTTATTAGTAATAACTTAGACCTTTATTAGTCTATGGATAATTCAGATGTAGTTAGTGTTAGTAGTTAGTAGGGTATGATGGTTTTTTAAATCAACATTAAGGTTTTTTTTTATAATGTCCGGGCTCTTTATGCCCGGCCCGCGATGCTAATCCCTAACATAATCAGGGCATTGGCTTTTCTTTGTTTACATTTCTATGTAAAGTCTCTTTTAAAATACTACACGCTATACAATGATTGGCACTGTTTAGAAAACTCCTTTGTAAAAATATCCTAATGGCTGTTCTTATCTTAAATTACCTTAACTATGAATGTATCTCTAAGTGTTTCATTTTATCTACTTATTTACGTCTAAGTAGGCACCTATGTATAAATTTATGTAATAATATTTCTCATCCGATAATAGACAAGCTTCATAGATGTATAGCGCCTATCTGCCTACAAATATGAGCCAAGAAATTAAAGTAAGAAAGCCCGCAGCCCTGCACCCGATCTCCACGACAGTGACCGCGAGCGCGACACCAATCAGACAATCACGTATGGTATGTATACGTATAAATCCACAACATACCTACACGCACACGGCGCCCATCATCAAACCAACATTAAGGTTTGAGGCTCCTCTATTTGTTGAAATTAATTTAAATTAAACGTTATCTAGTAACACACGGCAGTGTGGCCAGCCAAGTTCATTCAAGTTAACTGCCACACCATGTGTGATACTCGTATTACACGAACCATTTGGATGATATTAACGAAAGGTGCATAAACAAAAACAACAGAAAATTAGGTGCATGCAATTAATGTCGTTATAATTACGTAGGGACGTAACGTAGGTACGTTAAAATGATAAACAAACAAGAAATAAATTGAAATCCGTAGCCTTAATTAAGAAATTAAAGAAATATAATAGGAAAATTAAATGTTATAAATTACACACCAAAAAACGATGTTTCCTTAAAAGGAAACCCAGCTTAATCTATTGATTTTGGCCCGAAACCACATATTTTTCATAGAGTTTCATCATGCTTAAGGCCAGCTTGTTGAACATATATTATTTTACTGTAGAAGTCTTGCTTCTGTGCTTTAGTCAGTTTAAGGTATTCACTGTAATGGTGAACCTGTTCTTTGGCACTACAATAAATACTTAGTAGAAATGTAGTGTGAGTCAAACCCTTGACTACTGTTAAAATATATTTAAAAATTAAGGCGCTGGGAAGACCTGAGTGAAATTCACGAATGCAAAATTAAGCTCCGCCCCTTTACAACTCCGATAAGACAGCGCCACACGAAGTTGCGTGCACTCAGTAAAATTATTTGCATTGATGGAAACAAAAGGCTTCCATGCTCATGCTCATAGATGGCGCTTTTCAAAATTTTTATTAATTAGAAATGCACGTCTTTTGCTGTTTACAAATTTTTTCGTCTGATTCTCTTATTTTTCTAACGGACTAAGTAAAAAGTCTTTTGTATATTAAATAAAAAACAAATTGCATAAATTAGCTAAGCCAGGAAGATGAATCACTACATATTAAGTAATCCATTTCTTTAAAATTATTGTACGAATTTTGAAGAAAAACATTCACTGTTAGTGAAGTACATGTGTAAGTACCTGGGTGACCGAGCTTTGCTCGGTTTAAACACTGAATATATTTAGATATTAGTGGCGGCCCGGCGGCATTTTTCAGATTTTGCCCCGCCTAAAAAATATTGAAGGTCCGGGGCTGACTAGCAGCACCCTGCGAGTTTACCTTCACTGTTCCCGTTCCCGTTATTTTTCAGGATAAAAGTAGCCTGTGTGTTATTCCAGACTATAATCTTACGTGTTTTCCAAATATCAGCCCGATCCGTTTATACGTGACTTGATGTTTGTCGTGACTGAGCAAAAACATCCAAACATTGACATTTACAATATTAGTAGGATTGGATACTAATAGTACATAATATAATCATCATTATCATTAGACGAGGCTACGAGTAAATAATCCACCATTATTGCATACTACAACTCGGAAAACAAGTTTTAATAATAATACAGCGACGCCATTTCGCTGCTTTGTAACGAAAGGTCCACAAACAAAACAAAACCAAAATCACTTTTATATCATTTTAGTTAGGGCATTCTTTTTATTAACAAGTGATACAAGTATTTTTGTTGTGACGGGATGAGCAGTAAGTATATGTGCCTGATGGTAAGTCACATGCCTATAATAGCGCAGTGACACGCAGGTATTGGAAAATAAAGAATCCTAATCATTACGTTGCATTATACTGCGCTCGCCACGACTATTATCTACATGTGTTCTAAATTTCTGCCCGACCCAACGTTACGACGTGATTAAGCAATAAACATCCAAGTATCCAAACATCCATATTTTTCAATATATTTCTATCCATATATTGAACATTTAAAATATTAGTAGGATTTCATATCAAAGCCCTGTAATCATACTGTATTTTTTTCCTTTAAACCGGAAAACTGTGATGTTTTTAACCCCGACCAAAAAGGGTGTTATAAGTTTGACATTGATGTCTGTCTGTCTATCTGTCTGTCAGTCTATGTGTGTGTCCATCTGTGGCACGGTAGAGCTCAAACGGATGGGCCGATTTCGATGCGGTTTTTTAGTTGAAGGTAAATATCTGTGCTGTTCTTAGCTATGGTTGGTTGATATCGATTCTAGATGGCCGCCTCCACAAACTGGCGGACAAAATATTTGTTCACAACCTGCCTCAATATGGGTATCAAATGAACAATAAGAACAATATGGGTTTGCCTAGTAAAATATTATACATTATAACAAATCCAAGATGGCCGCCACCACAAAATGGCGAATTACATTTTTTTCACTACTACCCCAATATGGTATATTAAACGAAAGGGCTTGACTAGTAGAATACTATGCAATATGACAAATTTAAAATCCAAGATGGCTGCTACCGCAAAATGGCGACTTACATTGCTTTTTTCGCAACTCCTCAATATGGGTTTCAAATGAAAGGGCTTGACTAGTAGAATGTTTTACAGATAGCAAATCCGAGGTAGTCGGGGTTACTTAAAATTTTTAATTTTGTTCTTGTCACACTACTGCTTGGCGGTGGAATAGCTGGCAACTTGACTAGTAAAACATTACACACTATGACCAATATAAAATTTAAGATGGGTGCCACCATAAAATCCCGAATTATATTTTTTCACTTCTACCTCGATATGGATAACCAAATTTTCCTAATTCTTTTTTATTTCGTAAGTGAATATGTCTTAAAATACAATACATGATTTTATTAAATCGAGTAAAATATATATGTAGTTCTATATAGTGTCTAGACATAAGTGAAAATAATCTATACTAATATTACAAAGCTGAAGAGTTTGTTTGTTTGTTTGAACGCTAGTATCTCGGGAAGTGCTGGTCCGAATTGAAAGATTGTTTTTCTATTGGGTAGTCCATTTATCGAGGAAGGCTATAGATCATAAAACATAACGCTACTATTAATAGAAGCGGAGCATTGATCAAGAATGTAACAAAATCAGGAAAAAATATTCCTTTTTGAGAGTTTTCGCACGTTTCGTGCTGTGACATGACACATGACAGCATGTGTCTAAGATTGCGTCATTGAATATCACAGATTATATACCTCTTGAATATAAAACCTTTGCTAATCTCCGAGTTGGTACGACCAATTTCCGACAGGTGGCGTAACAAGCAGCTGAAGAGGTATTTTATTTGAAAGCGATATTCTCAAGAATGACTGAACCGATTTCAGTTTTCTTTCACCGTTGGATATGTACGGGATCCTGATGAATGCTATTTAATATACCACGGGCGAAACCGAGGCGGACATCTAGTAACAAATGAAATGCATTGATTTTGTAGATATTCATTTTTTCAGTACTGTTCCATATGGGGTACCTACAGCATACAATAATATATTTCTATGTTTTCCTTGACACTAGAGCAGCGCTGTGTTTCTTCTCGTTCGTTTAGGAAGATGATCATGATGATGAATCATTATTTCCGCCCTCAACCAATTATATTATTGCCAGTTTATAACCTTTAAATAATATCGATTTTTTTCAATTTAAGCTTTAAATTGATACAAAAGTCACATTTTACATTTATGCGTGAAGTAAACAACTAATATCGGTTTTAAGTTATATTTTCAGCAACAATGGAGATAGACTTTTTGTGTTATGGTTTTCATCGCACCTGCTTTCGTTCACAACTCCACGAAAAGCAAATTCATCTACTAATACTAAATAAATAAAAATAAATAATCCCGTAGAGCAGTATAAATGAGCGTAACTTGTAAATATTTTAGTTATTAAACTTGTAAATATTTTAGTTATTATTTTAAACAATGTCACATCATCATAATCATCAGCCGCAAGACGTCAACTGCTGAACATAGGCCTCCCCCTAGATTTCCACAACGAACGGTCCTGCGCAACCTGCAACCATCGGTTTCTAGCGACCTCTATGAGGTCATCTGTCCATCTAGTGGGAGGCCGTCCAACACTGCGTCTTCCGGTTCGTGGTCGCCACTCGAGAATCTTTTTCCCATCGGTTGTCAGTTCTGTGAGCGATGTGGCCTGCCCATTGCCACTTCAGCTTGCTTACTCTTTGAGCTATGTCGGATACTTTCGTTCTTTTGCGATTATCCTCATTACGGATTCTGTCGCGCAAAGAGACTCCGAGCATAGCCCTCTCCATAGCTCGCTGTGTGACTTTGAGCTTTGTTATGAGGCCCACAGTTAAGGACCACGTCTCAGTTCCATAAGCCATCACTGGCAACACGCACTAGTTAAAGACTTTCGCCTTTAGGCATTGGGGTATTCTGGACTCAAAGATGTGCCGAAGTTTCCCGAACGCTGCCCATCCGAATTGGATCCTTCGCTGGACCTCTTTGTCGAAGTTGGATCTACCTAATTGGATCTTTTGACCCAGGTAGACGTATAATTCGTCAACAACTTCGAGTGTGGTATTCCCAACAATAACCGGTACAGGTGAGACATGAACATTTGATATGACTTTCGTCTTGTCCATAGTCATCCTCAAACCTACCTGGTGGGATACTCTACTGAGGTCCCTGAGCATAGCACGGAGGTCCTCCAACGACTCCGCCACAATGACTATGTCGTCGGCAAACCGAAGGTGAGTGATGCATTCGCCGTTGATATTGATGCCATATCCGTTCCAGTCCAGTAGCTTGAAAACATCTTCCAGCGGGGCAGTGAACAGTTTCGGAGATATGACATCTTAAAGTGTCAGGTCAGCTTCTAAGCTAAGAAGGCCTCATAGAGCCCCTTGTGCACATTTGCAATTTAAGTATGACTGCTGGCGTTTTTCCTAGTGCCTGGCGAACAGCTGTGGTCGTACCAGTGTACAAAAAAGGAGAAAAAAAAGACCCGTATAGTTATAGACCTATTTCATTGCTAAGTACTGTTTCTAAAATAATTGAAAAGCTTGTGAACAAGCGCCTAGTAATTTTTTTGGATAAATACAGAATTCTTGATGAGCACCAGTTTGGCTTTAGGACAGGAAAGTCAACAGAGGACGCTGTCCAGCATCTGACGGAAATAGTGGCGTCTCATTTGGACAGGGGACAGAAATGCATTGGTGTATTTCTCGATCTTGCACGGGCTTTTGAAAGCTTATCTCCAAAAATATTGCTTAAAAAGCTCGAATTATCTGGAATCAGAGGCAATGCACTGAGCTGGTTCACCAGCTACCTCACGAACCGGAAGCAGTACCTTAAAATTGGTAATGAAAGAAGTGACGAAGCATGTATAGCCTACGGAATTCCCCAGGGTAGCGTGCTATCACCTACCCTGTTTACTATATACATGAATGACATTCTGGGCCTTAACTTAGCAAATATGGAAATAATTTGTTACGCTGATGATACTGTCGCTGTCTTCCATGGGAAGGACTGGCTCTCCGCATTAAGAATGGCAGAAAAGGGACTGGTGGAGCTGTCCCGGTGGCTTGATTTAAATCTCCTTACTTTAAACCTAAGTAAAACCAATTTCGTGGCTTTCAGTATTACACGAGCTGCCGGCACAGAACTATCACACATAGTGATCCACAGCAGCAGATGTGCGTTAATAAATTGCAATCGCACCGTAATACATGAGCCCAGCTGCTCTTGCAATAGAATTACTCGTGTTGATGGCATTAAATATTTGGGCGTGATGATCGATCAACACTTGTCTTTCAAAAAACCACATTGCATATATAGCTAAAAAAGCTCGAAAATTAATTTATATAATGAAAGTTTTAAGAGCAGCTGCGAAAGACAGCATTAGAATCATGGTGTACAAAACGCTGTGTCAGTCACTCTTGCAATATTGTGTTGCGGTGTGGGGAGGAGCTGCACGGTCGCACATGGATGAGGTGGAACGAGCGCAGCGAGCCGTCCTTAAGGTGCTGCTGGGTAAAAAGCGCCGATATCCAACCGAAAAACTATATCAAGAAGCGGCTGTTCTAACGGTACGGCAACTTTACGTTCTCCGGGCTGTTTCCAAGAGCCATCATCTGTCAGCTGGCCGGGATAAGACGAAGCGAAAACGCCCTCGTGATCATCCACTCCCCAGAATAGGCACCGTATTTGCTTCTCGTTTGCCAAGATATGCGCTCATTTTTACTTACAATGCAGTTTGTAGACATATCGACATAGTCGATAATACCTTCTTGGAATGCAAACCAAAAATACAAAAATGGTTACAGTCTTTGTCCTGTGACCAAACTGAAAAACTGGTTAAATACAGCGAAATAAAGATGAATGTAGTATATCCCGATGTTGATAGCCCGCCGCATACTCAATGACCGTTACCATTAAACACTCTCATACATACACACTAAACATTCACACCAAGCCTTAACTTACAAAACCCTTACCTACTCGTACATCGCCAATCGACATCTCTAAACACACATGTTCATACGTCATCAATTCCCTCTCAAACGTCCACACTCACCCTCCAGCTCTCTCTCACACAACACCCATCTCACTCTCATTCACATTAATGATGCGCAATTAAATAAAAAAAATCTAATTATATTGTACACGTTCTCGTATGTTATTTTACTCCAATTAATTATTGTTAAATACAGAACGAATTAAATTGTATATTAATCAATTACATAGACCGATATATTAATACTGTATCAATTATTCTAATGCATAAATGATGAGTGTAACGAAATTAAACTTAAATAATGTTCATATAATATACCTAATGCATGAACATTTTAGTCATATGTGTCAAGCTATTAATGTTTTAATCAAAATCAATAATTTAAATTGGATAAACTTAAGCTAATAATGTAACTATGTTTAAAGTTAAGGCATGCTGAAAAAGTGTTACTCAAACAGAAATCTGGACCAGAGCGCCCAAGATACAGGCTCAGCCTAGTTTGGGGCTCAACGTTAACTGTCTGAAGTAGTTGAAAAGGATTTTATTATAAACTCTCTTTGTAAAATGTAGGTATAATCTTTAAGGAATAAATGATTGATTGATTGATTGATTGATTGAGCTTGGCTCTGGGGTCTTTTGCCATGCTAACGACAGGTTGTGCTTGCGTAGAGGTGTATAACTGTCCATAGAACCTCTCAATCTCCTCCAAAATCTCGGGTTTCGATAAGACGATGCTACCACTATCGGTCTTCAGTTTGGTCAGCTGAGTTTGCCCAAGAGACTGATTTCTTGCGAACACTTTCGAGCCTTTGTTCTGCTTGATTGCTTCTTCAATACTCGAAGTATTGAAGCAGCATACGTCGCATATCTTGTCTGACCGCCATAAGATCTAGAGTTTGATCGGAGAGCTTTCGGTTCTGTTTTGGCGTCGGCTCTTATAAAATTTTCTGCCAACCGCATGAACAGTTTCCACTAGCCTATCGTTTATTTCGTCCGCCGTTACGCATTCATCTAAGGATTCGAAGTGATCTTCGATCTGAGCATAATTTGGTCGGAGCATGGACTTCATTAGACGTGATCTTTCGACCTTAATGTTTAGATTCAGCGTGCCTCTTACAATACGGTGATCACTGCCGGTCTTAACCTTGCTGATCACAGAGACATCGCTGAATATTTGCCGTTTAGTCGTCATAATGAAGTCGATCTCATTTTTTGTGGAATCGTCTGGGCTAATCCAGGTTCAATTTCTTTGTGGTTGTTTCTTGAAAAGGAGTTCATCATAAAGATGCTCTCCTTTCCAAGAAATCCGCTAGACGTTGCCCTCTTGGGTTCCGCTGCCCATATCCGAAATCCCCACTCTCACTCATCTACGTTTGCTCAGTTTTGCGTTGAAGTCTCCCATCACAACTTTGAAATGTGTTGGCGGAAAGGTCAAAGAGACGTAACACTTGGGCAATACCTAAAACAAGAACCGGTTTTGGCCAGGGTGCATTTTCCTTTACTGGACCATACCTTTACCAACCTATTGACAAAGAGTTGGACATCATAGATACGTCAACATTATGAGTGCAAGAAAAAGGTCTCGGCTTGGCTATCTACTCAGGGCTACTGCTCGCATCTCGAAAAAGCGACATCGTTTCATGGTGGATGTTCCAAAGGCACGAACAAAGAGATTTGACTCTTTTTTTTGTTTTTGTCTACGCTGTGGAATACGTTGCCTGAGTGAGTTTTCCCGATAATTACAATCTTTGTGTCTTCAAATCCAAAGTGAGTCGGTTTTTCTAGGTAAACACGCTCCATATCGTAGGCAAACATATTGCATGCCTCTAGAAGAAGAGGCCAGTTTGTATGGGTCAATTATTAAAATGTTTTGTATCACCTTATCTTACCTGCAAACAGCAATAAAGATTTTTGTATTTGTACCACATTGTTGTTTAACATCAGGCGAGATGGCGGTCAAGTGTAAACCTTTGAAAGTAAAAAAAAATGTCCTGAATTATTTTGGTTATATTTAACACAATGTTGAAATAATCATATACCTAAAATAATCAAGTTGTAGCTAATTAACATACACAGAGAATGATAGAAAACATCAGAAATAGAAAAAATTGTTGAAAAACAAAGATAAAATGATTTTGAGTTGTGGCTTTTAGTTTTAAAGTACCGATTTAGGTAATTTTAATTCATCGCTCAATCGAACAAGAACAAAATTAAAACATTGGTTCGACTACCTCGGATTTGTTTTCTATAAAACATTCTACTGGTCAAGCCCTTTCATTTGAAACCCATATTGAGAGAGTTTCGAAAAAAGAAATGTATTTCGATATTTTGCGGTAGCGGCCATCTTGGATTTCAAATTTGTCATATTGCATAGTATTCCACTAGTCAAGCCCTTTCGTTTGATACACATATTGGGGTAGTAGTGAAAAAAAAAAATTTGATTCGCCATGTTGTGGTGGCGGCCATCTTGGATTTAAAATTTGTTACAACGTATAATAATATTCTACTAGTAAAGCCCTTTCATTTGATACCCATATTGAGGTAGGTTGTGAAGAAATATTTTGTCCACCATTTTGTGGAGGCGGCCATCTTGAGTCGATATTAACCAAACATAGCTAAGATTTTATGCAAGGACTCTTTTGTACACCTACGTCCGAACACCTCGGTGATTCAAAGCTAGTTTGTTTAATTACTGAGCCTTGTAGGTACTAATATTTATTCTGTTACTGAGCATTGTCTTGCAATGTAGGTAGTGTGATGTAGGTAGGCTAGAGATTAATACTATACTTGTGGGTAAACCAATAAATGTCGTTGTGTCACTCGGCTGTTTCAATTACTGCTCCACGTTAAAATATCGTAATATTCAACTATACAATTATTATTTTTAAAATAAAAGTGACGAGACGAACAGGACATGTGCCTGATGGTAAGCAACATGCCTGCCACATAACAGCTCAATGACACACAGCTATTAGAATATTAGAAGTCCAAATCATTACCTAGCACTGCACTGCGCTCGTTACCCAGAGATCTAAGATGTTATATCTCTAAGGGCAGTAATTTATCTGGAAACATTGCCCTTCAAACCGGAACACAATTTCAACTGGTATCTATACTTCAGTCGGTAACTGAAGTTACCGACCATACCGACCGAAGTTACAAATCTATCTGGGAAGTAGATTATTTGATGATAAGCCTCGGGTTCTATAGGAACTATTTTCTAATCTGTGTCTCGAAAACTAAATACAAGCTTGAAAAACAACGGACAAAATATCCAACAACAACGATATCAAAAAAACAATGCAAAAAGATTACACAGTGATGAGATATGAACTCGAGAACTTGAACGCGGTTGTACCACCGAGCCAAACTGACAAGTTACAGTAGGGTCCAAAATTTCACATCATATGAACTTTATTACACTTCTATAAAAAAAACTTCTATAACTTCAATCAGGAACTGGGAAGTAGATTTAATTTTTAAGATTTGATGAAAAGCCTCTGGTTACTTAGGAACTATTTTCTAATCTGTGTCTCAGAACAGACAGAACTAAAGAAATAAAACCTTGAAAAACAACGGAGAAAATATCTAACAAAAACAATATAAAAAAAAAACGCAAAAAGACTTCGTAGTGCTGAGATACGAACTCAGGATCGTAAATCGTAACGACTTCATCTGCCGCTTTAAACATTGCGCCAAATCTACAGATGTCTGTAGTGTCGAATTTTCAAACCACATGAACTTTATAGATGTTGCTGCATGAATTTGTGAGAATTGTTTATTTTTATTTTTTTGAATTGCGAGCGTCGGACGACAAAGCGACACAGGTCCCTTTAGCAAGGCGCATCAGCGCTTTCTGCTGGACTTCATAGTAGTAAGCGAGAAGCAAGACACGGGCCGGCTCGGTCGAGTTAGCTTTTCAAAAGACAATTAATTAATACGAATTAAACTTCATAATCCAAAATACAAAATCTTCCATCCCCCTTAGTAAAAAATGATACGTTTACCTATAAAATTTGAATAATGTATGTTTATTAATGACACAGATATTTACATCTAAAACTTATTTTAGAGGTAAGTTTAGGATTTTTTTCTTATCGAGTTTTTTTTTCCAAATCGTGTTTTGATACAATAGGTTACCTAATAAATATGTTCAAGAATAACATATATTTTACTAAAAGCCTCAAACCATATACATGTTGTTAAATGTGTGTTTAAAAAGTGCTAGTTGGCGATATTCAGCGCCTTAAAAAAAAACTTCGACGGTTTGGAAACTCGGGTGTTCTCAAAATTACACAACCATGACTTTACCAGTAACGAATAAAGTACACACAATAATTTATTTTTCTCAAAAGTAAAAACAAAACCGACTTTAATTCAATTAGACATACCTAAATGAACAAAAACCAGAAATGAGAAGACGATGAGGTGGAAGAAGTTTTTTGACCAGCTAACTTTTTTTTTTTCATTGTTTAAATTACATAAGACTACAACAAATTATTTTGCCAGACATATTGCGTGCATCTTGAAGAGGCCACTTTGTATGGGTCTACTTTTAAAATTCAATTCATTTATTCGTACCATAAATTCATAAGAACACTTGGTAACGTCATTTGTTCCGGTTTGAAGGGCAATGTTTCCAGAGAAATTACAGGGCTTAGAGATATAAGATCTTAGATCTCTGGGTGACGAGCGCAGTGCAGTGCTAGGTAATGATTTGGACTCTTCATGTTCCAATAGCTGCGTGTCACTGTGCTGTTATGTGTCAGGCATGTTGCTTACCATCAGGCACATGTCCTGATTGCCTCGTCACTCTTTATTTAAAAAAAAAAATTACGAAAAGGCAAAGAATCTGTGTACATAATATGATAAAATAACAACGTCAAAAAGAATAAAGCAGCTGTAAAGGGGCCTAGTCAATTACATGCAGCTGTAAAAAGGCTTTGTCGAAGGCAAAATAACAAATAAAAATATAAATATTGGTGGACAATTCACACACAACACTATCTGACCCCAAACTAAGCAAAGCTTGTGTGATGGCAACCAGGTAGCTGATATAATACATATATAGTTTTAAATACATACTTATTATACATAGAAACACCCAGACACAGTGCAAACATTTGAATTCATCACACAAATATTTGCACTGGGTGGGGATCGAACCCACGACCCTCGGCTTCGCAAGAAGAGCTACTACCAACTAAGCCACTGGGGCAGTCAATAATTAATACACACAGTATACAGACACTACATAAGTACAAACAATGTAACATCAAAAGTCTTAAAAATTTATTATTTTGCCTTATTACAAGATTCTGATTTCGCCACATTTCTCTTCCATACGTTACTATCTTTAACAAAGTCGTCTATAATATAATATGCCTTGCTCAATAGGTAGCTTTTTAAATATTTAATCTTACCTGCAAACAGCAATACAGATTTTAATATTTGTATAATTTAAAATAAAATTCAGGCACATGACCAAATTTAATATGAAACCAACAACTACCTACCTTGAAACCGACAACAACAACCTTCGATACGTTTTTTGTTCATATTTAAAAAACCGCCATACCGATTTCGATAAAATTTGTATGGGTCCCATACAAATTCACCCCATAAACCTATAAACTATGATTAGAGGTGATCGAAAAAATCGATATTACTATGAAGATTTTCAATTACAGGTGGAGCCATCGCGTAACATACATAAAAAAAACAACTGAATTGAGAACCTCCTCCTTTTTTTGAACTCGGTTAAAAATGTTTTTTTTTTTGTTGAAAAATAGCAATGTTAGTTTTTATATTTGTTTGTTACATTTTATTACGAATACAAATTGAAGCGACATCGTTTTATTTTACAAAACGCAAAAATAATTTTACAACACGTTAATGTCCCTAAAGGAAATAACAGATGAGAAATCGACACAGCTAAGTCGAAGCGGTTGAAAATTTGGAGCAAATCTATTTTTCCCCGAGAAAGATTACGTCCATTTATTTAGGCAACCGATAATTTATTTTCGAGCCTATTTTCATGCGAGAAAAACTCTCGAAGAATGAGGGAACTTCGAGAAATTTATTCGGGACCTTCCAATCCTCCCCTTGCCCTGTTTAGATCTGCCACCGCTCAATTACAGGGAATTACGCGACAAAGTTTATTTTGTTGAGGTCCTTTAAATGTATTGGAAGGGATCGAAATTTGTCAAGTTCAATTAATTATGAAAATACTATTTGAAAACTTCGATAAATAATGAATTTACGGTCTGTTGCACTTGTTTTACTGAAAAATCGTGTATTTTTAACCAACTTCAAAAAAAGGAGGTTTCTCAATTCGTTATATCGAGGGGTGAAAGGCTATTTGACTCAAGCGACATTTTATGAGATATTGACTTATATACATATTCGGAATCAGCGATTTTTTCTGCGTCATTTGAGCCCAGTTTCGTTTTAATATAAGCACTTTTTTGGCGTTTCAAACAATGTAATTTTAGGGCTCGTTCGCGATTGCCTGTGTGTGATACGACCTTAGTTTCCAATTTTTTTTCTAAGCCCTGTCTTTGAACCATACTTTTATATAAATAACATGGACATAAAGCTATTTGCCTTTTTTGGATAAATAGGTTAATGAGAGTTACATCTTTTTTCCTGTGCCTATTTTTCATGGGATGTAACATAAGTCATTTTGCTTTGCAACTATACATGGAGTGATGTCGCTTAAAACATTTGTCCCTCCACGAAATACGACATGGCGTGCCGGTTAAGTTCTTTTGCCTCTAGCTTTTTTTACTCAGTATGTTACTACAACCAAATAGATTTACCTTTAAAACATTTTGCATAGTCGTTTAAACACTTTTGTCTAAACATTTTTTTTAAACGGATGGCTTTTAAAACCTAAGTTATAACAAAACCACGAATTTGAATCAATTCTCCTGTATTTAAAAAAATAAGGATCCATCTTTAAAGCATACGATTTTTATATAACCGAATTAATGCACGTCACTTAATACAGTATTTATTTTGAATACTGGGATTTAAAAAATTGTGATCGACAAGGCGAACCGTCGCGCGGTGGTGCTTCAGTCGAACTTCAAACCGCACGGAAGAGTGACGTGCGCGCAGTCGTCGCAAATTTATAGTTACCTAGAATCTATTTGAAATCTAATCAGGTGAAATAAATAAAAGGTAAGTTATTTATTAATGTCAATAAGTCAATGTTTGCAAATAATGAAATATTAATGTTTGTTACAATTAATTGTTTCGAATATGTCATGTTTGTCTTAAGACTAAGTCATAATTTATTAATAAAATTAGCGAATAAGTGCCCTATGACTAACCTCTATTGCTAAATTATCATGATTTTTATTGACATACGCAAATTTTATTAATTATTACCTTTTTAATAATATACTTATCTAGGTATCGTAAATTAAATATGATTTTAGTAACAACAACAAGTAGCATATTTATCCAACTAATATTTTTATGAATACGGAAGTTTGTATACATGTATGGACGTTCATGAAACCGCGTGAAACTTAGAATTAAATCTGTAGGTATAGAGTTCTCAGAACATATTGATTGATTGTACCTACCATGAATATCACACCTTATATTTCTATTGCAGTAAAGTTAAAGAACATGGAGTCAGAAAGGAAGAAATTCTACAAACATAAAATTAAACGCTTCAGTATGTCGAACAAGAGCCTAGATACATCTTCGGGATTGAGGGAAACGACAAGACTAACTCATCAGTAACAATACTAGGAAGCTCTTTCTATCATAAACAAGTTGACGATTTAAGTATTATTAGTTCAAATGGCATAGATGTTGTACCGAATACTTCGTTTGAATACCAGACTGATTTAAATAATGAACCAACTTTTGACATGAATACCGTAAATACAGAGACAAAAAAATCTGGTTGCCTGTAAAGTCGGTTTTACGGGCGAAGATTTTACGTGACAACGTCTTTTTCTCGGTAGAATATTTATTGATATGAATATAATTAAATTGCACAATAGGAACAAGGAATTGAATGAAAATAAGAATTGCACAAATTTTAACTATAGAAATATATTTTGTTTACTAAAACATTGTACATGTAAACTTAAACTTAACTAATTCCTATTTGAGTGATTTTGTTGAGGATAGGACGATGATAGGAGAAATATGAAATGAAAGGAAGTGTTTCTGCTGTAATGTGTCTTGCGAAAGTCAAGTCGATAGTTGTTCCTTTTAACGTAGTTGACTTAGAAACGTTTGATACGCAATCAAGATTATACGTATTTTTCATGAAATTAAGAAATTAATCAATCAATCATAGTTTACGATAATGAAATATCAGTGTACAATTATTTACCTTTATTGTTGTAGTTGTTGTAAATGACGAATCTAAGCACTCCACATTTTCACTACAGACACAGCTGACGATACTTTAACCACACGTGTGAACTTGTATTATGACGCTTTCTTGTTTTTCCAACGCCAAGAACGTTCGAGAAAGACAAAGACAGAGACACAAGCATGCGCCGATTCAATGCGCCTAATTCTCTAGTGCTGCGCGCGCGGCAGACCGATCATAGTTGAGTGGGAGAGAGACGCAAGGCATTCGGCGGGCCTCTCTCTCGTTCGGTGACTCATCGTAACGTTACCGAGCGTTACACTTTTTCATAAGTGACTCCCAGCCGCAACCTAATTTAAGACGTTGTCACGTCAAAAATAATACATGAAAATTTAGCTGAAGTAAACATTTTGCACAGAACTTTTAGCAACGATAGCCTTCAACCAACTATTACTGATATTATACCTGAAAAAGATATGGAAATTTTAAGGAAATCTCTAGAAGATGACAATGTTGAAGTAATAAACCAAACAGAGGATAATTATAAAAAACAGAACAAAAGAAAACGTACGGAGTTCAAAAAAAGCTATGTCGATTTTTTAAGCGACGATGAAGATTTCGCCTGGGATTCCAGCTCGTGGAAGGAAACGGATGAATCTTCAAGTGATGGTGATGTACAAAACAAAAAGAAAAAAACAAACTTAAAAGAAGGCATAGTAGGAGAAACAGGTTTAAGAAAGAAAAAAATAAACAAGAAAAAGTTAAGAAAAGATGCTCGATCAAAGGGCGATCGATATACGAAGAAAGATGGTACGGTAGTGAAGGAAAAAATAATGAAACCCAATCCTTGCTTAGAAAAAAAATTGCCCATACAAATGCGGAGAAATAGATACAGAAAAAAGAAACGCCATATTTAAATACTTTTGGGAACTATCTCCAGAAAGAAAAAAGCAGTGGATAATATCTATGTCGTCTAGACAACCTATAAAAAGGAAGAGATCTAAGGAGTCTTCCTACAGAAATAACACATTCTGTTATTTCACAAATGACGGAGAAGGTCGCCGACAGGTTTGTTTGAAGTTCTTTTTAAACACTCTTGATGTCACTCAAAGGTACATTCATTATACTTTAGCTACGCAGTCGTTTGGCATGGCGAAAGAAGATGAAAGAGGAAAGTGCGTTCCAGCCAATAAAACTTCAAACGCAGTCAAAGAATCGGTAAAATCCTTTATTAAACGGTTACCTGCCCTACCGTCGCACTATTGTCGAAAAGATAGCACTAAATTATATCTACCTATTGAATTTAAAAACATTAAAAACTTGTATCGCATTTATAAAGAAGAGCTAACTAATAAAGGGGTCGATGTTCTAAGTGAAAAACTATTCCGTCAAATTTTTAACACAGATTTTAACATAGGGTTCCACATCCCAAAAAAAGATAAATGTCTAAAATGCTTGAAATTCGAAGGCCAGAGGCCAGAAGATTGTGCCGAGCTTCTACTTCACTTAGAAGAAAAAGTGGCATCGAAAAAACGTTTAGAATTTCATAGAAATATCCACAAAGAAAATAATTCAATACTGTGCACATCGTTCGACTTACAAAAAGTCTTGAATACACCTCATGGAAATAACATGCTACTATTTTATTCCAGAAAATATGCTGTTTATAACTTATGCTTTTACGAAAGTATTACCAGGAACGGTTTTTGTTATGTTTGGGGAGAGACTGAAGCCAAAAGAGGTGCTAATGAAGTTGCCACCATCCTTGAAAAATACATTGAAAACGTTGATTCTCGTGGTACAGTTAAATGTTTAATATTATATTCGGATTCCTGTCCTGGACAGAACAAAAATAAAATTGTTCTGTCAACTATACATAATTCTCTTCTGAAATCTACAAATTTAGAGACTATTCAAATGAATTACCTGCTCCCAGGTCACACAGAAATGTCTGTAGATAGCATGCATTCTACGATTGAGCAATCTGTTAGAAATATAACCGTTTGGGCACCTTCGCAGTGGGCAACTCTATGCCAGGTAGCAAGAAAAGAGCCGGCACCTTATTATGTTGAAAATCTAACCCATGAAGATTTCCTAAATTTTGAAGAATTAGCGGAAAAATATTTTTAAGGAAATCTTGTTGGCAAAAAAGTAAAGTACGTACAGCGACTTTTAAGAAATCTCACCGACATCAAATGAAAATTAAATTGTCAATGAAAGACGACGCGCAAGAAGAGGTTATTCTAGTCAATGCAAAACCTAAAGCCATCAATCCTAAATACAGCGCAAGCTTGCCAATCACCAAAGCAAAATACTCAGACCTTAAAAAATTATGCGAAGCTGGTATCATTCCAAAAATATTTCACAAAGAGTACCTAACACTTCAAACTTGTAATAGTAAAAATGTATTACTTGACACAGATATTGAGGATGTAGATGAAAATGATGAATGAATGACGAAAATACCTGCTGTTTGTTACCTATGTGATTATTTTAATTGTGATTTTATTTTTAATTCATATTTTTGTAAAATGTTAAGAATGCTATGAATTTTTTTGTTTGTTGATTTTATATTTGTTTTGGATATAATAATTACTAGATTCAAATTTAGACATGCTCCTAAATTATTTTTTTAATTCCTTTAAGACTGATTTAATTGATTACTAATAAATGCCTAACTAATATTTTGTAATTCATTATTTATACAAGCCCAGCTATTTCCTGTAGATTTTATCCATATTTACATAATATAAATTTATTCAATGTATTTTTAAAACTAATGTTCATCAAATTGGTTCAGTCGTTTTGTTATATATATTCCTAATTCCTGCAAACCCTCTTTGGAAATTTTAAATAATTATTGTTGAGGATTAATACTTCACTTTTAATGACAACGATTAATTAATTTTATATCAACAACCAACGATCAGTTTAAGCGTTGCACAAATTGGAACATCAAACACTACATCTTCAATATAATTTGTCGTATAAATGGTTTAGCCTGCAAGTCATTATATTTCAAACGGCGATTAAGATAAATAGTTCGCTACTATTCATTTAGAGCTATGTCTCATCACACTTTCTGGCTTACTATAAATTGAATTAAATTGTCGTTTAAAGTTTTTTTCCGGACGCTAACAGTAGTTATAAAGACACTTAAATCCTTTTTCCATATTCTAAAAATAAATACTTAATGGCGATTTGCATTAAACGATAACTATTTTCATAAATATAAGTCCGATTTATTTGTTTTTAGCATCAAAAAATCGAAACTTTTAATTAAAGTTAAATAAATTTTAATTTATCCAAATAGCTTAAGTAGATTTTATGTTATGATTTTTTTTCGTGTTTTTTTTTACTTTATATGACTCTCCTGTAAAGTTGTTAAAATGTCGCTTAAATCAAATAGCCTTTCACCCCTCGATATGTTTTTTTTTCAAAGGTAATTTCTCTTAGAATCTTGAAAATGTAAAAATAACGAAGAAAAATATTAAAGAAACAATGAAATTATTTACTGAAGGAAATTCAAACCAGTTGTTAATTAATGAAAATCAAAGAGTTTACAAACATATACTACGTATAGAGTTAAATTTTCCACACGGTTCCTTTGTGTTAATCGTAAGCAGATGACGAGCGTACTTTATAAGGTAACAGAGTGGTTTGCGCGACAAAGGTATGACACTTCCACAAGAGCAACAATGCAAGAAAGATGCTACCCGTGCTTTCGGTGTAAAGCGTTTGTGCCAACTCTATACGTAGTAAATGTAAACTATTTGATTAAACCATCTGTATGTCCTTTAGAGTCATAAACTATGCATTTGATTATGTGATGATAGTTAGCAAAGTTGTTGGAAATGAGTCAAAGAAGGCTAGTGCCCAATTTTCGAGGTGGGGTAGCAACGCGCGCAGGGACCTACCCGTAGTTAAACAATATTATAGAATATATTCTAAGAGTCCTTGTCAAAACGAACCTTTTTTGAAGACTATAGAGGATAGTATAGAGGACACAGCTCCTTAAAAACACTACGCTATAGCTATAGCTCACGTAAACAAAGCACTTGGTTGTTCTCTATTGATATAAATACATTTCTCAGTAATTATTACCAAATTTTCGATATCCTGACACGGCTAAAACATAAAATAATTTTCGAATACTTTTCATACATAACCTATACAAATATTTCAATGTTTGTTTTTACAATATAACTATAATTTCGTCTGTAAAAAAGTTCTAATGCTTCATATTTTTACCTCAAAATTATCTTCACACAAACACACTTCTCTTTTTGATAATTTGAACCACAAACATCTCTTGTTATACCAGTTGGCGCTTGAATCAATAATGTTCCCGGAGTGTTAATACTTGTATTCTTCCATTCAATCAAAAAGCACCAATGATACGAATTCCAGCTCTTTATTTATTTCCATAAATAAATTAATCCCTTAAAGAACTGCGTTGTTTACACCGCTAGTGACATCATACATATAAATACGGCGGTGCATACAGCAGTGGTTTCGTACGAAAATTTTAAATTTTAAAATTAAATCATGATACTACGTATTATTTGTTTAACAATATATGCCGTACTTTACCGTACTTTATGCCGTTTTGTCAAATGAAGATTAAATTAAAATACTTTTAGAAAGATGACGTATTATTACCTTATTGTGATTACAACAAATTGCATTGGCAAACATATTGCGTGCCTCTTGCAGAGCCCAGTTTGTATTAGTTAACTTTAAAAATAAAGCAATAAAGATTGTTGTATTTAATTGGATAACGGGACACTCACATATATACGCTCGGTCAGTCTGACTCGAGTTTCGGCCGGCGGCCTTTTTCAAGGAGAGTGCACGCGCGCGACGGCTGCCCTTTTGGCACTGCGGGTTGCTGCATGGCGCTACTATGGTAACGTCACATTTGTTTATTTAACTCTAAAGAAAATACTCAGACGTGAATTCTACGATTAGATCTCGATACAACCTTTGACAGATTCCCTAAAAAATATGTTGAAGTTAGTTTGCTCGTTACAACACAACAGAAGTTTTAAAAGAAAATACGAATTTGATCTAAAGTTATTCATAAAACTGTACAATTCAGGCGATACAGTTACATCTGGTATTCTACATCAGTGTGACACAAGGTATCTCTGAAGAAGCGCCGCTGAAGGCAATACGTGACTGAAATAATAGCTTCGTATCTGTATTATATTCTTTGATGAAAATAACAATGCACGAGTTGGTTTGAAAACTGTCGTGTACAACAGTTTTTTGAGCGGAATTTTACGGTACAGTGGCTGTATTACTTCGGCTGTATTACGTCAGAAAGGGGCCCCTAAAACCTACTTAAACTGAAGTGGCAATGGGCAGGCCACATCGCTCGCAGAACTGACAACCGATGGGGAAGAAAGGTTCTCGAGTGGCGACCACGAACCGGGAGACGCAGTGTTGGACGGCCTCCCATTATATGGATAGATGACCTCACAAAGGTCGCTGGAAACCGCTGGTAGCAGGTTGCGCAGGACCGTTCGTTGTGGAAATCTAGGGGGAAGGCCTATGTTCAGCAGTGGACGTCTTGCGGCTGATGATGATGATGATGATGAAACCTACTCCCGTGTCACAAGTCTCGGGATCTACTATGGATTTCTCTCTCTACCACACGATAGACCCGGCACCCGCACGGTGAATCCATGGAATGCTAAGAAGATCATCTTTCTCTAGAGTTGTTGGATCATGAATCATCATCATAGACATTTTCATCTTTGTATTACAATGGGAGTTATGTCTCTGTTTACGTTTCTGTGCCAGTGGTTCTTGCGTCTACTTGCTTCTCTGCATAAACAGCCGACTAATGTTTCCCCTGCTGGGACCAGTGGTGGGTGGGACCGTTGGTCCAGTGCGGGTTGGTGGATGACACATGACTTCGAAAGATTCTAGGTACATGTTGGTTTTCTCATGATTCTAGGTACATGATGTTTTCTTTCACAGTTTTTAAGTTAACGGTATTACGTACATGACTTCAAAAAGACAGCGGTGCGCGTTATTTGAACCCGGGGTCTCCGGATCGGCAGTCGCAGCTCTCCCAGCCGTGTCTTACTCCTCTGGATTTCAATTAATTATTATTTTAACTCTTGTATCCATCAGCGAGTTAGTCCACGTAAAATTCAGAAAACAAATGATTTTCCAAAAATCTCAATTTTTCGGATAAAAATTAGCTTACGTGTTATTTATATTTAATCCAAACTAATGTCTAAATTATTTTCGCTTGATACCAGCAGGTCTACTACGAAGTCCGATAAACGATATATCGGCCGAAGTTATGCGCGTTTTATACCACGAAACATAATCGGTCGGTTGATGACACAAAAACTGTCAACTCAGCGTCGGTCGGGATGTACGAAACACCCGATTAGATCACCGACCGATTGTGTTTCGTGGCATGAAACGTCCATAATCGTTCGATATATCGGCCGATGTATCGTTCATCGGACTTCGTAGTAGACCTGAAGACCTTCAATTCTTACGACGTGATCGAACAACAAACGTTCACTTTTACAATATTGTCTACATTATACAAGGATAAAAAAAGCTATTTTAGCTTGTTTTTTACTAGTTCACCTGGGACACAAGTTGAAGTCGGATCACGGACTCAGTCCTTGCTGAAGACGGTCTCTTTTACTCGACTTCAAGAAAAAGATTCTCAATTGAATCTTTTTTTATGTAAATTAACCAATTTTTCGTTTTAAAAATTTGAAGATAATTTTTCCTAGGTGGTTCAATTTCAGTTTTATCCACGAAGTCAGTTTCCTATATTTTCGAAATTGTATGATATACATCAGACAGGATGTAATCACGGCCATTATATGAGTTCAAATCGCGAAAGATTTACAAAAAATAAATCTAAATTGTATACATTGATGATATTTTACTTTACTCCGAAAACTCGTAAGCAGCCTGCTAAACACTTAAGGACCAAGTCTTTCTCCTTGGACTTGGATCCTTCAATTCGCAAGGAGAGAGTCAAGTCCATAATCCACCATGCTCGCGCGCCAGCATGTGCGTGCAGTGCGGGTTGGTGGATATGACATCGAAAAGACAGCGGTGCGCGTGGGAGTGCCATTCTTCCGACTAAACCAGTCGTATCATATGCAGTCATATGCTGCCGAAACCTCACTAAGTCATATTTGAGCAATAAGTTTAGTTGACCAAACGATATTTGGTTCAAAATGCTATCTAGTTGAGTGCATATACAATTTTAAAATTTAAAGCGATAGTTTAGTTTTCCGCGAAATAACAGAAAAAATCATACTCGTACTAACTCTTAACCAGCTCACAGTTCTCACAACCGACATTCAAAGTCAACTCTCACAAAGACAAAATCAAAAACTGAATCCACCATGCCGGCCAAAATTGGATTGGCGGATGACCGAATAAAACGACTTTTTCTTGGAACATGTTGGCTTCTCCTTCACTTATAACGCCAGTGGTAATAAAATACGTGGAAAAATACTTGGGAGAGGCAGATCAGACAAAAATCCACGATCCTTTAATAAAAAAAAATATATACTTAATAGGTTCGCACTTGACCACCATCTCCCCTGATGTTAAGCGACGATGCAATCTACGATGGAGCGTGCTTACCTAGAAGAAATCGATTCACTCCGATTAGAAGACACCAAGTGATTTATTTTTTAATTTATTCCTGGCCATGGATACTAGTCCTTCAGCCGAACACCAAGTGAAGTCGGGCAATGTTGCCACTACACCATCATTATACTACTTAATTATACCAACTCAGTTGGAACAAGAAGGCGGAAAACAAATTCGATCCTCGTTACAGGCGGAGTCTTTTTCCCAGTGCAGATGACATGCCATTAGCATTTGTTTTATGGACGAAATTGTGAGGATACCCTTAGAAAAGATTCCTCGACCCTTTATGCAAGTGAGGTTGGGGCCGTGAGACGAGGGCAACTTAACTGAAGGAGTTGACCACGCGACCCAAAAAGTACTATCCCAATAGGCCCAATTTGTAGGTACCAGCCCGCAAATTTGCCCTCGTAAAGTTTGGAAATTATTGTGCATTTCGTTGGAATGGAAATTCCAAGTGTAAGTATTAAAACTAACATAGTTATTACACAGTTTAAATCAAAACACGGTACCAAATGACCGGCGATCATACGTGTGCACTTTCCTTGAAAAAAGCTGCCAGATGCGGCTGAAACTCAAGTAGAACTAACCTGACTATCATAGTGCCTGTGTGTTATTATCCTCTGTTATATTTCAGACTTTAATTAATTTGTATTTAAATGTTTATTATGTCCGCCAAGCAGTAATGTGCAAACATTACTTTGTTGCGGTTTGAAGCGCAATGTTTCCAGAGACAGGCAGGACATGTGCCTGATGGTAAGCAACATGCCTGCTACATAGCAGAACAGTGACACGCAGCTATTGGAACATGTAGAGTCCAAATCAGTATTTAGCACTGCACTGCGCTCGTCTCCCAGATATCGAAGATGTTCTATCTCTAAGACCTGTAATTTGGCGGTAGATAAACTTGTAAATGTGTGGTACTTCCCCAGGTGCATTTTACCAAGAGTTCTAATACTACAAAACATTACCTATCACAGCGCTGCGCTGGTTACCCAGAGATATAAGATGAATTATCTGTTTTGTCGTCGCAAGGATAAGGGTAATTCGTAATTAATGGGTAATTACCCTAGTGAGTCAACGTGGGATTCAGATACCCTCCTTTCTACTTTCTAAACCCTGGGTTAAAAATACTTTCTTGGAAATTGCTTTGCTTAATTAAGGCTAGGATTACACTAGGCCAGTATTAATGCTAAGTACTTGTCACCCACTCTAATACGTCGCGTGCGGACACGTAAAATTAATGTTTAGTTGGCATTAACTGGGATCTGTGAATCCCAATTACTTACCGAGGTACGCCGGACATATGCAATTAAAATAACAACATGTATTAAACATTTGCGAAACACGAATGGTCAATTACAAGCTTTACTTGAACAGAATGGACAAGATGTATCTACCTATTATAGGTTTACAATTGACCGTCACCTCGGCTGATGTTAAGCAACGATGCGGTCTACGATTTAGATAGATAAACTCTTTATCGCACTAAATTAAACTTCAAATGAAAAAGAAAACATTACCTAAACATTTAGAAACAATTGACGGCCTTATCGCTAAAAGCGATTTCTTCCAGGCAACTGTGGTATGGAAAAGGATTAAAAATAATAAAGGAAGACGGGAGTTCACAAGCAAAGAGTACATATTATATACCTAGATATTAAAACAAGCATTTAATAATATTCGTTGACTAGCGCGTTGATTTTGCGCGCTTACCTAGAAGAAACCGATTCACTTTCGATTTAAAGACACCAAGATTGTAACTATCAGGAAAACTCACTCAAGATTGTAACTATCAGGAAAATTCACTCAAGCTTGTAACTATCAGGAAAACTCACTCAAGATTGTAACTATCAGGAAAACTCACTCAAGATTATAACCATCAGGAAAACTCACTCAATATTGTAACTATCAGGAAAACTCACTCAAGATTGTAACTATCAGGAAAACTCACTCAAGATTGTAACTATCAGGAAAACTCACTCAAGAAAATACATTTGTATCACAAAAGTAGAGTCGACCTTAAACGTAAACTATGAAACAACGTCGCTCTTTCAAGCTACAAGCAGTCCGATAAAAAAGTAGTATTAGATCATACAGATCAGTTGCTCACTCAAAATTTCGCTATCTACAAGCAATTTTGATGTCTTCATCTCGAAATTGATTTGTTTTAGACAAGCACGCTCTAACGTAAGCGGTTTCGTCGCGTAACATTAGACGATATTACGGTCAAGGTATATATGTGTTTGGTAGTCACTACTTTTGTTAATAAACTATTTTCGTACAAAAAATTAAACCGACTTCAAAACCACAAATAAGCACTCAAAAGCAAAAAATAAACTAAAATCATTATTATAAGCGCTACTCACTCATCTATTTGAAGTCGGTGCCAGCAAAATCTAACAGGTATAGGGTAGATACTACTTACCTGTGCCTACATAGCATCAATCTACTAACTTTTTGACCTGACTGGCACCGACTTCAAATAGATGAGTGAGTAGCGCTTATAATAATGATTTTAGTAAATTTTTTGCTTTTGAGTGCTTACTTGTGGTTTTGAAGTCGGTTTAATTTTTTGTACGAAAATAGTTTATTTTACTCTTTTTAGTGTACAAGAACAAAATTAAAAATTTTGATTAACCCCCGACTACCTTGGATTTGTTATCTGTACATCATTCTACTAGTCAAGCCCTTTCATTTGATACCCATATAAGGGAGTTGTGAAAAAAGAAATGTATTTCGGCATTTTGTGGAAGCGGCCATCTTGGATTTGAATTTTCAGTGCAAAGTATTCTACTAGCTACAAGCTCTTTCGTTTGATACCCAAATTGAGGTAGTAATGAAAAATATAATATAATTCACCATTTTGGATTTGAAATTTGTTACTTATAGTACATAGTACTCTAATAGTCAAGCCCTTTCATTTGATACCCAAATTGAGGTAGGTTGTGAAGAAATATTTTGTCCGCCATTTTGTGGAGGCAGCCATCTTGAATCGACATTAACCAGACATAGCTAAGAACATTTGCTATGGTATTAACCTTAAAATAAAAGAAACCGCATCGAAATCGGCCCATCTGTTTGAGTTCTACTACGGTGCCACAGCAGACAGACAGACACACAGACAGACATCGACGTCACTTATAACACCCTTTTTTTTGGTCGGGGGGTGAAAAACAAGTTTTTATTAAAGCATTTACACAATTTTGTATTGACAGAGTCGAGATTCATAACTTTTGTGAAATCTACAACTACGTCATCCAGATATTTGTACGCAAATTTTCAGTTTTTGGTTCATATTTCAAAAACCACTTGACCGATTTCGAAGAGATTTATATGGGACCATTCGGGAAGCATACCCATCCGAACACAAAAAGAAATTTTAAAATCGGTTCAGAGGTTCTCGAGAAATCAGGTAACATACATAAAAAAAACATAGGGGTCGAATTGATAACCTCCTCCTTTTTTTTGAAGTCGGTTAAAAAACGCGATCCATCGCAGACCACATAACCCACAGATTTCGATTTTTTTCGATGTCTTTTGCATGGGCTCTCAACTTCTGCCGAGATGCCGGTCAAGTCCATCGAAACGTAAGGTACTCGCTACGCTATTTCATAATCATCATCATCAGCCGCAAGACGTCCACTGCTGAACATAGGCCTCCCCCCCCTAGATTTCCAGAACGACCGGTCCTGCGCAACCTGCAACCAGCGGTTTTCAGCGACCTTTATGAGGTCATCTGTCCATCTAGTGAGAGGCCGTCCAACATTGCGTTTTCCGGTTCGTGGTCGCCACTCGAGAACCTTTCTTCGTACCATCAAGTACGACGTAGTCGAACAACTTCTGGAGGGCTATGATAAACTCTGGACGCTATTTAATCATGGTAAAATGTATCGTAACTAATAATATTAGTGAATTGAACAACTTTTTAATTTAAAAAACAATGTTTATTTATTCATCCGTTTGTAAAACTAATCGGATTTTATGCCGATGGTGACCTTGGTCAAATGTCTAGAATTGTTGAGCATGCCTATGAGATAATAAAAAAAATGTTTAGTGCGTTCAGAAATTCAGATAAAGCTTCAAAAGCTTTCATAAAATTCTTCAACAATATCATTTTTTTATGGAACTTAATTTAAAAAAAAAAAAAATATGCACAAAAGACCCAAACTTTTAAAACATTAGTAGTTTTATAATTACTAAAGGAAGGCATACAACATCAACTACGCATTGTTCCTAAAAAACTGTTATTAATTTCACTATTACGAGTATTTCACACCTACCTAATTTATTTTAATTTCTAAGAAAATCTCGAATATAAAATGTGTGTATGTGTTGGCTCGAAATCTAAAGGGCATAGAGTTGTTCTTATCATGTTTATCTTTTCTTAATGGTCATATAATAAATGTTTCCACAATAAACTAATATAGCTAAAATTCATTTTCAAGTTAGAAATCTACAAACAATTTGTTCTATACATTGAAGTTAATTTCTTTTCTCAAAATCTAAAAATCAAAGACCGCGATCAAAACAAAAGTTATCATTGGTCAGTAATACGACCTTTGTGAAGGTGCAATTTATGCCGAGGGGAGATCAAACGCGTTTTTCCTGGTTATTATCATATGCCAATAGGATTTCCGTGGAGGCCCGTGTGATGGTGCCGGTTGCTGTTGATTGCTTCGTTTGCTTTGAGCTGGGTTATATGTACGAGATATCCGGAAGCCCAGATATACGAACACAAACTTACACAAAAAATAATAAATAGGTGTAAAACCCTCTACACACGAGCCCTAAAATCAGATGAAATTACGTAAAACTAGTGGGGAAGACCCTACATCGCATCATAAATCACCAATCATATGGTGCGATCTAGGCTCCTTCCCACTACTTTTACGTCATTACCTCTGATTTTTGGACTCGTGTGTGGAGTGTTTTAAACCCGCTACTCACGAGCCCTAAAATCAGATGAAATTAGGAAGACCCTACATCACATCATAAATCACCAATCTTATGGTGCGATCTAGGCTCCTCCCCACTACTTCTACGTCATTTCCTCTGATTTTAGGACTCGTGTGTGGAGCGTTTTACTGTCATCATTGACATGGTCGTTTGTTAGTTTTTTCGATTGTTATACATAGGTTTACATTACCGCCATGTTGCCTGATGATAAACTACGATCGATAGAGCCGATTGATGAAGCGATGAAGCGTGCTTAGTAGAAAGAACCGATTCACTCTCGATTTGAAGACACCAAGAATGTAACCAACGGGAATATGTGTACGCATTCCACAGCCTTGCCGTTGTTACACAAAAGTGGAGTCAAACCTCTTTGTTCGAGTCTTTGGGACGTTAACCATGAAAGGTATCACTTTTCAAGATAGAAAAAAGGGCATAGAGGTATATTATACGTGAATACATACACTAACTGTTTAATAGTATTCGGCCTCTCGCAAAAAGAGACTGTATAAAAGACGTTGTTTAAACGTTTTTAGCATTAGCAGCCCACTAATTGTTCCCAGACCTGGAACTCGGAGCATTCTCTCGCAAGGCGGTAGTCAAGCCCATAATCCTTCACGCTAGATCGTTATCCACATTAACTTGGAATGGGTTAAATTGTCTGATGAATTAACCTTTTTTATTTTTGTTTGAAATGCACTTTTATACCTGAGCGACAGGAGGCTAGTTTTCAAGCTAGGATATCAAGCCAGTCTTAGTAAAGTAGCAAACTAGTACCTACTTCTAGCTTCGTGTAGACAACTCTACGCAACGTTAGTTTTGTCTACACGAAGCTATAAATACTAGCTAGCTTACTAACGCTACCTTGCTATCCTAGCTTTAAAAACTAGGCTCGTCACTCAGGTCTATGTCCAAGCAAATGAAAGGTTTTGGAAACTTCAAGTCAATTAACCACTTATGATATCTTTGATTAAACCAAGAGCCAAAAGTCATGACGATTATTAAATTGGCTTTAAAAGCGAATTATGCTACAAGATTGAATATTGGAACGTATCTAGAGATCAAATAACTAAGCACGTGTTAGGTACTAGGTTTACGAAATGTTCCACAAAGGTCAAGGTCACTTTACTTTAAATATGGTTATTAAGTTTTTTAAGCCTAATTATTTCTAGTGCGTAGGGTTTTATATCTTTAAAATAGTGTTTTGGAAGTGGTTTTATGACACCATTAATTAAAACTATTACGTGCATGTAACTCAGTTTAAGTTATTTTTAATTATTAGTTTAATAACAAATTTAAATACCATTTATATTTACGAGTATAATTTCATTACTAATAGCATTTTCTCATTACTTTTGTGCTAATATAATTCCCAAATTTCTTTCCTCATTAGTAGTCCTCAGTTTTTTGTATTTTCTTCTTGTAAGAAACGTATGCCATATATTGTGTTTTTGTTTATGTGTCTCGTTATTGCCACAATAAACATTTTTTTCATTTTCATTACCATACTTACAAAAAATTACAAGGCCCATATTTTCAAACTTTAGCTATAAATTAATGATATTCGTATAGCTAGTTTATTTTTCATCTACGTAGATGTGCATTGACACTGAAAAAAAATCTCGCATATTTGCACGATTTGCCCATTTTGCACGAAATTATAAAATTACCCAAAAAAGGTTCATAATATTATTTATAACCTCAGCTTTAACTCTGATTTTGTGACAACGTCTACGTTGTGGAATACGTTGCCTAAGCGGGCTTCTCCCGACAGTTAATAGTAAAAAAAATGTTTACATTCATAGGAACTGCCGATAGAAGTGAAAACTTATAACTCAGAATTTGATAGCTTACTTTGGACACTACGCGGGTGAAACCGGAGGGCGTGGCTATGACTATAACCATCTAAAAAAGCTGACGCAATTCTAAATGGCCAATGGGAAATGCTCACGCCTTTCTAGATAGCGAATAGCCATGGTTCCGAGTTTACCCGAAGATTTCTTATCATTCCCGATCGTAAAGCTAGAATTAAATTCACAGCCCACGAAAAATCTGCCTGTGGCGCGCCAAAAGAAGTTTTCACTTCACTATCAGGATTTTGATAGTAGATAGCTACGCGGTATATAGTATGTAAAGCCCTCCTTATCGATTTCGATGACGGTAACCTACTTGCTATTTCTTCTAGCATGAGCTGTAATGTAGTTCGCAAAGCCAAACTTGGTTTACAATCAGCTAATTGAACATGAAGAGTAACGATCTTGCACTATACATCACTCGTCACCCGGAGGCTTAAGATGTTTATTCAAATTAAAATAGTAATATCTTCAACGCAAGAATTATTAACCTAAAGTTACTTACAATGTTTACTAAAACACAGACTAGCTTCAGGGGGTTTTTCGTGACGCTGTGCGCGAGTATCATAAAAAAACACTGGGGTTGTTTATCCTTAACGTACCAAAAGAATAAAAAAGAATAATAATAAAAGAATTCAATTTCAGAAATTAACGCAATTCAGAAATTAATCTAAGATGAAAAATCAGATGACATAAATAAAACCAGAAATTAATAGAAGACGAAGAAGAAGAAGACTTTAATCAGCTAACTATTTTTTTTATTTATAAATTAAGACTAACAAATTGTCTTGCCAGACATATTGCATGCCTCTCGCAGAGGCCAGTTTGTATGGGGCAACTTTTAAAATGTTTTGTATCATCTTATCTTACCTACAAACAGCAATAAAGATTTTTGTATTTGTGTTTGTATTTGTATTTGCAATTTTATTCAATTTTAATTCGAAAACGTTGAAATTCTCAAGTGTGAATCGTTCCATTATCGGCGTCTTGATTCGGCGCGAAGATTTGAATCCACCTGTATGGTGTCGGGCCCGGAAGTACATCTTGCGCTATCCGAAGCGACCGGAAACCTCATTCCGAGGCAATAAACTCGCGTCACTTGTCTCATTGTCGCATTTATATATAACGATGAGGATTGATACAAATAAGTTGGATACTACAATCGAGTGTATTTATGTAAAAATTATGTAGAAGCTTCTATTTAATAAATATAATCCTATAAACATAACAAATGTGAATGTTTAGATGTTTGATAGTTGGTGTATTTCGCCGAAACGTCAGAAAGATCGGGCTGAAATTTAAAATCCAGTGTAGATTATAGTCTGGAAGAACCCAAAGCCTACTTTGTATCCCGGGAAAATACCTGGAACGGCGGATAAGTAACAGGAACGGGATCTAGATGGGTAAAACCGCGGAGAACTTTACTGCTACTCGTAGTTTTATCTCTCTACTTATAAGTATAGCTACGTCTAGACTGTGGAATGAGTTGCCTGAGTGGGTTTTTCCCAATAGTTATAATCTTGGTGTCTTCAAATCGAGAGTAAATCGGTTTCTTCTAGGTAAGCACGCTCCATCATAGATCGCATCGTCGCTTAACATCAGGCGAGATGGCGGTCAAGTGTAAACCTATAAAAGTTAAAAAAATAATTATACAGGTTGTTGCATGTACTAATAGCTGTGTCTCTTTTTTAAGCTTTTTTAGCTTTCATAACAGTTCTTAGTGTTTATTTTTGTGTGTTGTTGTGCAGTGTTTAATTTTTTTGCTACGCGAAAGCTCTGCTAGCGTGAATTTATTCTCGTACATCTGAAGTCTACAAAAAAAAACCATTAAAGTCGATTCAGCATTGTAGAGCTATCACGAGACATGACAAAGAAAATCATAGAAACCTTTGATAGAGAATAAGTAAATTGATCAGGTTTTTTGCACGGTTCTTGTGTACAAATCGTAAACAGATGAGAGTGATGTGCCGCGACAAAAGTATGAGACTTCAATTGAGAAGGCAAGAGCGATCAGACTCGTGCTTTCTTCGGTGTAAAGCGGTTGTTCCAACTCTATATGTACAAAGTATTTGTAAACTATTTGATAAACAAATTAACAACCTCCTTTTTCGAAGTCGGCTAAAAGTAGAACAGACTTGTAAATTTGGTTGAGTCGTGTCGCCATCTGTAACTAAATTCCCTAAATCCGGCTCCTAACTCCAATGGCGCCTACATTGCTTTATGAGGCTGTAAATCACCATATCGTTGTTTGTCGCACTAGCTGTCGCACGCGACGTCGCGCGGCTGCCCTAAGCGGCTTATTTACTTGAGTAGTTTCCTATTTGGGATTGTACATTATTTCGTGTTGGAGAAACCGTCTAGTATTTGGAGCGTTTGAATATAGATGGTTTTGAACTCAACCTAAGACGTATTTTTCCGAGTATATAATATATCTATATTGCTATTTTTAGGGTTCCGTAGCCAAATGGCAAAATACGGGACCCTTATCGATTCGTCATGTCTTTTTTTCTTCTCCGAAACTATAAAAGCTATACATACTATTAAATCTTGGTAAGTAGATGTAATCTGTGAACCGCATTAAGATTTTGATACAAAAAATAGAAAAAAAACAAAAGTTTTTAGGGGTGTCCCATACATAGAACTGAAACTCAATTTTTTATCAAGATCATACGTATGGGATCTATGGAAAGGCCATCAAAAATTATATTGAAGTTTCTAAGATTATTTATTTCTAAACTGAATAGTTTACGCTGACTCTTCCAAAGTGGTAAAAAGTGTGCCCCCCCCCCCTGTAACTTCTAAAATAAGAGATCGACAAAAATAAAAAAAGTATGTGATGTACGTTACCATGTAAACTATCAACGAAAATTGGTTTAAGGCCAGGTAATTCTGTCAAAGTAGGCATTTAACGCTGTCTTGTTCTCGCGACCGTCACCGACAGCCGAATCGATGCCACAGTGCAGAAATAACATTAAAATATTGGACTATGTAATTTAAACTCATTTTTTGTTCAAGATTTGTTTGTGTTTGTTTGTTTATGATAAGAGTTTTGTTGCTATATAAACGAAGAAATATTAAATTTATCTATACTCGTAGGTATACAAAACTCAACCTTTTCTGTTTTGGTCACACTATAAGTTGAGAACGGCTTTTAAAATTTCATGCATCTTTTTTAAAACGTTTCCTAATAATTCACAAGTTCGCCAAAAAATTTTAAAAATGTGCTGAAACGTAATGAAAGGCCAGTAAAAATAGACGGTTTTTTGGTCATCTTTGCACAAAATTTCTAATCCAATTTTTTTCTGAGGTAAAGATCACTTACTGAGCATAAAATTACAAAATGCTCACAGATCCAGGTAGAGCTTCAAACGCCAATTGAAAAAAACTGTTTTAGCCGATAGTTTGGAATATATATATTTTGACAACAATTGTAAAAAATAAAATTTTGCATCTTTTGTTGCTTGTAAACTTTTTTTATAAAACTTACCGTTTACGATTTATAGGCCATTTAATGAAACGGTTGTGATGATGCCGATAATGGTGGATGAAAATGATGTGGTCTACGATGGAACTTGCTTCTCTAATAGAAACAAACACAGTGTATCTGTTAACCCCAAGGTTCGAACCATCGATAAAAACCCACTCTGACAATGCGTTTCACAGCTTAGTTGTTCTTATTACAAAAGTGGAGACCAAACTCTTCGTTCAACTTTTCAATCATGATGACGAACGGTGCTGCTTATTCGAGCAACGAGCAATATGATAGAATAACTTTAATTTAAAAATCCCGACTACAAAAAATCTACACGTAAAAAAAATATTAACTACTTACTATCTAAGGACACTTTGGCGAATGAGACTAGTCTTAGAATATCTTAGTTACCAAAATCCATCCAGCCGTTTGGAAGATACGTGGAAATAAAAGTTTTACAAACATAAAAGATACGCGCAAAAAACAAAACCCTTCTTCCATTCCGGTAAAAAGGGACAGAATTCGCATTATATTTTACATTATTATTATTAAATTGGACATAATAAATCGTAATCGGTAAGATCGACAAAAAAGTTTACTGGCAACAAAAGACGGAAATTTTATTTTCTAAAATAATAATAGGCTTTATAACTTTTCGGAATATCGGCCAAAAACGTTTTTTCGAGCTGGCGCTTGAAGCTCCACCTGGATTTGTTATTATTTTGTGATTTTATGCTCAGGACATGATTCTAAACCTTATGTAAAAAATAGGAATCGGAAATTTAGTGCAGAGTTAAATTTTACGAGTAATTTTACTGCCTATCAAATTTGGTCGAGTGTCTAAATTTCATTTTAAATAAGTTTTTATGACCGAAGTTGGGTTTTAGGGCTTCGTAGCCAAATTTCAAAATATGGCACCCTATATACGTTATGTCTGTCCATCCGTATGTCACAGCCACTTTTCTGCGAAACTACCTATAAGAATTATACTATTAAAACTTGGTAAGTACATGTTTGCATTCTATGAACCATACAAAACATTTCCATACAAAAAAAGGAAAAAACAATAAATTTTGGTGGTGTCACAAACTTGGAACTGCAACTCAAAAAAAATCTATCATAACCATACGTGTATCTATAGGTGTGTATAGGGTATATAGGTACCATACGTGTATCTATAGGTGTATATAGAGTATATAGGTGTTCAAAAATTGTATTGAAGTATCTAACAAATTTTTTTCTAAACTGAATAGTTTGCGCGAGAGTCTCTTCCAAAGTGGTAAAATGTGTATGTGAGAACTTTTCTTCCAAGTACTAAGTACCTTACTACCAAAGAATTTACCTAACTGGCATATAAATGCAAGTTAGGTCTCATTTATATTAGAAGATTTACGCAGGGGATTTCTCCCCTCTCATTATTTCCTTATCTCGATCTCTGATTTGACGGACGAATATTTTACCGATACTTATCTATTTTTAAATTTTTAAACCAGGCTTTCTTCCAAAACCCTTGTAGTACGCAGCTCTATAACTGATCATTACACATTGCTCTTTTCATTGGTCGTGAAGAATACTACTACCAAATTAAAAAGTAATAATTTCAAAAAAATTAACCATTCTGAGCTTAATGCCCAATTGCTGAAAATAGATTTCAATCCTATACTAGACTCTAACGATTGCGATACTGCGACAAACACTTTCATAAAAATAGTCTCAGATGCAATCGTGTCAAACACCTCAATTGTAAAAAAACCTAAGCGTAAAATTCCAATTAAACCCTGGATTACACCTGGTTTAATACGTTGCATGAGGAATAGAGACAGGTTGCACTCAAAAGTTAGAAATAACCCGGATGATTTGATAGCAAAAGTTATCTACACCAGGTATCGAAACTTCCTCACACAACTCTTACGAAGGTTAAAAATACAGTTTCAACGTTATGAAATAGAATCAGCAAAGAAGGGTAAAGAGATATGGGATGCAATAAACAAGATAGGAAATCGTAAACCTGCTAAAAGTCACTCAAACGAACTCGGTTCCATCTCATCGAATACCCTAGATGCTGCAAACAAGATCAATCATTATTTCGTTAACGTGGGCAAAAAACTAGCTCTTAAGTTACAGGACAAACATAACTTATTTGACACAGAATTTGTCAGTGTGTCTTGTAATTCTGCATCAATTCCACCTTTACATTCTTTTTCCTTGATGGACACAGATATTTCCGAGGTTGTAGCTATAATAAATTCGCTAAAATCCACAAACACAGCAGGCTTAGACCACATTTCTTCAAAAATAATAAAAGAAAACAAAACTATTTTTGCTGGATTACTAACTCATATTTGCAACCTGTCTCTGAACTCGGGTCGATTTCCGGAAGCTTTCAAAACTGCGCTCATTATACCAATACATAAAACTGGTGCTAAAGACGTCATTAGCAACTACCGGCCAATTTCAATACTGCCAGTATTTTCTAAAATACTCGAGCGTATAATGAATACCAGATTATCAAAATATTTAGAAGAGTGTAAACTATTATCAGATCGGCAGTTTGGGTTTCGCAAAATAGGTCGACCTGTGATGCAGTTTTGAGCTGACTAGCCATGTGTCGGAAGTGTTGGACTCTGGGGATAAGTGCCTTGCCATATACTTAGATATAGCAAAGCATTTGACACGATACCGTCGGATATTCTTATCAAAAGTTAGAATCCTCGGCATTCGCGGTATGCAGCTACAGCTATTTAGTGACTATCTTCCAACCGAACTCAGTGTGTCAAAATTGGGGATACTCTTAGTACCCCAGAAACCATAAGCTATGGTGTGCCACAAGGCAGCATCGTTGGACCTACTCTGTTTCTAGGATACATAAATGAACTCTGCAATCTGTCACTTATCAATGGAAAAATATTTACGTTCGCTGACGACACGGCTGTCATATTTCATGGAAAAACATGGGATGAGGTTTTTTACCTTGCACAAATAGGGTTCAATAAGATAAACCTACTGTTACATAAACACATATTAAGTCTCAACGCAGAAAAAACTAACATAATGACTTTTTCCATGAGAAATCACACTCAACCTCCTGCACATTTAAGTTTGATCGCCCACTCTTTTGAATCATATCTGTGTTTAGAAAACAATTGTAGGTGTAATAAATTAGAACGAGTGAGTAGGATTCGGTATTTAGGTGTCATTGTCGATAATAATCTTAGTTTCCAAGCGCACATAAGTGCACTGTCTGGTAGAATTCGTAAGCTAATCGCAGTTTTTAAGAACATAAGGCACGTAGCAGATAAAAAACTTTTAAAAACTGTTTACCTAACTCTCTGTCAGTCTCTTCTGATTTATTGTATCGAAGCTTGGGAGGTGCCGCAAAAACTCATTTAGCTACTTTAGAGAAAGCTCAACGAGCAATTTTGAAGGTCAGCCACTTTTACCTTTCAGATATCCAACCACAGAGCTCTACAGGGTTACGGGTGTACTTACAGTGAGACAGCTATTCATACTCCGTATTATTTTAAGACAACACAAGCACTCTCATCCTATTAATGAGCAGAACCTCGACAATAACCTTACAAAACGGCGTAGAGACATAGTATTTGTAGTACCCCGATGCAAAACTTACTTCAGGCAAAGATTTTCCCCTTTGTCAGTCACTATTTGTACAACAAACTATCAGAAATCAAGGAACTGCACACACTTAATCTACACGAACTTAAAAAACTGTAACTAATGTACTACTAAAATTAACATACTGCGAAACTGAGAATCTATTCTCAGTCATAAAACTAAGTTAGAGTAAATGTCACACAAACGCATACTGCGCACATACAAACACACCCTCACTTACAACACCCACTCTCACTCACACACACACACAACACACACACACACACACACACCCTCACACACACACACACACACACACACTCTCGTCTATCTTATTATTTTAATTATTTTTTTCTCTATTTGATTGTTATGCTTAAAAGTAACTACAAAACGTAAATTAATGTAAATAGTCTAATTAGATTCAGCACATTGTTTAGGAATTAAACCGTTATCAGAGCTTATTTAGAGAGAGCGCAGACCTTTGAAGTACAAGCTACAAGCTTAGTTCGGAGATCTGAAGCTCGTCAACTTAATGTTCAATGTTTATAAGTTGTTATTTTGTATTTACCAATGTACTTGTATAAGCTATTTAACGTTAAGTGCGATTGTATTCATTAATTTGTTGACAATAAAGACTGCCCTAGTGGCTTAGTTGGTAGTAGCTCTGCCTGCGAAGCCGAGGGTCGTGGGTTCGATCCCCACCCAGTGCAAATATTTGTGTGATGAATTCAAATGTTTGCACTGTGTCTGGGTGTTTCTATGTATAATAAGTATGTATTTAAAACTATATAAGTATTATATCAGCTATCTGGCTGCCATCACACAAGCTTTGCTTAGTTTGGGGTCAGATGGTGTTGTGTGTGAATTGTCCACCAATATTTATTATTTATTTATTTATTCTTATATTCTTATTTTCCATTGCATCCGCATTGAATTTTTTACTGATGTGTTATCGACGTCAGTTTTTTGAGACTCCTCTATTGGTCTACAACATAAAGTAAACAGCGTACTAATCAGTATCAGCGTCTATTTGCAATTCCAATGAAAACGGTATCAAAAATCAAGATCATAGCGTGCTTCACTAGTAATACCTACTGATATTGTTATACTGTGGCACTATGATCGTAATATTTAAAACTTATTGGTTGTCAAAATTGCAAAATCAAGCACAGGCCCGTCGTCCGTGAGCGCCGAAACGCGACTGATCAAGCCTGCCGAACGGCGCGCTATATATATGGTAGATATTAAAACATAGTGAATAACTGATACTTTTTATCAAGTCAAACTCTGCAAATGCATCTATAACTTTTTTAGTGGCTTTCGTTGAGTACAAAAATTTAGTAAAAAAGTTCATTAGTTTAGTCATAAACTTGAAAAAACTTTTTGAAAAGGGGTAACTTTGGGATTTTTTTTTATCAAATAAAATTCATTAAATCGTGTTATTGACTGCGAATTGCACTAGATTAGATCCTTAACTAATACATATATTTTTTTCAGAGTTTAATACACTATTTTAAAGGTCTTAAAGTTGTTTTAAAAATTCAAAATTACGGCCCACACGCCCTTAAATGATATCTAGTACGTAGTTTTATTTTAATACGTCATAACTGATTAAAGTAACAACGAAGTACAAGAACTTTTGTATTATGTTACTTGCTGCTACGGAAGTCGTCATGGGCGAACCCGACTCGCACTTGACCACTTTTTTTTTTGGTTTAAGCTCCATTGACTCCGAGATCCTTTTTTTCACGTTATTCTTTCTCATAATACTCAGTGTTTGGTATTCAGGGCTTATGTTATTGTTGAAATAGGAAAGTTTGAGCATTGGGGGGTGATTTAATTACCATAAAAACATATACCTAAGTATAATATCAGCTATCTGGCTTCCATAGTAGTAGCGTTGTTTAGTTTGGGGTCAGATGGTGTTGTTTGTGAAACGCCCACCAATGTTTATTTATCGCCAAGTTGTTCTACCGATCTGGCTTCCACTTTTATTCTTACTAAGCTAAAATTTGTATGTTCTGCAATAGGAAAAATTCTAAAGACAAAACTTTGAAATTGGACGTTCTAGCTTTCAAATTCGACGGACAATGTCATATTATTTCAAGATTCGTATTCCATTTATATCAAAGAATTCTTTGATAAGCAAACATGAAGATAGTCTTAAGTGGCTTAAAAATATCTCTTGATCGCGAGCTTGGCATGAGCTAAGCTGTGGCTACAGCTTTATTACGGGATTAGCCGTTATCCGGGCGACACAGGCTACAGTTTGGTTTGCTAGGCCTGACAATGAAACTGAATCTCTATAGCAAGACGAAGCGATACCTATAGTCTCCGGTAACCCAGCGCCCGAAATTCCTATTTTTAACCCCCGACCAAAAAAAGGGGTGTTATAAGTTTGACGTTGATGTTTGTCTGTCTGTCCATCTGTCTGTCTGTCTGTCTGTGTGTGTGTGTCTGTCTGTGGCACCGTAGAGCTCAAACGGATGGACCGATTTCAATGCAATTTTTTTTATTTGAAAGTTAATATCCGTGCGGATGTTCTTAGCTATGTTTGGTTAATATCGATTCAAGATCCCTCCACAAAATGGCGGACAAAATATTTATTAGGTATGAAATGAAAGGGCTTGACTAGTAGAATGCTTTACACTATAACAAATTTCAAATCCAAGATGGCCGCCACCACAAAATGGCGAATTATATTTTTTTTTCACTACTACCTTAATATGGGTATGAAACGAAAGCGCCTGACTAGTAGAATACTTTACACTATGATAAATTTCAAATCCAAGATGGCCGCTACCACAAAATGGTGATATACATGTCTTTTTTCACAACTCCCTTAAGAGCCGGCTCACGTCGTCGCACGAAATTCAAAAAGTTTGTGTTCCGATATTTCCATCTTTAGTATTATCTAGAAAAGATAATTACGTTCAAAAATAGGCCGATCTTTCTTGTTGACGTTTCCTTGTTTCAATTTTACTAATAATAAAGCCTTTAGTCGTAGGGAACGATCTCCCATGACCATTTCGCCGAAAAGTCGCCGCCGTGTCAGTTTCAGACTTCTAAATCTACAAGTGATACTCAAAATTTATACTTAAAAAAATATGGGGAACATCATACACATATTTTATTAATTCATTCAAGTCACATATATCTGAATTTTGGTCCCATTTATTAGTAAAAAAAACAAAATCATAAGCCAATTTTAAGTTTTATATTGCAGTTTTAGCGTTGTCTCTGTGTAAAATACACAATAACTCCAAAATAAAAATTAGACACGGTAATACTTTGTTCTTTGTAGAATCTAATTCTATAGTTACTTTTCAAATCATAGTTGTCAATTTTTCAAAAAATATAAATTACCAGCAGTCGAAATTACAATAAATTACGCTGCGCAATTTAGTATGCCGCGAGCGGCCGTCGGGGGAGGACCTGCGTCAGTTAGCGTGGGAGTCGGTTACGTAATATTTCGCGCGTTTATGACATAAACTAGAATAATTATAGTGCGACCACAAAATTTTAATTCGTTTGGCGTTTTATAACGTTTCATTCTGATTTTTCGGATCGGACCATCACATTTGATCTTGTTTACTTCATGAAGAAGCAGAATCTGTCAATTTTTTTTGACGTGACAACGTCTAATAAGTCGATGAACGCGATGGCCGCCACCACAAAATGCCGAATGTCATTATTTTTACTACTACCTCAATACCATGACCATGACCATGCACATGACCATGACCATGACCATGCCCAATGATCATGAGGAACGGCCATGACCAATGACCACGACCAATGACCATGAGCAATGACCATGACCAATGACCGTTCCGACGTGTTTGAGCAACGAACTTCCAATATTAATTAAGTATGTACAGTATGGGTAACAAATGAAAGGACTTGACTAGTAGAATACTATGCACTGTCACAAATTTCAAATCCAAGATGGCCGCCACCACAAAAATTGAATGAATGTCATTTTTTCACTACTACCTCAATACCATGACCATGACCATGACCATGCACATGACCATGACCATGACCATGACCATGACCATGACCATGACCATGCACATGACCATGACCATGACCATGCACATGACCATGACCATGCCCAATGACCATGAGGAACGGCCATGACCAATGACCACGACCAATGACCATGAGCAATGGCCATGACCAATGACCGTTCCGACGTGTTTGAGCAACGAACTTCCAATATTAATTAATCATCATTAATTTTACTACTACCCCAATATAGGTATCAATTTAAAGGGCTTGACTAGTAGAATACTACGCACTATGATAAATTTGAAATCCAAGATGGCCGTCATCACAAAAAAGCGAATGTCATTGATTTTCACTACTTCTCAACATAGGTATCAAATGCAAGGGCTTGACTAGTAGAATACTATGCACTATGACAAATTTCAAATCCAAGATGGCCGCCACTACAAAATGGCGAATGTCATTATTTTTTACTACTACCACTATATGGGTAACAAATGAAAGGGCTTGACTAGTAGAATACTATGCACTATGACAAATTTCAAATCCAAGATGGCCGCCACCACAAAATGGCGAATGTCATTATTTTTTACTACTACCTCAATACCATGACCATGACCATGCACATGACCATGACCATGACTATGCCCAATGACCATGAGGAACGGCCATGACCAATGACCACGACCAATGACCATGAGCAATGGCCATGACCAATGATCGTTCCGACGTGTTTGAGCAACGAACTTCCAATATTAATTAATCATCATTAATTTTTACTACTACCCCAATATAGGTATCAATTTAAAGGGCTTGACTAGTAGAATACTACGCACTATGATAAATTTGAAATCCAAGATGGCCGTCATCACAAAAAAGCGAATGTCATTGATTTTCACTACTTCTCAACATAGGTATCAAATGCAAGGGCTTGACTAGTAGAATACTATGCACTATGACAAATTTCAAATCCAAGATGGCCGCCACCACAAAATGGCGAATGTCATTATTTTTTACTACTACCTCAATATGGGTAACAAATGAAAGGGCTTGACTAGTAGAATACTATGCACTATGACAAATTTCAAATCCAAGATGGCCGCCACCACAAAAAGCGAATGTCATTATTTTCACTACTACCTCTATACCATGACCAATGACCATGACCATGACCAATTACAATGACCATGAGGAACGGATATGACCAATGAGTACGACCAATGACCATGAGCAATGGCCATGACAAATGACTGTTCCGACGTGTTTGAGCAACGAACTTTCAATATTAATTAATCATCATTAATGTTTACTACTACCTAAATGAAGGTATAAATTTAAAGGGCTTGACTATGCACTATGATAAATTTCAAATCCAAGATGGCCGCCACCACAAAATTGCGAATGTCATTATTTTTCACTACTACCTCTATACCATGACCAATTACCATGACCATGACCAATTACAATGACCATGAGGAACGGATATAACCAATGACTACGACCAATGACCATGAGCAATGGCCATGACCAATGACCGTTCCGACGTGTTTGAGCAACGAACTTCCAATATTAATTAATCATCATTCATTTTTACTACTACCTCAATATAGGTATCAATTTAAAGGGCTTGACTATGCACTATGACAAATTTCAAATCCAAGATGGCCGCCACCACAAAATCGCGAATGTCATTATTTTTTACTACCACCTCAATATGGGTAACAAATGAAAGGGCTTGACTAGTAGAATACTACGCACTATGATAAATTTGAAATCCAAGATGGCCGCCACCACAAAATAGCGAATGTCATTATTTTTCACTACTTCACAATATAGGTATCAAATGCAAAGGCTTGACTAGTAAAATACTACGCACTATGACAAATTTCAAATCCAAAATGGCCGCTACCACAAAATGGCTACTGACATTATTTTTTACCACCAACTCAATATGGGTAACAAATGAAAGGGCTTGACTAGTAAAATACTATGAACTGCCACAAATTTCGAATCCAAGATGGCCGCCACCACAAAATTGCGAATGTCATTATTTTTCACTACTACCTCTATACCATGACCAATTACCATGACCATGACGAATTACAATGACCATGAGGAACGGATATAACCAATGACTACGACCAATGACCATGAGCAATGGCCATGACCAATGACCGTTCCGACGTGTTTGAGCAACGAACTTCCAATATTAATTAATCATCATTCATTTTTACTACTACCTCAATATAGGTATCAATTTAAAGGGCTTGACTATGCACTATGCACTATGACAAATTTCAAATCCAAGATGGCCGCCACCACAAAATCGCGAATGTCATTATTTTTTACTACCACCTCAATATGGGTAACAAATGAAAGGGCTTGACTAGTAGAATACTACGCACTATGATAAATTTGAAATCCAAGATGGCCGCCACCACAAAATAGCGAATGTCATTATTTTCACTACTTCACAATATAGGTATCAAATGCAAAGGCTTGACTAGTAAAATACTACGCACTATGACAAATTTCAAATCCAAGATGGCCGCTACCACAAAATGGCTACTGACATTATTTTTTACCACCAACTCAATATGGGTAACAAATGAAAGGGCTTGACTAGTAAAATACTATGAACTGCCACAAATTTCGAATCCAAGATGGCCGCCACCACAAAATTGCGAATGTCATTATTTTTTACTACTTACTACCTCAGTATGGGTAACAAATGAAAGGGCTTGACTAGTAGAATAATATGCACTATGACAAATTTCATATCCAACTGGAAGGGTTTGACTCATCGAGTAACGCGATCTTCCGCGCAAGCACGGAAGGGAGCTGTCTTAGCTAAAAATCATAGATGACAAATAACTAAAGTATAGAGTGCTAACACCACACTAGACGCCTAGTGCGCGTCGTAGGCAGATGATGTATAGCTACATATATGTAGTAATCCCCAACGTACAGATATGTACGTTGGGGATTACTAGGGATGGGCACGCGTGAAACGCAAAATCATTTTGTTTGCGATTGATGCAGGTTCAGCGCGGTACAAACATCTGTAAATATAATTATTTCGTGCGATAACATCTAAAATATAAGTACCTAGGTATTTTAGTTTTATAGAGTTAGTGCCCGTGCAGGTTTAAGTTTTTTTTTTGTGGTGGCGGCCATCTTGGATTTGAAATTTGTCATTGTGCATAGTATTTTACTAGTCAAGCCCGTTCATTTGATATCCATATTAAAAAGTAGTAAAAAATAATGTCAGTCGCCATTTTGTGGTGGCGACTATCTTGGATTTAAAATTTGTCATAGTGCATAGTATGCTACTAGTCAAGTCCTTTCATTTGTTACCCATATTGAGGCAGTAGTAAAAAATAATGACATTCGCAATTTTGTGGTGGCGGCCATCTTGGATTTGAAATTTGTCATAGTGCATAGTATTTTATTAGTCAAGCTCTTTCATTTGTTACCCATATTGAGGTAGTAGTAAAAATAATGACAATCGCCATTTTGTGGTGGCGGCCATCTTGGATTTGACATTTGTCATAGTGCGTAGTGTTCTACTAGTCAAGCCCTTTATTTGATACCCGTATTGAGGAGGTAGTGAAAAAGAAATGTATCTCACCATTTTGTGGTGGCGGCCATGTTGATTTGAAATTTGTTATTGTGCATAGTATTTTACTCGTCAAGTCTTTTTATTTGATACCCATATTGAGGAAGTAGGAAAAAGAAATGTATTTCGCCATTTTGTGGTGGCGGCCATCTTGGATTTGAAATTTGTCATTGTGCATAGTATTTTACTCGTCAAGTCCTTTCATTTGATACCCATATTGAGGGAGTAGTGAAAATTAAATGTATTTCGCCATTTTGTGGTGGCGGCCATCTTGGATTTGAAATTTGTCATAGTGCATAGTATTCTACTGGTCAAGATTTTCATTAAATTTGATACCCATATTGAGGTAGATTATGAAGAAATATTTAGTCCACCATTTTGTGGCCATCTTGAATCGATATTAACCAAACATAGCTAAGAACCAATGCACAAATATTACCCTTAAAATAAAAAAAGAAATTTTACTAGTTATCAGATTTTTGAAATGCAAGAATAATTTATCGTAACGTAACGGGACAACGAACGTAACGGGACAATAAGTCATCAAGTTTCGTGCACGCAGCCAACGTTCATCGATTTAGTAGACGTTGTCACGTCAGAAAATCTCATTAAAATTTTTAGTACACTGCCGTTACGGCTCAAGATCGTTCTGTCCGCCTAAACGCTCGAGCTGAATCGAACGGACGCACGCTGACAATGTTGCAGGATTTTACCTAAAGTTGAGTTCTGTCGTTTTGTGAGAGGGCTCTTAATGTGGGTTTCAAATGAAAGGGTTTGACTAGTAGAATGTAGTACAGATAACAAATCCAAGGTAGTCGGGGGGTTAATCAAAAATTTTAATTTTGTTCTTGTAAAGTATCAAACTAGTATTGTAAAGGCGAACTTTGTTATTATATTTGTTGTGAAGAAGTGTCAATCAATATTTATTTATCTAATACTAGTAGTATCCTGTGATTTGTCCCGCTCAGTTCTTATTCCCGTGATAAAAAGTCTACGTGTGACTCAAGATTTTAATCTAACTGTGTTTGTATTCAGACGTTCTAACGTTATTGAGTAACAAACATCCAAACTTTGACATTTATAATATTAATAAGATGTTAACAGAAAATGAGTAAAGAAACATTTTCGACGAGAGCCGCACAACTAGTGGCTAACTCAAAAATAATACATAGATAGATAGATAGAAACACTTTATTGTTCACAACACAAAAACAAAAAAATTAATAAACAAAAAGATAAATTCTTAAATCTAGTGAAACAAATGGCGGCCTTATCGCTAAGAGCGATCTCTTCCAGGCAACCGGAGGATGGAGAGAAAAATTTTATAAAGCAAAAGACGGGGTAAGGGTCAATGTGCCGTAAGGTATAAAGTACACATACATATTAAGGAATATGTATCCTAATACTTAAAATACTTATATTACAATTTGTAGGCAAGTATAATATACTAATAAACTAATACATAACATATACATACATTAAAGATTTTAGCAAGACAATATGAAAAGAAGACAATATGAAAAAGACTCAATATAGAACTCAAGAAGAAATATGTCAATGACTCATTCAAAATTCTACGATATTAAAGACGGATAAAAATAAGAAGTAAAAAAGTAAAATAACAAAAATGAAGAACTAATCTCCGAATAAACCATCCCTAAAGGCTTGTTCGCATTAGGCTAGTAATTTAGCCTAGCAACTAAACGTGTATGAACAGTGAAAATTTAGTCGAGTAGTTTAGGAAGTGATTTAGTCGAGTCAATGCATTTTTTTCTATTTTCAACGGGCGAGTAGCACCCCCCACCACGCGTTCGTTGCGAGCGGTGCGCTCATTGGCTCGCCGATTAAACAGGTTCGAACTTATCGAATTAGTCTGGAGAGAAAAATAACTGCAAACAATTTTCCAAATACGAAATTGTCTGCGGAATGAATTATTTTATTGATCACACAAATTTCCTCATTCACCTCTTCTAAAATAGCCATTGCGATTCGATAAGATTAGCTTATTCATTCAATTATTTTATTGCGTTGTAGGATCTTCATGTTGCGAAACGCTACTCACTTGTGAACTGTACGAGGGTCAAACTGAAAGTTCTTAGAACTGGCCAATTATAAACAATATAATAAAAAAATAATTCTATAATTTGAAAATAGAACTCTTTGCCAATATTACTGAGTATATACTTCATTCATTTGTCATTTGTTTTACGATTTGGCGGCAAATTGAAAATTGTCTGCAATGATTTTTTATGACTTTCGATGTCATTTAAGTCAACAAGAAAGTTATGATAGACTACGATTGGCCTTTCACGATGAAGCCCCATCTCGTGCGACTGTTTACAACTAGTTTAATGAGTTTAAACGTGGTCGCACTAATCTCACTGATGATTTACGTGAGGTACGGCCTTCTAGGGCGACGACTGAAGATAACATCTGTGTTGTGCGGCGTATGATAGAGACTGACAAAAGAGTGACCTATCAGCAGATTCGGACAAGCTTAGGCATCGGTATGAGTCAAGTGCACAAAATCCTACACGAACATTTAGCGGTCAGGAAGCTTTGCGCCCGGTGGATACCTCATAATTTGACTGAGGCTCAAAAACTACATCGTGTGGATTGGTGCCGTAAAATGATTGAAAGATTTAACGGAGGTGACTCAAATGCTGTGTTCGACATACTAACAGGTGACGAAAGCTGGATTTACTGTTATGATCCTGAAACCAAAAGACAATCTGCTCAGTGGGTGTTTCCTTTCGAGGAGTTGCCAACTAAAGTGAAGAGAGATCGAAGTGCGGGGAAAAAATGGTGGCCTCGTTCTTTGGAAGGATAGGTCATTTCGCAACAATTGTGTTAGAGGATCAAAAACAGTTTCTGCAGAATGGTACACTACCAATTGTTTGCCACTTGTCTTGGAAAAGTTCGAGAGAAACGACCTCGCAGTAGGATCCTCCTTCACCACGACAACGCCTCATCGCACACCGCCACGCGAACGATCGACTATTTGGCGACATCAAACGTTGAATTACTGGGTCACCCGCCGTATAGCCCCGACCTCGCGCCTTGTGATTTTTATTTATTTTCAAAAATTAAAGAAAAACTTAAAGGAAAGCGGTTTATGAATGCTGAAGAAGCGGTGGCTGCGTATCGCGATGCCATTGAAGAGACCCCTAAGGACGAGTGGCCAAAGTGCTTTTCCCAGTGGTTCCATCGCATGCAGCGGTGTATTGACGTGAATGGACAATATTTTGAAAAGATATAATAAAACTAATAACTGGCTAATGTAATCAGTTTTTGATTTTCTAAGAACTTTCAGTTTGACCCTCGTACTAAAGCACGGTGCGAACGATTTTTGAATAGTAGCGAGCTACTAAATTACTCTCTACTAGACTAATTTGCTAGCCTAATGCCAATGAACGCACCGCTCGCAACGAACGCGTGGTGGAGGGTGCTACTCGCCCGTTGAAAATAGAACAAAATGGATTGACTCGACTAAATCACTTCCTAAACTACTCGACTAAATTTTCACTGTTCATACACGTTTAGTTGCTAAATTACTCGCCACTAGGCTAAATTACTAGCCTAATGCGAACAAGCCTTAACTGGTCGCTGCGCAAAAGTGCTCCTGATACTTGCCGCGTTCCCACACTGAATGGCAACTCAAAAAATTACTCAATTATAACATTTGATTATTTTTTGTTTGAAAAGGATTGCAAAGAAAATTCAGAGGAAATAAAACGAAACTACGATAACAGCGGTGTGTGGAAACAGCGGCGGCGAGCCAAAATATTATTTTGACGGTGAAAATTCAATCTCGATTCAATTTGCTTCGCAACCATAGACTTATACAACTTCGGTGGCTTGCGTTACTTTTACATTTTTTTTACATTTGTAGTTAGAATAAATATATGACTGAATTAGATCGATTGAAAACTAACAGCTTTTCTATACAGCCTGTGTGTATAAATTGGCTGAATCTATGGAATATATTTCCAGGCAATTCAGAACTTCCTAATTGAATTTGGATATTATAATGTTTTAGTACGAGTATGTCACCGTAAATTTGTGAATACTGTCAATAACATGACAACACTGCCCCTGACACCAGAATAGAACATAGCTATGTGAGATTTTGATGATTTAAAATGTAAGAGCCTAAATTACTACTTAGTACGGTACTGGCCTAGTTACTCAGAGTCCTACAATGATTGACTCTTCAAGCCAGAACACAGTTATTACTGCTTGGTGATAGAACAACTGGCAAAATTCCCCCAGGCGGAGTTTGCACAGTCATAAAAATCCATAAGGATTCTTTTAAAACATAGATACATTAAACAGATAATGGGTCAAACCAAGGCTGCATAAATGGTATATAAAATATATTTTACGACCATCTTAAATATAATATATATAAGAGACGGGGCCAAGATCCTGAATCTAAGTTTAAACTAATAATGCTTCAAAACGTCTCCCCGAAGAATACAGGCAGCCAGCAAGCTGCTGAAACTTCGTAAGCTGATATAAGATCGACCTTCTAGATCAAATTGATCGATAAAAACCTCATTGGGTGCATGAGAAAACGCAATCTGCAATCTGCAATCTGTGAAATGCAGTTTTCATCTCTTCTTTATTCTGATCATATTTTATAAAGTTTATCTATAATATAAAGTTCAAGTTGATTTAAAGTTTGTATTTCATTTAACGTGTCTTTGGCGGAATTGTGAGGCTAATCCACAAAGAGCCATTCATAAAAAAAAAAAAAAAAGTTTGTATTGAGGTGAAAACTTAAGCCGCACAGACTAGTTTTTTGTTGAGGTTACCATCACTTACATGTGAATGTAGCGTAAGGTCGTAGCAGCGTAGCGTCGGCGCGACGGCGGAGCAGCAGCGTGCGCGATAGATGCTTTTTAACCCCCGATCAAAAAAAGGGGTGTTATAACTTTGACGTCGATGTCTGTCTGTGTGTGTGTCTGTCTGTGGCACTGTAGGATACAAACGGATAAGCCGATTTCGATGCAGTTTTATTTATTTGAAAGTTAATATCCGTGCAAATGTTTTTAGCAATGTTTGGTTAATATCGATTCAAGATGGCCGCCTCCACAAAACGGCGGACAAAATATTTCTTTACAACATGGGTATCAAATGAAAGGGCTTGACTAGTAAAATACCATACATTATAAAAAAATCAAATCCAAGATTGCCGCCACCACAAAATGGCGAATTATATTATTTTTTTCACTACTACCTCAATATGGATATAACGAAAGGGCTTGACTAGTAAAATACATTGCACTATGACAAATTTCAAATCTAAGATGGCTGCTTCCACAAAATGGCGAAATACATTTATTTTTTCACAACTTCGGCTTGACTAGTAGAATGTTGTACAGAAAACAAATCCGAGGTAGTCGGGGGTTAAACAAAATTTTTAATTTTGTTCTTGTTGCATGGGTTTAATCTTGTGGCTTCGAGTCACTGGCATACGTAATAGCAGTATACAGTTATGTAGCTATGCAGTGGCTCATTTTAATTTCACCTTAATTTTAATTTTATTTAATAGCTAGTTTACTCATGTTATGTGTACATAGTTAGAAGCACAGTTTAGGTTGAAACTGTAAATTGCTACATTATTATTTTTTAAGTTTATTGTTAACTATGTTCTGTTATTTGTACTTAAATAAATTCTATGTTGAAAACGTTTTACTTCTATCGACAGTCCCCACTCCCTGTCCCTGGTCCCATTATTTTAATCACGCTGCAAAAACTTGGGGCTCTGGATATTGCGAGTGAAAAATCCTGTTTTGTATAATTAATGCTTTTACAGATATAAAAATAGGAAGGAAAAAACAACATTGCAAAAACTCGAACATGTAGGTTTGACTCTACTTTCTTAAGAACGTCTAGCCTGTGGAATGCGTTGCCTGAGTTGATGTTCCCCGATGGTTACAACCTTTCATGTCAATAGTGAATTGGTTTGGTCTAGGTAAGCATGCTCCATCGTAGATCACATCGTGGATTAACATCAGTCCTATCGTATAAGTGCAAATCCATTCTACTAATATTATAAATGCAAAAGTTTGTAACAATGAATGTTTGTTAGTTTTATTCAAAAAATACTGTTTGTCAAAGTCAAATTCAAAGTTCTTTATTGATAAATGTACAATTTACACGTGAATTTTATAAAAAACAAAAACAAAATAAGAGCATACAAAGAGTATACATTTTTGAAGTTTAAATTGTACGATAATAGGTATCGTACAAATAAGTGTCAAAAATTAAAATATATGTACGTACTTATTACAATTGTAATGAACAATGTAATTTTTTTACAATTTTATTGTGAGTTTGCCATCAGTATATAAAAACTCGCTGTAACTATAAAAAGTTTGATCGATAAGCCAGCTTTTTAATCGGTTTTTGAAGCTACCCGAACTTAGTGCTGATTTAACTATTTTAGGAAGAGTGTTATAAACTTCCGGTCCCATAATGTGAGTCAGTTTTTCCGATCTCGCGAGAGAGTGAGGTATACTATTCAGCTTGTCAGCGTTACGTATATTACGCGAATGTCTCTCTCCTCGCGTGTGAGTCTAAGTTGTTTCTGACATACACAGCTACTTGGTAGATCAATATTGAAGTCAATGTAAGTATGCCAAGTTGAACTTTGGTATATAGATAGATTACAATCTGGAATAAAACATAGGCTAATTTTTATCCCGATAAAATAACAAGATCGGTAAAGAAACTGACAAAGTGTTGCACAAACACTTATACGGTGGAAACAACGGGGCACGGCTAGTTTTCTACAAAAAAAAAGCATAATAAAAATAACAAACACGTATGCGTTAAAACTTCTTATATTTACGTTTAAAACAATAAAGTATCTAACAAATTATCCGCACAACATTTACGTACAAGCTTCCTCTACCCATGAACTCCTTAAATTGGTGTAAACAATGGCAGTATAAAGCGATATAGGTTGAGCTTTTGTTGCTTTAACCCTTAGAGGTCTAGGCTGTTTGAGTCAGGGTTTAGTGACCTTGAATATCACTTCTTTGTTCTTCGCGTTATAATAAGCAGTAGCATATACAGCCCACTAAATGTTCCCACTGCTAAAACTCGGGGCCTTCTCTCGCAAGGAGAGAGTCAAGGCCATAATCCCCAAAGCTCGTCCAGTGCTGGTTGGCGGATGTCCCATGACTTCGAAAGATTCTAGGTAAATATTAGTTTACTCGTGATGTTTTTCCTTCACCGTTTTAAGTCATCAAGCATGTGACTTCGGTAAGACAGTGGTGCGCGTGGGGTTTGAACCCGGGGTCTCCGGATTGGCAGTTGCCGTTCTCCTGACTAGACCAGCAACTTCTAGACCACGAGAACTGGCTAGGTATACCAGGTCATAACTGCTGTTGTGGTCGTGACGTAAGATTGAAGTTTATGGAAATACTCAAAGAGTTTACATATACTACGTATAGAGTCACGGTTCCGTTTTGTCAATCGTAAGCAGATGACGTGCATACTTTATGTGGCAACAGAGTGATGTGCCGCGACAAAAGTATGATACTTCCACAAGAGTGACACACTGCATCTGCTTACTTACGATTAGTACAAAGGAACCGTGCGGAAAACCCTATTTACAAAGCTAAACTTTTTCCCATATCAAAAAATACCAAACTAAAAAGTTCTTACCTCAATAATTTCGACAATACCCAGCATAAGACTCCCATTACTAACATGAACACATATCTAGTGTTGACAGACACGATAAACATTGACTCAGCGGGCCACGGCGGCAAACAGTCTTCGAACGTGCCGGGTCACCGCTCAAATTATTATGCATGTTGTCCTTATTTTGATCCCGAAAAAGGTTGCGATGGCCGAATTTGTTGACGGCAGCACTGTTTTGTTTTCAATCGATGTCCCACTTTCGTTGCTATATTTATGGGAGACAATGAAATATTAAAAACACGAAATTATCGGTATAAGGTGTTGTAGTTATAGGACTCTTTGCAGTCCCCTGAGAGAATAGGAGTATCACATCTTTGCCAGTGATTTTAACGTCAAACAGTATAAATATAACTGTGTCACCCCGGGGTGAATGGTGATGTTTTCAGTGAAATTAAAGGCTATAAATAGAGATAAAATATTTATATTCCTTGATGAGCGACCAGCGCAGTGCTATGTAATTATTTGTACTCTTCATGTTCCAATAGCTGCTTGATACTGTGCTGTTATGAGCAGACTTGTTGCTTACCATCAGGTACATTTTTTGCTCGTCTTGCCTCTTTTATAAAAATAAATAAAACTTTTACATGATAATAAAATTATGTAATTCATGAGTGAGACTCACTTATGTTTTGGTCTGTCCAGTTCACCTTAACAGTTTGTTTCAGCGACAACGTTTTATGGTTAATGCTCCAAAAACTCGAACAAAGAGGTTTGACTCTACTTTTGTAATAGGAACGTGTAAGCTGTGGGATGCGTTGCCTGTATGGATTATTTCCGAATGTGTCTATGGTGTCTTCAAGTCACAGGTTACACACCTCCTTCAAGTCAACGATTGCATTTTTTTTCCTAGGTATGCACACTTCATCGTTGTTTGACATCAGGCGAGATGGGGATCAAGTGTAAATCTATGATAGTTAAAAAAACGCATACGGCGTCGATTCGAGGCATTTCATTTAAGTATCTATCTCATACTCGGCTACAGCTGGAGATGGGTCTATCCTATAATACCTCCTCAATCTTCCTGCAATCCTCGGGTTTATGTTTCCAACAGCTGCGTTACCTACGTAAATCGTCCTTCTATCTTGTCTCATAGAGTCTTACATTATACATACATTATTAACGGACTTGCGGTCTTAGCTCCAGAATCCGCCTACCCTAATAGTTATCGGTTCTGCGACAGATATGACCGGCCCGTTGCCACTGCAGCTTCCTAATGCTCCGAGCTATGTCGGAGATCTTAGTCCTCTGACGGATTACCTCATTTCGAACGCAATAACTCCGACCATAGCTATCTATCTATCTAAAGGTATACTAATAACGTAATCAATTTGGATGGTTAGGATGTTTATTGCTCAATAATGGCAGAATTGCTTAACAGATCGGATTTAAATTTGGAATACAGTTAGATTATAATCTGATATAGCAAATAGGTTACTTTTAATACTGAGAAACTCTACTAGTAAACTACAATACCCAGTGTAAAAATCTATTACTAAAATATATGTTATACGATTGGGAAACAAAAAATAGCTCAGTTGTTGTAGGAGTAATTTTCTATTATTACGAGTATTTTTGGCATGAAATTATTTAATTACGCGTAAAGAAAAAACTATAGTACCGAGTTTATATTTATTTTTAATATTTTCATAGAAAGTCATTGAAGAAAGACTTAAGGCGAGTGTACAAGGTTCAACACTCGATGGCTTAAATAAGATGCTTACTTGCTTATCTACGTTGGTATTGTAAATCTGAAAATTTACAAAATTTTGTTCAAACGTGATTACTTTGGGCCAGTGGACGTGATTTGTGACCTTAAGTCTTTCCCTGTAATATAAGGTTTTGATTCCCAGCTGCGCCTTATTAAGTGTCCATGATGTAGGCTTGCTGTGTAGGTCGAAATAACTTCATCCGTTTGAGAGCTACGATGCCACAAACACACATATTCACAGACACGCTAAACTTTTAACAGCCTTTTGTCTCCTCGGAAACCAATGAACACAATACTCCTTACTTGGGCTGGACAGCTATGTCAACGTATCAACAAATTTTATTCTTTATCACGCTATACATAATGTTCACATTTGCAAAATTTGTACCTCTAGTTTACAGTTTCAATACTAGACGGACGGCTCTCCCTATCACTAAGCCTTCCGCCCCCTTCTATGTTTGTTCATACATTACGTGTCACAGTAACGACCACCGGAGAAATGCCCTTATCTCGTCCCCTAATGCTCGCAGTCATGTATAACCCGGCGCGGTTTTCATTTGATGTGGCGAGAGCACATTTTTTATGGACTTTGCTGAGTAAATAACGTCCTGAAACGTGGCTGTTTGTTGTTTCTGCATTGCTAATGATGTTTTTATGGTGTTGAATATGTTTCAATTGTTTAACGCCCGGGCTAACGCCTGGTTGATACGTGTCGAGCGCCTGTCAGCGCCAATTTTCGGTCGTTTGATGTCGAATGTCATTATCCTTTCAATGAAATATGTACACGTGTACCTTTTATTTGTGTACAAATACGTGAGCAAAAACTTTGTATCCGTTTTTTACGAGTATTGTGCGGACGGAGGAGTATGAAATATCGTATACTTCCTCCTAATCCTACTAATAATACCTAATAAACATGCGAGAATTTGGATGTTTAGATATTTGGAAGTTTGTTGCTCAATCACGTCGGAACGTTCGAACGGATTGAGTTGAAATTTCGAACACAAATTGATTGTAGTCGGGAATAACATAGGGTACTTTATTTACGGGAAAATAACGGCAACGGGAACGGCTGCGGTAGATCCACGGGGCGCTGATGATTTATAAAGATTTGTTCAATTACCTACATTAAACCAATAAATAAAACATTACACACTATCTAGTAGGAATAGTTCGGGAAGTCATAGTAATTAAGAAACATCGTAATTTCGATCGGGAGGATGGTTTTCGGTTATCGGCGTCGTGGAATCCTGTCGTAGTGAAATGTACGCATCGCGGAGTGAGTTCGCAGAAGCCTGGTGATACGGTTAGTGTCGTGTGTTGTGCGGTAACCCTGCGATTTTTTGAAGACCGAATGAGGGTAGATCGAGATCCCCCTCATTTTGCAATAAGACGACCCGCAATTTCATCAGTCTTCTCGTGACCACGGCTGTGTTGGGCAGCGTTACAGCCCAAACGTCGAGGTATTTAAACAATGAATTATTCGTGATTAAACCCTGTACTATTTAATCATTATAACGAAACTTTTTGGAAAACTTGTTTTCATTGTTGAAATGTTTTTTTTTTATTCACAAGTGTGTTAAAAACGTCGTGTGACACACGTACACAATAGCGCCTCAGCGGTAATCAGAATCACCCACCCACTTTACACACTTGTGCCATAATCAACTATTGTTTCCTTGTACCGAATATAGGTAGAAATCTCGAAATTCCTCATTTTGTACGTGGGTAAAATGCAATCTGTGGAAAGCCAAAAAACAGAAAGCTATCATGCCTCTAGTCTATGTCCGCTCGCCATTGTTAGATGCGCGCGTAAATGAAAACTATTTTTTTGCCCTTTTTACACTGAAATAATTGTAGTTCGAAAAAGCAACATCGTTTCACGCGTGACATTCTAAATACTAGAACTAAGATTATAATTTTTTTGTAAAAACAACGTCTAGGTTGAATGCATTGGCTGTTTGGGATTTTCCTGATGCTAACAAACTTGGTGCTTTCAAGCTGAAAGTGAATCGCCTTCTTTTAGGTAAGCATGCTCCATCGTGGACCGCATCGTCATTTAACATCAAGCGAGATGGAGGTCAAGAGCAAACCTTTAAGCGTTAATTAATAAATATTCTGTTTATATAATATCATCATCAAATGTTAATAAAAATTCATTTTAATTACCTTCGGTTTAAGTTCTTGTTATTGAAGGTAGAATACAAACAACGTTAGTGGTTGGGTCCAGATTCTGCGAATAATGTTTTTAATTTCAAACTACAAATGTATATACGGTTATGTGGAAGCAGAAGTCATTTTATTTGAACGTGCCGAACATATTGCGTCCATTTAGAAGCTGCTGGGAATGCTTTGGCATTATTAGACAAACTTTCTAATTTCGCAAATTACCAAAAATAAAAACTTTTTTACAATAGACAAAAGTTAATTTTATCAGTTAATTTTGATCAATGATTTTTAATGATTTTATCAATTAAGTAATCAGCCTTTGCTTTAGTATAAAAACATATTTTAAGCTCAATTTTAGAGGAATATAATATTATAATATATACGTGTGAGTTTTAAATACGGCAGTTATTAGATTTGATCAATTATAGCCACTGACATCAAATTTATGCAATACACTATAGAGATCCACTTATCCAAAAGATAGATATAAAATATTCCCAACTGAATTTCAGATATACCACAGGTTTTTATCGTTAGTTCACATCATGTCGTTGAAACTTCAAAACTTTCGACTTGTTTGATGCGACGCTCGTTAGTGCCAGTATTCCTCTCTTTTATACGACATTCTAGAGAGAACGTTATCAATTTAAAATATGTGTTTTTGAAACAGTGGTTCAATAAATACATCACACGAGCATCATTAACATATGAAAGCAGTTGAGGTTAAAATTATTTTATGTTTGGATATTGAGTTGGTGATAATTAATTGAAAGGTAATCAAATGTGCATACATATGTTACCTATATATGTATGCCATCTACAGAATATATATAACTACGTGCAAGAGCAATCTGTACCAACTTCAGAGGGTAATAAACAAAGAGTAAATTCATATACTACATACAGAGTTAAAACAGACGCTTTACACCGAACTAGTCTCATCGCTCTTGTGAAAGTGTCATACTTTTGGCGCGGCACATCACAATGTCGTCATAGTTATCATACACCTCATCTGCTAACAATTGTACAAAGGAACTGTGCAGAACCTGACCTATTCACTTATTCGTTATCTAATAAAGCATTGTATTGTTCATTGAGATATATCTTATACCTTTAAACGAGCAATTATTGTATATACCTATCTATATATATAAAATCTGAATCTCGGAAACGGCTTGAACGATTTTCATGAAATTATGTATACGGGGGGTTTCGGGGACGATAAATCGATCTAGCTAGGTTTTATTTTTTTAAAACATCATTTTATGCGCGTTTTTAGACAATGAAAAACTCCTACAATGTTATTAGAATACGATAACTTATTTCGCCACTGTTCTTTAAGTCTAAATGGCTTAGACGGACATGCTCGCCCTCGGAGTCAAATAGGCTCCGGTTCGAATCCTAGTGGTCCTTTTCTTTTTGTTCTTTTTTTTTCTGAGAAAATCTTATACTTACTTAGCGCCTTTTAGTAGGTCTAAGTAAGTCATCACTTCGTAATTCGTACCTGTCTAAATATCATTTTAAAAAACCGAGCAAAGCTCGGTCAACCAGGTACTCTGTTATACGTCATATACAACAAACAGATTTGCTGCTATCATGCATGTCGTTGATGCGAGGTTACAAGATTTCTTCCAATCAAATAGCGTCGATCGCGCAAGTCCTATTCCGCTGCTCTATCGCCTCTCCGATGCTCCGCACATTACCATTTCGGTATCGCAAACTTTGAATGTTTTTTCCGAAAATGTTTTCTACGAAACGTTTTTTTTATGAAAGTGTAAATCTGTAAAGCGGCGTAGAACCCGTATGTATGGGTATGGCGCCGGATATGACTCATCATGTGAAAAATATACAATAAAAAAATGTAATCTACCCACAAACATTTTAAGGTTTGTTTTGACAAAACTCATCATGTGTGAAGGTTTATCAACAAAACATTTTTCGCGGCAGCAGAGAAAAAACTATAAACTAGTGAATTAAATGAATAGTCTTAAAGTTTGGTTTTAATCACGGGAACAATAAGAAAACTTCACACACAAATATGCTGAACTTCGGGTATTATTATTAATAATTCTCCTTCTCTATCATTGTGACCTAAAAAATATATAGTAGGCAATGACCTATTATTGATAGACGAGTTCCTCAAGCAAAACTTTGGCAAGACGAAACCGAGGTCATGACAGGTTCCCGCTCAGTCATGCACTCTCCAGTGTCGAGAGCAGTCCGTATCGCTTGTAGGTATTTTCGGTTAACATTGTGATGTGAACAGAAGGAAAAATGCCATCCTGTGTTTTTAGACATTGTAAAAATTATACTGCAACTGTAAAAGAGAAAAATGTTTCATTTCATGCGTAAGTAACACTGTAATTATTTTTCAAATTATTTGTTGTTTAATTTGGTTGTTTATTCCTACGAATGGATGGAGCGAGATGGATATAGTCAGATTAGAACGAGAGTGTAAGAGAGAATCGGCCTTCTAAGTAAATCGACTTTCGCTTTGCTATTGCGGTCTCTATCATTTCAACCGGAAAGAAAAGAGAGAGAAATATCAATGCTAAGACATGTTTCGTTCGGCGGTGAACCTCCCGATTAGTGTCATGGCAGTAGATTGTGTTGTGGTATGATGCTGTTTGCTAAACCTATATCTTTTCCTTTCCAACTACCGATATTCTGGATATGTTGTCTCTTTCTTCCGCGTGATATTTATTAATACAAATGGAAGTGTAGGTTTATGTGTATGTGTGCAAGTTCCGCTGTGATTTATTGCATGATTGTTAGACTATAACGCTTCTATTTGTAATACTTCGTGGATAGTAGGTAAGATATTATATAATCCTAGTATGAATGTCAATATTTGTATGTTTGTTGCTCAATCAGGTCGTGACGTCTGAACGGAAAGAAATTTGGAACATACATAGATAATAGTCTGAAATAACACATAGGCTACCTACTTTATATCCCGAAAAATAGCGGGAACAACGGGAACGGAAACTACGCGAGTAAAACTGCCGGGCGCTGCTAGTAATGTATAAAAGAAAGTCGTGTTAGTTGTTAGTTACACAATTCATAACTCAAGAATGGCTGGATTGATTTTTATGATGTTTCTGTTTTTGGATTTGTCTTTGTCTAGTATAGGATAGAATTCAATAATGTGTAAAAATGACATGTATGTATATTTAACGATATCAATAAATTGCTTATGACTTATGTTAATAAGTAAAAAATTGTTATTCATCAACAAAAACAAATAATGTAGTCCAACTTGAGAGACAGGATTATACAGCGTGGCGCTTTGGTTCCGACATTAAATGAACACACGGGTAGTGTTACTGACCAGTAATCATACAAAAGGTGTGAAAAATTAAAATTCGCTTATTTGAAAAAAAAAATTCTCTAACAAACTAAATAATTGTATCATGCGATAGAATGAAAATCATTCTGTGCACTAGATTCATTCAACGTCAGATGTGTGCGTGATTTACGTTCGCTTTTCGTTAAACAAGCTGGCAACGTCGCACGAGAGTACCTATCTGCAAGCGGCGCGGGGCGCGCGGGCGCACGGCGCGGCAACGCCGCCCCGGTCGAGAGGGGTAGGTACTACAAATGCGCGATAATTTGGAACGGGGACGGGGATTCCCCGTCAACTTTATGCCTGTTCATCACTAATAAATAGAATACCTACCAAATAATACCAAATAATAAAGCTAATAAAATAACATAAAGTAAATAGGTAAATGCGTTGGTAGGTATCTATTGTAACTTTGGCGAAACATTACAAAATGATTGCTGTTTGAAGCCCACCAAATGTTCCCACTGCTGGGACTCGGGGATTTCTCTCGCACGGAAAAACTCAAGGCCATAATCCACCACGTTGGCCAAGTGCGGGTTGGTGGTTAACATAAACATGACCTCGAAAGATTCTAGGTACATGTCGGTTTTTTGTTCACGATGTTTTTCTTCACCGTTTTTAAGTTAGCAGCATTACGCACATGACTTCGATAAGACAGTAGTGCGCGTAGGATTTGAACGCCGGACTAGACCAGCACTTGGTAATAACAAAGAGCATTTAGCGTGAAAGCTGCTGAATTGGTTGGTACCTACAACTTTCTTAAGAAATAAAATAAAAAACAACTTATCGCAATACGATTTAAATTTCGTAAACAATCTAACCAATAAAACCCTTTGAGAGAAAAGGTAATTTTGTTTAAAATCGAATTATTGATGCTAGTATACTTACAAGCTTTAAACGGTCGAAAACATGTTCTGGGTCGATTTTCAAAATCCTTTTGTAGGACTTATCAGACTAAAATCACATGTGCATAGGAACACTCAGAAAACACTGTACGTTCGGCACCTTATTAAATAACTATTCACAACACAATCAGAGTCATACAAAAACAAAACGAAAAGCAACCTAATCTTATTGACACTGACTCTAAAAATAAATTACACTAAAAGAACGAACAAAAATAACATGGAAGCGTCTTTTTCCCAAATAATTAGATTACAAAATTCCCTAGTTAAGGATTTACAGTAAAAGTTTTAGCGCGCCATTTAGAGAAATGTGTCAGGGACAACACGGTCAACTTCGCATCCCGGCGGCTAGCACAAAACTAGTGAAAAATTAGAGAAAGAGAAAGACTACATTTAACATTAGTTAATAGGCGTGTGCATTAATTCTCTTTGAATGAAATGCAGACGATTTCATTCACAACGTGCGTACGTTTGCACGTGTGTTGCAGGACATCACCTATCTCGTTTCCTTAGTATTTGCTTTTCGCCTGATTTTTAATTGATAAATCGGATGGACTGTGGGCTGCGGTGTAATGACCTCTGCGCAGGAAATTTTAGATACAGCCTGCTCTATTATGGTATTTTGGAAAATTGCGAATAACTCAGTAAATAATAACGATAACTGAAATTTAATTTGACAGAATAGGTCAAAATATGATATTTTATAGGTGGTTTCATTTAATGTAGGCACCAAAGCGCCACGCTGTAGATAGTTTTCATTTCAATCAACAGTCTTAATATGACAATATCCGAGCAAAGCCAGAACGACCGCTAGTAAGTAATAAATATAACTCAAATATAAATCCCGGGTTTGACCCAAAAATAAAAACTAAGCCCAAATTAACTCGTACGAAAGAAAGAAGGAAAACGGCAACTACTGACTAGGTAACAACCGTCCCCGGTCCCGCACGCAGATTGTCATTTGATAGAATTTTTCCCCAGCAGTGAGTCCCGTAACAGTAACCCAAATAAATGACACAATGATGGCAAAGCTCCGTAATACAAATATCCGTATATTATAATATAATCTTTTTATACTTGACGATCGCGAGATTATTTAATAATATATAAATATTTTTTATATATATGTATAATATTTTTTTTTAATGATCTTGTTATTTATTTAACTTTGTTTGTTTAAGTTTTTCGTGATAGAATAAATGATGTTGCCATGACAAGTTATCGGGAAAAAAAATCTTTTTATATATAAAAACGTTATGTTGGTTTGTATACGTTTCGAAAACTCAAAAAGTTCTGCACCGATCGAACTGAAATTTTAGAATGATATGTAATCCACATCAAGGATTGTTTTTATCTAATTTTTGCATCACAATGTGCCACAGCGAAGCGTGGCAGGGTACAGCTAGTAATATTATGTGGATATATAAAAAAAACTACCTATACATAAAATGCGTTAAACCAACAAAAAAATAAAATTGGCAGTCATAGGAACTGCCGATAGAAGTGAACATTTATAACACAGAATTTGATAGCTTACTTTGGAAGCTACACGGGTGAGGGCGTGGCCTGGCCATCATGACATGGTCATATAGACATGCGTCAGCATTTCCCATTGGCTGACGCATTTCTAGATGGCCATGTCATGATGGCCAGGGCACGCTTTTTCAGCATTTCTCTCTGGCTGACATATTTCTAGATGACCAATAGGCATGGTCCCGATTTTACCCGAAGTTTTTTATCATACCCGAGCGTGCCGCTAGAATTCAATTCACAGCCCATGAAAACTCTGTCTAGGCGCGCCAAAAGAAGTTTTAACTTCAAAAAGCATTACACACACCACAACCCATGTGTTTAACACACGCGTAAGTCACACACACACACAATCTTTTGTTTATTGTTAATATTTCGAGAGCACCAATTTTTAGGTACGAAGCTGTGAACTTGTCACAAAACTGTCCTGTTATACCCGAACACGAAACTGTAGACCTGTATGATGGGTAGCGGGACAAAATGAATCACTTGGCAAAAGTAGATCTTTGGTATGTAGCAAGTCCCCCACAAAACGATATGTCTCTTTGAGAATCATATTTTTTGGTTAGTCGAAATAAAACCTTAATAACATTAAAATTGCTTTATAATTGAATTTGGATCACTCGTCAACCACTAGTTAGTGTATTTTAACTGACATTGTATTTGGGTCTGAATTGTATTACGGCAACTTTGTATCCGGTAAACTTATTTGGCTAGTATCCACATTAGTTAATACTGTTTACAAATGCATATATTCTTTCGCATTAATATAGCCTATATTGTCCCAAAGTTGAGCAAAGGTCTCTCTTCCCTTCCTCCTTTATCTCTATCGAGAGCAATCCTTGTGAAAGAAAGAATCAATCCTTCATTGTGATTCATTGTGAATCAATCAATCCTTGTGAAAGATGAGCTTTACGCCCAAAGCGTTAAGTTCATCTTTCCACCTCTTTCTGGGCGGACCTGGTGGCCGTTTTACTCTCCGGGACCCAGTCAGTGGTAGTTTTTGCCTATAGCTGGTCTGACATACGACAGATATGTCCTGCCCAGTCCCATTTAAGCATTCCTTCGCATAGTCAAGTCAAATAAGCAAGCAGATCTGCGTGATGAAAGTAACAGCTTATTAGAAGTAGCGTATGCGGAAGTATGGAGAGCCATCGCTCGGCTCAGTGGAGCGCGCTGCATGCACAGATTACGGAGGCTTGAGCTTTACTGCCTACTTGCAGGGTCCCAAGCCACGGGAGTGCGGGGCGGGGAAGGAAATGGAATATACCTAAATACAGGAAATATCCTTTCTTTTACGTTTTTGACGAAGATACGCGCGTGATTTTACGAACACGCTTGCTACGTTGAACATTGAGAGTTGGGAAAGCGGTGTATGGAAAATATAATCCATCTTAGCACGGATCTCTGTAGTACAAGCTTTAAGCTTAGTTCCGAGATTTAAAACTCATAATCACAATGTTCACAAGTTACTACTATCTTAGTTTCTACCTATGTAATATTCGTAGCATTAAGTTCAGTTGGAATCTTTATAAATGACACCATTTATTTTATTATTTTGCAGTACTCCACGTGTATACCCGATCAGTTCCCGTTCCCGCTATAAAACCTATTTACTGTTATTCCAGCTTAAAAACTTACATCGTGATTGAACCACAAACATCCTAAACGTCAAACGTTTGCCTTCATACTATTAGTAGGACTATCAGTGCCCCGTGAATTTATCCGCTCAGCTCTCTTTTCCATAATTTCCTCTAAATGAAAAGTACTAAAAGTACGCAATAACTTGTGTATTCCATGTTTCAACCCGATCCGTGTAAGAGTTTCGACGTGACTGAGCAACAAACATCAAAGCTTTCGCATTTATCATGCTAATAGGAAGTATGATATAATCATTCAAATAATTCACAAGTGGACAATCTCAAGTCATACATCGAGTAACCCTCCGGTCCCGGGACAACAAGCTCCGATTCGCTCCGAAGTCCTACAAAGTTAAGTTCCTCCTTCCTCCTCCTCCAGGGACATCCGAAGACTTACAACTTTGAATGGGCAGTGCTTAATATATTACGATGGATTCTATTATTGTTGGATTTGTTTACGGTTATAGCTATATTTTGCTCATTTCGTGTCTGTCTATAATATATTTCTCACATAACACCGTCTAGCCCTAGCAGACATAATACTTATACAGTTATAGTAGAAGTAAAGTAGCCCACTAAATGTTTCCAGTGCTGGGATTTAGGGCCTTCTCTCGCTAGGAGAGAGTCAAGCTTATGTTCCACCGCGCCAAGCCAGAGCAAGTTCTACGTTTTATTTTGTACAAATGTATGTTACGCTTGCGCAAGCGTTTTCCAGATGCAAAAAGACTTGTCAAAAATAGTTCTAAATATTACCAAGTGTGGCACCACTGTTGGCTTTTGCGAAATTTATCTAACAAAATAAAACAGTGGCGCCACATACGGCGCAATTGGGAACTGTCTTTGACAGGTATTTTTGCCTCTTGAAAACGCTCCATTGCGAATCAATTTTGCTGTTTTTATTGGTAGATACATTCTATTACAAATCTGTATCTATCTATGAACTACGTAGTTCACAGATAGATACATATCACCTATGAACTACATAGTTCACAAGTGGTCCCATATTTAAATTGTATTGAAACCGGTGCAACGGTTTTGGAAATATGAAAAAAAAACTAAAATTTACCTTCGTTTATCTGCGTTACTTAGTTTTTACATGCAATTTGATCAAATGTAGTCAGTTTTTTTTTTGAGAAAACAACCTAGATTTGTTCAATTATTTTTTCTGTCTGACAAGTTAGCAAGACGCAAGTATTGGACAGACTGTCGTCCATTCTTGTGTGTGTGTGTGTGTGTATTATGTACGTCAGTTACTATGTTCATTTTACCATCCTTATTTTTGAAGTGAACACTTCTTCTGGCGCACCACACATAGATTTTCTTTGGACTGTGAATTGAGATCAAGCGTCACGTTCGTAAATGAAAGAAATTTTCGAGTAAACTCGGATGATCTAGATGGCCATTGTGATGGATTCGTCCTCCGGTTTCGCCCGCGTAGTTTTCAAAGTGAGATATCCGATTCTGAGTTACTAGTTTTCACTTCTATCTACAGTTCCTATGACTGCCAATTTTTTCACTGTCACTTTCGCTATTTGAATTAAAGATAAACGCATAGCATCTTCAACATATCACTTCAATGTGTCAAAAACGTAGATCCGTCGAAGAGAATACGTCATTGTCAAAGAACTCTTCAGGTGTAAAGTACAAAGCCACAAACATATCTAGAGCTGTGGTGAATATTGGAACCAACTTTTACGTTATAAAATTTCAATCGCGCGAGTGTAATACGGCAGTAGTGACGCCTTTGAACAGGCTGAGGAAGATTGTAATACAGCCACCGACGATCGAGTCTCACGCGACGGCTCCAACGATGTCGATATTTCCATGATTGACGTAATTCCAGAGTTAAAGTCTAGTTCGAAAAGATATTAAGGGCTTGTACATAATATTCTTTAAAATACGCGTAACAGATAAACAAACTTTATTTTAATTTTAATCTGTTATTATGACTATTTATAGCACAGAAAATAATATAGTTCTGACTATAGTTAAATTGAGATAGTTAGACAGCATTTCGTTTTTTTTTTTTTTACTAGGAGCGCCTCGTGGTTGTTTCCCCGTATAAAAATATATTTTAAGTTTTTTTAACAACAACCGATCTGAGACGTAAACAATTTTTTTGGTCGATTTATCTAATGAGGTTTTACGGCGCGGCGTGACCAGCTAAAAGAGTGCAATGCGCGAGAATTTTCGTATTATAACTTACAAATATAAGTTTTAAATTAAAAATATTAATTTATGTAACTGTATAAAATTATTTCTAAGCGATGTTTAGTTTTATTCTCACGCATCTGATTCTCAAGTTACTGTATTAGGTAAATTTTCGCAAGTTGAAAGGTCTAACTAATGTTTAATAAGGTACCTATATCGAAAAGTCCAAAAAAAAAAATTACTTCCAATGATAAGCAACACACTATAATACCAAAATATGTTTAATATTAGTGCAATCATTGTCGTAGTTTATTCAATATTTAGACCCTATATTGTCAAAATAATTATAAACTATAGATAATTAGTAAAAATCGTAGTTCACCTTCAAGAAAAAAAAAAAAAAAAAAAAGAATTTGTGACCAAATCTTAAGGTCGCGAGTGTTGGCCGAGGTATTCAAATTGACGGCAGGAAATTTGGGTTGAAAGGGTGTTCGAGATAATAGCGAGATCAATGACGCGGGTACTTTACAACGCGTCGACTTTACGTTCTCAGGCAGATCAATGGCGCGACGAGCCGACGCGGCGACGTTACGTTCTCAGGGCCACAGCTGGAATGGAGCCATCAGGCAAACTGCTTTGGAAAAGTAGCTTTTAAACTTCGACCATTTGAACTGAAATTGAAAATATTATACAGGACGAAATCGCAGTCCATCGCTGAGAAATAAAATAATGATATAAATTGTGACTATGTACTGTGTGTTATGTTTTATGGAAATTATGCACTTGATAGTTGTGGCGCGCGCGCACGGTACTGAAATTGGCGCCAAAACGGGTGTCGGGTTACGTAAATGCGTTGTTTACGCTTCTGGGCATACGAAATATATGAAAATAGGTATTTTCCGCCAAAAAAAGCAAATGTAGAATGAAACCACTGCGCTTCGAGAAAATACGCCTAGTAAAAGTTTTATGCAAACGAAAGTTCAAAATAAAACCTTACTTTGTAACCAATTTCTAAAAGTTGCATTAAAGCTATGAATGAATTAAGCATAAGTAGACGTGCAATGAAATGCAATAATGAAATGAAATGCAAAAGAAAGATGTTTTTTTTTACCAAGGATAAATTACGCTTAACCGCAATTTTGATTGATTTTAATCGGCCGTACTGTCCAGAGTCCAGAATGCAGCGCATAACATCATTAAAAAAAATCGATTCTCTTCCAACTTGAAGACAATAAAATATATCATTCAGCGGGAATAGCTTATACAGACAGTTAATTCTACAGTGCAGCTGTTCATAAACAAAAGTGGCATAAAACCCTTTTATTCGATCGAGAACACCAACCATGAAACGGTTTTATTTTGTAATCAGTTAAATAATTACCATTTTATATCCACCGGTAAAAAGCATTTCGCTTCATCAAGCCTGGTCTACTTTTTACCCTGACGCATTAAAATAAAGAAAATGCAAGCCTAGACTCATTACTTAGGAATAGGGCAAGGCAGGTTTGTGTTTTAGCCGGAATGCCGGATGAATTCAAATCTTATTTAACAATTTACATTTTAAATTGTTAATGTAAATCAAAAATGTGAGATATTTTATACAAAGACTTAAAATTGCCTGGTGCTATACACTGCTGCACAGTAATCATCATAAAAAGGCTAAACGTACCCGTTAATTAATAAATATTCGTCGATATTATTATCACAGCATCGTCTAGCCCCAAACTAAGTTAAATTTATAAGTACTACGAAAGCTAGATATCCAATACAATAATTACGTGTAACATAATGTTAAAAATTCTCAAAAAAAAAACTCGACTTCAATTTAATATTAAATTTAGGCACTCGACTAAATTTAATTAGACGTTGTGCTATCACAACTGGACGACGTTGTGATAGCACAACGTCGTCCAATTGTTGTATGTTAGCAAATTTAATTTTTTTGTTGATATTTTAAAATTGTCACACCTATTACGATAAAACTTATATGGGTCTACCTCTGTAGTGTTTCCTACCAAACAAAAAAAAAACATTAAAACCGACTCCCATTTAGCGAAACTATTGTGGAACATTTGTTTACATACTAAAATAAATATAAACATGCAACTAAATTGAGAACTTAAGTGAAAAAATTTGCGAGTAAAGAATTGTCATTGGGAAATTCCAACCCCAGGGAAGAAAGGTGGACAGAGATTCATCAATAGTTATTTGTGACTCAAAAAATTAAGACCAAACAAAATAAGTCGATGAAACCACATCCCTAGTTAACACCATGATTATTCTCTAATGGGTGTCACGAAACCAGTGTACTCTGAGACTTCAGAGTGCTTAAAAACCTCAGTTTGTCTGCGTCACTCAGAGGTCTAGTTAATTTTGTCATTACAAGACATTAACTCCAGTTGAGGTATTTATGGCTTCAATTATTTCGGTAAGCTGATTAACGATATCAATTTTCGACAGACTTTGTTTCGCCTGTTCTGTAATTGACCCTTAAAAGTAAGGTATTATGGAAAATAGGATGTTTGTCAAGTTGCATGTTTATAAATAAAATCTTTGCCGGCAGACGTTGTTCTGTGCAGTGGTAATGTCATCTGTCTAATGTGGCCTTTTTTGAACGGTTAAAATCTTATGAGTTTGCCTCCCTGACATACTAATATCGTCACGTAGCGATGGAGCGACGCCGACGGCGAAGAAGAAAAATCATCAATTTGTCGTCATCGTTACCTAACGCATTTCTAGATGGCTGTGCTTAGAAGACTTATCTAGATGGCCATGCTTAGAATACTTATCCAAATGGCTATGCTTAGAAGGCTAATCTAGACGGCCGTGCTTAAAAGGCTTATCTATATAGGTGGCTATGCTTAGAAAAGTAATTCCAGACTAGCAGCGTAGCAGCATTCTTCGGTTTCACCCGCGTGATGAGTTACCAAAGTGAGCCATCTCTAAGTTACAAGTTTTCACTTCTACCGCTAGTCCCTATGGCTGCCATTTTTTTACTTCTCTCCATAAAGAAGCCATTTCAAAGACGTATTCATTTCATCAATAATAATATAGTTGAAGAATGATTAGTCAGCATACATAAAAAAAATGTGGTGCAGAAAGGTCCAACAATATTTTAACAGGTCCTTCCAACACTGATGTGGACTTCATCTCCTAAGGTCTCTTTCCCCTCAGCACGGTAGACCACTAAATAATACCCACGATTTTGGGAAGCTTATTGTAAATTTCGACCCTTTTAACAAAAATACTTTTACTATAAACATGGCTAATCTGCATTTCGGAGCACATAAGATATTTTTATGACGAATATTCTTTAAACATTCATAATTTTGAATATTGTTCCTGACCAAGAGGGCGGCTTCATATACATATACATTGAAGGAAGAGTCAACAACTTTAACTTTTAAAAGTAAGGCTTACATGAGTCTCTTTGGTTCAATCTACAAATCGAACGTATGCATTTTGTTTTGAGCTTTAAATACAGTTTCTTTGTCTGTGGAGTTTGCCCATAAAAGTACTCCATATCTTAATGTTGAACCATCGAACTCTAAAAAACGGTTTATTCCAAACCTGACCCGCTACCGGGTTAGGTTAGGAACAGCAAAAAATATTATTTTTCATTCCCAACCTAACCCTCTAACGCGCTTCTACTATGGCGATGCAAAATCAGAATGACGTCTCCTGATTTAGTCTCAGTCGCAACAAGGAGTTGTGTACGTTCGCTGACAAAACAATTTTAAAAATTTTCAAGCAAATTTTCGCCACGTTATGTTGTCTTTAGATATAGCATACCTCATCTTCGTTTCTTTAATTATATCGATGTGTTGAACCGACATACGCATGATAGACACTCAAAAGAGTCGCCTCATTCACGACATTACGAAGCATGTAGAGAGCATAAGAAAACTGGTTTAACCTGGTGCACACCTGCCTCACATGAGATTTCCATGATAGAGCCTTAATAAAAATTTAAAACTTAATAAAGATGAACTATTATAATATTGTTGGAACATTTCTCACCACGTTGTCGTACTGTCTACTTTCCACCGTCATCCAGTGGCGTGGAAGAATCGCTGGATTCTGTTTTCCCCATCATTTAGGATTATACCTCGAAGCAACGCTTTCAAATTGAATGGTAGAAAAGATAATCCATCGCACATTTCGCGCGAAAACACGCAAGGTACATTGAATACTTACATTTTGAAATTAAGTCTATATCTTTGTTAGGTATGCATGTTTGTTATAGTGGTAGAATCCGTGGGTAGAACCAATTACCTATAGAGTCTGTCTGAGAAAGTACTACCGTTGTCAGAAATTCTACCAACAAGCAATGATTGTGAAAACAATCATCGCGCAGTCATCGACAATTTCAGAAGACGTTTGTTAGAGTGCCGTGACTGTAACGGATTTCATTCTGGTTTGAAAAACCTAGTTCTGAGGTAAATCATTAGGGTAAAAGGGAAGGCAGCTGCATGAAGTATAATCAACTTTTTTTAAATAAAGTGTGACGAGACGATTAGGAAATGAGCCTGATGGTAAGAAACATGCCTGCTACATAACAGCACAGTGACATGCAGCTATTGGAACATGAAGAGTCCATATCATTACCTAGCACTGCAATGCGCTCGTCACCCAGATATCTAAGATGTTTTATCTCTAAAACCTGTAATTTCTCTGGAAAAATTGCCCTTCAAACTGGAACACTGTAAAGTTTGCACATTACTGCAGTCCTACCACTACAAAGTCAAACTTCTTTATCCATAAATATACAATTTACTCACAAATTAGTAATAAACAAAAGTAACAGCAAACAATTGTTATAAAGTTTTAAATGAAAATTTCACTGCACGATAAGAATTAGTCGCATAAATATGAGTAGGGAGAAAAGTATTTTATATATTATTACCAAAGTATTTTTTTTTTTAATTTTCCTTTATCTTTTAACTAACTTCCCTTTTACATTAATCTACTATGCTGTAAGATACTGTTGTGTGAAAAACAGTTGTAAGTTACAATACATATTACATTGTGGGACCATAATGTACACTTAGCGCGAAATAAACATCCGAAAGATACTAAATATAAGTACTTTTCCCAATGATAGGTTTGCAAAAGCCCCACTCACCCAATGCTATGCTACGATACAGACAAACAAACAGATTTACTCTCGTTTTTAAAACATAATTAGAATAATGTAAAATACTTATATTCCTAAGTCTAAATGTAAATGAATTCACCTGTAATTGTATAAATTAACGTCGCTGCTCTACATGTCAAAGCTCGCGCATTCATGTGTACAATGTAGGATAGAGATGGGAAAGGCAAACGAGGCAATTGGATATTGTTCTACGCCTTTTGTGATGTTTAGGTCAAATTGATAGAACGACAATCGACTAAACAAGAGTTTAATCAACTAAAAATACTTATTCTACAACTTTACTCTGCTGGGTCATTAAAATCCTACTTATATTAAGTCATATTGTATATATATATATATAGACTGCCTCGTCAATTTCGGCTTTGGCGACTGTAACCTGTTTTTAAATAAGTCGTGTTAAGTAACGTCTAATGTAGTGGGAGAACAGTAACTTTACTGCCGATCCGGAACCCCTGGTTAAAATTGCACGCGCATCACTGTTTTCGAAGTTATAATATGCCTGACGCTAAGTAAACATTGGTGGTGGAAAACATCGTGAGACATTCGCCATTTTCCTGAATTTAGTTTCCATCTTTCGAGTTATGCGTTGCCCACCTACCCGCACTGGGGTAACAGGGCCAGATTATAGCTTTTACTCTCTCGTTGTGAGAGAAGGCCTTGAGTCTCAGCCGTGGGAATATTATTTTAAGGACTGCTAATGTTTTATGCTACTAAAAGTTTTGTGGACAAGTTTGGATATTTAGATATTTGGTTGTGTGTTGCTTAATCGCTTTAGAGAGCCTTCAAACGAAGAGGATCAACATTTAGAATACTACTATACACCAGACCAGAGATCGGCAATCTTTTGGGAGTCATGAGCCACACGGTGAAAAAGTAGATAAAAGCGGGGCGCACTTTTGAAAGTTTGATATTTCGATTGCTTCTTCTGGATTCGCTAATAGGCACACTCATGAACAAACTGCGTCCGCGATAACATAGATATTTAATCGGTTAATACATATATTTATTCAATTGTATAGGTAGCTGTATGAACCCGCGGGCCGCGCGTTGTCGACCCCTGCACTAGACAAAAATCTAACTGTATCTTAAATTTCGACCCAATCCGTTAATTCGTACCGACGTGATTGGCCAGCAATATTAAAACGTCCAAACATCCAAATAAACTTAAAATTTATAATTTTAGCAGGATGGTACCAACGATACCTGCTCTTATTTTTAAACAAATTAAGTATGGTTTTGTGTGGTTTAAAGATTATATTAAGTTAGGTACATGTAGCAGTTCTACTTCAGTGCTAGTACGAAAACTATGTTCAACCAACATTCAAAGAGAGAACACGGCTGCAGTATTCCACGAGGCATCTCTAAGCAAGTGCCACGAAGCGCTTGACCCAGCATTATCCGCAAATGACGTCCGCTAACTGCACGCACTGTGCCGCAATCACGGGCCCGGGCTCGAGTGCCGCGGCAGACAGCACTCGTGCTTTCAAAGGCAATTTACAATATGATATTTGCGAATGTTTGAAGTACGGTGGTTAGTATACGATTACGTTCTAGAAATTATTGAACAGATTAAAAACTAGTGCCTGGTTGACCGAGCTTTGCTCGGTTTAAATGCGTTTATAAAGGGGCTTTAAGTAAAATATTTTCTTCGAAAAAAAAGAACAAAAAGAACAAAAAGAAAAGACCCGAGTGTAACCATCAGGATTCGAACCGGGGCCTGTTGACTCCGAGGGCGAGCATATTTCGTCTGAGCCATTTAGACTTAAAGAACAGTGGCGAAATAAGTTATCGTATTCTAATGACATTGTAGGAGTTTTTTATTGTCAAAAAGCGCGCATAAAATGATGTTTTTAAAAAATAAAACGTAGCTAGATCGATTTATTGTCCCCAAAACCCCCTGTATAAATAATTTCATGAAAATCGTTCGAGCCGTTTTCGAGATTCAGATTACCTACAAGAATTGCTCGTTTAAAGGTATAAGATAAGATAATTCTGCATTAATTGTTATTTATAATATACGTAACGACAAAGACGATGAAAAAGTGCTATTCCAGACTGTAATTTGTGTTCCAAATTTCAAGCCAGTCCGTTTAGGCGTTCCGCTGTTATTGAGAAACAAACATCCAATACAGCTAAACTTTTACATTTTTTCACCCTTTTAATATTATAAAAATGTCGATGTTTGGGTGTTTTTAGTGGTCTGACTCTTGCCAGAGTCCACCTGGGGAAATACTACACCTTTGTCAGTCAGTTAACCGCCAAGCAACCATTACTGTGTTCCGGTTTGAAGGGCAATGTTACCAGATAAATCACAGGGCTTAGAGATATAACATCTTAGATCTTTGGGTGATGAGCGCAGTGTAGTACTAGGACTCTTCATGTTCCAATAGCTGCGTGTCACTGTGATGTTTTGTGGCAAGCATGTTGCTTACCATCAGGTACATGTCCTGCTCATCTCGTCACACTTTATTTACAAAAAAAATTTTTATATACGAAATGTCAATGTTGGATATTATTATAATTATAATAATATTAATAATCTTATCCAGATATCTGGATGTTTGTTAAATCAATCACTTCGTAGTATCAGTATTGGTTGATCGATTAATCGATTTGTTTATCGGCTTTCTATGTTGAGCAAACCAATGGTTGATTTCAATTCTGATTTCGATATTGACATGATTTCAGATTATGTTTTTTTTATTTTTTTGAACACACATTTTTTATGAACATGCAACAGAACAAAATTTTTAAAGTTTGTAGACAGGTAATTTACGTGTGACATGAATGCATAGATTTGCTTATTTTTATTTTTTATTTATGAAACGTATTTACACATAAATAGGCGGTCTAGCTCTCATAACGCAAACCTTGTTTAGCTTGGGGCTAGAGGGTGTTTGAGCAATGTCTTAAAAATGTGTAATAATATGTATTACTAATGGTGCCTGCGGGTTTACCTGCGTAGTTCCCGTTTCGTTAATTACGAAAGCTGCAGACGGAGGGTTCGAAAGGAAACTAGAATTGCTTAGAACGAACTTTACTATACTTAAATTCACATTAAAATATATTAAAACTATTTAACCTAGACGCGAATGCGTTTGATATGAGAACGACACTCACATCATAGGATATTAAGCCTATCTAACTTAGGTGCGAATGTCTTCGACGATCGAACGACTCTGACTTCTTTATTGAAATCAGCTTTAATGAAGGGTCATCTGGGTCACAATTTAATGAGATGAGCATCAGCGAATTGTAGTTGGCACGAGGCAGATCATTGCTACTGCCGAGTTCTGTTGAAATTGCTGACTTGAACCTCGTCCTGGAATGCAGCTCACGTTGTGCAGACATGTGTAGGTATTGGTACGTAACACGTTATTTTTCGGTGATAAAAAAGTCTTATGTTCATTTATTTAGTTATTCCAGACTGTAATCTCTGTTCCAAATTTCAACCCACCCACCTGTTTAGGCGTTCCGTTGCTTATTGTTTGTTTTTTATCCACCAACCCGCACCGGCCCAGCGTGGTGGATTATGGCCTTAACTCTCTCCTTGCGAGAGAAGGCCGGAGTCCCAGCAGTGGTAACATTTAGTGGACTCCTGATGTTTATTGTTTATGTTTATTTTTTATTGAGCAATAAACATTCAACCATCTAAACTTTTAAATTTTTCACCCTAATACTATTAATATTATTAAAAATGACAATGTTTGGATGTTTTGTAGTTGTAGGAATCTTAGCAGATTCCGCCTGGGGAAGTATCACACCTTTGCCAGTTATTCTACCGCCAAGCAGTAATGTGCAAACATTACTGTGGTCCGGTTTGAAGGGCAAAGATTTCAGAGAAATTACAAGTCTTAGAGATATAACATCTTAGATCTCTGGGTGACGAGCGCAGTGCAGTGCTAGGTAATGATATTGACTCTTCATGTTCCAGTAGCTGCGTGTTACTGTGTTGTTATATGCTAGGCATGTTGCTTACCATCAGGCACATGTCCTGCTCATCTCGTCACACTTTATTTACAAAAAAAAGTTTATAGAGGAAATGTCAATGTTTGGATGTATATATAGTATGTTTGGATGTTTATATAGGAAATGTCAATGTTTGGATGTCTATATAGGATGTTTGGATGTTTATATAGAAAACGTCAATGTTTGGATGTTTATATATCTGGATATTTGGATGTTTTTTTTATATAAATCACTTCGTAATATCGGGTTGAAATTTGGAACAGAGTCAGTTTGTAGTCTAGAATAGTACGTACGTACATACGTACGTAGGCTACCATTTATTACGGGGTAATTAACTGTAACGGGAACTGAACGACGAAAAACGAAAGAACATCACCATCATCAACAGCCCACTAAATGTTCCAACTGCTAGGGCTCGGACCTACTCTCGCAAGGAGAGATTTAAGGCCATAATCCACCACGCTGGTCCAGTGCATGTTGGTGGATGACACATGACTTCGATAGGTTCTATGTACATGTCAGTTTCCTCACGATGTCTTCCTTCACCGTTTTAAGTTAGCGGCATTAAGCACATGACTTCGAAAAGACAGTGGTGTGTGTGGGGTTTGAACCCGGGGTCTCTAGATCGGCAGGCGCCGTTCTCCCGACTATACCAGCCGTAAGTTCAGTTAAACGAAGGCTGCTTGCTAGTAGTTGTTATAGAATAGGATGTTTAATAATATTTTCGCTTGTAACAAAAATATAGCGTGTCACTGTCCGATGACCGAACCAACCGAACAAATGATTCGGCAATCAGGCAAGGGCAATCAAACTCGCCGTCAATCACACACGCCCGATCAATCATCGCTGACCCGCTGTATTAGCAAAAACTATAGCGCCAGATATTATTATGGTTGAACGGGAATGGCGACCCGAAAAACTCATACCTATATGTATGTCGCAGCCGGGTTTTATAATTCGCCGTATTACATTACGTCTAGCCGTTTTGAAAACCTGGACCGGTTTGTCAATCGGCGGTTTAACGATTAGCGGGATTTAATGCGGCTGGCTAAAAACAGTCGAAATGTATTCGACGCCATACGTCATTCAACAATTTTTAGTTCCGATTCTTAATACTCATGGCGCTGGCTGACATAACAACAACTATGACATTGAAAACAGAACGTGTGTTGCTAAATTGCTAAAGTGACTGTGGATTCTGGTGCTCAGCGGAATCTTACACAATATTATTGGAGTGGTTTACCACCGTCCACCTCTTGAGACGGCTCACCTTCCACCTGGGTGTTACCTGGAAACTGTTAGTTAAGTTATCGTATTCTAATGACATTGTAGGAGTTTTTCATTCTATAAAAACGTGCATAAATCGATGTTTAAAAAAAATAAAACCTAGCTAGATCGATTTATTGTCCCCGAAACCTCCTGTATATATAATTTAATTAAAATCGATCGAGCCGTTTCCGAGATTCAGATAATAAATATATATATATACCTACAAGAATTGTTCGTTTAAAGGTATAAGATAAGATCTGATTTGAGAGTAGCTACATAATACTGCCTACAAATTGTTGTGAAGTTTGTCAGAATCACAACAAACATTGGCATACAAGTCAATGATTGTTAATTAATTTCAGTAAAGCTTAATTATAAAAATGATACGACAACTTACAGAAGTAGGCTCTGCTGCAAACAGCCTCCAAACTTTGTCGTTACCTGCAACAAAAATAACTGTCAACCAACTGTAATATAATCTATATAAATAAATAAAGATTAGGGTAGAAAATGACGATGGACAATATACGAAACAACGTTGGAAACATAAGACTGAAGATCAGCCTGAGTGTATAACTGAAGACGCTTATGTACAGGAGTGGATGAATACAGGCTGATGATGATGATGAGAGTAATAAAATCATAGGGTGTGAAGATCGGGAATTTCTGCGTGGTGCACGATGTTTTGAAGGTGAAGTGACGCATGACCCCAAGAGATTTTTGATTCATGTTGGTTTCCTCACGCCAATTTCCCTTCACCGTTTTTTGAATTGAAAACTTCTTTTGCCGCACCTCAGACAGATTTCTCGTGGGCTGTGAATTGAATTTTAACGTCACGCTCTGGAACGATAATAAATACATTATTGTATAATATATTAGATATATATGATAATAAATACAATATTATGTTACAATATAATAATTATACAATATATTATAGAATAATAAAATATCGGGTGAACTCGGGGCCATGACCATTGGCCATCTAGAAATGCGTCAGCATTTCCCATTGACCATCCAAAAATGCGGCAGCATTTCCCATTGACCATCCAGAAGTGTGGCAGCATTTTCCATTGGCTATCTATAAATGAGTCAGCATTTCTAGACGCGCCTTCTTATGCCCTCCGGTTTCACCCGTAGTTTTCAAAGTGTGCTCATCAAATTCTGAGTTGAAAGTTTTCTCTTCTAGTGGCAGTTCCTATGACTGTATACTTATATAATGAACAAACTCACGACCCACGGCTTTGGAGGCAGACTTACTACCAACTAAGCCGCAATGCTAGTTGATAGTAATGAGACGTGAAACTTTTGTTCTCTTAGAGAAATCCTTTAACAACATAAAACAATACACATACGGCTGCAACCGCTCACCAGTACCCAAGTCGAATGGTAATAATGTTGCCAAGACAATAAAGTCCTGTTGACAGATTTGTTACGAGCGTAGCGCATAGCTTTTCCGAGATTGGCTCAATGCGGTACTGGCGAGCATTTCCTGCCAAGAACGGATACCTCTTTGTAGCATGGCAACACCAATGTTTATGATATAGACGTGAAAATAGCTTTCTTTATTATAGTGTGGGATTTATTCTTGTGATTATGTTAAATAGAAATAGACCGCAGGCCCGTGAACAAAATTTATGGGTCATCTGATACAGCAGGAGACCTATGTAGGATGATAGAAGGGTATAAAGTAATAAGATTGAGCACTATGCCGTCACTTGTAAACTGTCCAACTGAGTGCAGTTGAAGAGGGGGGGTTCTAAACCTCGATCATTTCTCGTTGTCGCATGATTTTTGTACGGCGTTGCGGAATAATAGATTAGAAGAGGTATTGAAACTATAAAAATTATAAATTTTTTAAATTCTTATTGTTAGTTTGTGAAAAAAATTCATGATTTTCCGACGATTTACAGAGTAAGTTTGGTCATTTGATTATGTTCGGCAATGCCGTACAAAAACTCCCCCTCTTCAACAGCACTTAGTTGGACAGCTTACAAGTGACGGCATAGTGCTCAATCTTATTACTTTATACCCTTCTATCATCTTACATAGGTCTCCTGCTGTATCAGATGACCCATAAATTTTGTTCACGGGCCTGCAGTCTAAAAGTATTGAAATACAAAACAAAAATCGAACAAAATAGAACATAATATTTAGAATGTGTTAAAGACATTTCTTTACATTTATTTTAGAGTGACAAGCTATGTGCCTGATAGTAAGCGACATGTCTGGCCATAGCACCACGATGGGCTGCAGCCTTTAGAACATGAAGAGTCCAAATCATCACCCAGATATGTAAACTTTTTATCAAAAAAATATTTATCAGTGCAAATATTTGTGTGATGAATTCAAATGTTTGCACTGTGTCTGGGTGTTTCTATATATAATAAGTATGTATTTAAAACTATATAATAAGTATTATATCAGCTATCTGGCTGCCATCACACAAGCTTTGCTTAGTTTGGGGTCAGATGGTGTTGTGTGTGAATTGTCCACCAATATTTATTTATTTATTTATCTCTACGCCATGTAGGGTCAATGAAAAACATTGCTTTTGAAATCGGAACACAGTGATATTTTCACATTACTGCTTGGTCGTAGAACAAATGGTAAAGAAAAAAATAATTAAAAGTTAAAAAAAAAAAAAAAAGGCAAACAAAGTTGCGAGGAGAAAGTAGATGAAATATCTCGGATCGTTTCCATCAAGTCCAGGCTAGTTTTTCTGATAAAAGGTATTTATTTTCAATTGCTTCTGATAAGGTTGTCAACACTTTACTAAAGCACAAAAAATAAAGCTTCAATTAAATTGAAATTTTAAATTACTTTCAATATTGACAATTTAAAAAAAACATAGGGGTCGAATTGATAACCTCCGCCTTTTTGGAAGTCGTTTAAAAACAGATAGACACACAGAAACACTTCATTATAAACTCTAGATGAATAACATACAGTTAAACAATATGAACAACAATTATATATAGTACCATAAATGGCAGACTTATCGCTAATAGCGAACTCTTCCACGCAACTATTAAACGATGATTTTTTTACAACACATATATAATTTTTAATTTTAATTTTTGTTCATTTGTGGAAATTGTAATTGTGCCTACGAATATGAGTCATTTGAAACTCGAAATAAATGAATTTTAATTTAATTTTTTAATATCTATACTTATAATAAAACTGTAACGGGTCGAATTCTGTACATTGAAGATATTTTGAAAAATTTTTTTTGGAGCACTCCATAGTCGATACTGATGGCGAATCTGCATTTTTTTTCTTTCATGTCTGTCTGTCTGTCTGTCTGTCTTTCTGTATAGGGATCACGCATCACGCCGAAACTACTGATTCAATTCAGCTGAAACTTGGCATGATTTTAGTTTAAACTAAGGAAATTGCTGTAGGCTACTTTTGATCCCCAAATTCTGATCGGTTTTCTTGCGGGAGGGGGTGAAAGTCAGAATGTGTATTTGGTTGTAACTCATGTTTGCGTTGTTTAATTTCATTAATTCTTTTTTTGTTAGAAAGAACACATTTTTTATATTGTCCCGTCAAAATTTGAATAATATCGGTCTGTTGGTTCCGAAATTACACAAACATTAAATAATAACGACACGCGCGGCGCGTTCGGTACATACTAACTTCTAAGTATTCTGTGTATCACAGACGATCCACAGAATATCTAGATTCTAAATTCAAGAAGTGTCCACGTGATTGCGTCGCGTCGTCTTGAATGACAAAATAATTGTCAAAAATATATTTTTGTGTGGAAAAAGGAGGAGGATGGAAATATCCTCCTTCAAACAAAGAGGATGTTCTCAATCGGGTTGCATGTTTTTTTTATTTGGTTTTATTTTACACGATAACTCCGCTAATTGTGAGTTGATTTTGATGATTCTTTTTTGTTTGTTAAAAAATACTTCAGAGGTGATCTTATATATCGAAAACAGGGAGGTAGTTTTTCAAATATCAACAAAAAACAAATATCAGCTTAGATTTATCTGTATTTAGTTAGTCGATCGACAGAATTAAATTACCTGTCATTGAAGTAAATGTTTGTTCTTTTGGAGAAAACATATCCGCATAATAAGTAGCAGCATAAACAACCCATTAAATGTTGACCCAAAGAAACCCACTGCTGGGCGTCGGGGCCTTCTCTCGCAAGGAGAGAGACAAGGCTATAATCCACCACGCTGGCCCAGTGTCGGTTGGTGGATGACATATGACTTAGAACTTGATTCTAGGTACATTTCGGTTTCCTTACGATATTTTCCTTCACCGTTTAATTACCAGCATTACGAACATGACTCTGAAAAGATAGTGGTGCGCTTGGTTTTGAACCCTGGGTCTCCGGATCGACAGTCGCCGTTCTCCCGACTAGGTCAGCTGGAGCTTACTAGACCAGCCGTAACTTAACGTATTATTTTAATCCAAATACTGTTTAAAATTTAAAGGTAGTGTTCAACAAGTTTCGGTGACCGAAGCAGACCGTTGTTAGGGTTCCGTACCCAAAGGGTCAAAAACGGGACCCTATTACTGAGACTTCGCTGTCCGTCCATCCCTCCGTCTGTCACCAGACCGTATCTCAAGAACGGCGATAGCTAGACAGTTGAAATTTTCACAGACGATGTATTTCTATTGCCGCTTTAACAAAAAATACTAAAACTAAAATAAATATTTAAGAGGGGCTTATTTCCATACAACAAACTTGATTTTTTTACCGTTTCTTGCTCGATAATAATAACGTACCTGTCACAGGTTGACGCTTTCACTATTCACATAATATTAAGTTTTATGGTTTCTTTAAATGTAATTAATTAAAATAAAATATTTTTTAAGGGGCTCCCATACAATAAAATCCTTTTATTTGCTAATGGTTCAGAACCCTTCGCGCGCGAGTCCCACTGGCATTTGACCGGTTTTATTTTATCAAAACTTTTGTAATATCCCATCCTTTCCTAATCTATATATATAAAAGAAAGTCGTGTTAGTTACACCATTTATAACTCAAGAACGGCTGAACCGATTTGGCTGAAAATTTGTGAAGAGGTAGCTCAGGACCAGGAAAAGGACATAGGACATAATTTTTATCATGTTCCCGTGGGACGTCAAAAAACGACAAACACGACGAATATCCCGTTCGACCGCGTTCCCGTGTGACGTGACATGAAACGTAAACGACAGCTAAACGTCACTTCATCGTCGTCATGTCAACGGTAACGGTGAAGTTAAAGAACCTTTGCTAATCTTTGTTAATGTGTAATGTCTGAACAGATTTCAGTCATTCTTTCACCGTTGGATATGTACGGGATCCCGATGAGTGCTATATAATGTACCACGGGCGAAGCCGGGGCGGACATCTAGTATTATATAAATATATCAATATTTACATTTTTGCTGCTCAATTACGTTGGAATCGCTGAATGTATCGAGTTAAAATTTGAAACATCTTCTTGGCTTAGCTTAAGTAACACATAGGGACATATAGATAAGTAACTATACATAGGCAATGTTTAGCCTATGTGTTCTTCCAGACTATAATCTAATTGTATTTCAAATTTCAGCCCGATCACTTGATACGTTCCGCCTTGATTAAGTAACAAACATCCAAACATTGACATTCATTATATTTACAGTTACAGGACAACGTTGGAACGGCTGAACATATTTGGAAGGAATTCGAAACACACGTAGTTTGTACTCAGAAATAGCAAATCGGTTACTTATAGGTTACTGTAACGTCGGAAAGACTAAGCAAATTTGGTAGAAAATTGAAACAGATAACTTATATCTATAACTATAACTACCTATCAACCTGAAAAGAAGCATGGGCCCTAAGGAAACAAATATTAACTATCACGTCAAAACGGCACAACGAATTGGGTTGGCATACGAAACACAGATAGTTTAGAGTCTAAAATTTCACATGGGGTCTAAGTCTATATTTTCGTTAAACTCCATATTAATCTATAATAAGGACATATTTTCGTAAGGTACTTGATGTGATGGTAAGGTAAAAGGCGCCAAAAATGAAAAATATATGCACCCTTTTTGGCGTAGATAATACAGGTGATTTGCGTTCACAATCAAAATAACAAGCAACATTATATTCTCATTAGATGGCGCTAATGCCAGTTTAAATCTAAAAGCACTAAAGGTAATTTAAATCAATGTTTAGCTATTGTGGTATGTATTTTTTCTTTCATCACTAGGTGGCGTTACTGGTATTCTAAATTGCACTAATAAGTTTTTGCTGCTAAAAGGATTTTGATGCCGAATTTGGATTCTTTCGTTCTTGATTTTTTTTTTCTGTGTTACAATTAAATTCATACATTAACATTTCACTAAGATTTGACTTAGATTTACGGGTTCAACTTGCTTGAGAACCTATCATTAAAACTCATAATTTTTATCATTTTCATTCCACACAGGCTACTTTCAAAATTTTACGCGGGCGAAGTCGCGGGTAACAACTAGAAAACAGCTTGCGGATAAAAAGAGATAAGTAGGTAATCAGATCATGCACATCAGCTTCAGACTTTTCGTAATGTATCCTATATAAATTCTACAAACTTAACAGTTGCGGCTATGTTCGATACTACGAAACCTTAATAAGTATGTTTAATTTTGTTAAAAAAAGAAAAATAAAGATGATAAAATTAAATAAATTTTTGTGTGGAAAAACAAATTCACTCGGTTTTTCAATGATTACATTATGTAAATATTTTGACGTACGATACTTCCAACTAATGTCCACTATAAGTCAGTAACATCTGCTTACGCGAACGAAGTAGCGGGTTCAGCTAGTCTACACTATAAATCTATATTTGAATAGTTTTGTAGTGAACAGTTGCTCGTGTTATACTTAAGACAGCTTCGTTATTGTATGGAGCACTGTTCGCATATTTTGGATAGATTAACTAAGTTACAGTTGGAGGCTTTGGATCCGAGGCCCGTGCCAAACGGCTCATAGGCAACCATTCCCTTATTCGAATGATTGAGGTAGTATATTTCTGCGAAAAAATAAAATAAAAAACCACACTAAAACTAAATTCACACACGCAACTTATTCTAAAATTATATGTGAAGCGTAATAATAGGACCAATTGGCTCCAACGAAACAGGGACGTTTCGGAGTAACGAAAATGTCATCAATATTACGTATCTACAGTTTTTACATGCCCTTTTTTCTATCGTAATGCTCGTAGCTCGAAAAAGCGACATCGTTTCATGGTTGATGTTCCAAAGACACGAACGAAGAGATTTGACTCTACGTTTGTGATAAGAACGTCTAGGCTGTGGAATACGTTGCCTGAGTGGGTTTTCCCCGATGGTTATAATCTTTGTGTCTTCAAATCGAGAGTGAATCGGTTTCTTCTAGGTAAACACGCTCCATCGTAGACCGCATCGTCGCTTAACATCAGGCGAGATGGCGGTCAAGTGTGAGCCTATAAAAGGTGAAAAAAAAACAATTTAATTTAGGATAGTGTGTTGATCTGCATGATCTAATATTACGTTGCCCTTTTTAAATTTTTCCATCAAATAAAAAGAAAACTATCGCGTAACATACACACAAAAAAGAAATGGCAGTCATAGGAACAGCCGATAGAAGTGAAAGCTTATCATAAACTCAGAGTTTGACAGCTTACTTTGGAAACTACGAAAACCGGAACGTGAAACCGGAGGGCGTGGCTATGGACATGGCCATCTAGATATGCTGACGCATTTCTAGATAACCAATGGAAAATGCTGGCGTATTTCTACATGGCCAATTGCCACAGTCCCGAGTTTGCCCGAAGATTTCTTATCATTCCCGAGGGTGACGCTAGCATTCAATTCACAGCCCACGAAAAATCTGTCTGTGGCTCGCTAAAAGAACTATTTATTTCAAAAATATACAAAAACGTTAAGAACCTTCTCCTTTCCTGTAGTTTAAAAATGAACCGGTAAACGTGAATAAAGCCTTTTCTTTAAAGATCAACGTATAAATGTTAAAAGAAAAATGGAAGAAATTTGATCTCCAAGAATATTGTAAAATACCTATTTGCACCTTGAAAGTTGAGTTTAAAAGTTAGGATTGAATTATCTCCGTCATTGCCGGGTTCAGCCGAGTGCTCGAGCAATTTACCTAAATTAGGATCACTAAACTTTTCTTATTTATTTAGCTCTAAGGGCTCCGTTTCAGGTTGAGGTTCTCGTAGGGTTGCTTGGTTTACGGCTTGAAGGGAAATTATAGGAACGATTTTTTATAGGCAAAGCTTTTCATACATTTTTAATACCTATATAAGTATAATGTAGAGCAAAGACAATATCCCCATTTGACTGATCGTACGACTGCCCCTCCTTAGCGTTTTACAAATATAATTGCAATTTACTTACGTTGCGAGTTCGGTCAGTCAGGCTTTTGATTTCGACCGAAAGAGCGCAGTCAAAAAAACCGTAAAAAAATATAAAATATGGGTTTCTGCTCAGTAACATGGTGTAACAAGAATAGCAGGACATCCAGCTTTAGAAAGAACGGTATATCATTTTACAAGTAAGTAATTTAATGCAATAATAAGAAAAACAAAACGTCATCAATCTACTAAATTAAAACAAACATTTAAAAAAAGCGAAATGGGAACCCGTTGATGTCCTGTTCTGTCCTTAGAAGTTTGCATAACTTTGTCTCGTTTTGTACGATTATTCGTGGAAAGTAGTGACACGTGACAAGGATGTTCGGCTTATCACAGCGCAGCTTTTTACCTCGTCCTGCGCCCCCGCTGGTGACCTATGAATTTAAGCAGGTTCGTTTTATGGCCGATCACCAGGGTAAATTCATCTGAGATGTAGAGTGACGAGAAAAGTGCAGTACATGAGCTTGAAGGTAATCAACAATAAATTAATACTACAACAGGAGACCTTATCGCTGAAAACGATCTCTTTTAGGCAATATTTGGGAGAAAAAAGATTTATATTAATAAAAAGAGGCCACTAGTGGTGCTGGTTCATAAATGTTTTATATTTTTTTAATCTATTTGTACCACAATTAAGAATTTTCTATATATCTATATCATTTATATTTACGAATAAAAAGCGGGGTGTGCAATTCCAGATACTACAGATCTAGACTAAAAAAAAAATTGGGTTGTCAAAGATTGGGTTGTCTGTAAAGTCGGTTGGTTTACGGACGATAGTTTAACGTAGCAACGTCATAACAAAACATTGATCAATGCGGCGCACGCGTACAATGAGCGTAACGGGACATAATGGGACACTTTTTCGTGCAAGCATCCGGCGTTCATCGCTTTCTTAGACGTTGTCACGTCAAAAATGGGAATGCGATGTTTTTTTTTTGATAATAAGCATGCTCCATTGTGGACTGCATCGTCGCTTAATATCAGGCGAGATGGTGGTCAAGAGTAATCCTATAATAATTAAAAAAGTAAGTATACCAGGTAAATGTTGGACATCCTTAGCCGGCTGTAGTTCAGATAATATCGGTTGCCCTTGAAGAGTTATAAGTTATTAAGAAGCGGCCTCGGGAGTGCTCCCATTACGTAAACCTCGCCGGTTCCGGGTGATGGCCCCACAGTTTGGAGCTCAAATTGAGAAGAGTTTTCTAAATTGTTTCTTGGAACTTTAGTCTATTTTACAATTCATTTGTCTATTTTACATGTGAATTCAGTGATCAGCCGCATAAATAATTAGAGGTTTGGGCAGTTTTATTTATCACGTGATAAAAAGAACTTTCCGTTTTGAAGGGCAATGTTTCCAGAGAAATTACAGGGCTTAGAGATATAACGTCTTAGATCTCTGGGTGATGAGCGCAGTGCAGTGCTAAGTATTATGATATGATTTAGACTCTTCATTTTCCAATAGCTGCGTGTCACTGTGCTGTTATGTGGCATGTTGCTTACCATCAGGCACATGTCCTGCTCGTCTCGTCACTTCTTATTTAAAAAAATACCTTTTTATCGCCTCATTTGACTATATAAACATAATCAATAATGCATGAGAAAGTAATAAATATTACAGCATCAAATGACGAAACCAGCCAATTTTAACAACAAAATAGTTGCATATACTAATTGGCTAGCCTGGTGGCTTAGTTGGTAGTACGTCTGCCTGCGAAGTAGTGGGTCGTGGGCTCGATCCCCACCCAGTGCAAATGTTTGTGTGATGAATACAAATATTTGTACAGTGTCTGGGTGTGTTCTTTGTATAACCTGCCACTCAGCGAGTGGCAGATGCGGGCGCGGAGGCAGCTGCTAGAAGCAAACACCTCAAATACTCTGCCTTGGAATCATCTCACGAGTTCGTTCCGTTCGCCGTGGACACGGGTGGACCCTGGGGCTCTGAGGCGAGGGCTTTTGTTGCCGACTTGGGTCGTCTTCTTAGGGACAGAGGACGTGATCCCCGCTCGGGTCTCTATCTGATCCAAAACATTTCTTTGGCCATACAGCGGGGAAATGCCGCCAGTCTGATGGGCACTTTTGGTCGGCGATTTGACGAGTGCGGAGACTAAATTGATGACTCCAAACTTGTGTTTGTAGTGTTTAGGTTAATGACATTTTTTTTAATTGACATGTCTGTATAATAAATATGTATTTAAAATATATAAGTATTATATTAATTATATGACTTCCATAGTACAAGCTTTGCTTAATTTGGGGTCAGACGGTGTGGTGTGTGAAATTTCCACCAACATTAATTTACTTTTATCCCAACTAGACCAGCCGTAACTTAACTACCATAATAATCCTACTAATATTATGAAAGTCAATGTTTGGATGTTTGTTGCTCAATCCCGTCGAAACTTCTGAACAGATCGGGTTCAACATTTGAAATAAGTGCTAAAGTATTATGCTACTTTTATACTGTTAAAGAACGGTAAAGAGAACAACCCGCATAAAATCGTCGAGTGCTTTTTCTATACATTTATGTGTGTTTGTGCATATAATATTAGAGCAAACTTTTCTCGGGGATTATCGCTTAGAGGAAGTGACTAAGCTCTGCGTACGATAGCTGCGCTATTTAGCCGGATTACGGCAGAATTTTGGCGGTTTTATTTCTGTGAAATAAGTAAAAAGTGTTTTCTCGTTCCACAAAAGGGCGACATCGTTACATGGTTGATGTTCCAAAACGCGAACGAAGAGATTTGACTCCACGTTTGTAATAAGAACGTCTAGGTTGTGGAATGCGTTGCCTGAGTGGGTTTTCCCTGATGGTTACAATCGTGGTGTCTTCAAATCGAGAGTGAATCGGGTTTTTTCTAGGTAAACACGCTCCATCGTAGATCTCATCATCGCTTAACATCAGGCGAGATGGTGGTCAAGTGCGAACCTATTATAGTTAAAAAAATATATTTACTACTACTACTACTATGACTATGAAACTTTGAAAGGTTTTTTTTTAACTTTTATAGGTTTGCACTTGATTGCCATCTCGTCTGATGTTAATCGACGATGCGGTCTACGATGAAGCCTGTTTATCTACATTCACTCTCGATTTGATGACACCAAGACTATAAATATCGGGAAAAACCCACTCAGGCAACTCATTCCACAGCCTAGACGTTCTTATCACAAACGTAGAGTCAAACCTTTTCGTCCGTGTCTTTGGAATATCCACCATGAAACGGTGCCGCTTCGAGTTACGAGAAGAACAATAGAAAAAAGGGCAAGGTGGTATAAGATCATGCACATCAGTTGCACACTCTCCGAAGTGTATCCGTAAAGAAACCGATAAGCTAGCAATTTTGCGGCGAAGTTCAAGACTTTGAATTCTTTTTCGCACTAGAGTGTCTTTGCCTATGAGGTTTAGCTCTAACGTTCAAGCCTTTGACACAGATGTGTGTTATTAGTGAATTTCAGAGAATACAAGACTTAAACACATTAATTTAATAAACAAATCTATACTAATATTATAAGCTGAAGAGTTTGTTTGTTTATTTGAACGCTAGGATATCGGGAAATATTGGTCCGGATTGAAAGATTCTTTTTCTATTGGCTATAGAAAATAACGCTACTATTAATAGAAGCGGAGCATGAATCAAGAATGTAACCAAATCGGGAAAAAATATTCCTTCTTGAGAGTTTTCGTACGTTTCGTGCTTTGACATGACACATGACAGCATGTGTGTAAGATTGCGTCATTGAATATCACAGATTACATACCTCTTGAATATAAAACCTTTGCTAATCATTTTTTTTCTAAATCTGAGTTGGTACAACCAATTTCCGACAGGTGGCGTAGCAGGTAGCTGAAGAGGTGTTTTGTTTGAAAGCGATATTCTCAGGAATGACTGAACCGATTTCAGTAATTCTTTCACCGTTGTAAATGTACGGGATCCTGATGAGTACAAAATAATGTACCACGGGCAACGCCGGGGCGGACATCTAGTATATGATATACCGCGGCCCGTGGTTTCACCCGCGTGGTCTCGTTCATTTCATATCCCCAGAATAAAAAGTGGCCTATGTTATTGCAGACTATAATCACACTGTGTTCCAAATTTTAACCCGATTTGTTGAGATGTCGCGACGTGATTAAGCAATAAACATTCATACATACATACACCCAAACTTTCGCATTTATAATATTTGTATAGCTAGGTGATATTTACGGTTTTTAAATTACTTAAAAAACAGAACGTTTAAATATCGGCTATATGTCTTTGAACGTATTTTTATTTTATTTCATAGAGTGACGATGCGAGCAGAATATGTGCCTGATGGTAACCAACATGCCTGCCACATAAAAGCACAGTGACACGCAGCTAATGGAACATGAAGAGTCCAAATCATTACCTAGCACTGCACTGCGCTCATCACCCAGATATCTAAGATGTTATATCTCTAAGACCTGTAATTTATCCGGAAACATTGCCCACAGTCACAGCCACAGCCCACAACTCAAACCGGAACACAGTAATGTTCGCAAATTACTGCTTGGTGGTAGAATAACTGGCAAACGTGTATGTAATATGTATATTAAGCGATGGTTCCACCAGGCTCGATTTTGATGGCTATTTTTTATTTGACATCATAAACCTTGCTCATATAAATATCGTATTTATTGCAATATCAATAAATTACTTAACTGTTCTAGCATTTATCTCGATTGCTTCTTATTGAATGTCTCAATTTAAATTTTAATTGAAGTCGTTTTTTGTTTTTTCAAATAAAATAAATTATTATCTTACATCCGACCTTCTACATAAGTTGTTGAAAAATAATCAAAACGTATTATGACTTTAATCATGAGTCAATACACAGTAAGCACGAGGAATGTACACAGCTGACAATAGGTTCCTCCCGTCCCATTCAGCTCACAATCAAACTTTACTGTCATGTATTATGTTCATATATTGGTGTATTGCCACCCTTTCTCGAATATATTGCTACAAATATATTTTTCACAAACGAGTCAAACAATACATTCATTATTCCTTCGGCTTGCAAAGGAAATTGTCATTATGGCGCCCTCATTGCGATGTAAGTACAAGTTGGTCGTGCTGTACACACATTTGTATCCACGTCGCTCCCGGATTCTATTGACTGTAGAGCTAAGAGTACAATATCTTTGGTATAGCGTAATCATAACAGTAGGAAACAATTTTGGATAGAGACATATAATATCAGTTTGCTAGAACCACAATAATATTTTTTACACCACATGGGGTTTATTTGATGTCGCGTTAAGTATTAACAACGTTATTTGTTCTGCAGAGATTCGGAACTTTCTCTTATAAGACTGATTGACTTTGTTGAACTGTCTTAAAGCCATAATCCAACACGCTGGAGATAAGCCGATTGGAAAATGATACGAGTCCTCAAAAGATGAAATTTCTTGAACAGTCTCCTCAGGATCTTTTAATTTACCACGACCACCAGTTATCATGACAAAGTCGTACGTTTGCTCTTGGAAAAGCGTTCAGAAGAGCAGGTGAGATCTGAATCTATGACTTCGGGATTGTTAAATAAAACCTTGCTTCTAGAGAAAGTAATACATTATTTTATTATTGATCGTAGTTTTTGTTCCTTAACACACCATCTAGATTTAAATTCAAAAAATGTACTGTAGTAGATGTGTTAATATTTTTGCAAAATACCAAATGAGGGTTCATGGCAATACCTTGATTTTTAAATGACAATCAGCATAATCTTCTAAATATCCATTTCTAAGCCGATGCAACGTAACCAAAACGTAAGAATGCAAGTTAAATTACGATTACCATTCTGTACCATGCATCTAGATAAGTGCAAGTCGGGCACGCATATGAATATCTTCTTAAATAAAACTAATATTTAAATGAAATTATTTTAAAGTGCCGATCTGTTACATTCTATGTGTACCGACTAACAGTAACCTGCGGTTTTTACCCGCGTCTTCCCAGTTCCCGGTTAATTTCCTGAGATTCATTCATTCATAATTTAAGAGCGACGCTCTTGTCGGTGGAGTTCCTTCCATGTACTTGTTCACTCCGCCTTCTCCTTGACTTCCTGATACGACACTACATTTATCTTCTCCTGCACTTGGTTCATGTAACTTCTCCTAGGTGTACCTCTCTTCCTCCTCCCTTCTAATTTACCTTCCATTATTGTTCTAATGAAGTTGTCGTGTCGTATCAGATGTCCCAACATCTTCTGAGACAAAAAAGTAATATACTCGTAATCCAAATAATTATTATTAATTTAATTACAAAGTGACGAAACGTGCAAGACCTGTGCTAAGTACCAATATAGCCTGCTGCCTATAATAGCCTACTGCTAAGCAGCTGTGCCATTAAAACATAAATAGTCCAAATCAGTGTCTGGCATCGCACTGCGCTTGCCATCCATAATTTATCTCTTAGCCCAGCAATTTCACTGAAAACATTACTAATAATTTTGTTTAAACGTCAACAAACGCAGAGTTGTCCTACTGGTATGATAAATATACTGCGGTACAACGAAGGGCGTTTTGTCAACATTTTTCTCATAAGAATACGCGGATATTGAAGGCACCAGGTGCCTTTCAAGGTATTGCTGTTCCCTTATATTTCGTTAGTGCATTATACAAAGGTTGATAAATATTTTATGGTTTCGTTTTACATAATGTGCCTTATGCGTATGGAATTAGGTTCTTTTTTATGATGGAGATGTCGGTACCGGAGAATTATTAGGATCTGATATTGTTTTTATGAGAAGACTGGTAAAGGCGTTTGAGTTTACTTGTATTCTGTTAATAGTTTACAAAATTTTGGACCCGAATTTCACTGTTAATGACTAATTACATTTTAGGATTAGTGAACGTCATTTAAAAATATAATAGGTTATTATTGGTAATATTTGTAACTATCTTACTTGTTGTATATTGAATGAATAAGCTCCTTCTAAACTAGTACTAATTAATTATTTTTAGGTCTAATTAATTAATTTATTATATTTGTCTCAGAAAGGTGATGATATTTATAACAGAAATTTGCTAACACTTGTATGTATTGGCTAAGACAAAGAGTCGTACTAACCTCGAGAACACAATGTAAAATTGTTTTACTTAATCTTGCAAGGAAAAATAAGTTGAATGGAATACACCAACTCGCCTCTTGAAAAGCAACATTGGAGCCAAATATGAAGCATATATTCCTAGAAGGTACTTTTTTTTAACTAGAATAGGTTCGCACTTAACCACCATCTCGCTTGATGTTAAGCAATGATGCGATCTACGATGAAGCGTGCTTGCCTAGAAGAAACCGATTCACTCTCGATTTGAAGACACCAAGATTGTAACCATCGGGAAAAACCTACTCAGGCAAACGCATTCCACAACCTAGACGTTCTTATCACAAACGTGGAGTCAAATCGCTTCATTCGCGTTTTTGGAACATCAACGTTTTTTGTGGCAAGACAGTTGTAAAATAAATAAATAAAATAAAAAGCCTTTTATTTCGTGCGTTGGCTATTTAAAACAATCTGCACATCAAAACCATTAGATGATATAAATTGTTGGTTTTAGTAGTACAATGTAATTATTAGTAAAATTGTTACAAATAGTATTTTATAGGTAATTTATTTATTTGATAGTAAGATGTTTAAATGTGGTACGTAAGTAATAAAGTTAGAATTTCCAGTAATTAATTGCAATAAAATTTCTTTCATATACCTATTTCGATAGCAAGAACCCTTCTCAGTGGAAGGTAAAGGCCTCCTCCAGAGTTTTATTTTATATCTGTAACTAAGAGTTTGTGATCTTTTATATAATTTATTATAATATTGTAATGTTTCATATTACTGCTGCTGTTTCCTCTGGAGGGTTGTGATCGTAATCTTCCACGGGGACCAACTGGCTCTGAAGATGTTAATGAGGATTGGCATTCGTTTCTTTTTATAATTAGTTTCTTTTTTGTGAGAGACAGTTGTAATCCGATGGATAATAAACGAAAGATTTGTTGCGCAATCTCTGAAATGACTTCGAAACAAACCGATAAGCAAGCAAATTTGTGGTATTATGTATTATAGCGTTGACTAGTTTCATTTGAAAGAAAAACTTGAATATCAGTACTAAGAACATAAAGGGGCTATATAGTATGCTATGTGAAGGTTTGAGTACCTATTTAAAGTATGGTTATGTACAATAAATGTACAGTTACTGCGTTATACACGAAGCTACTTCCGCTCTATTTATATACCTTTTATTGTATAACAAAAGCGTTATTAAGTATCGATAAGCGGTTTACGCTTGATTTACGATCGGGCTCGGCAATGAAATTCCAAATTATGTTGCTCGACAAATGCGCCCCCAGGACGCATGTTACACGCACTTTCAACTCGTTTTACTGCATACTTTGAGCTATAAAAGACAAGGAAATGTAAAGGAAGATATCGTAAAAATATAAATACACATTAAACGATATATAAGTAGTACGAAGTATGATCGGAAGTTACTTGGAAAGCAAGCATAAACCGCCCACTAAATGTTTCCATGATATAGGACTCGGGGCCTTCTCTCGCAAGAAGAGAGTCAAGGCCATAATCCACCACGCTGGCCCAGTGCTGGTTTGTGGATGGTACATACTCGCGAAAGATTCTGTGTATTACATGTCGGTTTTCTTACGATGTTTTCCTTCACCGTTTTAAGTTAGCGGATATACGCACATAACTCCTTATTTAGAAGGCAATATAACGCATTTATAGAAAATTATAAATTGGAAGGGTTGAGCGGATAAAGAAAAACATCACCACAAACAAAATCGAAATCTTGTACATAAAGAGATAACACCATAGGCAACTTTTTATCTAGGGAAACCTCGTCACTAAAACGCTCTACACACGAATCCTAAAATCAGAGGAAATGACGGTAAAAATAGTGGGGAGGAGCCTACATCGCACCATATGATTGGTGATTTATGGTGCGATGTAGGGTCCTCCCCACTACTTTTACGTAATTTCCTCTGATTTTAGGGGTCGTAAGTAGAAGGTTTAAGCCACTATGGCATTGCGCTGATATGCGTTTGTACTTCGTTGTTATTATTTTTAATAACCAGCTGTGGTTTGCGATACAAGAATTTAGTTTTGCTAGTTGCAATTCACTCATATTAATAATTTTATTACGTGATCCATGAAAACTACTAACGTTAAGTAGAAAAAAATACCTAATCTTTAGGTCAATTCAGACACTGTACTTAATTACATTCATTTAGTCAAAGCAAATTAATTTACTTTGTATTGAGTAAGCAAAGCATAAATTGCCACTTTTTGAGCAATATTAAAAAAAGACTGAAAACTCCTTCGGATGGGATTAACCTCTCATTGTGATCATTGAACCGGGAACAAATTGAGAGTTTTCCGTTGAAGAATAGGGAAGTGTCAGTCGAACATAAGTCTTCCTGACAAAATACGTAGGTGTTTCCAACGGAGATATCGTCTTCAGCTTGAGTAAGTGCGTACTTAAGGCGAGCTTGCTCTTAGTGTGTCTTCAAATGCACGTTTTGCTTTCGCAGATATTGTAGTTCGAAAGCAAAAATGTATTACCAAAATCACAATCACATCAAAAGCGGCTATGTAGTTTATTTATACGCCGTAGACGAGGAGCGAGAGGTATACCAGCAAAATCTCTCTACAGCCTGCTGAATGACCTTGGCTTGTCCAGAAGTGCAGTAAGAACGAGTATAGTCTATACTAGAAGGAGTATCTAAAGCTGCAGTAGGCTCATATCAGATTTGGCTGGGCAGGGAGAGAAACAAGAGTAGTGAAGGTAAGTGTTGATGTACGTCAGAAAGGGGCCCCTTAAACCTACGCCCGAGTCACAAGTCTCGGGATCTACTCGGGATTTCTCTCTCTGCCACACAATGGACCTGGCACCGGCACGGTGAATCCACGGAATGCTAAGAAGATCGTCTGCAAGGTTTTCCTTGGCCAAAAATCACTTTCAAATAAAAGTGTTTACCGAAAACTTTTTGCCTTTTCTAGAACTACAATGTAGCTAGCTCACCAGAAAGCGTTCATCTTGCTGATTTCGTCACTCTAAAAATTCTTTCAGCTTAACCTCACGTATCACTTTACATAGTGATCTGAGGTCGTGACGTCAGGTCTCGTCATCAATCTTACGTCGTTCAATAACGCTGATACGTCGTAAATAGATTGCTGGGTCCCGTGATAGATTCTTTTGAAGGTGGGTTGATTGCTGTTTGCTCGTAGAAATGGATGTGTGGATTTGAAAATAACGCTAACGTAAACGAAAATTTTGACGTTTTGGCTTAGTTTTGGTCTCGGTTATGATTGATTTGTTAGAGATATCTAAACGAAAGATATTTAATTCTTTTTAACCCTCGATCAAAAAAGGGGTGTTATAAGTTTGACGTCGATGTCTGTCTGTCTGTCTGTCTGTCTGTCTATCTGTCTATCTGTCTGTCTGTCTGTCTGTCTGTCTGTCTGTCTGTCTGTCTGTCTGTCTGTCTGTCTGTCTGTCTGTCTGTCTGTCTGTCTGTCTGTCTGTCTGTCTGTCTGTCTGTCTGTCTGTCTGTCTGTCTGTCTGTCTGTCTGTCTGTCTGTCTGTCTGTCTGTCTGTCTGTCTGTCTGTCTGTCTGTCTGTCTGTTTGTCTGTCTGTGTGTGCGTGTGCTCTGTGGCACCGTAGAGCTCAAATGGATAGGCCGATTTCGATGCGGTTTTTTTTATTTGAAAGTTAATATCCGTGCGGATATTCTTAGGTATGTTTGGTTAATACCGATTTAAGATGGCCGCCGCCACAAAATGGCGGACAAAATATTTCTTCACAACCTACCTCAATATGGGTATCAAATGAAAGGGCTTGACTAGTAAAATACTATACACTATAAAAAAAAAAAAAACCAAGATGTCCGCCACCACGAAATAGCGAATTATTTTATTTTTTTCACTACTACCTCAATATGGGTATCAAACGAAAGGGCTTGACTAGTAAGAATACATTGCACTATGACAAATTTCAAATCCAAGATGGCCGCTTCCACAAAATGGCGAAATACATTTCTTTTTTCACAACTCCCTTAATATGAATATCAAATGAAAGGGCTTGACTAGTAGAATGTTGTAGGTACAGATAACAAATCTGAGGTAGTCGGGGGTTAATCAAAATTTTTAATTTTGTTCTTGTTTACCCGACTGCGCGACGCAAAGGAGTGGTAATAATGTAAAAATATATTCCAGTAAAGGAACATTATTATTCTACAGCCAATCTATTATTATTATTATTAATCTGATTGTTATATGGATCCCGACTGTTAAGTTGTTATGTTCCTTTACTGGAGTATATTTTATTTTCTGCAATAGTATTACTTCAATAACATACTATAGAATTCTAGACCACCAGAAATCTAAGTGCTTGTTTTATTCTTTTCAGTTTTTATAGTATGTGAGTACGTAGTTTGGTTCAGTTTTTATGCAGTCGGGTTTTTGCTAACTACGTATAGGTTTACACTTCACGTCCATTTTCTGGTGTTAACCGATGATGCGGTCTACGATGGAACGTGCTTACCCAAATTTTTTTTCCATCAAATTGTTATCCATGTTATAAACCCATTGGTTCCGAACTAACAACGCTTACAAATTTACTATTTTTCTTTAAATTCAAGTTGTTTTTATTTAAACAGCACCCTACAAGTCTATGTTTTAATAGTGGACTATAATATGATGAGAATAATCATGACGTCAATGACCCTAAATCTGTAGACTACTCAGCCAAGTTAAACTTTGTGAAAAAAACCTTTTACAGGCATTAAAGAAAATTACCTAAATAATAACTTTTTACATCTCAAAATAACAAACCAGTTTCCAAGATAAACGCTAAGCTACTCGAGTGGTAGGACTGCGTCGGTCTATTTTTTTACTAAAAATGTATTTTCCTGTAACAAATTTCGCACAATTTTATTTTCATTATAAGCATATTCCGGTGCTAAAATGTAATGGGAGTTTTTCATATAAATAAGGCTACTTCTAAGATAAGCTAGGTGGTCTACTTTTCGTTTATGAAACGATTTTTAAAACTGTTTTAAAGCGAAAACTTATATTGCACCACATACCTATAGAAATATTTAATTGGATAACGGGACACTCACGTGTATACATGAGTATATACGTGAGTGTCCCGTTATCCAATTAAATATGTGTAACAACCACGTTAATTTTAATACTAAAAATACCTATAGAATATCTGTAAGCTGTGAATTGAGCTCAAGCACACGTTCCTGAATGACAGAAATCTTCTAGTAAGCCCAGATGATCTAGATGGCCATGGTCATGGCCGCTCCCTCCGTTTTCACCCGCGTAGTTTCCAAAGTGAGCTATCAAATTCTGAGTTATTAGTTTTCACTTCTATCGGCGGTCTCTATGATGCTGGGGCCACACTTACGGGAAATGTCATTAATTATCGCATTAACGGACGTTAACCGTAGGTGTAAAATACACCTAATGGACGAATGAATAAGGTTTATTTTACAAATACGGTTAGCCTCCGTTAACGCGATAATTAATGGCATTTCCCGTTAGTGTGGCCCAGGCATGACTGTGTATTTTTGTCACGTGTGCTGAGGAGATAGATAATAGAAAAAACGTAGTACGTGACGCTTTACCACTCGATTAGGTGACACGACACAGAGCTATTTATATAATATAGCAGCATCAGGCGGTTTTACCCGCGTAGTTCTCGTTCCGGTTATTTTCTCAGAATAAAAGCCTGTATTCTTCCATACTATAATCCAATTGTGTTTTAAATTTGTACACAAGTTACGACGTAATTGAGGAACCAACATCCAAACGTTGGCAATTATAATATTAGTAGAACATTTGTATTAAAAAACGCTACAGACAAAGATCATCCCAGAGTCATTGTGGAGTGGCCAAATAAAATAAAAAAAACAAAACCACACAGAGCCGAAATGTAATCACTTTGATTTCATCTTATCATCTGAAAGCTGCGGCCCGCTTACTTTTTTTTTATTTGCCTGATAGCAAGCAACAAGCCTGCCATATAACAGCACAGTGACACGCAACTATTGGAACATGAAGAGTCCAAATCATTACCTAGCACTGCACTGCGCTCGTCACCCAGATATCTAAGATGTTATATCTCTAAGCCCTGTAATTTCTCTGTTGTGTACTAGCCACTAGTCATCAAGGCTTAATGATGAATCATTATAGATTCAAAATAAATATTTGATATAATGATGAGTTTGCTTTACAAAATATAATTTCATTATAGTAATGACTTTGCTTTTGAGCATCAAATGATCAAAGGGCATCAATGCAACTCCTTATCAAAAATTATAATGGTTTGTAAGGAAATTACAATAAGTTCTTAATACAAAATTCATAAATGCTCCGAGGTAATTTAAGACGCTCTTTTGAACTTCCTTCGTTCATAAACATATTCCGCTAAGTGATAAAATGAATAATTTAAAATTTTCGCTACACGAGGAAGTAAGTTCATTATTTCAGGATTTTGAAGCATTATTTTTAAGAGCCCGTTACTTAAGTGTACCTTTCTAGATGTTATATTTTTACATTCTTAACCGACTTCAAAAATAGTGGTTTTTGATGATCTTCAATACAATATACATTTTTATAGGCACCACAAACAAAATTGACAATAAGTAAACGATCTTATAATGGCAGGGCTTTTTCTAGAGTCCGTACCACAGTAGTACCAAGTACCACACCTTAGCCAGTAATTGTACCACCAAGAAGTAACGTAGAAACTTTACTGTGTTCCGATTCAATGTGTGTGTTTTAAAGACAATGTTTCCAGAGAAATGTCTCTGGCATATAATCAAATGAAATTTCTCTATACTTACTTTGAAAACTTGCCTAATTTACACACACTTCGTCATTACACGCATATATCCTTACATATGAAAACTAACGTGGTTATTACACATTTGACTGACTATATTAAACGTGAGTTACCCGTATATTTATGTAAAATATCCTTACATACTCGTACACAAACATACATTCACCCTCACACACACGTTCACAAAATCAGACACGCACACACCCTTGAACAAACACAAATCTATATTCATTGATAATCTTATTTTTGCATCAAAATTTACTAATTCCATGTTATTAACGTTTTCGATTTTAAACAAGTAACTCTTAAGCATACTGTAGTAACGTTCGCACCGCGAACGCCATTCCATGTCATCGAAACAGATATGGTCCCTGCGATACAGGTCTCACCTAGTGCAGGGGCTATAAGCGTATAATTACCCTATGTAATTTTTATGGTAAATGAAACATTTTGTATTATTTTTTACAGAGCAAACTTAAATCTCTGGGTGTCAAGCGCAGTGCAGTGCTAGGTAGGTCATGATTTGAACTCTTCATGTTCATAGCTGTGTGATATTTGCTGTTATCGCCAGGCTTTCTTACCATCAGGCACACATCCTGCTCATCAGGTCACTCACATATGCTAAAAAAAGTTACAAGTCTAAATAACACAAAAACTCGCACACAACGCTAGAACGCTCATCTAGAAAATATTTTGGTTTGAAAATTAAACATAAATCAATTGTAAAAGTACGGTAGCAAAATAGCTCTGCACAAAGATTGTTTCTCCGCATATGCGGTTTATTTGTTGCCGGAAATGCCTTGTTGTGTCGGAGATATTTAATTTGGGAAATTGACGAATGGTGATAGATGGGCAAAATTGGATATAGCTAAATATATGTCCAGCCAAGTTTTATTTTCAAATATTGGTTAACGGTGTGTGTAGAAAAGTAAAGGTTTGTATCAATCATACTGTCATTTTTTAAGTGAACAATTTGTTTGGACGCGTTTGGCATTTTTAAGGAATAGAAAAAAAGCAGTTGCTCACATTATACCAAACACAAATTCGCTCTTGTGTGGAGTATTACTCGCACCTTTGCGATGGATCGGCTAAGTATCAGCTGGAGGGTCTGGAATCGATCGAGAGACGTGCCAAAAGGCTCATAGGCAACGACAGTCATGTGCGAAAAAGACTTCAAAGTCTTGAAAATAGCCAAAAAACTTATTGGTTTTTGTCGGATACGATGATATTATTTCGAAGAATGTGCAATTAATCTACATCATCTAATTCCACTTTGCCTTTTCTATTAAACTGCACGAAGCTCGAAAAGGAGATATCGTTTCATAGTTTTAATTTTCCATGGTTTGGTTCTACATTTGTATAAGAACGTCTAAGCTATGGAATGCATTGCCTGAGTGAGCTTTTACCGCTGGTTATAATCTTGGTGTCCTCAAATCGAGAGGGAATCAGTTTCTTCTACGTAAGTATGCTCCATTGTACTCGTAGACTGCATCATCGTTTAACATCAGGCGAGATTGTCATCTCGCCTACAGAAAAATGTAAACACATAATGTTGTTATAGTAGTGATAGGACTCTTTCAGAGTCCACCTGTGGAGTATCAGATCTTAGTTATTCTACCGTTAAGCAGTAACGTCCAAGCATAACTGTGTTCCAGTTTGAAGGGTGATGTTTTAGTGAAATGACAGGGCACAGAGATCTTACAGTATACATATGGGCGGGGAGTGCAGTCCGGTGCTAGGTTATGATTTGGACTTTATGTGATCAGATAGCTGTGTGATACTTACCATCAAGCACTTGTCCTGCTCGTCAGGCCACACTTTATTAAAAAAAAGTGTGGTACTCGGGGGCTGCCGCGGTAAAGCTATTGCAACATTAAATCTATAAGAACGTATGTAACACAGCTTGCTATACAAATATTGTATGTAAGTCGTAATAACGATAAGATTTAAAATCGTTACGGTTTTATGTCTTCCATCTCTCTCTTTCTTAGCGGCTTCTCACAAAATTTTTTGATTCGGTCTCCGCGCTCAATGCTCGCGATAAAAGCTATGCAATAGCTTAAAAATATTTGTCCTAGGGTGGGCCGAACCTATGACCGGATCGAACCTACGAGTCAATAAATAAATACTTATAAATAAATAAATATCGGTGGACAATTCACACACAACACCATCTGACCCCAAAAGTTCAAAGTTCAAAGTTATTTATTAGTAAACACAAAATTTACACGTCAATTAATATTATGAAATAATATAAAAAATAATAATAAAATGTTTTCATAAGTAAAAAACAAAATGTCAGCTTACATTGGGCTCGCGTGGAGCATAACAAGGTTTCAGTTTTTTCTACACAAAAACTCATCAATTGAGTAAAACGTTTCTTGAACGAGCCAGTTTTTTAATTTGTTTTTAAATGTGTGATCACTACATGCATTAGTAATATCTGACGGCAATCTGTAATAGACTTCGACACCTATAACGCCTGTCAACTTCCTCGATCGCGTAAGCCTCGTGTGAACGGGCGCGAGACTGTTCACATTGCGAAGGTTATATCTGTACGAGTGGCTAGCGCCTCGCTTCTCAAACGAGTCCAGGTTTTGTCTCATGTAGAGAGCTACCTGCAGTATCACTAGGTCTGGCAGCGTCATTATACCGAGGGACTTGAAATAAGGTTTCGCTGACGTTCGGCGCGACACCTGTGCGATCGCTCTTATTGCTCGCTTCTGCATTCTGAACGCTCGCAGCCGGTCGGCGGCGAGCCCCCCAGAGCTCAGCTCCGTATTGCAGAACCGAGTGAACGGTCGCAAAGTAGCACGTGCGTACCACGTCAGCGGAGACTACCTTAGACAGTCGACTCAGGGCGTAGCACGCACCACCCAGCCTCGAACACAACCCGTCAATGTGCGATGCCCATGTCAGTCCACGGTCGAGCTCAAAGCCAAGAAAAGCAAACTAAGCAAAGCTTGTAATATGGAGGCCAGATAGCTGATAGAATACTTATATAGTTCTAAATACATACTTATTATACATACAGATACCCAGACACAGTGCAAACATTTGAATTCGTCACACAAATATTTGCCCTGAGCGGAATCAAACCCACGACCCTCGGCGTCGCAGGCAGAGTTACTACCCACTAAGCCACGAGGCCAATAAGCACATTGACTAGGCCATAAGACCGCTCAAATGCAATAAGCACCTTGTTTTTCAAAAACAAACATCCGTTTAATATATTCCGTTCGTCTTGGCCGCGACGAAGTTTTGTTTGCTTTCGGAACTTGGAAAATTCTCCACCTTTTTCACTTCCGCGTCCAACTGAATTGCAAAGAAATTTCTAATTTCACGTAAACAATTCCACTCTATTGTAAATGGAAAGTTCTAGCGCGGAATTAAATAAATAGAGAAAATACGGAATTTTCAGACGACGATTTATCATTAGTAACGTCTGAAGATAGGTGGTGGCCGTAGAATGAGGAAGACAGTGATAGCCATGCAAACAATCATCACTTTAAGCTTCCACAATTATTAACTGCACTAATTTTTTAGCAATAAGTTTTTGACGTGACAACGTCTTATAAATTGGTTTGCCGGGTGACACTTCAAGAAACTGCGTTACGCTCCGCTCACGTTATGCGCTCACAACGAGAGCGAGTGAGAGGCACGCGTCCCTTCCACTCGGGCATGGTTAGCCCGCCTAAGAGCGAGAGAGACAGATATAAGAAGTGAAAGGCACGCGTCCCTTCCGTAAAATTATTTTAAAGTCGTTGTCACGTAAAACTTTCGTCCGTATACCGACTTTACAGGCAACCAATTTTTTTTTTATCATTCTTATTCTTATTGTTATTTAATTTACGTACGACTGCCCTAGTGGCTTAGTTGGTAGTAGCTCTGCCTGCGAAGCCGAGGGTCGTCGTGGGTTCGATCCCCACCCAGTGCAAATATTTGTGTGATGAATTCAAATGTTTGCACTGTGTCTGGGTGTTTCAATGTATAATAAGTATGTATTTAAAACTATATAAGTATTATATCAGCTATCTGGCTGCCATGCCACAAGCTTTACTTAGTTTGGGGTCAGATGGTGTTGTGTGTGAATTGTCCACCGATATTTATTTATTTATTATCCACCGATGAAATTTAAATGTTTGTTTTGGGAGAAGCCATTAGGTACCGAGGTACATGTCGGATCGTCGGATCTATGTACTAGTTCGGACCTGATGGGTTCAATAATTAAATGTTCATGTTCTTATGACAAATAAATATAATAAGTATGAATGACAGGATAAATACATGTCATCGCGAGTTCCGTGTATTTCGTTGCAGTTTCTCGTAACATGTCTACAAATAAACTGACGAATGGCCGGTAAATATAAGTAGGTACTGTAATAACACTAGCATACTCGTATTAGTAATAGTCGTAGGGACAGATGGCGTCAGCCGTCATAATAATAATAATAATACAATCTTTATTTCAGACATCAGTCCATAATGCACATGTACATAAAAATAAAATTTTACAGAAAATTTAAAAACAAGAAAAAACAAATTTTAAACACAACATTTAACTTAAGTTATGAGCCCAATTGTTAGACTCACTAAGTGTCTTTGGATCGGGCAATCGGGTTTGGTAGTTTGGCTGCCACGTATTCTGCTTAGTTACGTATTTTGTTAACCCCCCGACCAAAAAAAAGGGGTGTTATAAGTTTGACGTCGATGTCTGTCTGTCTGTCTGTCTGTCTGTCGGTCTGTCTGTCTGTCTGTCTGTCTGTCTGTCTGTCTGTGTGTGTGTCTGTCTGTGGCACCGTAGAGCTCAAACGGATGGGCCGATTTCAATGCGATTTTTTTTCTTTGAAAGTTAATATCCGTGCGGATGTTCTTAGCTATGTTTGGTTAATATCGATTCAAGATGGAAGCCTCCACAAAATGGCGGACAAAATATTTCTTCACAACCTACCTCAACATGGGTATCAAATGAAAGGGCTTGGCTAGTAGAATACTATACACTATAACAAATATCAAATCCAAGATGGCCGCCATCACAAAATGGCGAATTATATAATTTTTTTCACTACTACCGCAATATGGGTATCAAACGAAAGGGCTTGACTAGTAGAATGTTGTACAGATAACAAATATAAGGTAGTCGGGGGTTTATCAAAAATTTTAATTTTGTTCTTGTTTAGAATGCGCTTTTTTCCTCATGATAGCATGAAAACGAGTGCGTCCTAAAATCAGTGTGCGGTTCAGTGAACATTCCTGAAGCGCTACAGAAGCGTGGCAGCCCCAACAACATCCTAAACCCATTATTGTACTATGATAACTAAAAAAATCGAATTTGTCTGTTACATTATTAAAAAACTTAGCTTATAATTTTTTATTTTGCTTCGCAAACTAAAAATGACGAAAATACAGACAATAAGTTTCGAGTGACGTCATCTCATTGTACAATTTTTTTAAGAAAACGTGACGATAAAATCTCTTAATTATTTTTAAAGTAAAAAGTGACGATACGAGCTGCACAAGCAACATGCCTGCCACATAACAGCACAGTGACACGCAGCTATTAGAACATGAAGAGTCCAAATCATTTCCTAGCACTGCACTGCCCTCGTCACCCAGAGGTCTAAGATGTTATTTATATGTCTAAGCCCTGTAATTTCTTTGGAAACATTGGCCTTCAAACCGGAACACGTTAATGTTTGCACATTACTGTGAAAATATGATAAATTATTTTTACCTGCACAGTTTTGTGAAAAATGATAAGTCAGAGAGAGACGATTTTCTTAGCATTCCATGGATTCACCGTGCGGGTGCCGGGTCCATCGTGTGGCAGAGAGAGAAAAACTCGAGTAGTTCCCGAGACTTGTGACTCGGGCGTAGGTTTAAGGGGCCCCTTTCTGACGTACATCAACACTCACCTTCACCACTCGTTTTTCTCTCCCTGCCCAGCCAAATCTGATATGAGCCTACTAGTGCAGCTTTAGATACACGTTCTAGTATAGAACTTACTGCACTTCTGGATAAGCCAAGGTCTTTCAGTAGGTTATAGAGAGATTTTGCTGGTATACTTCTCGCTCCCACTTCTACAGCGTATAAACTAACTACATAGCCGTTTTTTGTTAATTCGTTTAGGAGGTCGTAATACTTATATTGATAAAACAAAACAAAAACGTAATTTTGTAGAGCCTACCTAACGAACTAATTACGAATATGGACTAATTTTAATTATTTTTTTGTCCCAGAATCAGCCCGATTATGTGAAGCGGAACGAACTCAAAGTACGATGGCGGACAAGTCATAGATTTCAATTTTTTTTATTTCGACGTCTTTAGGACCAGTGCCAACTGTTGTCGGTAAAAAGTGACAAAAGAGAACTTATGTAATTAATGAACACGGTGATTCAGACAAATGACGATGGCGGATAAGTCATAGATTTCGATTTTTTTATTTCGACGCCTTTAGGACAAGTGCAAACTGGTGTCGGTAAAAATTGTCAAAAGAGAGCTTATGTAATTAATGAACACGGTGGTTTAGACAAACTAAGCTTTAATTCACGCAACCCTCTTTGTACAACATGATACATTTTAACTTATTCAAGGCTAGTGCTCTCCTTAAAGTAAAGGTATAAAGGTATAAGCCTCAGGCTTATCGCGCCCACCAACCACATTTGCACTCCGAGCCTTACTACATAAAGTCAACATCGACCCCTTCTAGGTTTAATGCGGCAGCTTTATGTCAATACACTTAGGGTTCAAAAATATTCTATAATTTTAACACTTTGTTTTAGATTAGGGTTTGTTTTTTTTACATGCTGTCAGATAAATCGACGATAGTCTACAAAAAAGCCATTTTTTAAACAGTATAAAGTGACAAGACGTGCTGAACATGTAACACGTAGCTATTGGAACATGAAGAGTCCAAATCATTACCTAGTACTGGACCGCGCTCATCTCCCCGGGATATACGAGTCAGATGTTTTATCTCCTTGGCCTGTAATTTCACTGGAAACATTTCCCTTTAAAATGGAACACAGTCATGTTTTCACATTACTGCTTGACGGTAGAATAATGCGCAAAGGTGTGTTACTTAGCCAAGCGGACTCTGTAAAGATTCCTACCAATATTACTCGTAAAATAATAATTACAGGTGTTAACAAGCACAAAATTAAAAAATTTGATTTACCCCCGACTAACTCGGATTTGTTATCTGTACAACATTCTACTAGTCAAGCCCTTTCATTTGATACCCATATTAAGGGAGTTGTGAAAAGAGAAATGTACTTCGCCATTTTGTGGCAGCTGCCATCTTGGATTTGAAATTTGTCATAGTGCAAAGTGTTCTACTAGTTAAGCCCTTTTCTTTGATACCTATATTGAGGTAGATAGATATATAGATAGATAAACTCTTTATTGCACTTAAATTATAAAGAAAAATAACAATAACACAGTAGGTGAGGTAGTAGTGAAAAAAATATCTAATTCGCCATTTTGTGGTGGCGGCCATCTTGGATTTGAAATTTGTTGTGGTTTATAGTATAGAGTGTAATTAATTTGACTTACATTTATTAATTTGACTATGTACAATTTTCTTACATTATGGCAAATTACATTACTGTAATTATTTTTACCTGACATGTAAAATAATATTTTATCAATAAATAATTTGAATAGGTTTGAATATGTATTTTAATAGTCAAGCCTTTCATTTGATCCATATTGAGGTAGGTTGTGAAGAAATAATTTTGTCCGCCATTTTGTGGCGGCGGCCATCTTGAATCGATATTAACCAAACATACCTAGGAACATCCACACGGAAATTAACATTAAATAAAAAAAACCGCATCGAAATCAGCCCATCCGTTTGAGCTCTATAGTGCCACAGACAGATAGACAGACAGACATCGACGACAAACGACGTCGGGGGCTAAAAGCTTAATTAAATTGACATAAAAATGTTTACTCTATTCACCATAAATTGTCTGTTGATTAAGTCCTGTTTTCAAAATGAGATCAAGTGACGTAAGTTTAAAATCTATATTTGCATCTCTCAAACCTCAGTGTAATTTTTTTTAGTTTAGTTGTCAAAGTCTTCATTTATAAATGACAATAATAAGAAAATTTGTACAATTACTAGTATTCTATTCCTAGTTAATATAATGCCGTGAGAATATACATTTCTTTAGCAAGTATTTCATTCAAACTTGAAATAAACTTTAAGCGTGGGTGGTTACAGTGTAATCTACATTATAGGTACAGGATTAAATCACGAGCTAAATTAATAATTTCGTTTCGTAGTGGTAGGACTCTTTGCACAGTCCGCTTGGGGAAATAACACACCTATACGTATCTTATACCTTTAAACGACCAATTCTTGTAGGTATATAGGTTTATATGTATATATAGAATCTGAATCTCGGAAACGGCTCAAACGATTTACATGAAATCATGTATACAGGGGTTTTCGGGGACGATAAATCGATCTAGCTAGGTTTTATTTTTTAATACATGTTATGCGTGTTTTAGACAATGAAAAACTCCTATAATATCATTAGAATACGATAACTTATATCGCCACTGTTTTTTAAGTCTAAATGGCTCAGACGGGATATGCTCGCCCTCTGAGTCAACAGGCCCCGGTTCGAATCCTGATGAATACACTCGGGTTTTTTTGTTATCTTTTTTCTGAGATATTTTTTTACTTAGAGCGCTTTATAAACGCATTTACCGAGCTTTGCTCTTTGAAATTTTTTAGGCAACCCATTTGCAATATACGAGGGTCAAACTGAAAGTTCTTAGAAAATCAAAAACTGATTACATTTGCCAGTTATTAGTTTTATTATATCTTTTCAAAATATTGTCCATTCACGTCAATACACAGCTGCATGCGATGGAACCACTGGGAAAAGCACTTTGCCCACTCGTCCTTAGGGGTCTCTTCAATGGCATCGCGATACGCAGCCACCGCTTCTTCAGCATTCATAAACCGCTTTCCTTTAAGTTTTTCTTTAATTTTTGAAAATAAATAAAAATCACAAGGCGCGAGGTCGGGGTTATACGGCGGGTGACCCAGTAATTCAACGTTTGATGTCGCCAAATAGTCGATCGTTCGCTTGGCGGTGTGCGATGAGGCGTTGTCGTGGTGAAGGAGGATCCTACTGCGAGGTCGTTTCTCTCGAACTTTTTCCAAGACAAGTGGCAAACAATTGGTAGTGTACCATTCTGCAGAAACTGTTGTTTGATCCTCTAACACAATTGTTGCGAAATGACCTATCCTTCCAAAGAACGAGGCCACCATTTTTTCCCCCGCACTTCGACCTCTCTTCACTTTAGTTAGCAACTCCTCGAAAGGAAACACCCACTGAGCAGATTGTCTTTTGGTTTCAGGATCATAACAGTAAATCCAGCTTTCGTCACCTGTTAGTATGTCGAACACAGCATTTGAGTCACCTCCGTTAAATCTTTCAATCATTTTACGGCACCAATCCACACGATGGAGTTTTTGAGCCTCAGTCAAATTATGAGGTATCCACCGGGCGCAAAGCTTCCTGACCGCTAAATGTTCGTGTAGGATTTTGTGCACTTGACTCATACCGATGCCTAAGCTTGTCCGAATCTGCTGATAGGTCACTCTTTTGTCAGTCTCTATCATACGCCGCACAACACAGATGTTATCTTCAGTCGTCGCCGTAGAAGGCCGTCCCTCACGTAAATCATCAGTGAGATTAGTGCGACCACGTTTAAACTCATTAAACCAGTTGTAAACAGACGCACGAGATGGGGCTTCATCGTGAAAGGCCAATCGTAGTCTATCATAACTTTCTTGTTGACTTAAATTACATCGAATGTCATAAAAAATCATTGCACGAAAATTTTCTCGTGTTATATTCATTTTGACGTGACACAGACAATTTTCAATTTGCCGCCAAATCGTAAAACAAATGACAAATGAATGAAGTATATACTCAGTAATATTGGCAAAGAGTTCTATTTTCAAATTATAGAATTATTTTTTTATTATATTGTTTATAAGTGGCCAGTTCTAAGAACTTTCAGTTTGACCCTCGTATTTGTTGACATATTAAATTACATATAAAACAATTTTCATCCAATAAACAGCTCGGCGAAGGTCGTCGAATAGCAGGATCTTAGACTATTAAGGGATGGCATGTTGCTTACTATCAGGTACATGTTCTGCTTGTCTCTTCACTCTATCTATACAAATATTATAAAGCTGAAGAGGTTTTTGTTTGAATACGATAATCTCAGGAACTACTGAACCGATTTCAAAAACTCTTTCACCGTTGGCTATGTACGTGATCTTTGATTGCTAAATATTATAATAGGCATGACGATTCATGTTTGATTGAATGTGCCCTCAAAAGGCTCAATAACTGAAACGTAGGTGAAATAATTACTTTGTTATCTTAAAAACTTACCGTGTTTTAAAATCACAGTTTTGGACTCTCCCAAAAACGCTTCATACAAAAACACTACAGAAACGTGACGTCACTGTGTCGTATTTTCTATGTGTCCCTGGTAAACTATATTAAATATTGCGTTTAAGAAACTAGTTTCATAAAAAAAGTCACTTGAAATTGAATGGGAATAATTTCGTACTTTTAAAATGGACTTGCCTATCCAGCTTTGATTGATCATAAAGTAAGTAAAACTAAAAAAAAGTCTAAATAAAACTGGTACATATTTTATTATATCTAAATAGTAATTTAAAATAATTGCAGGACCTGTCATCGTGCCAATTATGTACTACGCCGTTGAAGTTGGGGGCGAATAGCTAGTATATAATTATACTAGATGCCCACCCCGGCTTCGCCCATGGTACATTTATAGCACTCAGCGGGATTCCGTATATATCCAACGGTGAAAGGATGACTGAAATCGGTTCAGACGTTGCTGAGAATATCGCTTTCAAACAAAAAAAAAAACACTTCAGCTACCTGCTACGCCACCTGTCGGAAATTGGTCTTACCAATTCAGATTTAGAAACAAAGATTAGCAAAGGTTCTTCAACTTCAACTTTTTCTTTTGGCTTCCATTCGGTGATGTCACCGTTGACATGACGACGATGAAATGACTTTTAGCTGTCGTTTACGTTTTATGTCACGTTACACGGGAACGCGGTCGAACAGGATATGTAACGTATAACGTCCTACGGCAATGTAATAAAAATTATCCTATGTCCTTTTCATGGTCCTGAGCTACCTCCTCACAAGTTTTCAGCCAAATCGGTTCAGCCGTTCTCGAGTTATAAATGGTGTAACTAACACGACTTTCTTTTATATTTATAGATTTAATAACCTCGGCGTGCCAGCCTGTCAGCAGCGTTACAATTGCCGCGGTACGAGAAGACTAAAGAAATTGGGGTTCGTCTCATGGCGAAATTATTAGGTCCTGTGTATTGTTTACGTAATTTGCTCAAACAACAAAAGCTTAAAACAATACTCAGTACAATCCATCTTGTCATCTTCTCCTAGCAACTCTATCGCCTCGCGTAGCATCAACCTGTCCTGATTACCATTCCCCCGATCTTCCTATCGATTCCACGGCGTTCGAAGAAATTGTCAATTTGCTAGAGAACGTAATTTTCCCGCGGATAAAATTGATTTGATTTACATAAATTTTGCCGTACTTTTATTAGCTTGTTCTATATTTTATTGAGAATATTTTATTTCAAAGCTTTCATTTGCAAAGTGAAGTACAGACGGCGAAATGTGTTGCTACGTTTTTTAATTTATTAACTTGATCAATGAGGCTATTTCTAAAATAAAGATTTGAGTGTTATGTGGCTGCAAAAGTTTGTCTAAATGAAATGAAATGGGAACGACAAAGGTAAAACCGCGGACCACTGTGTTTAGGTACATTTATAATTTAAAAATTAATTTGATATCTATCATTTAATTTGTAGTGACTATACCATTATTCAGTGTTTTTTTATCTATAAATTTATCGTGACATCATTAAGTACTTCTTAAGTTGCTTTTTTACTTTAAGATAATATTCTCGATTAGAATACATTTTACTCAATGTTTTAATAAAATTCGCTTGTTCTCTTCTATTAAGATAATGATGAGAAAACTTTTCGTTTTCCTCAGAACGCAGGAAATTTTTAATTTTCTTTTCGTTCGTTTGTATTCACTCTGACTCTAAAATAAAATTCATCCTGTTTTAAAATGTAAGTTTTTTTTTGAGTTTCGAGAGAGAAAAGTAATAGTGTCAAAAAAATTATTTACACAAATTGAATTAAAAAATAATTGTATTTTTCCGAAAGAAACCAAAATCGATGTAAAATTAAACTCAATCATTTGACTCAATTTACAAAAATACGTGAAACAATATTGTGGTCCAATAAAACATCGAGGTAGAAAGAAAGGTCATTGAGGTAAGCAAATTTTGAAAAAGTTGATATTTCAAAAACCGCAACACTAATTTCTTTAGAAATTATTAATACCATTTCTGAAGTATTTTACACAAAGGTAAATGTTATGTTAAAGTAATTTAACTTAAATAATTGTTGGGGTTTCACATTTTGTTTTCTATTTTATTATGTTAGTATTATTACTTAGTGAATATAATTACGATTATTTGTATATTATAATTAATATGGAATGACTAACAGCGTCCCGCGGTTTGACCCGCGTGGTTTCCGTTCCTGTTACTTTTATGAGATAAAAACTGCTATAACTTATATGTTCTTCCAGACTGTAATCTAATTGTGTTCTATATTTTGACTCAATCCGTTCATACGTTACGACATGGTTGAGCAACAAACATCTAAACATTGACATTTATAATATTACTAGGATTAATATTCGAAAATAAATGATTGGTCGATTGATAAGTCTAAACTCGTTCGGCGAACTAAATTTTCACCTAAATTGTTTGACGATTTGAATGAAAGAATGTCCGAAGTTAGTTGAAATTCAGCCCGAGGAAGCGCTGGCTAAATTACAAGGCGCCTCAAGTTGACGTTCCAAGTATTCTGGCTAACCGCTGTTTATTACGAGCTGCCGCAACGTACGGGGTACTAAGACAATGGAGAAGAACAGGGTATATTCTAATTATCTTAACCTCATGTACCTTACCTCATTTATAACAATTATCATTAAAGCGACAGTTTGTAACGGGGAAAGCAGTATCATACAGTGAACAAACACACACGTGTTTGTTGTTCACTGTATGATAAACATTTAGTTTAAATTCGTTTACACACTTAACTGTCATCTCGCCTCATGTTATGCGACGATGCCATCTACGATGAAAGACACCGATTTACTCTCGATTTGAAGACACCAGTATTGTATCCATCGGCAAAGCCTTACTTAGGCAACGCATTCCGCAGTCCAGACGAGCTTATCACGATTACTTTCAATTAGAAACATATCATCAAAATGAGTTAACTTCCAATAAATAATGAGAGCAGAATCTAAATGCATAACAACTATTGATATTTAAAGAATGTGCTTGGGTATGGGGACCAATCAATGAATAAAAATAATTATAATCATGTACTAATTGACACGGCCTATGGCAACATTTGACCTCGTTTGTCTCCTATTGAGTCTTAGCAGTGAGAAGATTGAATTTTGCTGCTTATGCTTATGGTACTAATATTAGGCGTGACGACAGGTCCTGCATTATTTGATGTAATGACAGTAGTTAAATAGAATAAAATATGTACCAATTTTATTTTTCATATTTTTTTGAGTTTAACTTTATGATCGTTCAAAGCTGGATGGGCAAGTCCATTTTAAAAGTATTTCATACTTTATTAGAAAATGTATTTACCCATTAAATTTCAAGTTACGTTTGTTATGAAACTAGTTTCCTAAACGCAATATTTAATGTACCATACAAAATTTACGCGCGACGCATAGAAAATACGACAGTGTGACGTCACGTTTCTGTAGTGATTTGTATGAAGCGGTTTTAGGAGAGTTCAAAATTATGATTTTGAAATCGTGATATCACGGGAAGTTTTTAAAATAACAAAGTAATTCTTTCACCTATGTTTCAGTTATTGAGTAGCCTTTTGATGGCACATTAAATCAAAAATGAGTCGACATGCCTATTGTTACAAAGAATACTACAAATTCTTGTAAAATATAACACTCAGTTGAACTAAGCTAACAATAGTCAATAAAACGCCAATTTCCAGCTAGTTCCATCCGAACTTTTCACTGAATTCGTTAGTCTTGATATCGCGTCTATTCGAAAGCATTCATCGGTCCCTATTCAAAGGCATCGCGTCGAATGACTGGTAATTACTCCTATTCGAGATGATCGGTTTTCGAATGTCAGGTAGTAAAGGGGGAGAGTGGGGTGAAGGGGGGAACAAATATGGAATTAAGTGATTAGCGGCTTTGGAGACGAGATCAGATATTGGAAGACGTGTTAGTACGTAATTTTGGATGAACTTGTCGATGAGACTACGATTGGTTAATGAAGTTTATACAGTTGTTTCGACCGTGGGATGTTTGCGTGTTTTAACACACTAATACTAATATTACTGGCTCTTTAAATAGACTGCCCTTGTAGCCTATTGGCAGTGAGTCTGCCTGTGAAGTCGAGGATTGCGGATTCAATTGCCACACAGTGCAAATATTTATGTGATAAATACAATAATATTTGTCCTGTGTCTGGAGGGTACTATGTATAATTAGTATGTAATTACAATTATAAATAGAATAGAATAGAATAATTTTATTGACATATTTAAACATTCCATTAACATTTCTTACATTAATAGGTTGCAAAACAATGAATAACAGGACTTAAATATGTCCCGTCAAAATATACAATTGAACAATTAATACAATGTTGCTGTAAAGGGGCAGTTGTTTCAATTTCAAAAATTCAATTATTTCCTATAAATGTGATACTTTTCATAATATAAAAATAGTAAGAATGCACAGTTCGATTACGTCATTATTTATAAAACATTGTCATCATATTTTGTACATGTGTACTCATTAATGCTGTACAGCGTTCTCTCCAATAGAAGTTCTTTCAGTTTGTTCATAAAAGCGGTGTCATTAGGGATTGCCTTCAAACCTTCGGGCAAATGATTGTACAGAATACGCCCCATCTGTATAGGTGACTTCTTCGCAATAGTCAACCTGGAGGACCCTATTGGGTTTAAAACAGTCCGCTTCAGTCCTGATCTCCTATATTGCATCTCAACTGACACAAATTTATTAAGATTGTACCTAATGTACTTTATAACTTCTAATATATAATGTGCAACAGATGTCAGTATTTTATAATGTTTAAAGTGTTCCCTGCAACTCTCCTTAAATTTAGCACCGGCTAATACTCTTATGGCTCTCTTCTGCATTTTGAGGACTCTCTGAAAGTTATGTAGGTAGATATTATTCAGCTATCATCAGCTATCTGGCTTCCATAGTACACACAAGGCTTGCTAGTTGTGCAAGGCTTAGTTTGGGGTCAGATGGTGTTGTGCGTGCAGTGTCCACCAAAATATGTATTTTATTTATTATAAATGTCTGCTGATCTGATCGAAAGAATGGCGACTGCCGATCCAGAGCCCTTGGTTGGAATCCCACACGCACCACTGTCTTTATAAAGTGATGTGCGTTATGCTATGCTAACTTAGAGACGATGAAGAAAAACTTCGTTAGGAAACTAACATGTATCTAGAATCTTTTGTGGGCATGTTTCATCCACGAACTTTCACTGAGCCAGCTTAGTGGATTAGCGTCGACTCTCTTTTTGTGACAGAAGGCCCCGAATCCCAGCAATGGAAACATTTAGTGAGCTGCTTATGCTGTAGGTACAACCTTTACAATTTTTAAACTGGAAAGTGAAATTCATACGCGAGTAGGCTGGTATCTTGGTGTTTTTCATCTCGAAATAACAAAGTGTCAGCCGTGTTACCGCCGAGTATCTCTGTACGTAACCTGTGCTAATTTTGCTATGTTTATATTAAATTACATACGAAATGGTAGTAGCTAGCAGCATCATGCATATGACTTTGAAAATACAGTGCTGCGCGTGGAATTTGAACCAGGGGCATTTTTTAGCATTGAGTAAAGAGACGAGCTCAGAGCACGTGCCTGATGGTAAGCAACATGCCTGTCTATAATAGCATAGTAACACGCAGGAATTGGAACATGAAAACGCCGAGTCATTACCTAGCACTGCACTGCGCTCATCACCCAGAAATATAAAATGTTTAATCTCTATATGCCCTGTTATTTCACTGAAAAAGGTTGCCCTTGAAACTGGAACACAGTAATATTTGCACATTACTGTCTTGCAATAGGTATGATAACGGGCAAAGGTCTGGTACTTCCCCAGGCGGACAGTGCAAGGAGTCTTACCACTACCAAAAAAATCAATATCGGCAATTGCTATTCTCCCGACTAGTCCAGCCGTAACTTGCCATAAATAAGAGAAGAGAAAAATTACATATGATTACTGAATCAAGATTTATCTAGCCTTATTATCTTGCTTCATCCTACGAAATGTTCCACACTCAAATCTGACACTTGAAACGCTACGCCATCGCGAGTTAACTTTATGAAGAGAAAGAATTTTGACAAGACAACTACGAGTATATACCTAAATTTTATATCATTTATTTTGCTCCTATAGTGCAAGCTGTGCTTGGTCAGATGATGTTGTGAAATGACCACTAATATGTAATATGTATTTCCCAATGTAAATAAATAATAACAAAAAAAACATACAGGTTTTCAGTCCGTCTTTGCTTCAAGTAGCTTATATTATATTTTATATCCTTTCTGAAGCTCTATACTATCTTTGTACGAAATTTCTTTTAAATCGGTTCGATAATTAAGGCGTGTAAGATCTATTTTAGAACTCGTAACATAAAATGTCTTCTAAAAATTGTAAGTCCGTTTTGATATTTGTAAAATACTAACTTGCAAATTAATATGTCATATTATTAAAGCGCCAAAAAAAGAGAATATTTATTTTAAATACTTTGTGCAATTAATTCATTAGTGTTTTATTCCAAGATACAATCTATACGCTCTTTCACAAATATACGTTTGTTTAAAAAATAAAACTGTAAAAGGACATTTCCGGTAGAAATCCAAACATTTGTAGTAAATAAATAAATAAATATTGGTGGACGATTCACACACAACACCATCTGACCCCAAACTAAGCAAAGCTTGTGTGATGGCAGCCAGATAGCTGATTTAATACTTATATAGTTTTAAATACATACTTATTATACATAGAAACACAGTGCAAACATTTGAATTCATCACACAAATATTTGCACTAGTAATTACAGTTTTTCGATTTGAACTTTCATTAAAAATATTATACAAGTAACATAGTAGGACTTAGGATGTAGTCTTCCCGTGACCGCGGCGGTTGTAACGCTGCGTTTCCGTCAGGTAAACAAAATAACAATGTATGTTAAATCTACACTAATATTATTTGTAATGTTCAGCTTTGGCTAAAAGTTTTCTATTTGAACGCGGTAAACTCAGGAACTGCTGGATTGATTTCAAACTTTGTTTCTCCATTACTTAAGTACGTAATCCCCGATTGCTATTGACTATATGTTATCACATACCACGGGTGAAGGCGGGGCGGATCGCTAGTCCTGTATGATAATCAATACAATGAAATAAATACAATATGATAATAAATACAATGAAAATCCAAACATGTCTAAAGCAACGTAAACATACGTGAGGAGCCTTTCTGTCTCAACGATCTGCAGTTCAGTACATCCTTACTTTAATAGTAAGAAAATATGCCCTCATCTCTGAAGCTGAAAACACACGGAGCTCTCAGCTCGTCTCAAAAGCCTGCGCTTTGTGTCAATATTGTACTGAAGAGCGCTGCGACCTACTAACTCCAATACCGGCCTTAAGGCCAGGTAGTTCTGTCAAATTAGGCATTTAACGCTGTGTTGTTCTCGCGACCGTCACCGACCGCGGAATCGGTGCCACAGTGCAAAAATAACATTAAAATATTGGACTTTGTAATTTTTTCGTTCATTTTTTCAAACTCATTTTTTGTTCAAGATTTGTTTATACTAGTGATAACAATTTTGTGAATTGTGAAGTGATAAGAGTTTTTTTGATATATGAACGAAGAAATAATAAATTTATCTATACTCATAGATATATAAAACTCAACCTTTTCTTTTTGGTCACACTATAAGTTGAGAACGGCTTTTCCAATTTAATGCAACTTTTTAAAATGTTTCCTAATAATTCACAAGTTCGTTAAAAATTATAAAAATGTGCTGAAACGTAATGAAAATCCAGTAAAAATAGAAGGTTTTTGGTTAACTTTGCACTAAATTTCTAATCCAATTTTTCTCTGAGGTAAAGATCACTTACTGAGCATAAAATTACAAAATGCTCACAGATCCAGGTAGAGCTTCAAACGCCAATTGAAAAAAACTATTTTAGCCGATATTTTGGAAACTATATATTTTGACAATAATTGTAGAAAATAAAATTTTGCATCTTTTGTTGCTAGTAAACTTTTTTTGTAAAACTTACCGTTTACGATTTATAACCCATTTAATGATACGATTGCGATGATGCCGATAATAGTGGATGAAAATGATGTGGTCTACGATGGATCTTGTTTCTCTAATAGAAACAAGCACAGTGTACCTCGTAACCCCAAGGTTCGAACCTCCGACAAAAACCCACTCTGGCAATGCGTTTCACAGCTTAGTTGTTCTTATTACAAAAGTGGAGACCAGACTCTTCGTTCAACTCTTCAATCATGATGATGAACTGTGCTGTTTATTCGAGCAACGAGCAATATGATAGAATAACTTTAATTTAAAAACCCCGACTACAAAAAAATCTACACGTAAAAAAATATTACCTACTATCTAAGGACACTTTGGCGAGTCAGACTAGTCTTAGAATATCTTAGTTACCAAAATCCATCCAGCCGTTTGGAAGATATGTGGAAATAAAAGATTTACAAACATAAAAAGATACGTTGAAAAACATAACCCTTCTTCCATTCCGGTAAAAAGGGACATGTTTATGCTACTGGGAACAGAATTCACATCTTATTATTTTTACATTGTTATCATCAAATTTGACATAATAAATCGTAATCGGTAAGTTCGAAAAAAAAGTTTACTGGCAACAAAAGATGGGAAATTTTATTTTCTACAATAATAATAGGCTTTATAACTTTTTCAGAATATCGGCCAAAAACGTATTTTCGAGCTGGTGCTTGAAGCTCCACCTGGATTTGTTTTTTTTTTGTGATTTTATGCTCAGGAAATGATTCTAAACCTTATATAAAAAATACGAATCGGAAATTTAGTGCAGAGTTAAATTCTACGAGTTGTTTTACTGCCTAAAAGGCTTCTTATCAAATTTGGTCGAGTGTCTATGATTTCTATGAACTATATTAACATTTTCATTCAAAAAAAAGAAAAACAATAAATTTTGGTGGTTTCACAAACTTGGAAAAGAAATAAAAAAATAAAAATTCTAACAAAACCATACGTGTATCTATGGAAAGGTGTTCAAAATTGTATTGAAGTTCTTAACATTTTTTTTCTAAACTGAATAGTTTGCGCGAAAGTCTCTTCCAAAGTGATAAAATCTGTATGTGAGGACTTTTCTTCCAAGTACTAAGTACCTTACTACCAAAGAATTTACCTAAATGGCATATATTAGGTGATTTACGCAGGGGATTTCTCCCCTCTCATTATTTCCTTATCCCGATCTCTGATTTAACGCACGAATATTTTACCGATACTTATCTATTTTCCATTGCATCCGCATTGATTTTTTTACTGATGTGGTATCGACGTCAGTTTTTTGAGACTCCTCTATTGGTCTACAACATAAAGTAAACAGCGTACTAATTAGTATCAGCGTCTATTTGCAATTCCTATGAAAACGGTATCATAAATCAAGATCATAGCGTGCTTCACTAGTAATACCTACTGATATTGTTATACTGTGGCACTATGATCGTAATATTTAAAATATATCGGTTGTCAAAATTGCAAAATCAAGCACAGGCCCGTCGTCCGTGAGCGCCGAAACGCGACTGATCAGGCTTGCCGAACGGCGCGCTATATATATATGGTAAATATTAAAACATAGTGAATAACTGATACTTTTTATCAAGTCAAACTCTGCGAATGCATCTATAACTTTTTAGTGGCTTTCGTTGAGTACAAAAATTTAGTAAAAAAATTCATTAGTTTAGTCATAAACTTGAAAAAACCTTTTGAAAAGGGGTAACTTTGGGATTTTTTTCTATCAAGTGAAATTCATTAAATCGTGTTACTGACTGCGAATTGCACTAGATTAGATCCTTAACTAATACATTTTTTTTTTTCAGAGTTTAATACACTATTTTAAAGGTCTTAAAGTTGGTTTAAAAATTCAAAATTACGGCCCACACGCCCTTAAGTTCAGTTTTCTTACTTAAACTGAAATTTCATCATCATCATCAGCTGCAAGACGTCCACTGCTGAACATAGGCCTCCCCCCTAGATTTCCACAACGAACGGTCCTGCGCAACCTGCAACCAGCGGTTTCCAGCAACCTTTGTGAGGTTATCTGTTCATCTAGTGGGAGGCCGTCCAACACTGAGTCTTCCGGTTCGTGATCGCCATTTGAGAACCTTTCTTCCCCATCGGTTGTCAGTTCTGCGAGCGATGTGGCCTGCCCATTGCCACTTCAGCTTGCTTACTCTTTGAGCTATGTCGACCACTTTCGTTCTTTTGCGAATATCTTAATTACGGATTCTGTCGCGCAAAGAGACGTAATCTTATTAAGAGCATAGCTCTCTCCACAACTCGCTGTATGACTTTGAGCTTCGTTATGAGGCCCACAGTGAAGGACCACGTCTCAGTTCCATAAGACATCACTGGCAACACGCACTGGTCAAAGACTTTCGAAAAACTGAAATTTACCAGTGACATATTTAAATACTATGTCTTCAGAGGTATCATATTTTAAGCTTTCAGTCTTTGAAATATATAAAACCTCCTTTGATGTTTATGAAACACTAGCAGTGGCCCATGGTTTTACCCGCGTAAAATCTTTCTTTTTTTTTCTTAAATCTAAAAATTAAATAAATTCTTGAAATCTCCCAAACAAAAAAAAAGTTTAGTTATTATATAGATTACAGAAATATATTTTAATTACAAAATACAAAAAAAACCTTTTACTTCGAATAAGTATCTACCGTATAAATTAATCTTCTTCATATGCAAAGTGAAACTGTGGTATCGCACACGACACCAAATTATAATACCATTACTTACGTCATACACTATGAAACGGCATACTGATTTCATTTAACAATACCCTTACACATAGTAATATCTTCCGGAATGCAGCAATGGTTGATGTTATATAAATTTGCTCGCTAAATTTTGACTTTAAGACACAAAGTAGTGGTTACTTTAAAGTGACCACTATTTTGAAAGTGAGTTCTTCAAACAACAAGAACCAAATTCCAATTTTTGATTAACCCCCCGAACACCTCAGATTTGTTATCCGTACAACATTCTACTAGTCAAGCCCTTTCATTTGATACCCATATTAAGGGAGTTGTGAAAAAAGACATGTATTTCGCCATTTTGTGGAAGCGGCCATCTTTGATTTAAAATTTGTCATAGTGTAATGTATTCTACTAGTCAAGCCCTTTCGTTTGATACCCATATTGAGGTAGGTTGTGAAGAAATATTTTGTCCGTCGTTTTGTGTCGGCGGCCATCTTGAATCGATCTTAACCAAACTTAGCTAAGAACGTCCGCACGGACATTAACCTTCAAATAAAAAACCGCAACGAAATCGGCCTATCCGTTCGAGCTCTACGGTGCCACAGACAGACACACACACAGACAGCCAGACAGACATCGACGTCAAACTTATAGCACCCCTTTTTTGGTCGGGGGTTAAAAATCGTAATGACTAAGTCTTAAAATGACCTTTTCCCGTAATGAATGTATTTCAAAATGTCTTTGATGTGGAATGTTCGATAATCATTATATCTGAAGAGATACGAGTATGTACAATCAGGCGCAACATCACTACTTCATGCTACAGTATGTTGTGCTCTTTAGTGTATTGACCTGAAAACTATCATTGTTTCATCAAAGTACAGTCATCAAAAATATTCTGTTCGTGTTCTCAATATGCTGCCAATGAGCGTCGCAGTATCTTCTCTTCTTCGACATATTTCTCATCTCAGATCTGTGGTGATCTGTGTGACGAGCGCATTGTAGTACTAGGAAATGGTTTAACAAGTACTAAAATATTGTTTCCTCTCTCTCTACCCTTCCTCTCGCTAATCATCGAAAGTGCCTCCACATACTAACGTCACGTAAATAACGAAAATGGCTCTATTACTATAGAAGTTTTTGCCACTATTACCCTGTAATTAAGAGTGGTCATTCATAATTGTCCCCGGCACGCCTACGTCTATTAGTCTGTGTTAGTGTAGATGGATGATCCGCTAGAAGTAATGCAGGGACTGGGGTGGTAGTTAGTATACTAATGTTTTGTTTTCTTGTATATAAATAGACAGCGTATACAGGATTATTGATAATCAGCCTGCACCCTTTTAAGGGGATGTTAAGGGCATTACATAAGTCAAACTTTGTTCTACAGTTTTTAAAAATTCGTATATTTCTTAACAATACAAAATTCAAAAAAATGTTTTTGCCCGGTCTAAAAGTATTGAACAAGAGCACACGCGAGCTTCAACGCTTGATAAATGATGTACCAAACTGAATAAATACTAAACAGAGCTAGAGAAGACAAAAAACCCTATTGGAAGATGTATTGAGTTTTAGCAAAAGTTATAAAACAAAAGTTAAAAAAACGATTCCAAAATATTATTAACATTATTAATTATCTTCGTTTATTCTAATCAAAATTTTAAATATAATTGAGAAATTTAGTTTAATAATCTAGGTAATATAGTTTATACTTTTTTAAATTTTGTAAATCCTAGTAGAGGAAAGATTTAATGGGTTGTTTATTCTGTAATATTAAAGTTAAAGTTAGAGGCACTTCTAATGGCAGCCCTTGTATGCCCGCCTTCCACTGCGAGCGGAACGGACCCATAACGGAGCCCGCTATCCTCGTAACGATGATTTATATACATGTGCTTCCCCCAAAGCGGAGACGAGCGGAGCGGAGAGACCGAGTTAAACGAGTCACATACGAGGCTAGCGAGTTGAGAGAGATGAACGAGTTTCCCATGGACTCCGTACGAAACTCGCTGAACTAGTTTTATCATTATTTCCTATTACTTCCATTGCAAAAGAGTAAAGCAGAGCGGAACAAGCGAGTAAAGCGGAGTCCGCTGCATATACTCTTGAAAATTAGTTTTGAACGGAGTCGTAACGTCCCGCCACCCCCTCCAGACCCCTCTCCTTTGTGCGGCCTTAGTGGATGGAGCGAAAACTAGGCAGAAAATGAACGGAGTAGTCGTTCATTTCCCGCCTTCCATGATTGCCAATTTTTGATACATTCAAACACCCAACACTTTTACCATGTAAAAAGCAACGCTGATCAACATAATCCGTTCTCTAGATTGGAAAAGTCAGGATCGATTGATCTAGAAACATCACTTGGGACATCTGGAGACAGGAAATTATAGCTTCACGACCGGAATGAAATCACGTTCTTCGCTCGAACTGCTTTCGGTGTGATTTTTAAAAAGTATGAGGGTTCGAAATACCTGATATTACGTTATTAGTATATATACTTGAAACTAGTATATTGGGGTCTCCTTTTTAAGCATAAGATATACCTGTAACAGTAGACTCCGCCTCTCTATAACCATAATAATTTTTCGTTCAATCAATTAATCGTTCATTAATTTCGTGGTTGTCTTTCCAAAGACTCGAACGAAAAGGTTTGACTTTATTTTTGTGATCAGAATATCTAGAGTTTTAGACTGTGGAATGCTTTGTTTGAATGGATTTTTCCCAAGGTTTACAATCTTATGTCTGTGGTCAAGGATAACGTAGTTGCTTAAATAGTTTGACTTACTTAAAAAATGGCCAATGTTCAACATTGGCCATTTTTGCACTCGCAGCTTCACTAAATTTTCTAGACACAACACTAAGATTTTATTTGTAATTTTATTTTAAGACTAGATGTCCGTCCGTCCCGTAGTACTTATATAGCTATAGTACTCAAGGATCCCGTAAATATCCAACGGTGAAAGAATTTTTGAAATCGGTCCAGTAATTCCTGAGAATATTGCATTCAAAAAAAACTTCTTCAGCTACCTGCTATGCCACCTGTCGAAAATGTGTCGTTCCAACTCAGATTTAGACAAATTTGATTAGCAAAGGTTTCTAATGACGCAATTCTTAAACACATGCCGTCACGTCCACACGTACAGTACGAAAGCTCTCAAAAAGGAATATTTTTTCTCGTTTCTGTTACTATTCGATAAATGGACTACCCAATTAAAAAAATAATCTTTCAATTCGGACCAGTAGTTCCCGAGATCCTAGCGTTCAAACAAACAAACAAACTCTTCGGCTTTATATTATTACTATAGATATCATGGTTTTTGATTAATATATTTTACAAATAAAAACGGTCTAGTAAAAACTAGAATGGTGCGGTGCGGAAAACACAGTGTTGCGGGAACAAGTGTTTTTTCCCTATAACGCTCCACACACGAGTCCTAAAATCAGAGAAAATGACGTAAAAGTAGGGGGGAGGAGCCTACATCGCTCCAAATGATTGGTGATTTATGGTGCGATGTAGGGTCCTCCCCACTAGTTTTACGTAATTTCTTCTGATTTTAGGGCTCGTGTGTAGAGGGTTTTAGAAAAAGCCCGACGCACGAATAGAAATTTTCAATTCAAAAAATGTTTCCAACAATTCAAGACGTTCAAATGTGACCTCATTACATCAAGAAATAAAATATCGATACAAAACCATTTCGCGAGTAAAAAATAACGACAAAACAGCCAACAATACAATACACAAGCGAGACGTGTTGAAACGAGCATCTAAAAGTGAGTACAAAACATTGTATTCCCGTCACTCCATCAAAAAGCCAATATTGGCTGACGCTCTGTTCGGGTTTTTAATACCAAAACAGAAGCGTCGAACAAGCAATTTGTGGGATTTTCGTCACACCTGCGCGAGCTAAGCGTTCGTGGATTGCCCTTACAAACTTTTCCCCGAAAGATTATTACGAATTTCTGCCCCGATGGAGTTTTGCCTTGATGAATTGGTAATCCCGATGAATTGGCACCTTAATGAAGTCGGGGTGATGAATCGGGATGTTGATGAATTGCAACATTAATTAATTGGATAAATCTCTCGCCTGCAACCTAGTGGTACTTCAATGTCACAAGCTGCTTTCAAATTATACTTATTGTTTCAAGTTTACGACTGTCTAAATTCGGGGCTAGATCGTGTTATGTGAAAAAAAATAAGAAATCGAATGAATGGAAAAATTAAATTTTAATTAATAAAACTTAAATACATATATAGACAAAAAAAACTCCATAAAGGCGCACTAATCTTGCTCAGGTATTTTCATAATACTTAAATAAAAAAAAGCAATCGTGAGCATTAAAATTTGGTTCGTGCAAGTGTCTGCTGCGAAGCCGAGGGTCGTGGGTTCGATCCCCACCCAGTGCAAATATTTGTGTGATGAATTCAAATGTTTGCACTGTGTCTGGGTGTTTCTATGTATTTAAAACTATAAAAGTATTATTATATCAGCTATCTGGCTGCCATCACACAAGCTTTGCTTACTTTGGGGTCAGATGGTGTTGTGTGTGAATTGTCCACCAATATTTATTTATTTATATATTTATATATTGTGATGTAACGTTACCCAAAACTACCAGCGCTCCATGGTTTTACTGGCGTAGTTCCCGTTTCTTTAGTTTTTCGAGGAAAATTAAAAAAAATTAAAGTAGCCTATATGCCATTCCTGCCTATATTCTGTGTTCCAAATTCAAACCCGAACCGTTTTGCCATTCCGACATGATTGAGCAACAAACATACAAATTTTTACATTTACAATAGCACTAGCAGTACTCCGTGGTTTTACCAGTGCAGTTTTCGTTCCCGTTTTTTTTTGCGGGCTGAAAGGTAGCCTAGGTGTTCTTGCGCATTGTAACGTAACTGTGTTACAAATTTCAGCACGATCCGTTATACGCAGCGACGTCATTGAGCAACAAACATCTGAATAACGTACAAACGTTGACATTTATAATATTAGTACGGAGTAGGATATTACAAGAAAGATAGAAAATCTTTATCGGCATTGAAAGTACCACTTCAGAGTAGATTGATAGATAGATAAACTCTTTATTGCACTTAATTACAACACAAATAAACAAAAATCTAAAAACTAAAAAAAAAAACAAGTAGCAATATTTTTTTTTTTTTAAATAAAGAGTGACGAGACGATCAGGACATGTGCCTGATGGTAAGCAACATGCCTGACACATAACAGCACAGTGACACGCAGCTATTGGAACATGAAGAGTCCAAATCATTACCTAGCACTGCACTGCGCTCGTCACCCAGAGATCTAAGATCTTATATCTCTAAGCCCTGTAATTTCTCTGGAAACATTGCCCTTCAAACCGGAACACAGTAATGTTTGCACATTACTGCTTGGCGGTAGAATAACTGGCAAAGGTGTGGTACCTTCCCCAGGCGGACTCTGCCAAGAGTCCTACCACTACTAACTGGCGACCTTATCGCTAAAAGCGATCTCTTCCAGGCAACCGCAGGATGGAAAAGGAGAATTGAAGATTAAGAAGACGGGGAAGTACAAATAACGAGTGTAAGATACTCATAATGCTATAAATTTGCAAGTTAGATCTGATAATAATAATTATTATGTGAACAAAACCACTTACATTTAAAAATATTAAAATATACTACATAAACTTACAGATGAATAACAAAACCTTTCATCGTAATACATAAATACGAATAAAAAAATAAACTAATAAGGTGGGGTGGGGTAAGACTATAGAGTACAGAAGTAAGCCCGCGTAGGTGTATCCATCATATTTTGCTGGTCTCGGTCCACGCGTTTGAAGTGCAATCAAAATCCCGAGCACTGTGATTCGGAGTCGCCCGCGGCGGTGACATGCGCTGTTTAATTGATAGTAATTGGCTGTCGCGGACATAACCGATTTGAGGTTTTGGCCTCACATATATTTTAGCCCTAAAGTATCACATAGGTTCAACAGCTTTTCAACGATTTACAATTTAGAATTTCTCAAGTAAAATAACCTAAGAACTTCATAAAAAGATCAGTTTTTCAATTCGGTCACGTCCGTTTTTTTATGTACGAGTATGTCACGCGCAAGCTCCTCCTATTTTTGTTAATTGATTTTGATATTTTTTTTTCTGTTTCATAATATTTGAAAAGTGTTTCCATTGTGAGGTGGTTTTGAGATTTCAACATAAAACTACAATTTTCCTACCTGGACGATGTATTTGTACTACGAGTTGAGAGATACCTTGTTGGTTCATTGGAACAGAGTTTTAGTTGATTTCACAAGAACAACATGAAATTTAGTGGAATGTCTGAGTTTAATTTTAAATTGAAGCAGGATTTTGAGAGAATTAAATTATTACGATTAATAACAACGTTCTAGTGGTTGTTCTGCTGGTGGTAGCAATTAATGAATACGTTGTTAAGATTTTGTCTAAGATAAGTTTTCTTTTGGCATCGAGCTGGCCTAATGAAAAATGTTTTTTGTCGATAGCGACTTTATCGACAATATTTATTATTTTCGTACTGAGCCAACGTGGTGCATGACCTTGAGTATTCAGTGATGGGACAATTCTTCATTTTATTCCTTTTTTATTTTAATGTAAAAAATACGAAAGTAACTCTGTCTGCAAGAGTTACTACCGCAAAACCTTGGATTTAAACTACATACTTGTCAAAGTCCATAACATCATCCTGCTGAAGCACAAGACGTTGGCGTAATTGTGGTCACCAAGCATATCACACTTACCTAGCACAACTGGATAGAAGCAAAAAATTAATAGACGATTTAAAAGCTAAAAATTAAAAAAGAAGAAGAAGACTTTATCAGCTGACTATTATTATCATTGTATAAATTCAGACCAATGGAAACTGTGCCAGACATATTGCATGCCTCTAGAACAAAGAGGCCACCTTATCTTACCTGCAAACAGCAATAAAGATTTTTGTATTTGTCTGTTATGTTTTCATATCATAGTAAAATTTATTCAAACTAAATAAATTACAGAGCTAGTCTGAGACAGAGCGTGAGAACGGACAAGGGCTACTTTTTAAAATGAGACAAAAGGTGTTATGTGGACATAGAAGACGAAAGTTTATAAGAAAGTATCGTGAGTTATTATGAGTTATTAGTTAAGCTAGAAGCTTGAAAATTTTCGGTTACACTTTTGTTTTTATTTGAATTAAGTACGGTCAAGCATAAACTCATGACAAATGAAAATGTGAAACAATTTTTGATCACAAATATTATTTTCGTTTCATATTTCACATCGCTACAGTAATTTGCCAAGGGTTAAAATTGAAGCTTTCATAAATTTTTACTGAAAAATTTTAAAATTTTCCACTTTTTTGGGGACAATCCGTTTCCCGAAAAAAGGGTACATTTTTACTAACAGCATCCTACGGAGGCAAACAACATTATTTTTAGGCAATATTCCGCGAGCAGCGAAACCACGTTTATTTCATGAACCAAGATAAATAACCTTATAAACGAATGCGTAAAAATGTAAATTTGCAGGTGTAGGCTTGTACTGGGAATCCCTGTGATCCTCTCTCTGTGAACTGCTTTCATGGTAATACCTACTTTTGTGAATATTTTTGAGAGAAATACATATTTTCTTTTGTGGACAGGTAGAGCAGATAAAATAATATCAACAACATGTTTAAATATTTATTACTCGTAGGTGCTGTAATCGGTTTTCCTGACAGATACAGTCCTATATTGTTTTTAAATTTTCGCGATTTGAACACAATATTTACCTATAATGTACAGGACTCAATTACGATTTAAGTCATTGTTTATCGTCATATTGGGCCGTTGCCGTCAGTCTTCTCGTGACCACGGCGGTTGTAACGCTGCTGAAACGTCGAGGTATTTAAACAATGAATTAAATCGTGATTAAGTCCTGTCTGTACATTATAAACATTATTAGATGCAGTCGTATTTTATGATAAGTTTTAGTGAATGTGTATGTCATTTATGATCGCGCTTTTGAAATGACATCTTTTTTGGACGCATTAGGCATGATTCTGAAATAGTTGTTAAACTTGGCTTAATTTAGTCACTAAATCGAGAACCAGTTTTCGAAACAAGATTAGTCGACTGAATTCAGAATCAAGTTAAAAACAATCGATCCTCGCTTCTGAATTTAATATGCTAGTTTAGAGGTTTTACACTTTACTAAATTAAGCAAGTAGAGACTAAATTCAGTCGACTAAATTTAGCCAAATGTAATAAGCCTTTAAAACTACCCCCTTTCAAATTTTAAACTCAAACAAAAACTCCTTTCTGGTCATGTCTATGCGGCCAGTAACAATAGTTTACATCGCACGTATACGGTACACCGAGGGTACACAATCGTACCAGTAACAAAAACCTACACCACAGTTAAACAGTTGACTAAAGGCACATCGTATCCACGCACGTAAAATCGTTACCTCCGTTTGAAACGCACCTTAACTCGTAAAACAAAAACAAGTTAGTACTTCATAAACCCAGTCAGACCTCGACCGGGCACATTGTCCCAAAACTTGCACAGTAAACGTTTCTGATTGCTCCTTATGTAAATTTCAAGCCCTACATTCATGACAGGCGGTTCTGCTCATGAGGAACTTGGAAATTGCTTATTTGATTTATAGCGAAAAGTTTGACAGTTCTATACTGAAATAAAAGAACTTTGACAGCGGGCAGATGGCACTAAAATATATGGGTGGCGTGAGACCTATAGACGGTCGTAGGCACTTTAGTTTTTGGGCTCACTGTTTGCACTTGGTTGGCAGTTCCGAGTATTTTCGAATTTGCCTTAAAATCTTGTAAGTCGTTAAATGTAGGTCATCTGTGTCTTGTAGTTTTTTCTGCGTATGTTTTATTACTTACTAGTGGCACCTTACGGTTTCTCCCGCGTCGGTTCGGTTTTCGCTATTATCCTGGCATAAAAAGTAAGCTATATTTTATGTGCTATTCCAGACTATAATCTATCTGTGTTCCAAATTTGAACATGATCCGTTCATACGTTCCGGCGTGATAACATCCTCTGAAGAATTACATTAGAAATGAAGTAATCTATAGGTAGTTTTTGTAATGGTAGGACTCTTGGCAGAGTCCGCCTGGGAAGGTACCAGACCTTTGCCAGGTATTCTACCGCCATGGAGGAAAATGCAAACATTACCATGTTCCGGTCTGAAGGGCAATGTTTCCAGAGAAATTACAGGGCTTAGAGATATTACATCTTAGATCTCTGGGTGACGATCGCAGTGCAATGCTAGGTAATGATTTGGACTCTTCATGTTCCAATAGCTGCATGTCACTGTGCTGTTATGTGGCAGGCATGTTGCTTACCATCAGGCACGTGACCTGTTCGTCTCGTCATTCTTTATTCAAAAAAAAACTTTCTGTAGAAATAAAGTTTCTAACACAGCTCACCGCATTAGCAGGCTGAAGTGACTGTGGGCGGGCATATCTGTTGTAGGTGCGATAACCATTGGCATATACAGATTCTGGAGTGGAGACCGCGCTTCGGTAATTGTAGTGTATGACGAACTGAGAATGTAATATATGGGGTAACGAGTTTCAAAAGGCATTTATAAAATTTCAGTAGTAGTTTCAAACTAAGAGCAGAAGTTGGACCTTACTACACTGCGTTTAGTTGTTTTTCATATTTTTTTTTAAATAAAGAGTTACAAGACGATCAGGACATGTGCCTGATGGTAAGCAACATGCCGGACACATGACAGCACAGTGACACGCAGCTATTGGAACATGAAGAGTCCAAATCATTACCTAGCACTGCACTGCGCTCGTCACCCAGAGATCTAAGATGTTATATCTCTAAGCCCTGTAATTTCACTGGAAACATTGCCCTTCAAACCAGAACACAGTAATGTTTGCACATTACTGCTTGGCGGTATGTGTAGGCACAGATTTTGTTTCCTAATCTGTGTATATAGGGATGAGTATTGGGTTGAGTGGCGCATTATGAATAAGTTTAAGTTTCGCCATAATTTTCATCAACCCACTGTAGTTCTGTGTTGGATATAGGGTATCTCCTATGCCTCGCCACTTAGCTCAATCCTCAGCTAAAGTTTTCACTCATTGCTTGCCTTATGTATATCGTCACTCCACCTAAGTCAACGTGTTTAACATTAAGTTCGACAATTTGCGGTCTTCGCTAAGGCCTAGGTACACTTAGAGCTACCAGTTCTACGGTAGACAGTCTCTACAGGTCAACGGTCTATACTATTGGCCGAGTATTTCTTTCACGCGAAAACTACTTTATCAATTCTCATGAAACTTTGTACACATATTTTTGGAGGTATCGAAAGAGAGACGATCTTCTTAGCATTCCATGGATTCACCGTGCGGGTGCCGGGTCCATCGTGTGGCAGAGAGCAAAATCCCGAGTAGATCCCGAGACTTGTGACACGGGTGTAGGTTTGAGGAACCCCTTTCTGACGTGCATAGGCTACTTTTTATCCCGAAAGAACGAGTACTACGCGGGTTAAATCGCGGGAGTTTTGCTAGTAATAAAATATGTCCATTACTTTTGATTTGTAAAATATACAGAGCTTAGGTAAAACAACTGTTTTATTGTGTGTAGAGATTTTGCTACACTTCACACCAAAATAACACTTTAATAACTTTATATTCCGATACCACAAAATATGAGTCAATTCGTTTCCAATATTTCCGCTGGCCCCTTTTCGCGGCGTTAATGCTCAGATTGCATGACAGACTAACAAACTGTGGGCTTACACAAACAAAACTCACACAAACTCGCTTATTACAGTTCAAAAATACTACGTACGGTATTAAAACAGGATTGTACAGAAAGCCCTGGTGGCTGTAGTACCTAGAACATTTTTAAACCGAATTCAAGGAAGAGGTAATTTGTATAGTAATTTCTAACAATACAAATATGTACTTCTAATTCAGAATGAATTGTTTTATAAAATTAGCTTTGGTTATCCAAACCTAAATTACGGTTAATGTAATAATAAAAAAAACTTTATTTGAGCCAAAAAAATAGTAATTACAAAAATAATGTGGTTAAAACAATGCATCATAAGTACTTAGTTTATGTGAGTCCTGGATTCTACACTAGGGGAGGTCCTGTGTTGTGAAATCCAGTGCCTTCTACAACTGTTATTTTGTAAAGGAAGATGCATTCCGGCTGTTTGAGGCAGCGGGGTTGCATCTCCTTTGACAGAAATCATACATTCATTATAAAATATGGGATACAGAAGTCTGATTTATGTTTGAGAGTGAGGGTTTGTGTGTGTGTGTGTGAGTGTGAGAGTGAAGGTGTGGGAGCGGATAACGGTATCTGTGAGAGAAAGTATGTGTGGGAGAGTGAGGACGTGTGTGTGTGTGCGGGCCTTTGTGTGTAAGAGGGTGTGTAAGTGTGCAAGCGATTGTGAATGTCCGTTTATGCGTTTGAGGAGGAGCGGGCGTTATAGAGTGTGAGGTAAGTTGCTCAATCACGTCAGTATGTCTTAACGATTAAGGTTGAAATTCGGACCATACTTAGACTCAATTCCGTGAAGGAGGACTCTGTTAATAGTCCTATTACTACCTACTTCTACTATAAGCGTACTTAAAAGAGTCCATGACCAAGAATTTCAGTTTTTGGGGTTCCGTAGCCAAATGGCAAAATATGGGACCCTTACAGATTCGTCATGTATGTCTGTCTGTCTGTCTGTCCATATATCACAGCCACTTTTCTCCGAAACTATAAGAGCTTTACTATTAAAACTTGGTAAGTAGATGTATTCTGTGAACCGCATTAAGATTTTCATACAAATTAATAAAAAAAAATACAAAAAATTTTAGGGGTGTCCCTACATAGAACTGAAACTAAAAAAAAAACGATTTCCAAAAAGGAGGATGTTATCAATTAGTACCTGATTTCTCGAGAACCCCCGTACCGATTTTGAAATTTCATTTTATGTTCGAATGGGCATGCTTTTCAAATGGTCCCATATAAATCGTATTGAAATCGGTCAAGTAGTTTTTGACATATGAACCAAAAACTACAATTTGCTTAAAATTTTCTGGATGACGTAATTGTAGATATCACAAAGGTTAAAAAACTCGAACCTGTCACTACGAAATTGGGTAAATGCGTTAATAAAAACTTGTTTTGTACGAAAAACTTAATTAATGGTTTTCTAACTGACTTCAAAAAAGGTGGTTCACAAAGTTCTCGATTGAATGTTTGTTTGTTTATTTTTTGTCATGTTACGCGATTGTAGCCAATTTTGAATCGAATATATTTTTTTTGTTTGGTAGTGAAATAATACTTCAAAAGTAGTTCTACACACAATTTATTAAAATCAGTGTGGTAGTTTATGAAATATCATCAAAAATAATCCTTATTTTTTACAGGATGACGTCATCGTAGATTTCATTAAAAAAAAAGAAATCTTATGAGTTTCTGTGTTTAATTATAAATTCTTGTTTTTTTTTTCGGTCAGTATTAAATGATATCGTGTACAATGAACAGTATTTTATTTTTATTATTAATACCTAAAATTAAGTGGATTAACTACAGTTAAAATAATACCACCTTCGCGAAGGTAAATTTGGGCACAAACAGGCATATATTATGAAACGGTCGCAACTTCATGGAAAGTTTTGGTAAATTTATAATTCAGGGGAATCCAACCTAGTTATGAAGGAGCAAAGTACTAGCCCGCAAAAAGGGCTTCCTCTGAGGAGGACCAAGTTCGTAGCATGCTCTATAGGTGATATTATGTGTAGATACTTCTTCAAGGTTACATATATATAATCTTATCTTATACCTTTAAACGACCAATTCTTGTAGGTATATATATATTATAGAATCTGAATCTCGGAAACAGCTCGAACGATTGTCACGAAATTATGTATACAGGGGGTTTCGGGGACAATAAATCGATCTAGCTAGGTTTTATATTTATTTTAAAAACATCATTTTATGCGCATTTTTAGACAATGAAAAACTCATACAATGTCATTAGAATACAATAACTTATTTCGCCACTCTTCTTTAAGTCTAAATGGCTCAGTTGGAATATGCTCGCCCTTGGATTCAACAGGCCCTGGTTCGAATCCTGATGGTTACACTCGGGTTTTTTGTTTTCGAAAATCTTATACGTAGAGCCTTTTATAAACGCATTTAATTCGTATCTAAGTAGGTAGTAGGTAAATCATCACTACGTAATTCGTGCCTGCCTAAATATCATTTAAAAAAACCGAGCAAAGCTCGGTCAACCAGGTAATATTCATTTATATTACAACGCTCTATTTTAAAATGTAACTGATTGGTAAAAAAACTTTGAAAGATAATAAGTATAAACTATTTTTGTACAATAAATTAAACCACACATAGCTAAAAATAAATTAATATCAATATTATAAACACTACTCACCTATTTGAAGATAATGGCAGTAACATCAGTGAACTCTTCACCAACACATGGTCACGAAAGTAGCCATTATAATCTATATTTTGCTTCAACTTGACAGATAAGGTAGTTTACAGCTCAATCTAAAGTAGTCGTATTTTTTGGTCAAATTATTATTTGACATTACCCGAGCGAAGCTGGAACGGGCAGGCCTTTTTTACTAAAGACTTTTTTTTTAAATTTAAATTAGTCACTCCACAGACTCCGGGGTCCGCGATCTTTGTCATTACAATTATCTTTTTTTACACATATCTTCGATAAGGAGAAGAAGAGGAAAATAGGAGGGGAGTTGGGTACATTTAAAATCTAAATCTAGTGCTCATCTGTAGAGCCGATCACTACCAGTTGGGATTCCGCTAGTAATCGACTCGACATCGAGGGTTTGCATAATTGCCTTTTGCCATTTGTCTAAGCTGCCTCCTTCCGGCAAATTTTCATTCATATACTAAAGACTTACATTAATATCAGCTATTTAATACGGTTTTATAAGGTTTCCTGAAAAAGCTCGCTGTTTAAAGCTTATCGTAAATTTTTATTCTGTTTAAGTACTATATGTGTATAATAAGCTAAACAAAATTCTAATTTTTATCCGTTGACTCAGTACTGTTGTAAAATTCAGAAAATTGGTTGCTCAAACAAACCTACAGAAATGGTGCTTATCATTATGTCCTGACAAACTAGTATTCTATTTTTGTTATTAAATCGTTTGTTGTAATTGTCATCCAGAATCTAAATTTTCGTTTTTTCTTATTTTATTCTTGTCATTAAATAAAAATACAGATAGAGTTCATTAAGTTATATTTCTACAGTTAATACTATCTTCTGTTTATTTAGTATCATAAGTTTATAAGGATTGTAAACAATCCATTCTGTTTTCGGCGAAGGGTATTGGTACGCCATCTCACAGGTTTTCCTAGTTTGGGTACCTATGCACTTCTACACGGATGAACACAAAATAACTATTACATCTGTATGAAATGTTTTTGTGATGTTCTCAGCAAATAAATTTATTTCATTTCTATTCACAATTTTTTGGTGTTTCTATCGGTATATTTGCTTGACTTGGGGCTAGATGGTGTTGTGTGAAAATACCAAGTACCTAATTTAAAAAAGTTACGAAATAGCAGAGTAGCAACCCGCAAAGGACTCTCAAAGGTACAAACTTTGGGACGTGTCTTGTGAGTACAAACGTGTATTATATGGAACGTGGTCAAAATAACACAAAAACACGTAATTGAGAAAAACAGGAAAAATATAACGGGTACTTTATTTTTTTACAAGGCAGAGCCTTAATTAACCAAAATAAACTACTCTACATTACAAACCTCACTACTTATGCCTGCGCGCAATGAAGGTCTAAATTTTAAATGTTATAATTATACCCTAATTTTACAAATACAAAAATCTTTATTGCTGTTTATAGGTAAGATAAGATGATACAAAACATTTTAAAAGTTGCCCCAGACAAACTGACCTCTGCGAGAGGCATGCAATATGTCTGGCAAGACAATTTGTTAGTCTTAATTTATAAATAAATAAAAAAAAAAAAAATATTAAAAAAAAAATTAAATAATTATTAATTTTATTATAGTAATAATATGTTCACCTGAAGTTAAGCGATGATGCCAAGCACGCTTTTTTTAATAGAACTTTTAGAATGACAAGACGTGCAGTATAAGTGCTTAATGGTAAGCGACATGCCTGCCACATCACAGCGCAATGACACGCAGTTATTGGAACATAACGAGTCCAATACCCAGTACTAACTGTACTGCGATCGTCACTCGGTGTTTTACCTCTATGCCCAGCAATTTCACTGGCAACGTTGCCCTTTAAACCGGAAAATAATAATGTCTGCATATTAATGCTAGGCGGTAGAATAACTGGCAAAGGTGTGGTACTTCCCCCAGGTGGACTCTAATGTGGCTTACTACTACAAAACCACAATGTTTAGCTCTAGCTTTGGCGCTTGCTTAGACCAAACCTAATCAATTCACTCTTGAAAACTCTTACATTAAATCTATTGGGGAAAATCCACAGTTAAAAAGTTATTTTCTCACCAAACAAATATCAAAATATTGTTTGATCTAAGTAAGTTTTGTTATTTTTCAACAGAGAGTATTTTTATGGCTGCTTTTTTATTAAGAAACACTTTAGGATATCCATATTTTTATGAGGTTTAGCAAGAAGAGTTTCGCTTGGTTTTCCTTATTCTGTACTAGTAGATATTTGTGTGCTTTTTTTGCGTAATACTACGTGAGTGGTTTTTAACCAATAGTGAGTTTTCGCAGAAGGAAAACAGCGTGATGGCTCAGTGGTGAGAATGTGTTTAAGCTCACAAAAGTGCGGTCATCGGTGTTCAGTATAGAACATAATATTTTTCTATAGTCATCATATCGATTATCTATAATCGACCGTTTTTAGTCTTATTCACATCAAAACTACCTATATTTAATTAAGTTTGCACTAGCAACACTACATGTGATTAAGGTTAAATTTTCTTAAATCCGGTTTTCACTTGACACCGGGCTGCCAATTTTTTCTACTGTTCTATGAACAGTGTTCGTAGCTTCAATAAATTTAATTTAATATCTAAAATTATTCAAAAATCGATTCGTACCCGACACATTCATATGTTTTTAAGTACAAATACGTACAAGCTTTGCATTAACTTTGGTATTGTCGGGAAGTAAAATATTGTAAGAAAAAACTGGCAGTGACTCTCCCTCCGGCTAGTACGTAGTGCAAAAAAATCAAAAATTCCAGCGGGGTAACGCCGCCATATTTGTGCCCACACGAATATCCCCCCCCCCCCACCTACCTACCGGGTGCTGTTACCGACGCGCAATGTGGAAATTTGAGTTTATTTATAAGTATCGATTTTACTTTTAATAATTCTACTAATATTAAGAGTGTCAATGTTTGGATGTTTGTTGCTCAATTACGTCGAAAAGCCTAGGTTGAGACAGTTAAAATTTGGGACACAGATTAATAGATGAGTCTGGAATAGCACTCATGCTACTTTTTATCCCCGAAAAATAACAGGAATTGTAACGGATGAAACCGTGGATCACTGCTAGTTAATTAATAGTACCTGATTACTTAGATACAAACAGATTTTCTAAAAAAAAAAAGACAGCTGGCTGGATTCGAACCCGGATCTACCATATTATGACCGTCTAACTTCCTGATTGAGTTAGTATACTGTTGCACGATGTCGCGAAATTACCGTCGCATTCTAATGTCTATGTAACACTTTTTATTGTCTTAACATAAAACAGCGTTTTTTTTTTTTCAAATAAAACCTAGCTAGATCGATTTATTGTCGCCGAAACCCTCTCACTGTATAGGTACATAATTTCATGAAAATTGTTCGAGCTGCTTCTGAGATTCAGATTCTATATATAAAGGTATTAGAATAATGAAAAATAATCAAGAAATGTGATATTAAATTATCTAAGAAAAATTTAATAAAATGCATGCTCATAAAAATGAATACACTTTAAAAAGTAAATTCCTTCCTTATGTAACTGATGAGAAATGCCAGTCGCATGGCTCGTCTTAATTAGAATTTCCTGACACACATGTTTTCAATTACGAATATTTCCCCCTTCGGATTCAGAGAGAGGTCTGTGTTGATACTGAGCGGGAGCTTCATTTTCAAACTCATTCGTATTGCAATGTTTGATAAACTCATTCGAAGATATTATTCATAGTCCAAGCGCCGCAGCATATAAAGTAGGTTTGTAATGCAACGTACGGGACCTGGTTTTTTTTTTGGAATATGTTCAAGGGTGTCCCCTAAATGTAGATCCAAGTTGGCGCGGCGGGAAGAGGTTCGCTTCAGCCGCCATCTTGGGAAACACGTTTTATTGAATATCTCGCGAACCGCGCATCGTACGATAAAAATTGTGGAGATCATTATTGTAGATAATAATATTTGTCACCTGTTTTATTAGAATATTTGATTGTATAACGCATAGGTTTTTAATTATAGCGCTCCAAACTTTATACAATATGGTTTTAACTAATGACAATTTTAGTAATGACATCGTATACAAATTTCAATGCTGTAAAAAGAACATGTGAAAAAAACTCGAATTTACGAAGGAAGTGAGCTTTAGATTTCCTTAATACTTTCAACAATCGTAATATATTCACCATTACCACTACCAAGAATTTGATAAGAAAATTCGTGGGGTTTGAAAATAAGGCCCCTGTATTGGAGTTGTTATGATAGCTAACAATCTCGGCGTTGCATTTGTTATTTTGGTAACGTCGTAGCGAGATTGCGAGCTTGGTCTGTTTGTGATGCAATTGGGTTAGATCCTGACTGGCTTCGTGACTTACTTGCTTATGAGTACCCTCACTGATACATGGGTCGTGAGTTTTATTCTGGTTTAAATTGATAAAACGTTTGTACTTGACTGTGATCTCGTTTGATCTTAAGCGATGATGCGATCCGTGATGAAGGCTGCAAACTTAGAAGAATCCGATCCACTCCAGACAGGTTATATTCAAAGTATATTGTGATATTGACTGACCTCGTGGCTTAGTGGGTAGTAGCTCTACCTGCAAAGACGAGGGTTGTGGGTTTGATTCCCACCCAGTGCAAATATTTGTGTGATGCGAGTTTTTAGAGAGCAGAGAGATAGCAAAGTTCCCATAAAAAAGTATAGAAATAAATTTGACATGGATCAGTACAATTGTAATAAAGATATTATACTCGTATAATGCTTGACAGTTTTCTGTACAATAGTTATTGTACTTAACACAGTAAAGTAGTCATTTCAAACTTTGAAAATGTATACAATTTGTATGCTCTTTCTTTTATTTTTATTTTTTATTAATTGATTTTGTTCTTTTAAGTGGGAAAAAGAGTTTGTCTAAAAACTCAGCACCAACTAACAAAAATAGTTACACCTTTACTTGATATATTACGGCTAATTACGACTAGCCTCCCGATGCTTTTATCAAACTAGTTTTGTAACTTATTCCTTAAAAAATAGACGTATTTTAAAGGTGATTTTGTTATATGTGTAGCATAAAGGTTGAAAATTGTTTAACAAACTAAAGCTTATTCAGTTAAGGCATAGTTTTGATAGTCGTTATTATCCGTTTTAAAATCATAAACGAACTTATTCATTTACGACTTAGCAAGTTCTTGATTAAAGTTTATTTCAGAACAAATTTGGTTACAAGGCCTGAATTTATAACTGTTTTGTAAATTACGATTCTTCATTGTTTCACGAACACCGTAGATAGTATATTATTTTTATCTATAAAACTTTTGCGCATGCCACCATCTTGTTTGACGTTTAGCGGCGATTCGGTCTACGATGGAGTATGCTCACCTAGAAGAAACCGATTTTCTTAACCTAATTCTTTTCTTTTTAATAAAGAGTGATGAGACGAGCATGACATGTGCCTGATGGTAAGCAACAGGCCTGCCACATAACAGCACAGTGACACGCACCTATTGGAACATGAAGAGTCCAAATCATTACCTAGCACTGCATTGCGCTCGTCACCCAGAGATCTAAGATGTTATATCTCTAAGCCCTGTAATTTCTCTGGAAGCATTGATTCGTATCAAAAGATTGTTTGTATTGGAAAAACCCACTCAGGCAACGCATTCCACAGCCTAGATCTCTTTTTGGCTGCTTGGGTGGCCTGGTGACTTAGTTGGCATTCTGCCCGCGAAGCCGTGGCTCGTGGGTTCGATCCCCACCCAGTGTAAATATTGGTGTGATGAATATAAGTATTTGCACTGTGTCTTAGTATTTTCTATGTAAGTATAGTATGAATATTATATTTACAGAACAGAACAAAATACATTGTTTGATGAGATGACTACCTCAGATTTGTTATCTGTACAATAGTCTACTAGTCAAGCCCTTTCATTTGATACCCATATTGAGGTAGGCTGTGAAGAAATATTTTGTCCGCCATTTTGTGGAAGCGGCCATCTTGAATCGATATTAACCAAACATACCTAAGAACCACTGCACGAAAATTAAGCTTTAAAAAACCTTAAAACTTAAAATCGGCCCATTCGTTTGAGCTTTACGGTGCCACGGACAGACACACAGACAGAAAAACAGAAAGACAGACAAACATCAACGTCAAACTTACACCCGTTTTTTTGTCAGGGGTCAAAAATAAATAAGTATTATATCAGCTAACTGCCTGCCATAGTGCAACCTTTTAGCAATTTTTTATAACTAGTCAAACTTTAAAAAGATGTTGCTTTTTCAAACTACGAACAGTACTATAAAAATGGTAAATAGTATTAATTAGATAGATCGTTCAGATCAGTTGCACACTTCCTGAAATGTTTTTCGATTAAAATCCGATAAGATATCAACTTTGCAGCGATGTTCAAGACTTTAAAATCTTGACTCATTCGAATTCAGAGCCTCCAGGCGACGCATTCCAAAAGTGCGAACATGAAACAGTCCATACAAGGCGAATCTGTGATTGGTGCATGAGCAACTGTTCAGACTTGAAGAACCTTTGCAACTTTGAGTGGACATTTAGTTTTTTGGCAGCTAAAGGTAGTCTTGATAAAAGAGCCAAAATGAAGCATAGACTATAAAGTAACATCCAAGAGCGGTCTACGATAAAACGCTCTTACAAATGAAACTGATTCAGCCTAATCAATATGGGAATGCCCACATAGGTACAGTACTAAATGTTTAGTTTAAATGTTTCTATGACTCTACGTGAATTTCAACAGTTATTAGAACGTCATCCGAGCGAGACACGAATGGCAGTTCAGCAGCACAATTTCCGAAATGTATCCTTAAAAAAAATCTTGCAATTTATCTCCGATATTTAAAACTTTGAAGTCTTTTTCGATCACAACTTGTAATAAAATTAGAACACGACTGGTAATAAAAAAAAATATTTTATCGCTGACGTAGTTTCGTTATCTGTGTTCATTTGAAATCTGGTACCAGGGATTTTATTGATCCAGAGACTCGTCAACACAACTTTTATAAACTATTCCATGACACTTATTTATGTTAGTTCTGTGTATATGTGTATGTTTATAAAAACTCAAAGCTCGGTTTGAACACTGAGTATACTTAGATACAGATAAAGGGCTCCCAGTAATAGATTATCTCAAACAAAAAGAAGAAACTAGAAAAAAAGAGCAGCCGTCTGGATTTGAACCCGGATCTACTAATTCAGGACCGCCCAAGTTCCCGCCTGAGCTATTAAGCTGCAGCATTAAGCTATTATGCCGTCGCAGAACGTTGCGAAATTTACCGTCACATTCTAATGTTAATGTAGCAGTTTTTCATTGTTAAAATAATTACATTTATTGTGTATTAATTATTTAGATAAGTTTGTCCTCGAAATAGCATGTACCTCGCAATGTTTTCTTTTACCACGAAAGTCAGTAAAGAAAAATTTGTTCAGCATTTGGAATAAATTTAGGTAACAGAAATCATGTTATAACTGGGTGACGAGCGCAGTGCAGGTCCCTCTAAAGTATGATCAACAAAATAAAAAATAACCAGAACCGATTCATAATTATTAGAGTCGCATAACATACATATATTACGAAAAAAAAATTTGTTTAAACCTTTTTTAGTTTTACACTTGACCGCCATCTCGCCTGATGTTAAGCGACGATGCGGTCTACGATGGAGCGTGTTTACTTAGAAAAAACCAATTCACTCGATTAAAAGACACCAATATTATAACTATCGCGAAAACCCCACTCAGGCAACTCATTCCACAACCTAGACGTTCTTGTCACAAACGTAGAGTCAAATCTCTTCGTTGCTCTTCTCTTAGTTCCATGAACGAATTGAGAACTTTTTTGAAGTCTGTTAAAACAAAAAAAATAGAAGTGCACCGGGGTCGAACCTACGATCGCACGATTGAGGATGAAACATTAATTAATTTACATTAATTTAGACTTAGACCCTGGACGGACACACTGATCAAACTCAAAAACACAAGACAATATCATGATGAAACACAAGACGCTGGTGAAATTGTGCTCACCAAGCATTTATCTCACACAAATATAATATATCACAACCAAATAGAAGCCAGAAATTAATCAAAGATGAAGAATCAGATGACATAAATAAAAACCAGAAATTAGTAGAAGATGAGGAAGAAGAAAACTTTAATCAGCTGACTATTATTTTTTATTTTTTTTATTTATAAATTAAGACTAACAAATTGTCTTGCCAAACATATTGCATGCCTCTCGCAGAGGCCCGTTTTGTATGGGTCAACTTTTAAAATGTTTTGTATCATCTTATCTTACCTACAAACAGCAATAAAGATATTTGTATTTGTATTAAGCACTGCGTAATGTTTGTAATACGACAGTAGCAGAACAGTGAGCTCCAATCCCGACGCAATCCCGTACACAGCTAAATCTCGAGAAATTAGATCGTGTAATTCTCGCTAACTTCATAGAGCCGCTGAATAATGAATGAGATGTAGAATGACGTCATACGCGAGACTGATTCCCTGCTTACCCTGACGAGAGAATGAGCTGAGCGTTTCATTTGTTACGTATCACTTTACAATTCAATTTTAAAGCGACTTCAGAAAAGGAAGAGTTACTTAAATCGGTTTAATGTTTTTTGGATATGTGTTACACGATAAGTCTGACAATACTGAATTGATTTCGATATTCGATGGTATTACAATTACAATAAATGGGTATTCCTATTAATGGATACATTTAGTAGCAATAATATTTAGATAAGGACAGCTGGGAACACACTCATCATATTCATGGATCCTTATATTTGTACCTCATTTGTGTGGGAGGAGAGATGTCGGAGTCTTTGGTGTTGGAGGTTGAGGTTCAGTGTGGAGGTACATGCCCTTAATAATAGTCAACAAGTATACATAGGTATAAGTCAAATAAAAAAAAAACAATCTAATTACTTGTATGTTATACGAATGTTTGCAAGACAAGTCTTGCGATGCTTGCAATAATACTGCTAATATTTCTACGGAAACTTACATAAAAGTTGCTAATTTTGAAACGGCCCTACCGATTTTGATAAAACATAGCTAAATAATACTCTCAACTAATTCAAGTATCAAACATAAGAAACAAAAAATAAATTAAAATCTGTTCATACGTTTGGGAGCTACGGAGTCACGCATACAGACGCCATGACATCAAGCTGCATCCTACATCCCAACATTTTTGCCGAGTTAAAAATAGTATATTAGCTTTAACCGCTAGAGCCATTACGTTCTTTGATATTCCCTAATTATAAATATTATTTATTGATATGATATCATTTTACTCGTTAACTTAAGTAATAAAAATACATTTATTATGAAATATCGATACTCAGATACAGAAAATGTATAAATAAATTCAATTATAACGACACTCGATACAAATGTTACAAACATAATATATAATGTTATATTATTTATCAAATAAAGAAAAATACTCAATGCTATCTAAATTAATAATAATGCAGAAATAATAGTCATCAACAACAATCATACAAAAATAATAATCAATTAAATGTCAATAGAAAAGAACTCATCAAAATTGTAGAAGGACTGCTCGATCAGCCATTTTTTAGTCTTATTTTAATCGACTACAGACTAACCGCTGTGGTGACGTCATCTGATTGGTTGTTATACGCAGTCGGAAATAAATACGAGCATACACACAGCAAAAGAAAAGCCAACGCTACTTAAAACCTTCTATACACGAGCCCTAAAATCAGAGGATACGACGTAAAAGTAGTGGGGAGGAGCCTACATCGCACCATATGATTGGTCTATGGTGCAATGTAGGCTCCTTTCCACTACTTTTACGTCGTATCCTCTGATTTTAGGGCTCGTGTGTAGCGGGTTTTGTAACTATTAAATTATTCTCCTTACAAAATTGCCCTAGTCTATCTCCTCAGTTGGGACATCTGATACGACACGACAACTTCATTAGAACAATAACGGAAGGTAAATTAGAAGGGAGGTGGAAGAGAGGTAGACCTAGGAAAAGTTACATGAACCAAGTGAAGGAGAAGATAAATGTAGTGTCGTATCAGGAAGTCAAGGAGAAGGCGGAGTGTAGAAGAACATGGAAGGAACTCCACCGACAAGAGCGTCGCTCTTAAATTATGAATGAATGGTGTAGAGGGTTTTAGTCAGATCACTATTACATGTCTGAATTATCAACTACAAATGTCAATAAATATTTATTTCCGTTAGCGCAGTAAGCTGCAGCAGTAGTGTGTGATATCAATCCACAATCACAATCATTTGGCAGCACCGTGTGTTTGGACAGACGCAGGCCCGCCATGCCAGCTGTTATCCAAATTAATATTAGCATTTAATAAACTGGAGTGCTGAGAAGCTCTATGTTCAGCTCTATAACTATTACCTAGTACTTACGGCTAATCAGTGTCTCGAATCTTGTTGGCTAACGCGGCCGCTATTGCAGGCTAATATAGTCTTTATAGCTTTGAATGATGTTGGTCGTATAATTAGTAGTACCGTTTGAAACATTTGTTCACAAACCGCTTATAATAATCTGCTTTAACTTTTAAGCTGTTTGTTATTTCGATTTCTATAACTGATATGATTTTCTATGTATAAAATATAAATATTTAAATTTATATAAATTTAATAATTAAATATTTTCTATAAGATATAAAATATTTAATGTTTATTATTCATAAATCTTAGATTTAGGGATTTCATTTCTGGTTGAACAGCGCCATAAAATTTCTAGTCTATCGGTTTTTGTCGGATACATTTTTGAGAGTGTGGCTACATTAGTTCATACCACCTTGCCCTTATGTCTATCGCATTGTTTTTGCTCAAAAAACGACGTCGTTTCATGGTTGATTTACCGGAGGGTGCTTCTAGTAGGTATATATTAGTATAATGCTAGTCAATAATATCGTTCATTGATAGTCTTGTTCAAAAAATGTGACCAAATATCAATTCTACATTACGTAGTTCGTAATTAAGGTATTTTCGTGACATGTGCAAACACTTATGTGTTCCGGTTTGAATGGCGATGTTTCCAGAGAAATTACAGGGCTTAGATACCTATACAACATCTTAGATCTCTGGTGACGAGCGCAGTGCAGTGCTAGGTAATGATTTGATAATAGATAAGAAATGATTTGGTAATGGTATGATTTGGACCCTTCAAGTTCCAATAGCTGCGTGTCACTGTGCTGTTATGTGACAGGCATGTTGCTTACCATCAGGCACATGTCCTGCTCGTCTCGTCACTCTTTATTTATTTTTTAATTTAATGTAATTTTGTATGAGTTTAGGAAGTGAAAGTTTCAAAAAGTTCATCATAAAATAATTGTTAGCTACAGAGTTAAAAATCTGGCAGAAACTTACAATTTAAAACTTTAACTGTAGTTTATATGTTGTACGTGTTTTTTCTCTAGTTAGACGATCATTAATCAGATAATCGATAATTAATCAGAGACGATCTTCTCTCTCTGCCACACGATGGACCCGGCACCCGCACGGTGAATCCATGGAATGCTAAGAAGATCGTCTCTGATTTAAAATTATCTGAAACGTTAAGTGCGATATTGTTGTGTATAGTATCCTATCCGTGCACAGTTGCTTAGAAGAGATTACTCTAAGCAATAAGGCTGCAAATTAAAATGTAAAGCTTATAATAGTTCCTAAGTGACTCTGTAATTTTAAAGAGTTTTCATATCCTATGTAATTCTGATTCTACCAAGCACGTTCTTGTTGCTCCACGGCTTGACAGATATGGATGGGATGGAGTTAATTCTCTGGAGGTATATAAAGAATCCTGTAATCTCTCAAAATTTCCGAGCACCTATGGGAAAGTCAGCAAACAACGGAGCGTACCTGAGTCATTTAATATTGTATTGATATTAAAGCCCATTACCACACAAATCATGGGCCTATTTGTGTTTTTGGTGGTAAAATTGTATTTTTTGTAGATCTTTTGAAGGGGTACAATATTGGTGTACATTATTTTGATATAGCTTATAGTGTTCAGCCAGCGTTTGCAGTGTAAGCGCAAAAATGTTTTTATTCATGACATTACTTACTAGAGTCGATCTTCTTAGCATTCCATGGATTCACCGTGCTGGTGCCGGGTCCATCGTGTAGCAGAGAGAGAAAACTCGAGTAGATCCTGAGACTTGTGACTCGGGCGTAGGCTTAAGGGGCCCCTTTCTGACGTACATCAACATTCATCTTCACTACTCGTGTTTCTCTCCCTGCCCAGCCAAATCTGATATGAGCCTACTAGTGCAGCTTTAGATACTCGTTCTAGTATAGAACTTACTGCACTCCTGGATAAGCCAAGGTCTTTCAGCAGGTTATACAGAGACTTTGCTGGTATACCCCTCGCTCCCACTTCCCCAGTGTACAAACTAACTACATAGCCGTTTTTTGTCAATTCGTTTAGGAGGTCGTAATACTTATTTTGTTTCATCGCGTGGTCTTTAGGTATATTAGTTTCCCACGGTACGGTAAGTTCTACAAGGACTATGCGTTTCGTAGCTCTAGAAAAAAGGAAAATGTCCGGTCTGGATGACGACACACCCACATCCTCTGGGATTTTGTAATGCTTTTCATACGTGTCCATTAAAATAGTCCAATTAGGTGCTGTACCCAGGATTGAGTAAGGCTTGTTCCTAGAGTTTGAAGTTGAGCCTTTTTTTTACAAAGTTAATTTGTCTTTTGTTTGTCGTCAATCCCTTTTGGGCTCTAGCTACTGAAAGGCTCATGGCTTCACGTACGATTTCAAGTACTCTGTACTTGTACATATGTAAATATGTACTTGTTAATAAAATGAATAAGTTTAATTCTATTTCATTAATTCTATTTATTACCGTCAGGCTCATGTAATGCTCGACTCGTCACTTTTTGTAAAAAAAATCTAACTAAGAGTTTTAAAAGCTTTGTTGTAACTCGATCAGCTACATACTGTGGAATTCATCACCTAAGTGGAGTTTTCCAGTTTAATAAATAAATGTTGGTGAATATACCTATCTCACACAACACGCAACACCAACTAACCCCAAACAAAATAAATTACCACTTCACACAAACTACCTTAATAGTTTGTATGAAGTGGTATTTTATAACCAAACAAATTTCATTGTAGAAGTATCGGCACTTAACCCCGGCGAAATAACAGACAAGAGTAGGCTTAGCAATGATTTTAAAAAAATACATAAGCTACTTTAGCTAAGTACTAATAAACTATTACGAACCACTTAGCTGGTTCAAAACCATTATAAATTATTATCTGGTTGATATACTACGTATATAATACTGTGTTACATTTCAACCATTCTTTAGTAGTTTTTGTATGAAAGATTAATAAACATTGACATAAAATATTCACAAAATTTCAGGTCTATAAAATTAGTAACCATTCATTTTAGGTAATAATGAAGGTAAGATAATAAATAATCCATTTTGTAACAATGAAACCAATTTATCCACTCAGAAACGGAGGCGCCGAAAAGAAAATTCGTTTTGTCCGTTTTCAATTTCACCGCACTCATTTTCCCACATTTTATTTGATTACTTACATTTTGTATTTCGGAGAAAACTCACTAGGTTTAAATAATACACATAAAAATGTACCTTTTCCGTAAAAAATAATACAACAGACTCTTCGAATTTTTTTTTTGTAGATTTCGATAATGGTTATAGCTTAAAAGAATCAATTTCATACTTTTGTACGTTGGATTTTATACAAAAACCTTATCAAATATGGTTGATTCGTTTTCTACGATCATACAGACAGACATACATATAAATAGTGCTAAGCCTTTACTATTGTGTCAAGTTTTGAAACTTAAATCCTTATTAATAAAATCGCGAAAGTAACTCTGTCTGTCTGTCTACCGCGGAAGTGTATTTTACGAAACATCAACTACTAAGCCGATTGAAATAAAATTTAGTACATAAAGATTGTCTACAACCTGAGAAAGTACATAAGAACATTTTTTGTGTGAAAAGAAAGATGTAATAATTTGATAAAGGACAACTTTGTCACTTCTGAAATTAGAAGCCAGAAACTTATTTTAAAACACGTAAAAAATCTACATCTGTAAAAATGTTATCCCCAAGAGTACAAATCTTCGCTAATAGTTTTAAGACATTCTAATTGATTTTAATACTTTTAAAATCTATTTTATTGTCTCTAATTATGCCTTGCTGAAGCATTGAGCCTATCACTGTATCAAGTTACCTTCATTAGACATGCTTTCACTAGCTATTATATATATTGTAAAATCGACATCTAACAGCGCTTCGTGGTTGACCCGCGTGGTTCACATTCCCTTTATTTTTCCGAGTTTAAAAGTTCCAATTATAATCAGATCTGCCTAAACATTACGTCATGATAGAGGTACAGACATCCAAATGTCCAAACAAAGACATTTATATATAATTTTAGCAGGATTGACAATTATTTAGAAAAAAATAGTGTAATTTTTTACGCTATTAAGTTTGTTATTTTTTTTTTAAATATAGAGTGACGAGACGAGCAAGACATGTGTCTGATGGTAAGCTACATGCCTGCCATATAACAGCACAGTGACACGCTATTGGAAGACTAATAATCCAAATCATTACCTAATACTGTACTGCGCTCGTTACCCAGAGATCTAAAATGTTATATCTCTAAACCCTGCGATTTATCTGGAAACATTACCCTTCAAACTAGAACACAGTAATGTTTGCACATTTCTGCTTGGCGGTTGAATAACTGGTAAAGGTGTGGTACTTCTCCAGGCAGACTCTGCTAAGAGTCCTGTCACTACTAAAATTACACTTGTAATATTAATTTTAAGAAATTAATAAAATTAAATAATTACACTAGTAGTATTTTTTAAGTTCACCTGTGAATATAGTGCATGACAGTGCCTCGAAATATCGAGGAATCGCTCCACCATTTTATCACAGTAATTACCAAAACATAAGTAATATTGGTGTTGCTAATGCTTATTAAAATTTCTAATTAAAACGTAATTCAAAATTCAATTAAAACGTGAGTTTGGAAAAAATATCGAGTAACATAAATGACAATCAAGCTTAAATAATATCTAATGAAACATCTTTCAAAGTAAAACTTTTCGTATCCAACTGACAAGACCACACTTCAAAGCAACCTCTACATCCCTCATATTTTCCTAAACTCAGTAAACTTCTACGAAATATCCGTAGCAATTAACTTTACACAACATTACCCTCCAGAACTTACTCCACCCTTCAAAGATCAATCAGCAACTAAGAGCTAACTCACTAAAAACTTACCTTTTATACGAGAAAACAAAATCACATCGTTGCCCAAAACTAATTAAAAATAACTCAGAACTGTCACTGCAAAAGTAAAAAAACAACAAAGCACTGGCACGAAAACTTTTTGAAATTGGAACACGTATTTGAAGTTGGAAACGGGAGGCGCGGGAGACACGACCGGCCGAGTCGGCAGCGGGCTCAACACTGAAAGGCTTTCAGGAGTTAGGAGCACCCATGTAATGGCTGTAACTGCGATGTAGCCAGTCTAGAACTAGGTATATAGCGAAGGATTTGCACTATGTAACATTGGTCGAGATGTATGGACAGATAGAAACACTTAAAAATAAATTATGCACCCAAGAGAGTACATACAGCGAAACAAATAACAATAGTGAAAATAAGTGACGTCTAGATTCATAAATGACAGCCTTAACACTTACAGCATTTTTTTGCAGGAAATCATGAATAGTCAAAAGACAGACATACACTCAACTTAGGCTAAGTGCATTCTACTAGATTTTGCAACTTCGATTTTTGTAAGATTTAGACGTTTTCTGATACTACAAGTACCAATTGTATTGGTAGACAATTTGCGTTTTAATTGTGTTAAGCTCATGTTTGTTATGAATCCTTTCTGAAATATGCAAAAGGATAGATAAATACTTTTTTAAACGACATCCAAAAAAGAGAAGGTTATAAATTCGATCACCATGTCACCCTGCCAAGTTTAACAAGTAGTGGCTAGATACACCTTACCTATGCCTACTTATCACGTGCCTACAGAATATCAATCTACTAGCTTTTTGACCTGACTGGCACTGACTTCAAATAGATACAATACAATACAATACACTTTATTATACCACAAAAATATTACAAGAACAATGATTAAACATGACATTAAAACATTTTGGGCACAAAAGGCGATCTTATCGCTAACAGCGATCTCTTCCAGATAACCTTTTAAGTATAAGTGAATATACTTTTAATAGATAAGTGAATATAGCGCTTATAATAATGATATTAATTTATTTTTCGCTTTTGAGTTTGTATTTATGGTTATGAAGACGGTTTAGTTTTTTGTACGAAAATAGTTTATAATTTAGTGTATTCAATCTTCTATGGCTTCATTGAGTTTTTATCACAGAACTTGTGGTCAGAAGCTAGCCGGTTTCCACATAAAAAATCTATATTTCTAATGCATAATTTATGACTTGTCATGACTTTGTTTATAGTGAGGAATGTGTTATAGCTATGTTCATATCATTATTGTTCTTGTTCCAGCAGAGTAATATTTTATCGTTCTTGTTTAATGGTTATTGCGGTCTATTGTTATTACCGCTACCCTCTAGTTTCACTTTGCGAAGCTCATTATTTTAAACATACACATAGTAGTATTTGATATAAATAAAATAAATAAACTTTGGTGGACAATTCACACACAACACCATCTGACCCCAAAACTAAGCATAGCTTGTACTATGGCGGACAGATAGCTGATATAATACTTATATAGTTTTAAATACATACTTATTATACATAGAAACACCCAGACACACATATCACTGCTTACTGGGTAAAAACTGGTTTTTAGTAGTGGTAAGACTCTTAGCAGAGTCCGCTTGGGGAAGTACCACACTTTTGCCAGTTACTCTACCGCCAAGCTGTTATGGGCAAACATTACTGTGTTTCGGTTTGAAAGGCAATGTTTACAGAGAAATTACAGGGCTTAGAGATCTTAGCTCTGGGTGACGAGCGCAGTGCAGTGCTAGGTAATGATTCGGACTCTTCATATTCCAATAACTGCGTGTCACTGTTATGTGGCAAGCATGTTGCTTACCATCAGGCACATGTCCTGTTCGTCTCGTAATTTTTTATTAAAAAAAAGTGTTGTTAAACGGTTACAAACACCAGAACATTACCCAAGAAACGGCGACAGCGTAATGAGAGTTGCATTTTGGACATGCAAACTTTGCAGGTTTGAAATATAAATTACCACATAAAGTACCCAGAAATAAACAGGAATAGCTGTTAAAAAAATTAAAATTGTGACGTTTTAATGAGAACATAAAATGTTACATTATAATAACCAGGTAAGTTAGCGCTTGCATGAGTATGTAATATTTTATACTCCACTTGCACGCGACCCGCGGTCACCCGCGTAGCTCAGAATCCTGTTATTTTTTGGGCTAAAAATGGCCAAACCCAACCCAAAAATACAGACGATATATTACTAGCGGTCCGCCCCGGCTTCGCCCGTCGTGCCTATACAGAGATTACGTACATTTGCAATATTTTTTCAAACAAAAAACCTCTTTAGTTTTATAATGTTATTAAGATTATATAAAATTATAGATTGCACAAGTACATTATAATATTATGTGCATCGTTTTCTGTATATTTTTTTTGTGTTTTAATAAAATGTGTTTGTTTTAGACAGATTTTTTGTATTACTTTACATTGTGTCACTTCGAATCTCGTTTTATGAGCACCTTGAAATTGGTAATAAATTGCGTCTATATGTAGCGTTAGTGGTTTACATACAACCAATCTACTTTTTTTACTGGGCAGAACCTTTATTAACAAAACTAAAATACAATGAGAACTACACTACACTACAAACCTACCTAACTAACTACTTACACTAAGCACACCTGAATTATCCATGGACCACTGTGGATCTACAGATAATCAAGATATTCAGGCCCACTACCAATCGGAAGCGTACCCAGCATACATTACCACGCTAAATGGTAGTCTATTTGACCCCTAGAAACGCTAACGGCGTGATATGCCGTAATTCTAATTATTTTGGTTGTCGAAAACGAATAGTTATAGGTAAAAACGTCTGGCGTTTACTGCTTCCTGCAACCCACTAGAACGGAAAGAGTGAGCTCAATCTTCCCAACCATGACATAATTCCGTGCGCCTGAAGTTTGGGAGGGCACATCTAGTGGTTTATATCGATGGTTTTATCATGTATTGCCACGTTGAGTCACGTTTCGTTGAGTTTCAAATACTCGCGGTTTTTAAAATGGATTGCTTCCTACAATTTTTTTTTTGCTTTCAAAAATTATCGACACTTATCTACATAATGTTTATAATGTACAGGACTTAATCACGATTTAATTTTAATTCATAACCATTTCTGTTGGCGATCAACATACATATAGGCTAGTTTTAGTATGTTTTATAATGAGTACTGTAATATTGTAATTCGGTTAAAATCAATGGATAAATATAAGTAAAATATGTTTATTTTGGTAGGATTAGGTAGGGCACACCTAATAAATATAATTTTGGTCAATTTTATTCGGAGTGTTAGGCAGGGTGTTCATTTATTTACCTTAAGTTATGCAAATGTTCATAAAAATAGGCAGTTTTTAGGAAATAGCTAAATTGTAAGCTAAGGTACCCCCTAGGATGTTAGGTTCATTTATAGACCTGGTCGTAGGCTACATTTCGAGTGGTCATTCGTTAGCCTACGACCAGGAATGGAAAAGTTATGGTCAAAAAAGTGACAATTCTATAGTGAAAATGAACCGAAAAGAGGGCTCAATATACGGGGCTCTCTTTTAGGTAAAGGTAAGGGGGTACCTTAGCGATCCCGATTTTGTTCGGAGCATGCTCTACTCAGCGGCTCCAGTACAAGAAACAACAAGAAGAAAAATAAAAGGAAGACTCAAGAATCAGCGTTTCACTACCCCGCTCCCAGCTCCCTTTCAAGATCCGGCCAAGAAGATCTCGTCGAGCGAACGTCGGGATCGCGCCGAGTTGTCGTCGTGTCATCATCAAGGGCACGTCAGGACACGCCGACTGTCACGCCGAGTGTTACGCCGAGTGTCACGTGGACTGTCACGCCGAGTGTCACGCTGACTGTCACGCCGAGTGTCACGCTGACTGTCACGCCAAGTGTCACGCTGACTGTCACGCCGACTGTCACGCCGAGTGTTACGCCGAGTGTCACGTGGACTGTCACGCCGAGTGTCACGCTGACTGTCACGCCGAGTGTCACGCTGACTGTCACGCCGAGTGTCACGCTGACTGTCACGCCAAGTGTCACGACGAGTGTCTCGCTGACTGTCACGCCGAGTGTCACGCTGACTGTCGCGTCGAATGTTGCACCGAGTGTCACGCCGGGGATAAAGTCAAGGTCAAGTCAAGGTCACGTCCAGGTCAAGATCGAAGATTGTCCCACAGCGGTTGCAAAGTGAACCCAGGGACGAGTCTACCAGCGCCTGTCGGAACGAGAGGGCACGTACTCAAGAGACCTACTTACAACAGGTCTCTCCCCCTCTCGCTGCCGGCAGACCAGGCTCGTCAACGCATAGCGGTCGGTCTTAAGCCGGTCGCGACAGCTGGTCCTTCGAGCCGGATTCACGCCATAGCTGGTCCTTCGAGCCGGATTCACGCCATAGCAACTATCGTGGGACTTCGTCGAGGAAGTGAAGACTTGAAGACATCTGCGCTTTGACAACGGACGAGGTGATCATCGTGCGAGTGGAAACGAAGATCAAGATGCCCGTTACAAGAAGCCAGAAGGGAATTGATCGGCAAGAACGCACGCCGGCTGAGAGAGCATCACGTGGCACCACAATGGAGTCCGGCACGACATCCGGTACTAGAACAGAAGGTACCTTCCCGTCTGGGATGTCGTTCGAGACTACGACTGGGGCCACAACCGAGAAAGATAGAACGTTGGTGGGAAGCCCAAGTTCGAAGATCTCCGAGAGGCTACAGAAATCAAAGGCCTCGTTTGTAGCGTCAACAGCCAGAAGGAAGAGAGAGATGGAAGCACGTGTGGAGTTAGCTCGACGGAAGCTAGAAGAGGCACGAGCTGCGGCTGGGTTGGCAAAGGTTGAACTGGAGATGCTTCAACTGGAAGAGGACGACGATGATTCCGTGATCAGCGTACCAGTTGATCGGACAGAGATGGTGCAGAATTGGATCAGCGATTCGACGGAAAGGCTGCCAGGGAAAATGTCAGAACCGGAGAAGCCCGGCAAAGCACAGACAGCCACGAAAATCGCCGAACCTTCTGCTGAAATTAAAGTCATCGCTGAAGCTCTACGGGACGTCGTCAAGCTATCATCGAGAAATGTAGCAGCACCTAGCTACATGTTCAATCTCCCACAGTTCGACGGGAACGCTAGCGAGTGGCTAGCCTTCAAGAGGGCATATGAAGATACGGCTGAGAACTTCTCTTCAATCCAAAACATGATAAGGCTGAGGAAGTCCATCAAGGGTGCAGCGCGAGAGTCGGTCAAATGTCTACTGTATTCAGACAATACTCCTGAAGACATCATGGAAGCGCTGCGCCGGCAATACGGAAGACCAGATGGACTAGTGTTGGCAGAGATGGAGAAACTGAAAAGGCTGCCAAAGATGACGGAGAATGCTCAAGACGTGTGCGATTTTGCATGTCGAGTGAGCAACATCGTGGCAACAGTGAAGAGTCTGAGAAAGCCTCAGTACCTCCAGTCTCCGGAAATGCTGAAGACGATAGTGGACAAAATGCCTGCGGTCATACGGTTCCGGTGGTTTGACTTCACTGCTGATACGGAAGATCCAGACTTACTCCAACTGAGCAAGTTCCTGAACAGAGAGGCAGATCGGTGCAGTCAATATGCACTACAAGAAGCCGTAACCAAAAGCCAAGGATGGAAGAGAGAAGTCACCCATGCCGCCGTGGAACAAAGGGAAGATAACGAAAACTGTCCACACTGTCAAGGAAGCCACCGTCTGTTCCACTGTAAGAAGTTTACGGAAGCCTCGATCAAGGAACGCTGGAAGATCGCAACTAGTAGCAAGCTATGCTTCAAATGCTTGCAAGGGCGACATCGGAAGCAAGACTGCCAGAAGCCAGGATGCAGAGTATGCAACATATGGCACCATGAGCTTCTACATGAAGATCGGCTACCTGAAGGATTGAAGGAAGAACCGGATGGCAAGGAAGTGACCAACAACGTGCTCCAGGTCAATACGGTGAAAACCAAGAAGGCGTACTTAAAAATGGTACCAGTGGAGATCTACGGGCCAAAAGGAAGCGCCAACGTATTAGCTCTGCTGGATGAAGGGTCAACGGTGACACTGGTGGACTCATCGGTAGCCGAACAATTGGGGCTACAGGGACCTCGAGAGCAACTCACCATAGAAACCGTTGGAGGAAAGTTGCTGTCGAACAAAAGATCCATGAAGCTCAATATGAAAGTTCGAGGAGCTCATCAAACACGAAAAAGGACCATCACTGGGGCCAGAACAATAGACGAACTTCGCCTGACACCTCAAGCAGTAGACAAAGAGAAGGTCAAGATGTACTCTCACCTAGACACGATCGCGGAGCAACTCTGCTACAAGGAAGAACGGCCCATGTTACTCATCGGTCAAGATAACTGGGAATTGATTGTCTCCAGGGGAACGCGGAGAGGGAAGAAGACTCAGCCCGTCGCATCACTCACCTATCTAGGATGGGTATTACACGGATGCGACTCGGGGGGCAACGAAACCGGTCAACCTCGTATCCTGCGCGCACGTCTTGGCCCGAGATAAAGAAACATCAGATAAGTCCACGGAGAACCAAATAAAAGGCATCCAGAAGAAGCTGGACAACGGCGAGAATTGTAAGAAAAAGGATCTTACGCGGAGAAGATCTTCGAAGAAGAAGAAGAAAAAGAAGCCTCAAGAAGAAGTCCCGATGACAGTTGAAAAAAGACAGAACGAGAGCTCAGAGGAAGATCCTACAGCGCTCACGAAGGGGAGGCCCCCTGAGACGTCAAAGTTAAAGAAGATCGACGCGATGACAGCAGAGGACCTACCAGGAGAGGGACATTGCTTCGGAGAACCGTCTTCATCGAGTGCGGCCGTCGACTTACCTTGGCCCCACTGTTGTCAAAGTGGGTCGACGGCGTAAGAAGCGAAGGAGAGCCTTGTTTAGCCGAGAAGACTGCCTGCCGCGCCTACACCGTGGCGATGCAGTCCTCGCTGTGGGTTCCACGCTGCGCAGAGAGACGGTACTCAAAGGGGAAGTGGTCCGCACCTACACCGGACCAGATGGCAGAACACGAGACAACGAGGCCCGCACAAATGGCGGAATCCTACGACGGGCAACATCCAAGGCCGTGGTGTTGGTGCCTCCATGGGGCGGCGAGCACGAGGTTCGAGACGACGAGCAACAGGCCTCCAACCGGTGAGATCGCCGAGCCAGAAGATGGTGCTTGCGCACGAAGGGGAGGATGTTGGCGATCGACACATCTATGTACAGAACTAGTTATAGCGATTTTATAACATGTTGGTGAAATTGTATGAGGATTTAATTTAATGGTAAATATTGTGGTAAATTAGGTTTATTTAGTTAGGATTAGGTAGGGCACACCTAATAAATATGGTTTTGGTTTAATTTGATTCGAATATTAGGTAGGGTGTCTACTTATTTACCTAACTTTAGGCAAATGTTGGTAAAAATAGGCAGTTTTTAGGAAATAGCTAAATTGTAAGCTAAGGTACCCCCTAGGATGTTAGGTTCATTTATAGACCTGGTCGTAGGCTACATTTCGAGTGGTCATTCGTTAGCCTACGACCAGGAATGGAAAAGTTATGGTCAAAATAGTGACTATTTCATAGTGAAAATGAACCGAAAAGAGGGCTCAATATACGGGGCTCTCTTTTAGGTAAAGGTAAGGGGGTACCTCAGCGATCTCGATTTTGTTCGGAGCATGCTCTTCTCAGCGGCTCCAGTACTAGGAAGAAAAGGAAGAAAAATAAAAGGAAGACTCAAGAATCAGCGTTTCACTACCCCGCTCCCAGCTCCCTTTCAAGATCCGGCCAAGAGGGTCTCGTCGAGCGAACGTCGGGATCGCGCCAAGTTGTCGTCGTGTAATCGTCAAGGGCACGTCGGACACGCCGACGGCCACGCCGAGTGTCACTCCGACTGTCACGCCGGTGTCACGCTGACTGTCACGCTGACTGTCACGCCGAGTGTCACGCCGACTGTTACGCCGAGTGTCACGCTGACTGTCACGCCGGTGTCACGCTGACCGTCACGCCGAGTGTCACGCTGACTGTCACGCCGAGTGTCACGCGGACTGTCACGCTGAGTGTCACGCCGACTGTCACGCTGACTGTCACGCTAACTGTCACGCCGAGTGTCACGCCAAGTGTTACGCCGAGTGTCACGCCGGGGGTCAAGTCAAGGTCACCCCAAGGTCAAGTCAAGGTCACGTCCAGGTCAAGATCGAAGATTGTCCCACAGCGGTTGCAAAGTGAACCCAGGGACGAGTCTACCAGCGCCTGTCGGAACGAGAGGGCACGTACTCAAGAGACCTTCTTACAACAGGTCTCTCCCCCCTCTTGCTGCCGGCAGACCAGGCTCGTCAACGCATAGCGGTCGGTCTTAAGCCGGTCGCGACAATTTCATTTTTGAGTCTTCTCGTGACCACGGCAGTTGTAACGCTGCCGAAACGTCGAGGTATTTAAACAAGAATTAAATCGTGATTAAGTCCTGTACATCATAAACATTCTGTGTTCAAATCGCGAAAGCTTAAAAACAATACTTATCTACATGCCAATGATTACGTGATTACTCTTCTAAGCTCACTAAACGACTTATAAAACCTTTAGTTACACTTTTTCTACTGCAATTAACCTTTAAGCAGACTCCCACACAATTCAGGCACGTCTCTGAATATGTTTCAGAATGAATTGCCGCGTATTTCGCAAATGGATGCGACGACCATTTGGAGCTTGTTGAGCTTCGTACGATTTATTCCGAGCGCCTTGTAGGCGGCGCGGGCGGCGGGAGACGGGGGTAATGTATCGTGAGACTTTTAATTGATATTACAGCGTATGTGTTTGATTACAGGGGCTGAACTTGCTATTTGAATCTGTTCCAAAAAAAAACATTGTAAAGTTTAAACTAAAATGCACAAGAATAATATTTCATATTACAATCCTCTAGTAAGAATGGCTCGACTGTATAGTGAATTAGTCAGTAAAAAGAGTGAGGTAGACTTATTTTGTTCAAAATTTACAGCTTACAAAAATAATTTGAAAGATGTCCTCTATACCAAACCCGTCAAGTCGGGTACAACATCAGAGTTGTGCCTGGCAGCCACACCAAGCACATAATAATTAATTAATAATTAAGTATGTAATAAATGTCCTCGCACTCTATATCTCTGTATATCTTCCGTAATTATGTCTTCATTATTTTATTTACGTCTTTATTGTATTAGTCCAATTTTGTAACTTTTGTCCGTTTTATATGTCTGTCTTTTCGCTATTTAAGTATGTACACACTTATTTTTGAGCTGCATCCTAGTCAAGTAATGCCTAAGTTTCATATTGTGTTTATGTTTGAGGCTTGTATTGTGTGATAAAATAAATAAAAATAAAAATTAAAAACTTCTAGCCGCGTTCTACTTTAGTACTTTTAGGTAGCCGAACATCTTGTGGGCTCGAGTGACTGACATGCTAATTTAGCGGCGGTGAAGCAATGTGAAATGTGCGCGTTAGATGTTTTTACTAGTATGATAGGAAACGCATCAAGCGTAGTAATATAATATCTGTACTAATAAAAACAACGAAATGTTAAATATGCTTTTAATTATGTTTATGATAAAAAATTTAGTTATAGGGTTATATTTCTTTTGACTGTCTTTATGACTGATATTTATAATATAACTAGCGGCCCGCCCCGGCTTCGCCCGTGGTACATATATATAACCTACAGCATTCAAGGATTACGTACATATGAAAGAACGGTGAACGATTTTTTTAAATCGGTCCAGTAGTTCCCGAGATTAGCGTGTTCAAACTATATATTTGCTATTGGCTACTTTTGATCCCCAAACTATCGTGCTGTTTACTGGGTCAGAAGTGACACCTGTAGACATCTGGCGGGGATAACTAATTAAATGACGATTGATCAGTTTTCGACCGGAGAGGAACAATTATTAAATTACTAAAATGGCTATTAAAAAATAAGGGTTGATCGTAGAAGGGTAAAAATTGAGGATTGTGTGTATTTTTGTATGTTGTATCATAAAAAAATAGAAATTAAAAATATTGTCTAAAAAATTAAAAATAAAATTTAGGGGTGGACTACCCCTAACATTTAGGGGGATGAAAAATAGATGTTGGCCGATTCTCATAGATACCGGATAAGCACAAAAAATTTCATCAAAATCGGTCAAGCCGTTTCGGAGGAGTATGGCAACTAAAACTGTGACACGAGAATTTTATATATTAGATATACTTTGAATTATACCTCGCAATGTATAATGTTCATAAATATAAATTATCTTTGAAGTATCGGGTTGTGTAGGCAAGCTACGCTTTCGTAGATCTACGCGGTTGTTATGCTACGGATTAATAATGTACATAAATATATTTGTGAAAAATGTATTATATAATAGAGTAAGATCCCAGGGCTGCCAGACGTCACGTATTTTTTGATGAACGAAATGTGGACGATTGAATTGTGTAGCGGTAGGACTCTTGGCAGAGTCCGCCTGGGGAAGTACCACACCTTTGCCAGTTATTCTACCGCCAAGCAGTAATGTGCAAACATTACTGTATTCCGGTTTGAAGGGCAATGTTTCCAGAGAAATTACAGGGCGTAGAGATATAATATCTTAGATCTCTGGGTGACGAGCGCAGTGCAGTGCTAGGTAATGATTTGGACTCTTCATGTTCCAATAGCTGCGTGTCACTGTGCTGTTATGTGTCAGGCATGTTGCTTACCATCAGGCACATGTCCTGATCGTCTCGTCACTCTTTATTTAAAAAAAAAATAAGTTAGTACGTACTAAGAACACATGCTTACCCGCTAACTTGCTTAGACGGCCAATTTTGGGACATAGGAACCAGAAGGTACACAAAAACATTTATGTACGAGATTATGAGTTTAGGGGATGACTGGCCGCTTAGATCGGTATTTCTTTTCGGAAAAGGCTTGAAAATAGTTGTCTGATAAACATAAACAAATAGAGTATGAGAATTTAAATGAAGTTTAGTCATTATTTTGGGAGTTTTAAAGCGTCTGTTAAGCAAAATGGCCGACGGAAATTGTTTGGGAGTATTGGGGCCTTATTTTTAAAGATATTGCCTGTAACATACGTGAAAATCAGTTATTAGAAAATACGTGAAGTAAATACTGTAAATACTGTATCTTCTGGACCCCATATCTCAAAATTGGCCGTCTAAGCAAATTAGCGGGTAAGAATGTGTCCTTAGTACGTACTAACTCTACTCAACCGTTCACATTTCGTTCATCAAAAAATACGTGACGTCTGGCGGCTCTGGGATCTTGGACTATAAGCTTTTATTCTACTTGCGCTGTTAGTAGAGTGGATCAAATCTTGCGAGTTAAAGTAGAACCATTTTCTGTTGTTAGATTAGGTAAAAATTTGGTATACTTTCGTAACTTCGATGACAATGCAATAATATGGTACCAGGAAACTGATAAATCCATCAAATTTCAACTCGTTTAAATAGTCTTGACAAACATTCTTGTGCTAGATGACAGCTAAGGCACAGAATAGATATTACTAGCTAGGGTCTCAAGATGGCGTCGGAAGATGGCTATAAAAACTCTTAAACTAAACAAGATAAAACCGTCGAGTTTAGACTCGTTTGAATAGTCTTGAAAAGTACTCTTGTGTTACGTGATATCCAGGATATAAAGATGTTAAGTGAAGGAGTTTTGTAGAGATCAGTGAAATGGGCGTCGACAGCATTGATCTGCAAGGTTGCAGTCCATAGTATTGGGGCCGTCCTACACTACGTCTGCCGGTCTGTGGTCGCCATTCGAGAACCTTAACTTCCCAGTGGTAATCCATTCTGCGAGCTAAATGTAACTTGACAGTAAACATACAATAAAGATAAATAGTTTTTTTTTTGTTTAAAATAATCATAAATCAGCATCAACAATACACGACGCTATCTCCTCGCAAAAACGGCTACGTTTCTTATCTTACCATTTAAATAATGCTGTTAGCCTCCCTTACTGGCGTTGTCCTACGTGACTCTGAGCGACAAAATAGAGCGATGCGACGAGATACCGAACTGCATTAAAAGATATGTATGTTTATCTTGCCAGCGTGATAGGTTTCTTCTAGGTAAACACGCCCCATCGTAGACCGCATCGTCGCTTACCATCAGGCGAGATGGCGGTCAAGTGTAAACCTATAAAAGTTATAAAAAAATCGTAATTTTATTCTTGTCTGTATTTATAAGCATTTTTACTACTATCTTCAGCTACTATTCCACAAAAAAATCAGTAAGACCACTATTGTCAAATTATTATAAGTTCTCCACACACTAATTGGAGTAAGTTTTTAGCATTCTATCGCATTGCTATGCCCTGTCATATTCTCACATGAGACATTGCACTTATATCTCTCCCTTTCTCACTCCGCTCGGGACTATTTATCAATCAAGCAATGTTTACCGGAGTCGGAGTTCAACTCAGTGCAGAAACTGCAGAGTTGGCGAACTCCGGCAGCTGGGAAAGAATTTCTATTAAAGTGATAAAACTACACATAACTTGCAAGTTTAAACGATTGTAACACTAGTTTTAATTGTAATTCTCCGCTTGTTTAAGTGTCTTTGTTTTTTGGAGTATAAAGAGTTCATAGAATAATCTTTATTGACATACTTACTAAAGCATTCCATTAACATTTTTTAGGGTACCTTTGCCAAATGGCAAAATACGGGACCTTTATAGATTTGTCATGTCTGTCTGTCTGTCCACCCGTATGACACAGCCACTTTTCTCCGAAACTATAAGAACTATGTATACTATTGAAACTTGGTAAGTAGATGTATTCTGTGAACCGCATTAAGATTTTTATACAAAAAATATAAAACAATCAACAAATTTTGGGGATGTCCCATACTTATAACTGAAACTCAAAAAAAAATCCATCAAAACCATATATATGCCATGTCATGCCATGTATATATTTGTATAACACTAAGATTGTAACCATCGGTACAAATACACTCATTCCACAGCCTTGATGTTCTTATCATAGAAATAGAGTTAAATCTCTCCGTACGAGTCTTTGGAACATCACCCATGAAACTTTATCGCTTTTTCGAGTTACAAGCAGTCCGATCGATAAAAAGGTACAATCCGCCAAGCCGTGTTTGACCAGTGTGGTGGATTAAGGCATTCATTCTATCCTTGTGAGAGAAGGTCAGGAGACTTAGCTATGGCAACAATGAGTGAGTTGCGCACGAATCGTACATATAAATTTCGAGGGGCTTAACGTAATTATATAATCGATATACGTAAAACCCCCCGCCATCATTCTAATATATTTCCACGTGGCGTTACGATTTCATTTTCGGCAGCTTTGCATCATATTCGCGTAGTTCAACATTTTCGCCAGAAGACTCGAATGATGGCGCAAAGTTTACTTCCTCCATTCTAGTGACACATTTTCTCCACTCCCCTATAAAGCGTATTGTTCGAAGAAAACTCATAAAATAGGAATGTTCAATAAAAATATCCGCGTTCATTTCAATACCGTACACGACGGACGTAAATAACAGGAGCTAACGCTGAGCACTTCCTCGGCAGTAAACGACGTTATGGTGGATAAAAAACGAACACACAGGGTCTGCTCAAACATGTTACACTAAAGTCAAAATACTTTGTTCATAAATGTATTGATCCGTCAATGATGACTAGCTGAAAAACACACCATTCTAATTAGTTCGTCAGGCAAATTGTAAAAAAATGGAACACATATATATAATATAATAATAGATAAATGGTTTATTTTCTCTCACACAGAAGTTTTACATTTTTTAAATAACTTATTCAAAGTATACTTATCAGTAGTAGATTATCTATGTGAGAGACTGGTGTCTGCACTAGGAAAACCTGTATGACAGATCACCAGCCTCTCCGATACTGGACAAGTGGTGAAAATGGGTAAGTACTATTTGAAAAATATAGATGTTAATTCTTAGGTAACATAGTTTTGTTTTATCCAATTAATGACAATAATCCCATCAAAAACATAAATGCAAAATAAGAGCCAAGTTCCATACTATGATACATGGCGTGATTGTTGACTTCAACAACAAAAGATGTGTGATGTAAATGGATGCCAAGTTTAATGAAAAGTCCTGCAATTGCTTAAAACAACATTGAGTATTATGTGAGAACTTTTAGTTTTGTTTTCTTAAAACTTAGCATAATACATTGAAGCCTCAGATCTTACTGTTCATACATATATAATTTAACTGATTCATTACTTAGATTTTATATGTCGTATATAATATACGTAATTATTAGTTTTTTAATCATCATGTCTATTTACACCCCATTTAGTGAGTACATATAATTTTTAGAGTTGCTTCAAACAATGTTGTTGGCGAAAATCAGCCCCTTTTGCCTTATTGTAGGCAATTTGACTACCCTAGTGTTTTTGAGTGTTTTTATTGTAGAATATCCTTATCGCTGTCAAAAGGAAGGTTAAAAAAATGTTGTTTACGTGTGCACAACAGTGGAAGTTAAATGTGTCTGATAAACAATTATGCTTTCAAAGTTTAAATATGTCACCGCAGAATAAAAATTTCGGCAGTTAACAATATAAGGCGTGGGATTATAATCTCATTTATTTTCAGCATCACACACACACACACACATTCAGAAGTTTACAATCAATTTAGAAACGATGTCCCTTTTTCGAGCTACAAAAAGTAAGTCAGAAATCATGTAAATCAGTGGCACACTCGCCGAAGTGTGTCCGATAAAAAACCGATAAGCTAGCAATTTCACGGCAATGTTTGAGACTTTGTAGTCTTTTACGCACTTGGAGGGTTGCGCTTATAAGCCTTTTAACACGTCTCTCGAACAATTCTTGAACCTTAAGCTGATTCTATTAGTTGAGCAACAACAAACTTCCAAAAATGATTGGAGCGTTACACGCAACGATATAAAACTAGACCAGCCCATAATTATTGTAAGTTAAAATGAATCAATATTTTTTTTATCATTATAATACCATTTTTATCATTATCATACTCTAGCTTTGCGACCAGTTTTTCTTAGTTTAACTTTTATTACATAAGCAGCCCACTAAATGTTCCCACAGCTGGGACTCGGGTCTTCTCTCGCAAGGAGAGAGTTAATGCCATAATCCACCACGCTGGCCAAGTGCGGATTGGTGGATGACACATGACCTCGAAAGATTCTAGGTACATGTCGGTTTCCTCACGATGTTTTCCATCATCGTTTTTAAGTTAGCGGCATTATGCACATGACTTCGAAAAGACAGTGGTGCGCGTGGTGGGATTCGAACCCAGGGGCTGTGGATCGGCAGTCGCCGTTCTCCCGACTAGACCAGCCGTAACTTTTATTTGAATCTTCAAAATATTCTTTTAAATGTTCTAAAAACTCGAATGTAGGGATTTTGATGCCACTTTAGTAGTAAGAGCATCTTAGGCTGTGTTTCCACTGACGCGGAGTGGTGGTTAGCGGTGCATGAATTGACCAATCACTGTGCTCGAAATCTCCGCTCCGCTTCAATGGAAACAGCACGAGCGGAGTGGAGCAGAGCTGAACGGATATTCATAGAAATACAGCGAGGCGATGCTTAGCGGTGGACAGCGGGGCGGAGGACAGCGGGGCGGTGGACAGCGGGGCGGTGGACAGCGGGGCGGAGGACAGCGGGGCGGAGGACAGCAGGGGCGGAGGACAGCGGGGCGGAGGACAGCGGGCGGAGGACAGCGGGGCGGAGGACAGCAGGGCGGAGGACAGCGGGGCGGAGGACAGCGGGGCGGAGGACAGCAGGGGGAGGGAGGACAGACAGCGGGGCGGAGGACAGCGGGGCGGAGGACAGCGGGGCGGTGGACAGCGGGGCGGAGGACAGCGGGGCGGAGGACAGCGGGGCGGAGGACAGCGGGGCGGAGGACAGCGGGGCGGAGGACAGCGGGGCGGAGGACAGCGGGGCGGAGGACAGCAGGGCGGAGGGAGGACAGCGGGCGGTGGACAGTGGGCGAGGGGCGGAGGACAGCAGCGGGGCGGAGGACAGGGGGGCGACAGCAGGGACAGCAGGGCGGAGGACAGCGGGCGGAGGACAGCGGGGCGGAGGACAGCGGGGCGGTGGACAGCGGGGCGGAGGACAGCGGGGCGGTGGACAGCGGGGCGGTGGACAGCGGGGCGGTGGACAGCGGGGCGGTGGACAGCGGGGCGGTGGACAGCGGGGCGGTGGACAGCGGGGCGGAGGATGGGGGTGGACAGCGGGCGGTGGACAGCGGGGCGGTGGACAGCGGGGCGGTGGACAGCGGGGCGGTGGACAGCGGGGCGGTGGACAGCGGGGCGGTGGACAGCGGGGCGGAGGACAGCGGGGCGGTGGACAGCGGGGCGGAGGACAGCGGGGCGGTGGACAGCGGGGGCGGAGGACAGGGGCGGTGGACAGCGGGGCGGTGGACAGCGGGGCGGTGGACAGCGGGGCGGTGGACAGCTAGGTACCGGGGTGCGGGGGTGGGTGTATGACCACTTGACTCGCGCAGTGCATCATAGTAGTTATCATCGTTATCTCGTGCAATACGTATCACAATTCCAAAAGTATGCTCTGCTCCGCTTCGCTTCACTACTCCGCTCTATTCTGCTTCAGTGCAAACACTCACCACTTTTCACCGCTCTTCTCCGCTCCTCTCCGCGTCAGTGGAAACGCAGCCTTATCCGAGGAACGAAAGAAGATGAGAAGAAGACTTGTTTAATTATGATATAAACATTAATTTCTCCATTTGATACTAGCAGCGCCTTGCGATTTACCCGCGTAGTTTCCGTTGTCTTTTCGTTATAAAAAGGTTTATCATAAGATTATATAATCAGATTATAACCTGTTTATATTACACATTTTAGCCCAATCTGTTCATACATTACAACGTGATTGAGCAACAAATATCCAAACATTGATATTTAGAATGTTAGTTGGATAGTAGGATAAGGGCAAGAACACATACTTAATCTGTGAGTCCATCAGGTCTGAACTGGGTACATAGTAGGTACAGAATCTCAGCATCTAATGACTTCTTAACTCGTATTCCTAAGCCCGAGTTATTGCTAGTTGTCAATAGAAATGCTAATAGTAAAGTGAGCATCCATACTGTTATACTTTTTCTATTGAACCTACAAAGTTATTGGAAAATATGAGGTAAAACTTTACATAATATTATGTATACCTTTACATAATATTATGTATAAGTTGTGTTAACCATGCTTAGGTACACTGTTGTAATAAAACACGATATAGAAAACTTACAAAATACAAATTGGTCTCTTTGAGAGGCAATGCAGCATCTACGTATGATTGACAATGGAATTTGTTTATGGTTTATATATTTATACTAGATGTTCGCCCCGGATTTGCCCGTGGTACATATAAAACTCTCATTAGGATCCCAGCGGTGAAAGAGTTTTTGAAATCGGTTCAGTCATTCTTGAGATTATCGCTTTCAAACAAAAAAACCTTTTCAGCTACCTGCTACGCCACCTGTTGGAAATTGGTCGTACCAACTCAGATTTAGAAGTAAATTTGACTAGCAAAGGTTCAATGACGCCATCTTAGACACATGCTGTCATGTCAAAGCACGGTACGAAAACTCTCAAAAAGGAATATTTTTTCCCGTTTTTGTTACATTCTTGATTCATGCTCCGCTTTTATTCATAGTAGCGTTATGTTCTATAGCTTGTAGTCTTTGTTGATAAATGGACTATTCAATAAGAAGAGAATCTTTCAATTCGGACCAGTACTTCCCGAGATCCTAGCGTTCAAACAAACAAACAAACTCTTCAGTTTTATAATATTAGTATAAAAATCTAACTACTAACTAATATTATACGAGTAAAGCCGAAAAGTTTCTTTGTTTGTTTGAATGCGATAATCTCAGAAACTAGGCACTGGTTTGATTTGAAAGATATTTTTTGCAGGATAGTCCATTTATCGAGGAAGGCTATTGCCTATATTAAATTGCGCTACGTTCAATTGCAAAGGAGCATAAACGAAGAATGTTAAAAACGGGAAAAAATACTCGATCCCTCTGTGAGAGCTTTAGTTGCGTGCACTGACGTGCGTTGGAGTCCCTGACAGTACGTGTCTATCTATACATCAATATACTAATATTACAAAGCTAAGAGGTTTTTGTTTGAACGTGATAATCTCAGGAATTACTGGACCGATTTCAAAATCTCTTTCACCATTGGATATGTGCGGGATCCCTGAGTGCTATAGGCTCTATATATGTCGTGGAAACATTACTTTTGTGAGTTTCCCATCGACATCAGGAAGGCCTTATCATCGCATACAGGATTCTGGTTGTGGGCGTTAATGGTCAGTGCTAGCATAAATGAAAATCATTAAAGTCTTCATAATGTTATATTTAGTTGTAATTCTATATTTCAGTAAGTATAGTTGGAATTGAAGAGCAGCGAATTCATGTTGAACATCATGGGATTCTATCAACTGTACTAGCACACTCTTGCAAACAAAGAGAATGTAATATGTCTCCAATAACCCTGCTGCTGTCGCTGCTCTGTCCACAATACGAATCCAATGATGACACCACGACTACGCTCAAACATTGACAATGCCCTGCTCGATGTTTACATAATTTGATTTGAATGAAAGCTTAATACTAAAGGAGGATTACATGCGCGTAACATGAAGGTTATGCGTAGATTTCCCTCGTAGACTCTCTTACGGCCTCCTGACGCTTCACATGCCACTTCATGTGATGCTGAAGGTTGCACGTCATCATCATACTCTCTCTTATATATATACATATATCCATCTTCGTTTCGGCTTTGTCTGTAGAACAATACAGACGAAGCCGGGGTGGACAAATACAAATACAAATACAAAAATCTTTATTGCTGTTTGTAGGTAAGATAAGATGATACAAAACATTTTAAAAGTTGCCCCATACAAACTGGCCTCTGCGAGAGGCATGCAATATGTCTGGCAAGACAATTTGTTAGTAATTTATAAATAAAAAAAATAATTAAATAATAGTCAGCTGATTAAAGACTTCTTCTTCCTCATCTTCTATTAATTTCTGGTTTTTATTTATGTCATCTGATTCTTCATCTTAGATTAATTTCTGGCTTCTATTTGGTTGTGATATATATTTGTGTGAGATAAATGTTTGGTGAGCACAATTTCGCCAACATCTTGTGTTTCATCAGGATATTGTCTTGTGTTTTTGAGTTTGACCAATATATCCATCCAGGGTCTAATACCGCTAGTTATATTGTTTATAAATCTTCACTCATGCCCGAGCGACACGAGGCTAGTTTTTCAAGCTAGGATAGCAAGCTAGTGTTAGTAAGCTAGTATTTATAGCTTCGTGTAGACAAAACTGGCGTTGCGTAGAGTTGTCTACACGAAGCTAGAAGTAATAGCTTCTTATCCTAGCATGAAAATCTACCCACGTTTTGCTTGGGCATTTTTTTAAACTCTTGTATGTTTACACTTGACCGCCATCTCGCCTGAAAGCGATGATGCGGTCTACGATGGAACGTGTTTACCTAGGAGAAACCGATTCACTCTCGATTTAAAGACACAAAGATTATAATCATAGGGAAAACCCCACTCAGGCAACGTATTCCAAAGCCTAGACGTTCTTACCACAAGTACAGAGTCAAATGTTTTTTGTTCGTGTCTTTGGAACATCAATCATGAAACGATGTCGTTTTTTCGAGCAACGAGCATTCCGATAAAAAAAAGGGCAACATCCATGATTCTAAATGTTTGAAACTTGTCCACTGACGATGTCTTAGTAGAAGTCTCATCTCTCAGTAAGTGTCGCTCGTAAATAACATTAATTACCCCTAGTACCATAAACAGGCTGACTGATTACCACAATACCTATATTACTACCAATTTGTGTGTTCAGGAGAGGGCGGCGCTAGCAGCGTCTTTACTATTGTAAATTTTTAATTATTTACAACCTTCACAATTTTTAGACTCAATTCAGACCAAAAGAGACCCGAGTTTCAGTAGAGAACTCTACTTATCTTGTAAATTTAAATGTTCAATGTTCTTGTGAATCACGTCGTAACGAAGGCACGGATCGAGCTGAAATTTGGTACACAGTTAGATTATAGTCTGGAAAACACATAAGATACTTTTTGTCACGGGAATATAACGGGAACGGGAAAGACGCGGGTAACAAAGTGGAGCGCTACTATGTAGGTATATTATAATTTTATGTCCTGAAAAACAATTCCTGGCAAGTCAGCATTAGTTTAAAATTTATCCACATACAAATACAAGTTGGTCACAATGTAGATTACCTGAATTATGTCATAAATCACTCTTTTGTCAGGTGGAGCTCCACACAATTTTGTGATTAGCTCCCACACTAATTTCTAATCCTGTCCTGATCAGTGTGGGAGGGGAAAACTTAATTTGTACTAATCACTGGCATCTGCTCACAATTTGCCTATGTATGATTTACATATTTACAAATAAACTAGCGGCCCGTTCCGGCTTCGCTCGAATATTGTCACATAAAGCCCATTAATCGAAATAAAAACTATCCTATCTTTTAAGTTGGATCAATCTACACACGGTGTCCAAATTTGATTAAAATCGGCTTAGTAGTTTAGGAGTCCATCGCGGACAAACACCGTGATAGGAGATTTATATATATTAAGATATACATTTTACTACATGTAAAGTAAAAGAATGAAAAAAGAACTTGCAGTCACTCAACTTCACCTTTCATTTCTGTCAAACAGTTCGCCCAGAAAACAAAAACTTATCTCCAATTTGCAGGCTTCAAACACCGACATAATACGTCCTCGGCAGACACAAACACCGGGTCCCAGTTTGACATTTGACTTTGTCCCAGCTATATCTTAAAAATCCGCCGCTGTTTAAACAAGCCTGACCCGGATGTCCGCGACTCCTGCGATGTTTGCCGTCGTTCCGGACTGTCCGGAAACTCAGATAGAAAACCGGATATAAAGATGGCGGTATTTGTCCCGGAATGTTGCGGTGATATGACGGAAAGTACCTGGGACCTTTGACGGTTAATGGCTAATATTAGGGCCTGTTAATATCGTATTAAAATAGGGATTAAAGACATTTTTGCTAAGGGGTTTCGTAATTTGCAACGCGCTTGTATTAGCTTTGACCTATTTTTAGCATGCGAGGCATGGGGTAGGGGTGGGATATTATTACGTGAAGGAACATTTTGTATCCCTTTTTAGAATATTGCATATACATAGTGAGATTTGGAATTTGGAGTAGTCGACATTTTAGGGTCATGCAAAATATTAACATTTTAATTTGAACTATTTTAACTATCCAGTGTTTGTTCCTATAAAATATTATGACTTTTTGTTCTACAACTGTCTGTCTGTAAATAACTATTCCGAGCCGTCAACTATATTGTGACCAGATCTGGCCGTTAAGGGAGATTCGAAATAAAATAATATAATAAAACAATAGGCAACGTTATTCGTAGACGACAGGTCGGTAACCTCATGTTATAGATATAGATAAGCTCGTGTTATACCAAACATGCTTGTGCTTTTGTATGGAGTACTGTTTGTGCCTGATATGGGTCCAGTAAGTTAGAACCCGGCTTATAGACAATGTCTTTATTTGCCAAAACGTTACAAGTTTACCGAATTTTTTGAAACATTTCGCAGATTGTACAGAAGATCTGCATCATCTAAGACTATCGTGCCTTTTTTCAACCGGATTCAGCCTGAAAAAAATACACCGTTTCAGGATTGACATTTTAAATTTCGTTATTCAGAACGTCAACGATAAAATAGTTGTTTGTCTCCACTTTTTAATTGAGAACGTCTAGACTGTGGAGTGTTTTGTTTGAGTGTTTGGTTCCCGATAGATGCAATCTAGGTGTTTTCAAGCTGAGAGTAAACTAATCTCTTTTTTGTTTAGTTTTTTTTTTAACTTTTACAGATTTACACTTGACCGCTATCTCGCCGATGTTAAGCGACGATGCGGACTACGATGGAGCGTGTTTACCTAAAAGAAACCGTTTCACTCTCGATTTGAAGACACAAAGGTTGTAACCATCGGGGAAAACCCACTCAGGCAACGTATTCCACAGCCTAGACGTTCTTATCACAAATGTTGAGTCAAATCTCTTCGTTCGTGTCTTAGAATAGTATAGTGACATGACAAGCGGTGCTGTGCCTGATTGTAAGCAAAATGCCTGCTCATAACATCAGAATGACACGCAGCTATGAGAACATGAAGAGTCGAAATCATTACCTAGCACCGCACTGCGTTCGTCGAAATATAGGTGTGTTTTATCTCTTAAAATAAAAATAAAATAAAATGTCTTTATTTGCGAAAATGGGGAATTACAATAAGATTAACAAGATTCTTACTTAGCTCATTAATTTCTGTGGAAACATTACCCTTCAAACCAGAACACAGTAATGTTTGAACACTTCTGCTTGACGGCAGAATAATCGTAGATGACATCGCCATTTAAGGTGTGAGATGTCGGTCAATTGAAAACCTTTTATCGATAAAAGACCCATGCCAGTTGGCTTCAAATGATTTATACTTATACTGCATGCCGAAGCACTTTGTACTCTATTTAACCTGTACATATTGAATAAATTACCTATTTCCAAAGAAATAGGTCATTGTTTTTCTTCTAAGCTTCGTGTATATGAATTTTTACGGGCACTTAGGTATTTCCATTATCGTTGTGTGCCCTGAAGGCGGGTCCGCTATCAGCTGTACCTAGCCCACATTTAATGTTTTATGATAAAAAGCTACAAAGGCCTACTGTGAACTGTATTTGTGCGATAATTCAATTTTTTTACTAAGAATACAATCCTATATTTTGGGTGACGAGAATAGTGCAGTGTCCAGTAATGATTTAGACTTTTCATGTTCGAATAGCTGCTGTCACTATGCTGTAGGCAGGCATGCTGCTTACCATCAGGTATATGTCCTGCTCGTCTCGTCACTCTATATCACTAAAAAAGAATTTGACTGCCCTAGTGGCTTAGTTGGTAGTAGCTCTGCCTGCGAAGCCGAGGGTCGTGGGTTCGATCCCCACCCAGTGCAAATATTTGTTTGATGTATTCAAAGGTTTGCACTGTGTCTGGGTGTTTCTATGTATAATAAGTATGTATTTAAAACTATATAAGTATTATATCAGCTATCTGGCCGCCATCACACAAGCTTTGCTTAGTTTGGGGTCAGATGGTGTTGTGTGTGAATTGTCCACTAATATTTAAAAGAACGCAATCAAGCAATTTCTGAACATACCTACATTATTTAAATTATCCTACTAATATCAAAAATGTCAATGTATGGAAATTTATTGCTCAATAACGTCGTAACGTCTAAACGGATCGGACTGAAATTTAAAACATATATAGATCATAGTGTGAAAGAACACATAGGCTACTTTTAATCTTGGAAAAGAAAAAGGGGACGACGAAAACGGGAACTACGTGGATAACGCGCCCGCGACCGCGAGGCACTGCTAGTATTTTTATATTTCTTCCTGATAGTCGATGGTCGTGACAACTCCATCTGCAATTGCTCAGGCAAAACCTTCTGCTTCTCCAAAAAAGTTCCATAAAAAACTTTTCATCAAGACGAGCAGACTTACATCAGGTCATGTCAGGGCCCAATACCCGTGCTACTCTTCTTTCTTACATTATTGCGATTTATCGAATAATGGCACATCCAGCCTTTTGGTTAAAAAGCCTAATTGTACCATTCCTTCTGGAGAAAATAATAGATTCGAATACTCACATGATCCATTTTAATATATTTATGTCTATTACCACTTTATACTTCCTGGATTACTGTGTCGGTACTACGATCGAACTCGACTATCTTGGCTGTATTTTGATCGCCACGAACGTGTTGACAATGTGGAGGTATATTTATACAAGAGTCTGTTATTGGCTGCAACTTAGCCAATGACAGACGGTGACAGTGAAGTCGCCTCGCCACAGCATTGGGTTTTTTAAATTCGCGCTAATAGGGAATATGCACGTAGTTTAAATTGGCTTGATTTTTTTTTCGTAGAATCCTTAATGTCCCGCCATTATGCCAAAACAATTATTTTATTATTTAGTTAGTTATTAATTATAAAAAATATTATTTAAAAAGTGCAAAATAGGCGCGGGAAATTCAAGTTTGCGAAACGCATCATTATCTGTGGAAACCAAATGCGACGTCACATGGCATGTTTTCTGCTTTAACGGTGTCGATATTCGTACTGAGCTAGTAGTGTTAGAGAGAAGAGTCGTGTTCTCCATCGTTTGATTAGCTAGTACAACTCAAAAATCGGTACAAAGTAACTGCAACACTTGTAGTAAAACACAGGTCGTGGCCTGTGACGTCATGCAGGCGCGGGAAAGATGGCGGCGTTTAAACTGGACAAATTATATCGATATTTTAAATATTATTTTAAAAATCAATTTGTACATTTACAAGAGTATTTATATTTTTTTATTGTGTTATAATAATGTAAAAAGTGAATTAAAAATATAAAAAAATGCATGCATATTCCCTATTATCTAGGTCAGCTAGTAACGATACAGTATTGCTAACACATGGATAAACACCGATGGGTTGCGCTAGTGATACGTGATACAGAAAGAGATACGTGAAGCTCCTGTCAACTACAACTAGATTGCGATGTATCCCGGGGGTCTACCGCCTACCTAAAAATGTCTTAGCTTTGATATTGCTCGCTCTTTTCTTCTGGCTTGAAATGATAGAGAAAACAATAGCAAAGTCATAGCCGATTTACTTAGGCGGTAGAGGGGCCGGTTCCGGAAATCACTTCTGAGTCTGCACACTACGCGGTTGTCAAGGTTTTTGGCGTTTAAAAAGCCACGACTATCTGACGTTTGCGGAACGTACAGACTTATATCAGACGAGCGTGGGCGTAGCATGTTGTGTGAAGAACTATTGGCGGACCTACCCGAGCATCCAGCTCACTCACAAGCTCTCCTTGCGAGAGAAGGCTCGATCCCCAGCAGTGGGAACATTTAGTGGGCTGTTGATGATCCAGCTCACTCTGGGTCTACCACAGTATGCAAAAAAGAGTAAATTAGCAGATGCATCACCCTACCGTTGAAAGCCCTGGCCTCGCTACCGCCTGAAAAATCCGAGTAGTGTCAGTAGTCCGGTTGTTAGTTCGGTTAACCGAACTACTGCAACTTTTTAGTGTCAGTAGTTCGGTAGCACGTCATCACCGAACTGTTGATACTGCGGAGTGCCAGTAGCCCGGAACCTTTTTACATTCGGCAAAAACAGCGTTCCTAAATGATAAAATTTCTTTGTATTCTGCTAATATACCCACAAAACTTTTAGGTTTATAATATTAATGTGTTTTTGAGTAGTAATCCAATGTAGTTGACAGTAAGGCCCAGTTCTATTTTGTAAATGTACGTGGTGTACGTTTCAGACGAGGTTATGAAACTCGGACGTAAGTACCTTTGCTTTTATACGGAACATATCGATTTTACTTAGAAAATTTGGATAATGTTAGATTTATGTAGCAAACGTTTGGATATTCTGTACGAAGAGTTGTTACTGTATATTAAATTACTAGATGCCCGCCCCGGTTTTGCCCCGTGGTACATATATAGCACTCAGCGGGATCCCGTACATATCCAACGTGAAAGAATGACTGAAATCGGTTTAGTCATTCCTGAGAATATCGCTTTCAAACAAAAAACCTCTTCCGCTATCTGCTACACCACCTGTCGGAAATTGGTCGTACCAACTCAAATTTAGAAACAAATTTGATTAGCAAAGGTTTACATTCAATGACGCCATTTTAGACACGTGCTGTCATGTCAAAGCACAGTACGAAAACTCTCAAAAATATTTTTTCCCGTTTTTTGTTACATTCTTGATTCATGCTCCGGTTCTATTAATAGTAGCTTTATGTTCTATAGCCTATAGTCTTTCTTGATAAATGAACTATACAATAGAAAAAGAATCATTCAATTCGGATCAGTACTTCCCGAGATCCTAGCGTTCAAACAAACAAACTCTTCAGCTTTATAGTATTAGTATAGATACAAAGTAACATCGAAAACATATATCAGTATTATTTACAAAGTTAATTTTTTTAATAAAGAGTGACGAGATGAGCAGGAAATGGCCAGATGTTAAGCAACATACCTGCCACATACACCACATTGACACACAGCTATTCGAACATGAAGAGTCCATGTCATTACCTAGCACTGCACTGCGCTCGTCACCTAGAGATCTAAGATGTTATATATCTAAGTCCTGTAATGTATCTTGAAACATCGCCCTTCAAACCGGAACACGGTAATGTTTGCACATTACTGCTTGTCGGTAGAATAACTGACAAAGATGTGGTACTTTCCCAGGCGGACTCCGCCAAGAGTCCTACTACTACAAACTCAAAAAAGTACGCTTTAAAAACTCAAAAAGTTCTGCACCGATCGAGCTGAAATTTGAGAATGATATATAATCCGCATCAAGCATTGTTTTTATTAACCCCCGACCAAAAAAAGGGGTGTTATAAGTTTGACGTCGATGTCTGTCTGTCTGTCTGTCTGTCTGTGTGTGTGTCTGTCTGTGGCACCGTAGAGCTCAAACGGATGGACCGATTTCAATGCGGTTTTTTTATTTAAAGGTTAATATCCCTGCAAATGTTCTTAGCTATGTTTGGTTAATATCGATTCAAGACGGTCGCCTCCACAAAATGGCGGACAAAATATTTCTGCACAACCTAACTCAATATGGATATCAAATGAAAGGGCTTGACTAGTAGAATACTATACACTATAACAAATTTCAAATCCAAGATGGCCGCCACCACAAAATGGCGAATTATTATATATTTTTCACTACTACCACAATATGGGTATCAAACGAAAGGGCTTGACTAGTAGAATACTTTGCACTACGACAATTTTCAAATCCAAGATGGCCTCTACCACAAAATAGCGAAATGCATTTTTTTTTCACAACTCCCTTAATATGGGTATCAAATGAAAGGACTTGACTAGTAGAATGTTGTACAGATAACAAATCCGAGGTAGTCGGGGGTTAATCAAAATTTTTAATTTTGTTCTTGTCTAATTTTTGCATTACAATTTGCCACAGCGAAGCGTGGCAGGGTACAGCTAGTGTATTATAAAAAAATGGTATCCGTTCTTTTGAAAAACTTTTTTTCACAAATCTACACCTGATAACCAACGTTCGACAAACTCACGGATCGTCAAATGATTATTATACAAAAAAACATTTCAAAAATTGGTTACATCTCAAAATATTTATTTGACAAACTTTCATTACATAACGTATTATTTGACAATTGATTCGTTTAATATTTTAGTTAACTAATAAATGTTTAAAAACAAAACCAACACTTGACACATTTTTATTTTACAGAGTGTTGTTTGACAAACATTTCAAATTATATTTTAATTACTTAAAACTTAAACATAAAAACATTTCATTTAACAAAAATTAAAATTAAACTCTACATCATTGGCAAATTTTTTGGCCATGCCACTCCTCTGGATTTTTCTGAAAATAAAAGACATAAAAAAGTTGTTTAATTCATCGGACCGGTTAGGTAACTTAGGACCCAGATCCGACTCAGAGCACCCCGACTTCACCTAGTCTTGTCGCTACTACCCCTAGAGTGTATATAAAAATTGCGGGAGCCAGAAGCTCAAGGGAGGTCCTGAGTGGAGCGAGCCATGCGAGGTCAAGCGTAGCGAAGGGGGGAGGTAGCGAGCGAAGCGAGCCGGCGACCTCCGTAGTGGAGCGCAGGCCGAGTATGGAGAAGCGACACTCAGGGCTGACCGCAGAGCTTCTGGCGGGAGCCCACCCGGAGTCAAATCTTAGTAATATATCCTAATCGGACAGGTTAGGTCAAAACTCTGGACCTAATCAGAACGGTTAACTCTCAAAAGGACCTAATCAGAACGGTTAATTCCTATGGACAATTTAATGGGTACTTTTATGATTTTGTACTTAATTTCACAACGGAAGATTTTTTTGGTAAATGTTAAATTTGTAAAGTGAATAGTATATGAAACAAAAAATGTACAAATAACAAAATATCATTCGATGCATTGTCTAAATGTAACGTTGCCGTATAAATGGTTATAAAATGATGGTTTGTAAAATAAAACATTTGCTGATGTAAGACATTTTTGAAATAAATATTATGCAAAACGTTGTTTTTAAAATGAAACATTTTTTGTGGTGTAAAGTTTTCGTAATGAATATTATACGATTAGTTGGTTTTAAAGTGATGTTTTGTCAAAAAATGTTTGTGAAACATTAGTGAACCTAAAAAAATATTTGAATGAAAGCTAACATGGTTACACATATTTAAAGAATACACGTGCAGCTCATGTCGTGATATGATCGGTTGAGTTCGACTTACCACATCACCCACATCACATCCTCTCTAAACTTCAGACGAAATGGTAAAAAACTATAACCCTACCTCTATATACCTCTACAATACACTAGCGGCCCACTTCGGCTTTGCCCGTGGTACGTAATAATAATATAATGTGGCAATTTCAAGACGTAAAAAAGACCTGTCAAATACAGTTTCCAATTTCACCGTAGGTGGCGCCACTGTTTTATTTTGTTAGAGAAATTTCACAAAAACCAACAGTGGTGCCACGCTTGACAATATTTAGAACTATCTATGATAAGTTTTTTTTGCGTATGGAAAACGCCTCTTTATGATCAACAGTAATCAGTGATCACTTATATCTAACAGTGCAAGACTTTTGAAATCAGTTCAGTCATTCCTGAGAATATCGCTTTCAAACAAAAAAGCTCTTCAACTACCTGCTATGCCACCGGTCGGAAATTGGTCGTACCAACTCAGATTTAGAAACAAATTTGATTAGCAAAGGTTTAAATTCAATGACGCAATCTCATGCTGTCATGTAAAAGTACGGTTCGAAAACTCTCAAAAAGGAATATTTTTTTCCAGTTTTTGTTACATTCTTGATTCAACTGTTGGAAATGTATGGGATCCCGATAAGTGCTATATTTTATATGTACCACGGGCAAAGCCGGGGCGGACATCAAGTAGCAAGATAAGATGATAGGTATACATAAAAAAATATCTTGTCAGTTAATAAGGAAAAAATAATTTTATGAATCCATTAAAGGAAGAATTTTGGAATCCTCGCTTTACCGTAATCCATTGCTAGACAAGTTTTACCTTCGGGTAGATCCGTTGAGCGTCGCTTTGTGTATTTTGATTAAACTCACAGAAGCCGAAGGTTGATAAAGTTTAAATTGCAGAACAGAGGTGACGTCTTCGTGGATTTCAGATAAACGATAACAATTTATCTGTCCAAACTAACTTGGCCTCGTAGCTTAGTTGGTTGGAAGTCTGCCTGCGAAACTGGAGTCCTTGGATTGAATTCATCATCATCATCAGCCACAAAACGTTTACTGCTGAAAATAGGCCCTACTAGATTTCCAATACGAACGGATCTGCGCAACCTGCAACCAGCGGTTTTCAGCGACCTTTATGAGGTCATCTGTACATCTAGTGGGAGGCCGTCCAACACTGCGTCTTCCGGTTCGTGGTCGCCACTCGAGATCTTTTCTTCCACATCGGTTGTCAGTTCTGCGAGCGATGTGGTCTACCCATTGCCACTTCAGCTAGCTTACTCTTTGAGCTATGTCGGCCACTTTTGTTTTTTTGACTCTAAGCGTAGATCTCTCCATAGCTCGCTGTGCGAGTATGAGCTTTGTTTTGAAACTCACAGTTAAGAACCACGTCTCAGTTCCATAAGCCATCACTGGCAACACGCACTGGTTAAAGACCTTCGTCAGTTGGATTCGAGTACCACCAAATATATAATTATTTACATGATGAATACAAGTATGGCCTTATCCTTGACGAGTCTCGTTCTATCGAGGATTTAAAAAATTTACTCCGAATACGCAGAATTTGATCCTATGATCTTACACGTGTGAATTTGGACGTTATGGTCACTGAGCCACCTCGTCTTAGAGATAAAGAACAAAATTAGGACACAAACCGGGAAGTTATTTATTTGTGTCGTTAAAAAGTACCGGTTTTAAACAGCTGTGGGTCCCTTGTAAGAGTAATGGGCGTTATTATTTATGTTAGAAACTTTTAATGCACACGTGTGAAGAGCTCCTTCAAGTTTCGGAGGGCGCTCACGTTTGTGACCTTCATCATAAAGCCGCTTTTGAAGTTCTTTTTACAAATGGAACGTTCTAACTGTAATAAATAAAGTTTTAGCAAGAATATAAATATGGCACATCATAATAATCGTTTCTTTTATACTTATAGTCCTACTAATACTATTACTTGACTATTTTTTTCTTTATTTATTTATCACACAATGCAAGCCACATACATAAACTCAATATGAAACTTAGGCATAACTTAAGACTAGGATGCAGCTCAAAAATAAGTGTGTAAATAAATATCGAAAAATAGCGAAAATAACAGACATATAAAAAGGACTTAGCTTACAAAATTGGGCTAATACAGTAAAGACATAAATAAAATAATGAAGACATAATTACGGAAGGAATACATAAATGTAGAGTGCACGCCTATACAGCGACTGACGACGCTAGGGGTGCGCACACTCCGTGCGAGGACAGCTATAACATACTTAATTATTATGTGCTTGGTGTGGCTGCCAGGCGCAACTCTGATGCTGTACCCGACTTGATGGGTATATGATATACCAGTACACTACTATTATAAATGTCAACATTTGTTGCTCAATCACGGCGAAACATCAGAACGGACTGGGTTAAAATTTAGAACACAGGACATGTGTCTGATAGTAAGCAACATGCCTGCCACGTAACAGCACAGCAACACGCTGCTATTGGTTACTTAGCACTGCACTGCGCTCGTCACCCAGAGATATAAGATGTTTCATCTCTATGCTCTGTAATTTCACTGGAAACATACCTTTCAAACCAGAACACAGTAATGCATATTACTGCTTGGCGGTAGAATAACTGGTAAAGGTGTGGTACTTCCCCAGGATCTGATAAGAGTCCTACCACTACAAATAGAATAAATGTATCAAGTAATACGATGGTGATGCTAAACAATAAAATTTTCCCCCGCTATTATAAAGTGTTCAACGCGCCTATTAAGTTTTATGGTTGAAGATAACTTTTTCCCCAAAACTACCTATAAACTATTATCTTTCGAGAATAAACCTGTGCACTTTACAGGTGTATGCCATCGTTATAAGCAATCTTAAAGCAAGCCTTCAAAACTAGGTCTACTGCAAGTAATTTAAAGCAAAAGTAGAAAACTGGTAAACAAAGGTCACTTCCCCAAGCTAACTTTGCAAAGACTCCACTACAAAGCATATCTCCCACTTGTATTTTATTAAAAAAACGATATCACAAATCACATCAAGGAAAGAATGTAATAAACTATTGAAATGGCAATATTTGCTCCATTAAATTCCCTATAAAAATATAATATAACGTTATTCAGTAAAACAAATACTCCCAACTAAAATGGAGTTACACATCTCGGATGTTTCTCTTTTTACATCTTCGGCTTCCGTTTTTATAAGCGGAGTAAAGGATATCGTTATCCTGAAGCAAACTGTTACAACACCGTGGAAAACGAGACAGTACACTAACTACTGCGTTTAAAGCATTTAATCGGATCCAAGGCCAAATTAGCTGTCATATATAGGAAGGTACCTATTTCAAGTTAGAACAGTTGCTCATACACCAAGCATAGATACGCTCTTGTAAGAGAGCCAAAAATGCCAAAAAGGGCTCATAGGTTCTAAAAAACTTCAAAATCTTGAACATCGCCAAAATTACTGGCTTTTCGGGTTTTTATCGGATAAACTTCGGGGAATGTGCAATTTATCTGCATGATCTGATACTAAATCATACAAAATCATGCCCTTTTTCTATCGGAGTACTTTTATTACGAAAAAATAACATCATTTCATGGTTTACGATATCTCTTATGGATGGATCTCTTATTTGTAAAAACTGCAGAAAATCGTTATCTAGAAAAAACGTAAAAATTAAAAGTATACAGCATAAGCAGTCCACAAAAATGGTTTCACATGGGACTTGTGGCTTTCTCTCGAAACAAGAGAGCCAAAGTCGCGATCCACCACAATGGAGTAGTAGATGGAAAGATTGTTGAAATGCCTTTCACGATGTTCTTCTTCACCGTAAAAGCCAGTGTCGATGACCAATTTTAATGTAAAATGTTGGCCTCATTTTTCTTTTCTTTTTCTTCAAGAAGTCACTTTATTTAAAAAAAATACAAGTGTCAAAAATTACGGTCACCAGAGTCGAAGGACTTCCTAAATTGATAAATAAAATCTTGTATCTGCTTTCGGAAAAAGATGCAGGGATAAAGACGGGATTAAAATGTAAACTCTCAAGATTGTACCTCATATAATGCGTTATTTTCTTTTAAATAGGTTTTCAAGGTTCTTCTGGTATGATTCAATGTGAAATGAATTGAAATTTTATTTCACAGATAAAAAATAACACATACATATTTATGTAAAATTTCTAATTTAGCATTGGTATCCGTTCTTTTGAAAAACTTTTTTTCTCAAATCTACACCTGATAACCAACGTTCGACAAACTCACGGGTCGTCAAATGATTATTACACAAAAAAACATTTCACAAATTGGTTACATCTCAAAATATTTATTTGACAAACTTTCATTACATAACGTATTATTTGACAATTTATTCGTTTAATATTTTAGTTAACTAACAAATGTTTAAAAACAAAACCAACACTTGACACATTTTTATTTTACAGAGTGTTGTTTGACAAACATTTCAAATTATATTTTAATTACTTAACAACTTAAACATAAAAACATTTCATTTAACAAAAAAATGAAATCAAATTCTATATCATTGACAAATTTTTTGGCCATGCTACTGCTCTGGATTTTTCTGAAAATAAAATACATAAAAAAGCTGTTTAGTTCATCGGACCGGTTAGGTGACTTAGGACCCAGATCCGACTCAGAGCACCCCGACTTCACCTAGTCTTGTCGCTACTACCCCTAGAGTGTATATAAAAAGTGCGGGAGCCAGAAGCTCAAGGAAGGTCCTGAGTGGAGCGAGCCATGCGAGGTCAAGCGTAGCGAAGGGGGGAGGTGGCGAGCGAAGCAATCCGGCGACCTCCGTAGTGGAGCGCAGGCCGAGTATGGAGAAGCGACACTCAGGGCTGACCGCAGAGCTTCTGGCGGGAGCCCACCCGGAGTCAAATCTTAGTAATAGATCCTAATCGGACAGGTTAGGTCAAAACTCTGTGACAGGACCTAATCAGAACGGTTAATTCCTATGGACAATTTAATGGGTAATTTTTTGATTTTGTACCTAATTTCACAACGGAAGATTTTTTTGGTAAATGTTAAATTTGTAAAATGAATAATATATGAAACAAAAAATGTACAAATAACAAAATATCATTCGATGCATTGTCTAAATGTAACGTTTGCCGTATAAATGGTTATAAAATGATGGTTTGTAAAATAAAACATTTGTTGATGTAAGACATTTTTGAAATAAATATTATGCAAAACGTTGTTTTTAAAATGAAACATTTTTGTGGTGTAAAGTTTTCGTAATGAATATTATACGATTAGTTGGTTTTAAAGTGATGTTTTGTCAAAAAATGTTTGTGAAACATTAGTGAACCTTTAGCATTACATGTGCTTAGACCGTCCGTATGTGTGGGTACAGTTTTGGCGAGCCCCAAACTAGCCACACAGCTTTATATCTTGAGTAGAAACAATGTTCTGTCCAAGAATATAACCAGTTACCTTAATATTAAGTACGAATATTATCGTTACTTTTCCAAAAATCAGTTTCAATTTCAAAAAACAATGACAACAAGAAAGTTTGGTAACTGTAATCTACGTGCCTGTTTATCTTAAGCAAATTCGCTTGAAACGCTCCTCGCGGGTCGCGAGTTATTGGGGTTTTGTTCACATTCGCAGCGGAAAGTGGCTCCCTTTGAACTCTGGAAATGCGAACCCGTGCGATAACACTGAGCGATGGCTCGATGAAGACCTATTGCCCTTTCATCTTCGCTTCGAGTGAAAAATCGACGTGTTACGTGTTATCTCACGCGGAATGGAACAACAGCGCCTCATGTGGAAAAGTCGATTTGTTTGTACTATACTCATATATCATATTGTGTATTTCTGTATGCAAGATTTTTTTTGTACCTTGGATGGAAGGCACGAGCTGGCTATGTGATTACAGTACTCCTGCTGATTACAGCACAGTGTCACTCAGCTATAGGAACTTGAAGAATCCAAATCATTACCTAGCACTGCACTGCACTCGTCACCCTGAGATTCAAGATGATTTATCGTAATACCTTGTGATTTTTTCTGGAAACATTGCTCTTCATACCAGAATATAGCCATGGTTGCAGTGTATGATGATAGTATAACTTGCAATGGTGTGGTACTTCTCCAGATGGACTCTGCAAAGACTGCGACTACATTATTTAAATTATCCTACTAATATCAAAAATGTCAATGTTTGTATGTTTGTTGCTCAATAACGTCGTAACGTCTAAACGGATCGGACTGAAATTTGTAACATATATAGATAGAAAGAACACATAGGCTACTTTTAATCTTGGAAAAGTAAAAGGGGACGACGAAAACGGGAACTACGTGGATAACGCGCCCGCAACCGCGAGGCACTGCTAGTATTTTTATATTTCTTCCTGATAGTCGATGGTCGTGACAACTCCATCTGCAATTGCTCAGGCAAAACCTTCTGCTTCTCCAAAAAAGTTCCATAAAAAACTTTTCATCAAGACGAGCAGACTTACATCAGGTCATGTCAGGGCCCAATACCCGTGCTACTCTTCTTTCTTACATTATTGCGATGTATCGAATAATGGCACATTCAGCCTTTTGGTTAAAAAGCCTAATTGTACCATCCCTTCTTGAGATAAAATATAGATTGGAATACTCACATGATCCATTTTAATATATTTATGTATATTACCACTTTATAATTCCTGGATTACTGTGTCGGTACTACGATCGAAATCGACTATCTTGGCTGTATTTTGATCGCCACGAACGTGTTGACAATGAGGATGTATATTTATCCAAGAGTATGTTATTGGCTGCAACTTAGCCAATGACAGACGGTGACAGTGAAGTCGCCTCGCCACAGCATTGGTTTTTTAAAATTCGCGCTAATTATTCAGGTCAGCTAGTAATACAGTATTGCTAACACATTGATAAACACCGATGGGTTGCGCTAGTGATACGTGATACAGAAAGAGATACGTGAAGCTCCTGTCAACTACAACTAGATTGCGATGTATCCCGGGGATCTACTGCTTAACTAAAAATGTCTTAGCTTTGATATTGCTCGCTCTTTTCTTCTCGCTTGAAATGATAGAGACAACAATAGCAAAGCCATAGCCGATTTACTTAGGCGGTAGAGGGGCCGGTTCCGGAAATTACTTCTGAGTCTGCACACTACGCGGTTGTCAATGTTTTTGGCGTTTAAAAAGCCACGACTATCTGACGTTTGCGAAACGTACAGACTTATATCAGACTAGCGTGGGCATAGCATGTTGTGTGAAGAACTATTGGTGGACCTACCCGAGCATCCAGCTCACTCACAAGCTCTCCTTGCAAGAGAAGGGTCGAGCCCCAGCAGTGGGAACATTTAGTAGGCTGTTAATGATGTTGATGATCCAACTCACTCTGGGTCTACCACAGTATGCAAAAAGAGTAAATTAGCAGATGCATCGCCCTACCGTTGAAAGCCCTTGCCTTGCTACCGCCTGAAAAAACCGAGTCGTGTCAGTAGTCCGGTTGTTATAGACCGCAGGCCCGTGAACAAAATTTGTGGGGCATCTGATACAGCAGGAGACCTATGTAGGATGATAGAAGGGTATAAAGTAATAAGATTGAGCACTATGCCGTCACTTGTAAGCTGTCCTACTGAGTGCTGTTGAAGAGGGGGGGTTCTAAACCTCGATCATTTCTCGTTATCACATGATTTTTGTACAGCGTTGCGGAATAATAGATTAGAAGAGGTACTGAAACTATAAAAATTATAAATTTTAAAATTCTTATTGTTAGTTTGTGAAAAAAATTCATTATTTTCCGACGATTTACAGAGTAAGTTTGGTCATTTGATTATGTTCGGCTTTGGTTCCATACAGTTTCAATACCTCTTCTAATACATTATTTCGCAATGCCGTACAAAAATCATGCGACAAGGAGAAATGATCGAAGTTTAGAACCCCCCCTCTTCAACTGCACTCAGTTGGACAGCTTACAAGTGACGGCATAGTGCTCAATCTTATTACTTTATACCCTTCTATCATCCTACATAGGTCTCCTGCTGTATCAGATGACCCATAAATTTTGTTCACGGGCCTGCAGTCTATTAGTTCGGTTAACCGAACTACTGCAACTTTTTAGTGTCAGTAGTTCGGTTGCACGTCATCACCGAACTGTTGACACTGCGGAGTGTCAGTAGCCCGGAACCTTTTTACAGTCGGCAAAAGCAGCGTTTCTAAATGATAAAATTTCTTTGTCTTCTGCTAATATACCCACAAAACTTTTAGATTTATAATATTAATGTGTTTTTCAGTAGTAATCTAATGTAGTTCACAGTAGGGCCCAGTTCTGTTTTGTAAATGTACGTGGTGTACGTTTCAGACGAGGTTATGAAACTCGGACGTAAGTACCTTTGCTTTTATACGGAATATATCGATTTTACTTAGAAAATTTGGGTAATGTTAGATTTATGTAGCAAACGTTTGGATATCCTGTACGAAGAGTTGTTAATGTATATATAGACTAGATGCCCGCCCCGGCTTCACCCGTGGTACATATATAGCACTCAGCGGGATCCCGTACATATCCAACGTGAAAGAATAACTGAAATCGGTTCAGTAATTCCTGAGAATATCGCTTTCAAACAAAACACCTCTTTAGCTACCTGCTACGCCTGCTATTACCTGTCGAAAATTAGTGGTACCAACTTAGATTTAGAAACAAATTTGATTAGATTTAAAACGATTTATATTCAATGACGCCATCTTAGACACATGCTGTCATGTCAAAGCACAGTACGAAAACTCTCAATTTTTTTTTCCGTTTTTGTTACATTCTTGATTCATGCTCCGCTTCTATTAATAGTAGCTTTATGTTCTATAGCCTATAGCCTTTCTCGATAAATGGACTATCCAATAAAGAAAGAATCATTCAATTCGGACCAGTACTTCCCGAGATCCTAGCGTTCAAACAAACAAACTCTTCAGTTTTATAATATTAGTATATGTAGATACAAAGTAACATCGAGAACAAATATCAGTATTATTTACAAAGTCCATTTATTTTTAATAAAGAGTGACGAGTCGAGCAGAACATGGCCTAATGGTAAGCAACATGCCTGCCACATAACAGCACAGTGACACGCAGCTATAGGAACATGAAGAGTCCAAATCATTACCTAGCACTGCACTGCGCTCGTCACCCAGAGATCTAAGATGTTATGTATCTAAGTCCTGTAATTTATCTGGAAACATTGCCCTTCAAACCGGAACACAGTAATGTTTGCAGATTACTGCTTGGTAGAATAACTGGCAAAGATGTGGTACTTCCCCAAGGGGACTCTGCCAAGAGTCCTACCACTACAAGATTTAGGATACTTATTTTAATAATTGAGCATTATAATATCAAAATATTAGCAATAGTCAAATTCATTCTAATAACTTAAATAAACAAAAGAGCATACAAGTATACAAGTCAAACACATGGCATGAAATGTGGTATAAAAAAATATTTCAAGGAAAACTAACATGGTTACACATATCCGCTTGATACACTGGCCGTTTTTCGCGTTTTACAAATTTGGCGGGAAAACGGGTGTCAGGTTACATAAGTGCGGTGTTTATGTTTCGGCATACGAAGTGCCACCTTACTTTTACCCGTTTGAACCATTTACTCTCAAGAGCGTTTCAAGACGCTTCTAGCGGTATCATTTATTTATAATTAATTTACTTAAAATGTAAACTAACATTTTTGACACTTGAGTAAAAAAATTGCGATTTCTCAAGTAGTCTAACAACTATAACTTTAATAATTTATAAGGGAGACAGTGGGTTTTATGGGTTAAATGTGTTGTATACGAAATAACAAACTCGAAACACCAAAAAAAATTAAATTTTAATTTTTTTAATTTTTAATTTTAATTTATTGTTTAATTTTTGTGCATTTGTGGAAATTGTAATTGTGCCTACGAATATGAGTCATTTGAAACTCGAAATAAATGAATTTTATTTTATTTATTTAAAAAAAAACTGTATTCGATTGCACAAATTATATTTTTTTTATTTTTTTCAATACTTCTGAACTATTTTCCCGCCAAAAATGTTGATATTGTTTTTTTTTTAATTTTACGATTTTTCTATGTAAATGAACTTTCGTTTTAAATGTGGGTTATATTGAAATAAAGACCGGTTCAAGTAGACGCCATTAAACACAAATTTATCGGTATACCTTCCCAAATAAAAACACGAAAAAATATTTTCCCGCCAAAAACCCAAAACGCAACTATAAGTTTGTTTGTTGTCGTCATCAATCAAGTTTTTGGGTACTATATTACACGCCGGTGTATCAAGCGGATATTCAAAGAATACAAGTGCAGCTCCCGTCGTGATATGATCGATTCAGTTCGACTTACCACACCATCTACATAGCATGCTCTCTAAACTTGAGACGAAATGGTAAACAACTATAACCCTACCTCTATATACCTCTACAATACACTAGCGGCCCGCCTCGGCTTTGCCCGTGGTACATAATAATAATATAATGTGGTGACGAGAACCTCGTGAAAGCTGAGAAGGACAAGCTTAGCAAGTACCTTGACTTGGCTCACGAGGTTACCGCCATGTGGGATGTTGATTCCACGATCATAGTCCCAATAGTCGTGTCGGCAAACGGCCTTGTAGCGAAAAGTCTCGACCAACATCTCAAGAGACTTTCGCTAGACGGTTGGATTAAGGGCCAGATGCAGAAAGCAGTCATCCTTGACACAGCACGCATCGTCAGGAGGTTCCTCAGTCTGCAGCCCTAACCACCGGTAGCTTGGGTCCGGCCCGCTGCTGGCGGCAAACTAGGTTTAGGTTTTTATAATGTTTTTATGTTGTTTTTATATACAAATATTGTAAAAATGTAAACCTAAGAAAATGATTAAATGAGTGAATATAATGTGGCAATTTCAAGATGTAAAAAAGACCTGTCAAATACAGTTTCCAATTTCACCGTAGGTGGCGCCACTGTTTTATTTTGTTAGAGAAATTTCACAAAAAGCAACAGTGGTGCCACGCTTGACAATATTTAGAACTATCTATGATGAGTCTTTTTGCGTATGGAAAACGCCTCTTTATGACCTACAGTAATCAGTGATCATTTATATCTAACAGTGCAAGACTTTTGAAATCAGTTCAGTCATTCCTGAGAATATCGCTTTCAAACGTCTCTTCAACTACCTGCTATGCCACCGGTCGGAAATTGGTCGTACCAACTCAGATTTAGAAACAAATTTTATTAGCAAAGGTTTATATTCAATGACGCAATCTCATGCTGTCATGTCAAAGTACGGTTCGAAAACTCTCAAAAAGGAATATTTTTTCCAGTTTTTGTTACATTCTTGATTCAACATCAATCTTTGCCTTGCTCTTGTAGCGTCATTGAAGGAGTCCAGAGTATGAGATACCTAGGAGTAATAATTGACGAGAATCTTTCGTTTAAACACCACATAAACGACATATCATCACGGGTGCGTAAATTAATTCATATAATGAAAAACCTGAGAGATTGTGCACCTATATCTCTCCTTAAGGACATTTACATCGCGCTATGTCAGTCTGTCATTCAATACTGCATTTCGATTTGGGGATGCGCTGGAAAGACGTATTTTATAACGGTCGAGAGAGCACAACGAGCTCTAATTAAAGTATTGCTAAGGAAGCCTTTTCGTTTTTCCACCGACTTAATCTACTCCGAATTCAACGTGCTAAGAGTTCGACAGTTGTTTGTTTTCAACGCTGTCATGAGGACTCACTCTTGCTTGAGATCTCGCGAAGACTACTTAAAGTTATTGGCTAAGCGCTCTACCAGGGCTTACTTGTTGCCACTGCCTCACGCCAAGTCATCCCTTGCTAGGCGTGCGCCGTCGTACTCGCTTGTCTGCACCTACAACAACGTGTCAAGGCGGTTGCGAGACTGCGAACACTTGCAGAAATTCGAACTTAAAAAGAAACTAAAAGCCTGGTTACAGGGTCTTACGTATGATGACACTGAGGAACTCATAGGTTGTTTATATAGTGAATAGTTGATATATAGTGGATAGCTTAATAGTTTGTCAGACACGGTTAGATAATCATTCATGTCTCAGTACTTGTAGTTTTGTTTTATTTAAGAAAGTAAAGTAAAAAAAAAAAAAAAAAAATGTTTTCTATTTAGACGTTTGTTTCACATTATAATAACTGCCTAAAAAGGGTTCTTTTAATCATAAATAATTTATAGTCTAACTGTAACGAATTTATTGTTCGAAATTTCGCACTCGAGCTCCAAGATACAAGTCTTGCACTTAGTTTGGAGCTCACTGCTAATCAACAAATGTGTATTGTTTAGTAAATTCTGATTTTTATTCTGTTAAAGTGTGTAACCATGTTTCTGGAAATAAAAATTATTATTATTATTATTAATTATTATTATTATAACTGTTGGATATGTATGGGATCCCGATAAGTGCTATATATGTACCACGGGCAAAGCCGGGGCGGACATCAAGTAACAAGATAAGATGATAGGTATACATAAAAAATGTCTTGTCAGTTAATGACAGGAAAAAAACAACTTTATGAATCCATTAAAGGAAAAATTTTAGAATCCTCGCTTTACCGTAATCCATTGCAAGACAAGTTTTACCTTCGGGTAGATCCGTTGAGCCTCGCTCTGTGTATTTTGATTAAACTCACCGAAGCCGAAGGTTGATAAAGTTTAAATTGCAGAACAGAGGTGATGTCTTCGTGGATTTCAGATAAACGATAACAATTTATCTGTCCAAACTAACTTGGCCTCGTGGCTTAGTTGGTTGTAAGTCTGCCTGCGGAACTGGAGATCTTGGATTGAATTCATCATCATCATCAGCCACAAAACGTCCAAACTGAAAATAGGCCCTACTAGATTTCCAATACGAACGGATCTGCGCAACCTGCAACCAGCGGTTTCCAGCGACCTTTATGAAATCATCTGTCCATCTAGTGGGAGGCCGTCCAACACTGCGTCTTCCGGTTCGTGGTCGCCACTCGAGAACCTTTCTTCCCCATCGGTTGTCAGTTCTGCGAGCCCAATGTGGTCTACCCATTGCCACTTCAGCTAGCTTACTCCTTGAGCTATGTCGGCCACTTTTGTTCTTTTGACTCTAAGCGTAGATCTCTCCATAGCTCGCTGTGCGAGTATGAGCTTTGTTTTGAAACTCACAGTTAAGAACCACGTCTCAGTTCCATAAGCCATCACTGGCAACACGCACTGGTTAAAGACCTTCGTCAGTTGGATTCGAGTACCACCAAATAAATAATTATTTACATGATGAATACAAGTACGGCCTTATCCTTGACGAGTCTCGTTCTATCGAGGATTTAGAAAATTTACTCCGAATACGCAGAATTTGATCCTATGATCTTACACGTGTGAATTTGGACGTTATGGTCACTGAGCCACCTCGTCTTAGAGATAAAGAACAAAAGTAGGACACAAACCGGGAAGTTATTTATTTGTGTCGTTAAAAAGTACCGGTTTTAACCAGCTGTGCGGGTCCCTTGTAAGAGTAATGGGTGTTATTATTTATGTTAGAAACTTTTAATGCACACGTGTGAAGAGCTCCTTCAAGTTTCGGAGGGCGCTCACGTTTGTGACCTTCATCATAAAGCCGCTTTTGAAGTTCTTTTTACAAATGGAACGTTCCAACTGTAACAAATAAAGTTTTAGCAAGATTATAAATATGGCACATCATAATCGTTTCTTTTATACTTATAGTCCTACTAATACTATTACTTGACTATATTTTTTAATTTTATTATTATTTATTTATCACACAATACAAGCCACATACATAAACTCAATATGAAACTTAAGTATAACTTAAGACTAGGATGCAGCTCAAAAATAAGTGTGTACATAAATATCGAAAAATAGCGAAAATAAGAGACATATAAAAAGGACTAAGCTTACAAAATTGGGCTAATACAGTAAAGACATAAATAAAATAATGAAGACATAATTACGGAAGGAATACAGAAATATAGAGTACACGCCTATACAGCGACTGACGACGCTAGGGCTGCGCGCACTCCGTGCGAGGACAGCTATAACATACTTAATTATTATGTGCTTGGTGTGGCTGCCAGGCGCAACTCTGATGCTGTACCCGACTTGATGGGTATATGATATACCAGTACACTACTATTATAAATGTCAACATTTGTTGCTCAATCACGGCGAAACATCAGAACGGACTGGGTTAAAATTTAGAACACAGGACATGTGTCTGATAGTAAGCAACATGCCTGCCACGTAACAGCACAGCAACACGCTGCTATTGGTTACTTAGCACTGCACTGCGCTCGTCACCCAGAGATATAAGATGTTTCATCTCTATGCTCTGTAATTTCACTGGAAACATACCTTTCAAACCAGAACACAGTAATGCATATTACTGCTTGGCGGTACAATAACTGGCAAAGGTGCGGTACTTCCCCAGGATCTGATAAGAGTCCTACCACTACAAATAGAATAAATGTACCAAGTAATATGATGGTGATGCTAAACAATAAAATTTTCCCCCGCTATTATAAAGTGTTCAACGCGTCTATTAAGTTTTATGGTTGAAGATAACTTTTTCCCCAAAACTACCTATAAACTATTATCTTTCGAGAATATACCTGTGCACTTTACAGGTGTATGCTATCGTTATAAGCAATCTTAAAGCAAGCCTTCAAAACTAGGTCTACTGCAAGTAATTTAAAGAAAAAGTATAAAACTGGTAAACAAAGGTCACTTCTCCAAGCTAACTTTGCAAAGACTCCACTACAAAGCATATCTACCACTTGTATTTTATTAAAATTCATTCACAAAAATTCACAAATCACATCAAGGAAAGAATGTAATAAACTATTGAAATGGCAATATTTGCTCCATTAAATTCCCTATAAAAATATAATATAACGTTATTCAGTAAAACAAATACTCCCAACTAAAATGGAGTTACACATCTCGGATGTTTCTCCTTTTACATCTTCGGCTTCCGTTTTTATAAGCGGAGTAAAGGATATCGTTATCCTGAAGCAAACTGTTACAACACCGTGGAAAACGAGACAGTACACTAACTACTGCGTTTAAAGCATTTAATCGGATCCAAGGCCAAATTAGCTGTCAAATATAGGAAGGTACCTATTTCAAGTTAGAACAGTTGCTCATACACCAAGCATAGATACGCTCTTGTAAGAAAGCCAAAAATGCCAAAAAGGGCTCATAGGTTCTACAAAACTTCAAAATCTTGAACATCGCCAAAATTACTGGTATTTCGGGTTTTTATCGGATAAACTTCGGGGAATGTGCAATTTATCTGCATGATCTGATACTAAATCATACAAAATCATGCCCTTTTTCTATCGGAGTACTTTTATTATGAAAAAATAACATCATTTCATGGTTGACGATATATCTTATGGATGGACTTATTATTTGTAAAAAACTGCAGAAAATCGTTATCTAGAAAAAACGTAATATAAGTAAAAGTATACAGCATAAGCAGTCCACAAAAATGGTTTCACATGGGACTTGTGGCCTTCTCTCGAAACAAGAGAGCCAAAGTCGCGATCCACCACAATAGAGTAGTAGATGGAAAGATTGTTGAAACGCCTCTCACGATGTTCTTCTTTACCGTAAAAGCCAGTGTCGATGACCAATTTTAATGTAAAATGTTGCCCTCATTTTTCTTTTCATTTTCTTCAAGAAGTCACATTATTTAAAAAAAATACAAGTGTCAAAAATTACGGTCACCAGAGTCGAAGGACTTCCTAAATTGAAAAATAAAATCTTGTATCTGCTTTCGGAAAAGGTGCAGAGATAAAGACGTGATTAAAATGTATACTCTCAAGATTGTACCTAATACAATGCGTTCTTTTCTTTTAAATAGGTTTTCAAGGTTCTTCTGGTGTGATTCAATGTGAAACGAATTGATATTTTATTTCATAGATAGAAAATAACACATACATATTCATGAAAAATTTCTAATTTTGCATTACATGTGCTTAGAACGTCCGTATGTGTGGGTACAGTTTTGGCGAACCCCAAACTAGCCACACAGCTTTATATCTTGAGTAGAAACAATGTTCTGTCCAATAATATAACCAGTTACCTTAATATTAAGTACGAATATTATCGTTACTTTTCCAAAAATCAGTTTCAATTTCAAAAAACAATGACAACAAGAAAGTTTGGTAACTGTAATCTACGTGCCTGTTTATCTTAAGCAAATTCGCTTGAAACGCTCCTCGCGGGTCGCGAGTTATTGGGTTTTGTTCACATTCGCAGCGGAAAGTGGCTCCCTTTGAACTCTGGAAATGCGAACCCGTGCGATAACACTGAGCGATGGCTCGATGAAGACCTATTGCCCTTTCATCTTCGCTTCGAGTGAAAAATCGACGTGTTACGTGTTATCTCACGCGGAATGGAACAACAGCGCCTCATGTGGAAAAGTCGATTTGTTTGTACTATACTCATATATCATATTGTGTATTTCTGTATGCAAGATTTTTTTTGTACCTTCGATGGAAGGCACGAGCAGGCACAGTGTCACTCAGCTGTAGGAACTTGAAGAATCCTAATCATTACCTAGCACTACACTGCACTCGTCACCCTGAGATTCAAGATGATTTATCGTAATACCTTGTGATTTTTTCTGGAAACATTGCCCTTCATACCAGAAAATAGCCATGGTTGCAGTGTATGATGATAGTATAACCGCTCGCTTGCCCGTCGCTGCAAACCGCGCGACGCACTATGCCCCGCCCCCTGTAGCGTTGCTACCCAAAATGCCCGGCAAAAAATACTTGCGCACCTCGCTATGCCCCGCGGATTTTACGCTTGCGGCGCGCGAGTCGAGATTCACGCAATCGTTCCTTGTGGATCAATTTGTTTTGAAAGATTATAAAGTGTTATATTTAATATGAAACTAGCTATACAATGTTGTCTTTTGTTTCTCCGTTTACGATTCTGGTGAAGAGTTATGGTATGTTGAAATTGAGATAGCGCGTTTTAAAGCTCGTCTTTTTTAAAAGCTCATAAGTACCTCTAAAATTGAAGCGATGACATATGGGTTTTAATCTTTGATTACGTGTATTATCTGTCATTTGTTTGTTGAAACTAAATTTAATAGTAAAATCAGAAAAACTAACATACACAGCCCGCACTGAATCAACACTCAATGACAAGATTAACAAGGAACGTTTTTTTTAATTTCTTTTCTTTTTTCTATGGCTTAGATACTCTACTGGAATTAATATGACGGGAACTTTAACATAGAACGAGATAAATAATACAAACTAAACCCTAGAGGAATAAAGACGAGTAAATTAAACTTTTTCGACCGCGGGAGCCATGTTAACTACAGGTTGACACGGGCATTTTGGGAGTGCGGCGCCATGTCAACTACTAGTTAACACGGGCATTTTAGACTGAATCGCGATGTTAACTACTAGTTGACACGGGCATTTTAGCATTTGAGATTTGTTAACTACTAGTTGACACGGGCAAGCAAGCGGATAACTTGCAATGGTGTGGTACTTCTCCAGATGGACTCTGCAAAGACTGCGACTAGGTACTCCGATCTCCACCATCTCGCCTCCTTTTCATGCGGTCTACGAAATAGAATGTGCTTACCTATGGTGAAGTAACCAATTCACTCTTAATACCAACATTACAAACATCGTAAAAACACCACTCAGGCAACGTATTCCAAAGCTTAGACGTGTTTGTCACAAAAGTAGAGCCAAATCTCTTTGTTCGAGTATTTGCAATATCAACCATCAAATGATGTCATTTTTGAGCTACAAGTATTCCGATAGAGGAAATATCAAGGTGGTGTTAGGTCATTTACAAGTTTAGATCAGTTGTACACTCTTAAATATAGTCCAAACAAATTTATAACATTAGTAAGATTTAGCTTTTGAATTTGCGTAAATAAAAAATAAACGTTGCGGGATTTCAGCCAGTTAACTTGACCAAATCCCTAACTTTGTCATTTACCTGCGACATATAGTCTGAGAGTTGCCTCATCTAGACCTAATATTTTTTTAACCAATTCTCTGTGGACTAATTGGGGTCTAACTTTATTTGAGTTTGAAATTCGAATGAGTTCTTAAACAATTAACCTATCAAATGTAATGGCCGTACCTTTTTAAACAGTAGCTAATTACATAATTACACACGGGGGTCTCGTTATTGTGGTTTATTTTTGTTAAATGGATTTTAAAACCTTAGTTGTGATAATTTGAATTACAATGACATTGCGGTTGCTTTTTTAATTATTATCTTTGGATGAAGTCTTGCTTTTTTATCGCCCGAGATGGTCAAATGGTCATGGCTTTGATTGAAAAGTTTTATGTTCATTTCAAATTAACTAAACGTGCTGGAGCCACAAACATCCAGTTTTAATATTTTTGTAGAATTCTGTGACGTTATATGAAACAGATCACTAAATGGCGTCTTTAAAAAATAAAGATTTAATAATGGACAATACGGCGATTAATAAGTGAAGAAATATACTTATTAGGTCATTTTTAAGCACCTTATTTTACGTACTACCCACTGGCTTTCTGGACTCTTTCTCTTACTAGGAGATACATAATCCAACACGCAAGGAGTTCGCGAATGTCCTTAAAAGTTGTATTTTTGATTCATTATGTTTTTTTACACACTCAAGATAAAGGCGATGGCGAACTATACATCTGTAGGTACTAGAAAACATTTTCTCAATGGAACAGACAAAGTTCAAAAGCTTAAGACATATATTCATAATAAACGTCTATAAGTAACTATCTTGAAGACCTTAATTGATTGAACCTTGAACCCAGATATGTTGTGTACAGCTTTTATTTTTTTTGCAAAATTTTTATATTTTCTTGAAATATTTTTTTTGTTTCTATTTACCCGAGATTACATCATGTCACAAAATACATTTCGAAATATGTTTAGGCACCAGAAAACAAAGTTGCCCAAAACCAATAACACTTTATGGGCTAAAAGACGATAAGATTGGCTTTTTGTGTTTCCTCACGGTTTTTTTCATGAATCGTCATCCGCCAAACTGCATTGGATGAGCGTAGTGGATTATGGTCTTGCCTGTCTCTTCTTGCGAGAAAACTTTTTGAGTCCTAGCGGCGCGGCGTGAAAATTTTGTGAGCTGCTGTGTTTATGCAAACCTTATTTTTAAGACTTATTAATATTTTTACAGTGACCTCGTAATTTCCAGTAGCTTCTGAGCTTGCGGTAGACATATAAAAGCAAAAAAATACGAAAACTGCAGTAAAAAGTTAAGTGAAAAATTTCCTCAGGGTTACACAAAAGTTTCGTACTAACTCAAAATAGTATGCATTTTGGTCGCAATGCATGTTTAGAATTGAAATAAAATAAAAAATATAACAGAAGCAGTTTAATACGGCTTAAAAACCTGCTGTTTAGTATTTTACTTCGGAAAAAGTGTGTGTGCTCTTTAGTAGTGTTAGGACTCTTGGCAGTGTCCGCCTCGGGAAGTACCACACTTTTGCCAGTTATTCTACTGCCGAGCATTAATGTGCAAACATTACAGTGTTTCGGTTTGACGGACAATGTTTCCAGATACATTACAGTGACATAACATCTTAGATCTCTGGGTGACGAGCGCAGTGCAGTGCTAGATAATGATTTGGACTCTTCATGTTCCAATAGCTGCGTGTCACTGTGCTGTTATGTAGCAGACATGTTGCTTACTATAAAACATATTATGTCTCGCTCGTATTATATGTAGTAGAAAACACTCCATACGAACTCATATACTGGATCCCTTTAGAAAAAAGTTACTAGTTGTGAGTTCTTCTAGTGTGTAGAATTTGAGTGTCAATGTACACGCGCTTTGTAAAAATTCACTCTCTTGTCTCAAAAATTGTCAGCACTAATAATTAATTTGGTAATCCTACGCGAACCTAAGAGTGAAATATATCTTACGGTTCAGTTAATGTGTTTGGTATAACCTTGTATACATTAATTAGCATACTACGTTTTCTGACGAGTTGAGTGGTCAAGAAAATATTTAATTAAAGTTCCTTGAAAATTAATGTGTTTTTTGTTATTTATAGCACAATGAAAAACTTGCATATTATTATGTTGACATGGGCAAAAGCTAACTTTATTTTAAGAAATTAGCCCGAATTTGTCAAGCAAAAGAATATTTTATAATATTCTACCTGGAGGGATATTTTTTTTTTTTAGTGCCCATGCCTATTGAGGATATCATTTTAGGAACACAGAGATTTATTCATTTATTTTGATCAATTAGTACCGGCTTAATACCGAATAACGAGTACACTAACGAGAATAACATTTCCAATATTAAAACTAAAGCTAATTTAAATATAACACAGCAATTAATTATTATTACAGCATTATTAATATATTATATATACACACATTAAATTATGAATAAAAACTGCGATTCAATAAAAAAACAAACATACAAATTAATAACAAAAAGATCAAAATGAAAAGAAGTCAACATTTATTTAATTATAAAAAATTAAAGATTTATATGTATATGGAATAAAGAAAATTCTAATGTCAAAATAATAATGGCAAAAAATAATAATAGTAACAATGTCAAAAAAAAAATTGACAATTCAAATGTTAATTTGGTAAAAGAGTCAAAGGAGAATACTATCGTCAATGTAAGTAGTTGTCAACATATTACATTTTAAGTGTCAAAGAAATTACTTTCAAATGTCCTGTGAGATGTCCTGAGTTGTGTCAATCTGCTTGAAATAGTCTACAATACATCATTACCACCAATTAAACCACAAAGTGGATCTGTAACATTGCTAGGATTGAACTGAAATAGAATCATATGTCTGGAACTTCTTAACCGTCGCAGTGCTATTGTATTTATTCTATACAGATAAGAGAAACAAATATAAACTTTGTGATTTATGGCAGTCTCTTCTTACAACGAATTTGTTTGTTCCAATAATGTATCGGCAACTGAACGTTTCCCGATATTTACGACTGTTTAAACACTGTTTCGAGATATTTGCATATTGCTACGTTTTTATTATACGAATGTTATATAGACTGTAGGGAAATTATGTTGGAATAACTAAACGATTTATAGTTACTGGAACGCTACAATTTGATTTCGGATTTTTGATACATGACACAAAAGCTACGGGTTTTAATTACTCTGTCTATGAGTATAATGGTGTGTGTGTGTATGTGTGTTTGCTAAAAAGTTAAAAAGTCAGGAGTGTTCCAAGCTATAAATGTTAAATGAAATTCAGTTCAAGATGGCCGCTGCTACAAAATGGCGGATTTCATATTTTCGCGACTATTAATATGGGTATAAAAATCAAAGGGTTTGGTTAGTAGAATATTCTAAATGTGGTCAATTTCTATTATATTATATTTTGTGGCCGCCACTACAAAATTACATTTTAAACATTTGAAACAGCTTGTATGAAAAGGTTTGTCATAGGGACTTGTTTAAAAACTACTAACGATTCCTTAACCAAACGAAACTTACAATTTCCTATAATTAGCCAAAAAAAAAAAGGTTTGTTTATTATGTTATAGTCATCATCAACAGCCCACTAAGTGTTCCCACTTCTGAGACTCGGGGCCTTCTCTTGCAAGGAGAGAGTTAAGATCATAATCCACCACGCTGGCCCAGTGCGGGTTGGTGGATGACGCATGTCTTCGAAAGATTCTAGAAGGCGAAGGAAAAACATCGTGAGGAAACCGACATGTACCTAGAATCTTTCGAAGGCATGTATCATCCATCAACCCGTACTGGGTTAGGGTGGTGGATAATGACCTTGGTGGATTATTATTGACCTTGACTCTGTCATTGCGAGAGAAGGCACCGAGTCTCAGCACTGAGAACATTCAGTTCAACTGTTTGTGCTAGAAAAGCATAGTTTTCCTATCGCAGGAAAATACCCGAGTAAAACCACGAAGCACCGCTTATATAAATTGCATAAACTGCATTCCTTACAACGGTAATTGGGCGCACGAATTTCAATTTTAAATTGGTAATATTGCACAAAATGTTATCGCCTAGATTTTCCTTTAGATTTTACTGGCACGGTTCCATTCCATAAACCTCATCTATTATTACCACTCCTCCCCATAAGCTCGCCTATTTAGGAGAAGATTCCACCATAGCTTCCCTACGAGCCTCTTCAATGGAGCTTAAAGGCATTAGTAGCCATAATACCGCTAATACATTAGTACCCAGGTCTTAGCGGTTTTCTCCCTTGTAAGCCTTTTGTTTACCTCTATGTTTTAAGTAGACTGAATAAAATTACTTACACAATGAGCTTGTAATTTAAATTAAAAGTAGGACAAAACATCCCACTCATTATATATCTATAAAAGTTTGCCAATGTGAACGAGTGGAGAGAGGTAAAAGGTTTAATATCTGACTGTATGTTTTTACAATACAAGTGGTGCTGATAACTCTGCGTTTTGCGGTGCGTTTCTGTAGTGGTATGACTCTTGGCAGAGTCCGCCTGAGGAAGTATCACACCTTTGCCAGTTATTCTACCGCCAAGCAGTAATGTGCAAACATTACTGTGTTCCGGTTTGAAAGGCAATGTTTCCAGAGAAATTACAGGGCTTACAGATGTAACATCTTAGATCTCGCTCGTCAGAGCGAAGTGCAATGCTAGGTAATGATTTGGACTCTTTTTGTTCCAATAGCTGCGTGTCACTTTGCTGTTATGTGGCAGGTATGTTGCTTACCATCAGGTTCATGTCCTGCTCGTCACTCTTGATTAAAAGAACTAGTAATGTTCACAATGGACGACTGTTTCGTGTGATTAGAAGTTGTGATATGTTTATGACATTTGATATATTCGCTAAGAACACAATTAACAAAGGTAATACAGAGCTAGTAGATACTTCCGCAATACGATACAGCCACTACAAAAGTTTGGAGACCACCAAGCTAAATGGCAATACTTATGGGCTAAATAAGAGCTAGAGTTTTGGTCGCTTGGGCTTTTAGGCTTCAGGATCTTTATTTATATTTCGCCATTCATCTTTTATGATTTTTTTTAATTTTATAGGTTTAAATTAAGTTCACTAATAACTTAAAGACGCCAAGATTGTAACAACTCGGGAAAATTCACTCAGGCAACGCATTCCACAGCTTAGACTCCATCATGATGAGAATGAAACCAAACCTTGTCTAATCTTTGGAATGTCAAGCAAAAATCTATCGACGTAGAAACTGATTCGGTAATTCTAACTCAAACTTGAAATTAATCTTAACTTTATTTTAGTTCTAGAACTAAATCTAAATTACGCAGATAGTTTCTTAATGAAAACGGTTAGCACGATGAAATAGAACCCGTTGGTCGGCGTTAGGTACAACCCTCAGACCGACTCCTCACAATTTTTCAATCACTCGTACTAACAAGTCACGTAGCGTAGAATTAACTTAAAAAATCTTAGTCTTGCTTCATTGAAATAAGGTTTTACATAAAATGGAAATTTTACTAAGAAAATCAGCTGTAGAATTTTTAAATTGTGTTTTTATAAGTGGACTAGAACTACGCAGTGTTTTTTAAGTAGACTTTTATTTTAATAAAATAATTTGTTTTAAATTGTCTAAAGTAGTTAAACAAGACCACAGCAAAGTGCATAAACACCCATTTTATATTATTACCACTCCTGGCCTTCGGGAGTTTCTTCCACAAGGAGAAATTCAAAGTCATAATCCACTACGCTGGCCAAATGTGGGTTTGATTTAAGAGCCCTCTCACAAAACGACAGAACTCAACTTTAGGTAAAATCCTGTAACATTGTCAGCGTGCGTCCGTTCGATTCAGCTCGAGCGTTTAGGCGGACAGAACGATCTTGAGCCGTAACGGCAGTGTACTAAAAATTTTGATGAGATTTTCTGACGTGACAACGTCTACTAAATCGATGAACGTTGGATGCGTGCACGAAACTTGATGACTTATTGTCCCGTTACGTTCGTTGTCCCGTTACGTTACGATAAATTATTCTTGCATTTCAAAAATCTGATAAGTAGTAAAATTTCTTTTTTTATTTTAAGGGTAATATTTGTGCATTGGTTCTTAGCTATGTTTGGTTAATATCGATTCAAGATGGCCACAAAATGGTGGACTAAATATTTCTTCATAATCTACCTCAATATGGGTATCAAATTTAATGAAAATCTTGACCAGTAGAGTACTATGCACTATGACAAATTTCAAATCCAAGATGGCCGCCACCACAAAATGGCGAAATACATTTAATTTTTCACTACTCCCTCAATATGGGTATCAAATGAAAGGACTTGACGAGTAAAATACTATGCACAATGACAAATTTCAAATCCAAGATGGCCGCCACCACAAAATGGCGAAATACATTTCTTTTTTCCCTACTTCTTCAATATGGGTATCAAATAAAAAGACTTGACGAGTAAAATACTATGCACAATAACAAATTTCAAATCCAACATGGCCGCCACCACAAAATGGTGAGATACATTTCTTTTTTCACTACCTCCTCAATACGGGTATCAAATAAAAGGGCTTGACTAGTAGAACACTACGCACTATGACAAATGTCAAATCCAAGATGGCCGCCACCACAAAATGGCGATTGTCATTATTTTTTTTTACTACTACCTCAATATGGGTAACAAATGAAAGAGCTTGACTAATAAAATACTATGCACTATGACAAATTTCAAATCCAAGATGGCCGCCACCACAAAATTGCGAATGTCATTATTTTTTACTACTGCCTCAATATGGGTAACAAATGGAAGGACTTGACTAATAAAATACTATGCACTATGACAAATTTTAAATCCAAGATAGCCGCCACCACAAAATGGCGACTGACATTATTTTTCACTACTTTTTAATATGGATATCAAATGAACGGGCTTGACTAGTAAAAACTACGCACTATGACAAATTTCAAATCCAAGATGGCCGCCACCACAAAATGGCGAATGTCATTATTTTTTACTACGACCTCAATATGGATAACAAATGAAAGGACTTGACTAGTAGCATACTATGCACTATGACAAATTTCAAATCCAAGATGGCCGCCACCACAAAATGACGAATGTTATTATTTTTTTATTTTTCACTAGGTACTTCTCAACATAGGTATCAAATGCAAGAGCTTGACTAGTAAAATACCACGCACTATGACAAATTTCAAATCCAAGATGGCCGCCACCACAAAAAAAAAACTTAAACCTGCACGGGCACTAACTCTATAAAACTAAAATACCTAGGTACTTATATTTTAGATGTTATCGCACGAAATAATTATATTTACAGATGTTTGTACTGCGCTGAACCTGCATCAATCGCAAACAAAAGGATTTTGCGTTTCACGCGTGCCCATCCCTAGTAATCCCCAACGTACATATCTATGTAGCAATACATCATCTGCCTACGACGCGCACTAGGCGTCTAGTGTGGTGTTATATATCTTGGATTCGAAATTTGTGGCAGTTCATAGTATTTTACTAGTCAAGCCCTTTCATTTGTTACCCATATTGAGTTGGTGGTAAAAAATAATGTCAGTAGCCATTTTGTGGTAGCGGCCATCTTGGATTTGAAATTTGTCATAGTGCGTAGTATTTTACTAGTCAAGCCTTTGCATTTGATACCTATGTTGTGAAGTAGTGAAAAATAATGACATTCGCTATTTTGTGGTGGCGGCCATCTTGGGTTTCAAATTTATCATAGTGCCTAGTATTCTACTAGTCAAGCCCCTTCATTTGTTACCCATATTGAGGTGGTAGTAAAAAATAATGACAGTCGCCATTTTGTGGTGGCGGCCATCTTGGATTTGAAATTTGTCATTGTGCATGGTCAAGCCCTTTAAATTGATACCTTTATTGAGGTAGTAGTAAAAATAATGATGATTAATATTGGAAGTTCGTTGCTCAAACACGTCGGAACAGTCATTGGTCATGGCCATTGGTCGTAGTCATTGGTCATATCCGTTCCTCATGGTCATTGTAATTGGTCATGGTCATGGTCATTGGTCATGGTATAGAGGTAGTAGTGAAAAATAATGACATTCGCTTTTTTGTGGTGGTGGCCATCTTGGATTTGAAATTTGTCATAGTGCATAGTATTCTACTAGTCAAGCCCTTTCATTTGTTACCCATATTGAGGTAGTAGTAAAAAATAATGACATTCGCCATTTTGTGGTGGCGGCCATCTTGGATTTGAAATTTGTCATAGTGCATAGTATTCTACTAGTCAAGCCCTTACATTTGATACCTATGTTGAGAAGTAGTGAAAATCAATGACATTCGCTTTTTTGTGGTGACGGCCATCTTGGATTTCAAATTTATCATAGTGCGTAGTATTCTACTAGTCAAGCCCTTTAAATTGATATATATATTGAGGTAGTAGTAAAATTAATGATGATTAATTAATATTGGAAGTTCGTTGCTCAAACACGTCGGAACGGTCATTGGTCATGGCCATTGCTCATGGTCATTGGTCGTGGTCATTGGTCGTGGTCATTGGTCATGGCCGTTCTTCATGGTCATTGGGCATAGTCATGGTCATGGTCATGTGCATGGTCATGGTCATGGTATTGAGGTAGTAGTAAAAAATAATGACATTCGCCATTTTGTGGTGGCGGCCATCTTGGATTTGAAATTTGTCATAGTGCATAGTATTCTACTAGTCAAGCCCTTTCATTTGTTACCCATATAGTGGTAGTAGTAAAAAATAATGACATTCGCCATTTTGTGGTGGCGGCCATCTTGGATTTGAAATTTGTCATAGTGCATAGTATTCTACTAGTAAAGCCCTTTCATTTGTTATCCATATTGAGGTAGTAGTAAAAAATAATGACATTCGCAATTTTGTGGTGGCGGCCATCTTGGATTTGAAATTTGTGACAGTGCATAATATTCTACTAGTCAAGTCCTTTCATTTGTTACCCATACTGTACATACTTAATTATTATTGGAAGTTCGTTGCTCAAACACGTCGGAACGGTCATTGGTCATGGCCATTGCTCATGGTCATTGGTCGTAGTCATTGGTCATGGCCGTTCCTCATGGTCATTGGGCATGGTCATGGTCATGGTCATGTGCATGGTCATGGTCATGGTATTGAGGTAGTAGTAAAAAATAATGACATTCGGCATTTTGTGGTGGCGGCCATCGCGTTCATCGACTTATTAGACGTTGTCACGTCAAAAAAAAATTTACAGATTCTGCTTCTTCATTAAGTAAACAAGATCAAATGTGATGGTCCGATCCGAAAAATCAGAATGAAACGTTATAAAACGCCAAACGAATTAAAATTTTGTGGTCGCACTATAATTATTCTAGTTTATGTCATAAACGCGCGAAATATTACGTAACCGACTCCCACGCTAACTGACACAGGTCCTACCCCGACGGCCGCTCGCGGCATACTAAATTGCGCAGCGTAATTTATTGTAATTTCGACTGCTGGTAATTTATATTTTTTGAAAAATTGACAACTATGATTTGAAAAGTAACTATAGAATTGGATTTTACAAAGAACAAAGTATTATCGTGTCTAATTTTTATTTTGGAGTTATTGTGTATTTTACACAGAGACAACGCTAAAACTGCAATATAAAGCTTAAAATTGGCTTATGATTTTGTTTTTTTTACTAATAAATGGGACCAAAATTCAGATATATGTGACTTGAATGAATTAATAAAATATGTGTATGATGTTCCCCATATTTTTTAAGTATAAATTTTGAGTATCACTTGTAGATTTAGAAGTCTGAAACTGACACGGCGGCGACTTTTCGGCGAAATGGTCATGGGAGATCGTTCCCTACGACTAAAGGCTTTATTATTAGTAAAATTGAAACAAGGAAACGTCAACAAGAAAGATCGGCCTATTTTTTTGAACGTAATTCAATCTTTTTCTAGATAATACTAAAGATGGAAATATCGGAACACAAACTTTTTGAATTTCGTGCGACGACGTGAGCCGGCTCTTAAGACACAAAAAAGGTCCTTGAAAGATGACTATCGTTCTTGTGAAATAATCATTTAGCTGCCCGCACCTTACAAGAGTTACTAGACACTTATATGTAGGTGATAGGTACTCGTAGGTGTAGTGAAAAGTATGTAGGTATATACAATAACAAATTTATACGGAAATATTATTCCACACTGTTATGTACATTGACCCGGATAATTAATAGTTAAAATTCTTTTTTTAACCCCCGACCAAAAAAAGAGGTGTTATAAGTTTGACGTCGATGTCTGTCTGTCTGTCTGTGTGTGTGTCTGTCTGTGGCACCGTAGAGCTCAAACGGATGGGCCGATTTCGGTGCGGTTTTTTTTTTGAAAGTTAATATCCGTGCGGGTGTTCTTAGCTATGTTTGGTTAATATCGATTAAAAATGGACGCCTCCACAAAATGGCGGACAAAATATTTCTTCACAACCTACCTCAATATGGGTATCAAATGAAAGGACTTGGCTAGCAGAGTACTATACGCTAGAACAAATTTCAAATCCAAGATGGCCGCCACCACAAAATGGCGAATTATATAATTTTTTTCACTACTACCGATGCGCCGATGCGGTTTTTGGAACGAAGTTCCTTATCGCGCGTTGTGAAAGGGGGCTAGACGGAAAAAAATTCTTACGAAAAGTTGTCACGACACTTTTTGCTATTGTAAGGTGTGCGGCGTCGCATGTTTATCTGTCTGTCTCTCTCTCTTATAGAAAGCAAGCCAGATATTTTCATTTCTATTTCGCATTGAACAGTGTGGTGTCGCGACGATTATTTTTGTTGAGTGTATACAGGTTTTTTGTAAATAATAAAAAATAATGGTAATAATAATTCCTTCACTAATTAATCGAAAGGAACTTCGTTCCATCCGGGTGTCCCTTGACACCTCTCAAGTTTTTTTTTTATTTGAAAGTTAATATCCGTGCGGGTGTTCTTAGCTATTTCTGGTTAATATCGATTCAAAATGGCCGCCTCCACAAAATGGCGGACAAAATATTTCTTCACAACATACCTCAATATGGGTATCAAATGAAAGGGCTTGACTAGCAAAGTACTATACGCTAAAACAAATTTGAAATTCAAGATGGCCGCTACCACAAAATGGCGAATTATTTAATTTTTTTCACTACTACCGCATTATGGGTGTCTTATGAAAGGGCTTGACTAGTAGAATACTTTGCACTATGACAAATTTCTAATCCAAGATGGCCGCTACCACAAAATGTCAAATTACATTTCTTTTTTCACAACTTCCTTAATATGGTTATCAATTGAAAGGGCTTGACTAGTAGAATGTTGTACAGATAACAAATCTAAGGTAGTCGGGGGTTAGTCAAAATTTTTAATTTTGTTCTTGTTCTTAAGTACAATTACGTTAAAACTATACTATGTAAGGTGTATTTTGTAGGTGTAATAAAGCACTATATTATTACTATACTATAGTCAGTCATTTATTCATGGTTCTTAAATTTAGGTTTTAGCAATATGAATAATTGTATAAAAAACAACATAAAAACATTATAAAAATCTAAACCTAGTTTGCGGCCAGCAGCGGGGCAGGACCCAAGCTACCGCTAGTTAGGGCTGCAGACTGAGAAACCTCCTGATGCGTGCTGTGTCAAGGATGACCGACTTCTGCATCTGACCCTTGATCCAACCGTCTAGCGAAAGTCTTCATCATTATAATTATTATTACTCCGTCTGGGCTCTGAGCTTAGTTACGTGGAGATACATAAACAGCCTAGATCTAGACTGTAAAGGAACCAGACACCACTTGTGGAACGGTTACGAGCTCACCTGACTTCATGGATCGTTAATCTTAGGCTACTATCACCTGATAAGTTGTAAACTACCTATTTTCGTTGTTTATTTATTTTTTGACTTAATCATTCTACAACCAACAACATCCAACATTTTCTTTGAATGAGTTATAGACTTTATTGACAAACTACATTTTTTTTAACTTTTATAGGTTTACAGAATTTAGTTTTAATTTTAAATTTAAGTTAGAATTATGAATCAGTCTCTACGTCGATAGATTTTTGGTTGACATTCCAAAGATTAGACACTTGACAAGGTTTGGCTTCATTTTCGACATGACGGAGTCTAAGCTGTGGAATGCGTTGCCTGAGTGAATTTTCCCGATTTGTTACAATCTTGGCGTCTTTAATTTATTAGTGAACTTAATTTAAACCTATAAAATTTTAAAAATCATAAAAAAGATGAATGGCCCAATATAAATGAAGATCCTGAAGCCTAACATTAACATTACATTAACCTGATGGTAAGCAACATACCTGTCATATAACAGCAAAGTGACACGCAGCTATTGGAACATAAAGAGTCCAAATCATTACCTAGCACTGCACTTCGCTCTGACGAGCGAGATCTAAGATGTGATATCTGTAAGCCCTGTAATTTCGCTAACTTTGAATTATGTTTGGATTCCTTTGGATGACTTCAACGTTGGAAGTTGTCTGGTCTCTTTACTCATGGTATTGTCAGTTTTAGCTGGCGTCTTAAGTTGTGAGTTTAGTGGTAGAATCCAATAGTACCTTAAATAGTAGATAACAATGAAATAAACCTGAGGAATTTCGTAAAAATCGACAAGCATACACTGTGGATATGTATATTCACAATTTGCCACATCCCACAATTTTCGTACAAAGCTTGGTGTTAATTAAAGTCACATAATATACGAAATTGAATTCGTTTTGCTTCAGATTTTCATACCATTTAGTGTTACCAAAAAACGGAGGAAATTACTGAAAATGACTACTTATAGTACCTACCTTATTATAGTATAGAAAAGGGAAAAATTGAGGACCGTATAACTGAAAAAAACATAGATACGGTCGAATTGAGAAACCTCCTTTTTGAAGTCGGTTAAAAAGTATTCCTAACATTTTATCTACAATTTCTTAATTATTGTTGTTTGTATAAAGTGGCGGAATGAACAGAACTCCTGCTTATTGGTTAGCAACTTACCTCCGCACAACGTCATAGTGTCACGTAGATAAATAGGAACATGAAAAATCCACATTATTACAAACCACTGCAAATGAAAAAAGCTGCACTGCGCTTGTCACTCAAAAACGTAAGACGATTTATCTCTATGTCCTGTATTTTTCTGAAAGTATAGCTCTTCCTACTAGAACGCAGTGATGTTTAAACGTCATTGCTTGCCGGCAGAATAACCGGGAAAGTTGTTTGTGGCTTTTCCCCAGACATACTCTGCAAGGTGTCCTACCACCGCAAAAATCTAAATAAAACTGTGTTAGACATTAAAAAAAAAACAACCTTTTGAAAAAAAAACAATGTGATCAATAAAGTGTTTCTTGTTAATACATTTAACATAAAATAAAAATATAGATTTCCTTCTCGCGGTAGCCAATAACCTTAAAAACTGTGCAACAGGTGCCTTATCGAAAAAAAGTGAACTAACCTTGGAAGGTAAGCTTTGTAAAAATGGTGCTCAAGCGTAAACAAGTCTAAATAAGACCAAAGTTTAATGAAAACTTGTTATACTTCGACCATTTTGATACAAAATTTGTTATTTTGTCAACTAATCAAGTTATCCATTTAAAGAAATGGTAAAAACAATGTTTTCCGCCATTTTCTTGCAGTGGTCATTTTAAAGCAACTTTCATCAAACGTACTTGTAACTAAGAACATCCTAGACTTCTAGACTAACTTTGCAAATAAAAAAAAACAAACCAGATCATCCGTTTGGGAGACTAAAGGTCTGCGCCCACTTAAACGACTCCGCTACCACTCACTCGACAAATAAAATACACTCAAATATAGGTTTAATGTTATGCACTTTAAGATATAGATTACATTAGTAATATAAATCAGCAGGCTGTCAGCGAGCGGTCTGCTAATTTGTGTTGGCAATGTAATTTATAACTTACTGGCATGGCATAAAGCCCATATTTGAGTGTATTTTATTTGTCGGGTGGTAGCGGAGTCGTATAAGTGGGCACAGATATTTAATATGCCAGAGCCATACTCACACACATACACCCTAACACACACGCATGCACAGATATGCATGTGTACGCACACACGCACATAGATAGATAGAGAGACAGAGAGCGATCCCGTCGTTTTTGCATCGAGGTCTAAAAATAAATGTTACTTAAAACATACCGCAAAATATATCAGTAATTCAGTCCTCGTTGTCGTGCTGTTGCTAATTACAGCCCATACTTTATTTCACGGGGTGTTTGTCGCACAGAACGGGGATTAACCGGCGCGCGACGGCGACGGCGGGTTCCGGGGACTATACACATTTGCATAATACTCTTATTTTGATAAATTGGCCGGAAGAGAGAAACGTAAGTGGCGCCACCTTAAAATCTAGCAAGATTGCTGATGAAAAAAGAATTGAACTAGGATGGCACAAGGTTACGTCTGTTATGATTATAACTAGCACAGAACCGACAAGTAGTGGTAGAACTCTTGGCAGAGTCCATCTTAGAAGTACCACACCTTTGCCAGTTATTCTCCTCTAAGCAGTAATGTGCGAACATTATTGTGTTCCGGTTTGAAGGGCAATGTTTCCAGAGAAATTACAGGGCTTAGAGATAATTATCTTAGATCTCGGGGTAACGAGCTCATTGCAGTGCTAGGTAATGATTTGAACTCTTCATGTTCCAATAGCTACGTGTCACTATGCTGTTATGTGACAGGCTTGTTGGTAACCATCAGGCAAATGTCCTGCTCGTTTCGTAACTATTTATTTAAAAAAAAAAGTCACAGAACCTAGTGGTGGTGGGAGACAAGTACCTAATGGTAGGACTCTTGGCAGAGTCTGCCTGGAAAAGTACCACACCTTTGCCAGTTATTCTCCCCCAAGCAGTAATGTGCAAACACTTCTGTGTTCCGATTTGAAGGGCAATGTTTCTAGGTAGGACTCTTGGCAGAGTCCATCTTAGAAGTACCTTTGCCAGTTATTCTCCTCCAAGCAGTAATGTGCGAACATTATTGTGTTCCGGTTTGAAGGGCAATGTTTCCAGAGAAATTACAGGGCTCAGAGATAATCAGGGATCTCAGGGATCTTAGATCTCGGGGTAACGAGCTCATTGCAGTGCAGGTAAAGATTTGAACTCTTCATGTTCCAATAGCTGCGCAGTCATGTAGCTTACCATCAGGCACATGTCCTGCTCATCTCGTCAGTGTATATAAAAAAAACCAATAACGTGAGTTTGTCTTGGAGCGGCGAATGCGAATCGGTACCGGTCTAATATTATAAAATTGAAGAGGTTTTTTGTTTGTAACGCGCTAATAGCAACTATACCATATATAAATAACTACTGACCGATTTCAAAATTATTTCACCGTAGGATAGATTCGTGCGTGATTCTTAAGTGCTATAGGCAATATTTATGTGATGTACTATGGACGAAGCCGGGGCGGACCGCTACTATTGAAATAACTTTGATGATATGATGATTTATAATGATTTACAATCTTCTTTTGCAAACAAAGTGGATGTTGCCTGGTTTATGGTAAGTCTCCTGATTGAATCCAAAGCATTTAGCTGAAACAAACTAAAACATTAACTCCAAAGCGACAGAGGCGGGAGCCGCGAGAAAGCGATCCGATAGCGATCAAGTGCAAAGCGATAGCGGTCCGTATCATGTCACACAGAGCTACTGCCCGCAGCCCGCGGCGGGCAGATGGCGAGAACACAGCCGGTGTGACACCAAAAGCGATCAAATTGCTCACGACCTCACGTTGTAAAAAAAATACAACTCGTGAGATCGGATCGCGATCGCTACGCGAACGCTCTGTCCTGTGTGACAGCTTGTACTGACTATAGTCCGTTCCACGAAGAGGTGTAGAAAATGTAAACAAAGGTGCTACCATAACATAAAAATCGTTTAACCTTAGTATTTTTCTAAAACTGTCTTAAAATATTTTTCACAAATATGATTCGACTTTACTGTGATCTTAAATACAACATACTTGGATTTGTATTGATCAAATAACGATTTATTAACTTATCTTGAAAGTTATAAATAGTAATAGTAGAATGTGGTAGATACTGTTTTAAACAGTGGCAATTTGATATATGTTTCTCAAACTGCGATTCCCATCAAAACATAAATGTGAAGTGAAAGACAAGTTCAATATTATGATATTAAAACCAGCCAAGTTAGACTGCTTTTAATAATTATCATTAATTATAAAAAACAAATCATATTTTAAGTATTTAATACTAGTCTATGTTATTATAAATTGATTTTAAAACTGACCATTTAAGACCATTTAGATCTCTATTCTTTAGTCGTTGAAGTCAACAAACAAGGCATATAATATCATAATACTGAACTTTGATCTCACTTCACTTAAGTAAACGCATGTTTCTGATATATCATACCATTACTTTTTGCACGTAAATTATAAGACGTTTACCTAATGAACCACTAAATAATGTATATTTATTCGCAAGAAAATCTACTAATCCTTATTATAAGTGCAAAAGTTTAGATGTACGTTGCTCTATCAAGATGGAACAGCTAAACGGCTCAGGTTTAAACGCGGAACACGGTTAGATTATGATCTGGAAAGCATAGGTATAAGTTTATTTTATGGAGGAAAATTACGGAAAAGGGATCTAAGCGGGTAAATTTGCGGGACGCTGCTCACATAAGCGACCCACTAAAAGTTCTTTGCTGGGGCTATAATTCTTCCGTGTTGGTGGTGGATGACAAACCTCTCTGACCTCGAAAATTTTTAGGCTCATGCCAGTTTGCTTAAGGTGTTTTCTTTCATGAGCGTAATGCTGCTAAAGCATTACGCTCATGAATTCAAAAAAAAAGCAGAGGTGCGCGTGAGATTAGAACCAGGCACTGCATCTGCGTATTGGCGTGACAAAACCACCTAAGCCGAGCAATAACTTAATGTTAAAATAATAAATGTAAAAAAACTTAATGTAAAAACAGAACGCTCATTAACAAATTTGTTTGGATGTAAAAATCTTATATTAGGATAGATGAAAGCACTACTCAGTATTCGATACGTTTTAAAATTAATTGCAACAGCATCTAACGCAGTAGAAATTGATTGCATTTTTGAATGAATTACACCTACCACTCTTATTAAAAAAATACCCAATGGGGCACTTAAATATTAAAACTATTTGAATCTTCTCAGAACGGGTAGAAATAGTGCCACCAATATATTTTGTGTGCCACCATTTGTTTTGTCTAAAGCTGTACTTAATAATTAATATTAATAAAAACTGTATATATGTTACTATTGTGTTCCATGAAGCAACCACCCAAGTTATTTTTGTATTAATGTTTTAAACTTATGCGCACCACATATTTAATAAACATATAATTATAAAATACTAGAAATAAGACAAAAGGTTGGGAAACGGACTTATTGGAATATATTTAACCTTGTTATGTGACGAAAATCTAAAAGGGCAAACAGAGACGCTTACAACGAACTATCTTCTAAAACAAAGGTTGAGAAATGCTGGTCTGTCATATTGAGAGTGACATTGATTTATTTGTTTACATTTTCTTCACCTCTTCGTGGAACGGACTATACCGTAGAATACAGAGCCCGCGCCGGCCGTTCGTCGCGCGTCCTTCCCGCGAAGCATGGCGAAGCGATCTCTTGTTTGTCGTCTCGATCTTGTCGCGCGGGAAATCGTATCGCCCCGGATCGCGCCCGCTTGCTATGTGTCAGGTTGCATACAAATTCGAATATTACAAAAATTCCCGTCCCGGATCGCTATCGCTTTCTCGCGGCTCCCGCCCCTGTGTGACCCGGCTTTTAGTTAGTAGCAGGTCTGCCATTTTTTAACCTCTTTCAACCTATTTTTTACATTAATTTTAATTAGTTGTCTGTTGTTTTTTAGCTGTAGACTATATTTTTAATGTTTTTATATTTTGGTTCTGTAATTTAAGCGCAATTAAGTAATAGACAGCGCGGAGTCAGTTTTGCGTTTGGTTTAAATATTATAAAGCTGGAGAGGTTTTTTTGTTTGAACGCTATGAACTTTACGATGTCAAAAAATCATTCACCGTTGAATATATCCGTGATTTTTGAATTCCATATACTACGAGTATATTATATTATGTAGTGGTTTAGTTACATCGGCAGAGATTAAAAGTGCATAGATACATTTTCCCGTTCGTATGAGCAAATCCATATTTAGCAAAAATAAAGGAGATTTCTAACGTGAAATACGTTTGCTTCTCCAAGAGGATCACCTCATGGGTTTACTTTTGACGACGTCACCAAAAGTAAAGTCTTCAGATAATTTTTCCCCAAACAAATTTCCCGTTCAGTATTTCTAAAAAAGCTAATGTTGTAGTTACCACTACAACATGAGCTCCACATCAGCAGCGCCCCGCAGCATCTGCAGTCGTGCCGTGTAATGGACGAATAGCAACAAAACCTTCGCTAATGAATGCTTACAAAAAGAAATGGCTATTTCCTTTTATTTTTATTACAGATTTAGTAATAGTTGCTATGGGGAATATTCTTTCCATGTACGAGTAGTTGTTGGTTTAAAAATACGTTCATAATAACATACTCATACGTCTTAAAAATACGTTCATTATAACATACTCATACGTCTTAAAAATACGTTCATAATAACATACTCATACGTCTTAAAAATACGTTCATTATAACATACTCATACGTCTTAAAAATACGTTCATAATAACATACTCATACGTTTTAAAAATACGTTCATAATAACATATTCATACGTTTTAAAAATACGTTTATAATAACATACTCATACGTTTTAAAAATACGTTTATAATAACATACTCATACGTTTTAAAAATACGTTTATAATAACATACTCATACGTTTTAAAAATACGTTTATAATAACATACTCATACGTTTTAAAAATACGTTTATAATAACATACACATACGTTTTAAAAATACGTTTATAATAACATACTCATACGTTTTAAAAATACGTTTATAATAACATACTCATACGTCTTAAAAATTCGTTTATAATAACATACTTATATACAATCTACTTGACCTCTAGAATCGCTAGCGGTTCTACTTATTTTGTTGACAACGAATAGTGATAAGTAAAAACGTCTGGCGTCCGCACCGCACCGCACCGCTTCCTGCAACCGATTGGAACGGAATGAGTGAGCTCACTCTTCCCAACAATGACATGATTCCGTGCGCTCTGAAGTATGGGAGTGCACATCTGTGTATTGAGATCTTTGCTTGCAGACACACACACGTAATACTGCAGACAACAGACATGTCAGAAAAATAGCACTGAAGTGCTATTTATTTATTTAGCATTTTAATTTACAAGCGTGACGATGAGCTTCATTCACAGCCCGCGAAAAACTCGTATGTGTATATGTGTATGTGTATATACTTTTTTTTGTATGAAACTTTTGGCGCACGCCAAATGAAGTTCATACAAAAAAAAGTATTCGAAATTTCAGAAACTATGAAAATAAGTACGGAAATGATAATTCCCGCCGTGAGTCGCTCGCGGCCGCTCTCACATCGCCGTCACGTAGCATTTTAACGTTCCCGTAAAATCCACCGAAATTTTAGTTAGCAAAGTAAATTAAAATTTTCCCAACTGCACTCCCAGTTCCGAAGCGGCAGGTTTGTCGAACTGATTTTTAATTAGGTGAATACTATGAAATTAAGTTCCTACGAGGTTTTGTCGCCGTATTCCCGACATATGTTCAAAGTTCCTGTGTACCTAATAGAGTTCATTTTTGATTACATTTAAATTGATAAATGTCATAATTTCTTGGTTAAAGCAGTCTAACAAAAAATTACAGAAAAGTTTGATTTGCGAACTTTAAAAATCAGGATGACGACATCAAAAATATAACATTCTGATAACGTAGATTTTACATAATAAAATGTAGAATAACTGTTATCATTCAATTATTAAAAGTCACAAAATGATAATATTTATGGATCAGCAAACTCCCGTAGTAGTGTTGTGACGTCACGTTTTTGTAACAATCGTACAATGAAGTGACGTCAATCGAAACTTGGAAACTTGGAAGTTTCCAAGCATTGTATCTTTGTCGTTTATTTTTATTTAGTTTATTTTAGTCATCAAACCTATTATTGATGTAGCGTTGCTTAATGCGTTGCGATGCAAACCGAGGGGCAGTGAGCGGATTATAAATACCTCTATACCCATTGGAGTCGTAATGTTGTTGAGTGGACTGCGAATCAGCAAACGTGGAATAACACCATAATACTAGATGGAGTGACGATATTCGGAAGACAGCAGTCAGGAGCTGAAAACGTAAATCTGCGCATCGGGCGTGAATGGCGGGTCATGAGAAAGGCCTATGACAACCAGTGTACTAAGAAAAGCTGATGATGTTGATGAATACTTAGACATAAAACTATATGTAAAGTTTTAAATAATTCTTCCATTTTAACGTGATGCCTCCGTCAGATAACGGCTGACGAAGTTGACATTCTACTTTAACGAGTGTATTCATTGTTCATGAATACAGAAGATAGTATTTAAGTAATTGCGCTTTGAGTGACAGTTAGCTTGATTTAGATAGAGTTTTATTCTATCTTTTAATAAATATAAATCTAGTTATGTGTACCTAATTAAATTCATCCGAAACGGCTAGATCGATTTTGACGAAATTTATTGTGTGTGTGTGTGTTTTCGTGGATTTGAAAATGGTTTAGATTAACAAATAAATGTTTATTTGCTGCTTTTTTGTATTTAAATACTTGTATATACAGTGTTAAGTAGATAGTTGATGTGCGACATGTGTCTACTTTAAATTCTCGCTCTTGGGACTCGGAGTCTTTTCTCAGAAGAAAATATCAAGGGTTTAAGTTGCAATGTGTTTTTTTTTGTTATAGGTTTTTACTGGACCGCCCTCTCACTAGATGTTAAGCGATGATGCTATTTACAATAGATCTTAGTTACCCAGAAAAACTCAATCACTCTGTAGTTATGAGCATCAAGATTGAAATCGTCGAAAAACGTTTTCCACATTCCTAGAATTGAGTCGAACATCCTCGTTCGACATTTACGAAAGTACGACATACCCCGGCATATTATAAGATGGTATAATTCTATGTTCTGTACTATCTGTGGAAATATTCTTTCAAAACTGGAACGCAGTGATGTTCACACATTACTTCTTAGCGGCATAATAAATGGCAAAAGTGGTCTTCCTCAAAAAAAGTTCTACTACAAATCTGAGTTCACATGTTTGTGTTTGGACATCAAACCTTCTAGCTCCTAGCCTATTCAATACTTCTTACATTAGATTACATAAATTTATTTATGAAAGGTCAAAATCATTTATCCAAAAATCAACGCAACAGGAACTTCATCCTCGATAATCTCCCAAAACAGCCAAACCAATTTCAACTTTGACATACAAAAGCAAAACTCTTAATCCAATTTTGATACGGCTTTAATCCTTTGTCCCGGAATTAAGGCGACAAGCGAACATAATCAATCAAATTGAAATAATTCATTTACAAAAAGCGTTACGCTCGTTTCAAGACTGCGACGTGGATGTCTTAATTTTGTTACGGAGCTGGGATTGGCGAAAGAGAGAGCGGAGAGCGGGAACAACGCTCACAAGTTTTTTAGGACAAAAAATGGGCGTTTTCAAGACCTAAAAAGACCTGACAAATACAGTTCCCCATTTCACCATAGGTGGCGCCACTATTTTATTTTGTGAGAGAAATTTCACAAAAACCAACAGTGGTGCCACACTTGGCAATATTTAGAACTATCTTTGACAAGTCTTTTTACGTCTGGAAAAAGCCTCATTGACAGTCATAAATTAAAATTCAATAAAATTGACTGCCGACTGCCGGTTGAGAATAAAAAAACTTGCAATTTAAAATTTTAGTGCTAAACGGTGAAAAGTTGCACTAAATACATCATCTGTGTAACCACAGATGTATTGTCATTATACATTCCGGTGACGCGAACTTTTAAAGTTTCAGCTATTCAAAAAGCTTCTAACATGTACATTTCGCTACCCCACTTCCATAGGTTTACAAATAGATTATGCATTTAGGCGGATTGTACAAAAAGTCGACAGTCGTAGGAACTGCCGATAGAAATGAAAACTTATAACTCAGAATTTGATACCTTAACTGTGAAACCGGACACAGCGTGACCAATGGAAAATGCTGACGCATTTTTAAATGGCCAATGGCCCATGGCCCCGAATTTAGCCGAGGATTTCTTATCATTCCCAAACATGGCACTAGATTCAAATCATATCCCACAAAAAATCTGTCTGTGGCGCGCCGAAAGAAGTTTTCACTTCAAAAACGTCTAACTTCTATTTATTTAAACTACAATTATTTTAGTGTAAACAGCAATAATGTTGCACAGTACGTCATCTGTATGACGACCTGTAGTACGCGGTGAAGCAAACTCACAAGATTTCAATCATCAAAAAAACGTCAAATGCCCACGTCCCACTTATAATTTGATTCCTGAATGATAACTATAATTGGATCTATATTTATGTATGTTTCTTTTTATTCTATTAACATAATTATGTATTTTTAATATCTAAATTATATGTGTAAAATATTGTTAAGTAGTCTATTAAGATTTTTTTTATCTATCTATTTGTTATGTTTTTACGTGACATCACATTTTTTTTTCTCATGTTCTTATTTTTGCACTCTGTCCTCACTGTATTCTTATTGACATGTTTTCCTGCTGTTAATGGTAGTTTGGAAGAGATCGCTTTTAGCGATAAGCCCGCCATTTATGACTAGCTAGATATTGAGTTATTGTTTTTTATTGTGTATGTGTTTGTAATTTTCTGGTGTGCATAACAAAGAGTTTCTGTCTGTCTGTCTGTCTGTCCCACCACTCCGACGTCACGCCGTACCGCCATCCGCTATTACAATATCGGTGACACAAATCAATTAAATTTTCCGTCCATTAAAAGTACTCACGACGTCGTTAGCCGTGGCGAGTACTTTTCTCTTCAAAATCGCTTCAATCCTCAAGTATCACCACACCTTTACCATAAGCCCTTCAGTGAAATACACACCGACTTAAAATGGGGACAGTTAAAGGATGGCACACAGATAAGTAACGACAAAGACGAGCAAAGTTAAAGTAATGTAAGGAGATTCTGGCGAAAGTTAGTTAGGTACTGCGAGCAATTGTTAGGTATTATCGGGGAACATAAAATACAAGGGGAGTACTCTTGTATGCCTTATACAAATACCAGTGTCGATAAACGTTTTTTTAAGTACCTAACACTTCATTAGCCAGTTGATTACTTTTTGTAGAGAAAAATCTTGTGACATACTAAGTACATTACATATATCCATTTATGTCCAATTTGTATATTTTTTTTAACAAGCAAAAAAAGTGTTATTGCTCTGTCTGAAAATATCGAAGTCAAGAAAACACTCACAATCTTTATGCTCGATAAATGAAGCGCCAATATGCATAGAGCTAAGCAGTACTAAAGAGGAGAACAAAAGCTAAATTAACATTTTTGGGATGTGTTTTGAGTTTCAACAGATGTTGTAAAACACGAGTTGTTGTTTAAAAATACAGAATTCGATTTTAAATTGATGCAAGTTGATGACCAGTAAGTTCCAGTTGGAACTTTACTGGGTTGATATTTTATCTGGCCGAGTAACAGTCTGAGGTCTTTCCTGAAGAGCGCTCGTTGATTGCGGGTCTTGAGAACCGAAGTAGGACCGCTTGCCTGGGCCTTGGGGTCTATAGCGACGGCAATGCGTCGAAGTGACTGTGGCCGTCCCTAGCCGTGGTCGTGGAAGCAGACCTGTCTTTGTTTATCGTCTTTGTATCCAAGATGCTCGACAGTGAACAATGAAAACTTGTGTGAAGCAGAATAGCGAAATATGAAGAGCCTCTCAGTCATACCTATTGAAACACATTGTTGTGACTAAAATAAATAAATAAATCACAAACAAAACAAATAAATAAATGTATTAACCATATTAGATATCTCTAAGCTGTCTCTTATAATTTCCCCGTCAGTTCGCTCCATTTAATTTTCGCCCGTCTATGGGCTGTCACCGCGACACACGTACATGAGAATGCTTTCACATTAAACCCGCTTGTTGTGTTATTTGTCTGATATGAGCGGTAAAAAGTTATTGGCTCGTACTGTCTTTGAGACCTTTTGGTTTAAGAACAAAAGTTTTCTCTTTTCACAGAGGCGTTATCTCTTTAGTGCTTTTTGTTTTCTATGAGCATAAGCAAGGTAATAAGTAGAAAGGGTAATGTTTTTATTTTTATGGTATATTTATTTATTCATTCAATGACCACACAAAACAGAATGTAATAAACATAAACTATAACATAAGAGTATACTGTACAGAAATATATCAATGTTCCTATTGGAGACAAGGACTTCGTTGTATTGGCGACTAATTCTGACTATGGGGTTATAATAAGATGTATCATTGGTAAAAACTTGCAAACTGAAGGTATTATAATTACGATTACGAGACCGGAAACGTGTATTAAAATTTAAAAGAGAAAGCAGGGTTGGGGAGTCAATCGAAGAAAGGACGATCTTATGCAACAGTGTAAGATCAATATACGAGTAATTACGACGAATATTAAGGGAGGTAACGTGAAAATATTGTAGACGATCATTGTACGATGGGAGCTTGCGACCCATGCCACATCTGTAACTCATAATTTTTAGACATCATTTTTGAATGCAGACCGCATCAAAAATGATCTTATCACTGTGTACATTGTAGAAAGGAAACCAGACTGATGAGTTGTACTCCAGTATACTACGGCTGAGAGTGTAGTAAAGATACAGGAAACTCTTTGTTTGACGAAACTTCTTAGAGGTTCTCGAAATAAAGCCAAGCAACCGTGAACTTCGTTCCACAATGTATTCATAGTGGTTATGGAACGTAAGTTTGTCAAAACTTAACACCCAAGTCTTTCACAATAGACTTCCTTGTAAGAATCGATTCGTTGAGCATATAGTCTACAACAAGCTTATTTATTTTCGTGGTGAAACTGATAACTTGACATTTATTGATATTTATTTGATGATTTAGTTTATTGATATACTCGAAGTATTCTATCATGAGGAAAATTAACTCGATACTGCACCACACTGATCTAGTCTGTTGGTTGTTTCATATCTTTGAAAGATATTTATCAAGAACCCTACGAATTGCCTAGCAATATTTTGATTCATCAAACATTTTTGTTTCAATTGAAACCTATGTATGGTATATCACCTATACCTATACCTATGTATGGTATATATAGCAACTATAATTAAAAAAATCATAGAAAATAGAAACCTACTAATATTACCCACAAATACAAAACTTTGGATGTTTAGGCATTTGAATGTTTATTACTCAATTACGCCGGTACGTTTGAACAAATCGAAGTGAACTTTGAAACACAGTCTAATTATAAAATTTGTTATAAAGTCTATATTTTTCACAGGATAACAACGAAAACTGGAACTGTGCGGGTAAAAACACCAAGCGCCAATTGTCTAAATTAAAGCCATAATAATTTACGCAAAGCAGTCATCGTGACCGATGCAAGTGAATGCATCATCATCATCATTGGTCATATATTGTCACATACTTTATGTTCCCCCCTACTACCATCAAAGACGTTTTCTACTCGTTTGATCACTCTTTATTATAGAAAATGTGCTAGTGACCCTGTAGTTGCATAATTATGTGTTCAAAATTCTGACCTACTATTTATCCCATTCTTGCTCACTGGTCTATCAATGTCAACTGATACCAGCGTCCGTTTCCAGTGAACAGCGCAACAAACCGCGCAAGTGTGAAACCTGCTTACAAGCTCGAAGCGTCGCGCGGAGTGCGAAACACTCAGACCGGAGCAATTCTCTCGACCGATTGGTTTTATCTTGACAACCGACGATTCGCGCCGCCACTCAGCGGTACACTGCGAGCCTTTATTTTAGTTCAACTTCAAAGTCAAAGTCATAGTACTTTATTCATAAATGTACAATTTACAAGTCAATTAATAAAAAAATTGGTTGCCTGTAAAGTCGGTATACGGGCGAAAGTTTTACGTGACAACGACTTTGAGTGGTAAAATAATTTTACGGAAGGAACGCGTGCCTTTTACTTTTTATGTCTGTCTCTCTCACTCTTAGGCGGTAGCCCGCCTAAGAGTGAGAGAGTGGAAGGGACGCGTGCCTCTCACTCGCTCTCGTTGTGAGCGCATAACGTGAGCGGAGCGTAACGCAGTTTCTTGAAGTGTCACCCGGCAAACCAATTTATAAGACGTTGTCACGTCAAAATAAAAACAAAAGAAAGAGCATACAAATGGTATACATTTTAATTTTCATTAGTTTCAAATTACTACTTTACTGAATTACAATAATTATTTTACAGAAAACTGTCAAGCATTATACGAGTATAATACGTCTTTATTACAATTCTACTGATCCGTGTCAAATTTATTTCTTTACATTTTTATGGGAACTTTGCCATCACTCTCTAAAAATTCGCGAAAATTCGAAAAAAAAATCGAATAAAATATCATTAAAAATTCTTCATATAGCCAAGTTGTAGTATTATACAATAATGAGGATGACAACTACTGGGTTAAACATATACTATTATAATTAGACCATTAGCTAGATTATGGATAAAACTAGCAGCGCTCCGCGGTTTTACCCTCATAGTTCTCAATCCCGTTATTTTTTCGGGATAAAAAGTAGCCAATGTGTTATTCCAGGCCATTATCTATCTATGTACCCAATTTCATCCAAATATCTTCAGTGGTTTTTACGTGAAAGAGTAACAAACATCCGTCTATAATTACAAACTTTCGTGTTTATAATATAAGTAGGTTTTAGAGTACTTTTTGTTTTATCAAATCATCGACAATGATATACCTAGATTATCAAACTTTCGAAACGGGTGTTATGACGTAGCTTTTTCGTAAAAATCGTATCATAAAGTTAGTCTAAATAGAGAATACATAGTGCATGTAAACACTTTGGTTACATGGTCTAACTTAAAAACGGTAAAGGAAAACATCGTGAGAAATCCGCCATGTGCCAGAAATATTTCTAAGTCATGCGTCATCCACCAAATCGCACTTGTGTCAGCGTGGTGGATTATGGCGTTGACTCCTTGCTTGAGAGAAAGCCCAGAGTTCCACCAGTAAGAATATTTAGTGGTATTTTGAAGAAGTTTTTGTTTGAACGCGCAAATCTCAGGAACTACTGAACTGATTTCATAAAATCGTTCGATGTTGGATGTTTACGTAATCCCTGAGTGCTTATAGGCTATATGTTATGTACCACGTGGTGAAGCCGGGACGAACCGCTAGTTTTTAATTGTGTTATTACGTTACGTTACCAATTCGTGTTTTAGTCATCATGCGATGGTAGTCTGGTACCTAGAACATGCGATTCACAACCTTAACATCGTGATCATAAATCCTGGCTACGCTTTTGAGTTTTTTGAGTGCAAAAAACTAAAGTTTGTCTTTACTACTGGTTTTGATGAAAGAAAACATTGTGAGGAAACCAGAACATTCCTAGAATCTTTCTAGGTCATCAATCTACGCTGGGTCAGCGTGGACACCATACTGATCTTGACTCTCTCCTAAAGCTCTTCCTGAGAGAATGCTGTGAGTGCCAATAGTCGGAACACGTAGGCAATTTACAAATTTTAGTGTTAAAATTAACGTGGTTGTTACACATATTTAATTGGATAACGGAACACTCACGTATATACGGTCGGTCAATCCGACTCGAGTTTCGGCCGCGTTCGGCGGTCTTTTTCAAGGAGAGTGCACGCGCGCGTTGCATGGCTGCCCTACCTTGAACTCCTTGAAAAAGACCGCCGGACGCGACCGAAACTCGAGTCGGATTGACCGATCATATATGCGTGAGTATCTTGTTATCCAATTAAATTATTAATACCGAAAAAACTTAAAAAACACGCTTTTACAGAAAATCCAACTCAAGAGTATTGCATTGTCATCGGTCCTTGAAAGGTGCGCAAAGTTTTAAGTCAATCCGTTGTTTATAAAGAGAAAACAAGTGAAAATCACGTCCAAATATTCCGTTGTTAAAATGGCCTATGTTCTATAATGACATTTCATTCGTATCTTGACTATATTCCGTTAATTTCGTAATATCTCCCTATTCGTTTGGATGCTCAATGGAAGCATCAAAGGACGCAGGTGAGAATATATCATCGATGTAATAAAAATTGACCCAATATCCTATGACACGCGCATCAAAGGGAATGATTGATTGTCATAAACATTTCGGACATTCTGACGAGTCAGTGGAAAAATTACATTGTACAACTACTGGCTATACATTCCAACACACTCTCACTAGCTGACCAACCCTCACGCTGCGCGTATTGGTACGCCACCTATCGAGAATTGTTCGAACCAACTCAGATTTAGAACAAGTGATGTTATAATTACGCAAGTGCACCTTCGACCCTGACCCCTGGCCATGCAGGTAAAATCTGTGGAGGTTTTAGTCGGTAGGTCACCATGTCTGTCGAGCCCGTACCTCACCATATCTCTCATGGTGTGGATACAAATATGTATTTTCCCCTTATACAAATATTGTTTTATGTGTCATTACGCAACCACATGCTTGTAACGAAAACTTTAAAGAAAGTATTTTTTTCTTGTTTTTGTTACATACTTAATTTATGATCTGCTCCTATCGATAGCCGCGTAATGTTATTATAGCTTCTCTCGATAAATGGACTTTACAACAGAAAAATAATCTTTCAATTCGAACCAGTAGCTCCCGCAATTCAAACAGCTCTAGCATTCAAACAAACAAATTCTTCAGCTGTATAATATTAGTACGGATAACATTTTTGAAACTAACCAATATGGGTATACTAAAAGCAATGCTTCAAAAAGAAAGCAAGGGTTCAGGACAAGGAAAAGTAAAAAAATTACAAAATTTATTTTCTACGTAAAAAACAAACATCGTCTGAAGTCTTCACTTAAATCTAGACACTCAACCAAATTCCATAAGAAGTTATCACTATGTCGTTGAAATAAATGAAAGTAATATTTTGGTTTTTTGTTTATATCTCAAAAATAGTAACACCGATTTCATTTTTGCTAAAATTTACACGGGACAACGTCTCTGAACCTACCAAACAAAAAACATCAAAATCGATTCAGTGTCCAGAGCTAACTACGGAGCTATTGCGTAACATACATACAAAAAAAACATACATCGAATTAAGATTTATTTTTTGAATGAAATCGGTTGAAAATATTCTGCAGGTCTACTACGAAGTCCGATAAACGATATATCGGCCGAAGTTATGGACGTTTTATACCACGAAACACAATGGGCCGGTTGATGACACAAAAACTGTCAAATCAGTGTCGGTCGGGATGAACGAAACGCCAGAGCAGATCAACCGACCGATTGTGTTTCGTGGTATGAAACGTCTATAACTTCGGCCGATTTATCGTTTATCGGACTTCGTAGTAGACCTGCTAACCAACAGAGAATCCTCCTCTTTATTGAAATCGGTTGAAAGCCCAGTGATCTGCCGTTTCATCGGGCTCATTACTCGGCGGGCCCCTAATCCCTGTTCACTTTAAAAATTCACGCGTCTTTCCTTTAAATGAAATCCTCTTAATGAATGCCGCAATTTTTTTAGCTTTTCCTCCGATGTCGACGGAAGGTTTACACCGAGACAGTTCTTACGCAAGTCACACTCAATTTATTTGGTTCATTTGAAAATAATCACTTGTTTCACAGTAGGCTTAAACTTAACCGCCATATCAAATAACGCTAAGTTACGTTGCGGTATACCTATGAAACGTGGACACTGACAGTGAAAATGGTCCGTAAGCTCAAAGTCGCTCAGCAAGCTGTGGAAAGGGCTATGCTTGGGGTTTCTCTGAGGGATTGCATCCGGAACGAAGTAATTCGTCAGAGTCACCGACATAGCTCAGCGTATTAGCAAACTGAAGTGGCAGTGGGCCGGTCACATCTGTCGCAGACCCGATAGCCGCTGGGGTAGACGGGTTCTGGAGTGGAGACCGCGAATCGGCAAACGTAGTGTAGGACGTACTGAGACTAGATGGAGTGACGATATTCGAAAGGCAGCTGGTGGCGGTTGGAGAAGTAAGACCGAGGACCGGGCTGAGTGGCGTATCATAGGGGAGGCCTATGTCCAGCAGTGGACGAATACAGGCTGATGATGATGATGATACCTATGACGAAGAGTTCTTACTTAGGATAAACTTTAAATCATTCATTCATTCACTCTCGATTTGGAGACGCCAAAATTGTAACAATAGTGATATAGAGTAAGATCCCAGGGCCACCAGACGTCACGTATTTTCTGATTAACAAAATGTGTACCATTGAGTAGAGTTAGTACGTACTAATAAGAACAAAATTAAAAAAATGACTAGCCCCCGACTACCTCAGATTTGTTTTCTGTACAACATTCTACTAATCAAGCTCTTTCATTTGATACTCATATTAAGGGAGTTGTGAAAAAATAAATGTATTTCGCCATTTTGTGGAAGCGGCCTGCTTGGATTTGAAATTTGTCATAGTGCAATGTAATGTACTAGTCAAGCCCTTTCGTTTGATACCCATATTGCGGTAGTAGTGAAAAAAATTTATAAAATTCGCCATTTTGTGGTAGCAGCCATCTTGGATTTGAATTTTTTTATAGTGTTTTACTAGTTAAGCCCTTTTATTTGAGACCCATATTGAGGTAAGTTGTGAAGAAATATTTTGTCCGTCATTTTGTGGCGGCGGCCATCTTGGTTCGACATTAACCAAATATAGCTAAGACTAATAGATTTCTTTGCAGAATTCATGTAGCGAAGTATCAAGTGTTAAGTAAAACGACCTATTTTGATATATTCTATTTATAGACTTTTCTTTTAACTGTAATAGGTTTGCACTTAACCGCCATCTTGCCTGATGTTAAGCGATGATGCGATCTACGATGGAGCGTGCTTACCTAGAAAAAACCGATTCACTCTCGATTTGAAGACCAAGACAAGTGGCAAACAGTTGGTAGTGTACCATTCTGCAGAAACTGTTTTTTGATCCTCTAACACAATTGTTGCGAAATGACCTATCCTTCCAAAGAACGAGGCCACCATTTTTTCCCCCGCACTTCGATCTCTCTTCACTTTAGTTGGCAACTCCTCGAAAGGAAACACCCACTGAGCAGGTTGTCTTTTGGTTTCAGGATCATAACAGTAAATCCAGCTTTCGTCACCTGTTAGTATGTCGAACACAGCATTTGAGTCACCTCCGTTAAATCTTTCAATCATTTTACGGCACCAATCCACACGATGGAGTTTTTGAGCCTCAGTCAAATTATGAGGTATCCACCGGGCGCAAAGCTTCCTGACCGCTAAATGTTCGTGTAGGATTTTGTGCACTTGACTCATACCAATGCCTAAGCTTGTCCGAATCTGCTGATAGGTCACTCTTTTGTCAGTCTCTATCATACGCCGCACAACACAGATGTTATCTTCAGTCGTCGCCGTAGAAGGCCGACCCTCACGTAAATCATCAGTGAGATTAGTGCGACCACGTTTAAACTCCTTAAACCAGTTGTAAACAGTCGCATGAGATGGGGCTTCATCGTGAAAGGCCAATCATAGTCTATCATAACTTTCTTGTTGACTTAAATGACATCGAAAGTCATAAAAAATCATTGCACGAAAATTTTCTCGTGTTAAATTCATGTTGACGTGACACAGACAATTTTCAATTTGCCGCCAAATCGTAAAACAAATGACAAATGAATGAAGTATATACTCAGTAATATTGGCAAAGAGTTCTATTTTCAAATTATAGAATTATTTTTATTATATTGTTTATAAGTGGCCAGTTCTAAGAACTTTCAGTTTGACCCTCGTATTTATGTTTACCCTAAAACTAGCAGTACTCCTCGTAGATAATGTGCCATTACAGACTATCAAAAATGTAACCATTTATCGCTCAATAACGTTGGAACGGCTACCAACGTTATTGAGCGATAAATACCCAAATTTTTGCTTTTTAACCGACTTCCAAAAAGGAGGAAGTTATCAATTCAAACCGTATGTTTTTTTTATTTACTTTACCTGATTTCTCGAGAACCCCTGTAGAGATTTACTACGATAACATGGCCCGCCCCTCCAAATTACTGTTTTAATGTGTGTAGTCACATCCTTACGAAAGAGTTTGTATGTAGTTGTAATAATTCGTCTGCAGTAGCAGTACGCACACATGCGTGGTGCTGCGTTGTACATACTTTCACAAATACTTTCAAACGTTTTGAATTCTGGAGGGGCGGGTCATGTTATCGTAGTAAATCTCTACTGATTAAAAAAAATATATATATATTTATGAGTATGCTTTCCAAATGGTTTCATGTAAATCTTATCGAAATCGGTCAAGTGGTTTTTTGAAATAAGAACCCAAAAACTAAAATTTTCTTACGACAAAAACTATTTTCGTACGACAAATTAAAACGACTTCAAAATCACAAACAGCCACTCAAAAGCGAAAAATAAATTAATATCATTATTATAATACAGTACAGTACCTCGGACTTACGCAATAGGTGGGACCAAGTAGTGATAGTAATGTAAGCCGAATTCGCGTAAGTAAGGTCCAAGTTTTCATTATAAATAATATTTATAAAGTTTGTGTAGTCGGAACTAATTTTTCATCTTTTGTACAACTTAATTCTAGATATAACGATAATATGCACTGCACACGTTAAACAATAGGGCGTTTTCAAGAGGCAAAAATACATGTCAAAGACAGTTCCCAATTTCGCCGTAGATGGCGCCACTGTTTTATTTTGTTGCAGAAATTTCACAAAAACCAACAGTGGTGCCACACTTGGCAATATTTAGAACTATCTTTGACAAGTCTTTTTGCGTCTGGAAAACGCCTCATTCCACGATCAACATACCCGGCCTTGTCAGCATTGACAGGGCGGATATGTCAAATGGAAAACAGTGTAACTGCGACTTCGCGTAAAATGGAAGAGTGTATGTCGGGGTATTGCCGTATTAGCAGGATTATGCGCTTCAATTGGACTCGTCTACCGACTGTCCCCATGTGAAGCAACGAGCGAGTAAGCCCCACCACCGCGGAGGTAGACAGAAAATGTTTGTGTATTTTGTAAGTTGATGGGAGACAACATTCAACCTCGCGGATGACACGCATTTCTGCTCAGCCGTGTGACGTCGCACGCTTTCAAAATGCGAGTTTTTTACTTAACATCCAGAGAGTTCTTTTCTAAAGACATGCGTCTCTACCGCAAGCTTTTATAGCGACGTTTTTGCGAAATAATTAATACTAAGTATTTTCCTATAATGTACAGTTCGCTTGGCCTCGTGACTTAGTAAGTTTGCCTGCTAAGCTCGTCTGGTTTCGATTTCGACATAGAGCAAATATTTGTATGAATACTAAAATGTCATGTGTCTGGAAGTTATTAATGCATTGGGCAAATATTTGTATGAATACTAAAATGTCATGTGTCTGGAAGTTATTAATGCATAGGGCAAATATTTGTATGAATACTAAAATGTCATGTGTCTGGAAGTTATTAATGCATTAGTATGTATGTAGCTATCAAGGTCGCAACGTCAAGGTAATCAACTTCCATACTAACTGCGCATAACGCAGTAGCTATGCATTAATGCACAAAATATAAAGCAGTTTATGTATTTAAAGTAGCGGAGCCCCACTGTCTTACCCGCGTAGTCTGTTTCCGTCATTTCCCCGGGATAACACATACCGGACTTGTTCTTCAATTCAATTCATTTATTTAGACTTCCAGACTATAATCTATCTTAATATAAATAAATCTCCTGTCACGATGATTGTCGACGATAAACTCCTAAACTATCTTAATATATATATATATAAATCTCCTGTCACGATGTTTGTCCGCGATGGACTCCTAAACTACTTAACCGATTTTAATCAAATTTGCACACCGTGTGCAGTTTGATCCACCTTGAAAGATATGATAGTTTTTATTTCGATTAATAGTCTTTATATAACAATATCCGAGCGAAGCCGGAACGGGACGCTAGTATTTGTATATAAATTTCAACCCGATCTGTCCATACGTTACGATGTGATTGAGCAGCAAACGTCCAAATATCAAAACATTGCCATTTGTAATATTAGTATGTATACCTACATTGGGTCCGTGGGGGCCAGGAGCTCACCTCATCTTCAAAAGCCTATCCGAGCGCTTGGTCGACGCGACGCGTGACCAAAATGCTGGCGTTTATGACCCAATACATAAGCACTGCCATTCAGCGTGGTAATGCCGGCAGCATGCTAGGTACGCTTCCCAATGGTAGTGGGCTTAAACATCTTGATTATCTGTAGACCTTCATTGGTCTATGGCTAATTCAGGTGTATTTAGTGTAAGTAGTTGTGTAGTTCTCATTGTATTTTAGTTTTGTTGATAGAGGCTCTGCCCCTTTAAAAAATTAGTGTGATGGATTATCATATATAACAAAGATTACGAAGTATCCATCCATCCCTTATTATATATATAGACTTTGTACTTGCATTGTTCTCGACAATTGTACAAAAAGTCTAACTGCCCAACTACAGGTAGATATTTACGTGACAGAACAACTTCTCGCTCCTAACTTTCAGAAGACCAACTTTGTTGGTAGATCCTAACATCGATTGGCCAAAACTCACGCACTAAACATTATCTCATCTGGCCCGAACTCGCGAAACTGTAGTTACGGACGAGTATAGGACCCTTATTAGGCTGGTAACAAGTGAAACCAACTGGCTCTACTAAGCATTCAGGAAACGGCTTAATTGCCTGGATTTGTGGTTTAGTTGGTAACAGTCTACAATATCACTGGTACTTTCGTCCTTAGCTGGGGCGATTATTTTTGAGAAGAATAGGTACACTCCGCGAGGCATAAGCTGAGCTTTGCATTTGTGTGAGTGTACATGGATAGTGTAGGTGTGACAACCGGCCTTAGGCGCGGCGCCATTCTGTCTCGCCGCGCTCCTGCCTGATTGGTGATCACTCACACTAATGCAAAGCTCAGCCTATACCTCACGGACAAAATTTCAAGCTCCTGCCTGATTGGTGATCACTCACACTAATGCAAAGCTCAGCTTATACCTCGCAGAGTGTACAGATATTTGTTCCATTATACTCTGACATATTTTTTTTCTTATAATGACGCTAAATCAAATTCAGAAAAAAAACAAATCAAATTTTTTTCTGACGTGTGTCATCCTACATTTCTTTTCATTTAGGACAAAAATCGTTTGCATACCTATATCGTTCAAACCGTTTCAGAGGAGTTTGGATGCAAACACTGAGAATCAACAGTTTTAAACTTATCCAAAGGACCAAACGTTAAATTTCATGCACGTTTTCTAATATAAAAAAAAAATGGCAGTCGTAAGAACTGCCGATAGAAGTGAAAACATATAACTCAGTATTAGATAACTTACTTTGGAAACTACGCGGGTGAAGCCGGAGAGCATAACTATGAGCATGACCATCTGAATATGCGTCAGTCAATGGAAAATGCTGACGCTTTTCTAATGGTTAATGGTCATGGTCCCGAGCTTACCCAAAGATTTCTTATCATTTCTGAGCGTGACGCAAAAAATCAAATCACAGCCCACGAAAAAATCTGTCTATGGCGAGCAAACAGAAGTTTTCACTTAAACAAGAACAAAATTAAAAATTTTGATTAACCCCCGACTACCTCGAGTTTGTTATCTGTACAACATTCTACTGGTTAAGCCCTTTTATTTGATACCCATATTAAGTCGTGAAAAAAGAAATGTACTTCGGCATTTTGTGGTAGTGGCCATCTTGGATTTGAAATTTGTCATAGTGCAAAGTATTCTACGAGTCAAGCCCTTTCGTTTGATACCCATATTGAGGTAGTAGTGAAAAAAAATTATATATTTCATCATTTTGTGGTGGCGGCCATCTTGTATTTGATTTTTTTATAGTGTACTAGCTGACCCGGCAAACGTTGTTTTGCCATATAAATAATTTCCTAATAAAATATGGGTTGATCGTAGAAGGGTGAAAATTGAAGATTAGATGTATTTTTGTGTGTTGTATCATAAAAAAATATAAATTAAATTTTTTTCTAAAAATTTATAAATAAAATTTAGGGGTGGACTACCCCTAACATTTAGGGGGATAAAAAATAGATGTTGGCCGATTCTCATAGATACCGGATAAGCACACAAAATTTCATCAAAATCGGTCAAGCCGTTTCGGAGGAGTATGGCAACGAAAACTGTGACACGAGAATTTTATATATTAGATAGTATTTTACTAATCAAGCCCTTTCATTTGATACCCATATTGAGGTAGGCTGTGAAGAAATATTTTGTCCACCATTTTGTGGAAGCGATATTCACATAGCTAAGAACACCCGCACGGATATCTATCTTCAAATAAAAAAAAACTCATCGAAATTGGCCCACCCGTTTGAGCTCTACGGTGCCACAGAGAGACACACACACAGACAGACAGACAGACATCGACGTCAAACTTATAACACCCCTTTTTTTGGTCGGGGGTTAAAAAAATGTTTGCTTAAACCAAACCATTCTCAAATCCAGTTCAACATAGACAAAAAAATATTGAAAATCGGTCCACCCACTCACTACGAGTTTAATTTCAAAGATACGTATAGAATATTTATACATTTTAAAAATATGAAGAACAAAGTTTTTGATAAGGTTGCATATTATCCTCCCATTTGTTCCCTGGCCCCTGGCTATCTGTGCCAGAGAACAAAGTTACCTAGACGCTGGCGCTTTGGACCCACGCTTATCATTTGCACTGCAAATCTTTGAAGCACTGTACCTGAACCTGTGTAACAATACGGCTCTAGATTATTTTAGATTTAGGTAATACAACAAGCTTATAGATAAGCGTGCTGTATCCTAGACCACATTATTGTTTAACACCAAGTAAACGCCGTTTATGCACCAATCAACAGATTAAGTGTTGCTCGAGTAGGTATAATAGAGCACAGGCCCGTGAACAAAACGTATGGGTTATGTGATACAGCAGGATACCTATGTAGGATGATAGAAGGGTATAAAATAATATACAATTGAAAAAGTTTTGTTGGAAAAATTCAAATTCATGATTTTCCGAGATGTTCAAGGTAAATTTGGTCATTTGATTATGTACGCCATTTCCATACGGTTCCATACGGTTTCAGTACCTGTTCTAATCCATTATTTCGCAATGCCGTACAAAAATCATGCGACAAAAAGGAAAGAGCGAGGATCGCAACTCCCCCCCCCCCCCCCTCTTCAATTGCTTTCAGTTCGACAGCTTTCAAATGCCGGCATAGTGCTGAAATCCTATTTTTTTATGTGATATATAGAAGGTTATCATCCTACATAGGTCTCCTGCTATATCATATGACCCATAAATTTTGTTCACGGGCCTGGAGTTAATGCAGCACTATAGACTCCATCGAAGTTCAATATTAAGATCGGAAAAGATGGCTGTCAAGAACATTTTTTTTAATAATTATCATCATAATCACCCTGAACTTTTACTTGTAACTAGTAAACCACTCAGTCCGATTCTCATTTTTACGTTTGTAAGCTCCACCAGCTATCGTTCGTAAATCGTCACTTCATTTAGCCTTCCAATGATTTGTACTACGTTGGTTGATTTGCGGTTTCCGCAAAAGAACCCATCTCACACCCATAATTATATCCTACTAAAAATTTGGATGTTTAGGTGTTTGTTGCTAATTTACGTTGTAACATTTGAAGATATCGGATTGAATTTTGTGAAAAAAATTGTGAACGAAAACTACGCGGGTATAACCGCAGAGCGTTACCAGTTCTTAAAAACATAACATAGTACTTAATCGCTATCCAAACCATTATTTTATTACATTCCAACGTTTTATATACTGCGATGAAGTCCTGTGTAATGCTTTTAATATCAGTAAAAATCACGACAGTTTAAAATGTAAACTTTTTGTGATCAAAACTCATGTAGAAAATGTCTCTTCTACGTCTGGTATTTATAATACAGTACTGTAAGTGACCTCGTGTTGAAGAAAGCTGAAACTAACCTGAGCAATGTATTTAAGAACAGCAGACGCACTATTCTCGTTGGTCAGAAAGCAAACCACAACCGTGAACCAGCACAACTTGCTTGATACAGCGAGTCATACTTCCTTTTAAGCAAAATTAGAGGTGTACAAATGTGACCTTCGAAACTTTGGATGAAGCCATGACTGGACTAGTTAGGAGAATAATAACTCCCGATCCGGAGTCCCCTGGTTCGTACTCCACGCACACCACTGTATTTCAGAAGGATTGTAAGGCAACCACGCTGATCAATTGTGGGTTATCAGATGACACGTGACCTTGAGAGATTCAAGTAATATAATGTATCAGTTACCTTACCATGTTTTCCTTTATCGATTTTAAGTTAGCAGCATTACGCACATGACATGGAAACGACAATAATGCGCGTGGGATCCACACCAAGGGTTTTAGATTGCCAGTTACCGTTCTCCCGACCCAGCCAAAACTTACCACTGACCAGCCAAATGATATCTTGTTACGAACTGGCAGCTTCGCGCAATCCTTCCTGCAATTTAGCCGCTATGAGAATTAGCCTGTGTAGTATATCGAACTTGTATATGAAATTTCAACATAGTCTTCTATCTCCATGTATCCCGAGGCCAACAAACAACAAACAAACAACAAACAACAAGCAACAAACGTCCAAACATCCACTCACCCAAACATTCAGACATCCACAAATCTAATCGTGCAAACACCCAAATATATACATATATTCATCCACATATATTCACAACATGTAGTAATAGGATTCTTTGATGAATCCGTCTGGGAAAGTAACACGCTTTAGTCAGTTATCCTACTGCCAAGCAGTAATGTGCAAACATTAATGTGTTTTGGTATCAAATGGAATGTTTCCAGTGAAATTACAGGACATAAAATAACAAGAGATATAACATCTTATATCTCTGGGTCGCGAGCGCAGCGCAGGGCTGGGTAAACATTTGTGATCATCAAATCAATCAATCATGTTCAATAGCTGCGTATAAGGTGCAAGTTCGCGCTGAGAACGCGACACGAGACCGCAACAGGAGACTGAGACCGGAGACCGCGACAGGCACTTGACACTATAGAATTGTATGGGCGCTAGTTCGCGCCGAGACCGCGACACATGTCTCGCGACACGTGTCTCGGTCTCCTGTCGCGGTCATAGTGTCAAGTGACTGTCGCGCTCTCGTGTCGCTGTCTCCGGGCGAACTTGTACCTTAAATGTCCTGTTACAGGCAAGCTTGTTGCTTGCAAGCACAAGTCCTGCTCGTCGCGTCACTATTATATTATAAATATATTTATAAAAAAGCACCCATTCAAACATCCACACAAACACCATGTCAGCTTTCACATTATAATATTAGTCGCATTGTTGGTCAACATGAATCGGGCCTCAGTAATGGGAGTCAGTTACTGCAGTTGATGTAGTGTTATAGTTCCCAGATAAGAGGTAATTCTTTGGAGGCGCCAGCCTTTAATGCTATTACAAAAACTTAGGGCTTCCAAAACTTGCCCCAAATGTCCTCGTTTATTTTTATCTCACTTGATAGTTGGGCATTATTTCTTTGTTCTTGTCTTTTGACAGAAGTAAGATAATTTTAAATTGTTTGGGCAAATAAACAACCATAATATGAAGTTCTAATTTTAAACTACGATAGCCCTGCAGTTTTTTGCGTAAATTTTCCATATCTCATATTTTCCCTGAGTGAAAAGTAGCCTATGTGTTATTCCAGATTTCAGTTTATTGTGGATATTTCAAAATCCGCTACACCGATTTTGATAAAACTTAACCTCTGAACTATGATCTACCAAACAAAGAAAAAGCCGTAAAATCGATTTACTAATGACGAAGCTATCGCGTGACATAGGTAGGTACATAAAAACACACAGTTTTATTGAGAGCCACTTTCTTTTTGAAGTCGATTTAAAATAGCAGAGTATTTATTTATGTAGCGTTGCATTAACAAAAATATTTAGAATTACGAGTAAGTCATTCCAAATCTAAAGGTGAAATGTCGTTTAGTTTCTTCCTTAAAGACCTTAGTTATCTGTGCATCCGTCTGGTTATGAAGAACGTCGAAGTTGCGAAGTTTCTTTCCAACAGTTTACGGAGCGGTATTGGAACCGTGACTGCACGCCGCCGCTGCCCGATATCAGCAAACTTCCGGCCAATATCTGCGGAGCGAGGAACTTGCTTCACAAGTTTTCAGTTTTAGATTATGTATTTCTTCTAGGAGTGCGGCTTCTTTACAAACTACCTGGATGTAGTGTTTGTACCAAAAAGAAGCTACAAACTATATTTTAAGGCAATGTCAAATTTTATCATACCTATCCAAATTTTGGTATCAGGTCTCGGAAAACTAGGCCGTTGTTTGATTTCAGAATGTGTATGATACGAATCCATAAGATTGCTAAAAAGTTCTCAACCTAGTACATCATCACCAACAGCCCACTAAATGTTCCCACCGCTGGGACTCGGGGTCTTCTCTCACAAGGAGAGAGTTAAGGCCATAATCCACCACACTGGCCCAGTGCGGGTTGGTGGATAACACATGACTTCGAAAGATTCTAGGTACATGTCGGTTTCCTCACAATGTTTTTCTTCACCGTTTTTAAGTTAGCGGCATTACGCACATGACTTCGAAAAGACAGTGGTGCGAGTGGGGTTTGAACCCGGGGTCTCCGGATCGGCAGGCGCCGTTCTCCCGACTAGACCAGCTGTAACTTAACAACCAACCTAGTAAAAGCAGTTTCAATTTGAAAACTCTACTATCGCAGTCATCAACAGTTCATTACGTAGGTATTTAACATCAAACAAAACGCAGTCCCAGTACTTTTATCAAATTAAATGCAAACCTGCAATACAGTAAATACAAATACAAATACAAAATACAAAAATCTTTATTGCTGTTTGCAGGTAAGATAAGATGATACAAAACATTTAAATAATTGACCCATACAAACTGGCCTTTTCTTCTAGAGGCATGCAATATGTCTGGCAACGCAGTTTCCATTGGTCTGAATTTATACAATGATAATAATAGTCAGCTGATAGTCTTCTTCTTCTTTTTTCGTTTTTAACTTTTAATCGGTTGTATCATGTATGTCATCTGATTCATCATGTATTAATTTCTGGCTTCTAAAATAAAGACCAGTATACGAACATTCAGCTACAGATGCGCTTAAATTAATTAAATTCTACCAGAATGGCATCAGCTGATATATATTACAAGGACTCTAGCCGCGCATTTTCTGTTGCAGATGCGTTTATCTTGGAGCACATTTCAGTATAATTCGGTATAAAGTACTTGAATTGTCTATTTACTAGATAAATAATTTGCCAGAGACAACCATCTTGCCAGAGATATGGGTTTTGAAAACATAGTATAAAGACTAAACTGCGATCTAAATTATAGAAGCGAAAACTGGTTTTAAGCACCCTGAGCAGTTTTTGTGATCGGAAATAACTATATCAGTTTTTCCTTTAATGGCACCTCTGTAGGGTTTTTTTACTAGCAGCGCCCCGTGGTTTTACCCGCGCAGCTCACGTAAAGGTGCCCTTCAGTGTGGTAATGCCACAGCCTAATCAATCATACAGTCGTTCGACGAAGCCGTCTACACGGAGCAATCATGTGCACGCCCCCGGGTAAGACACGGGAAGCGCGCTACTGCATTACCTACATTACAATGTTAGTATTGCAGGAGAGCGGCTGAAGGTTTTTAATTTTTTTTTGTTTGCTGCAGCCCTAACCGTGTCCAGACATTACAGGCGTTTCTCCCAAGATCAAAGGCGATGAACTACTGCTAGTATTTCTTTATACTGTGTTAATGCCGTCATCATGCTGGGCACGCTTCCGACTGATAGATGGCTTGAGCATCTTAATCTTGAACTGTAGACTTTCGTTGGATAATTCAGATGTGCTTAGTGTAAGCAGTTAGATTGTAGCTTAATGAAATTCTCAGGATATAATTCGTCGACATATAATTTTTTTATGTTGGTTTGTGTACGCTTCATAAACTCAAAAAGTTCTGCACCGATCGAGCTGAAATTTTACAATGATATATAATCCGCATCAAGGATTGTTTTTATACAATTTTTGCATCACAATTCATAATGTCTCACAGCGTAGCGTGGCAAAGTACTGCTAGTAATTCGATAAATACATAACATGTATTGTAATTTAACTTCTATTAGCACTCTTAGAAAGACATTGTGTTATTTTATCATAATATGTTAGCAACCCTGTTTAAAAGCAAGAAAAAGGTGCATGGCGTGGCAACATCGTGCGACGAAAACTGGCTATAAGTAGTGGGTCGAGAGAGAAGGGAAGGACTTTTGCTCCAGGCGCCGGCCACGCCGGACATACTGTGTTTGCCTTCGTGTCTTCGTTTGACTAATTGATGATTGTTGTCGTTAAGGTTATATAAAATGTTTTAACGTTCATTTAAATATTGTTTGCTTCACTCTCCCAATCTTCTGATGTAGATTGTTTACATCAGAAGTGGGATACCAAGAGGCCTAGCTCGCCATCTAATCTTGAGTTTTATTGTCATTAGCGTTCTTTGAAGTTAAACCCTGTCTATCATTTGGATTGTAATGGGTTCAAAACGAAGACGCAATGGTAAACGCAAGCATGTAAAAAAAGCGTGGTCGATCATCATCAAGTAGCAGCTCAAAGGCAGTGACAGTAGCTGGTCTGGGATTTCACCACAAGCGCGCTACCCAGAAACTGACGAAGGTATCTTTAGCAAACGATGCCACAACTGTGAGTACAAGTGCCAATAGTCCTACCCTCTATAAAAATGTATACCTGATTTTGATCCATTAGGTACGTAATAATTTTGTTTCGTGGATGAAACAGGCTTCGATACTCTCGTGGTAGTATTTCGTCATTAGGTTTTGAATAAACTCAAAGGTTCTGCAAAGATTTGATACGACTCGTTATTGCGTAATGATCGCTCGCGAACCCCTGAGTATGGAGAAATAGAATTTGTAATGCGTTTAGTCTAAAGAAATATGTTCAAAGTATCGAAAAAAATCGTGGACCAAAAAAACCCGTCGAAAACTAATTGCTACGCAATATATTCTTTGAGCAGATTGCAGAAATTTACAGTTTGTACTTGAATTTCATGGAAACCGTGATATAATAACATCAATGCGTCTGTCGAGGCTAATAATTCCAAGTCAAGCGATAGTTTGGTAGGGTTTATACACAGCAGGGTACATATAAAATAAAACTGGGAAAACATACTGCAGGTAACACTACTCCTAGAGAGGGTAACGATACTAAAATTGCCCTACAAGTATTCACCCGAACGCCAATTTTGTAGGTAGTTCTGAAACAGCTAGCCTTTCGATGATTATGACTCTAACGAGTTCGAGAGCCTTTGTTATAATTGTGGCGGGAACCACAAAAGTGTTCAGTTTGCGGTAAAGTGCGAGTTTTGTATGAGTTATAAATTAAAAAAAAACCTGAATAAATCGGTAAAACAAGAAATAAAGTACGTGCAGACGACTAAAACAAGATACATTTTGTAATAACATACAATGTAAATGGTGCAGTTACAGACGAGCTCATTTGTACAATACGATATTCATTGATACGAGGAGTGGTTGTCAGTAAAATCGTCAAAAGTAGCCAAATCAATGACCCTTCAAGAGTGACGAATATTGTAAGTGACTAATTAAATTAGATTCTGTTCCTGTAAATGAAGTCGAGATGTATGTTATCGTCGTGATAATCGGATAAGACTTAATATGAAAGAGTTACCCTTTTTTGATGACATACCCTAACATTTCATAATTACATCGAAGAATTAGCTGAGGTTTACAATGTAGCAGTTAATTCAAATATACTTAAACTTTTGGTAAATATAAGGGGTGCAAATGTATAGCTTTGAACATGAAGCAACTGGAAGTGGAAAGGTTAGCAGTCACGAAGTGACGATTAACCCTACAGAGCGACAAATCGGTGCAATTTAAGCCGTAAACAGTATACAAGTGCTTAAAAGAATGACTGAGTAAAGATAGGTACAATAGTTATGTCTGTACAGTATATGAGAGTCAGTGAGAGAGATAGTAAAGGCCTACAATGGAGTATAATAAAGTTTGCTAATTTTGATCTGTGGATTGAATACAATTACTGAATTATATGACGTGTTGGCAAGGTAATTAATGAATTCCCAATGTTGTGATACAAACATCTAATGCCTATAAAGAGAGAGAAGTCGAACAATTTGAGAAGATTGAATTGGTACATTGCAAGAATCCAACAGTGAGCTAACACAGAAATTTCCTAAGCCTAAAGGAAAAGGGAGCTGTACTAGGCACTGGTTGGGTGTGGTAATGACTGAGTAATCGTAGGGGTTGTCTAAGTATAAAGGCAACAGCCCTCGCTCTGGTTGTTCAACTTGACTTTCTTTTCTTTCAAGAGTATCAAGAATTGGTACATTGGTAGAATTTAACAGTGAGCTAACACAGAAATTTCCTAAGCCTAAAGGAGAAATGAGCTGTACTAGGCACTGGTTGGTTGGTAATTACTGAGTAATCGTAGGGGTTGTCTAAGTATAAAGGCAACAGCCCTCGCTCTGATTGTTCAACTTAAATACGATAGAAGTTTCATGAATGCCTAAGAATAAAGGTATCCTTGAATTGAGTTCATGTTATCATTCTCGTATGAACTGGATATGTCATGATAGGCCGAGCTTTGTTATTATTTTAATAGATTGTAATGCTAAGTGTTTGTACATTACAGTTTTATCGTGCCTGGGGCAGGCACAGTGCAGGAGGGCCGTGTTAGCAACCCTGTTTAAAAGCAAGAAAAAGGTGCATGGCGTGGCAACATCGTGCGACGAAAACTGGCTATAAGTAGTGGGTCGAGAGAGAAGGGAGGGACTTTTGCTCCAGGCGCCGGCCACGCCGGACATACTGTGTTTGCCTTCGTGTCTTCGTTTGACTAATTGATGATTGTTGTCGTTAAGGTTATATAAAATGTTTTAACGTTCATTTAAATATTGTTTGCTTCACTCTCCCAATCTTCTGATGTAGATTGTTTACAAATATTACTTTAATATTACGCTCTTCAGCTGACAAAAAATCATTGGCTGAAAATAATGATGTCAGTTAAACAAGATATTTAGATAGATACTTGCAGTTCCCGACCCGCCTAATCAGTAAAGATCACTGAAACAGAGATTTACCAAATAGAGCATTCCGCCAATCACCGTTCCATTTCCGGAAGGCAGGAGTTAGTGCGGAATGCAGTGAATCTTCAAACAGAATGCCATAGCAAGCACTCGTACCTGTGTCAATCGCCTTTAGACGCGCTACTAAGCACGCGTCAAAGAGATTTTGCTATGACCCTTTTAGAATTACTGACATACTTTATTCATAGTCGTCGACTAAAAGCAGAACTTGAAAGTGCCAATATGATTTGTTTCAAAATTGGATTGTAGCGACATTTTTCAGCAGTGTAGATAAGTTTGTAGGAGAGTACCTTTCGCTTTGTGAGGGAACCTCACCTTTAGAAGGATTTGTGGCATGTTAAGCCTAACCATGTACAGAGACGCAAGCTTATTTGAAGCGGTAGCGAAAAGTGAAACTAACGGTGGTAATATTAAGGTGTCGATGGCAAACGCGACGACGCTTTGAACTGGTTACAAATAATTGATGTCTGTGATTTTATCAATCTTCAACGTAACATTCACACCCAGAATTATGTTTCTATTACGACGTAATTCAGCAACAAACATCCAAGCATCCATACAGTTTACACTCAGAGTTACACTCAAGAGGAGAAGGACACCCTGATAAACCAGGGTTATGGGTCAGGCACCGGGTCACGCATCCTTACCATCCATGAAGCTCAGGGACTGACATACGAGTCGGTAATCGTAATCAAAACTAAGGCAAACATGAAGCTGCACGAGAGCGTGCCCCAAGCGGTCGTCGCAATCTCACGGCACACAAGGGACTTCACGTACTACGCTGACGACACCGACGACGCCATCGGTCGGTTCGTCCGGCGAGCGTTGGCTGCAACACTGAAGACCATCCGAGAGTTCAATTTGCAGATGGCCATCAAAGATAGAAATGCAGTCGTGGTGGAGGCGCTGAGCCGGGAGGAGGCGGCTTAGAAAATAAAATAGGCCTAGAATTAGAATGAAAATGTTCCCTACTCCCCCCTATTTCCTTTTCTTCCTAATCCAAGATTCATGTAAAAAAAAGAAAACAAATGACAAAGGTCATGGACCCCGGAGTCTGTGGAGTTGCTAAATTTAATAAAAAAAAAAAAAAAAAAAAAAGCATCCATACATTGACATTTGTAATATTAGTAGGATCTATAGGCACGAGTATACAGCATTACATTTGTAATATTAGTAGGATCTATAGGCACGAGTATATATCATTACTTTTGTAATATTAGTAGGATCTATAGGCACGAGTATATATCATTACTTTTGTAATATTAGTAGGATCTATAGGCACGAGTATATAGCATTACATTTGTAATATTAGTAGGATCTATAGGCACGAGTATATAGCATTACATTTGTAATATTAGTAGGATCTATAGGCACGAGTATATAGCATAACATTTTTTTGTGTACAAAAAGTCTGGGTACAAAACAAACACACCGTCTAGATCACTGCCACGTGATAGAAGATCCTAGAACGCCACTGTTGCCGAACATTCTTTCCCCGTTGGATGGTGATACTTATGTTTTGGGCGAAGTAAGTGTCAGTTCTGAGATCCCCTGAGGCGAGAAGAAACCGCTTTGATAATTGTTTTCGAAGGAAAGGCATAGGGATTTACGGATAGATTGATTTTTTTTAGAATAAAAGTCGTGGTACAGTCGAAGACCTGGAAGAACGTCTACTCTCTTTCTACGAAAAACATAATTTCGAAATAAACTCGCGACTTTCCTGATCCGTCGCTTTGCCCCTTTAGCTGTTCTAAGTCTAGAGTAGACTTAAGAGATTAGACTAGGCTTAGAACATTTTTTTTTTAAATAAATGGTGACGAACCGATCCGGACATGTGCCTGATGGTAAGCAACATGCCTGCCACATAACAGCACAGTGACATGCAGCTATTCGAACATGAAAAGTCCAAATCATTACCTAGCACTGCACTGCGCTCGTCACCCAGAGATCTAAGATCTTATATCTCTAAGCCCTGTAATTTTTCTGGAAACATTACCCTTCAAACCGGAACACAGTAATGTTTGCACATTACTGCTTGGCGGTAGAATAACTGGCAAAGGTGTGGTACTTCCCCAGGCGGACTCTGCCAAGAGTCCTACCACTACAAAATTTAAAAAGAACATTTGACAAGCACAAAATTAAAAATTTTGTTTAACCCCCGACTATCTCAGATTTGTTATCTGTACAACATTCTACTAGTCAAGCCCTTTCATTTGATACCCATATTAAGGGAGTTGTGAAAAAAGAAATATATTTCGCCATTTTGTGGAAGCGGCCATCTTGGATTTGAAATTTGTCATAGTGTAATGTATTCTACTAGTCAAGCCCTTTCGTTTGATACCCATATTGAGGTAGTAGGTAGTGAAAAAAAATATAATTCGCCATTTTGTGGTGGCGGCCATCTTGGATTTGAATTTTTTGTAGTGTATAGTATTCTACTAGTCAAGCCCTTTCATTTGATACCCATATTGAGGTAGGTTGTGAAGAAATATTTTGTCCATCATTTTGTGGCGGCGGCAAACTTATAACTAAAACTTATAATATATTTAAATGTTCTTTTTAACACCCCTTTTTTTGGTCGGGGGTTAAAAAGAACATTTAAACGTCACACAATGTTCAATCAGACGAAACGAAGTAGAACTGGAGTAAGAAAGTTGCGAGTTTATTTCGAAATTACTTTCCTAACATCATGATGTAGTAGGTTTGGATCCCGTCTACACTTCTCGACTGTACTTACTGTAGCACTCGTACAGTTCTGATGTATAAGTTAGTCATTGACTGACCTTTAACGATAAACTAAGACATCGTGAGAAAACTGGCCTATTTTAAGAAAGAATTATCTTTAGGACATGTGTTATTTGCCAACCTACACTTAGCCAGCATGGTGGATTACATCCTTGACTCTCTCCTTATAAGAGAAGGCCCTGAGTCGCAGCAGTGCACATTTAGTGGGAGTAATTTAGCATAATTTGAATTTATAGAACCATACATGTACCAAGATCATTGAAACCTTAAGGTGCAATTACACTTCGATTGTTTACGTAAATAACACACCCAGAAATTGTGTTTTGGAATTCAAAGTTGAAGATAGGGCAACAAATATAGAGCTTACTCATTTAAGATAGAGTTTAATTTAAGTTGTCATTGGTAATCTTAATTGTACATTTGAGGTTTGTTTACAATAAACGCGACAAATAGTTAAAAGTAAGATATTATTTAAGAACTAATAATTGTGAAAAACATATCATTCAACGTGTCATACACATAATCATTAAAACCTTAGGTAGATTTTTTGCAACAAAATAATATTCTTAAGTTAATACATAGGTAATTAATTATTCACGTGTATGATAATCAGTACACTCGTATTCCTAATACTCGTATAACTAAAACACACGTGAGTTACCTGTGTTTAGATTTAAAATGTCTGATAAACACATTGGTTTTTATCTATACTAATTTAAATAAAGGTGAATAAGTATTCTGGTTAAAAGCGATAGTCTCAGAAACTACTGGATAGATTTTAAAAATTGTTTGATTATTGGATATACTTGCTATTAATTATGTACCACGGGTGAAACCGGGGCAGACCGCTAGTACTAAAATAATAATTGAACAGAAACAGCCCCTTCGTCCCCGCAAGTGTGATGGCAGTGACACAGTCGGACGGTCGCGGTCCCTCGACTCTACCGTAAACTAGGTATCTCTACAGCAAGAGACTTGTGAGGGTTTTCGGTATGGACAACACTCTAGCTAGCCATACACCTATATGTAAGAGAATTTCCCCCAACAAACAAAATAAAACTACAGTTGCCCGCCCAGTGCAAATATTTGTGTGATGAATTCAAATATTTGTACTCTCTGGTTGTTTCTATGTATAATAAGTATGTATTTAAAACTATCTAAGTATTATATCAGCTATCTGGCTGCCATCATACAAGCTTTGCTTAGTTTGGGGTCAGATGGTGTTGTATGTCCACCAATATTTATTTATTTATTAAAACAGGTCAAGTGCGAGTCGGACTCGCCCATGAAGGCTTCCGTAGCAGCAAGTAACATAATATAAAAGTTCTTGTAGTTCGTTGTTACTATAATCAGTGAATAAATAATAGTGAATTTATGACGTTAAAATAAAACTACTTTCTAGATCTCATTCAAACCAATTTTCGTTGACAGTTTACATGGTAATGTTCATCATACATTTTTTAGTTGTCATTCTCTTAATTTAGAAGTTCGAGGGGGGAAGGGGGACACATTTTACCACTTTGGAAGAAGCTCTCGCGCATACTATTCAGTTTAAATAAAAGTATGTTAGAAACCTCACTATTATTTTTGAAGACCTATCCATAGATAACTCACACGTATGGGTTTGATCAAAAAGAAAATTTTAGAGTTTCAGTTCTAAGTATGGGATACCCCTAAAATTTATTGTTTTTTTTTTCTATTTTTTAGATTACGGACGGACAGACAGACATGACGAATCTATAAGGGTCCCTTATTTTGTCATTTGGATATGGAACCCTAAAAAGAAGGCCCATATTTACGTATCCAATTTATTGTGTCAGAAAATTACCAATCAAATAATGATTAAACCATCAGTAATATGAAACAAATAAAAACACAACAAATAAATAAGCTGTTTTAAACAGAAACACATACTAAAATAATATTAATATCATTTTCAAATAACAGCATTTTAGACGTCTCTTGAAGGAACAAAGTTATAACACAAATACCCTCGAGTGCAAAATTTTCATTAAAAAGTACCCCACATTCTCGCATAACAGTAGGTTTACTTTCTTTAGAATATAATCCACACAACAATGCATACTTGCCATGTTCTAAAATTATTGCTGCAATTATGCAACTTTACTGCTTAATTCGTAGTTTTAACAGGACGTTGGGCCATTTACGGAACAATTTTTTATAGTGTCTAACCATGCAGCCAAGGAAAGTCTGGCAACGCAGGGATTGAAAAGAGTTACTATAGTAGATTGTAATTTGCCTACCTACTGTGGTTTATTCTACTGAGGTAATATAATAGTAACAATGACGTTCTGCACGGTACCACTTTTTATAAATAGTACCTGAGTGACCGAGTTTTGCTCGGTTACTTAGATACATCATCATCATCATCAGCAGCAGCCGCAAGACGTCCACAGCTGAACATAGGCCTCCCCCCTAGATTTCCACAACGAACGGACCTGCGCAACCTGCAACCAGCGGTTTCCAGCGACCTTTGTGAGGTCATCTGTCTATCTAGTAGGAGAAGTACTTAGATACATACTGATTTAAAAAAAAAATTACTTGAAAAAAAGAACGCGGCCGGTTGGATTCGAACCCGGACCTACCATATTTCAACCACCCATCTTCCCGACTGAGCTAATCATGTGACGGACCTCCTTCGTATTAAATCTGAGAGTTAATACTTTCTGAAATATTGACTTACCAATTGTACTTAAAGCAGGTCATACTACTCTAAACTCACCTCGTATTCCCAAAAGTAGTTGCTGGTATGGAGCGAGACGTATGAGGTAACTCAGGCGGACTCGTTCAGGTTAGCGCTGATTATATTAGCTTATTATATTAGGCTTACTTAGATTTATCAGCGTCTCATCTCATTTTATGTATAAAATGAGGTATGCCTAAGTTCATGAGTTATTTTCAATGTGTGGGTACCCTTTCTTATTATACTCATGTAATGAGATGAAGCTACCTTATAGGTGCATTATATTTGTTTGCCTGATGTGTCATGAGTTCCTGCCTAGTCCTGTACGTAGGCTCCCAGCTACTTCAGCGTAATAGCCTCTAGAATACCTTGTGTAGCGATTGTGTCGGCCTTTACAATAGCTAACAAAGGACTTGAGAGCTATTTTGAAACTCGATAAGGCGGTAACTAATAAGCTAAGGTTAGTCCCTGCAGATATCGTGACTATCGCGATGTGTGAGCGCCGCGATGCTGCACCGGGTTAACAAAAGCTCTAATTAGCCAAAAACGTCGATTTTCTTTAGCCACGATAATGCGGTAGCTAATAAATTAAGGTTAGTGATTGTTCATATCGAGACAATTAATAATGTCGGATATTTCCAATAGCTAACGAAATTCTAGCTTACTCATAAACGTCGGGCCATCCTAAGCCACAATGATGAGGCGGCTAATAAGCTAAAGCTAGTTATTTCCCCAATAGCTAGCGAATCTCTAGTAACCAGATCATTGGACTATGTTTGTCCCAGTGAGTGTTGTCATATTATGTCCTCATGTATCGTAAATGTCACACGTCATCATACTACTATTAGACAGTTCTTCTTACAGGTAAATAGACTCTGAGCTCAAAATAAATGTGGCAAGATGCAACAGTATGTATGTGCGAGATGCAGTAGAGTATCGCTTAGCAGGCATTTTGTGACTAGATATTATCATCATTAGTTGGAACTTAGATAATGAAATTAAAACACATAATTATCATTTTCAACTACTTTTACTACTAAAATCGTTATTGAGGCGGTCCAAAATTCTTTGCTTTTGGGTCAAGGAAAACTCAGTCAGTAAGAGAAAACTTGACCAGACCCTCTTAACAAAATAGATTTCTAAAATACATCAGATCAATAGTGAAGTTTATAAACAAATCATTTCGTTTGGTCCAATTTATTCAAGTCCTCCTTTCACTTAATGAAAGCATACCAATGTGACTAAAATAGTCCTTACGTTACTCATTTCTTAAATCATGATTAAACGTTAAATTGTAACAAACGGTAAACATAGTCGTTAGGTGCTAATTACTTAACTTGTAATCTCTTTTTGGACGGTAGAACTTCGCGAGGGTGGACTCGAATCAGCGCGTTGAAGACGGTACACAAAACAATACACTAACTCACTATGGAAAATTAATTAACTCAAAATAATCGCGAAAGATAAATAGGTGTGCGACGTTACACGGTGATTTTCTGACTGCCTCCTCTCGTCTTCCCGAATCCTTTTCTTAAAGCGCCTTAGCCCGCACAGGCCACACCTCTAGTCTCCCCCCGCTACAGGTCCGGCTGAGTCGAAGGGGTGGATCAGATGCGCCTGCGCCGCCCACAGCGCCCCGATATTGCGAAGTTTCTGGAAATCGTTTTTAGAAAGTGTACATAAAAAATCCTTAGATGCAGCCTTAAGGCGGGGTTGCACTCTTTTTTTAAATCTTTGTATGATTTATGATCGGCCTAATGGCTTAGTTGGCAGCAAGTCTGCCTGCGTCGTGAGTTCGATTCTCGACCAAATATTTGTATGATGAATATAAACATTTGTGCAACGCCTGGGTGCTTTCAATGTTGTATTTAAAAATATATAAGCATCATATCAGCTATCTAGCTTCCATAGTACAGGGTTTGCTCATTTTGGGGTCAGCTTGCTTAGTTTAGTATTGTGTGTGAAATGACCATGACCACCAATAATTATTTATTTATATTGTAGACCCTTTATAATCTGGTAATATGATACATGCTCATTGTTATCGCTGATATGTCTGCTAAACATATCGTTTATATTCAATTTATTACTTTAATATTATGTATTTCATGAACATTCAAACCTCATATGACTATTGCGCTTATGTAAAGAAAGTAAACAAAATTAAGTCTAAAAGACTTAACTTTAACAGAGAATATCTTGTCACATATAATATTTATATACTACGTATATATAGCAAAAATCATTCAATTGCATTCCTTCCCCACGGGAACCAACAGCGCCAGGTCAAGTTACAAAGACAGACCTGCCATCAACTAAAATGTGCGAAACACTACTTCATGCGCATTCCAAGAATCATTACAAAAAAATTTAACCCACTTCGTTTATCCAAAGCTCAAAATAACAACATTTGACATGTTTATTACCTATCCCGGACGTTTTGCCTCTATAGAGTTTTTGTTTTACAAAACCAATAAAGTATCTCAACCAGCCCTTGCGCTGAGTTCAAATGTGCAAGTCGTAAATCCTTAGAATATCTTTAAGTGTTAGCCAAAAGGATGTTCCTTGTTCTTTTCATAATAGTGTCGGATTACATTTGTTAAGATAGAATGCCCTTTTCACTTAGAATAATATTGTAAAAAAAAGGAACAAATGAACACATGTAGATACAGGAATTTTAGTCGTAGGTTTCGTAACTACGAGAGACAAAAAAGAATTATGACTCTGTGGTCCATGACATTCCACCCCAAACTAAGTTGGTTAATTGTTTAATCAACTAAGTTTCAAATTGAGGATAAATAAAAAAACAGGTCTCAAATTTACACAAACTACACTGCGTCTAAATTGGTAATCGTCTCAATGGTCTCTCATAAAAAAATGTGCTCATTTATTCTACCATTTGTTACAATTAGCCAATCGTTACGAAAAATATTGACATGTTGACATGACATGTATAATCGTGTAGCCACCCCTTGGTATTTGCACTCGCTATGTCTGCTAAATGAAGTACGGTTGTTTTTTTCTCAAATAATTATTAAATATCGTTTTGTTCACATAATTTCCTAAAAAGGTGCATATCATTCAATTTACCTCACCTACTTTCTTATTTATCTGAATGTAAGTATTTGCTACGGAATTGCTGCTGCTCCAAAAGGTCAAGATTTTTTTCTCATTGTTTGACTTTAAAAGTGTTCGTCTTACGTTCGAACATACTAAATCATTTAATCTTACAAATGTTGTAACCCATTTCTATTCGTTATAATGTGTCTGATCATTTTTTTTCTATGTTTATGACAATAAAATTAAATTAATCTCGCATATCTCAGTCTACTACATCAGCCGAACTTGGCCTTAGCAGCATGCTAGAGTCAAATGCTCACCCTAATTAGTAGAACATTTTCGCAATAATGAATTGAAATCCATGAAATATAAATTATATATTGAAATGTTCCCATACAACCAACTCTGCTGGTTACGCAACATAATGTTTTTTTTAAATACTGCATGTTCTCATCATGTGTTTTAAAAGGATCTGTAAACACCTAAGACCAATGGTCGCAGTCCATATAGCTCGCTAAAGCCTATTTTACGTATCCATATTTATCTAAACAGCCTTATCAATTCTATATCCTCATACTAATATACTCAAATTACCTCAAATTAATTATCTTATTTTGAACAATCTTCTATTCGCAACGGTAGTAATATAACTATATCTCTATTCTTCCTTATCACTATTGTTCCATCTTATCACTGTTACACACGTTTATTTAATTATACGTATACCCAGGTACTCTGTCTTTTTGCGAAGCAACCATAAAAATATCATGGCATTTATTATTTTCCCAAACATCACCTTAACATCGAGCTCCGCAAAAGCAAAATAGTTTTTTCCCCTCACATCTGTTGGGTAAAAGTAAATGCAACTGCAATAAATGCGTCGTCTTTGTTTAAAATGCAGTTTCGGCCAACATCAATAAACTAATATCTATTCACAAAATATTCCTTTAAAACTATCCCATTTTACGAAAGTTTCCTTTTTCGGAATATCTTGTTCTGTTATCCTGCTTTATTATAGTCAGTATTCTGAAAACATCTGTGATTTTGTTAAACGATGTAAAACTTATGAAGAATAGAAATGACTCTACCAGTCCACTCATCTTAATATGGTTACTATAAACACATATTTTTCTGGCATTCATTCACCTCACACTTCCTTATCAACTTTTACGTTGTTATCTACCACGATCATCATTATGTATCACCTCTATGTTAAACTTTATTCTGTTATCCTGTTATGGGCAAATAACTCCACAGCAAAAGTATTCCTCGTCTCGCATAATACTTTATAGCTTAGGCTATAGACCTCTTCATACCAAATATTAATAAGATATATTTATGTATCTCGTGATGGTTAATCATATTGATGACCAGCACGTGGAATATACCATACATTTAAATCTGATAACAAAGTAAGCAACCAAAGTTCAGTATCAATAGCATTGCGCTTCAACGTGTCTATTTGTTTCATCTCGGTTATAAAGATTACAGTGCCCGTAATTTCTAGACGCACGTGTTAATTTCTAACACACTTTCTCTTTTCAACACCTGTGAGTGATCTACAAATATCCATGGTAATTTGAACACTTAATAATTTCTAACGTCACTGTTGAAACCAAATCAGGATTCGAACCTGTTTCTATTAATATACTACTACTCTCTTACTCAATTGTACGTTAATTAATTAGAGTAGGATTTGAGCCCATCTCACGAATTGTATATTAGTGCAGGAACTCAAAAATATGTATAATATTTTGTGCTATTAAAGTAATGTGTCACAAAACGTAATATAACTTGAATATATTATTACCGATTGGACTCGAACCAATCTTTCCTTTCCTTGAAACTTCACATATTTCATAAATACGTTCGCTCTTAACTTTTATTTCTCGATGTTATACTTGTGCGAAGACTTATAACTACCATACCCTGCACATCCTCTTATCACCACCAAGTTTCACTATAACTTGAATATATTGTTACAGATTGGACTCGAACCAATCTTTCATTTTTGTAGCTTTTAACAAATTAAATAAATACATTTCCTCTGACTTCACAGGATTCGAACCTGTGGAATTCCTTAAATATCTTTAATTTTCTTTATAAATGTGCTATTCCAGCTTTGCCTACGGTTTGCCTTCTTAAACAAAACGGGATTCGAACCCGCGCTTTTCATTCCACACTAAATCACAGCATCAGGTTAACTATCGCATCGTCCTCGCCACGCAATAACCAATAAAATTAGTTATAATATGTATGTTCTTTAAAATTGATAACGTCTCCCTTTAACTCCGTAACCTCATTTAAATATCGGTAGGACTCGAACCTACTGCTCCGAATTGTACCTTGGTGTTCATTTAAAATAACCATATGGCACACAAAATACACATTAGGTACTATACAAATATTCACATCCATCACTCTTTATTAAAATCTATACCTGTATGCTATCAAGCAGGTGTTATTTGATAAAATAGTGTAGTAACGATTTATCATTTCCTTAAAATTGCAATAGCTGCCAATTTCACTCAATTGACTCAATCAATACCAAATAGTACATAAGTATTAAATTTTTCCACTTCAAACCAAATAAAGCCACCCCCCGTACTCTAGACTAAAATAGTTCTCTGAAATAAGTCATTTCTAGAAACTTTTCTTGCTTAAACATCAGGTCATTATTACATACAAAGTGGTGTAATTATCCATTAGTATTAATCAATAAACAGCAACTTAATTATTACCACTTGTGCTAAAAGCAGTAAGTATACAATCTAACTGTAACTCATCATTGTAAATCTGTTAACTTTTAAATAAATCTAGAAACGTTATTTCTTTCACATTCTGATAGTACTTTATCTACGTATGTATCTAATCATTAAATTCCGCTGAGCATTTTACGTAATTACTTGATTTTAAAATTGATGCTTTATTATTACGAATTATTCTGTGTGAAAATGTTGTCGTTATTAGTTGTAACTATGGGCAACTAAAATTTGAAATTATTTGCTTACATCAGTTTATAATGTAGTTGTAACTTATTGACATGTATTATTTAACTGACATGATTATAACTATTTGTATTTTTATTATATTCCGACAAATCGAGGCTTATTATTATCTGATTGGGCGACAATTAAGCAAAACTTTTGTATTTATAACCAATAGATCTCACTTTCTGCGTTTGCTGGTGCAGTAATTTGTCGGGATTTTATGTATTTCTTTGTTTGTAACTAGCCATTTTGAGCTTTGGAACAATAAAAATATATATGTTACACAGGCATCAAATAATACAATGGAAAGCGCTAAAACAAGCAAGCAAGCGTGCAATAAAACTAAATAACACACTACTATCTTGAGTTCAGATCTAATCTTTGCAAAATATTGGTTGCCTTATATTTTGCAAAACCCTTTGCAAAATAACTGTCCAATAGATAGTAATTCCTAAACTCAGTCAGTACACCTTGGTTTTTGATAGTTCAATATTTCAATTTTTATATTTTTGTGATCGTCATAAAAAATTCTACGTTGTGTTTGTTTTTGTGTTGGTAAAACCTCAATTCTTTTATCTAGGGGCAATACAGTTTTACTGTGATGCACTTGAAACCTAGATCTTGGTCACGCGACACCACATGTGACGGACCTCCTTCGTATTAAATCTGAGAGTTAATACTTTCTGAAATATTGACTTACCAATTGTACTTAAAGCAGGTCATACTACTCTAAACTCACCTCGTATTCCCAAAAGTAGTTGCTGGTATGGAGCGAGACGTATGAGGTAACTCAGGCGGACTCGTTCAGGTTAGCGCTGATTATATTAGCTTATTATATTAGGCTTACTTAGATTTATCAGCGTCTCATCTCATTTTATGTATAAAATGAGGTATGCCTAAGTTCATGAGTTATTTTCAATGTGTGGGTACCCTTTCTTATTATACTCATGTAATGAGATGAAGCTACCTTATAGGTGCATTATATTTGTTTGCCTGATGTGTCATGAGTTCCTGCCTCAGTCCTGTACGTAGGCTCCCAGCTACTTCAGCGTAATAGCCTCTAGAATACCTTGTGTAGCGATTGTGTCGGCCTTTACAATAGCTAACAAAGGACTTGAGAGCTATTTTGAAACTCGATAAGGCGGTAACTAATAAGCTAAGGTTAGTCCCTGCAGATATCGTGACTATCGCGATGTGTGAGCGCCGCGATGCTGCACCGGGTTAACAAAAGCTCTAATTAGCCAAAAACGTCGATTTTCTTTAGCCACGATAATGCGGTAGCTAATAAATTAAGGTTAGTGATTGTTCATATCGAGACAATTAATAATGTCGGATATTTCCAATAGCTAACGAAATTCTAGCTTACTCATAAACGTCGGGCCATCCTAAGCCACAATGATGAGGCGGCTAATAAGCTAAAGCTAGTTATTTCCCCAATAGCTAGCGAATCTCTAGTAACCAGATCATTGGACTATGTTTGTCCCAGTGAGTGTTGTCATATTATGTCCTCATGTATCGTAAATGTCACACGTCATCATACTACTATTAGACAGTTCTTCTTACAGGTAAATAGACTCTGAGCTCAAAATAAATGTGGCAAGATGCAACAGTATGTATGTGCGAGATGCAGTAGAGTATCGCTTAGCAGGCATTTTGTGACTAGATATTATCATCATTAGTTGGAACTTAGATAATGAAATTAAAACACATAATTATCATTTTCAACTACTTTTACTACTAAAATCGTTATTGAGGCGGTCCAAAATTCTTTGCTTTTGGGTCAAGGAAAACTCAGTCAGTAAGAGAAAACTTGACCAGACCCCTCTTAACAAAATAGATTTCTAAAATACATCAGATCAATAGTGAAGTTTATAAACAAATCATTTCGTTTGGTCCAATTTATTCAAGTCCTCCTTTCACTTAATGAAAGCATACCAATGTGACTAAAATAGTCCTTACGTTACTCATTTCTTAAATCATGATTAAACGTTAAATTGTAACAAACGGTAAACATAGTCGTTAGGTGCTAATTACTTAACTTGTAATCTCTTTTTGGACGGTAGAACTTCGCGAGGGTGGACTCGAATCAGCGCGTTGAAGACGGTACACAAAACAATACACTAACTCACTATGGAAAATTAATTAACTCAAAATAATCGCGAAAGATAAATAGGTGTGCGACGTTACACGGTGATTTTCTGACTGCCTCCTCTCGTCTTCCCGAATCCTTTTCTTAAAGCGCCTTAGCCCGCACAGGCCACACCTCTAGTCTCCCCCGCTACAGGTCCGGCTGAGTCGAAGGGGTGGATCAGATGCGCCTGCGCCGCCCACAGCGCCCCGATATTGCGAAGTTTCTGGAAATCGTTTTAGAAAGTGTACATAAAAATCCTTAGATGCAGCCTTAAGGCGGGGTTGCACTCTTTTTTAAATCTTTGTATGATTTATGATCGGCCTAATGGCTTAGTTGGCAGCAAGTCTGCCTGCGTCGTGAGTTCGATTCTCGACCAAATATTTGTATGATGAATATAAACATTTGTGCAACGCCTGGGTGCTTTCAATGTTGTATTTAAAAATATATAAGCATCATATCAGCTATCTAGCTTCCATAGTACAGGGTTTGCTCATTTTGGGGTCAGCTTGCTTAGTTTAGTATTGTGTGTGAAATGACCATGACCACCAATAATTATTTATTTATATTGTAGACCCTTTATAATCTGGTAATATGATACATGCTCATTGTTATCGCTGATATGTCTGCTAAACATATCGTTTATATTCAATTTATTACTTTAATATTATGTATTTCATGAACATTCAAACCTCATATGACTATTGCGCTTATGTAAAGAAAGTAAACAAAATTAAGTCTAAAAGACTTAACTTTAACAGAGAATATCTTGTCACATATAATATTTATATACTACGTATATATAGCAAAAATCATTCAATTGCATTCCTTCCCCACGGGAACCAACAGCGCCAGGTCAAGTTACAAAGACAGACCTGCCATCAACTAAAATGTGCGAAACACTACTTCATGCGCATTCCAAGAATCATTACAAAAAAATTTAACCCACTTCGTTTATCCAAAGCTCAAAATAACAACATTTGACATGTTTATTACCTATCCCGGACGTTTTGCCTCTATAGAGTTTTTGTTTTACAAAACCAATAAAGTATCTCAACCAGCCCTTGCGCTGAGTTCAAATGTGCAAGTCGTAAATCCTTAGAATATCTTTAAGTGTTAGCCAAAAGGATGTTCCTTGTTCTTTTCATAATAGTGTCGGATTACATTTGTTAAGATAGAATGCCCTTTTCACTTAGAATAATATTGTAAAAAAAAGGAACAAATGAACACATGTAGATACAGGAATTTTAGTCGTAGGTTTCGTAACTACGAGAGACAAAAAAGAATTATGACTTTGTGGTCCATGACAATATACAGTCGCGCGCCGTCGCGAAATTTACCATCGCATTCTAATCTTTAGGTAACAGTTTTTCGTTGTCTAAAAACGCGCAAAAAACGGCGTTTTTAAAAAATAAAACCTGGCTAGATCGATTTATCGTCCCCGAAACCCCCTGTGTACATAATTTCATGAAAATCGTTCGAGCCGTTTCCGAGATTCAGATTCTATATATATTATATACTTACAAAAATTGCTCGTTTAAGGGTATAAGATTAGCAAGCTGGTCAAGAATGTGGCGTTTTTACTTTTGACATTAGATTTATTTTTTATAATTACTCGTGATGTCGCAAATTGATAAGACTATCGATGATTTCGGAACAAACCTACGCTGTAGTTGTTTCGAATAAACCAATCTGAAAATTGTTGAAAATTAATTAAAACAGAGTTCACTGGAAACAAATATCATGAAATTTTATGAATTAAAATCAAACATTCACAAAACAGCGGTGTGCAGACATTCCTGTGTTCTGGTTTGAAGGGCAGTATTTTAAAGTTCTATAAAATCGTGTAACACGTAAAACGAAAAAAAATTGAATTATTTTTAATAAAGCATAGTGGTCTTATTTCAGCTCTCACAATTTTATTCTCAACATTCAATTAAAAAAGAGATACAAGTGACATATATATATATATACCTACATTAAAAACGAGTTATTCAATGACAAGCCGCATCATAAACAACACTTTAGAACGCTCGTAGGTACGCCAAAACTATTAATTTTACTAAAAAACTTGTGGCTACATAAATTGTAGGTTTTTAGGGTTCCGTAGCAAAATACGGGACCTTTATAGATTCATCATGTCTGTCTGTCCGTCCATATGTCACTGCCACTTTTCTCCGAAACTATAAGAGCTATACCTACTATTGAAACTTGGTAAGTAGATTTGTAATCTGTAAACCGCATCAAGATTTTGATACAAAAAATAGAAAAAAACAAATATTTTAGGGGTGTCCCATACTTATAAATGAAACTCAAAAAAAATTTTTTTGATCAAATCCCTACGTGTGGTGTATCTATGGATAGGTCATCAAAAATGATATTGAGGGTCCAAAAATTTTTTTTCTAAACTGAATAATTTGCGCGAGGGACTCTTCCAAAGTGGTAAAAAGTGTGTCCCTCCCCCCCTGTAACTTCTAAAATAAGAGAATGACAAAAATAAAAAAAAAGTGTATGATGTACATTACCATGTCAACTATCTACGAAAATTGGTTTGAATGATATCTAGTAAGTAGTTTTATTTTAATACGTCATAAATTGACTATTGTTTAAACACTGATTAACGTAACAACGAAGTACAAGAAATTTTGTATTATGTTACTTGCTGTTACGAAAGCCTTGATGGGCGAGCCCGACTCGCACTTGACCACTTTTTTTCTAATATAGCGATGCGAGCGACAAACATATGAGATGGTAAAGTTCAGAGTTTTATAGGAATTCGTAAAAATCACATCAAAATCAATAAAAAAAAAACATATTCAAAACTTACGGATTTACAAAGTTTTTTTCGACTGTAGTGTTTTCATGTTACCTCTGAGTTTTGATTTTGACTGCGAGAACCAATATTGATAATTCTCTTTTTATTCGAAATAATACAATGTCCCTATTCGTCTATTAAATTCTATCGAATAGTGCCCTAGTTTTTTTAATACAGAAAACATGAAAAATTCATACGTCGAAAATAATATAAATATTAGTTGTCGATGGTAGGTTAAAGTTTTCGATTGTTTCGTTTTTATGAAAAACCAAATCAAATGTCTTTTCATAGTAGCCTCGGTTTAAAAATTTCGATGTGTTTGTTGTACGAACTCAAATCGATAAAATGGAGCTGCAGTCAGTTTTATGTGATGATTAGTTTTTCGTTTCACATATCTTTGCCGAAATTATACCGTGTTCACCTAAGTCTTTGATCTCCAGCAGTCCTAAGAAGAAGCGCTAGCTAGCTATATCTGCGTTCAACTAGAAGATAGGTCAGCGACATCGAATTTATCGTGGGTCGAACCTGGACACAATTTGCACAGGACCGTGGAAGATGGCATGAAAAAAGAGCGGCGAGTACCCAGCAATGGGATAAAAATGGCAATGGATGATAACAATGACAAAGTGTGCGTGCAGCGCAAAAAAAATTGTTATTTTTATACTCTCATTATTTTTCCCTAACGCAATAAAAGAAGTGTAACTTTAACAAAAACAAGAACAAAATTAAACATTTTGATTTACCCCCGACTACCTCGGATTTGTAATCCGTACAACATTCTACTAGTCAAGCCCTTTCATTTGATACCCATATTGAGGGAGTAGTGAAAAAAAATGTTTTTTTTGTAGACTTTTATAGGTTTACACTATACCGCCATTTCGCCTGATGTTAAGCAACGATGCGGTCTACGATGGATCGTGTTTACCTAGAAGAAACCAATTCACTCTCGAATAAATTCGTCATGTTGTGGCTGTCAGTACAACATGGCGAATTACATTATTTTTATCAGCCATCTTGGATTTGAAATGTGTTATAATATTTTACTAGTTAAGCCCTTTTGTTTGATATCCATATTGAAGAAGGTTGTGAAGAAATATTTTGTCCGCCATTTTGTGGAGGCGGCCATCTTAAATCTATATGAACACCGCCCAAAACTTAACCTTGAAATATAAAAAGCTGGATCGAAATCGAAACATCCGTTTGAGCTCTACGGTGCCACAGACAGACACACACAGAGACACTCTCTCTGACAACAAACAGATAGACATCGACGTCAAACTTATAACACCCACCCTTTAACAGCCCTTTTAAAAGCATAGCTTACCTTTGATGAAAACATCAACGACATCTTGGATATACTCCGCGCTCCGCTGTAACTCAGACAAGTTCCCCAAGTGGAAGCATTTTAATGAACCTGTCTCCTGCAGCCCGCAGCTCATATTATGCAGCTCCCAGTTCGCACGGGCTCTAATTACCTGCAGTGAGCGTTCTGTGGCTTCCCGCTGCGTCTTGTACTAACGTTCTGTTATTTCTAATTTTATTGTATATATACCCTGTATGTAATACCCTGTGGTTATACCCGCGTATTTCCCGTTCCCTTTGTTTTCCGGGTTAAAAATTAGCGTATGTGTTCTTCTGGACTTTAATTTATTTGTGTTCGAAATTTCATCCCGTTCCGTTCAGACGTGACGGCTTGATTGAGCAACAAACATCTAAACATACAAATATTGACGTAATAATATTAGAAGGACGTCAATTTTAAATTATATCACAGTCAAATTGTAAGTTGAACAATGTCACTGTGACATGATTAACGAATTTGATTTTAAAATGTAACGCAGTCAAATTTACACATTTATTTCAAATTTACTTCTTTCTCATACGTTATAATTAGCACATGAATCGAAGAGAGTTCTCACAAACACAAGGAACCCTACTGTGGGAGTTAGGGGTACAAAGTCAAAGTTCTTTATTGATAAATATTAATAAAAAATTAAAACAAAAGAAAGAGCATACAAATTGTACACGTTTTCAAAGTTAAAAGAAATGAATACTACACTAATTACAATAATTATTGTACAGAAAACTGTCAAGTATTATACGAGTAGGTATAATATGTCTTTATTACAATTGTACTAACCTATGTCAAATTTATTTCTTTACATTTTTATGGAAACTTTTCCATCACTGTCTAAAAATTTGCTGTAACTATAAAAACTACAAAAAAAACCTTGATAAGCCAGCACGTTAATCTGTTTTTGAAGCTGCCGAAATTTGGGGCCGATGTAACTACGAGTATTTTGGGAAGAGTGTTATGAACTTCCGGTACCATAATATGAGTCAACTTCCGTGACCTCGTGAGAGAGTGTGGTATATTATATATTTATTATATTATAAACTGACGATGATTGCAATTTTACGGCGACGTATACTTATTATTCAAAATAAATAATATATGTCGCCTGTTTGTGGATTGTTCAAAATTGTGACATTAAGGGCATAACTCAAGCAAATTACCTTGAGTATTTCTTACCTCATCGCACACCGCAGGAAAGAGCAAGAGAGTAACAGTAAGATTTCTCGTTGTTTTACGCTAAAATTTTTTGAATAAACTATTTAAAATCAGATTTTGGTCTTTTGAAAAAAATATTTCTACCAAAATGTTCGTAATGGAATTGCCTATCCGTTGGTGTAAGTACAAAATCCAAATAATGGCGGGATTTTGAGTAGATGCATGGTTGTAACAATAATTTTTATTTTTTATGGTTTCGCTGTGAAGAGATTAATCTATACTTATAATAAAACTGTAACGGGTCGAATTCTGTACATTGAAGATATTTAGAAAAAATTTTTTTGGAGCACTCCATAGTCGATACTGATGGCGAATCTGCATTTTTTTTCTTTCATGTCTGTCTGTCTGTCTGTCTGTCTATCTGTCTTTCTGTATAGGGATCACGCATCACGCCGAAACTACTGATTCAATTCAGCTGAAACTTGGCATGATTTTAGTTTAAACTAAGGAAATTGCTGTAGGCTACTTTTGATCCCCAAATTCTGATCGGTTTTCTTGCGGGAGGGGGTGAAAGTCAGAATGTGTATTTGGTTGTAACTCATGTTTGCGTTGTTTAATTTCATTAATTCTTTTTTTGTTAGAAAGAACACATTTTTTTATATTATCCCATCAAAATTTGAACATTATCGGTTTGGTAGTTCGGAAATTACACAAACATTAAATAATAACGACACGCACGGCGCGTTCGGTACATACTAACTTCTAAGTATTCTATGTATCACAGACGATCCACAGGATATCTAGATTCTAAATTCAAGAAGTGCCCACGTGATCGCGTCGCGTCGTCTTGAAAGACAAAATAATTGTCAAAAATATATTTTTGTGTGGAAAAAGGAGGAGGATGGGAATATCCTCCTTCAAACAAGGAGGATGTTCTCAATCGGGTTGCATGTTTTTTTTATTTGGTTTTATTTTACACGATAACTCCGCTAATTGTGAGTTGATTTTGATGATTCTTTTTTTGTTTGTTAGAAAATACTTCAGAGGTGATCTTATATATATAATCTTATATATCGAAAACAGGGAGGTAGTTTTTCAAATATCAACAAAAAACAAATATCAGCTTAGATTTATCTGTATTTAGTTAGTCGATCGACAGAATTAAATTACCTGTCATTGAAGTAAATGTTTGTTCTTTTGGAGAAAACATATCAGCATAATAAGTAGCAGCATAAACAACCCATTAAATGTTGGCCCAAAAAAACCCACTGCTGGGCGTCGGGGCCTTCTCTCGCAAGGAGAGAGACAAGGCTATAATCCACCACGCTGGCCCAGTGTCGGTTGGTGGATGACATATGACTTAGAAATTAAATTTTAGGTACATTTCGGTTTCCTTACGATATTTTCCTTCACCGTTTAATTACCAGCATTACGAACATGACTCTGAAAAGATAGTGGTGCGCTTGGTTTTGAACCCTGGGTCTCCGGATCGACAGTCGCCGTTCTCCCGACTAGGTCATCTGGAGCTTACTAGACTAGCCGTAACTTAACGTATTATTTTAATCCAAATACTGTTTAAAATTTAAAGGTAGTGTTCAACAAGCTTCGGTGACCGAAGCAGACCGTTGTTAGGGTTCCGTACCCAAAGGGTAAAAAACGGGACCCTATTACTGAGACTTCGCTGTCCGTCCATCCCTCCGTCTATCACCAGACTGTATCTCAAGAACGGCGATAGCTAGACAGTTAAAATTTTCACATACGATGTATTTTTATTGCCGCTTTAACAAAAAATACTAAAACTAAAATAAATATTTAAGAGGGGCTTATTTCCATACAACAAACATGACTTTTTTACCGTTTCTTGCTCGATACTAATAACGTACCTGTCACAGGTTGACGCTTTCACTATTCACATAATGTTAAGTTTTATGGTTTCTTTAAATGTAATTAATTAAAATAAAATATTTTTTTAAGGGGGCTCCCATACAATAAAATCCTTTTATTTGCTAATGGTTCAGAACCCTTCGCGCGCGAGTCCCACTGGCATTTGACCGGATTTATTTTATCAAAAATTTTGTAATATCCTATCCTTTCCTAATATTATATAAATATATCAATATTTAAATTTTTGCTGCTCAATAACGTTGGAATGGCTGAATGTATCGAGTTAAAATTTGAAACATCTTCTTGGCTTAGCTTAAGTAACACATAGGGACATATAGATAGTAACTATACATAGGCAATGTTTAGCCTATGTGTTCTTCCAGACTATAATCTAATTGTATTTCAAATTTCAGCCCGATCACTTGATACGTTCCGCCATGATTAAGTAACAAACATCCAAACATTGACATTCATTATATTTACAGTTACAGGACAACGTTGGAACGGCTGAACATATTTGGAAGGAATTCGAAACACACGTAGTTTGTACTCAGAAATAGCAAATCGGTTACTTATAGGTTACTGTGACGTCGGAAAGACTAAGCAAATTTGGTAGAAAATTGAAACAGATAACTTATAGTCTGAAATACCACATATATGTACTACCTATCAACCTGAAAAGAAGCATGGGCCCTAAGGAAACAAATATTAACTATCACGTCAAAACGGCACAACGAATTGGGTTGGCATACGAAACACAGATAGTTTAGAGTCTAAAATTTCACATGTAAGGTATATTATATAAGGTATATTATTAAGGTATATTTCACATGGTAAGGTAAAAGGCGCCAAAAATGAAAAATATATGCACCCTTTTTGGCGTAGATAATACAGGTGATTTGCGTTCACAATCAAAATAACAAGCAACATTATATTCTCATTAGATGGCGCTAATGCCAGTTTAAATCTAAAAGCACTAAAGGCCATTTAAATCAATGTTTAGCTATTGTGGTATGTATTTTTTCTTTCATCACTAGGTGGCGTTACTGGTATTCTAAATTGTACTAATAAGTTTTTGCTGCTAAAAGGATTTTGATGCCGAATTTGGATACTTTCGTTCTTGGATTTTGACGTGACAACGTCTTATAAATTGGTTTGCCGGGTGACACTTCAAGAAACTGCGTTACGCTTTGCTCACGTTATGCGCTCACAACGAGAGCGAGTGAGAGGCACGCGTCCCTTCCACTCGGGCATGGTTAGCCCGCCTAAGAGCGAGAGAGACAGACATAAAAAGTGAAAGGCACGCGTCCCTGCCGTAAAATTATTTTACCACTCAAAGTCGTTGTCACGTAAAACTTTCGCCCGTATACCGACTTTACAGGCAACCATTTTTTTCTGTGTTACAATTAAATTCATACATTAACATTTCACTAAGATTTGGCTTAGATTTACGGGTTCAACTTGCTTGAGAACCTATCATTAAAACTCAAAATTTTAATCATTTTCATTCCACACAGGCTACGTTCAAAATTTTACGCGGGCGAAGTCGCGGGTAGCAACTAGAAAACAGCTTGCGGATAAAAAGAGATAAGTAGGTAATCAGATCATGCACATCAGCTTCAGACTTTTCGTAATGTATCCTATAAAAATCCTACAAACTTAACACTTGCGGCTATGTTCGATACTACGAAACCTTAATAAGTATGTTTAATTTTGTTTAAAAAAAGAAAAATAAAGATGATAAAATTAAATAAATTTTTGTGTGGAAAAACATATTCACTCGGTTTTTCAATGATTACATTATGCAAATATTTTGACGTACGATACTTCCAACTAATGTACACTATAAGTCAGTAACATCTGCTTACGCGAACGAAGTAGCGGGTTCAGCCAGTTAAAAAATAAATTCATTAACAAAAAAAGTAAACTACCATTTTGAAGCCAAGAAACTGTAGAAATTTAATGTATTTTTTACTAGTTGATATTTGTTTTTGCTAATGAGTAGATAGCTTTGAAAAGTGGACAAACACTCGTTTTGCGGGGGGATGCCCCCTCAAGAAGGAACTTACCATCAAGGACTGCTGATCGTGAAGTTACGGCTGCTCTAGTCGCAAGAACGGCAACTACCGATCCGGACTTTAGTTCGAAGTTCACACGCACTACTGTAATTTCGAAGATAAATAAATATCTGCATAATGTGACCTAACTTAAGAAACGGCTAAGGAAAGTAGCGTGAGGAAATCGAAATGTTTCTCGAATTTTTCGAGTTCTAACGCTATCCACCGATCTGCACTGAGCCAACGTGGTGAATTATGACCTTGACTATCTCCTTGTAAGAGAAGGCTCCAAGTCCTAGTGGCAACATTAAGTGGGCAGCTTATGCTATTGAAAAAGGTCAGCCAATATCTAATAATTCTTGTTTTTGCTATATCCCTAGAGTTTTTGCAATAACTCGTTTAATCAAATTTACCGACGACCTACACAACATTGTTACAATAAGAAATAATTGACCATCAACATACGGATTTTAACACCCGGTTTGGTGGTTATTACAGAGGTATTATCATGATATCTTAACTGTACTATATTTGAAAGAATAAACGATTTGATTTCAAATCCTAAACAATCCTTACTAATATTATAAATGGGATAGGTAACTGATAATACCTAGTAGAACTAATACTATCACTATACTGTAAACTTAATCCACGGACCGGTTTTGGTAAACCGGTCTATATCGGACGATTGCAGTCTGTCATGTCACGTTTTTGGGTCTAAAAATAGTACATTTGGCAGCTAATTATTGCTCCTTCAATTATTAATTAAAATTAACATAATCAACTAATAGTTGCGTGGCAATGTTATGTTATTGCGTGTTACTTACTACCAGACTAATGTCTTGTTTGTCTAATCACTATATGATACAAAAACATGTAAAGATACTTTTTTCTACAATAGAGTTACCTGACGAGCAGGACATGTATCGGATGGTAAGCAACATGCCTGGCACATAACAGCACGGTGACATGCAGCTTTTGGAACATGAAGGGTCCAAATCAACACCTAGCAACGCACTGCCCTCGTACCCGTACCCGTCGTAAGATTATTAGAGAAGTATAATAAGTATAAAATAATTTTGTTTTAAATGTACTTATTTATTACTGTAACATAATGAAGCAATAAATTATTGAGTATTGAGTATATTATCTCTTATCCCAGTAAATTTCTCTGGAAATATTTCACTTCAAACTGGAATACAGTAATTTTTGCACATTACGGTTTCGCGGCGTCTTAAATATTAAAATAAGAATATTCTAAGTAAACGTATTCTAAGGCCGTTACGTTTCTTCAGACTGTTGGCAATCAAACGGTAACTATTTATTTGAAATCAAATGGAGCAGCAAGCGATAAAGTATGCCTTTAGCAGAAGTGCTCTTAAGACTGAAACAAGAAAGTACTCTTACCCGAGTAAAACCATTTTTCTGTGCAACTGTCGACAGCTGGAAAGAGTTGCTGGATAATGAACGATAACTCGTTTACTCCGCGCTGAGTACAACGTACTGACGTACTGCTGAACCCCTTTCACTTCCTTTCATTTCATTATCAAGTGTTTTGAGAAGGGTCCCGGATTCTTGGCGTTATTTGGCAATGATAGTAACACTGATACAAATATTTATTTTCCAAACAAACATGGACACAGAGAGGCTCCAAAATACCTAGCCTTAGACGATACGAAAGATAAAATTTAAAATTACTCTGTAGCATAAATAAAGTAAAGGTATATGTATCAAAAACTATGTGTCTACAAATATCCAAATAAGGCAAAGCATGTATCTTGGGACTCAAGTGCGAGTTTGCTACTTAAGTTAAAAATAACACAATTTACGTAAAATTTTAGCGTGGGTACTGTAAATACTAACACTTCTATAAACTAACCATTATTGCTACTCTACATGTATATTGTTGATAAAGTCTTCAGTCTCATCGTATACAGCATAAGGCTGATCCAGTCGGAAGAACGGTGACTGCCGATCCGGAGCCCCCGGGTTCAACTCCCACGCGGACCACTATCTCTTCAAAGTCAAATGCGTAATGTCGCTAAATTAAAAATATATAGGTGATAGAAAATCGTGAGAAAATCAACATGTTCCAAGAATCTTTCGAGGTCTTGCGTCATCCACCAAAGAGCCAACCAAGGCCAGCGTGGTAGATTATGGCTTTGAATCTCTCCTTGCGAGGGAAGGTCCCAAGTCCCAGCATCGTGAATACTTAGTGGGCTGCATAATCTAGCATCTACCTACCTATGATTTTATTCGTGTTTAATAAAGAAAATGCTTTAACCTAAAAAACTGTATAAGTACTGATTTGTATTGGGATGAAAAATAAGTTATGTATTTTTAGTAAACTTGAATTCCCGAATTTCACCTGAATTATTTTAGATTTTACGAAAACGTTAAAATGAAACAACATTAAATTTAAATTTTCTCATTTTTCATATTAGTAAGATACTTGTTTAATCGAAATACTGACTGTTTTTTAAAGATTTTACTCGTAATACACGACCTCCGTGAGAATGAACATGTTCCCTACCTCCCCGTTAAAAAAAGAAAATAAATGACAAAGGTCACGGACCTATAATATACCGAATACCGAAAAAATAATATCGAAAATAAAAAAGACCACCATGAATTGGGATTCCAAATATTTGTCATATATTTTTTAATCGGACGTGCGGTTTCCCAGTTCACACAAAACCGAAAAAAACCTTTCTATTCAAACATTGAATACTTCATATTTTATTATCTCCATTTTTAGCAAGTGAAGTCAGCAGTACTGCGGAAACTATATTTAAAATGCACGTAACTTGAAAAAGATCAATATTTGAGGTTATAACGAAGCTATTGCTATGAATATTGATGGTAGTGGGCACTGTAGCGCTCTTGAAAACTTTTTTGGGTTTTTAATTAATTTTGCAGCTACAATGGCTGGAAAACCTGCATTTTCAGGCTTCACTAACGGAGAACCTCTCGAATTTAATGCATTTTTAACCCAATCCCGGATCGTTGTTTTAAGTTTAACTTGTCCATGTGTGCGTGTGTGTATCTGCATTGCAGAACTCAAATAAAATTTATACTTAGACATTTTTGGTTAAAAAGTGAATTAATTTAGAAAGTTTTTAGCTATAATTCACGAAAATGGGTCCAAGATACACTTTGGAGAGTGTGCGACTGATTTGCATGATCTGATACCACGTTGCTCTTTTTTCTATCGGAATGCTCGTAGCTCGAAAAAGCGACATCGTTTCATGGTTGATGTTCCAAAGACACGAACGAAGAGATTTGACTCTACTTTTGTGATAAGAACGTCTAGGCTGTGGAATACGTTGCCTGAGTGGGTTTTCCCCGATGGTTACAATCTTTGTGTCTTCAAATCGAGAGTGAATCGGTTTCTTCTAGGTAAACACGCTCCATCGTAGACCGCATCGTCGCTTAAGGCCAGGTAATTCTGTCAAAGTAGGCATTTAACGCTGTCTTGTTCTCGCGACCGTCACCGACCGCGGAATCGGTGCCACAGTGCAGAAATAACATTAAAATATTGGACTATGTAATTTAAACTCATTTTTTGTTCAAGATTTGTTTATGTTTGTTTGTTTATGATAAGAGTTTTGTTGCTATATAAACGAAGAAATATTAAATTTATCTATACTCGTAGGTATACAATACTCAACCTTTTCTTTTTTGGTCACACTATAAGTTGAGAACGGCATTTCCAATTTAATGCATCTTTTTAAAATGTTTCCTAATAATTCACAAGTTCGTCAAAAATTTAAAAAAATGTGCTGAAACGTAATGAAAGGCCAGTAAAAATAGAAGGTCAACTCAACTTTGCACTAAATTTCTAAACCAATTTTTTTATATGAGGTAAAGATCACTTACTGAGCATAAAATTACAAAATGCTCACAGATCTAGGTAGAGCTTCAAACGCCAATTAAAAAAAAAACTGTTTTAGCCGATATTTTGGAAACTATATATTTTGACAATAATTGTAGAAAATAAATTTTGCATCTTTTGTTGCTAGTAAACTTTTTGTAAAACTTACCGTTTACGATTTATAACCCATTTAATGATACGGTTGCGATGACGCCGATAATAGTGGATGAAAATGATGTGGTCTACGATGGAACTTGCTTCTCCAATAGAAACAAACACAGTGTACCTCGTAACCCCAAGGTTCGAACCTTCGACAAAAACCCACTCTGGCAATGCGTTTCACAACTTAGTTGTTCTTATTACAAAAGTGGAGACCAAACTCTTCGTTCAACTCTTCAATCATGATGATGAACGGTGCCGTTTATTCGAGCAACGAGCAATATGATAGAATAACTTTAATTTAAAACCCCGACTACAAAAAAAAAACTACACGTAAAAAATATTACCTACTATCTATCTATATGGCGAATGAGACTAGTCTTAGAATATCTTAGTTACCAAAATCCATCGAGCCGTTTGGAAGATATGTGGAAATAAAAGTTTTACAAACATAAAGATACGCGCGAAAAACATAACCCTTCTTCCATTCCGGTAAAAAGAGACATGTTTATGCTACTGGGAACAGAATTCACATCTTATTTTTTACATTGTTATCATTAAATTGGACATAATAAATCGTAATCGGTAAGTTCGAAAAAAAAAGTTTACTGGCAACAAAAGATGGGAAATTTTATTTTCTACAATAATAATAGACTTTATAACTTTTTCGGAATATCGGCCAAAAAAGGTTTTTTCGAGCTGGCGCTTGAAGCTCCACCTGGATTCGTTATTATTTTGTGATTTTATGCTCAGGAAATGATTCTAAACCTTATATAAAAAATACGAATCGGAAATTTAATACAGAGTTAAATTCTACGAGTAGTTTTACTGCCTAAAAGGCTTCTTATCAAATTTGGTCGAGTGTCTAAATTTCATTTTAAATATGTTTTAAATGAACGAAGTTGGGTTTTTAGGGATTCGTAGACAAATTTTAAAATATACGTTATGTCTGTCCATCCGTATGTGACAGCCATTTTTCTCCGAAACTATAAGAAGTAAATATATCTACTATTAAAACTTGGTAAGTACATGTATTCTATGAACAATATTAACATTTTCATACAAAAAAAGAAAGAACAAAAAATTTTGGTGAAAAGAAACTAAAAAAAAATTCTATAAAAGCCATACGTGTATCTATGGATAGGTGTTCAAAAATTGTATTGAAGTTCCTAGAATTTTTTTTCTAAACAGAATAGTTTGCGCAAGAGTCTCTTCCAAAGTGGTAAAATCTGGATGTGAGGACTTTTCTTCCAAGTACTAAGTACCTTACTACCAAAGAATTTACCTAAATGGCATATAAATGCATCATTATCATTAGGTATCATTTATGATACCTAACTTGGGGATTTACGCAGAGGATTTCTCCCCTCTCATTATTTCCTTATCCCGATCTCTGATTTGACGGACGAATATTTTACCGATACTTATCTTTTTCCATTGCATCCGCATTGAATTTTTTACTGATGTGTTATCGACGTCAGTTTTTTGAGACTCCCCTTTTGGTCTACAACATAAAGTAAACGGCGTACTAATTAGTATCAGCGTCTATTTGTAATTCCAATGAAAACGGTATCAAAAATCAAGATCATAGCATGCTTCACTAGTAATACCTACTGATATTGTTATACTATGGCACTATGATCGTAATATTTAAAATTTATCGGTTGTCAAAATTGCAAAATCAAGCACAGGCCCGTCGTCCGTGAGCGCCGAAACGCGACTGATCAGGCCTGCCGAACGGCGCGCTATATATATGGTAGATATTAAAACATAGTGAATAACTGATACTTTTTATCAAGTCAAACTCTGCGAATGCATCTATAACTTTTTAGTGGCTTTCGTTGAGTACAAAAATTTTGTAAAAAAAATTGGTTTAGTCATAAACTTGAAAAAACCTTTTGAAAAGGGGTAACTTTGGGATTTTTTTCTGTCAAGTAAAATTCATTAAATCGTGTTATAATCTGCGAATTGCACTAGATTAGATCCTTAACTAATACGTATATTTTTTTCAGAGTTTAATACACTATTTTAAAGGTCTTAAAGTTGTTTTAAAAATTCAAAATTACGGCCCACACGCCCTTAACATCAGGCGAGATGGCGGTCAAGTGTAAACCGATAAAAGTTAAAAAAGAAAAAGATATCCGCCGCCATAAAATAGCGGATAAACATAATATGTATTTTTTTTAAATTCCTTCACAATGGCTATAAAGCATCGATATAATTAAAGAAACGAAGATGAGGTATGCTATAATCTAAAGAAAACAAAACGTTGCGAAAATTTGTTTGAAAAATTTGAAAATTGAATTGTCAGCGAACGTACACAATTGTCAGCGAACGTACACAACTCCTTGTTGCGACTGAGACTAAATCAGGAGACGTCACCTGATTTTGCATCGCCATAGTATAAGCGCGATCCGCTTCTGCCGTTTTTAAGATGTCGATGCTATCAAGTGTAAAATAACTTTACTTGATTTGTTGTACGTTTGTTTAGAAGGAACCAATTCCGTGCCCGTGACCCGTGACGCAAAGTATTGCTACAGATGAGAGTTACTAATGTTGTAAATAATAAATATCGTTTCTTGCTTGGTATTTCAAAAACTTAGATTTAACTCTACGCTGATAGAAAGAGAATCTAAGTTTTGGAATGCGTAGCCTGAGTAGATGAATTAGTAGTACCTTGCTGAATAAAATCTATAAGTCCTGAAATTTACTCCGTGATTCTTTAATTTGAAGAGAAGAATAAACCTCGAATAAAATCTTACTGAACTAATCTGAATAAAATCGAATACCTCATCGTCACTTAACATTAGGTAAGATAGCTACTCGTACCAAGACCATTGTTATTTAAAAAAAATAACATTTCCTATCTTACAAACAAAATTCCGATTAAAAAATGTTCAGTCGTTTGGACTGTTGGCAGAATTCAAGCCTTATATTATTCAAGCCAATATAACATACCATTTAAATTGATACCTATATTGAGGTAGTAGTAAAAATTAATGATGATTAATTAATATTGGAAGTTTGTTGCTCAAACACGTCGGAACGGTCATTGGTCATGGCCATTGCTCATGATCATTGGTCGTAGTCATTGGTCATGGCCGTTCCTCATGGTCATTGTAATTGGTCATGGTCATGGTCTTTGGTCATGGTATTGAAATAATGTTATGGTATTGTTATTGAGGTAGTAGTGAAAAATAATGACATTCGCAATTTTGTGGTGGCGGCCATCTTGGATTTGAAATTTGTGACAGTGCGTAGTATTCTACTAGTTAAGTCCTTTCATTTGTTACCCATATTGAGGTAGTAGTAAAAAATAATGACATTCGCCATTTTGTAGTGGCGACCATTTTGGATTTGAAATTTGTCATAGTGGATAGTATTCTACTAGCTCTTTCATTGAATTTGATACCCATATTGAGGTAGATTATGAAGAAATATTTAGTCCACCATTTTGTGGAGGCGGCCATCTTGAATCGATATTAACCAAACATAGCTAAGAGCCAACGCACAAAAATTAACCTTTAAATAAAAATGAAATTATACTAGTAATCAGATTTTTGCACTGCAAGAATAATTTATCGTAACGTAACGGGACAACGAACGTAACGGAACAATAAGTAATCATTTTCGTGCACGCAGCCAGCGTTCATCGATTTAGTAGACGTTGTCACGTCAGAAAATCTCATCAAAATTTTTAGTACACTGCCGTTACGGCTCAAGATCGTTCTGTCCGCCTAAACGCTCGAGCTGAATCGAACGGACGCACGCTAACAATGTTTCAGGATTTTATCTAAAGTCGAGCTCTGTCGTTTTTTGAGAGGGCTCTTAAGTATTAGATATCACTAATATTGCACAATACGTCACCTCAATCAGCTACATGGCTGTTACGTATGTCTGTGATGAGAGCTCTGAAAATTTATTTTCACTAATAAGTGTGCTTTGCTGCTACTTTAACAAGATAGTGACGTGAACCCATAAAAGTTTCCACAACCAAAAATATTTTCCTCAAACGCGAGAAAAACACTGAACTGAGGAGTAAGGTTTATCTAAAGCAACTGAGTTTGCGTCTAGCGTCCAACAAGGACAATATTAGGACGATATTAAAGTTCCCATGCCTCACAAACGACTAGCTCCGAGTTATAAGCTTCGGCGTTTTAAAAAAATTACTCAGTATTACACTACTTTTTAACAGACTTCAAAAAAAAGGAGTTTGGAATGCGGTTGCATGTTTTTTTATTGTACTTATATTTATGATACGCGATAGGTCTCCCAATTGTGAGGATTTTCTCCAATAGTTACAATCTTTGTGTCGTCAAATCGAGAGTGAATCGGTGTCTTCTAGGTAAACACGTTCCATCGTGGACCGCATCGGCAAAATGGCGGTCAAGTGTAAACCTATAAAAGTAAAAAAAATAATTATATAGAAGTTGATAAAAATGCTTTTACATATCTGTACGACTTAGTGATGGCTTCTAATGAATTTTGGTAAAGTGTATGAATTTTTTTATGTGTTAGTATTTTAGGAGAAAATAAATTATGTAATACTATGTAACGCGGTTGTTTTACATATTTAATTAATTTTCAGCTAACTCACGGGTGACACGGTCGGCCCAGACCGACCTAAGTTTCAACCGCGTCCGGCGGCTTAATTAAGAAGGCTAGTTGGGAGGACCGCGACTGGCGATCCAGAGCCCCTGGTTCGAATCCCACGCGCCACACCGTCTTTTCGATGTCATGTGCATAATGCAACTAATTTAAAAACGATGAATGATGTCGCAAAGATCTACTCTCATATTTTTTCCTTCACCCGCTAAAAGAGGTATAACTACAAAAACACAGTAAAACTGTGGGTTAATGTATATTTTTTTTTATTTATGTTTATTTGTTTAGGTTTTTGGACTTAAATTTTAATGTGGTTAATAAGGTATGTCAAAATAACGACCGGTTCAAGTAGGCGCCATAGTAAAAATTTTTATGGGTAGGTACAGCTTCCCAACTAGAAAGACGACCAAAAATACTAGCTAAAAACCCGACCTTTCATATTTAAGTATTAGTGTCGAAGCTATTGCACCGAATCGGAAACCTGGTCAAAACCAGAGTGCGAACCATGGCTTCTGCTCTGGTAAATGGTTTCGGTAGAGAAAGTTTCAGTCGCCTCATGGTGGACGAAGCTCTCATGAACCATTTTTGAACCATTGTGATGGCTTCAAGGCTATCTGGTGTTGGTGAAATTGTCCTCATTGGAGACGTCAATCAGTTGCCTTATATCGACAGGGAAAATCTCTTCGAAATGAGGTATCATCGCCCGAACCTGGTAACAAAGATCAGCCAGGCGATCTTTGTTACACATCGAAACCCAATGGACGTCGCATATGCACTAAGGGAAATATACTCCGGTATGTACTCCTCAGCGACCCGTATCAAGTCCCTAGAGCAGAGAAGATATAAGGGAGCGCAACTACCCAACACCCTACCAAACACCCTCTTCTTAGTTCACACTCAAGAGGAGAAGAAGACCCTGACAAACCAGGGTTATGGATCAGGCACCGGGTCACGCATCCTTACCATCCATGAAGCTCAGGGACTAACATACGAGTCGGTAATCGTAATCAAAACCAAGGCAAACATGAAGCTGAACGAGAGCGTGCCCCATGCGGTAGTGGCAATCTCACGGCACACGGGGACCTTCACATACTACGCTGACGACACCGACGACGCCATTGGTCGGTTCGTGCGACGAGCGTGGGCTGCATCACCGAAGACCATCCGCGATTTTAACCTACAGATGGCCATCAGGGACAGAAATGCGGCCGTTGTGGAGGCTCTGGGCCGGGAGGAGGCAGCTTAGGTAAATGGCAAAAGGCAATTAGGCAAACACTCGATGTCGAGTCGATTACTAGCGGAATCCTAACCGGTAGTGATCGGCTCTACAGACGAGCACTAGAATTAGATTTTAAATGTACCCAACTCCCTCCTATTTTCCTCTTCTTCCCCTTATCCAAGATATGTGTAAAAAACGATAATTGTAATGACAAAGATCACGGACCCGGAGTCTGTGGAGTGGCTAATTTAAATTTAAAAAAAAAGTATTAGTATTATTGTATAAGGTTGTTCTATTATTATTATAAATATGTTTTTCTTTCCTTTATTTATTTTTATTACTATAAGTATGTTTTTTTTATACTTCTTATTTGCGCACCCCAATTTCTGACTTGTCCACATTTTGTTTTACATCCTAAGGTTGCCTGGAAGAGATCGCTTTTAGTAATAAGGCCGCCCACTGTCGCACTGATTTACTATTTTTTGCTTTGTATCTTTTTTTTGGTGTGTCAATAAAGATTATCTATCTATCTATCTATCTACCTTAAAGTTGAATAGTCTGGCCTCGTGGCTTAGTGGGTACTAACTCTGCCTGCGACGCCGAGGGTCGCCGGTTCGATTCCCACCCAGTGCAAATAATTGTGTGATGAATTCAAATGTTTGCACTGTGTCTGGATGTTTATATGTTAATAGATATGTATTTAGAACTATATAAGTATTATATCAGCTATCTGGCCGCCATAGAACAAGCTTTGCTTAGTTTGGGGTCAGATGGTGTTGTGTGTGAATTGTCCACCAATATTTATTTATTATTTATTTAAGTAAATTAGTTTTTTTAGGTAATAAAATATATTACACTGATTTTTTGGGTAATAAAATATACACGCCGGTGCCTTAAACGGACTCTCCTACGTCTTGCACCACCACCGTTGCAGGCCCCCTGTAAGCAATGACCGTTATCCGTCTTGTCCGGCTCAGCTGACCTGATGCCGCTGATGTATATCCTGATTTATCAGCTGGGAGGCGCGGTAAGGACGAGTTAATACTCCCAGTTTTTACGGGGTTATGCCGGGAGCGAGGATTATGGCATTTCTACGGAATTTTCTTGACTTTTTTCGATAGTTTTCAATGGAATGTAAAGATTTTGTTATTATTTATTTTATTAAATCTAAGTCTTTATGATATTCACATAATAAAATAGCGGGCAGGGTCTAAGCTACTGATGGCTAGGGCTGCAAAGAGTCAGGAACCTCCTGACGATGCATGCTGTGTCGAGGATGACGGCCGCGTGCATCTGACCTTTGTTCAACCCATCGTACAACTATCTATTTTATGACGCAGAGGCAGTCTGCAGTTTTGTTTTACTTTTATAAGTTTACATCGCCATCTTGCCTGAAGTTAAGCAACGATGTGGTCTACGATGCAGCGCGTTTATTTAGAAACCGATCCACTATTGATTTGAAAACACACGCATCGTCGAAAAATTTCTCATTATCCAGCTTTACCTCTGGTAGCTTGAGTTTATCTTCTCCCGGTGCCCGAGTCGACAGTCACAGGTTACATTATTTTTAGTAGAAGTAGAGAGACCTTTTTTAAAGAGTCCTCCTGGGAAGACCACTCCTTTGAAGTTATTCTACCACCAAGCAGAAATGCGTTAACATCAATGTATTTCGGTTTGCAGGCCAATGGCATCAGAAAAGTTACAAGGCTAGCAGATGATTTATCTTTTGTATCCCGGTGACGAGCGCAGTGGACTGATTTAAGTGTTTCATGTCCAAATAGTGCTATTGCTATTTTGTTGTTATGGACCACCTTCTTGCTTACCATCAAATGCTTGTCTTGCTCATTTCGTTCAAATTTATTCAAAATAATAGATGTGGTGTCAAGGTACACCAAGAAAAAACGAAGCTCCTTTGGATTATATAGAAGCAATCATATGTTTCCAAACACAAAAATCTTTATTGCTGTTTGCAGGTATGATAAGGTGATACAAAACATTTTAAAAGTTGACCCATACAAACTGGCCTGTTCTTCCAGAGGCATGCAATATGCCTGGGAACAGTTTCCATTGGTCTGAATTTATACAATAATAGTAATAATAGTCAGCTGATAAAGTCTTCTTGTTTTTTCATTTTTTTATCTTTTAATCGGTTGTATCATATTATATATTTGTTGTATCATGTTAATTGAATAATTATTTGTGGTTTTTTTGTTAGTCATTATATTGTGCAATTTGTAAACAAAAAAACATTTGGATCCAATAACAGCCCCTTTACAGCTGAAGATTTAGAATTGGTAAATTTGAATATACTTAGATTTGGATTACTTAATACTTTTTGTACGGAATTCTTGTTTTAAACGTTGAAATATTATTTCTTATGTAGTAATATTATATAATAAAATGTACCTAATAATAATAATTTCGTAATTTGACGAGTCTATACAGAAGCATTCTAAATGTTTAGTCTTAAGTACTTAAATGTTTAAGAGTGTAACTTATATGACAATAAAGATTTTCTATTCTATTCTATTCCATGTCATCTGACTCATCGTCTATTAATTTCTGGCTTCTATCCGTTTGTGCTATGTACCTAAGTGTGATATGTTTGGTGAGCACAATAACGCCAATGCCAAAATAGTGTTTATTTTATTATGTATGGTTCGATTAACTGAAAAATAAAGTTGGCAATACTAGTCACTGGCAGTGTTGACGCGTCACTTCCGTTATAGCATATTTTACTTACTTCAGTCTCACATTTTTCAGTTCGGTTGCGCAGCAAAATTCTTATCCCCTCCAGATCTGCCATAAAGGAAATTCCTCCCAAAAACAAAAGTTTAAATAGTAATAACCAATCCAAAGAAATGAAAAAGAAGAATGAACGTCAAATAAATACGAGCATAATGAGGAGATGAATTGAATTGAGTTTTTGTGCCGTATCAAAGCTTGGAGGACTTTAAAACTAGCTACTTTTTATGTGTTTATTACGCAATATATTTTATTAAGTTTTAGCTGAGCGTTCATTTTTAGCAGATCTTAGTCTGTTTGTTGATCTACGTTGTTAAACATAATAAAAAAATAGCAGTCATTGGGACCAACAACTGATAACTTAGATTTTTCGTGATAAGCGTACCATTACCAAACATATCATTTTCATGTTTAAGTATTTGCTTAGTTTGCATGAATCGACTTTTAAAATGTTTTGTTTTAATTGTAATGTTTGTAATGTTTTAAAACCTTATCTCACCTGTTTGCAGGTGACAGAAATTATAAATTAGATTCATTTTTTTTTGTATTTGTACGGTGTTACCAGCGTAGTTCTCATTTCTGATATTTTAGTAGTAAAGTACCGAACTATAATCTAATCATGTTCCATAAAAAACTTTTCTTTTTCAAGATTGAGCAACAAATCTGAACTTTCGTGATTATAAAATCAGTAGGAAGTAGAATTACCAGCGCCTGGTTTTTCTGCTGCTAAGCAGTAGCGTGCCAACTTTACGCGTTCCGGTTTGAAGGGCAATGTTTCCAGAGATATTATTACTGGGTTCAGAGATAAAAGATCTTATATTTATGTCCGGGTGAAGAGCGTAGTGCGGTGCTCGGTAATGATTTAGACTCTTCATGTTCCAATAGCTGCGTGTCACTGTACTGTTATGGGCTGGCATTTTGCTTAACATCAGGCACATGACCTGCACGTCTTGTCACTCTATGCTGTAAGAAAAAAACTAAACCAACTCGGTTTCTCGCGGTAAATATCATTAATGTATAATTAAAGAGATTTACTCTCGGTCAACCGTAACTTCCCGGCAATTTCCATCCAAGTTTATGAGCCCCGGGCTTCGCTCAGTATTTAATTGTAACACCCAAGTTTGCAACTTTTCAACACTTCGTTACAGCAAATAGGCGTAACTATGCGACAAGAAATTACTCCGTATTAAGCTGGTGTAATTTACTTGAGGTGCAAAATTTTCCATTCTTTTCCATTTTACGGAACACCAATGGACTGAATAAATAAAAATCTTAATAAAAGATTATCAAGTTTTAAAACTAACATGGTTATTACACATTTAAATGAATACGGGTAACTCACGTGATTTACAGTCAGTCTAATCCGACTTAAGTTTCGGTCACGCGCGCGACCGCTGCTCATCTGGCCTGACACACGCGCGTGCTCTTACCTTGAAAAATGCCGCCAGACGTCGACGAAACTTAAGTCGGACGAGGCTGACTGTACATCACTCGAGTTACCTGTGTACTCATTTAAAAAAATTATCAAGTTTTGCAGATTTACAGTTGACCGCCATCTTGCCTGATGTTAAGTGACGATGCGGTCTACGATGGAGCGTGTTTACCTAGAAGAAACCGATTCACTCTCGATTTGAAGACAATAAGATTGTAACCATCACGAAAAAACCACTCAGGCAATGCATTCTACAACGTTCGTAGAACATAACTAGAGTCAAACGTCTTCGTTCGAGTACGTGTATTTGTGTGCCTTGGCATTTCCTACTAGCGACAATTCAAACCAAGGTAGTACCGTATGTGATGCGCTTGCGCTAGTCGTCACACCAAAAATAGTATGATTACGAAAAATAAATAGAAACCTAATATACGATACTATTACAACAAATACAAATCACATAAGATCAAAGAGACCACCGCGCACTGACCCCTGCCCGAACGTGCCCAGAACACTCGCTGCGTTCACTTCTGTATGGCCAGAGAGATCTGTTGAGTCAACAACCAACCTACTCGATGGTCACTCGTCTTCTCCCTAACGGTATCCCAAATCCGCCACAAACTTCTTTTTATGGAGACATTTGATATATTTTAAAATGTTAAACTTATTAGAGATATTATATAATAATACTTTTATATATAAAAAAATAATGGTTTATAGTTTGCTCTACGTATAAGCGTCGTTGTATATATTTAATTAAAAAGATTAGAAAGTAAGTGATAGCCCTGTACCTACTTCATTACTTAAAAGTTCGGTAGAAAGTACAAGCTATTTGAGGATATTATATGTAGATCCCAGTAAAAGAACATTGAACCTAAAAACTATTATTTATCATTTAAATGAAGAGTGACGAGACGAGCAGGACATGTGCCTAATGGTAAGTAACATGCCTGTCACATAACAGCACAGTGACACGCAGCTATTGGAATATGACGAGTCCAAATCATTACCTAGCACTGCACTGTGCTCGTCACCCAGATATCCAAGCCCTATAATTTCTCTGGAAACATTGCCCTTCAAACCGGAACACAGTAATGTTTGTACTTTACTACTTGGTGGTAAAATAACTGACAAAGGTGTGGTACTTCCCCAGGCGGACTCTGCCATGAGGCCTACCACTACACAAAAAAACTGTCTAAATAAAAATGGTCAAGTGCGAGTCGGACTCACCCATGAAGGCTTCCGTAGCAGCAAGTAACATAATACAAAAGTTCTTGTAGTTCGTTGTTACTTAAATCAGTGTTTTAACAATAGTCAATTTATGACGTATTAAAATAAAACTACTTACTAGATCTCATTCAAACCAATTTTCGTTGATAGTTTACATGGTAACGTACATCATACACTTTTTTTTATTTTTGTCATTCTCTTATTTTAGAAGTTAGAGGCCGGACACACTTTGTACCACTTTGGAAGAGTCCCTCGCGCAAACTATTCGGTTTAGAAAAAAAATATGTTTGGACCCTCAATATCATTTTTGATGACCTATCCATAGATAGATAAACAACACGAAGGGTTTTGATAAAAAAAAAATTGAGTTTCAGTTTTATGTATGGGACACCCCTAAATTGTTTTGTTTTTTCTATTTATGTATCAAAATCTTAATGCGGTTCACAGATTACATCTACTTACCAAGATTCAATAGAATAGCTCTTATAGTTTCGGAGAAAAGTGGCTGTGACATACGGACGGACAGACAGACAGACATGACGATTCTATAAGGGTCCTATATTTTGCTACGGAACCCTAAAAACTACATTGATATTTTTATTTCGTTACTGTAATAATAATGTGTTATATTTCAGAAGTGCTCACATAAAACGTTTTTGTTCAACTCTTTGTTAAAATTTCTCGCAGTCTCAATGAATTGAAAATAATGAGCCAAGATGCAGTTCCGGGCGTCAAATGGCCAAACTTTTCTGGGAAGTTCAAATGAATCACGGAATCGTAATTGAGACCATGCTCGTATAAAATACTGTTGCTGGTTTAAAATAAGTGCGCAGTTTATGCATTTAAACAATTCGAAACAGCCTTAGCGCATTGTAAGACTAATTTGGAAATAATTCTCGCTATTTTGTGATAGAATTAAATTGATACAATGAGCAACATATAACTGAAAACGAATCCTACTATCATACTACTTAGAATATTGTTATAAATGTTAATGTTTGTTGTCCAATCATACTTATCTTAACTTATGAATGGATCAGGTTGAAATTTTCATGAATACATAGGCAATTTTTTTTCCCGGAATAATAACGGGAACGGGAACCAATAAAACCGCGGGGCGTTACTAGTTTTCAAGAAAAACTGATAATAAAACATTCATCTTGTTGTGATTTCAGGAATATGTAACGTTTTCAAAGAAATTACAGGGTGGACATAGAAATAAGTCATCTTATACACCCTGGTGAGGAGCGTAGTGCTGTGCTAGGTATTGATTTGGACTCTTCATATTCCAATAACGGCGTGGTACTATGAGAAGGCGTGTTGCATCTTGCATAACCACCAATAACAAGTCTTGTTTTACTGTCTACGAAAAAAAATGCTTTCAAAGTTTGCAAAAATGTTTTTCCTGGAATTGAACTAAAAATCGTCATCATTATCAGCCGCAAGACGTCCACTGCTGAACATAGGCCTCCCCCCCCTAGATTTCCACAACGAACGGTTCAGCGCAACCTGCAACCAGCGGTTTCCAGCGACCTTTGTGAGGTCATCTGTCCATCTAGTCAATCTAGTGGAAGGCCGTCCAACACTGCGTCTTCCGGTTCGTGGTCGCCACTCGAGAACCTTTCTTCCCCATCGGTTGTCAGTTCTGCGAGCGATGTGGCCCCAGTGCCCATTGCCACTTCAGCTTGCTTACTCTTTGAGCTATGTCGGTCACTTTCTTTCTTTAGCGAATATCCTCATTACGAATTCTTCTTCAAAGAGACTTACTTATTTTATATGTTGTTGTGTGAGAAAGGCAATTTTTTTATTTCAACAAAGTATGTAATATCTTTGAAGTTATAACATAAGTTTTTTGTTATATTATAGTCTGCCTGTAAACGTGACTGCGTGTAAGTCATAGCTATATATACTATTGTTAACTTTGCTCATACATATTCAAATTTTATAATATGCGTAGCGCGTGGCTTCATCTGCGTAAATAGTAAGTCTATTTTAATATGAAAAAATGTTAAGTGCCATTGCTGCTAACCAACGTGTGCCTATTAAAATTTAAATAAAATACAATTTTGACAAAAAAATATTTAGGTGACTATGGAAGTTAACACTAATCACAAATTAATATTTAGTGTTAACTAAATTTAAAAAATCATTATTCTAATGATACAAACTATCATATAATAAAAGATTTTAAATGATATATTCTGTTGCTATATGCTATAATCTGTGGTAACGTGACTGCAAATAACAATATGAGCTTATTACGTCACTACCCGCAAAACAAGCTGTCGAAGACTGACTAGACTGTTTACTTCTCTGCATTTTTATTATAGTTTGCGATCTCAGCGACGACGATTTTAATGTAATTGTTTATGAAGTAAAAGTTAAGAAAACACAAAAACTGGACAAATAGTCATGAATCGCGATCAATATTTTGCGGTTTTTGTTGTCCGGTGACAATGTTTTAGCGGGAAAATTCAAAATTACTCTATTATTGTATAGTTACTCATCGAATACTATTTATAAATAAAATATTTTTTCAAAACAAGCATCAATCTTCAAAATAAAAGCAATTTTCTAAATTTTAACAACTTTACTTGTGAGCGCCCACGTTTGACAACCGTAGAACAAGGTACGACAGTACTGTTTAAGAGTCGTTTTTTAATGTGTATTGGGAGTTTACCTTTAAACATAAAATATATGTATTTGCCTAGTACTTTTGCAATTTTTCTGTCAACTTCGTTGTTCGTAAGAGTCGAGACATATTATTAAAGGACCAAGATTGATATGTTCGCCAACATACTCTATTTGGTTTCTCTGATAAAGTCTCTATGATAAATTTTTCTGGATAAATTCTACCCCCAAGGGGGTGAAATAGGGGGTGAAAGACTGTATGAAACTTTTTATTCCTTTGGCGTATTTGCATGAACTTTCATATAAATTGAGTTTGGCTAAAATCATGGGGTACGTATTACAGCGTTTATCGAAATTCAACCCTCAAAGGGATGAAAGTTTGTATAGAAACTTTTTATTCCCTGGGGATATTTGCATGAAATTTCATACAAGGTGAGTTCAGTTAAAATCATGAGGTACGTATTACAGTGTTTATCAAAATTCAACCGTGAAAGGGGTGGAATAAGGGTTGACAATTTGTACGAAACTTTTTATTCCCTGGACTTAATAGCATCAAATTTTGTAAGAGTTGAGTACGACCATAATAATGACTTACGTAGTACATTTTTTATCAATTCATCCTCTAGGTTTTAAAATAGGGGATGAAAGTTTTATGATAACGCACAGGACGTACCCTTAAGACATACTTAAAATTTCACACACGTATTCTTTTTATGACGTAGGCATCGACCAAGGGAAGGTTTTTCAAAATTCGTATGAATTGATTTCAGCTAGCATCACGAGGTACATATTACAACATTTATCAAAATTCAACCCTCAAAGGGGTGACATAAGGGTAAACTATCATAGTTTATATGAAACTTTTTAATTTTTGGTATTTGCATAAAATTTTGTAGAAATTGAGTACGGCCTAAATAATGAGTTATGAGTACATTTACTTCCAAAATGTAACCCCTAAAAGGGTAATATGACATTCTTAAATTGTCACACACGTATTCTTTTTATGACGTAGACATATTCACTAAGGACGGATTTCTCAAAATTCAACGCCTAAAGAAAATATGTATGAAAGTGTGTATTATGAAACTTTTTATTCCTTGGACATATTTGAATGAAATTTCGTATAAATTGAGTACGGCTAATATGTGTAATGAGTTATATGTTTCAGTGTTTTTTTTTTCCAAATACAGAGTCTAATGTAGTAAAATAAGGGAAAAAAGTTTGGGTGCATATTTTTATTTCTTGTGACATATTTGCTTTAAACTTTGTAGGATATGAGTACGGAAAAAATAATGAGCTATGTAAAACAGACTTTTCCCAAATTTAATCCCAAAGAAAGTGTATGAAAAGAGGGTGTGAAAATTTTAAATATTATAAATAATATTACGCACAGGAGGTACTTGTATTTACATGTGTGAAAATGTAAGTATATTGTTAGCAGCAAAACAAGTTTTAAGGGTCCGCGGTGGTGGGGGGAAAACCTTTATAAACGCTCGTGCGCTCAGTTCGCCCTCTTTTCTGCCACCATACACTCGCTCAAGCGTAGCTCTGACCGTTTGACCAGCCAAAGTTTAAATTGTAATCTGTATCTGTCTAATTTACTTTAGGAATCGGTTATTCAGATGTTTCAGTTTTATTGTTTAAGATTGGTTCAATTTTGTTTGTATTTCTGTTAAGTTTCGCATATAAATGTGACTGTGTAAAACTTAATTGTGTTTTTTATTCTTTTCCCACTTCTGGTCTCTAATAATATATATATTTTATGAAGCAAACAAGAAAGAAGGATATTTTTTCAAATTCATACTAGGTACGTAATAGTGGATAAAATTTTGTACGGACTTTTTACCCCTTGGACATGTTCTAAAGACTATAACGAAGAGCTTTGACGGACTACTTTTGTTACTATAACGCCTAGGCTGTGAAAGGCGTTCCCAGACTAAGTGGAGAGATACTCTAAGACGTTGCCTGAATGGATTTTTCATGATTATTAAAACGCTGGTGTATCCAAATTGAGACTGAATCGGTTTCTTCTAGGATAGCAAGCTCTACCGTAAACCATATAATCATTTAACTTTAGGCGACATTGCGGTCAAGAGTAAACCTATAGCAGTTAAAACATTTATTTGCATGAACATTAAAAATAATGAGCGTATTAGTTTTCCAAAATTCAACCCCTGAGATGGTAAAATAGGGAATAAAAATACATAATAAAGCATAAACTACCCTTAGGCCTATTATAGACGAGCATTAGTTATGTTATTATTTGACGCTCATGCTATCAAAGTAGGAATCTACAATAAAAAACTTACTGAACGCGAGCGAAGCCGCGGGTTAAAGCTAGTCCCACATATATGTAGGGCTCCTGGTGGTTCATATGACCCATCAATTTTGTTCACGGGCCTATTGTCTATTAAATATTATTTTATCAAAATTCGACGACGTTTTGACGTTGTTGGTCAGTAATACTCACATTATTATGACACGCGTAACATTCTATGATCCGTGGAAAATTTGTTTGACAAGACATCAATGTTTCGCAGCCTTTGTCTTTACTTAACAAGTATGAAGTCAATTTCATTGAGTGTTTTCCCGTCAGGCGACTTCCATGCCCGTTTTCTCTGCTGTGTTTTTTTTAATAACTTGTTTGCTAATAAATCTATGTTCGAAGCAAATTATAATCAAAATGTCACCCCTTTCATTTCTATGTAACCATATGGACCACAGATTTCTTTCGCTTCGTTTACCAGGGTTCTTTTTTTAGAATTAAAGTCAACAATTACTATCGTATGTTTTTCAGTAAATTCCAGAGCTGTATATAAATGTTTGTTGCTGCTGCTGTATAGAATGTTTTGTTGGTACCCTGAGCTTTTTCTGTGGGCGCATATACCTGTATTATTTTGACGTGACAACGTCTTATAAATTGGTTTGCCGGGTAACACTTCAAGAAACTGCGTTACGCTCCGCTCACGTTATGCGCTCACAACGAGAGCGAGTGAGAGCCACGCGTCCCTTCCACTCGGGCATGGTTAGCCCGCCTAAGAGCGAGAGAGACAGACATAAAAAGTGAAAGGCACGCGTCCCTTCCGTAAAATTATTTTACCACTCAAAGTCGTTGTCACGTAAAACTTTCGCCCGTATACCGACTTTACAGGCAACCAATTTTTTATGATATAATTTCCAGTTTTCACGTCCAATCTAGCGACTCTGTCTTAATATGAATAGTACCTGGGTGACCGAGCTTTGCTCGGTTAATTAGATACATACTAATTTTCACAAAAAAAAATACTTGAAAAAAGATAGGCGGCCGGTTGGATTCGAACCCGGACCTACCATATTATGATCGCCCATCTCCAACCGCTAATTATATTGTCGCGCGACGTCGCAAAATTTACCGTAACATTCTAATCTTTATGTGACAGATTTTCATTGTCTAAAAACGCGCATAAAACGGCGTTTTTTTAAATAAAACCTAGCTAGATCGATTTATCGTTCCAAAAACCCCCCTTCCTTATTCTACTGCCAAGCAGTAATATGTAAACATTACTGTGTTTCTGTTTGAAGGGCAATGTTTCCAGTGAAATTACAGGGCTTAGAGATATAATATCTTTCATCTCTGCGTGACAAGCGCTATACAGCGCTGGTAATGATTTGGACTCTTCATGTTCCAATAGCTGCGTGTCACTGTGCTGTTATGTAGCAGGCATGTTTTGTTATCATCAGGCACATACATGTCCTGCTCGTCTCGTCACTCTTTATTATAAAAAATATACAAATTCAAGAATTTTGAATATACAAAATTAAGAAAAGCACTTTGATTTTGGACTTACGTAGGTAAATCTAGAGGTGGTAGAACTAGTACATTTTATTTGCGGTTGTACCTACATCAATCTATTGCTCTTTTTCTGCAATCATATAAAACAAAAACTGGCGGAGTTGTCAAGGACAACTACTTATAAAACATGATAAGTAGGAACCGTATAATAGTTAAAACATGTTTGCATTACAACTTCTGCATGTCAATTATATCTTCCTAATTATATGAATAATAAGTCACTATCTGTCTTTTATAGCTTGACTATTAATAGTATGAAAACAAATACCTAATAATAGAAATATACAACTAAATAACTTTGCGTTTATTTGTTGGTTAGCATGCAAGTTTTGAAAATCAGTCAGGTTTTGTATTAAAAATACAATTTAAAAGACTACGAACTACTTAAGGGAGAAAACGGGTGACTCCCGCTCCAATGCGTTCCTGGACCAAAGGTTGGCCATTGCCATTCAGTGTGGGAACCTCGCCGAGCATCATGGGTACTTTTGCACGGGGAGCAGTTACGGGTGGGTTATTCGGAGATTAGTTTGTAAATCATTAAATTGTTTTTGTTTTGGAAGACGCAGTGTTGGACGGCCTCCCACTAGATGGACAGATGACCTTACAAAGGTCGCTGGAAACCGCTGGTTGCAGGTTGTGGAAATCTAGGGGGGATGCCTATGTTCAGCAGTGGACTTTTTGCGGCTGATGATGATGATGATGTACGTATGCAAGAAGTGAATACTCCTTTTCTTTATTCCTCGACCTATGAAGTCTAACTTCAACCATATCTATCTATCTATCGTATATCTTCAATGCAAGAAGTATTAACTTAGAGGTTCAAGTTCAAATTTTTACTGAAATATTGATACAGATACAGATACTGATACAGATTTTTCTAAAGAATACTCTCAGAGTTAAAAATATACCTTTCGAGTTACAAGCGACCAACAAATATATATACTCACGGTTTATAATATATTACTAGCAGCGCGTCCCGACTTTGCTTTGTTTGTTGCATAAAACTATTAAAAAAATATATTTATAAATTAATATAAAAGCGAAAAGTTATCACGAAATCTCAGAAACTACAATGGTATGAGTCTGCAATTTTGCATGTAGATACATTTTAGCACGCAGGCGCTCGTTAAGACGAGGTTTTACGAAATACAACCCCTAAGAGGGTGAAACACGAAACGGACGGTTGTATGAAAATTCCGTCATTTCCAAAGTTATAAGCATGAAATCCATTTTTTTTAATTATAATGATATTTTTATTAATTGAATATTAATCGCTATTAATTAAATTTAATACACGAAAAGACTAGATCACAAAAAAGGGCATACGTTTTATTATGGGAAAAAGGGTTGAAGAGGTTGAAAACATGTTATAACGTTTTCAAGATGAAAGAAGACGACCTGAACGGATCGTCCTTACAAAACTAATAGGCATTCACTCCGCAGGTGGCAATCGAAGCGTGAGATCATCAGTACTGAGTGATTCGTGTGCGGTGGTACTTGCTTAATATCTAGTGTTACGGTGAGCTCTCCTAACAGTATTATTTTTAAATTATATTTATTTTAGCGAGGCAGGTCCTACTCGTATGCTCCAAGGACATGGGCAAATGGACTGTTTAGAAGTGACCTTCTGATTAGTATGTAAGTCAGATTTCAATTACATTGTTCTCACCCCATCGACTAGCAAGGATCTAACTTTGGATCATTGCATCTATAGTATTAATATTAGGGAATATTTGATACTGTCGCTTTCATTTATTTATTATTTCTATTACAAATTAAAAGAAAACTTCGCCACAGCCCTTTTATAGCTGAATTTATTAATTATGTTATTGTTTTTATTTTAAATTATTACTATCAATGTAATTACCTACCTACAAATGTGTACCTACTTGACGAGTCTGCTGAGAAATCCTCAGGATGTTTAGTTATAAATATTTTGTGAGTGTAACTAGCATTGATCATAAATTTATTCTATTCTATTATATTCTAAATATAAGTGTAGTGGTGTAGTGGTATACTGGTTATATAAATTGTAGTGGTAGGACTCTTGGCAGAGTCCACCTGGGGAAGTACCACACCTTTGCCAGTTATTCTACCTTCAAGCAGTAATGCGCAAACATTACTGTGATCCGGTTGAAAGGGCAATGTTTGGGAAATTACAGTGCTTAGTTATATACCTAATATCAATATAGATTTCTACGTAACGACCGCAGTGCAGTGCTAGGTAATGATTTGGACTCTTCATTGTTCCAATAGCTGCGTGTCACAGTGCAGTTGTGTGTCAGGCATGTTGCTTACCATCCGGCATATGTCCTGCTCATCTCGTCAACGGACTTTTACGGACGATAGTTTAAAGTGACAACGTTATAACAAAACACTCACAGATGCGGCGCAAGCGTGCAATGTGCGTTACGGGACAATGAGCGTAACGGGACATAACGGGGCACTTTTTCGTGCATCGTACGTCAAAATCATCAAAATTGATTCACAATTAGCTGAACTATCGCATGACATACACACAAAAGCATCCACACGAATTGGGAACCATCTCCTTGTTTGAAAGTCGGTTAAAATGAGAGTATGAAACATCACGCACTTAGCACGATACATCACTTGTACTATAGTTACACATAAACTGCTATTACGTATGTTGGTGGCGTGAATTCACAAGATTTTACTGATCGGCTTCTGTTTTTGCGGGAAACGATAAATTATTATTTCAATATTTAATATAGGTACCAATACTTTTATTTAAATTTAAGTTTTTTTTACTTCTGTCGGTTATGTTATAATAAGTATGTGTACGCTGAAAAGCTGATTAAAATTAACTTCGATTTTAAATTGAATTTAAATTGCGACATAATATACAACCAACCTGCTTTAAAGATTGGGGTTATCTATTTTTTGTGTTTGTTACATACCTGTGACTGTAAGAAAACAGGTTTTCAAATGCTTTGTATTTTATTTCCTATCTATGTTGTGCCACAGTGAAACGTGACAGGGTAAAACTAGTAATACTTGTAGTATAGCATAAGCACTGTATCGTACAATTTTTTCTCTTGCACTCTAGGCTTTTCCTTCATATATCTAGCAGTGATAGGACTAAAAAATAGGAGCTGGAAACCTTTCCAAGGTTTCCAGCTCCTTTCCTTATGACTGGCCTCGTGGCTTAGTGGGTTGTAACTCTGCCTGCGAAGCCGAGGGTCGTTTCCCACCCAGTGCAAATATTTGTGTGATGAATTCAAATGTTTGCACTGTGTCTGGGTGTTTCTATGTACAATAAGTATGTATTTAGAACTATATAAGTATTCTATCAGCTATCTGGTCGCCATATTACAAGCTTTGCTTAGTTTGGGGTCAGATGGTGTTGTGTGTGAATTGTCCACCAATATTTATTTATTTATTTCCCCAACAACTCAACTCAACTCAACAAACGTTGTTACTCAAAGGGGAAAGGACCGCAAATTTCAAATTTTAGATTTTTCTTCATTAATATTAAAAAACAACATACTGGTCGAATTGATAACGATGCCCCTTTACAGCAAACTAGTAATAATGATATATATTATATTAATCGTTTTTGTGACGAGACATATTTTCAGCCCTATTAAACATTGTTTAATACAAATACAAAATCTTTATTGCTGTTTGCAGGTAAGATAAGGTGATACAAAAAAAATTTAATAATAGACCTATACAAACTGGTCACTTCTTCTAGAGGCATTGCCAGACATATTGATGTCTGGCAACACAGTTTCCATTGGTCTGAATTTTTCAATGATAATAATAGTCAGCTGATAAAGTCTTCTTGTTTTTTCAATTTTAGCTTTTCATCGGTTGTATCATATTATACGTCATCTGATTCCTTGTCTATTAATTTCTGGCTTCTATCCAGTTGTGCTATGTAAGTGTGATATGTTTGGTGAGCACAATTACGCCTACGTCTTGTGCTTCAGCAGGATGCTGTTATGGATTTTGACAAGTGTGTGGCTTCATGTAGAATCCAAGGTCTTGCAGTAGTAGCTCTTCGAGTTTATAATGTTTAAATAATGTTTTAATATGTTAATAAAAGTATTATATTCTATTCTAATCTCCTCCTTTTTGGAAGTTGGTTAAAAGCCGCCTCACCGTTTTCAACAATTTTTACACGGATCCACTTCTCAACTGTAATCTACCAAACAAGACAAAAACATCAAAATAGATTCAGAATTGGTGGAGCTACCGCGTAACATAATTATGTACGTACAAAGATCGTACCTACAACTTATTTGAGATTGATTCTTTTTTTGAAGTTAATTAAAATAGATATTGTCACTCTACAATTCCAAAGCTAAAATTAGGAAGTGTTTACAAATTACACCTTTGAAATTATACATAATATTGCACAAGTATTTTCCCTTTAAAATGATAAGAAATTTTCGTAATCCGTGCATAATTCTGGTTCAAACAAAAACGGAGCTTAAATAAGCAAAAACATTCGTACCGTGACGGCATTGTGAGCAGCTTACGAGTTCGCCAAAACAAGCAGGAATTAGAGGTCGCAAATGAAAATTAAGGCTCGCAAATGAGAATTCCCGGGTGACATGTAAATGGGCATATTGTCGGGAACCCCGGGGAAGAGCCGTGTTTGCCTGGCTTGCTACACTGAACAAACATGGGGTTCTATAAAGATATGCTTATTTATTTTTAAATTCGTGTTGTGGTACGAAGGATAAACTGATAAGGTAGTTAAGAAAGGTACATAGTAGAAAAGTAGAAAAAATGGTACATTATAGAGTACTAATTAGTAGGATTGGCTACTGACATCGTAAAAAAAACAAAACTTTTAGCGACACCACCACAAAATTTAATGTTTTTTGTCAATTTCAAATGTTCAATTATCTATTAATTTACCCAGTAATTATTTATAGGACCTGAAAATATGATCAAATCCTATTAAATGTCAGGCACTTATTACATTTATTACAATATTTTTGAATAATTTTTTTGTCACATTTGAAATCAGCTTATTTTAAATTCTCATTCTTTTACAGTTTGTACATATCTGTAATAGATTTGTGCTCAGATTACTTCACTACCATAGAACCCTAATTAACAAATAGTACCGTCCTATGGGCTAACCCGCTTAGCGGCGATAACCGCGTAGCGTTCTAATAACATAATATATATAAAGGTTTGTTATTGGCTGCCCTAGTGGCTTAGTTGGTAGTAGCTCTGCCTGCGAAGCCGAGGGTCGTGGGTTCGATCCCCACCCCCACGAATTCAAATGTTTGCACTGTGTCTGGGTGTTTCTATGTATAATAAGTATGTATTTAAAACTATATAAGTATTATATCAGCTATCTGGTTGCCATCACACAAGCTTTGTTTAGTTTGGGGTCAGATGGTGTTGTGTGTGAATTGTCCACCAATATTTATTTATTTATTCTTTTCTCAATCACGTCGGAACGACTAAACGGTCAATCCGTTGAAATTTGGAACATAGTTATTTTTTATTTAGCTACTCCACAGACTCCGGGGTCCGTGACCTTTGCCATTCGTTTTCTTTTTTACATGAATCTTGGATTAGGAGAAGAAAAGGAAATAGGTGGGAGTAGGAAACATTTTCATTCTAATTCTAGGCCTATTTTATTTTCTAAACTGCCTCCTCTCGGCTCAGCGCCTCCACCACGACTGCATTTCTGTCTTTGATGGCCATCTGCAAATTGAACTCTCGGATGGTCTTCAGTGTTGCAGCCAAAGCTCGCCGAACGAACCGACCGATGGCGTCGTCGGTGTCGTCAGCGTAGTACGTGAAGTCCCTTGTGTGCCGTGAGATTGCGACGATCGCATGGGGCACGCTCTCGTGCAGCTTCACGTTTGCCTTAGTTTTGATTACGATTACCGACTCGTATGTCAGTCCCTGAGCTTCATGGATGGTAAGGATGCGTGACCCGGTGCCTGACCCATAACCCTGGTTTGTCAGGGTGTCCTTCTCCTCTTGAGTGTGAACTAAAAAGAGGGTGTTTGGTTGGGTGTTGGGTATTTGCGCTGCCTTATATCTTTTCTGCTCTAGGGACTTTACACGGGGCACCGAGGAGTACATATCGTAGTATATTTCTATCAGCGCATATGCGACGTCCATTGGATTTCGATGTGTGCAGAGCAACTCCTGGCTGATCTTTGTTACCAGATTCGGGCGGTGATACCTCATTTCGAAGAGAGTTTCCCTATCGATATAAGGCAATTGATTGACATCTTCGATGAGGACAATTTCGCCAACTCCAGACAGCCGTGAGACCATTACAATGGCTCCAAAATGGTTCATGAGGGCTTCATCTACCATGAAACGACTGAAACTCTCTTTTCCTAAACCATTTACCAGAGCATGGACCATAGTTTTAAACAATAGTCTGGAACTACACGTAAGCTGTTATTTATCACGAGAAAATAACGAGAACATTATCACGTGGTACACTGCGAGACTCTGAAATATTTATACTAGAATAAGTTATTTGAGTTGCAAATTTCAGCTTGATTTGTCCAGTTATTGAGACGTAATTGACGGGCACCTTTGCACCGGAAACGGTTCGGGGAGGGTTATTTAGGGAATAGTTTTTAACCCCCAACCAAAAAAGGGGTGTTACAAGTTTAACGTCGATGTCTGTCTGTCTGTGTGTCTGTCTGTGGCACCGTAGAGCTCAAATAGATAAGCCGATTTCGATGCAGTTTTTTTTATTTGAAAGTTAATATCCGTGCGGATGTTCTTAGCTATGTTTGATTAATATCGATTCAAGATGGCCGTCTCCACAGAATGGCGGACAAAATATTTCTTAACAACCTACCTCAATATGGGTATCAAATGAAAGAGCTTGACTAGAAAATACTTATACACTATAACAAATTTCAAATCCAATATGGCCGCTACCCCAAAATGGCGAAATACATTGCTTATTTCACAACTCCCTTAAATATGTGTATCAAATGAAAGGGATTAACGAGAAGAATGTTGTACAGATAACAAATCTGAGGTAGTCGGAGTTTAATCAACTTTTTAATTTTGTTCTTGTTACATGTTATTTATTTATTTGGTTTATTTTGACATACTTACATCGCTATTTAATTATGTCTTTTAAATTACAATTATATTTAGAAATTAAATTACTTATGCAACCTATTTTTTTTATAAATATACAAAATACATGAAATAGCAAGGGTTAATATCTCCAAGCATAATACCCTTCTTTCGTGGTTTGTTTCGTCCATCTTATTCTATCTATTTTCATCGTGTTTGTATACAGTGTATGTTTGCACATGCGTGGTAATGCCGCCAACATCCTGGGTACGCTTCCGATTGGTAGTGGGCTTGAACATCTTGATTATCTGTAGACCTTCAGTGGTCTATGGATAATTTAGATGTGCTTAGTGTAAGTAGTTAGTTAGGTATGTAGTGTAGTGTAGTTCTCAATGTATTTTTTTAGTTTAGTTAGTTATGTAGTGTAGTATAGTTCTCATTGTAATATAGTTTAGTTAGGTATAAAGTGTAGTGTAGATCTCATTGTACTTTAGTTTAGTTAAGTATGTAGTGTAGTATAGTTTACATTGTATTTTAGTTCAGTTAGGTATGTAGTGTAGTATAGTTCTCATTGTAATATAGTTTAGTTAGGTATAAAGTGTAGTGTAGATCTCATTGTACTTTAGTTTAGTTAAGTATGTAGTGTAGTATAGTTTACATTGTATTTTAGTTCAGTTAGGTATGTAGTGTAGTATAGTTCACATTGTATTTTAGTTTCGTTAGGTATGTGGCGTAGTATAGTTCTCATTATATTTTAGTTTTGTTAAAAAAGGCTCTACCCTTTAAAAAAAATTAAGTAGATGTTTTTGTTCCAGGTGTAACGATGGGCGTGCGACACTTCCAAGTGCTCATGTTCTTCTCGGGGATTGCCATCAACCTCACCGCCAGAGTCAGCATGAGCATAGCCATTGTGGACATGACTGATGACACGAAAGCTGAGGTATACGTACATTTTTCCACCGAGACTGTGGTAGTGTTAGAAAACGTTGATGAAGTAGGGTTTTAAGTGGGTACCATATTGGTAGCGAGTTCTATAACCCACCGTGCCCGCCCAGGGGCCGGTGGATTTTTATATAGACCTAGTGGTCCACCGCGGATTCGCCCGTGGTACACAAATATATAGCCTGTAGCACTCAGAGATACGTAAATATCCAATGTTGAAAGTATCTTAGAAATCGGTCCAGAAGTAGTTCCTGAGACTAGCGCGTTCAAACAAATAAACTCTACAGCTTTGAAATATCAGTAGCTACAGATTTTCCCAGGGAATATAGTTCTACTTTCCCTGTGTCTACGTTTATCATACGCACCACAAAACTGTAAATACCATACTTTTTTTTAAATAAAAAGTGACGAGACGAGCATTACATGTGCCTGATGGTAAGCAACATGCCTGCCACATAACAGCACAGTGACACGCAGCTATTGCGATATGAGTCCAAATCATTACCTAGCACTGCACTGTGCTTGTCACTCAGTGATGTAAGATGCTATATCTCTAAGAACTGTAATTTCTCTGGAAATATTGCCCTTTAAACCGGAACACAATACCTAATGTTCGCCTATTACTGCTTGACGGTAGAATAACTGGTAAGGGTGTGGTATTCCCTCTATATATATCTCTATCTGACGAACGCAGTGCAGTGCTAGCAAGTGATTTAAATATGTAATACGCGGCACTTCACTATTATGGACAGGTTGCTTACCATCATGCGCACGTCTTGTTTCTCTCGTCACTATATTTTAAACAAAAACATGTGGTGTCATGGCACACCAGGTAGGAACGAAGTTCCTTCAGATAATAAAAAAGCAACACAATTTGCATGATTTTTGTACGGAATTGCGAAATAATGGATTACTGAGGTATTGAAACTACATAAAACTAATGCCGTACATAATCAAATGACCAAATTTACTCTGTAAATCGTCGGAAAATCGAGATTTTTTTTCGACAAACTATTATTTATACAAGTGACGGCATAATGCTTAATCTTAAAAACTACATAAAACTAATGCCGTACATAATCAAATGACCAAATTTACTCTGTAAATCGTCGGAAAATCGAGATTTTTTTTCGACAAACTATTATTTATACAAGTGACGGCATAATGCTTAATCTTTTTACTTTACAGCCTTTTATCATCCTACATAGGTCTCCTGGTGGTTCATTTGACCCATACATTTTGTTCATGGGCATGTATATATATAAAAATCAATGCCACTTTTCTTTGTAAGTGAACCCCTCCTAAACAGCTGCACCGATTTGAATAATTTTGTTTGTATACGTTTGAGTAGGGGCTCTGGATGGTTTAGATTCACAAATCCGCCCGGCAGATGGCGCTGGAGTTGGTATCTAGGTTATTATCCGAGCGCAGCCAGAACGGGCCGCTAGTAGTCTATAACTTATGGTACGACCATCTTAAAAAATAATTTGTCAACACTGGTCACGGGCAGTTTTTACGCGTCACTTCCGTTATATTATTTTTACGCTTTTAGTCTCACAAATTGTTCAGTTTGGCCGAAGAACTTCAGAACAGAAACTTCATTCCAAAAACCTTACAAGTTAAGATGAAGTTACAACCTCACTTTAGGAAAATCAGGGTTGCTCACCAATAAACCACCAAGACTGTACCTCAACTTAATAACCACTTCTTATTCCAGTACTTTCCGTGGTCGATGAAGATTCAGAGTGTGATACTCTCATCACTTTTCTGGGGCTATTTGGTGCTCCAGATTCCCTTTGGCGTAGTGGCCACGAAGTTCGGTGGAAAGTGGCCCCTCTTTACTTGTGTGGGCGGGAACAGCCTCATGCAGCTGATGATGCCGCCTGCTGCTTATTACGTGAGATATTGACCCTTTTTAGCTAGATTTTATGTCTTATCTGATTATATTTTTTCATTTAGCTTAAAGTACTTTCGTTCCACGGCCAAGATTTACCGTGGAAGATGATACAAATTTAATCAAAAAGGTTTTAACCATTACAAGAATCTGAAAACACAGTAACTAACAAGCATAATGCAAGCTTAGCTTTGTTTGGGGCTTGTGCTGTGTTTAATATAAAAATAGAAGTTAGGCATGGAAAACAAAATTAATTTACAGAAAAACTATATCCCTACGAGTAAACATACACGCAGATTGTTCCAAAAGAAGAAACACGGCACGGGTTACTTGCGGTTGGCTTGTATACTCCATCGCCGAATGAGTTACCAGACGCAAAATTAATAAATATTGGATCAGCTATCTGCCTTTAACACACCAAGATTTTAAATAATTTAAGGCTTAATGAGGGTATTTCAAAATATTTGACAATTGAATCCTTTTATCAGGGAGGCTGGCAACTGGTGTGCGCGTGCCGAATCGTCCAAGGCTTGTTGCAAGGAGCTATGTTGCCTTCAGTCCACAGCTTGATGGCCAAGTGGGTGCCTCTCCATGAAAAGAGCACCATGGCCATGTTTGTGTATACTGGTAAGAATGATTACAAACATACGTAGACTGGAAACTTGAAAGTCCCGACGTTGCTGTAACAATTTTGGGTACATTTCAAAGTATAATTATTTAAATAACTAAGTCAAAGTTTTTATCATAGTTATGCAATTTACACGTCAAGTACTGCATACGAATGTGAATCCAAATAGCATACATTTTCTAAATTATAATTAACAGAACGTCAATAATTTAATTGTCGTATAGATAAAAATTAAGGGCGTGTGGGCCGTAATTTTGATTCTTTAAAACAACTTTAAGACCTTTAAAATAGTGTATTAAGCTCTGAAAAAAAAATATGTATTAGTTAAGGATCTAATCTAGTGTAATTCGCAGTCAGTAACACGATTTAATGAATTTTACTTGATAGAAAAAAATCCCAAAGTTACCCCTTTTCAAAAAGTTATTTCAAGTTTATGACTAAACTAATGAATTTTTTTACTAAATTTTTTGTACTCAACGAAAGCCACTAAAAAGTTATAGATGCATTCGCAGAGTTTGACTTGATAAAAAGTATCAGTTATTCACTATGTTTTAATATCTACCATATATATAGCGCGCCGTTCGGCAAGCCTGATCAGTCGCGTTTCGGCGCTCACGGACGACGGGCCTGTGCTTGATTTTGCAATTTTGACAACCGATAAATTTTAAATATTACGATCATAGTGCCACAGTATAACAATATCAGTAGGTATTACTAGTGAAGCACGCTATGATCTTGATTTTGATACCGTTTTCATTGAATTGCAAATAGACGCTGATACTAATTAGTACGCTGTTTATTTTATGTTGTAGACCAGAAGGAGTCTCAAAAACTGACGTCGATACCACATCAGTAAAAATTCAATGCGGATGCAATGGAAAATAGATAAGTATCGGTAAAATATTCGTCCGTTAAATCAGAGATCGGGATAAGGAAATAATGAGAGGGAGAAATCCCTGCGTAAATCCCAAGTTAGGTATCATTTATGATACCTAACTTGCATTTATATGCCATTGAGGTAAATTCTTTGGTAGTAAGGTACTTAGTACTTAGAAGAAAAGTCCTCACATACAGATTTTACCACTTTGGAAGAGACTTTCGCGCAAACTATTCAGTTTAGAAAAAAATTTTAGGAACTTCAATACAATTTTGAACACCTTTACATAGATACACGTATGGTTTTGTTAGAATTTTTATTTTTTTATACATTTCCAAGTTTGTGACACCACCAAAATTTATTGTTTTTTTTTTGTATGAAAATGATGAATGATGAAAATGAGAAATGATGAATATTGTTCATAGAAATTTAGACATTCGACCAAATTTGATAAGAAGCCTTTTAGGCAGTAAAATTACTCGTAGAATTTAACTCTGCACTAAATTTCCGATTCGTATTTTTTGTATAGGTAAGGTTTAGAATCATTTCCTGAGCATAAAATCACAAAATAATAACAAATCCAGGTGGAGCTTCAAGCGCCAGCTCGAAAAAACGTTTTTGGCTGATATTCTGAAAAACTTATAAAGCTTATTATTATTGTAGAAAATAAAATTTCCCATCTAGTGTTGCCAGTAAACTTTATTTTCGAACTTACCGATTACGATTTATTATGTCAAATTTGATGATAACAATATAAAAATAATAAGATGTAAATTCTGTTCCCAGTAGCATAAACATGTCCCTTTTTACCGGAATGGAAGAAGGGTTATGTTTTTCGCGCGTATCTTTTATGTTTGTAAATCTTTTATTTCCACATATCTTCCAAACGGCTGGATGGATTTTGGTAACAAAGATATTCTAAGACTAGGCTGACTCGCCAAAGTGTCCCTAGATAGTAGGTAATATTTTTTTACGTGTAGATTTTTTGTAGTCGGGGTTTTTAAATTAAAGTTTTCTATCATATTGCTCGTTGCTCCAATAAACAGCACCGTTCATCATCATGACTAAAGAGTTGAACGAAGAGTTTGGTCTCCACTTTTGTAATAAGAACAACTAAGCTGTGAAACGCATTGCCAGAGTGGGTTTTTGTCGAAGGTTCGAACCTTGGGGTTACGAGGTACACTGTGCTTGTTTCTATTAGAGAAACAAGTTCCATCGTAGACCACATCATTTACATCCACTATTATCGGCATCATCGCAATCGTATCATTAAATGGGTTATAAATCGTAAACGGTAAGTTTTACAAAAAAAGTTTACTAGCAACAAAAGATGCAAAATTTTATTTTCTACAATTATTGTCAAAATATATAGTTTCCAAAATATCGTCTAAAATAGTTTTTTTCAATTGGCGTTTGAAGCTCTACCTGGATCTGTGAGCATTTTGTAATTTTATGCTCAGTAAGTGATCTTTACCTTGAAATTTATTGCAAAGTTGACCAAACACCTTATATTTTTACTGGCCTTTCATTACGTTTCAGCACATTTTTTTTAATTTTTTGACGAACTTGTGAATTATTAGGAAACATTTTAAAAAGATGAATGAAATTGGAAAAGCCGTTCTCAACTTATAGTGTGACCAAAAAGAAAAGGTTGAGTTTTGTATATCTACGAGTATAGATAAATTTAATATTTCTTCGTTTCACTTCACAATTTACAAAATTGTTATCACTAGTATAAACAGTATAAACAAATCTTGAACAAAAAATGAGTTTAAATTACACAGTCCAATATTTTAATGTTATTTCTGCACTGTGGCACCGATTCAGCGGTCGGTGACGGTCGCGAGAACAAGACAGCGTTAAATCCCTAATTTGACAGAACTACCTAGCCTTAAGTACCTATCTTACATTTGTTCCATTTTTGTCATGACTACGGAATCCTGCCTTTTGGCCGAAATTGATTTGACGATTATCACTTGCCAACCAACGGTTTGCCTATCTATCACTTTGACAACTATTGATTTGGTAGAATTATCGTTAAGCGCATGTTAAGCGGATTATTATAATGACACAACACGTTCAGGGCACTTATCATTTGTCAAATCTTTCACAAGGCCTGTTGCGGTCGGGGAGGACAGATCTGGGCAAAATTTTCATTGTACTTTAAACTTTAGTAGTAGACGTTTCATCTGTATAAAAGTTATCTTTTCGTATATATTATAAATAATGATAAAAATAAATCTCATAAAAAATCTCTCTCATCTCTCTCTAAAAATTCTACAAACACATTTGCAAAATTTTAAAGTGTGGCGCGAAGTTTATGTAAAATCAAAAGGAATCGGTTATGCAAGAACTGTGACCAACAATACATGAGCCGAGCGAGCGAAACAAGCGTGCCTCGGCAGCGGCTGGGGAACTAATCGCTAAGAACCAAATAGCTTTTGTTTCACTACACAGGGCACTTGAATATGTACTACATTAGAAAAATAATTATGGAAATAAATATTCTAACTATAATAACAACCTGTATTATATAATACGTCCAAAATGAAAATGATATCCTAGAAAATAAATTTCTTGGCAATTTGATCGCAGACTCTGTATTGCAGCTTTATCGAAATCTAACACACATACTTACCAAGACTATACAACTAAATGAATATCACTCTAACTGAAACAACTACTATAGACTTTGTCTCATTTCATTTAATCAATTTGGTGACGAAAACCTGAAATGTCAAAAAAAGTTACATCGAGTATTTATTTCTCTGGTTTATTTGTCGTACCGATCCTCTATGATGTGTTTTATTCCAGGTACTCCTTTCGGCTTGGCGGCACAGCTACTGATATCAGGGTTCATAGCCAGTGCGTGGGGCTGGGCTGCAATCTTCTACGTCAGTGGTGCACTGGGTGTGCTCTGGTCACTGGTATACATTGTCTTCGGAGCACACAGTCCTGAGACGTCAAGTAACATTACAGATGAAGAGAAGAAATATATACAGCAATCACTGGGTCATAACTTGGAAAGTCACAAAAAAGTGAGTCTACATTATTAAATTAATTATTCACATACGAAGCGATGAGATGATGAAACGATGTGATGATAAGGCGATGAGACGATGTAATTTTAAGGCAATGAGACGATGAAGCCATGCAATGGTAAGACGATGTGATGATAAAGCGATGAGACGATGTAATTTTAAGGCAATGAGACGATGAAGCCATGAAATGGTAAGACGATGTGATGATAAGGCGATGAGACGATGTAATTTTAAGGCAATGAGACGATGAGGCCATGCAATGATAAGACGATGTGATGATAAGGCGATGAGACGATGTAATTTTAAGGCAATGAGACGATGAAGCCATGCAATGATAAGACGATGTGATGATAAGGCGATGAGACGATGTAATTTTAAGGCAATGAGACGATGAAACCATGCAATGATAAGACGATGTGATGATAAGGCGATGAGACGATGTAATTTTAAGGCAATGAGACGATGAAGCCATGCAATGGTAAGACGATGTGATGATAAGGCGATGAGACGATGAAGTGATGATATGATGAGATAATGTGATGCTTAGGTGATGAAGCGATGAGACGATGAGGTATTAAGGTGATGAGGCCATGAGAACCGTCCTCTGAGTATGATTAAATGTACCTATTTTAAAACTTACACTTACTTAAACCAATATTTTCAGTGAAATTACAGGCTATAGAGATAAAACATTTAAAATTTCTGGGTGACCAGCGCAGTGCAGCAGTTGATAATTATTCGGACTCTTCATGTTCCAATAGCTGCGCGTCACTGTGCTGTTATGTGGCAGGCATGTTGCTTACCATCAGGCACATGTCCTGCTAACGTCGCCGTCAGTCTATACGACAAAAAAAAGTTATGAGTAATTTCCACTTTCCAGCTCCCCACTCCATGGAAGGCAATGCTCACTTCTCCGCCATTCATATCCCTGATAGTGGCCCACATTGGCTTCTCCTGGGGGATGTGGACGCTCATGAGCGAGATACCGACCTACATCAGCAAGGTTCTGGGCGTCAATATCAAGCATGTAAGTTTTGATATTTAACGTTGATTTAATTTTGAAGTGAAACGTTATTTTACCACATTGAGCACTTTTAAGTAAGAGAAAATTGTATTAGTTCGTTTCACCAACATGCTGATGTAGTCATAGTCATAGTAGTTTATTGATAACAATATGAGTTTCAAGTCAATTTTTACAAATAATGATGAAGTATTCCATGTCAATTTTTCCAAATAATAATAAATTATACTCTTACTTCTATACAAAGTATTGAGTAAATTAAATAAAAAATGTCAATTAAATCACATGATAATTAAACATTAAAACACATGATATAATTTCACTGAATAAATAATATAAATCATCTGGTGACTAGTTTATTTAATTGTTTGTAGTGGTTTAGCGTCGAAATGGCGGTTGAACACCGTTGCGGAACGTGCACTTTTTTAACCATTTAACCGACTTCAAAAAAAGAGGTGGTTAGTTATTCGACTACAATGTTTTTATGTATGTTACCTGATTTCTCGAGAACTCGGGTACCGATTTTAAAATTTATTTTTATTTATTATTATTGCGTGCTTATCTTGAAAAAATTATTTACTCTCGATTTGAAAACACCAAGATTGTGATCATGGGGAAACCCAGATAAGTAACGGAAAAAACAGGGATGAATTAGTGTAGCGATACTAGTCAGAGTATGTTTATCTCAATCTTAACGTATTCTGTTTTCTGCTTTGCTGGTCTAGTGGCTAGACCGTGCTATTTAAAATCACGTCAAATCATGAGGTCGTAAGTTCAAACCCCGCCTACACCGAGCATATTTAAGTATGTTCCTGCCAATGTATTTCTGCCAATCTGGGTCACGCTAGTGTAGTGGCTTTGGCTCTATCCTTGCAAGATAAAGCTCTGCGTTTCAGCAGTGGAACATTTTGTGCCAAGCTACCCCTGGAGACCACACCAAGTGGGGTCCGGACACCGCGCTATTCCGTTTGATTTCACACCTTATTTAAATATATGTCGTAATCGAATCATAATCGAGTCGCAATCGAATCTCAATAGAGTTGCCATCTAGTAGTGTCCGGGACGCAAGCGCCACCTGGTGGCGCTCGATAGAGTTAGTGGCGCGCGCGCTGTCGAATGGACGGATCGTTTCAGTCAGTTCTCTCTTGGCTTTCGACGCGTGCGGTCGGCGCTGAACCATCGCGCGTTCTACGATACGTTACTTAGCTGAATAACCAACGTTGTTACCTCATCATCATCATCATCATCAGCCGCAAGACGTCCACTGCTGAACATAGGCCTCCCCCCCCTAGATTTCCACAACGATCGGTCCTGCGCAACCTGCAACCAGCGGTTTCCAGCGACCTTTGTGAGGTCATCTGTCCATCTAGTGGGAGGCCGTCCAACACGGCGTCTTCCGGTTCGTGGTCGCCACTCGAGAACCTTTCTTCCCCATCGGTTGTCAGTTCTGCGAGCGATGTGGCCTGCCCATTGCCACTTCAGCTTGCTTACTCTTTGAGCTATGTCGGCCACTTTCGTTCTTTTGCGAATATCCTCATTACGGATTCTGTCGCGCAAAGAGACTCCGAGCATAGCTCTCTCCATAGCTCGCTGTGTGACTTTGAGCTTTGTTATGAGGCCCACAGTTAAGGACCACGTCTCAGTTCCGTAAGCCATCACTGGCAACACGCACTGGTTAAAGACTTTCGTCTTTAGGCATTGGGGTATTCTGGACTCAAAGATGTGCCGAAGTTTCCCGAACGCTGCCCATCCGAGTTGGATTCTTTGCTGGACCTCTTTGTCGAAGTTGGATCTGCCTAATTGGATCTTTTGTCCCAGGTAGACGTTGTTACCTATGCTTCATAAATTCGATTGTGTTAGCGAGTTTCCATCCAACACTACCCGCCGCTATGCCCACAGCCGAAGGATGCGAAGAATAATGATGATAGCGAGACTATATCCGCCGACATATATTTAGAAATTACTTTAGCTTTAAAAGTTGAGATCGCTTGTCACAATTCGCTGGCTGTTTTAACGCTTTTGATTATATTTCAGAACGGGGTCCTGTCTGCTCTGCCCTACATAACAATGGCTCTGATGGGGCTACCCTTCGGATACCTGTCCTCCTTCTTGTTGGGACGCAAGCTGATGTCAGTCAGCTGGATCAGGAAGTTAAACAACTCAATAGGTAGCTATCTAAATGCAATGTTATGACTCTTTTCACGTCGAAGTTCACCGACCCATAGTATGGGATGCAACTTGGGTTGATGCTTGTACCTTAATATCTTTCAGAGATGGATAGTAGCGTGGTTAAACTGAGCGTCTCAAACGGCAACAATATGCAAACTCTGAAGTGGTTACACATTACATATTTGAGCAGTTTAGAGCAGAAATTAAGCCCGTTGGGACCAGTAGTTCATCTAATTTTAAAGCAACTCTCTGAGCGTTTTGTTTATTTGGCGCAACATATAAGCACCGCCATTTAGTCGGGTTACACTGTCAGCACTCTGGGAACGTTTATACTTATTTTGGCCTTGGTCTATGAATATATCAAAAATGCTCAGTGCAAGTAGTTAGGTATAGCTGGTGGTTAAGCTGGCCTGGTGGCTTAGTTGGTAGTAAGTCTGCTTGCGAAGCCGTGGGTCGTGGATTCGATCCCCACCCAGTACAAATGTTTGTGTGATGAATTCAAATATTTGTATTGTGCTTGGGTGTTTTTTTATGTATTATAAGAATGTATTTGAAAATACATAAGTACCTATTATATCAGCTATCTGGCTTACATAATACAAGCTTTGCTTAGTTTGGGGTCATCTGATGTTGTGTGTGAAATGTCCACACATATTTATATTTATCATTATAAATATGCTATGCCTATAATTATTTTGTGTAATTTAGTGTTTTTAATCAATTATTTATCTTTAATTTATCAAATTATTTCTTAATAACTCCTGACATTTTGTTGTGGTAGTTATCTCGGATTGGAAATTAACCAAAGTACTTGTATTCTTAAAGTCAAGCCGTTTCATTTGATATAAATGTATTATTGTGCAAAACTAATAAGAATAATTTGTCATTGTGCTGCTGTGCTGCCATCTTGGACTTATTTTCATCAAACATAGCTATGAATACTCAACACACACGTACACACACAAAGAAACATGTTAAAATTATAACACCTCGTTGTTTTTTGCGTTGAGGGTTAGTTCATCTTCTTCTGCGTATTGATGATGTTATTTTACTTATACTACTATAGACAGCTCACTAAATGTTCTTACTCCTGAAACTCGGTGCCTTCTCTCGCAAGGCGAGAGTCGAGGCCATAACAAGGCGGCTTGAGCAATGACACATGACTTCTAAAGATTCTAGGTACATGTCAGTTTCTTCACGATCCTTTCCTTCACCGTTTTAAGTTAGCGGCATTACGCACTTCGAAAAAACAGTGGTCTGCGTGGTTTTGCCGTAACTTCAACTTAACTTTAAGTTTTACTTATAACTTCTATCAACAGTTGGTTAAGTTAGTTTAACAGTTTTTGTTCTGTTTTTTTTTTTTAGCTAATAAGGGATGGTTGATGAAATGGTTTCCATATGTTTTTAGGATATTTCGGAGGTGCTATTGCGCTGGTGGCGCTATCGTACGCGGCTACGAGCACTGCGGTGGCGATAGGCTTGCTGTGCGTGGCGGTCGGTTTGGGCGCGGGCCATGTCACTGGCTTCATGGTAAATCAAATTATTAACCACTGTTCGAGCATTGATGTAAAAACTGAGGATTTCACGTTGGCATTTAAAAAGTCCTCTTTTTTTCTTTTTTCAAGTGTCAAAACGGCAAGAGAGTTACACTCGTTTACGATAGTCGTTTGACTAAACGCTGCATCGGACGTATTGCGTGGGCCTGGGCGTGTGTTTTGTGGTTATTGTTGTGTAAGAACTACTCTAGAATTAAAAGAAAATGATAGATGATGCATCATATGGCACATCACTACAAAATGACGGATTATAATTATATTTTTACATAATTTCCTCAATATGAGTATCTGGCTTGACTAATATATTAGGTACTCTACCTATACAACGGTAAATTTCAAATACGTGGACAAGATAACAGGAAACAAACGACGAACAATAATATAGTTATAATAAGTCCCGATAGTATAATCTCGGTGTCTTCAAATCGAGAGTGAATCGGTTTCTTCGAGGTAAACACGCTCCATCGTAGACCGCATCGTCGCTTAACATCAGGTGAGATGGCGGTCAAGTGTAAACCTATAAAAGTAAAAAAGCAAGTGGTAGAAACATCATTTCCTGTGAGAGTTTACTATAAGGCTAATATAACAGCTTACCATCAGTCGCAAGTGTTGCTGATGCCGTAATTCTGTACAGTTAAAAGAAACTGAAACACTCCGCAGTTTTACAAAATACACATATATTTGTATTAAGAGATACAATGCATCCTTAGTTACTTGTATGTATGTAAAGGCATGTTACAGTTAGTGCACCTGGACATGGCGCCAAACTTCGCCGGCACCATGATGGGTATCACCAATGCCTCCGCCAGCCTCAGCGCAACCGTGGGCCCCCTGGTCACCGGGGCCCTCATACATGACGAGGTAACTAACACAGGTTTATATAGAAACGTGCGACTTATATAACTTATATGTGTAGTGGTAGGTAGGTAGTGGTAGACAGAGTCCACTTGGGGAAGTACCATACCTTTGCCGGTTACTCTACCGCCAAGCAGTAATGTGCAAACATTACTATTTTCCGGTTTGAAGGGCAATATTTCCATAGAAATTGCAGGGTTTAGAGATATAACATCTTAGATCTCTTGGTGACGAGCTCAGTGCAGTGCTAGGTAATTATTTGGACTCTTCATGTTCCAATAGCTGTTTCACTGTGCTGTTATGTGGCAGGCATGTGGCTTACCATCAGGCACATATCATGCTCGTCTCGTCACTATTTATTGAAAAAAAAACTAGGTTCCGCAATGTCACCATCTGTAGTTCTCGGTTCTGTTAATTTCCCGGGAATTTCATTTGGAATGAATCCAAACTAACATCTGCTAAATGTTATCGCTCAGCTAAAACTTAATAAAATATAAATATAAAAACTAACGAGTTTTTAAGTCCTCTACGCGTTGATCAACGCAAAAACTCAATTCAATTCATCTCTCCATTATGCTCGCAGTATTTATGTAATTTTAAATCTCCTATTTATTTCATTTCTTTGGATTATGCTCGTAATACATAATGTCAAAACGAACAGGACAAGCGTCTGGTGGTAAGCATTAAACTGGTCCGTAACAACAGAATAAGGAGCAAACTAGTCCACAACAACACAATAAGGAGCAAGCTAGTCCACAACAATACAATAAGGAGCAAGCTAGTCCACAACAACACAATTAGCAGCAAACCGGTACATAACACCACAATAATGGCACGCAGTTTGAAAAATCCAAATCAATGTCCTGCACTCTTCGATTGGAGATAGCAAGTTAATTATCTGTTAGCCCCCTAATTTCTCTGCCACCAATGCCTTTTAAATCGGAATACATTAAGGTTTACACTTTTACATTACTGCTTGTTGGCAGAATAACTTCATAGGTGTGATACTACCCCAGGAGAACTCTATGAAAAGGCCTTCCTACCGCTACTAAAAAACGTAACTCTAGATTGCCGCTGGCATCGACAAGACTTAACCTACCCTAACCTATAAGTGGTTAGGGCTGCACAAAAGTTTTTTTCATGGCAAAATAACTGGACCCAAAACTGTGGGAGCTAAAACAGCTGAGTGTTGGTAATGTTGTTAATGTTGCTGAATGTTAGTAAACTACGAGTAATATATATTACTAGCTGTACCACACTTCGCTGTGGCACATTGTGATGCAAAAATTAGATAAAAACAATCCTTGATGCGGACTATATATCACTGTAAAATTTCAATCAACAAATTAAAATTAAGTTTTTGAAGAGTACACAAACCAACATAACATTTTTATATATAAAGATGTAATCACTGTCTTAAATGTTTTAAAGTCTTTATTCCCACAACACCATGTTTTCAGACGAGTCCAGCGGAATGGCGCAAGCTCTTCTATCTAACTGCGGGGATACAGGTCGTCACTAATCTCGTGTACCTCATTTTTGGGACTAGCGAACGGCAAAACTGGAATGAACCACGCGATTCAAACTCTTCACAAGGTAAGAATAAATATCATTAAAATATAATAATGACCGGGGAATATGATAATTATTACTATGACTTACTTCAACCTGATATTATTTGACATCTCCGAATAAAGTGATTTATTTATCACATTGTCTAAACATTTTATTCGTAATCAATACATTATTTATGTGTAAGTAATCACTATGATTGTAACATATATTATATTGATTTGTAGATTTTTAGTTCCAGAATCTCCAAAATTTGCTAGCGATACGATAAGGGGTATGGGCATTTTTTTTCCATAAATCCCCTTCCGAAATATCACACGGAATAGCACAACAGACAAAAAGTCTACAAATCTCCTGTCCGGGGAAAATCTAAGGGGATTTGTGAAAAAAGCCGCTTATGCTTGTGTGTCACCATTTTATGACGTTATTTTTGACGTGACAACGTCTAATAAATCGATAAATGCCGGCTCCATGCACGAAAAAGTGTCCCGTTACGTCCCATTACGCTCATTGTCCCGTAACGCTCTTTATACGCTTGCGCCGCATCTATCAATGTTTTGTTATGACGTGGCCACGTTAAACTATCGTCGGTTAACCAACAGACTTTACAGACAACCAATTTTTTTTTGTTTTTTCAGGAAAATCTGCAGAGAAAAAAATACCTGAAATAAGTTTAATACATGTGTCATAATTATTTGGTGGTTTTATTTTATTAACTAGACCTTATTATTGATAAGAGATTTTTAGATCTGATAGAAAGCGTTTATAAGAGTATACGAATAATTTAATTTTCTCTAAAAAAAAACAAAAACAGACTTTATTTTAAACTAAACTAAGACACTCAACAAATTTTTTTTAGAGCAAATGTTGCTTACCATCAGGTAACACGCCCTGCTCGTCACGTCACTCTTTATTTAAAAAAAAACACAACAACATAATGTCATTATTACAATAAGACGAGAAAGTAGTACGAATACATCATAGAGGGAAGCAAATTTTAGATTTACGTTGATTTTTCAATAACCGCAACAACAATAAAATATAATTAAGATAAGAAAACTCTTTATAAAAGCCACATAAAAAAAAAAAAAAAATTGCAACAGGAACTTAGGGAAATTTTATGCTAGACATTTTATTTGGCGACCTTATCACCTAGAGCGGTCTCTTCCAGGCAACGCGGCATGGATAGGAGAATAATTATACTCGTACTAGCGGCCCGCCCCGGCTTCGCTCGTTGTACATATATATACCCTACAGCATTCAAGGATTACGTACTAAGAAAAAACGGTGAACGATTTTTTTAAATCGTTTCAGTAGTTCCTGAGATTAGCGTGTGTTAGTGAGATTGTTGTGATCTCTTCTAATCTATTATTTCGCAACGCCGTACAATAATCATGCGATAAGGAGAAATGACCAAGGTTTAGAACCTACTCTTCAACTGCACTCAATTGGACAGCTTACAAGTGACGGCATAGTGCCCAATCTTATTACTGTATACCCTTCTATCATCCTACATAGGTCTCCTGGTGGTTCATTTGACCCGTAAATTTTGTTCACGGGCCTGCAGTCTATGTCTATTTCCGAATATTTCTGAAACTCGTTCACAAGTCTACTCAACCTAGGTACAGGTGAGTTTGCACCAACTCCTTTACCAACTACTACTACTACTAACCAACTTTACTGTTCTATTAAATATAGGTGCAAACGGAGTAATTGGCATTCTTGGATATCTATATGAAACTCTAAGTTTGAATTTAGAAAGGAGTTCAGGACAGTTTGTTCCACTATATAACAGTTTATGAAGAAACGTTAAATCAAGGTAAGTTCTTGCATCAACTGTACCTAAGGATGCATTTTTAATTCCAATTTCAATATTCGACGCATAAACGTTCGAGGTATAGCTAAAGCACTCGAACGTTTGCGTTTACATTTTTCCAGTAAGCAAACCAGCGTAAGATTCGATCGCTGGACTGGAATAATGTAAACCGGGCATAAGTTAGTACAAACTTTGAAAAACTAATCAGAGAAGAGCAACAAGAAATAAAACAAGCCAAAGATCGTAAATAAAATTAAACAAAAGTAATAAATCCCACGAAGCGAATCAGACGGAGTGCAAACTAGTTTTTCTGCAACTTTTAATTCAAACTTTTTATATATTTTGATAACTTGTTTTTGATTAAAACTTTACACAACTCTAATTATAACTCGTCAGGTTTTGTCCCGTTAGAGAATACTAAGAAAAATTTAATTTTAAATGTTTAGTTTATGTTTTTGCAGCGGTAGGACTCTTAGCAGAGTCCGCTTGGGGAAGTACCACACCTTTGCCAGTTATTCTAGTTACTGTGTTCCGGTTTGAAGGGCAATGTTTGCAGAGAAATTATAGGGCTTAGAGATATAACATCTTAGATATCTGAGTGCCGACCGCAGTGCAGTGCTAGGTAATGATTTGGGCTGTTCATGTTCCAATAGCTGCGTGTCACTACTGTTATGTGGCAAGCATATTACTTACCATCAAGTACATGTCTTGCTCGTCTCGTCACTCTTTATTTAAAATAAAAGTTTATGTTTGATGTTTTACGTAACATCATTTTCTACTTGTTTTATTAAGCTATTGCATAGTTTTTATCGCGGGCCTGGGGACCGAATTTTAGTGATCGTGCATCTCTTTCTTATGTTCACAAGAAAGAGGGATGGAAGACCGTAACGCCGTCCTCCCCATTCGGTCATTTGACTTTGAATCTTATTTGTATTAGCTTTACAGACTAAATGCTCTTAGCAGTGTTGCCAGCTTAGCGGATTTCCCGTGATATTTTTTATGGTAAACAAATGTCAGTCTTCAAAATAAAAGCAATTCCGAAAAATTTTTAAAATCCCTATTTCTTATGTGCAAATTTGATTGAAATTGGCTAAGTAGTTTAGGAGTCCATCGCGGACAAACATCGTGACAAGAGATTTATATATATTAAGATAGTAGGATTTCCGAACAAATATGATGTCAGTTGAGCCTTCCTACTCGTTTGCGAAGTCGCCTCAAAAACAGAAGTGATACAACAATTTAAATGTCAATTACACACACACCTATTTATAGAGCATTAAGAGTCATATCCTAAAATCCATCACCTAGAATCTTTCGAAGTCATGTGTCATCTACCAACCCGCACTGGGCCAGCGTGGTGGATTATGGCCTTAACTCTCTCCTTGCGAGAGAAGGCCGAGTCCCAGCAGTGGACATTTAGCGGGCTGTTAATGATGACGATGAAGAATCATATCCTACTAATAATATAAATGTCAAAGTTTGAATGTTTGTTACTCAATCACGTCTGAACTGATCAGGCTGAAATTTAGAATACAGCTGAAAGAACACAGGTAACTTTTTATCCCACAAAAATGACAAGAACAGGAGAACTACGCGAGTAAACTGCGGGGAACTACTGGTTACCAACAATAAATACAACTTCAAAAACATACACCTCACAGTGTTAAGTGCCCTCGAGACGACCTCTCAGTTAGTTTCATCCTCTGTACAGGGGGCAACGGTTACTTTCATACTTACATACATTTGAATTCGACTTTCGAACACCGCGCGGAAAGTTCTGGAAAATACCAACTTCGTAGATACCGCTGTAGACGAAGTAAGAGTATTTAGCATAGGATCGACGCTAAAAATTTCCAAATAAATTCGAATATTTGGATGATTGGATGTTTGTTGCTCAGTCACGTCGAAACGTCTCAGCGTAGGTATTGGATTGAAATTTGGAACACAGTTGTATGAAAAAACACTTGCACAAAATTCTGGCTATTGGCCTGGACCAAAAGTATAGTCTCAAGTCATATTTATTACAAGCCAGTTTATTAACATTATTTGAATGGGTCCGATGTTTAGGTCAACAGGTTAGGTACCAAAGGCTGGTTATTAACTAATTTGGTAAATTTAAGAATATATTTTGTTTCCTGTATTAGCCTTTTTTTATAAAGAGCAATATATGCGCCAGATGGTACGAGGCAAAATGCCTGCCACATAACAGCACAGTGACACACAGCTATTGGAACATGAAGAGTCTAGAGTTTTTTATCACTGGAAGTAACGGGAACGGGAACTGCGCGAGTAAAACTGCGGGGCACTGCTAGTAAAAGATAAACATTTGTGTCTGTCATGCGAGAGTATAGATTTTAACTAAAAACGTTTTTTTTCCAAAATGCGCTAACATCGTTAAAAATAGTTGCCATCACATGGCATGAAAATTTATGTAAATTTAAACTCTTTGCCATATAATAAAATTTATCCTTTATTTCAAATTAGTTCAAACTGCTTACAGTATGCAAACTTGATAAAAATCGGTCAAGTAGTTTAGGAGTTCATCGCGGACAAACAAGATATAAAGAAAGATAAAGCGAATTTAATGTTAGATTAAATTCGCTTTATGTGATTTAGCTTTTTTTAAATCAATGTTTCTAAAATTGAAGCTAACCAGGAAGTATCATGTCGGAGTTTATAATGCGAAGCTGGAACTATTCCCACATTCCCAAGCCCGGCCACGTTCTTCCTCGCACAACACAATTCCTCAAGGCTATAAATTCAGAAACACCATTTGTCTTCGGTTGAAAATTTTTAACCACATGCTGGTTTTGGTCCAAACTTCCACGGATATACGACACTGGATTTATCAAATAAGTATTTTCAAATTTATCAAAACAGTTTTAAATCTGTCAAAGTTTTCAAAAAATAAAAAAAACCTGTCTTGACATATAATAAAAACATGTAACGCAAAGAAATTGATGTAACGTAACAATTGGATCGTAACTTGGGACGAAACTGAGATATTTACTCGTGATAAAAATTAAATATAAAGTCTTAGATACATAATAAGTAAATAGATCAAGTTTTTCCGCACGGTTCCTTTGTACCTATCGTAAGCAGATGAGGTGTACATATGTTACGAGTAGCTGTGGCAATAAAGTGATGCGTCGCGACATAAGTATGACACTTCCACAAGAGCGGCAAGACAAGAGCGATCAGACCTTTGCTATCCCATTCGGGTTAAAGCGTTTGTTCTGCTCTATACGTAGTATATGCAAACTATTTGTATAAAGTCTTCTTTAACACTATACGTACTACTACGTACATAACATACACGCACTCCCAAAAAAACCTAATAACACACTTTGATTTGTGAGGTAAGTTTTATTATTAAAACATTATCGAGCGACCCAGTTATCATTATTATGAATTTTGGTTTTAAAATTTCATTGATTATTGTCGTATCATTATTTATTTATTTTATGTTAGAATTGGATAATTTCTATTTGTTTTGTAATGTTCTACTACGATGAAGCATATATTTTACTGTTCTACGTATGTATATTGTTATACTAATTATATTTTGGCAAAGTTGACGTGTTGGAGAAGTTGAATGGCGAGATTGCGAAATGGATAGGTACCTAAGTGTAATTTTTTATTGTTAGTATAAGTTGAAGTGCGAAGTAACATTTTATGAATTATGTGCGGATATATTAATATTATCATCGTCCACAGTATTATGTATATACTAGCGACCCGCCCCGGCTTTGCACGGCTGCAATGCTGATACTAAATATAAGTACCTACTAATAAAATTCCGGTCCGGCGGCAAGACGTTTCGTTTTACGTAGTCATATAAGTCACAGTTTTTGTGATGAATACTTTTTGGCGCGACAGACGCACGAAATGTGTTGATTGATGACACGACTCCAAAGATGGCGACAGCGGTTTGTTTGTCAGTGCCATCAGAATTTAACAAAATTTTCTATAATCCGAATTTTGTGGACATATGTTGTCGATTCAAAATCAATATTTCTTATGTTTTGTTATTCACATAAGGTTTCGATCAAGTCTATCGTACCCCTTGACGAAATTATTAATATAGATATAGTAGCTTCAATTATAACGTTTTAAAAAGTAAAAAATAAATCAAAGGGTACTGTTGGTATAAACTAATTTAACTTCAATAAAAGTTTCTCTGCACTTGATTTTTCATATTTGAAATGTTCGTATAAAGTCTGTCATTGGCAGGAGCTTTGCCTTGGACTATTATTTTAACTTGAAAGCTTTTAGAGTCTGGCTAACGAAAGTAGATACTGACAAAGCGCGGCAAATTTAAAATATATCAGCATGGCATCCCTAAACTGTAACCGTTCGTTGTGGAAATCTAGGGGGAGGCCTATGTTCAGCAGTGGACGTCTTGCGGCTGATGATGATGATCCCTAAACTGAAAATCTCGGCAAAAATAAACACAAGCCAGCTACTACGAAACATCAAAAATACGCCATTTGGTTGCGTCAGAGATGGGGATACCCTACACTGATTCTGATTCTACCGAATCTTTCGGATTATAGCCGAAAATTAATTTCTTAAAAATGAAATCGCACAAGCTTTTTTCTATTAAATAGCAAATCTATTTATTAGGCCAACTTAAGGCTTATTGTTGCTCTTGAAATAATCGCCAACACGTACATACATACGTCGTCGTCGTATGATGAATATAATTTTAGATCACATACGAATTTTTTAAACTTATTTCACATAATGTTTTTTTTAAGTTTGTTATGAAAATGCCTTTTTGGAATTAAGTGTCCCTAAGTACTTTCTGTTTAAAATATCCCAATTCGTAGGGTAAATACACGATGGTAGGGTACTGAAGTGTTGTCATGTAAAAAGTTTGCCAAAAAATCCAGTATCTACTTTCGTTGGCCAGACTCTAACACATCTCTGTGGTATTGCTATATTATTACTTATTATAACTAAGTTTTTTTTTTATTTATATCACGTATATTGTTGCATTTTGATTCTGACGTCACGAGATACAGACCTACGTGTATTTCGGTAGACTTTTACTAGTTTAATGCTGATAGTTTCATATTATATATTAGTAGCTACGCCTCGCGGTTTTGCCACGGAGTTCTCGCTTTTGTAAATTTTTAGTAATTAATTTACAAAAGCGTTATAATTACTTACTATTAATAGCGTATTAATAGTAAGTAATTTTTAGTAGTGGTAGGACTCTTGGCAGAGTCCGCCTGGGGAAGTACCACACCTTTGCCAGTTATTCTACCGCCAAGCAGTAATGTGCAAACATTACTGTGTTCCGGTTTGAAGGGCAATGTTTCCAGAGAAATTACAGGGCTTAGAGATATAACATCTTAGATCTCTGGGTGACGAGCGCAGTGCAGTGCTAGGTAATGATTTGGACTCTTCATGTTCCAATAGCTGCGTGTCACTGTGCTGTTATGTGTCAGGCATGTTGCTTACCATCAGGCACATGTCCTGATCGTCTCGTCACTCTTTATTTAAAAAAAAAAAAAAAAAAATTTCTTGCAGTTAAAAGTATCCCAGACAATAAGCTATATTTGTTCCAAAGTTAATACAATCTCTTGATTTGTTTCATCACGACTGACCAACAAGCATTCAATCATCAATATTTTCAAATGCATAATACGTATTTAATAGAGAGAGAGCCTTATTGGAAATTAATATAAATATTGTACTGCGTGGCCTTGTATTGTATATACAAGGCCACGCAGAAAGTTTTGCGAAATAAAGTTGTTTTGTATAAGACACTGGCCACACATTTATTTTGAAACTCGTATGCAAAACAGATATATAATTCTGTTTTGATAACCAGTTATGAACAGAGAAAAATACTCAATTTTCGTAGCTGGTTATGAAACATGGTTACGAAAACGGCAAACATATTCCGTTCTCGTAACTGGTTATCAAACAAGAAAAAAATTGCATGTTCGTATCTGGTTATCAAAAATCAATTACGAACACGGACTAAAGGGATTTTGCTCCGTGTGACTCCTTTTTATACCTTACAATAAAAATTCAGCTCAAGGGTATCAGTTTTCATCGCCAGAAGACGCGCTAGCAGCGTTTCAGAAAGCCTTGGAAGGCTTCTGGAGGTCTTGGGAGGACTGGAAAAAAGTTTTGAAAATTGGTTCAGACTGGTTCAGACGCAATAAACTTTGTATAAAGGCTAGTTAGAGGGGAGTTCTTTGAAAACATTTAACAAAAATATGTTTTCCATAGAAGTTCGTTTTTTAGTTTCTCAAAACTTTCTGAGTGTCCCACGTATACACTTTTTTTTTTAATTTAAATTAGCCACTCCACAGATTCCGGGGTCCGTGATCTTTGTCATTACAATTCTATATTTATTTTCTTACACATTTCTTGGATAAGGAGAAGAAGAGGAAAATAGGAGGGAGTTGGGTACATTTAAAATCTTATTCTAGTGCTCGTCTGTAGAGCCGATCACTACCGGTTGGGATTTCGCTAGTAATCGACTCGACATCGAGTGTTTGCCTAATTGCCTTTTGCCATTTACCTAAGCTGCCTCCTCCCGGCCCAGAGCCCACAACGGCCGCATTTCTGTCCTTGATGGCCATCTGTAGGTTGAAATCTCGGATGGTCTTCGGTGATGCAGCCCACGCTCGCCGCACGAACCGACCGATGGCATCGTCAGTGTCGTCAGCGTAGGTCCCCTTGTGCCTTGTCCGTATGTGAAGGTCCCCTTGTGCCGTGAGATTGCAACAACCGCATGGGGTACGCTCTCGTGCAGCTTCATGTTTGCCTTGGTTTTGATTACGATTACCGACTCGTATGTTAGTCCCTGAGCTTCATGGATGGTAAGGATGCGTGACCCGGTGTCTGGCCCATAACCCTGGTTTGTCAGGGTCTCCTTCTCCTCTTGAGTGTGAACTAAAAGAGGGTGTTTGGTTGGGTGTTGGGTATTTGCGCTCCCTTATATCTTCTCTGCTCTAGGGACTTTATACGGGGCGCTGAGGAGTACATACCGGAGTATATTACCCTCAGCGCATATGAGACGTCCATTGGGTTTCGATGTGTGCAGAGCAACTCCTGGCTGATCTTTGTTACCAGGTTCGGGCGATGATACCTCATTTCGAAGAGATTTTCCCTATCGATATAAGGCAACTGATTGACGTCTCCAATGAGGACAATTTCACCAACACCAGACAGCCTTGAAGCCATCACAATGGCTCAAAAATGGTTCATGAGAGCTTCGTCCACCATGAGGCGACTGAAACTTTCTCTACCGAAACCTCCCACGTATACTTATAAGGTTGTCAATGATGATGTTAATAAAATTATGTTTTTATAAAACTCCACCACCAATCTGAACATCGAACGCAAAACCCCGCTTAATTCAAAAAATAATCGAGGGACTCTCATTTTCTCGATGTCAATATCCGATAATCCTATCTTTGTAGTTTATAGTGTGGAAGCTCCGAACAATATATTTCCTGTAATGCTGTGTGAAATGTGAAAAATAATATTAAATACAATCTGAAGTACAAAGGATCTGAAACGCTTGTTCAAAAGCAGATGGGGTAATATGACACTTGAAAATTGGAACTGAAGATGCATTATGCAATACCGCACTCACAAGTCGAAAACTAAAGTTTTACATGTGATAACTCGAACAGATCTTTAAACGCTGAAGTATAAAATTTATTTTCTCGGAAAAAAGAAAAACTGATTTTTTCATAAGAAGTTGGTGGTAGTTACGTAGTGGATGTAGTGATTACGTCATCCAGATAAATTAAAACTAACCTTAGTTGTTGTTGATATTTCAAATACCGCTATCCCAATTTCGATAAAATTCCAGACCATCTCTAACAATGATCTACCAAACACAAAAAACATCAAAATCGAAACACATTGGGTCCGATTCCTGGGAAGTACCACACCTTTGCCAGTTTTTCTACCGCCTAGCAGTAATGACAGTACTGTGTTCCGGTTTGAAGGGCAATGTTTCCAGAGAAATTACAGGGCTTACCCGGCTTTAATTACAGGGCTTATAAACCCGGGGTCTCCGGATCGGCAGGCGCCGTTTTCCCGACTAGACCAGCCGTAACTTGTAGCCGTAACTATTGGAACATGAAGAGTCAAAATCATTACATAGCACTGCACTGCGCTTGTCACCCGGAGATCTAAGATGTTAATCTCTAAGCCCTGTAATTTCTTGTCTTGCCTGTAATTATTGTCCTTCACTGTAACTATAACACTATCTATAACGGTAGAATAACTGGCAAAGGTGTGTTACTTCACCAGGTGGACTCTGCCAAGAGCTCTACCACAACTAGCACGTTGTCAAGATAGCAAACATTCATTTCAAAACCTTGCTAAGACATGTACACAGCACCCAATAATGAGCTACATTTTCTGAAACCATCACTCCTAAAATAAAGCCCCATTAATTTCAACAACCATAAATCAGAGACTGGTCCGATCACAACAGCAAATTACCACTTCATTCTGAATTCACAGTACGTAGAGAACGGACGAAAGTATCCGTACAAAGGCAAGTAAAATTCGGCGCCTGTCTTTATTATGGTAATGAGGACATTACAATAATCTTGGACTCGCTACCGGAGTTATTAAAATATAATGGCGTATAGATTTAGATGTCATTATTTACTTGTGGAGTTGAGAATTTTTGCAGAGACCACGAAATGAAGATTCACGTTGGGTGACCGGTGGCGGTTGGAGAAGTAATGTTGGAGGTTTGGTTGATTGCCGTATTATTAGAGGCCCATGTTCTGCAGTAAACGAGTATGGGCTGATAATAAAATGGTGTTAAGACTTTCTATCTTAGGTTGTATGGTTACGGTCAAGCGTAACTAATGTGTAATAAGTTGTGTAATGTGAAACAGTGATGGGTACTGATGAAAAAAGCGTATGTATATATATAAGCGTATGTGTATGTATATGTACACTATGGTCAATTTTTTTTTTATTTTACACATTTTTTTATCGATATGCACCCCCTTATAGACGAGACAGGGGACTGAAATTTTCTTTATACAATAAGAAAGGTAGGTGTAACAAATCAAAGGTGTGGCAAAACTTAATGCGAAAAAAAATCGACATACAAGCTTGGACCAGCTTGGACACTCAAGAAGTTCATACATCTTCTTTTTATTTCGTTTATTTCCTTTCACACTACCGCGTGGCACTACTGCAAGAGTGACGGGAAATTTTACTTTCCGTTCTTCGTGCTTAGAAACCCAATTTGAACTATTGAATAGATATTACTAACTCAGAAATATCAATTATAATGTCTACTAAAATGTTGAATAGCCGATTTCAGGGTGTTGGTTTTCGTGACCATGTTCGCACAGCGTGCAAATTTACTCTCATAATTTTTTCCAATGCACTAAATAAAGTATCACTTAAAACAGTTCCATACACCTAGATGTAGACATAATGTTAATACTGATCTTCTGTGATATTAGATATTTGTGAAGATTCTCATATCGAGTTCCCAAACGTTCCAACTGATTCCGAAGACGTAGGAATATTATTCAGGGTTGTACACGAACTTAGTCTGTTAAGCTGAATGGAAAATGTAAGCTAAGCTGTTCAATTTTTTCTTCTTTTTTTCTCTTCTTGTTATATTTTTATTTACCTATAAGGCTGTGGCAGCGACAAATTTGTATATCTGCTTAGAAAAATGCTCAGAGTCTGAGGTGAGGACGAGATTTTAACCTACAACGTCAAGATTGTGTATCGCACGTTTTAATCATTGGGCCACCACGGCTTTTACTTTTTTTTCAATTTAATTCATTTATTCATACCATAAATTCATAAGAACACTTGGTAATGTCATTTACAAAAAGGCAAAGAATCTGTGTACATAATATAATAAAATAATAACGTCAAAAAGAATAAAGCAGCTGTAAAGGGGCCTAGTCAATTACATGCAGCTGTAAAAAGGCTTTGTCGAAGACAAAATAACAAATAATAAATTTAATTAGATAGGTACCAAAAGAACACAAAAAAATCATGAATCATTATGGAATAAATGAAGATTAAACCCACTAAAAACACAATTAAATTGAGAATCTAATCTTTTTTAAAGTTTTTCAAAACTAAAATATTCTTTGCTTTATATTATTGAAGTGAAACTTCTTTATCGGCGTTGGAAAAAAATTACCGTCACATTTTTCGGTTACGCATCACATTTTTCCGTTACGCGCCATCTTTTTCTTGCCCCTACCACGGTTGGTTCAGACGAAGAGTACTTTCACTTTCTCCAACGGAGTAGGGATAGCATGTCGCTTAAGCGAAATAACAAAATGAAAAATGTAGTTTAAATGTAATTTATTGTAGAAATGCTGTAATAATCTTAGTAGCAAAAAGGTAAAGTGAAATAATTGTATTATTTGTATTCATGTCTATGATAATAAAATCCTTTTGTTTAAACTTTATCTAATTTAACTTTATTTAACCAATTTCTAGAAAGTTGCATGTAGATCATTTTTCGAAAAATAAGGCCATCAAGAAGTTTCACTTCTTACGTGTGTACACTAGTACACGCACACATTTTTTATATATATTGATAATATTATTTGCAAACATGTATCAAAACCTTACGTTTTTTTGTCAATTTACCTCAGATTCAGAATTCAGACTGGTTCAGACGCAATAAACTTTGTATAAAGGCTAGTTAGAGGGGAGTTCTTTGAAAACATTTAACAAAAATATGTTTTCCATAGAAGTTCGTTTTTTAGTTTCTCAAAACTTTCTGAGTGTCCCACGTATACTTTTTTTTTTAATTTAAATTAGCCACTCCACAGATTCCGGGGTCCGTGATCTTTGTCATTACAATTCTATATTTATTTTCTTACACATTTCTTGGATAAGGAGAAGAAGAGGAAAATAGGAGGGAGTTGGGTACATTTAAAATCTTATTCTAGTGCTCGTCTGTAGAGCCGATCACTACCGGTTGGGATTTCGCTAGTAATCGACTCGACATCGAGTGTTTGCCTAATTGCCTTTTGCCATTTACCTAAGCTGCCTCCTCCCGGCCCAGAGCCTCCACAACGGCCGCATTTCTGTCCTTGATGGCCATCTGTAGGTTGAAATCTCGGATGGTCTTCGGTGATGCAGCCCACGCTCGCCGCACGAACCGACCGATGGCATCGTCAGTGTCGTCAGCGTAGGTCCCCTTGTGCCTTGTCCGTATGTGAAGGTCCCCTTGTGCCGTGAGATTGCAACAACCGCATGGGGTACGCTCTCGTGCAGCTTCATGTTTGCCTTGGTTTTGATTACGATTACCGACTCGTATGTTAGTCCCTGAGCTTCATGGATGGTAAGGATGCGTGACCCGGTGTCTGGCCCATAACCCTGGTTTGTCAGGGTCTCCTTCTCCTCTTGAGTGTGAACTAAAAAGAGGGTGTTTGGTTGGGTGTTGGGTATTTGCGCTCCCTTATATCTTCTCTGCTCTAGGGACTTTATACGGGGCGCTGAGGAGTACATACCGGAGTATATTACCCTCAGCGCATATGAGACGTCCATTGGGTTTCGATGTGTGCAGAGCAACTCCTGGCTGATCTTTGTTACCAGGTTCGGGCGATGATACCTCATTTCGAAGAGATTTTCCCTATCGATATAAGGCAACTGATTGACGTCTCCAATGAGGACAATTTCACCAACACCAGACAGCCTTGAAGCCATCACAATGGCTCAAAAATGGTTCATGAGAGCTTCGTCCACCATGAGGCGACTGAAACTTTCTCTACCGAAACCTCCCACGTATACTTATAAGGTTGTCAATGATGATGTTAATAAAATTATGTTTTTTATAAAACTCCACCACCAATCTGAACATCGAACGCAAAACCCCGCTTAATTCAAAAAAATAATCGAGGGACTCATTTTTCTCGATGTCAATATCCGATAATCCTATCTTTGTAGTTTATAGTGTGGAAGCTCCGAACAATATATTTCCTGTAATGCTGTGTGAAATGTGAAAAATAATATTAAATACAATCTGAAGTACAAAGGATCTGAAACGCTTGTTCAAAAGCAGATGGGGTAATATGACACTTGAAAATTGGAACTGAAGATGCATTATGCAATACCGCACTCACAAGTCGAAAACTAAAGTTTTACATGTGATAACTCGAACAGATCTTTAAACGCTGAAGTATAAAATTTATTTTCTCGGAAAAAAGAAAAACTGATTTTTTCATAAGAAGTTGGTGGTAGTTACGTAGTGGATGTAGTGATTACGTCATCCAGATAAATTAAAACTAACCTTAGTTGTTGTTGATATTTCAAATACCGCTATCCCAATTTCGATAAAATTCCAGACCATCTCTAACAATGATCTACCAAACACAAAAAACATCAAAATCGAAACACATTGGGTCCGATTCCTGGGAAGTACCACACCTTTGCCAGTTTTTCTACCGCCTAGCAGTAATGACAGTACTGTGTTCCGGTTTGAAGGGCAATGTTTCCAGAGAAATTACAGGGCTTACCCGGCTTTAATTACAGGGCTTATAAACCCGGGGTCTCCGGATCGGCAGGCGCCGTTTTCCCGACTAGACCAGCCGTAACTTGTAGCCGTAACTATTGGAACATGAAGAGTCAAAATCATTACATAGCACTGCACTGCGCTTGTCACCCGGAGATCTAAGATGTTAATCTCTAAGCCCTGTAATTTCTTGTCTTGCCTGTAATTATTGTCCTTCACTGTAACTATAACACTATCTATAACGGTAGAATAACTGGCAAAGGTGTGTTACTTCACCAGGTGGACTCTGCCAAGAGCTCTACCACAACTAGCACGTTGTCAAGATAGCAAACATTCATTTCAAAAACCTTGCTAAGACATGTACACAGCACCCAATAATGAGCTACATTTTCTGAAACCATCACTCCTAAAATAAAGCCCCATTAATTTCAACAACCATAAATCAGAGACTGGTCCGATCACAACAGCAAATTACCACTTCATTCTGAATTCACAGTACGTAGAGAACGGACGAAAGTATCCGTACAAAGGCAAGTAAAATTCGGCGCCTGTCTTTATTATGGTAATGAGGACATTACAATAATCTTGGACTCGCTACCGGAGTTATTAAAATATAATGGCGTATAGATTTAGATGTCATTATTTACTTGTGGAGTTGAGAATTTTTTGCAGAGACCACGAAATGAAGATTCACGTTGGGTGACCGGTGGCGGTTGGAGAAGTAATGTTGGAGGTTTGGTTGATTGCCGTATTATTAGAGGCCCATGTTCTGCAGTAAACGAGTATGGGCTGATAATAAAAATGGTGTTAAGACTTTCTATCTTAGGTTGTATGGTTACGGTCAAGCGTAACTAATGTGTAATAAGTTGTGTAATGTGAAACAGTGATGGGTACTGATGAAAAAAGCGTATGTATATATATAAGCGTATGTGTATGTATATGTACACTATGGTCAATTTTTTTTTTATTTTACACATTTTTTTATCGATATGCACCCCCTTATAGACGAGACAGGGGACTGAAATTTTCTTTATACAATAAGAAAGGTAGGTGTAACAAATCAAAGGTGTGGCAAAACTTAATGCGAAAAAAAATCGACATACAAGCTTGGACCAGCTTGGACACTCAAGAAGTTCATACATCTTCTTTTTATTTCGTTTATTTCCTTTCACACTACCGCGTGGCACTACTGCAAGAGTGACGGGAAATTTTACTTTCCCGTTCTTCGTGCTTAGAAACCCAATTTGAACTATTGAATAGATATTACTAACTCAGAAATATCAATTATAATGTCTACTAAAATGTTGAATAGCCGATTTCAGGGTGTTGGTTTTCGTGACCATGTTCGCACAGCGTGCAAATTTACTCTCATAATTTTTTCCAATGCACTAAATAAAGTATCACTTAAAACAGTTCCATACACCTAGATGTAGACATAATGTTAATACTGATCTTCTGTGATATTAGATATTTGTGAAGATTCTCATATCGAGTTCCCAAACGTTCCAACTGATTCCGAAGACGTAGGAATATTATTCAGGGTTGTACACGAACTTAGTCTGTTAAGCTGAATGGAAAATGTAAGCTAAGCTGTTCAATTTTTTCTTCTTTTTTTCTCTTCTTGTTATATTTTTATTTACCTATAAGGCTGTGGCAGCGACAAATTTGTATATCTGCTTAGAAAAATGCTCAGAGTCTGAGGTGAGGACGAGATTTTAACCTACAACGTCAAGATTGTGTATCGCACGTTTTAATCATTGGGCCACCACGGCTTTTACTTTTTTTTCAATTTAATTCATTTATTCATACCATAAATTCATAAGAACACTTGGTAATGTCATTTACAAAAAGGCAAAGAATCTGTGTACATAATATAATAAAATAATAACGTCAAAAAGAATAAAGCAGCTGTAAAGGGGCCTAGTCAATTACATGCAGCTGTAAAAAGGCTTTGTCGAAGACAAAATAACAAATAATAAATTTAATTAGATAGGTACCAAAAGAACACAAAAAAATCATGAATCATTATGGAATAAATGAAGATTAAACCCACTAAAAACACAATTAAATTGAGAATCTAATCTTTTTTAAAGTTTTTCAAAACTAAAATATTCTTTGCTTTATATTATTGAAGTGAAACTTCTTTATCGGCGTTGGAAAAAAATTACCGTCACATTTTTCGGTTACGCATCACATTTTTCCGTTACGCGCCATCTTTTTCTTGCCCCTACCACGGTTGGTTCAGACGAAGAGTACTTTCACTTTCTCCAACGGAGTAGGGATAGCATGTCGCTTAAGCGAAATAACAAAAATGAAAAAATGTAGTTTAAATGTAATTTATTGTAGAAATGCTGTAATAATCTTAGTAGCAAAAAGGTAAAGTGAAATAATTGTATTATTTGTATTCATGTCTATGATAATAAAATCCTTTTGTTTAAACTTTATCTAATTTAACTTTATTTAACCAATTTCTAGAAAGTTGCATGTAGATCATTTTTCGAAAAATAAGGCCATCAAGAAGTTTCACTTCTTACGTGTGTACACTAGTACACGCACACATTTTTTATATATATTGATAATATTATTTGCAAACATGTATCAAAACCTTACGTTTTTTTGTCAATTTACCTGTAACTATATTGCATGCGCGTCATTTGCGAAATTACATTTCACAAAATAGACACGCTAACATTAATATTCGGAGTCGTCGAATATCAAAATGATACTTCAGCATTTACTATATTTAATGTTATCTTCATTTCCGTGCTGCAAACCTGAAGTTCATAGCAAATACTCCGACTTGCCAAATGTAATACTACGAGTAATTCCCGATATTAACTCATAATGATTCTCAAACGTTGAACTGGCCCGTAACTCAAGTCCAATTTGATATTAATTCCACAAATTGCACTTCAATAACTTGAGATGCGCATGCAGTAGACTCGCTCTGCATGCCAACTGTCTTATTATTCTAATGCTGTGGTGCTCAAAACTGGGAGAATATGGGCTTTATTTAAATATGAATAGTAAGATTTGGAAAAATCATAAGGTATAACACTTTAATTGGCTGGGTAGAATTTGTTTTTAAATTAAAATTGATAAAAGCACGTGTCCAGAATAAATTTGATACCGTTAACGGAATATATATGGCTTAGTGGCAAAAATGTCTGATTTGATAAAATTTTAGTATCTAAGTCTACACATTAGAGATTTCTTTAGTGTAGATGTATAAGTTTTTCAAATAAAATTCTACGATAAAATTCTAAACATGCAGTGAAAAATTTATATAGCACACAAAAACTATCTCTGTGTGTGTCTAAGGTGTTTTTATGGAAAAGCGTTACAGGGCAAGCACATTATGTGATTTATGGAAAACAACACGCTTGTCTATAACAGCACAGTGTCACGTAGCTATTGGAATATGAAGAGTCTCAAAATAATTTCCTAACACATCACTGTGCTTGTCGCCTAGAGATATAAGATGATGTATCGCTATGCTATGTAATATCTCTAGAAACATTGTCTTTCAAACTGAAACGCAGTGATGTTTGCACACTACTGCTTGACAGTAAGAAAAATTTTATTGGAATAATTGTGATGCTTCCCCTGGCCAACTCTATAATTACTAATTATTATACCGCAATATTTGCGAAGGCATTATAATTTTATTCAATCAAATGTTCATTTAAATCCGACAATAGCAACAAGTGTCTGAATAATTTATGAAATAATCAACAAGTTGTCAAACCGTGCGATATTTCACATTAAATAGATCCAAACTATTTAAGTCATCTACAAACCACGAACATAACCGTTTGGCACGGACGGTGAATCACAAAGTTTGAGCACCACTGTGTTCTAATGGTGCTCGAGGTTTCCTGAGCTGTGAACGGAATATGTTTTTGGTCATAAAAGTGTTCTCTAAGCTTCCACGGATATTCTAAATCTTCATTTGGAAGGAAATAGACAGGAATCTGGAATTTCTTATGAAACATGTTTTATTAACTTTTATAGGGTTACAATTGGTTACCATGTTACCTGAATCATGTCTAAATCAACAGGCCTGATGGTTACATTATTAATGTCTTCAAATCAAGTGATTCGGTTTCTTTTAGGTGAGCGCGCTCCATCGCCGACCGCATCGCGGCTTAAATCAGGCGAGTTAAAAAAGTACCACAACACAACTTAAACTTTTTGAGACATCACAAAAATAATACAGAAAACATTAATTAATTTATGTGATGAAACGTCAGACACGTTCAGTGGTGGTGAGTGATCTCCACTAAGTGTCTTTTACGAAAAATGTCTGTAACATTCCCAACTAGGTATGAAGAACTAGCAAGTGTGTGGGCGAAAATGTAATTTGACAATACAAAACAAGCTCTCAGTAGAAATGAGAGAAGCCAACCAGAAAACTCGAAGTAAAAAACCAACAAATGAGTTTAATAAATCGTCTGTATCAGCTGTGACACTTAGGCTAACTCACTTAGGCTACTCATGGAACGGTTTTCAACCGCGACGGGCGACGGTTTTATTTAAAAACTCACGAGACCGCTGATTTTTGCGGTTTCGCAGCCGCCGTGGTTGAGATTTTCGCCCGCGAAATGGCGGGTGACGGGCGGGCGGCGACCGCGCGGAAGCCGCGTGGCAGCCGCGCGCGCCGCGTGCGTAAACCGCCTCGTGAGTTTTGATTTCAATTTTTAGACAAAAATCTGCATTCTACAAAAGCTGCGGGCTGGAAAGCGCGCCATGAGTTCTTAGCATTAGTGCGTCGTCACTACTTCTGCTCAGAGGGTAGTATATGGTTCAAAAGTGACGATCGTTTTTCAAAAATATTAAAAACAAATGAAATGTTTTTTATTCATAACTAGTTGCGCCCCGCGCGACGTATTGAAACTATAGAATAACATAATATTTTAACCGATTTCAAAAAAGGAGAAGGTCCACTCACTTTGGTTGTATGTTTTTCTTGCATGTAAAGGTGTTTTTTTTAAACAAAGAGTGACGAGACGAGCAGGACATGTGGTTGATGGTAAGCAATATGCCTGTCACATAACAGCTCAGTGACACGCAACTATTGGAACATGAAGCGTCCACATCGTAACCTAGCACTACGCTCGTCGCCCAGAGATCTAAGATGTTGTAACTCTAAGCCCTGTAATTTCTCTGGAAACATTGCCCTTTATTGCCCTTCAAACTGGTACATAGTAATGTTTGCACATTACAGCTTGCCGGTAGCTTCTTTATTACTGGCAAAGGTGTGGTACTTCCTCAGGCGGACTAAGAGTCCAGATAGATAAGAGACTACTACAGATATATTACGCGATAGCTCTGCCCATTGTAATACAATTTCCATAGAAAGGAGAGAGTGTTTCCTGATCTTCATTATTTGAGTAACTTCAAGTCGAGGGTGAATCGGTTCCTTCTGGATTAGCACGTATTATCATTAAGCCCTCTGCACACGAGCCCTAAAATCAGATGAAAATGTAGTGGGGACGACCCTACATCGCACCATATTATTATAATTGGTGATTTATGGTGGGATGTAGGGCCACTACTTTAGAGCACGTGTGTAGAGGGTCTTAGACTACAGCGGCGCTTAAAGTAAAATCAGGTGTCGGTCAAATTTAAACCTATTTTCGTTAACAATAAGAAATAAAATGGCAGTCTCTATGACTGCCCATGGCAGTGAAACCTTAGGTCATTACGTTCACTACTAAATATTACTAATGTTGCACATATGTCACCTATAAACATCGATGGTATAAAAGTGGGGGTTATAGGCGACTCGCCACAAAGTAAATTCGTCACAATTTGTATATATAACATGTTGTATACTCCATACATTCAAAGTAAACTCGCCACAACTTATAAAAAAACAAATGAACAATGTCACAGGTGAATAAAGTTGTTGTAAATTCGTCACAGATTTTTGTTTTATGTCATTTTTGCATAAAATAGGGTTAGCAAGTAATATTTAGGGTTATAGGCGATTCGCCACAACTTATTGGGTTAGGTAAGTACTCGAAATGATACAAAGATTTTAAACTATGACAACAAATATCTAATAGCTCATTCCATGACAAACGCTACTAAATAAAAATATCTTCTATTAGCATTAAATTTGATGAAATTTGAAAGAATACATTTCAAATTATAACACGCTGCAAAAAAATCTAGAAAATATGCGTAATTATTAAATTAATTAGACTTTATAGTCTGTACTCAAGTGAACCAGGTGGCTCACTTGGCGGCACTAGCGACTCGTCGTGGACCGCACAAATCAGGCCCTAATCGGTCTTAGCCACAATTGAACAGGCATTTGTGTAACACGTGCATTTTCTCATACAAAGTGCGATTTCAATTGCCATTTGAAAAATAGGAAAAGCAAAGGGAAAGTATGTTTATGTTTACTGAGTAAATCCGAGTCAAATTTCATGCGTTATAAAATCGGTACGTGGCACTGAGAAATATTGTTTTCTCGTTCGCGCTGCTGACTGTGTATGCGTCTCTATCTCCCTCGGTTGATCCACGTGTAGCACGACACTGAATATCTAAACGTGTGTGTTTATTTACCTGTAGTTGTTTCTAGTCCAGTTTGAATTCAAGAGTAACTGTAACTTCCCACTTTTATACCTATTTACGTAGCTATATATATACGAGTACATATTGCTCTTATATAAAAATTCATCGATCTGACGCGCATGTCCCGCTCCATTGCTCTGCTGCCGCTCCGACGCTACGCCGTCACGCCTCTACACCGCCACTCCACCGCACGATATTACCATGTCGGTGACTCTAACTTTCAATTTTTGCCCTACTAACAAACGCTCAAGGTGGCAAAATATATTTAAACTTCAAGAATCTTTCATACGGTGACAGGCCCAAGGCCATCGATATAATTCAACGGATGTGCCCTCCCAAACTTCAGCCAAACGGAATTATGTTATCGTTGGGAATAGTGGGCTCAGTCATTCCGTTCTAGTCGGTTCTAGGAAGCGATGAACGCCGGTCGTTTTTGCCTATCACTATTCGTTGTCAACAACCACAATAAATATAACCACAACATACCTCTCCACTAGCAATTATAGGAGCGAAGTAGACTGTTAGTTGTAAACCACTCACGCTACACAGTCAGACGCAGTTTGTTAATAATTTCAAGGTCCTCAGGGCACATCTTTTGATGTATATCGATGCCCAAGACTATCAGATGCTACCTCAGTTTGCGCGCTATCCTCCCACAGCCCACCCGTTCGGATACACACCCTCCCCCCACTACATGATAAAGGAAGAGCGCGTAATAAAAAAGAAATGTTTTAATTTCCCCCGCGAGCCATTAACCAGAGTCCAATTCGTGCAAAAACATTCGTTACAAAGCACGTTTTGCATATTAGTTCATTCTTTTATTCCAATATGATAAGGAGATATCGTTATTTTATTACTGCCTTATTGAGAGTTCGAGAGTGTTTGATGTCAGGCTTTTCTCATGTTTAAAGTAAGTCTTCAAAGAGATGTTTAATAGGCTGTTTACGGTAGCGTGTTTGTTTCTCTGTAGAAAGAACGATAAATAAATATTCCAATAGTATTACGATGCTGAATAAATAGTGTTTGATGAGAATCATGTTTGAGACATTTACTGAGCTAATAACTTAGTTGATAGGATGTCTGACCGCAGAGTTAGAGGTCGTGGTTTCGATTTTGACTGTATGTAAATATTCGTGTGATAAATAGAATTATTTGTTCGGTGTCTGGGTGTGTATATTTTTTTACGCTTTAAAACTCCCAGAATAGACTTTTAAAGCGTCCGTTGAGCAAAACAGCCGACGGAAAGTGTCTGGGAGTATTGTGGCCTTATTTTTAAAGATATTGTCTGTAACATACGTGAAAATCAGTTATCAGAAAATACGTGAAGTAAGTAATGTATCTTCTGGACCCCATATCTCAAAATTGTCCGTCTAAGCAAGTTAGCGGGTAAGCATGTGTTCTTAGTACGTACTAACTCTACTCAATCGTCCACATTTCGTTCATCAGAAAATACGTGACGTCTGGCGGCTCTGGGATCTTGGACTATTGCATTTGGTATGGATGTACTCATGAATCAGATAGTTTGATCTTAGCTAGGGCTTAGCTCGACTATTTTTCATTATGAATTAAATGCTATTTAGCGTAAGTATGTGAAATTGAAAGTTAGTATTAGGTTTTTTGAGTCCTGTGCCTTTTGCATTGGCCCAAAAGTCCGTCATATATAGGTAGCCCATATGTACTACACTCCCGGTGGTTTCCTCGGCTGTGGCTTGGCGGTAGATTTGCGGAGTCGGTTTCGCAACTGTACAGCAGCGTGTCACTTCCTCGGAAGGACATACTCCTAGCATAGAATAGATCCCCCTAGATAGGATGAGGATCCTTAACGTCCGACGCCCGAGGCACTTCAAGTAGAGACAGGGGACAAACCGAAATATCTACTCCGGGCTTGCCCTGAACGGTTCTGCGTCCCTAAACGGTGGACAAGTGAACATGTAAGTTCAATTGTTTTTTTTCTATCTCAATAAATGAGGTAACAGTTATGATGTGCTTAGCGAGTTGATTTGTTATTTCCTATCTAAACAGCTTTCACATAAAAGAATTTTAAAAAGTCCACAACTTTAGCGAAGTGTACTTATAATAACAGAAATGTACACTTGCGGTTAAAAATAAAGAAGGGACGTTAACAATTTCAATTAATTAATCGCAATTAACTTTCTTTTAGTAATCGCTCGTAGCATTTAACGCTGCAACAGTATTTCTAGTTTATCGCCGCGTCGCCGCGTGATGCATGCACTGAATTACAGCTCCAAATTATAGCTTTGCCGTAGCTTAGCTCTCTGGAAAAATACTTTACATAGGGATGAGCATCCTGTAGCCGAAGTTACGATATTTGCGTTTTCGGTAACGCTACAGAAACTACATAGACTGCAGGCCCGTGAACAAAATTTATGGGTCATATGATACAGCAGGAGACCTATGTAGGATGATAGAAGGTTATAAAGTAATAAGATTGAGCACTATGCCGTCACTTGTAAGCTGTCCAACTGAGTGTAGTTGGAGAGGGGGGGTTCTAAACCTCGATAATTTCTCTTTGTCACATGATTTTTGTACGGTGTTGCGGAATAATAGATTAGAAGAGGTATTGAAACTATAAAAATAATAAATTTTAAAATTCTAATTGTTAGTTTGTAAAAAAATCATGATTTTCCGACGATTTACAAAGTAAATTTGGTCATTTGATTATGTTCGGCTTTGGTTTCATACAGTTTCAATACCTCTTCTAATACATAATTTCGCAATGCCGTACAAAAATCATGCGACAAGGAGAAATGATCGAGGTTTAGAACCTCCCCTCTTCAACTACACTCAGTTGGACAGCTTACAAGTGACGGCATAGTACTCAATCTTATTACTTTATACCCTTCTATCTAACATAGGTCTCCTGCTTTATCAGATGACCCATAAACTTTGTTCACGGGCCTGCAGTCTAATAGTAATTAATACGGGTTTTAAGCGACTAAAGAGGAAAGAGGTTTTTAATACGATTGTATGTGTAACTATTTGTATGTATGTTACGTTATAGCAATAATATAGTGTTTTTGTTTGGAGACTTAACCTTGACGACGTATTCTTGCTACCCCGCTATTTCATTGAAACAGTGTTTAGTTGATATCATGAAAAAAAATGCATTTTCCAACGTCAACCCCATTCCTGCTAAAATCTTTTTCGAGTGTAATTATGTCAAAATATACGTTAATTAACCCAATTGACATTAATAGAACTTAATATGAGGACCAAATATGTTTAGATCATGTTAGGTGTAAATTAGGCGTAATTTATTTTAATATTTTACAGTCTTTAGCACTGCACTGCGCTTGCCGCCCAGAGATGTAATAAACTAAGCTTTATTTAAAAACAAAAACAAGCTTATATTGCTTGTTTGTAAAATAGTGGCTATTTTATCACTCCGCTGATTCCCATCTAGCACTGAAGTATTCATGGAGGCAAATAAAACAAGCCCTGATTCAATGGGGTTATGTAATTTAATTACAGAGTTCCTACGGCTAACTTCCAGCTCCATCATCAGACTTCCGTTGCCATCTAGCACCAAAGTCCTCGTCAAGATGGATCAAACGACTCCAAAATCGATGAGATTGTGTCGTTTGACTACCGATTTCGTATGCCCGTGTTTCAATTTCTTGATCAGATCAACACTGTGCTGTAACAATTTTTTATTGTCATCAGATTTACCTACATACGTATGCAAAATTTCAGGTTGATTGAATAATGGTGAGTAAATGTAGAGCTAGCGAGTTAGTTATGAGACCTTTTCGTCCAAGTATTTGGAACAACAATCATGAAGCGATGTCCGATGAAAAAAGTGTGTATTAGCGGTAGATCAGTCGCACACTCACCGAAATGTACCTATCCGATGAAAAGCTAGCAATTATGTTAGTACTACAAGTATGTTGTTTTCATGTACCTACTAATCTTCGCTTCACTTCGAAAATCGATGTTGGATTAAGCTTCGTATCACTGTGCTGTTATGGGCAGGAATGTTGCTTACCATCAGGCTCATGTCCAGCTCATCTCGACACTTTGTACAAACAAAAATAGGTTTTATTTAGTCACCTGTCATCACAATGCAATTTATCACATCTTGCAAGCTAAATTTGACTCAATTTAGCTTGCAAGATGTGATGACAGGTGACTAAATAAAACCTATTTTTGTTTGTACAAAGTGTCGAGATGAGCTGGACATGAGCCTGATGGTAAGCAACATTCCTGCCCATAACAGCACAGTGATACGAAGCTTAATCCAAAATCGATTTTCGAAGTGAAGCGAAGATTAGTAGGTACATGAAAACAACATACTTGTAGTACTAACATAATTGCTAGCTTTTCATCGGATAGGTACATTTCGGTGAGTGTGCGACTGATCTACCGCTAATACACACTTTTTCCATCGGACATCGCTTCATGATTGTTGTTCCAAATACTTGGACGAAAAGGTCTCATAACTAACTCGCTAGCTCTACATACTTTTATGATAAAAACGTCTAGGATGTGGAATTCATTGCCTGTATGGGGTTTTCCTAATGGTGTTTTTTTTATGAAGAGTGACGAGACAAACAGAACATGCCTGCCACATAACAACACAGTGACACGCAGCTATTGGAACATGAAGAGGCCAAATCATTACCTAGCACTGCAATGCGCTCGTCACCCAGATATCTAAGATGTTATATCTCTAAGGCCTGTAATTTTTCTGGAAACATTGCATTGGAATACAGTAATGTTTGCACATTTGGCGATAGAATATTGGTGGACAATTCACACACAACACCATCTGACCCCAAACTAAGCAAAGCTTGTATTATGGCAAATAATAATAAATAGAATAACTGGCAAAGGTGTGGTATTTCCCCAGGTGGACTCTGCCAAGAATCCTACCACTATAAAGTTATCTAATTATAATCTCAGTGCCTTCAAATCGAAAGTGGATCAGTTTTTTCTAAGCGCGCTCAAGTGTAAACTTACACATTAAAAAATAACAACACGTTGTAATGATTTCTCTCGTTGCCTTTATAATTTCGCTAGAACCATCGCTTGCCGCTAAAAGCGGAACTCAATAACCTTTACAACATCGAGTCCTTTAATCAAAAGTTTAATAGCTTCCTTTAATTAAAAAATAGTTGAACCAATTACCTGTAGTATCCGCCTAAAATATCCTTTGAACATATCTATTTCACGCGTGGCTTTACAAAGATTTATGTGACATTTGCTGTGATATTTAGGCAATTAGTCAGGCGATGTATTTTGTTATTAAAACTTGATGTTAATTTTGAAAATAGCGGAGGAATTTCCAACAAAGCTTCTGTAATAAAGGTTAAAATAATAAAATGTAGCGGGTCTGTTTTAATAAAAAATAGCCGCACTGTAGTTTTCTCCTTTGCTTACTTCCTACTTAAAAATGTGGTTCTATATTTGAACGTCGAAGGATAGACGAATATTTCAGTCCGTCCAGTCATTCGTCCAGTTACCCACTGACTGCTTCGTTCCTGAGTCAGCCACGGCATGCCTAGGCTTCTTGCCACCAAGTTGTTTGCAAGCATATCTGTGTTCCGGCTTAAAAGGTAATGTTTCCAGAGAAACTACTGGACATGGAGATAAACAATCAGTTCAGTACTAGATAATCATTTGGACTCTTCATGTTCTATTTATGTTGCAATACTGCCGTGCAGTACTTAAAACGCAGTAATCGACATTTTGACGTTTTTGAGTTAAATATGGAACCGTAATGAGCACATCATAAAGAATCGAATGATAAAATCGGTTTTTGATTTTTCAGACTACAAGAAAAAAACAAATCCCTCAATGCAGTAACTAGTCATATTTTATGCAAACTGTAACGTAAAACTATCTAACGTCTGTCATGATTCTTTGTTTTTCTAAGTAAAATGCAGTAAATGTTGATAAAACTGTATTTTGTCTATACATATATATATATATATATATATATTTTAAATAAAGAGTGCCGAGACGATCAGGACATGTGCCTGATGGTAAACAACGTGCCTGACACATAACAGCACAGTGACACGCAGCTATTGGAACGTGAAGAGTCCAAATCATTACCTAGCACTGCACTGCACTGCGCTCGTCACCCAGAGATCTAAGATCTTACATCTCTAAGCCCTGTAATTTCTCTAGAAACATTGCCTTTCAAACCGGAACACAGTAATGTTTGCACATTACTGCTTGGCGGTAGAATAACTGGCAAAGGTGTGGTACTTCCCCAGGCGGACTCTGCTAAGAGTTCTACCACTACAGAATAAATATATGTCCTTCTTGTCCTGTTACTCTATACCTACTATAAAAAAGCTTGTGACTAATGTCTATGAGTTTAAGTTTGCAGGATAAGTGAATTGTCTCCCTTCATAAGCTTTTTTTAATGCTACAACTCAAAATAGTAAACACACTAACTAAGCAGTGAAAAGTATTTGCCTGTATCTTTCTCGCTCGAGTACGCTCGGCGGTCCCGAGTTCATCCGATGGAGCCTATCACTTCCGAGCGTGATGGTCAGCCTAACTTACAGCCCATGGAATAAACTGCGTGCGGTGCGCCAAATTAAGTTCTCATTTCAAAATATGAATAGTATTTCACGTCTGATAAATTGAAAATTGGGAAATTGGGAGCAATAACATATTATCCAAAATAAATAAATATTTCATAGAGAGGCGTTGATCAGCTATTAGAGGTAAAGTTATGAAAATCCTTTTGAATATCCAAATATCCAATTACCCCAAAACTAACAAAACCACTAACAAACATTCCAAAAATTACGGTTCAACTTTGCCTCATGTTGTTAGTTTTTTAAAATGAAACGTGATATATATGAGTTCATGTTTAAAAAGGTTTTTAATTAAAAATCCTTTTAAATACCTATGTATCAAACTGGGCGATAAATCAGACCTTTTTACACTCGTACCTAGACCTTATGCCTCGGACAAATTGATCGTATTTCAACGTTATCTCGAATTCATGTGTCACAGGACGGACTTGCTTTCTTATGAGAGATGTTTAAGTTGATAACAATATTTTGTTTGTGGTATAATGACAAAAATACAATTATTTATTTTCTTAAAAAAAATTTCGATAATCTCAGCAATAAAACAAACAGACAATCTACAAGAGCATAACAAATTCACCACCGCTTCACTGTACCTACTAAGCTACCCTAATCTAAGTCTAGTCACTTCATTAGTTCATAATTATTCTTATATTATTCACTACTACTTAAAAAAACAAGTGGTTCAACAAATATTACAAATGTCGTTTCCTCATGAATCAAAAGGTTATCTGGAAGATATCGCTTTTAGCCATAAGATCGCCTTTTGTGACCATTATGTTTTGTTATTTTATGTGTTACTTGTTGTCAACTTTGTTTGTGGTGCCAATAAAGTGTTTTGTATTGTATTGTGGTTCTCAATTTGGTGTATTTTTTTAAAAGTAGATATTTATGTTACGCGATATCCTGCAAACCGCAAATAACCCTATTTGCGGTTTTCAAGACGTAAAAAGACCTGTCAAATACAGTTCCCAATTTCACCGTAGGTGGCGCCACTGTTTTATTATGTTAGAGAAATTTTACAAAAACCAACAGTACATCACATACATACATAATACTCATAGTACATAATACTATTAAGATATTGCATTTGTGTAATATTGAGGTATGTGGTATGTTAAAAAATACAATTCTTGAGTTTATGTAAATTTATGGCGACACTTATAGATTATTTTGTTTTATTTGTATTTAATATTGCACGCCCGATACAACGGGTAATCTGTTGAAACTTTTTTAATAATTTAACATCTGGTGTACACAGTTCTACGCAATAAGACATTTTGATCTTGATAGTGGAGCCACACTTGGCAATATTTAGAACTATCTTTGACAAGTCTTTTTGCGTCTGGAAAACGCCTCATTGAAACATCATTCACTGTAAGTCAAGTAAGTCATACCTTTATTTTATTTAACCTTAAGTAATACTATATTTTCTTTGTTATTGACTTTTATAAGTGTGCATGTATTGTACCTATTTGAAATAAATGAATTGAATTGAATTCATTCAAAATAATCATGTTTTTCTAATCTGTGTATGGTACCGGAAGAGGTCAAATAATGTTTCTGTTTTCAAATCATATATCATCTGTGAGACTTCATATCGGTCTCTTGCCAGCGAAACGTTCAACCAGACAGTTGTGTCGAATACCTAGTTAACAAATCAGTGTTCAAGTTCAATTTCATTTGTTTCAAATAATCATAAAAACCTTAGATCAGTCAGATCGACTTAGTCCAGTTCAGGGATTGCGACATTATAATCAATCATCATAATAAGCCGCCACCACGTGGACCGGACCGTGCACGCTGTCAACAGATTGTATTGTGGTTCTAAATTTGGTTGTATTTTTTATATGGCTTTACTAAGCTTCCCTAAGTCATCACCCTCAGTGAAGAAAGAAAGATTAATGTACCTAGGATGTGTTTGTTGAGGGGTTCAGAAGCGTGCCCGTAGTCTAGATCATCTTTGAATGTAAAAAAGGAATGCTTAATGGGGCAGTGATTCAAGCCGCGGTGGTTTTGGTGTAGCCAAACTACCATGTGGTGTGTCCCTATCAACACAAACTATAAGCGTGCAAAATTTCATGCTCCTCCGGCCACGCCATTTTTGTAACAATAATTTTCCTTCAGGTTTTAAAAATGTATAGATTTTTTTGTTATCATTACTTTTAGCTCTTTTCCCCGCCAGTGGTCACGGAATGCCCAAAAAACCTTATAAACAACTGCTCAGAACGCGATGCTCCGTTAAACTTGCCAGGATAATATAATACCTACAGCGCTATTAACTCGCCAGTTTCGGCGATTTTATTTTTTGTGTGACCACACTGAAAACTTACGTTTATTGTTGTTAGTTTTTTGGCAAGGCGTTGGCGGCTGTGTTTTATTTCGTTATTTTTTCCGAAACCACAAACTACTGGAGTCATATTTTAAACTTGGACATCTATTCTTTTAAAATACTTCAAAAAGGACGATTTTTTTCTCGATTCGACTAATCAATATAATTTTTTACTCTGTGCACAATTTATCTTGGAAAATGGTATTGTAATATATTATACGCGCTTAGAGCCTGACAAAAAAAAAATAGCAATGCGAAAACAATCCAATCGTTTTAATAGGGTTAATAGTAAAAGGCATTTACTATTAACCCTATTAATAGGGGTTTCTTATAGTAATTAGGGCTAATAGTAAAAGGCACTTACTATTAACTCTATTAAAACGATTGGATTGTTGTCGCATTGCTATTATTTTTTTGACAGGCTCTAAGCGCGTTGAAACATAGCCGACGATTACTTTCTACCTACCACCTGCCTATAATGCCTAGACTTGGAGCGTATAACAAAGTAGAATATCTCCAAATGTGTTATATACAAGTTTTATATTTAACTCTTCAAACAAATCAAGCATATTCTTAATCTATTTATACCTACCCCATATAGTGCTCAGAGCGGCTATACAATATTTGACTTCCATGGACGTATGAAAAACACGGACAGAACCCATTCAAAGACAGAACTGAGGCACCCAAAAATCCCAAAATGGCGGCGGCTTTTTAATGTGTGAAGAAATTCTGAGTTGCCATGTTAGCCAAATTAGCACCACAAAAAAAAACACAAACACGTAATCAATATTTTATTCTTCTTACTGCTCAACCTGAGATAGAACATTTAGCCATTGGACGGAGGTAAATTGGAAGTTAGATTTTATGCTTCCTTAAAACTTTATCACATTTTTTGTAGGGCGCGAGGGAAACGTATAAATCACACAATTTAAACTTAAGCTCGCACTAAATCAACAAAATCTCTCTTTGATAATTATAGTAGGTACCTAATATTGTTCTTATTAGTAACAATATTAATTATTAACAATACTAAAAACAAATAGCATATTACTTGAGATTAGTGGTCAATTTAGATCGATTCTATTGATTGTAACGGCACTTAAAAGGTATTTGTTGATATCGTAAAATTTCCTAGAAAAGGTAAGGTTCTGTTCTATTTGGGAGAATGGTGCCTGCCGATCCGAAGACCCTGGGTTCAAATCACATACGCACCACTATCTTTTCGAAAGTATGTGCGTAATGCTGCTAACTTAAAATGGTGAAGGTAAACATTGTGAGGAAACCGACATGTACCTAGAATCTTTTTTATCCACCAACCCGCACTGGGCCTGTGTGGTGGATTAGGGGCTTAAGTCCCTCCTTGTGAGAGAAGACACCGAGTCCCAGCAGTAAGAACTCTTATTGGTCTTGTTATTCTGATAGAATATATGTAAAAATGTTATAATAATAATAATAAATACATATTGGCAGACATTTCAGCCATCAAAAACTAAGCGAAGCTTGTGCCTACCTACTGTGGGAGCCAAATAGCTCTGATGTATTACTTATGAATATATTTATATAACACATACCTTCCTATTATATACCTTAAAAACCCCCCAGACATAAAACAAATAATATTCAACGCACAAATATTTGCACCGGGTGGGATTCGAATGCACGACTCTCGGCTTCGCAAGCAGACTTACTACCAACTAAATCACGAGTTATAAAATATCAAACGAGTATTAACTTAGATTGATAATTTACCTTTTAAGGTATTGCATATGTAACAATACACCCGAGCCCTCCTTTCGTTACAAATATATGTATATTATCAACTTCGAAATGTTTACTGCAAATAACACTGTATTTGTTTGGGATACAATCGTTTTTACAGTTACTATTTCTAATTAAATCGATCCAGTCATTTCGCCAAGCTTAATTTTCTTTAGGATATCTAGCAAACAAAATAATAATGCAAATAATAAACTATTTAAGTATATTGATATAATGTGCCATAAATCTTTATTCACACAGTTCACTAATTTTACTAGAATTATAAACTAATACCAAACAATCACAAATAATCATTGTCCCATATATTTTGGGTAATTATCACACGCTAACTTTGACAACACTGGATTTGCAATGCGCTATGTTGTTTTAGCAAATGAAGATTTGTTTGAATTTTTAAAATGTGGAAATTGTCATTGAATTATGTATCTACCTGTGAAACGTGATTCCTGGATGTTTTTTTGCGTTGGTTACTATGGCTTTTACAGCATTTCACTACACAAGACATTCTGTATTTTGAGATTTTTCTTTAACGCGAAACGTGTCGGCTGGCTGAGGTTTGCGCGCGTAATGGCCGATGAACAAATGCTAGCCTATCGAATCGTCGATAAACTAACAATTGCCAGAGAAGTCAGTGCAAGCGCCTAACAACGTATTGTTCAACGCTTGCCTGACTTGGTATCGAACGTAACCTAGTTATCCCTACTTGTGTGATTGTGTGTATCCTACCCTAACCATATAAGTGTAATAAATACGTATATAAATGGGGCAGGATACCTGTCGCCAAGAGACCTAAGACGACAGGCGGACAAGGCAGGAATAAGGATACACGCGTCGTGCAATGCGTGTAGGTATGATTTTCCCACAGCCCCCAACGCAGGCTCACGTCAGGGTCGCAGAAGGCTAGGCTCAAGGTGTCTTGGCCGCCGTGGGAGGAAGGTGTGAATACAGCCTGTCCAGCGGAAGTGTGCTGGACAATGCTCAACGAGGGTGATGTCAGGTGGCAGGTCTCCTCTTGATGGCCTGCTCTGGATGTGGTGGCGGAGTCCGGTGCTAGTCCGACCGGACCCGTGCTGCACGACAGTAAGAGGACGTCTCCAGTACGGGAGACTCCGAGCGGTGGTCCCCCCAGGTTGACCGACCGCGAGTGTAAGCCGAACGTCCAGTACGGGGCGTTCGGGGTGGAGGTGGTGCGGAGTCCGGTGCTAGTCCGACCGGACCCGTGATGCACGATGGTAAGAGGACGTCTCCAGTATGGGAGCGTCCGAGCGGTGGTCCCCAGGTTGACCGACCGCGATTGTGAGCCGAACGTCCAGTACGGGGCGTTCGGGGTGGAGGTCGCCGAGTTGACTCACCACGGGCGGAGGTGCCGGTTCCCAAGTACCAGGGAAGTTACGGCTGGCGGTCGCCAAGTTGACCTGCCGCTGGTGGTGATGAGGGACTGGTACTGTTGCTGCCAGTCCCGAGGCTACCTGGTTAGCCTGTCTTCTCGGAGATGGAGTTGGAGTGATTCAAACACAGGTTGAGTGATGAATGTTTTTATTTAAAAAATGGATAGTTTTTTATATACAAATTATATGACGATTATATTGATAAAATAGCTTATGTGGTATATTTGTTAGTTGAAATGTAATTAAAATGTAAAAGGTTAGTAAAATTATTATAAAGTAAACAATTTATCGATCAACATGCTGACTCGACTCAGCGTTTTAGCCTAATGGTGTCACACGTGTCTGTTACCGTACAATCAGTAAGGGCAAGCTACAAACAGTATGGACAGTTTGGACAGCTGACTTTTCTGAGTATGTATGAGTGTCAACCTGTATGTCACAGGGAACTGGCCAACTTGACTTGACACAGTGCTTGAGTTAGCGAGAATACGTCCGTTATTTTCATACGTCCATGTTGACTTCAAAAAAAGTGCCATCCACTAGGCCTGCGATTTAACTCCTTCAACTTCCCAGTCCAAAGTGTCTTGCATTGTCTCGCACTGCACGGTTAACAAGCTCGATCCCCGCGGTGTCTCAAACACCCCCCGAGTAAAATCACCCCCCGACCACTCCTCGGAGTGGTTCGTTTGTGTCGTTGTTCAAACCGTGTAGTAATTATATCTCAGCTCCGGCTCGCGAGTGTTCTACAAATTCATTAGATGACGGAAAACAATACAATCTCCGCACCAAATAAAGGACGGTTAGGGCTGCCTTTTGTTTTTCAGTATTTTTTTTGAATGGTGCCTAAGCTGATGGGTGTTCTGCTGTTGATTACCATTTGGTTTTTGTTATGGAGTATACGCAAAATAGAGTCCTAAATAATAGTTATAATTTTTTTTTTATATTATAGCCTACAACTTTACTACATCCACATAACAAACCCGCACAATACGTATACGCACACAAACTTACACAAGCAGAGAGATATCCACTCGCACACATACATCTTAAGATATTTTTACAAATTTACCATGTAAAGAGCCATTGTCTTCTATAACACAGTTGCAATTGGTTCGGAGCAAATGGGCTCATACCATTTATTTTGTCACGCAAATATTGGAACACGAAGAGTCCAATGAAGTATTCACTCACTGCGCTTCGTTCATCAGATATAAGATGTGTTATCTGTATGCATTCTAATTTTTCTGAAACCACTACCCTTCAAACTGGAACACGGTGACGTCTATACATTACTGCTTAAGCTTAAGATAATACGGCTATCAATGAGTTACTCGGCGTCACGTCACGCCAGCCCGCCTCAGGTGGGTTGGTATGGTGTGATGGCGGTGGTGCTGCAGTAGAGGAGTAGTGCCAGTGTTGCGTAGCGCCCTGCGTTGTCCTCTGCAGCCAGATGGTGGTAGGCGACAGGATTGAACATCTGGCTTGATGGGCCAAGGGTTTTCAGATGTGAAGACGTTTGGTTCTTACCACTGCCACTTTTTACTTGGTCTCTAAGCTGATCTCAGCGTGCCATGGATGGCAATATCGGGGTGTTAACCCAGTGTGAGGTCCTTCTCCAGTCCACGATCGAAAAAAGCGCCAAAGTCAGGGTGAGCTTGCAGAAGAATGCCAGAACTTACCCGAGTTTATACCAAGGGCAGCTAAGCTATGGTACTGTTTGTATGTTGAGTCCAACCTATCCTGTCTTTTATCCCAGACTTTTTTTTCAGTTGGCGTGGAGGATGAGAAGTTACTTTTGTCAAGGATAAGTTCAGAAGCATCAAAGGGATGATACGAGTATAATCACCACCCAGAAAAAGTTAATTAAGGATGATAATGTTAATGACCTGCATCCGAAAAACCTAACATACTGTTTATATTTTTTATACAAAATGGACTCGCTGTAAGTTTCCATTTTTCTTCGTTCAGGTTTGTGTGCATTATCCACGTGGTTTTTATAAATATTGGTGAATATTTCTTTTGAAACAAAAGTTAGCTCCAAACTATGTAAAGCTACTGTAAGAGCTAGATAGCCGCTATAATACTTATTTTGTAGTAAATCAATCAATCAATCAATCGTTTATTCCTTAAAGATTATATCTACATTTTACAAAGATACCTATTTACGAGAAAATACCCAGACTAAAAACAAAAAAAACTGTCAGTCATAGCAACTGCCGATATAAGTGAAAAATTTTGACTCAAAGTCTGATAGCTTACTTTGGAAACTACGCGGGTGAATCCAGAGGGCGTGGCCCTGAGCATGACCATCTAGAAATGCGTCAGCCAATGGGAAATGCTGACTCATTTCTATCTAGAAATGAACCATGGTCCCGAGTTTACCCGAAGATTTCTTATCATTCCCGAGCGTGGTGCTAGAATTCAATTCATAGCCCTCGAAAAATTTGTCTGTGCCGCGACTAAAAAAGTATTTACTCAAAAATATTTTTAAACAACCAATGGTTTCACCGGTAGACTTGACTACAAAGTAAGCTACTAGGTCAGTCGAGTTAGGCGAACACATTTAATTTTTTTAACAAGTCGTTGTGACAACCCTCCGCAAAATGGATTAGAGGAGATATCTGCGGTGGCTTTGTCTTATATCACGGAGCGGAGTAATTTAATAAGCTCACTGTACTTCACTAGCTACACCCCCGGGGTTTACCTGTAGCTCCGTAACTCCCCCGTTCTCGCAGTAATAAAATGAACGTATAACTTTGATAGCTGCACCAATATTGACTGATACTTTTTCATTGCTTTTTTCCTTTTATTAATACGTATGATTAAACTTTTTGGGTAGAATGTTCTCTGTTAGAGATGTTTTATGATGTCGTAAATGTTTAAAAATTGTATTATACTTGCTGAGCTGCTATATTATGTAATTGCACAATCGTATAATAAGTTAAATAAATATCATGACATTTACTCTAAAACTTACCACGAATGTAAACAATCTTTAACAAACTGGATTAAAGCTCTTGGCTACGACGAAACAGAAGCACTCCTTCAAGGAGTGAACTTCTGACAGATTGTTCATCTGTAATAGGTTAACCTACTCATTAATACTACATGCAAAAGTAGCATACACTCTCTCACACAAACATACTTTCAACATACTTGTTCTTTTAATTTGTTTTTATTTTATTTTACTTTTCATTTTTGTATAATCATAAGGCTACTCATAATATGTGTGTTATTGTAGAGATTAACGGAGTCTCCTACTACAGGTATACAGATGCTTAAAAGGAGACTTCATAATACTTGTTTCGTAAGAGTAGTTTTTGAGACGAATAAATATTTTGATATTTTTTGATTTGATATTTTGCTGACTTTACTGTATTCGTAAATTGAACCTATAAAGAAACCAATGCACTTGAACACACCAAAATTTTGCCATTATTACCAATGTTCTGGTGATTGTTTATAAAGATTAAATACAAAAATCTTTATTGCTGTTTGTAGGTAAGATAAGATGATACAGAACATTTTAAAAGTTGCCCCATACAAACTGGCCTCTGCGAGAGGCATGCAGTATGTCTGGCAAGACAATTTGTTGTAGTCATAATTTCTTTTCTGTTTTTTTTATGTCATCTGATTCTTCATCTTCGATTCATTTCAGGCTTCTATTTGGTTGTGATATATATTTGTGTGAGATAAATGCTTGGTGAGCACAATTTCGCCAACGTATTGTGTTTCATCAGGATATTGTCTCGTGTTTTTTGAGTTTGATCCAATATGTCCACCCAAGGTCTAAGGTCTTGCAGTAGTAGATCTTGCAGTTCATCCATGTAAGGAATGTCAAAGAATGTATAAAGTGCAATTTGTAAATACTCAAAGAATGTCAAAATGTAATACAGTACAAACTAATTCAACATGATACAATATATCATCATTTGGTCTTATGTCAGTTGAATGCCAAGTTTCACAATGGAATAATAATATTTATTGAGATATTAATTGAATAAGGTTAATAGATTGTAAAAATTTCATGTTAAACAATGTCTAAAACATTAGTATTCCAATTAATTTCCTTGTCATTTAAAATTCACTTACAGCATAATAGCATTTGTGTATCAGCATTTTTTTTAGTTTACTTTTGAACATTGTTATGTTAAGTTCTTTTATGACATTTGGCAGCTTATTATATAAAAGAGGAGCCATACAAAAGATGCTGTCACTCATAATCTTTTTTTGCGTTTGTCTATGAGCAGTCTACACTTATCACGCCGGTTACGTTTTACTTTGTCACTCAATACAGGAAAATAATGAGGGTTATTCCTTACAAAACAAATAACTTCAAATATGTACAGGCACGGCAGGGTTAATATTTGGTTGTTTATAAATACTTGTCGGCAGCTATCTGTAACTTGCATTCCGAACATAGCACGAATGCATCGTTTTTGTGCTTTGAAAACTGAGGTTGTATCAGTTGAGTTCCCCCAAAAAATGATCCCATATCTCAAGACTGATAAAGATAAATAATACTAAAACTGCATGACATTATAGTTCAGACATAGTTACTAATTCTCCGTCAAACCGATTGGTTACTTCTAAGCAAGTACACCATCATTTAAAATTTTATGAGGAGCGATCAAAACAATCTTATAAACGGTTTTCGAAAAAGCGACACTGTTTCATTTTTTTTAAATTTAAATTTGCCACTCCACAGACTCCGGGGTCCGTGATCTTTGTCATTACAATTATCGTTTTTTACACATATCTTGGATAAGGAGAAGAAGAGGAAAATAGGAGGGAGTTGGGTACATTTAAAATCTAATTCTAGTGCTCGTCGCCGCTAGTAATCGACTCGACATCGAGTGTTTACCTAATTGCCTTTTTCCATTTGCCTAAGCTGCCTCCTCCCGGCCCAGAGCCTCCATCAGTTTCACTGTTTCATGGTTGATGCACTAAAACTCGAACGAAGAGGTTAAACACTACTTTTGTGATCTTATCATCCAGGCTGTGAAATGCGTTGCCTGAGTGGGGTTTTCCCGATGGTTACAACTTTAGTGTCTTCAAATCGAGAGTGAATCGGTTTTTCTAGATAAACACGGTCCATCGTTCACCGCATCGTCGTTTAACATCATGTGAGATGGCGGTCAAATATATAGCATAAGCAGCCCACTAAACGTTCCCACTGCTGGGACTCGGGGCTCGCAAGGAGAGAGCTTAAGGCCATAATCCACCACGCTGGCCAAGTGCTGGTTGGTGCGCTCACTAGAGGCTCGTTTAAGCGCAAGCTAAAGCACTGGCTTACCGAACAGGCATTTTACAGGTTCGATGACATGGAAAAGCTGAAAGTTGATTAAATAAACTAGTCACCAGATGATTTATATTATTTATTCAGTGAAATTATATAATGTGTTTTAATGTTTAATTATGATGTGATTTAATTGACATTTTTTATTTAATTTACTCAATACTTTGTATAGAAGTAAGAGTATAATTTATTATTATTTGGAAAAATTGACATGGAATACTTCATCATTATTTGTAAAAAATTGACTTGTAACTAATATTGTTATCAATAAACTACTATGACTATGACTATGGATGACACATGACCTCGAAAGATTCTAGGTACATGTCGGTCCCCTCACGATGTTTTCCTTCACCGTTTTTATGCTAGCAGCATTACGCACATGACTTCGAAAAGACAGTGGTGCGCGTGGAATTTGAACCCGGGGCTTGGGATCGGCAGTGGCCGTTCTCCCGACTAGACCACCGTAACTAGGTCAAAACATAGGTCAAATATATACCTATCTATAAAAAAAAGTTGAAAATAAAGCTGAACAGCATTTTTGCGGAGGTTAAAATAAGTTTTTACCTGAGCCCGTAGGTTTTTTGGTAATAAAAAGCTTACCCGTGTTCGCAGTAATTCGTGGTCGCTCTCACAATTTCGTTCCCAATCGTTTAGCTTTACCCTGATTTATTGTAATCGGTTGAAAAATGCTACTTCTGGAAATGTATTTCGGTTGTAAAATTTCATTTGCAATATTTTCGTTGTTACGTTATTTTTGTTCGGTTGTTTGAACTTGGTTGTCAAATATTTTTAAGTTTTTCTTATTCTAATTTTAGACGCTGGTTCTAAAATTTTGGTAATTAAGTTAAATCAAAAACAAACAAAAGAAGAAAGGTACTAACGATTAGATGGAGTTTGTTTGGTCACTGACTGGTAATTACACCAATATGACGATGATGCCATACGCTAGGTCAGTAGTTCACAGCAAACTCAAGCCTTAGGGGAGTATTGGTTCATAATATGTGCATCCAGTGCCTTTACGTCGAGCTGACTAAAGAAAGCCTTTATTTGCTCATCAGTTCATGTCAAAAAACTGACTGACATTACCCTTGAAGAGAGAATAATGACATCAGACCTAAATGTTCCCATTTCTGAGACTCAGTTACTTCTCTCGTAAGGTGAGATTCAGTGCTGGCGCAGACCTCAAAATTATTGGAACAAGCTGGTTTCCTCGCGATGTAATTCACCGTTAATACTAGAGGTGCCAAATTTGTTCAACTGCACTTAGAAATTTTCTGAAAAGTGTAGGCGGGCTTCAAACCAAACACCTCACAATTTTAAGACGTACATTTTAACCACTAGTCCACGGCTTCCTTGAAGAGAGATCCTTAATGAGTTATAAGGATAAGGCCGTGTCCAGACGTGCCGGGCTTGCTAACGTGCCGCTTCCTGTGTGCGCGGCCTTATAGACGACTCTATTTATTTTACCTCTTTCCTTGATAATAACAATTAAGCAAAATGAACTTCGAGAATGTCCTACTGATCACTTTTGTACTGGGGCTCAACCTTACTAAAACTTTTTTAATTATGATATCACTATTTCTTGCTCCGAAATTTTTTTTCCAAATCGAGATTCTCATGTTTCGTTTCGTTGTTTTCAAAGTTCTGAAAATAAATTTCCGAATAAAATCAATATTATAAAAAACAACAATTTCGTTTTCAGGCGTATTTTTGATCCTCTGGGAAAGTTAAAAATAAATATTGATGTTTGTTCTAAACGGCTCTGAAAAAAAAAACTAATGAGCATGTTATATGCTGAATATGGCATACGGGTGTAAAAGTCGAGATTATTTTTAGTTTTTTTTTGGCTCTTTTTAGGGTTCCGTAGCCAAATAGCAAAATACGGGACCCTTATAGATTCGTCATGTCTGTCTGGCCGTCCATATGTCACAGCCACTTTCCTCCGAAACTATAAGAGCTATACTATTGAAACTTGTTAAGTAGATGTAATCTGTGAACCACATTAAGATTTTGATACAAAAAATAGAATATAACAAAAAAATTTACTGAATAGTAGAATAGGCGAGGGACTCTTCCAAAGGGTTAAAAAGTGTTTTTTTTAACTAAAATAGGTTCGCACTTGACCACCATCTCGCCTGATGTTAAGCGATGATGAGATCTACGATGGAGCGTGCTTACCTAGAAAAAACCGATTCACTCTCGATTTGAAGACTTGAAGACATCAAGATATCACAAACGTGGAGTCAAATCTCTTCGTTCGCGTTTTTGGAACATCAAGTGTGCCCCCCTTCCCCCTGTAATGTCTAAAATAAGAGAATGACAAAAATAAAAAACTGTGTTATGTCTATTACCATGTAAACTATCAATGAAAATTGGTTTGAATGATATCTAGTAAGTAGTTTTATTTTAATCTCTATATATAAAAATGTTATGTTGGTTTGTGTACGCTTCAAAAACTCAAAAAGTTCTGCACCGATCGAGCTGAAATTTTAGAATGATAGTATCCACATCAAATATTGTTTTTATATAATTTTTGCATCACAATGTGCCACAGCGAAGCGTGGCAGGGTACAGATAGTACGTCATAAATTGATTGTTGTTAATAAACACAAATTAAAGTAACAACGAAGTAAAATAACGTTTGTATTATGTTACTTGCTGCTACGGAAGCCTTCATGGGTCATGGGCGAGCCCGACTCGCACTTGACCACTTTTAAATAGAAATTATCTCAAATAGTTTTTGACATATAGGTAAATAGCATTTTTTTATATTTCACTTAACCGTTTAAAACTGTTGCGAGCGGGATTAGATTTTCGTAAAAACTATCAAGATATCTTTCCGAATTGACACCTCAATCATAATGTTAGAAGAATTCGAAAAAAAAAATTGATGAATTTTTTTGTAGAAAAGAAATAGGCGTATCCTGTGCTAACCCGGTAAGCAGTATAATATATATAAAAGTACTTAGGTCATCTAAAGTGAATGTGTATTGAAGGTGTGCTAAGTACCTTTATACTGCTCACCAGGCTAGCACATGATATTATTACTAGTGAGGAGAATTGTAACTATCGGGAAAACCCACTCAGACAACGCATCACACAACCTAGACGTTCTTATCTCAAACGTGGAGTAAAATCTCTTCATTCGTGTTTTTGGAACATCAACCATGAAACGATGTCGCTTCTTTGATATACGTGAAGTCTGATAGAAGAAAGGGCAAGGTGGTATTCGATCATGCAGATTAGTTGCACACTCTCCGAAGTGTATCCGATAAAAAACTCGATAAGCTAGCAATTTTGCGGCGATGTTCAAGACTTTGAAGTGTTTTACGCACAAGAGCGTCATTGCCTATGAGTCTTTTGGCACGTCTCTCAATCGATTCCAGAGTGTCCAGCTGATACTCGTTTTGATGCCGCTCCGGCGCTACATTACATATCTATTTAAATAAGTTGTGACGTCAAAAAACAGCCGGATTCTAGAATAAGTATGCTATATAATTTTAACAAAAAGGAACCGACTTTCAACGGAAAACTTATAAAGTAAAAAAGTTTTCCTCGATTTCTCTAGGATGTCATCATCAGATCCTGGTTTCCTTATCATGGTACCACCCTTGGAATATATTCTTTACGATAAAAAAATAATCATCAAAATCGGTTCATAAACGACGAAGAACACACATGAAAAAAATAAAAAAAAGTGTGGCACTCGGGGACTGCCGCGGTAAAGCTATTGCATGTTCCCTGCATTTTTATCAACATAAGTAATAGGGATGTAACAATTTTTCGGAATTGCTTTTATTTTGAAGAGTGACAATTGTTTACCATAAAAAAAATGCAGAGAAGTATAGGTACAATCTAGTCAGTCTTCGACAGCTAAGAGCATTTAGTCTGTAAAGCTAATACAAATAAGATTCAAAGTCGAATGACCGAGTGGGGAGGACGGCGTTACGGTCTTCCATCCCTCTTTCTTGTGAACATAAGAAAGAGCTGCATGATCACTAAAATTCGGTCCTCAGGCCCGCGATAAAAGCTATGCAATAGCTTAAAAACATACATACGGTCGAATTGAGAAACCTCCTTTTTTTAAAGTCGGTTAAAAATATGTATAAAGAATGTGTAACGTACTTTATGCTTTAACTGATGTTATGTATTGATTACTGTGCAGAATGACCTCATAGCTCTGAACCCGATACTCATCAGGTGCGCACCTCATTTGTATGGAACGCACGCGCGTGTGCAGTCAATTGCGTATTTTACATCGTAAAGGACACATCTATTTCCCTTCTTGGAAATTAGACGAGTTTTTAGTTTAAGATACTGAGCACAATGTTACGGGTTAAAATTATCGATTGTTTCTTTAAGGTTGTCCGTTTTATAAGGAAAATCCGAAGAGGATACATGAACGGAAAACCACATTACCTGATCTGTCTTTGAAAGTTTTAGTTTAGCCCATATTATCTGAAGTATTCTAGTATATTTTAATGTATTTGGGGTATGTTACATCAAAAATACTTCAGACATATACCTCGCCTTTATCGATATAAGTAAGATGGTAAGCAACTATGTAACATGCGAGATTTTGGCGAAATTGTGCTCACCAAACATTTATCTCACACATAATTATATGGCACAACCAAAAATAGAAGCCAGAAGTGAATAGAAGATGAAGAATCAGATGGCATATAACACAACTAAATAAAAACCAGAAATGAAGAGAAAATGAGGAAGAAGAAGACTATAATCAGCTGAGTATTATTTAATGTTTTCGTTGTATAAATTAAGACTATAACAAACTGTCTTGCCGGACATATTGCATGCCTCTCGCAGAGGCCTGTTTGTATGGGTCAAATTTTAATATGTTTCTTATCTTACCTGCAAACAGCAATAAAGATTTTTCATTGGTATTTGTATGCAAACTGTAATGATGCATACCTTTGGAAATAGGTTGGTTATAATTTACACGTAGCAAAGTTGATGGATGAGATTACAGAGATTTCTTCTAAGTAACCACGTTCCATTATGGACTGTTCTCGAAATGCATTGGTTAGGTATAGTTTTGAGTCAGCCATAGACATCCCGCAGTATAATATAGGTTTGCCAGCGCCTTGTGGCTTTATCTGCACAAACTTCAAATTGTTTTTTGTTCTAAGCTGTTCGTCTTTCTCTTGGTTATTTTCGAGGTGATGATAGTCTAGCGATGAAATGCATATGATATTATTATCTTCTAGCATAAGAAAAAAAGATACACAAGTGTAGTGTCATTTAATATAAGGCGATAGCGGTCAAGTGTAAGACTATCATAAATTAAAAAAAAAAGATTGCGCGTGCAAGTATGCTCGATGTTATTTGGTGAAATAGTCGCGAATCGCAGTTGGCTCTGCGGCGGTCGTGAAAATTGACCTTTCACTGCCGACCATTTTCGTAATTGAGATGCTCCACCGTGAGAGGTCGCGTGAAGCGGAGGACCGAAGGAGGAATCCTCTCATTTTAACCCGGAGGCAGAAGCAGATACGGAGATAATATAGTTGCCGGCAAACAAGTTGACCAAAATGAAGTTAGCAAGGGGAAAGTTCTCGCATGTGCACTTCCACCAAATAAACCTTAAACACATTTCTGCGTAGCCATGCGCAGCTAACTTTACTTGGAGGTTCTCGGGAGTCGGACGTATAGAGTCGTCCATCACTTTACCTAGAAATAGGCATTCTTGAAGAAGTGGGGGTACCACTTTTTCAAGAATGCCTATTTCGCTGGTTACCGATGCATCACAACGCACGACGGGCCCGCAAAGGCATCGCCAGTGTCAGAGTCGTGGTCTAGCGGGAGAGTGGTCGCGCGACTTTGCCCCCAGGCCACGCTGGAAAAAGCTGCGGGCGTTTTAGTCGGTAGGGGCACAACAGTTAGTGAAATATCGAACCCGACATGACATGGGCAATTGGGCTTGTCGGTGTGTGCGAGACGACGCGTAAATGCATTTTTCCTACGATAAAAAAAAAAATATTCTCAATATTATTTATCTAAATGGGTTATATTTTGTAAGTCGCTAATACTATTAATACAAATACAAATCTTTATTACCAAGAAACATCGGTATTATGAATTTGTTAACATTGTTGAAATTTAAAGTAAATAAGGTAAAGTAATTGAGGATTTAGATTGAAATGTGGTAGTCCCACAAACATGATTACAGTTAAGTGTTTAGAACGCAATTGAATTTTCTGAAGAGGTTGATTACGAGTTGGGAATTCTGAAGTGACTGAATTAACAACTACTCAAATTATCACAATAGCCTTGTACTTGTACTGGTATAGATATAAAAATAATGTGTTATACTTTATGATTACTTACTCAATACTACACCTTTGCCAGTTATCAACTGCCAAGCAATAATGTGCAAACATTACTGTGTTCCGATTTAAAGGACAATGTTGCCAGTGGCATAACGAGGCATAGAGATAAAAGATCTTATATCTCTGTGTGACGGTCGCAGTGCTAGGTAATAATTTGGGACTCTTAATGTTCCAATAGCTGCATGTCACTGTGCTGTTATGTAGCAGGCATGTTGCTTACCATCAGGCACATGTCTTGCTCGTCACCTTTACAAAAAAAAACAATTAAATACCAAAGTCATAGAAATACACTTTTATCACAAGTGGCCATGTAGACTGGAACTCCACAATAACAAAATGGGCGTTTTTACATTGGACGGTAACGATAACTAAAAGATAACTGCACGATATCGTCAGACTAGCAATTTGACACAATCTTTACCGGGGATTTTCACATTGGACAGTAGACACACCGATAACTGTACATGTACAGTTATCGGGGTGTCTACACCGGACGAAAACTGTCTAGGTTTTGACGTTTCTCTCTTTTTTTGTTTCGTTTGAAATGATAGAGATGGCAATTATAGCAAAACCAACGCTGATTTAGTAAGCTCGTAGTAGGGATTGGCATGGTCAGCCGCCGCTGGACGAGAGATAAATACAACGTATTATTACCTCGAATATTCTGTTACAGTTTTTGAATCACGCTGCTATTTTTGAAAAACGACTAAATGCTGTTAAATAAAACTACTGTTGGTTCGTCACATACCGATATCGTTCTAGCTGACGATTGTCGGTATCGTATCGTATCGTATCGACGCAGTGTGAAAATAATGCTATTAGAAAACGATATTTAGTGTTAAAAAACATGTAACATTATTTTCAATTTGCTCTTTAATACGTTATCTTACACGATTTAAAATAGCAATTCAGTAACATTTTAAAAAGTCGTTTCCGAGATTTTCGAATCCCCAGAAAGAAGCAATTCACAACCAATTTACAGCAAAAAAATCCAGAACCCGCTCAGCCGCAAACATGCCTGACCGCTATGCAAAATGAAAACTGTGCATATTTTATCATTAAAATCATCATCATCAGCCCACCCTAGTCCACTGCTGGACATAAACCTCTACCATGATACACCCAGTCACTCAGATACATGATTACACTCAGTCATATCTTCGGCTTTTCTTCTTATGCAAATTTATCTAGACAACTTTAATCGACTTTTATCGACGAAGATGCCGTGATTTGTTGTATGTGTGGCAAACGTCGACCGCGCCACCAAGTGCCATCAGAGACTATAACTTCCAGATGGCCATTAAAGATCGAAATGCAGCGGTGATGGAGGCTCTGGGTCGGGGTGAAGCTTTTATTTCAAAATATGTCTGAAATAGTTTGGGTAATAAATATGTAGATGCTTAGTTTTAGAAATTTGGTCTAATATTTAAGTTCCTGCATTAGACAAAGCAAATAACTAAAAGCAAACAATGTTTTAATATATTTCAAAAAGTTAGTGGAGGTACATACGATTTTGAATTTAAAAAAACCGCCTATAACAACACAATGTTTTCTTTAACAAATAATAACATAAGCGAAATTTTTATTCAATAAATCAATCATTTACTGCTCAATAATCGTTTAATAAGGTAATTAACATGAAATTAATCAAAGTCGTCAGATTTCATTTTGTCCCGTGAAGGCGGTCCCTTATCCTCATTCCGGACTAATATTATGCATTAAACTAATTATGTTTAAGAATTTTAATAATTAATTATGCAGTGACCTACTCATTTTTGGTTCTAATAGGATCAGTGCAAATTATTTCTTTTTTGAGATTTCCGTTGTCGAAAAGTTAATACCAAGTTACGCGACGCTTGGCGCGTGGGGAGTTTTTATTTGATCAGTAAAATAATGTATTTTGTTACGTGTTTTTGTATTTTTTTTGTGGACCTAATAAAATGAATAGTGAATTGACTCTGTGTCATCTGTATAAATACCTAAACATTGAATACCAAATTATTATTATTTCTTATCATAATAGAGTAGCGGGACGAGCAGTACATGTGCCTGATGGCTAGTAACACGCCTCTCTGTAACAGTACAGTGTCACGCAGCTTTAACTAATACTGCACTACGCTCGTAATACAATGGATATAAAATGTTTTGCCCTTCAGATTGGAACACGGTGATGTTTGCACATTACTGCTTGGCGGTAAAACGACTGGCAAAAGGAATACCTTTTGCCTGGCCTTTTTACTGGGGAAATACAATAGTATTTCCCCAGTCAAAATAGCTTATGGCTAATCTGAGCAATTCTTTCATAAAAGTCAAATCCGAATAGATAAATATTATCGATATGTTTGACATCAAACAATAAGACAAGCAAATGATTACGGATTAATTTAAATTTTATATTAAAAATTGATATACACTTATGTTGAGATGTTTTTTTTTATTCTATAAGTAGGTACATTTGTTAGTAATAAACATTATTATTTAAATTTGTTATATTAAATTAGCTGGCCCGGCGAACTTCGTTACACAATAGATAAATTACCTAGATACCGACAGCAGCGCCATCTTCCGGACTAATATGTAAATCTAAAGATCTAAACCATTAACGCCATCCAAATACATAAAAAAACAGACAATTCGGTGCAGCTGTTTAGGAGTTCAGTGACATACACACGTACAGTAGAATAAATATAAAGATAAATAAAGATCTCAGAGGTAAAACAAAAAATATCGAGTTTCGTGATTATTTTAGAATTTTGATTATCCGTTTTTTTTTTTTTTTTAACTATAATAGGTTCGCACTTGACCACCATCTCGCCTGATGTTAAGCGAACGCATTCCACAACCTAGACGTTCTTATCACAAACGTGGAGTCAAATCTCTTCGTTCGCGTTTTGTAGAGATAATCAAGGAAAACAAACACGGTGGGGCAGAAGGGAAGTGCCAGTATTGCGATGTAGACTTTATCCAAACCTCAGGCCGACCTGAGGGTCTACCTCCTAAATATAACCGACTTAGCTTTGAAATTGCGCTCTCTTTTTTTTCGCTTGAAATGATAGAGACAACAATAACAAACCGACAGCTGATTTAGTTAGGCGGTAGAAGGACCGTTTCATCATCATCAGCCTGTATTCGTCCACTGCTGGACATAGGCCCCCCCTATGATACGCCACTCAGCCCGATCGTCGGTCTTACTCCTCCAACCGCCACCAGCTGCCTTTCGAATATCGTCACTCCATCTAGTCTCAGGACGTCCTACACTACGTTTGCCGATTTGCGGTCTCCACTCCAGAACCCGTCTGCCCCAGTGGCTATCGGGTCTGCGACAGATGTGACCGGCCCACTGCCACTTCAGTTTGCTAATACGCTGAGCTATGTCGGTGACTCTAGTTCTCTGGTGAATTACTTCGTTCCGGATGCAATCCCTCAGAGAAACCCCAAGTATAGCCCTTTCCACAGCTCGCTGAGCGACTTTGAGGTTACGGACCATTTTCACTGTCAGTGTCCTACTGTTAGTGACCTACGGTGCTGAAACGTGGACACCGACAGAAGGACCGTTTATGATGCATTAAATGTGATTGAATAACAAACACCCAAACATTGGCATTCATTAAATTAGTAGATAGTTACAGTGAAAACTAATATGATAAAAAAAATTAGTTGCTTGTAAAGTCGGTTGGTTTACGGACGATAGTTAAACGTGACAACGTCATACAAAACATTGATAGATGCGGCGCACGCGTACAATGAGCGTAACGGGACATAACGGGACACTTTGTCGTGCACGCACCCAGCGTTCATGCATTTATTAGACGTAGTCACGTCAAAAAATTAATCAATCATTAGTTATTCGTAACAGCGTTTTATCAATATAAAAATTGAAGATTGGAAGATTGAACAATCAACGTGATTAAAGTTTTTAATTAATAAATACATAGATTCGTCACGAGTGATATGATCAGATTCCGATTTATATCCTACTAATATCATAAATGCAAAAATTGCAAACTTTTGTACTTACTTAATATTTTTATATTGTTGGGATGTTTGGATGATTGGTGCTCCATCACATGGCATAGCTGTTAATCGACATATCCTGCTGAAACACAAGACGTTGGCGTAATTATAAATAAATTGGTGGACTATTCACACACAACACCATCTGACCCCAAACTAAGCAAAGCTTGTACTATGGCGGCCAGATAGCTGATATAATATATACACAGTTTTTATATACATACTTATTATCAATAGAAACACCCAGACACAGTGCAAACATTTGAATTCATCACACACATATTTACACTGGGTGGGAATCGAACCCACGACCCTCGGCTTCGCAGGCAGAGTTACTAGCCACGAGGCCAGTCAATTATGGTCTCATACAACCGAATAGAAGCCAGAACTCAAAAGATAGAAAAAGAAGATTTTAATCATCTGAGTATTTTTGACGTAACAACGTCTAATATATCGATGAACACACACCTTCCACGAAAAAGTGTCCCGTTATATCCCGTTGCGTTGCGCTGCATCTATCATGTTTTGTTATGACGTTGTCACGTTAAACTATTGTCCGTAAGCCAACCGACTTTACAGACAACAATTTTTTTATTGTTGCTATATAAACTAAGACTAAAATGTATTGTATTGACAAATATAATATAACTAGCGAGCCCCGGCTTTGCACGGGTGCAATACTGATACTAAATATAAGTACCTACTAATAAAATTCCGGTCCGGCGGCACGACGTTTTGTTTTACGCAGTCACATAAGTCACAGTTGTTTGTGATGTTTTTTTTTTTGGCGCGACGGATGCACGTAATGTTTTGTTTGATGGAACGAAACGTGCTTCACACCAAAGATGGCGGCGGTTTGTTTGTCATTGCCATCAGAATTTAACGGAATTCTCCATAATCCGAATTTTGTGGACATATGTTATCGACTCAAAATCAATATTTTTTTATGTTTTGTTATCCATATAAGGTTTCGATCAAGTCCAGCGTACCCCTTAACAAAATTATTAATATAGATATAGAACCAGGGTAAAAGCATCACCATCGGCGTGGTAATGCCATCACCATGCTGGGCACGCTTCCGACTGGCAGTGAGCGTGATAATCTTGATTATCTTTAGAATTTTATCGGTCTATGGATAATTCAGATGTGCTTAGTGTAAGTAGTTAGTATAGGTATGTATCATAGGATACCAGTTCTCATTATAATTTTATTTATCAAGGTTCAGCTTGGACCGTTTAAAAATCTCAAACATAATCCTTGAAAATAATAATGGGCGAGTTAAATTAAGGTAGTTTAAATGTATGGAAATATATCTCATTAGTGGTCCACCCTAGTTTCGCCCGTTGTACATATTTAACCCACAGCACTCAAGGATTACGTAGGTACATAGCCAATGGTGAAATAATTTTTGTCATCGGTCCAGTAGCTACTGAGATTAGCGCGTTCAAACAATCATTCATTCTTCAGATTTATAATATCAGTATAACACCTCTAGATGTAACAGTGACGTCACGATCCTATTTAACAATACTTTTTCTATTTCATAAATTGTTTGAATCTAAACTGTAAAACAAAAAAAACGTATTTCGCTTACGTTTTGACGTGACAACGTCTTATAAATTGGTTTGCCGGGTGACACTTCAAGAAACTGCGTTACGCTCCGCTCACGTTATGCGCTCACAACGAGAGCGAGTGAGAGGCACGCGTCCCTTCCACTCGGGCATGGTTAGCCCGCCTAAGAGCGAGAGAGACAGACATAAAAAGTGAAAGGCACGCGTCCCTTCCGTAAAATTATTTTACCACTCAAAGTCGTTGTCACGTAAAACTTTCGCCCGTATACCGACTTTACAGGCAACCAATTTTTTTTTTATAAAATCATATCAGCTGTATGCCAAAAACTCTCTTTGTAGATAACGCGCCGGTATTTTAGTTGACGCGATGGTAGATAAGCGGAACGTTATTAAATCATAAATATTGGAAGAATTATGTCGATAAGGATAAATCGACGCAGAGTATATTTATTGTTTAAAAAAAATACATAACTACTGTTCTAGTATTATAGAAGACGGAAAAATGTGAATGACTAGTTCGAGCGAGTTAAATTCATTAGCATTAGTTAAATAACTGCTAGTGTTATCGGCAATTTGCCGCTCCTCATTATTTCAAGTGGAAATGAGTTTAACTCACATTTAGCCACGTTAAAAACTGTACAATCAATTATATCGTGTTACGTCAGTTTGGAAATGTGTTTTGTGTGTGTGGGCCAAAGTAGCGAAACATTTGAAGATTGTGTTATAAAAATGTTCTATTGAAATCTGAATTTTCAAACTATATTATATTTAAGTTATTTGAAACAAACTGACAGAAAAAAACTGTTAATAAAATACTTCATGGTGTTTTTCCCAATTAACGTTTTGTTCCAAATTGCGGTTAGCGTGTGTATTTGACTCAAATAAAAGATTACTCGGTCGCATCTGTTTAAACAGAAATAACCTAAAAGTAATTGCCGTTTCTTTTGTAAAAGTTTAGAAAGTGAATATGTGTGTGTTTGCCACGTTAAAACATAAATTAATATATATCTTTGTCAAATGCTACACTTAAACCATACCTTGCCTATACATGGCGAATGTTTTTTTTGTGAAGGTTTGTGAGGCAATGAAATTAATGTTTTTGTGCCGGTTTGTGAAAATGTTTTTGGTGAGGAGTGTTTATTTTTTCACGAAAATCGCCATGAAGATCCACTACCCAGAACTGAAAAAAGAGTACAACTCTTCGAGAGGTGAGTTTTGTCTTAGATTTAATCTTATTGACCATTTAATTGTAACACAGTCTTAATTTGGCGCGCACTTGTTTGAAATTGAGATTATAATATTGAGAGAGATCAATTGTATTATTTTTTGCTGCAATTTTTTTATAATTATTATTCAATTCAATTCAATTCATTTATTCGAACCATTATTTCAAAAGAACACTTGGTAACGTCACTTACAATAAAATTATACATAAATAATCTGTGTATGTAATAAAATAATACTAAAGAATAATGTCAAATAAAAAATAATCAGCTGTAAAGGGGCCTTGTCATTTAGGTGCAGCTGTAAAAAGGCTTTGTCATGGTGAAAAAAACAAATTATCCAAACAATGAATACATACAGTAGGTACTTAAACAAATTTACATTAATGTTTAGTATTATTCCACTTTACTCGATAGTTCTGATTTTGACATATTCCTTTTCCAAATATTGCTGTCCTTTACAAAATCATCTACAGTGTAATATGCTTTGCTCATTAGGTAGTTTTTTATTTCGGTTTTAAACCTAGTTTCATTGAGACCTTCCACTTGTGCAGGTATTAAATTATAGAAACGAATACCATTACATTTGAAAGAGTTAATGGTTTTCTGTAGTCTGCATTTAGGAAATACAATTTTATGTTTATGATGTGCTTTTGGATTCAAATGAGACATTTTCTGCAGTCGAGTACGGTTTTTTCTCACATACATTATACTTTCATAAATGTATAACGACGGGATTGTTAGTATATTTATAGTTTTAAACATCTCCCGTAATGATTTTCTAGCAGACAGATTGTACAGAGCACGGATTGCTCTCTTTTGTAATATAAAAATTAAATTTCTATCCGCGGCCGATCCCCATAATAAAATCCCATAGGACATAATACTATGAAAGTATCCAAAATAAACAAGTCTAGCTGTTTCCACGTCAGATATTTTCTTAATTTGACGAACTGCATGGGCAGCTGAACTGAGTCTATCAGCTAGTCTCTCTATGTGAGGACCCCACTGCAGCTTTGAATCCACTGAAATGCCCAGAAAAAGAGTAGATTGTACGGGTTCGATCACTTTATCTTTCAGTCTAATATCAAGTTTACAGCCCAGTACATTGCATAGCGTAAACTTTATACATTTAGTTTTATTTGGATTTAGAACTAGATTATTTGCATCGAACCATTTGTATGTGATGTCCAAAATTGCGTTTACTTCTGTGAAATCATTTATTCCTCTTTTAACCTTAAAAGAAGTGATGTATCATCAGCGAACATAACTATTTCTACGTTTTTATGGTTTTTATCATAAAAGGTAGATCATTAACGTATATAAGAAACAATAAGGGTCCAAGGATGGAACCTTGAGGTACACCCATTTTTAAAGGGGACTCATTTGATTGCACACCGTCAATTTCAACAATCTGTACACGATCTTTAAGATAAGAAGAAATAAAATTTAGAGCTGGCTTCGATAGCCCATAGAACTGTAGTTTCTTCAAAAGAGTATCATGATGAACGCAGTCGAAAGCTTTAGACAAGTCACAAAACACACCCAGAACATCGTGATGATCTTCCCAGGCACTTAAAATATAATTATTCAGTTCAACGCCTGCATCAATAGGCATTATTTTTATTACTTAAGAAGTGATAGCTTAGCGAGTGTTATTTGAATTGTGAATTGTATGTTCGAATCACACCAAGGACCGTTCTTTTTATAGGTACGGTATGTTTTGTTTCGCTCATCGAAAGATGTGTAGGTGAGGTGTTTACCAAACGCTATTTTACCATACAATAATATTTAGTTAGTAAATTTTTAGTCACCGGGCTAAACAAGTTGTGGTTCTATACCTGCTAAAGTCAATACATATGATTTAAATTGTATTGGGCTACCCTAGTACCTACCCTATTAATATTATAAATGTCAACGTGTGGATGTTCAGGTGTTTGTCGCTCAATCGAGCCGTAACGTATGAATGTATCAGTCTGAAATTCGGAAGACAGTTAGATCATAGTCTGGAAAAACACATAGGCTATTTTTTATCTTGATAAAATTACGAAAACGGGAACTACGTGGATAAAACCACAGGGTGTTACTAGTATTCTACAAATATAGTTCTCTACAAACGATTTAAAGCTATAGACGTACCCCAAGAATCCTGAAATTAGTAACAAACTGCGTATGTATGAAGCGGTGTGATTTACACACCACCAATCCTTGACCCCTAGAATCACTAGCAGCGAGGTATGCTGTGGTTCTACTTATTTTGGTTATGGACAACAAAATAGTGATATCTAGATAAAAACGTCCGTCGTTCATCACTTCCTGCAACCGACTAGACTAGTTATGGGTTTACACTTGACCATCATTTTTTTTTGGTGTTAAACGACGACGCGGTCTACGATGGAGCGTGAATACCTAGAAGAAACAGATTAACTATCGAAATCGATATATCAATATTATAATCATCGTAAAAAAATCCACTCAAGCAGCACATTCCACAGCCTAGACGTTTTTATCACAAATGTAGAGTCAAATATCTTCGTTCGAGTATTTGAAACGTCAACCACGAAACGATGTCACTTTTTCGACAGAATGTGAACAAACAACATAAATACATGGAGTTGATATGCTTAGTCCACTAACTGCTGATTTTAGGGCGCGCTACATTTGATTCTCCACTCTGACAAACCACATGAAATGAGGCACAGTACAGTACAAACCAACTTATCTGTAGAATGTAGCGATGGCGCTACGATCGAAAAGTGTAACCACCTATTACAAAACTAGCAGAACTGTGTTCTTTAACACTGGTAAATAAGTAGTTCCGCTTTTGGCCGTTCTACAGATAAGTTGGTGACACTGTAAGTCAGCGCGGAGAATTACGAGTATATATCGCTCTAGTATGACGTAGCTTAAAACAATTAAAATAGCAGTCAACATATTTACTGTACCTCTTTTCCGCGGGAAATACTTTCTGACTGTATTTTTTATTATAGGTACCGACTATGATATCCACCAACTTACTTATTACTCTCTCCTTGTGAGAGAAAGCCCCACTCCCAGCAGTGGGAACATTTAGTGGGTTGTTGATAATGATGATGACTATAATATCTGAGGCAAAACTCACGCAGGTTCAGTTCCCATTATTCTCCCAAGATATCTGTGTTCGAAATTTCAATCCGATCCGTTCAAACTTTCCGACGTAATCGAGCAAGAAACATGCGGACATAAAAACTTTCGCGTATATAATAATAGTAGGAATATGAAGTTGGATTCAGGAAAACAAATCAATATATATCTTTTTTTAATAAAGAGTGACGAGACGAGCAGGACATGTGCCTGATGGTAAGCAACATGCCTGCCACATAACAGCACAGTGACACGCAACTATTGGAACATGAAGAGTCCAAATAATTACCTAGCACTGCACTGCGCTCATCACCCAGAGATCTAAGATATTATATCTATAAGCCCTGTAATTTCTCTGGAAACATTGCCCTTCAAACCGGAACAAAGTAATGTTTGCACATTTTTTTAACGTTAATGTTTTTTGCACTTGACTACCTCCTCTGATTTTAAGGGACAATGTGATCTACGACTACCGATATGAAGAACCCCGTCTACTCGAAACGAGAAAAAACCCAGATTATAGCTATCAAGGTATACCCGATTAGGCAACTTATTCCACAAATTAGATCTGCATCTATTAATTATTATGTATAAGTGACCAGCGAGGAACAGGGAAGGGAGTAGGCATACACAGCGTTTCCCCTCTGTCAAAATACAAGTCCGCGTGGACCATGGAGATTGATAATATACTGTGGCTGTAAATAAAAAATGTAAATGTAAATAAATAAATTTGACATGGGTTAGTACAATTGCAATAAAGACATTATACTCGTATAATGCTTGACAGTTTTCTGTACAATAATTATTGTAATACAGTAAAGTAGTAGTTTCAAACTTTGAAAATGTATACAATTTGTATGCTCTTTCTTTTGTTTTTATTTTTTATTAATTGACGTGTAAATTGTACATTTATGAATAAAGTACTTTGACTTTGACTTTGCTGAGGGCGGGGTTAGATTTGTGAATGGTGCTTTATTTTTTATGTGTTCGATCGAGTTGCTCGATGATAAGTGACCTATTGATGATAAAATTATGTTCTTACAGTAGAATTAGAGTCAAAACATTTCGTTAGGATCTTTGAAATGTAACTCGCGAAAAGATGTCGCTATTTAGATCTACGAACAGTGATATATACATGAACAAAATTAAAAATTTTGACTAACCCCCGACTACCTCGGATTTGTTATCTGCACAACATTCTACTAGTCAAGCCCTTTTATTTGGTACCCATATTAAGGGAGCTGTGAAAAAAGAAATATATTTCACCATTTTGTGGTAGCGGCCATTTTGAATTTGAAATTTGTCAAAGTGCAAAGTATTCTACTAGTCAAGCCCTTTCGTTTGATACCCATATTGTGGTAGTAGTGAAAAAATAACATAATTTGCCGTTTTGTGGTGGCGCCCATCTTGGATTTGAAATTTGTTATTATGTGTTGTATTTTACTAGTCACGCACTTTCATTTGATACCCATATTGAGGTAGGTTGTGAAGAAATATTTTGTCCGCTATTTTGTGGAGGCGGCCATCTTGAATCGATATTAACCAAGCATAGCTAAGAACATCCGCACGGATATTAACTTTCAAATAAAAAAAACGCATCGAAATCGGCACATCCGTTTGAGCTCTACGGTGCCACAGACAGACACGCACACAGACAGACAGACAGACAGACAGACATACAGACAAATAGATAAACAGACAGACATCGACGTCAAACTTCTAACACCCTTCTAACACCCTTTTTTGGTCGGGGGTTAAAAAAGATCAAATAAGACTATGTATATCACCTGAAGACTTTCCAATTCTTATTCAATAACTAGCTGAACCCGCTACTTCGTTCGCGTAAGCAGATGATAACTGACTCATACATTAATTGGAACTATCGTACGTCAAATATTTGGATAAGTAGTCATTGAAAAACCTTTGAGTTTGAGTGAATTTGTTTTTCCACAAAAATTAATTTAATTTTATTATCTTTATTTTTCTTTTTTTAAACAAAATCAAACACACTTAGTAAGGTTTCGTAGTATCGAACATAGCCGCAAGTGTTAAGTTTGTAGGATTTTTATAGGATACATTATAAAAAGTCTGAAGCTAATGTGCATGATCTGATACCTATTTACCTATTTTTTTTATCCGCAAGCTGTTTTATAGCTGTTACCCGCGACTTCGCCGGCGTAAAATTTTGAACGAAGCCTGTGTGGAATCAAAATAATTAAAATTTTGAGTGTTAATGTTATTCAAGCAAGTTGAACCCGTAAATCTAAGCCAAGTCCTAGTGAAATGTTAATGTATGAATTTAATTGTAGATACCTAACACAGAAAAAATCAAGAACGAAAGAATCCAAATTTGGCATCATAATCCTTTTAGCAGCAAAAACTTATTAGTACAATTTAGAATACCAGTAACGCCACCTAGTGATGAAAGAAAAAATACATACCACAATAGCAAAACATCGATTTACAGGGCTTTTAGTGCTTTTAGATTTAAACTGGCATTAGCGCCGTCTAATGAGAATATTATGTTGCTTGTTATTTTGATTGTGAACGCAAATCACCTATATTATTTACGCCAAAACAGGTGCATATTTTTTCATTTTTGGCTTTTACCTTACCATCACATCAAGTTCCTGACGAAAATATATGCTTATATTAATATGGAGTTAAATGAAAATGTAGACTTATTAGCCCATGTGAAATTTTAGACTCTAAACTATATGTGTTTCGTATGTCAACCCATATCGTTGTGCCGTTTTGACGTGATAGTTAATATTTGGTTCCTTAGGGCCCATGCTTCTTTTCAGGTTGATAGGTAATAAATACATAAATGTGGTATTTCAGACTATGAGTTATTTCTGTTTCAATTTCTACCAAATTTGCTTAGTCTTTCCTACGTCACAGTAACCTATAAGTAACCGATTTGCTATTTCTGAGTTCAAACTACGTGTGTTTCGAATTCCATCCAAATATGTTCAGCCGTTCCGACGTTGTCCTGTAAATATTATGAATGTCACTGTGTGGATGTTTGTTACGTAATACATAGAGTACTTATACATAGGCTATGTTTAGCCTATGTGTTCTTCCAGACTGTAATCTAATTCTATTTCAAATTTCAACCCGATCACTTGATACGTTCCGTCATGATTAAAGCGGCAATAGAAATACATCAACTGCGAAAATTTCAACTGTCTAGCTATCACCGTTCTTGAGATACAGCCTGGTGACAGACGGACGGACGGACGGACGGATAGCGAAGTCTTAGTAATAGGGTCCCGTTTTTACCCTTTGTGTACGGAACCCTAACAACGGTCTGCTTCGGTCACCGAAGCTTGTTGAACACTACCTTTAAATTTTAAACAGTATTTGGATTGAAATAATACGTTTTCTAATAAGTTACGGCTGGTCTAGTAAGTTACAGCTGACCTAGTCGGGAGAACGGCGACTGTCGATCCGGAGACCCAGGGTTCAAAACCACGCGCACACTACACTATCTACGCACACTATCTTTTCAGAGTCATGTTCGTAATGCCGGTAATTAAAACGGTGAAGGAAAACACCGTGAAGAAACCGAAATCTACCTATAATTTAAGTTCTAAGTCATATGTCATCCACCAACCGACACTGGGCCAGCGTGGTGGATTATAGCTTTGTCTCTCTCCTAGCGAGAGAAGGCCCCGACGCCCAGCAGTGGAAACATTTAATGGGTTGTTTATGCTGCTACTTATTATGCTGATATGTTTTCTCCAAAATACAAAAATCTACTTCAATGACAGGTAATTTAATTCTGTCATTCGACTAAATTTTATTAGAAGGTATAACTATGTCGTACAGATAAATGTAAGCTGATTTTAGTTTTTTGTTGATATTTGAAAAACTACCTCCCTGTTTTCAATATCTAAGATCACCTCTGAAGTATTTTCTACCACACAAAAAAAGAATTATCAAAATCAACTAACAATTAGCGGAGTTATCGCGTAAAATAAAACCAAATAAAAAAAATGCAACCCGATTGAGAACAGCCTCCTTGTTTGAAGTTGATTATAACCGAATGATGTTTGTTTTTCCACACAAAAATATATATTTTTGACAATTATTTTGTCATCCATGACGCCGCGACGCGATCACGTGGGCACTTTCTAGAATCTAGATATTCTGTGGATCATCTGTGATACACAGAATACTTAGAAGTTACTATGTACCGAACGCGCCGCGCGTGTCGTTATTATTTAATGTTTGTGTAATTTCCGAACCAACAGACCGATATTGTTCAAATTTTGATTTGACAATGTAAAAAATGTGTTCTTTCTAACAAAAAAAGAATTATTGAAATTAAACAACGCAAACATGAGTTACAACCAAATACACATTCTGACTTTCACCCCCTCCCGCACGAAAACCGATCAGAATTTGGGGATCAAAAGTAGCCTACAGCAATGTCCTTAGTATAAACTAAAATCATGCCAAGATTCAGTTGAATTGAATCAGTAGTTTCGGCGTGATGCGTGATCCCTATACAGAAAGACAGACAGACAGACAGACAGACATGAAAGAAAAAAAATGCAGTTTCGCCATCAGTATCGACTATGGAGTGCCCCAAAAAAAATTTTTTCAAAATATCTTCAATGTACAGAATTCGACCCGTTACAGTTTTATTATAAGTATAGATCAAAACCATAAAAATAGGCGCTAAACAAACATACTAGTAATAGTAGTAGTAGTAGTAGTAGTCTATCCTGATTCTTTCTTCATATTAATTTATCTTAGAAAAATAAAACGTTGATTTACATTTAAATAGATTCGGCATAAGTACATCTTTCAGTTATTTCACCCGCATTTGTATTCCTAGAGTTTACAATCTAATTATGTCGATCGATGCTTGATGTGACAGGTTTGCTAAATATCCACTTTTCTTTTATTGCTTCGGTCGAAAATGATAATTAAAGTAGAGGAAATTATTAATCAGACCTATAACTAGGATTTCCTCAATCTAGGTATTGCAGAATTAGGTCTTGTTCATTAGTTTTGTGGGCCACACATCGTTTTTTTTTAACTGTGATAGGTTCGCACTTGACCGCCATCTCGCCTGATGTTAAGCGATGATGCGGTCTACGATGGAGCGTGTTTACCTAGACGAAACCGATTCACTCTCGATTTGAAGACACCAAGATTGTAACTATCGGGAAAACCCCACTCAGGTTACCTGAGTGGGTTTTCCACAAGGATTCCACGATCTAAACGTTATTATCACAAACGTGGAGTCAAATCTCTTCGTTTGTGTTTTTGGAACATCAACCATGACACGATGTCGAGAAGTCCGATAAAAAAGGGCAAGGTGGTATTAGATCATGCAGATCAGTTGCACACTCTCCGAAGTGTACCTGATAAAAAAACCGATAAACTAGTAATTTTGCGGCGATGATCAAGACTTTGAAGTCTTTTACGCACAAGAGTGTCATTGCCTATGAGTCTTTTGGCACGTCTCTCAATCGATTCCAGAGTCTCCCGCTGATACTTAGCCTATCCATGCCAAAGGTGCGAACATCGTAAGTATAATAAGCTCACTATAAGTAACAACTAGGACTTGCGGATATTTTTTTGTAAGCACAAAGTCAAGGTTATGATCCAGCACACTGGCTCAGTGTAAGTTGTCCGACGACCTTCAAAGAATCTTATTCATGACTAGATGTTCGCCCCGGCTTCGCCCGTGGAACATATATAGCACTTATCGAGATTTCGCACATATCCAACGATGAAAAAAATTTAGAAATCGGTTCTGTCATTCCTGAGAATTTCGCTTTCAAACAAAACACTAGCGTAGCGTGGCGTAGCAGGTAGCTGAAGAGGTCTTCAGCTACCTGCTACGCCACCTGTCGGAAATTGGTCGTACCAACTCAGAGATTAGCAAAAAGGTTTTATATTCAAGAGGTATGTAATCTGTGATATTCAATGACGCAATCTTAGACACATACTGTCATGTGTCATGTAGCACGAAACGTACGAAAACTCTCAAAAAAGGAATATTTTTTTCCGATTTTGTTACATTCTTGTTTCATGCTCCGCTTCTGTTAATAGTAGCGTTATTTTCTATAGCCTATAGCCTTTCTCGATAAATGGACTATCCAATAGAAAAATAATCTTTCAATTCGGACCAGCACTTCCCGAGATCCTAGCGTTCAAACAAACAAATAAACAAACTCTTCAGCTTTAAAATATTAGTATAGATGATTTTCTTCACTATTAAAGCCAGTGGTGATGCATAATTTGTAATTGTATTTCTGCTCACGGAAAATACTGAGAGATGCAATATTAGAGATGAGATTCAAACCTTTGACTTCAGAATGGTGAACTTTACATGCTAACCACTAGGCTTCCACGGCTTTATCGAGAACGAGGCTCCCATTAACATAAGGAAGATCGAATATACTTCGGAGAGTGCGACAACTGCTTTGCACGATCTAATATCACCCTTTTTTCTACCGGAATGCTCGTAGCTCGAAAGAGCGACATTGTTTCATGGTTGACATTCCAAAGACACAAACGAAGAGATTTGACTCTACTTTTGTGATAAGAACGTCAAGGCTGTGGAATACGTTGCCTAAGTGGGTTTTTTCCGATAGTTACAATCTTTGTGTCTTCAAATCGAGAATGAATTGGTTTTTCCTAGGTAAACACGCATCGTAGACCGCACCATCGTTTAACATCAGGCAAGATGGCGGTCAAGTGTAAACCTATAAAAGTAAAAAAAACATCAAAATGCGAAATGAAAAAATATGGATACAGTCGAAGATAGAACCCCCTCAGTTTTTTAAGTCGGTCAAAAATGGAGCTAATTTTTTAATACACGAATAATACTCGTACTAGGTATTATCATAAATGTGAAAGTTTGGACGGTTTGGACTAGTTCGGAGCCAATGGGTTCATATCAAAATTTTGTAAACTTTTTATGGTGTACAAATAAATATTTTTGTATTTGTATTTTTGTATTTTGTAGTGGTAGGACTCTTTGCAGAGCCCGCCTGGGGAAGCCAACACTTCGGCTAGATATTCTGCCGTCAAACAGTATCATGGCAACGTCAACTGGAATCGATCGAGAGACGTGCCAAAAGGCTCATAGACAATGATAAAATCTCTCTCTCAATGATAAGAGCTCTTGTGCGAAAAAGACTTCAAAGACATCGCCGAAAAATTGCTAGCCTATCGGTTTTTTATCGGATACACTTCGGAGAGTGTGCGAATGATTTGCATGATCTGATACCACCTTGCCCTTTTTTTATCGGAATGCTCGTAGCTCGAAAAAGCGACATCGTTTCATGGTTGATGTTCCAAAGACACGAACGAAGAGATTTGACTCTAATTTTGTGATAAGAACGTCTAGGCTGTGGAATACGTTGCCTGAGTGGGTTTTCCCCGATGATTACAATCTTTGTGTCTTCAAATCGAGAGTGAATCGGTTATTTCTAGGTAAACACGCTCCATCGTAGACCGCATTGTCGTTTAACATCAGGCGAGATGGCGTCAAGTGTAAACCTATAAAAGTTAAAAAAAAAACTTGTTTCAGTTTGATGGAAAAATGTCCCAGATAAATTACAGAGTAGGTACACATAAAAAATTGATATCCCTTTGTGACAACACGGTGCAGAGTTAATTGTTAGGTAATGATTTATTTCACCTAAACGCAATAAATCTTTAATAGCAACGTGACAATAAGCCGTTAAGTGCAGGTACCATCAGGCACATGTACTGCTTGTCCTGTCGCTCTATTCGTAAAATAAAAGTAGATTAAAAAATGATAAGTTGTAAAAAATTGACATTGTTCATTACAATTGTAATAAGTACATATATTTTAATTTTTTGACACTTATTTGTACGATACCTTTATAGTACAATATAAGTTCAATTTAAACTTTAAAAATGGATACTCTTTGTATACTCTTATTTTGTTTTTTTATAAAATTGACGTGTAAATTGTACATTTATCAATAAAGAACTTTAACTTTGACTTTGATTAATTATAATATTAACTAAATGTTTTTTGTTTAAATACAACAAACACCCTTGCTCTGTTTCAACACTGGATTTGGACAGAAAATGCTTCACAGTTAACATAGTAGTCCCACACTAGACTCGTGTCGTAGAAACTTTAGAAGAAATTTGAGAGTGTGGGTTTCTTTGAGGTTGTGTTGACGAGCGTGCAATATTATAATAATGTTATTGTATTATTGTTTGTATGAAGGTACTCGATTGAATTTTCAAATATTTTTTCCACCTTTCGAGAGCATGACAGAAATCATTTTTAACGATATTTGACATTCATTCATTAAGTTCCAAATTATTTTTTTGCTTTTCAACAAGATATTGGAAATTTAAATAAATATTAGTGAACAAATAAATAAATATTGGTGGACACATACACAACACCATCTGACCCCAAACTAAGCAAAGCTTGTACTATGGCGGCCAGATAGCTGATATAATACACTTATATAGTTTTCAATACATACTTATTATAAATAGAAACACCCAGACACAGTGCAATCATTTGAATTCATCACATAAATATTTGCACTGGGTGGGAATCGAACCCACGACCTTCGGCTTCGCAGGTAGAGTTACTACCCACTAAACCACGAGGCCAGTCTTTAAAGTAGTTGAATTTAATATATTCATAATTCATAGACGAATCAATTAAAATCATCTGAGCGGTATCACGAGACGTTTCTCTAACCCTGAAGTACACTCTAGTTGCCCTTGCGCATCACTAACGCGCTATAACATGTCAAATCTCGAATAAAAGTAGCGTTTCCTAGATATCACTATCAAAACAAATCACAAGTGGTGCATATTTAATAAAAGCGGTCGCTCGGAATGCGCTAACGCACTCTGTGGTCGCGCTTCGAACGCGCACTTCCTGTAATACGGACCAAGGCTTACCAACACTTTAAACCAGTTTAAAAACTATTTGCGGACAACTATTAATACTGGCCACACGAAAAAATATAAACGAAACATACTGGCCGTTTGAAAAAAAAAACAATTATAATATTCGAAGAGTGCGCGCATTTTTGAAAAAAAGAACGATAGAAAAATTACACCAAAAATATTTTGATTAAAAAGTTGGTTTGCTGGAACGCGACTTAAATAATTGTCAGTATTTTAATTAAAGAAAAATCTGTGATATTGTCAACAATTCAGTTTGTTTATTTAAATTAATAACAGTATTTATATAAAGCCTAAAAGAGACTAAAATAAGTTTCACTTATCGCTAAATAGTGCAGTGTTTAGTGTTGCAGTGAAAATGGTTGAAGCTGAAGAGGTTCAGGTTCCGAAACCGGGTAAGTACTTCATAAACAAACAAATTTACGTGTATTGGTACAGCTGTGCAGCTATCTGAAAACGATATTGAGTCTTCACGTTCTGTAAATAGAAGCTATTTTACAATTTTTCCACTTTATTCACGAAAAAACAATTTGAACAATAATTAGGTACGTTCCAACTTAAATGTCTTATTTCAATAAGTTAATTAAATTTTATGACATATTTTGGTTTTGGATACGAAAAAAATAAAACTTCAAAACCAAAACCTTGGGAAAAAATGGGTGAATACGATAACGTATCTTGCTTATTAATTAATTTATTCTCGTCAATTAGAATACGTCATTTAACGAATTTCACAAATGGAAATGGCACAATCAAAATTACAATTTTTTAATTTAAGTAGTAAAACATAGGTAAAAGAATAGAGTTCTAAAAATACGTAATATGTAAATGGCTAATAACAACAAATCAATAAACAAAATAAATGTACTTCTGTTCAAGTTACAGTGAAAAAAAATACAGTGACTCTTTTTGAGCACCGATAATAATAATTTTACTGTCAAGACTTAAACAATAAAATCTTTAATAACATTCATCCTAGTAATAGTATACACAAGCGCCCTGCCCCGGTTTCGCCCGTAGTACATCAATATGTATATAGTCCATAGCATTTACGGACTACGTACTTACTTATCAACAGTGAAATAATTTTCGAAATCAGTCCGGTACTCCTGAAATTAGGGCATTCAAACAAACAACCACCTCTTCAGCTTTATAATATTTGTATAGATGATAAAGTTTGGATATTTGGAGGTTTTTTGCTCAATAATTTTTTTGGTTTATGGCTTTTATTGTGGTTTAGCCTCACAATTTCGCCATGCTCAATAATGTCGTTACAACTGAATGAATCAGGTTGTAATCTATGACAGATTACAGTCTGGAAGAACATATAGGCTACTTTTTACTCGAAAAAATTACGGAAATTACGCAGGTAAACCCACGGGGTACTGCTAGTAAATTATATAGCAAAACAAAATTAGACAACTCAGCTAATATTTTCTATATTTGGGCATTATTAGAATGTTTATATCTCTACCTCTAGGTATATTCAAAATAGTTTAAAGCAACAATTTGACCAGTTGGAAAATTAACAAACTATGTAAAGTTCGTCTTTTGATAAGTCAAAGTCAAAGTCAAAGTACTTTATTCATAAATGTACAATTTACACGTCAAAAATGTATTGTCATTTGTTTTCAATACTATCTTATACCTTTAAACGATCAAGTCTTGTAGGTATATAGGTATATATATACTATATAATCTGAATCTCAGAAATGGCCAGAATGATTTTTTTGAAATTATGTATACAGGGGATTTCGGGGACGATAAATCGATCTAGCTAGGTTTTATATTTTAAAAACTTCATTTTATGCGCGTTTTTAGACAATGAAAACTCCTACAATGTCATTAGATATACCGAGCAAAGCTCGGTCAGCCAGGTATTCTAGCCGGTTTTTTTTCAACCGATTTAACAGAACTTAGACTAACGGGTAGCTGATGTTTTAAAGAGAAACAAAAACTACTTTTATTCACGAAAAATAAATTAATACATACGCGGGGCGCCGGTAGTAAAATTAATAACTTCAGCAGTGTTTATTTAGCTTCAAATTTATTTAAAAAATATACTACTAATACATTTTTTATTATCACTCATTATTTTTTTTCCGAAAAAAGTAAAAGTGACTTCAATTTAAAATTAAAATCAGACACTTGGTTACATTTCACAAGAAGCTACTTCTACGTCGTTTAGAGGTATATGAATGAAGCCATGTCTTTTGTTGTTATTTTAATAACTGCGTTACTGATTTTGATAAAATATATATAATTTATAGGTAGACAACTACTACCTATTAAGTATGTTCTATAGAACAAAAAAATAATCATCAAAATAGATTTACAATTTGCGGAGCTATCGCGTAATGTAAAAAAAGCTAAAATTGCAATCATTGTCAAATGTCAGTCACAAATGGCAGCCATAGAAAATACCGATAGCTGCATGATAAACTTTGGGAACTATATTACACCGAATGATGAACATGTACAAAATTAACTTTGCGGTTGGGCTTTTAGCGGGAGTTTTTTTTGGTATTTTTATTTGAGAAAACTTTGCGTCTGCTTGAACCGGTCTTTATTTTGAGATAAACCACGTTAAAATTAAAGTTCGTTCAGATATAAAAATAGTTGAATAAAAAAAAAACAATAAAAACATTTGGCGGGAAAATGGTCCCAAAGTATTGAAAATTAAAAAAAAAACAATTTATGCTATCGAGTGCAGTTTTTTCGTTTTTCCGTGTTTTTTTATATCGTAAACAATTAATTTAAAATATAAAATCACTATGTCTTCCTTATAATTTAAGATGTCATAGCTCTAGAACACTTGATATCTCGAAAAAAATCCGACACAAGTTTCAAAATTGTTCGTTTACATTTCATGCACATTAATTTTTTTACAAACGATACCGCCAAAAGCGTCTTGAAACGCTCTTGAGAGTAATGTGTTTAAACAGGTACAAGTTTAGCGGCACTTCATTTGCCGAATCGTAAACAAACGCACTTAGGTAAACTGACAACTGTTTTCCCGCCAAAATCATAAACGTGAGTTGTCGAAAGTGTAGCAAGCAAATAGAAGTGAAAACTTGTAACTCAAAATTTGATAGCTTACTTTGGAAACTACGCGGGTGAAACCATGGCCATCTAGAAATGCTAACGTATTAGCCGATGGGAAATGCTGACGCGTTTCTAGATGGACAATGGGAAATGTTGACGCATTTATAGACGATCAATGACCATGGTCTCGAGTTTACCCGAAGATCTTTTATCATTCCCGAGCGTGACGCTAGAATTCAATTCACAGCCCACGAAAAATCTGTCTGTGGCGCGCCAAAAGAAATTTTCACTTCAAAAACATACAACTTAATTGAGAACCTCCTCTTTTTCTGTAGTCGGTTAGAAATAATAAAAGTTTCTAAGTTTCTTCTTAGGTATTTTCTAATATTGGTCAATACTGGTTTTGATATAACATTGACACTGGAAATTTATTTTTCTATTTTCTATCAACATTCAACAGTACGGTGACGGAAAGAGCATGACATGTGTCTGATGGTTAGCAAGAAACGTGCCATTACAGAACAGTGTCACGCAACTATTGGAGTATGAATAGTCAAAATTATAATCTCTGCTCTGCACTGCACGGTCACCCAGATATATAAAAGGTTACATCTCTACGGGCTTTAATTGCTCTGAATAAAAGCCATTTAAATTGGAACAGAGTGACAAACTTCAGCAATGTTTGCACATTACTGCTTGGTGGTAGAATACCTGGCAAAAGTGTGTTATTTCCCCAAGCGGACTTTGCAAAGAGTCCTACCACTATGCGCACTTCAGACCTACTAATTTATTACCGAACATCAAGCAACATGGTGGCCAAGTACAAACCTACGTAGGTATAATCGGTAAAAAAATCCTCCAACCCATACATGTGGAGCTTGATTTGTTCCTTGATAAAGCCTCAACTCCTAGCAGAAGGAACATTGCGTGGACTACTCATTCTATAAGCTTCTGCACGTTTATTTGTACCTCGGTGTCTTTACAAAAGGACTAAATAATTACACACATTAATTTAGGCGTTGATAAATCGCGTGTTTCTAAAATAAACTACGCTAGGCAATGTTATACAATGGAGTCTACTTATATATGAATAACTATGTGTTATAGTCATCCCATGTCGCGTATTATTCGACGCGATGATCCAAGGTCATGGTCATAGGAACTAAAGTATTTTCCACACGAACGGTCTGTTAGCTGCGCAGAGAGAACACTGTTTGGTCTAGTTGTAGGAACATAAAATAGTGGGCTTGCTAGGCGTGGCAGAGAGCATATTGTTCCCCTGATAGTAAATGGAAGTTATATCTCTTTTGAAATGGTAGGTTTTTTTTTAAATAAATACACGGGAAACTCACGTTTGATACAGTCAGTCCAGTCCGACTCAAGTTTCGATCGCGTCCGGCGACTTTTTTCAAGGATTGCGCGCGCGTGTTCGCATTTCGTTTAGCACTGAAAAAGATCGCCGGACGCGATCGAAACTGAGTCAGACTAGACTGACTATATCAAACGTGATTTACCCGTGTATTTATTTAAAATATGTATTAACCACGTTAGTTTTCCATGGGGCAGTACCATGTGCTTTTGCCAGTTATTTTACTGGCAAGGAGTGCTAACATAACTGTGTTTAGGTTTGAAGGGCTTTTGTTCTCACGAAAAGGTTAGAATTAGGTACATAGAAATAAATCATCCAAGCGTCAAGCGTAGTACTCAGTATCACTGGAAATATAATATTATGATTTATCTCTAGGCTCATAGGCAAAGACATTCTAGTGCGAAAAAGACTTCAAAGTCATGAACATCGCCGCAAAATTGCTAGCTTATCGGTTTTTTATCGGATACACTTCGGAGAGTGTGCAACTGATCTGCACGATTTTATACCACCTTGCCCTTTTTACTATCGTACTTCGCGTAACTCGAAGAAGCGGCACCGTTTCATGGTGGATATTCCAAAGACACGGACGAAGAGGTTTGACTCTACGTTTGTGATAAAAACGTCTAGGCTGTGGAATAAGTTGCCTGAGTGGGTTTTTCCCGATAGGTATAATCTTGGTGTCTTCAAATCGAGAGTGAATCGGTTTCTTCTAGGTAAACACGCTCCATCGTAGACCGCATCGTCGCTTAACATCAGGCGAGATCGCGGTCAAGTGTAAACTTATTGAAGTTAAAAAAAAAAAGGCTCTAGGTAATTTCTTTTAAAGGGCTATGTTTTGAAAGAAATTACGTACGAACCGAAACACGGTGATGTTTTCATGCTACTGCTTTTAATACACCCAGGTGTCGAGCGCAGTACAGTAGTGGGTGCAGGTCGGATGATAGATTTGTCAGGATCATTTCGACTCTTCACGTTCCAGTAGCTCCTGGACACTGTGCTGTCATGGACAGGTGTGTTGTTAGGTTGCCATCAGGTAGGTACATGTGCTGACCGTATCATCTGTAACAGAACTGTACGCTTTAAAAAAAGCTTATTTTTTTATTAAATGTTTGTACCTTATATGTTTTTATACCTCCGCATCAAATATTAATCAAAAATTGGCAGTTATAGGGACTGCCGCTAGAAGTGAAAACTAATAACTCATAATTTCATAGCTCACTTTGGAAACTACGCGGGTGTAACTGAAGGACGTGGCCATGACCATGGCCATCTATAATATCTAGATCATCCGAGCTAGCCCGAAGATTTCACTCATATACGAACGTTACGCCTGAGCTCAATTCACAGCCCACCGAAAATCTGTATGTGGTGCGCCAAATGATTTTGTAGTTTTACAGAATCTCTAGCAGTTGGCCATGTAAGCCACTCACCAAACACACTCACCGAAATGTATTTTGTAAAAACTGGCAGACTATCCATTTTCAACGATGTTTTAGGCTGAGCAGCTTTCAACTTACCCGTACATAGCTGTATCTTATACCTTTAAACGACCAATTCTTGTAGGTATATAGGTATATATATATAGAATCTGGATCTCGGAAACGGCTCTAACGATTTTCATGAAAATATGTATACAGGGGGTTTCGGGGACGATAAATCGATCTAGCTAGGTTTTATTTTTTAAAACATCATTTTATGCGCGTTTTTAAGACAATGAAAAACTCCTACAATGTCATTAGAAAGCGACGGGCAATATGTACATATTTTAATAATAAATCATTTTTATAAAATAAAATAAAAATTTTAATAAACTCTGATACACAAGATACAATAAATAAAAATTACTTTTAAACAAATACGATAACTTATTTCACCAATGTTCTTTAAGTCTAAATGGCTCAGACGGAATATGCTCGCCCTCGGAGTCAACAGGTCCCGGTTCGAATCCTGATGGTTACACTCGGGTCTTTTCTTTTTGTTATTTTTTTCTGAGAAAATATTTTACTTAGATTCCTTTATAAACGCATTTAAACCGAGCAAAGCTCGGTCAACCAGGTACTAACTTAGTAAACTCAAAACGATTTTCAACATTTGACGACACACCTTGAGATTATAAATGAAATGAATAAGCAAGATTGCTTCATACGGCAGGTTAAAGAAAAACAGTCTAGGTATTCAGTTTTTGTTGTCTCATAACTTTAGGTAAGGGATTCCAGCATTATTTGGCATTATTAACATAATAGACGTCATAGATCAAATTCACATCGAAGTGTCAACTAAATTAGAACTGTCTAAGTATTTTCTAACAGTTTCCAAACAAACGTAATAGCTACAATAAAGAAGTCCCGAAAAAGGTCGGCGCAAATTAAAGCGTTCGAAAAATAAGTTTTCTGGGAAGTAGGTAAGAGGAGGAAAGATAATAATGAGTAAAATAAAACGTAAACGTACTTTTATTATTTAAAAGTATAGATAAAGAAAATTTGCAATAGCTGTAAATAAATAAATGGCTGACTGGCTTAGTGGGTAGTAACTGTGCCTGCGAAGCCGAGGGTCGTGGGTTGATTCCCACCGAGAGCAAATATTTGTGTGATGAATTCAAATGTTCGTACTGTGTCTGGGTGTTTCTATGTATAATAAGTATATATTTAACTACATAAGTATTATATCAGATATCTGGCCACCATAGTACAAGCTTTGCTTAGTTTGGGGTCTGATGGTGTTGTGTGTGAAATGTACCCCGATATTTATTTATTTTTAATTCATATTAACGATTTTCTTTCAAGGAGCGTGGACTCTTTGAGAAAGTATCACATCTATGCCAGTTATTCTACTGCCAAGAGTAATGTGAAACCATCACCGCGTTACGGTTTGAAGGGAAATATTTCCAGTGAAATTTAGAACCTTTAGAACACGGCACAGCGACGTAATAATTTAAAAACATACTAAAATCTTCAAAATAAATTTTCTTGGAAATCCCAAGTAGCCTTCAAGGGAAAAATCAAAGTGATAAACCAATTATAACACAATTTCGTGGGGTTAATCTGAAAGAACTCAAACACATCAAGGAAAATAAACACAACAAAATAAGATGTAGGAAACGACACACTTATTACTAAAAGACTTCAAAGTCTTGATCATTCGGAAAATTTCGGAGAGTTTGCCGATCTGCATTATCTAATCCGCCTTGCTATTTTCTATCGAACTATTCGTAGTTTGAACCTTTCATGGCTGACGTTACAGAGACACAAACGAGAAGGTTTGACTTAACTTTTGTGATAAGCTTAGGCTGCTTTGCCTAGGCCGTGGAATGCGTTGCCTGAGTGGGATTTTCCCTGTTTATAATCTTGGTGTCGAAAGTGAATCGATTTCTTCTAGGTAAGTTCCATCGTTGACCGCATCATCACAAGATGGCGGTCAAGTGAAAACCTACCATAGTTAAAAAACACCGCATCTTCGAATGACACAAAGAGGTGCAGCAGGATTCGAATCTATGAGTTTGAGATTGTGTAATGGCCGTTACCGCCATTAGACTAACACGGGATTTTCTTTTAACTTCCAAAAAGAAGAAGCAATTTGTGTGTATCTTTTTTTTCTTTTTTTTGGTATGTATGTTACGCAATAGCGCCGCCAATCATAAATCGATTTTTATGGTAAGTTTTTGTTTGATAGATCATAGTTCAGAGGTGGACCCATATAAATTTTATCGAAATCAGTGTAGTGGTTTTGGAAATATGAACAAAAACAGTTAAAATTTACCTCGATGACATAGTGATACTTACTTTTGAAAATGGTGAACTATTTCAATTTAATTTCAAATTGAGGTTGGTTTTTGGTTTTTTAAAGGAACTAAATAATTTTCAATTTTACAAACATATACCACTTCGATTTTTTTCTGAACACAGATGATGTTGTAAAGAAGATACTTGCGAAATTGTATTTTGGTCGTAGATATGGATTACGAGATAATAAACATACCATTCAAAATTGTCCAAATCGTGTTATTGACTGCAAATTGTACTAGATTAGATTCTTAACTAATACATATATTTTTTTCAGAGTTTAATCCACTATGCTAAAGGTCTAAAAATTGTTTTAAAAATTCAAAATTATGGCCCACGCAGTGTTTGGTACGGTCGTTTAGGTAAAATAAAACAACAGTAAAATGTTGAATTCCAATTAATGAGACAGACAGATGACTCTCACGACTACAAAACTAACATCGCCACACATAGTGACCACCATATTGTGGTCTCATATCTCAGCACGTCAGGAACAATGACGTACCTATTTTATTCCACATTTACCTCATCGAAGTTCGATTTATCATTTAGATCATGCCTCATCATTTAGATTTTGAAATTAAAGAGAAAAGGGATACTCCCATATCTCTAGGTAACGAACGAGTATAGGGCATTGCTATGGATTGATATGCACTCTTCATTTTTTCTTATGGTGTAAGTGACGGAACGACATGTGCCTGAAGGTAAGCGACACATCTGCCCACATAACAGCACAGTGCCACGCCATTGGAACATGAAGATTCCAGATCATTACCTAGAGTTGCAATACGGTCGTGACCTAGCCTTTGATCACTATTTACACCTTGTAATTTATCTGGAAACATTGCCTTTCAAACCGGAACACATTAATCTTCAGTCGTAGAGTAACTGGCATAGGTGTGACACTTACCCAGGCGGATTCTGCAAATAATCCTACGACTACCAAAATGTTTGTTCAAATATATTTTTACTATGGAGCTATGGAGAGAGCTATGCTCGGAGTCTCTTTGCGCGACAGAATCCGTAATGAGGATATTCGCAAAAGAACGAAAGTGGCCGACATCGCTCAAAGAGTAAGCAAGCTGAAGTGGCAATGGGCAGGCCACATCGCTCGCAGAACTGACAACCGATGGGGAAGAAAGGTTCTCGAGTGGCGACCACGAACCGGAAGATGTAGTGTGGGACGACGGACAGATGACCTCCCAAAGGTCGCTGGAAACCGCTGGTTGCAGGTTGCGCAGGACCGTTCGTTGTGGAAATCTAGGTAGGAGGCCTATGTTCAGGAGTGGACGTCTTGCGGCTGATGATAATGATGATGTTTTTACGCCGAAAATGCTTTGCTATGCTGCGAGATCAAATTGAAAAAATATGAGACTAAAACCGTAAGAAAAATATATAACGGTAGCGACACTTAAAACTGCCCGTGTATGTACTTATATAATAAAGTTGGCAACACTGGGGTGTCATTTGTCATGCCAACTTTATTCCACAGACATTTTATGTGCAGGTTTGTTGCTTCTATATTATCCAAATGAACTTCAAACCTACCTAGTGTCCCACAACATCACCTCATTTTTTTTTTTAAACGAAACTTTTTTTGGCGCACCACAGACTATCGTTTCGTTGACTGTAAATTTAGTTCTAACGTCACTCTCGGGAATGATAAGAAATCTTCGGGTAAACTCGGGGGCATTGACCATCTAGATATGCGTCAGCATTTCCTATTGCCATGCTTGCTTGCTTCGCTTGGCCATACGCCCTCTGGTTTCGTTATGACTGCCAATTTTTTTTTATTGTGTTAGCACGCTCCATCATAGGCCGCATTGACGCTTGACATTAGACGACAAGCGGTCAACCGCATGCCTATTTTATGAATAAGAAAAATATTAATAACAAATAAAAGCAACTTCAACTCTTGATAAATGGCTTGTTTTGTGGTTTAGCCTCACAATTGTATAAGTATAAGTATAATATATATAAATAAAAGCACATTTTAATTTACAAGCATTTGTCATTCCCAAAAAAAAAAAAAACTCAATTTAAAATTAAATTATGACACTTGACCAAATTCCATATTAATATATCACAAGTCTTCTAGATAAATGAACATAATTTTTTGTTTTTTATATATATCTAAAAAAACAGCTACCCCAATTTAGATAAAATTTTATAATGCATTATCAATATCGATTACGAAAACAAATTAAGTTGGTAAATTAATTTCTATGTAACTATTTACTTCTGTAGTATATTTTCCTGTACTTATCATGTTCGATTATGACGTTAAAACATTTATGGGGCATTATAAGGTGAACGTGTGTCTTCCAATAAATTTTAATAGGCTCACCTTCCATTGAACTTAGTTTATTGTCTATTTCAGTAGTTTTATAGGTATGCTAGCAATGCCCCCGGTTTTACTCACGTTAGTTTCCGTTGTCGTTATTTCCCTGCTATAAAAATGAGTCTATGAGCCATTCTAGTTTATAACATAACTGTGTTTCACATTTCATCTTGATCTGTTCTGCTATTCCGACGTAATTGAGCAACAAACATGTAAATATTAATATTTTAAATAGTTATAGTATGATTTACTAGGACTTTTATTACTGCATGTTTTTACTTATTTATTAATATTAGTAAGAAACACCAAATAAGAGTACTTAAACGTGTCCTAGTGGCGTAAAATGTCTACCTCACAATCATGGGCACACAGGTTCAAATCTCGGTTACACCATTGAGTATATATTCAAGTGTAGTTGTACAAGTTTGTCACCACTTTTGGTTTTAGCCCTTGACCCCAAAATAAGCACTATAGTTTCGAAAAAAAGCTGTGACATACAGACGGAATAGACAGACATGACAAATCTATAACGGTTCCGTTTTTGCGTTTTACGGAGCCCTAAATATACAAAAAATACGAAATCAACTTCCAACCATCTTTGTATTTTAGTTTTGTTAATTGCCTTACAACCAAACAGAGAACCTCCTCTTTTCTGAAGTCGATTAATAAGATTTGTATGATTGATCAATGACAACTCAAGTATTAACATAAGGAAATTGCCAACATTTCCTATCACTTTCAATTCCTTCAAAGATATTTAAGTACGTTAGAAGTTGAAGGAAGCAAGGGGCGACCAATTGGTGGACCTTAGATCAAAACGGACGATTCCTTATAGACAGGACGTAAGCATATTTATCTGATGATATTTTTGTAAAAAATGCGATTTGTATAGTGGAGAGGACACTGAATGAAATCGAGATCACAAAAATAAGTTTTGTATTAATAATCTTGTAATGGTAGGATTCTTAGCAGAGTACGCCTGGGGAAGAACCACACCTTTGCCAGTTGTTCTACCGCCAAGCAGTAATGTGCTAACAACTCTGAGAAAGCTAATGTTTCCAGTGCAATTACTGGGCATAAAGATACATTTTCTTACTTCTCTGGGTGACGAACGCAGTGCAGTGCCAGATTTGTACTCTTCTTGTTCCAATAAATAGCTCCGAGACATAGTGCTGTTATGCGACGTGCGTTGTTTATATTAGGTATATACTCGTATTATGTCCTCTTTCAAGAAAATGTTTTTCATAGTTTTAATCAAAGACTGTACATATATCCCCTACGTATAGAGTTAGAACAAACGCTTTACACCGAAAGCACGGGTTTGATCGTTCATGACTTGTCGCTCTTGTTGAAGTGTCATACTTTTGTCGCGGCACATCACTATGTCATCATAGCTAACATACACCTCATCTGCTTACGATTGGTACAAAGAAACCGTGCGGAAACCCTGATCTATTTACTTATTCTTTATCTAAGGTTTTAATATATTTGGTAAATAACATCTGATGTGATGGTCAGTGACGTTGTGATCGAAGAGACCTGTAATATACTAACATTATGATACCAAGAAATAACCAAAGTTTTTTGATCATCTGTACAAACTACTAATACAATGGGACATTCCAATCTGTTTGTTTCACGCAGTTTGTAAATACGAAATATATGTTCATATGATAATAAGTGAATAATGTTTTTGCAATTCATTAATTAACTTAATAAAAAAAGTCGTTGTTGCAATAATGATTTATAAAAATAACTGTTGTGATAAAGCTGTTTTATAATGATTTATAAACACAATTTTTGTTATTTTATAGAAAATTTACAATGACTTATGACAACAGTTTTTGTCATTAAGCTGATTTATAAAGATTTGCAATAACAACAAAAATGATGTTGTTGTCACTGTAAAGATAATACTCATATTGTGGAACTACTGGTTTTGTCACAAAATTAATTTAGAAATTCTACTATTGTCACGAAGATATTTTTCATATTCTAAAAACATTTTTCATTAATCGTTTTACAATCATGTCATTTGGTTACCATTCTCTTAGAATTTTTAGTCAGTCCCTAAAAGTTTGTCGTGATTGAGATTAAATATCGCACATTTGATTTCATATAATTATCATATTTAACTATGATTTCGTGTAACTATGTTGCAATTATGACTATCATTTATCTTGTGTCTGATTATGTCACGAAAATTAAGGTACCAACTGCACTTTCGACAATCATGAATGTTATTGTTGTCATAATGTTAAAATGTGAAATGAAAAATGGTATATCGCACTTTTCAAGGTGTAAAAGTTGCTGTAATAAATCATTATAAATTAGCTTTACCACAACAGTTGCCGTAATAAATATTTTTTCTTCGATTTGCGTTATGACAAAAGTTGCTACTTTTAAATCATTATACCATTAAATCATATTGGTTTTACAACAACAATTGTTGTTATAAATAATTGTAATTTAGCTTTATGACAACAGTTGTTTTTGAAACGTTTAGGTACGTGTAGTTCGGCAACGCTGTAATATAAATGGGCAAAACAAAGTTACGAAAACACATAACTAGCTCATACTTCGCGCTACTCATTCCCTGACTACACAGCTCCTCTACAAACTCCAATACCCACCTAAGACCAAGCTCACATTAAAGGCCCTTCACATATACAAAAGGCCTGGAATGATCAAACCCGAAAACCTTTCACGGTCCAATCAGTTTCACAAATCAGTCAATTCGGGTAAAAGCCAATAACTCAGCGCCGGGTAATTTCCGTTTCGTCCGGTTCACCTGGAATCCTGTAATCAATTTCGGAACTACACACGTAAACGCCAATTATACTAATACAAGTTTATGTTCTCGCATATGTGTGTTCGCTACTACAGTGAGCCAATACTCTCCATGTCGTTTATGTCGCACAAATTAAAGTAAATTCATTTATTTCAGACTAGCATGTAAAGTAAAACAGCGCCTCGCGGTTTTACCTGCTTGAGTTGCTCTCATTTTTTTTCCTAATGCGCCAATAGATGTATTCTTCTGTGTACGTAAGAAATGCAATGGGCTTGTTGGAATAAAATATCTTTTTTAAATTACTTTTTAGTAATCTTGAAAATGGACACTGGTTTCAATTATAATGCATAATAAATGAATAAACAAGTTTTTTAAACCCTACGAGTTACGAAGCAAAGATTTAAGTTAAAAACATGTTATGATAATAAAACATTTTGGTAGTTACTTTTGAATTTCGTAAAAATAAACGTTTATAAACAATTTTTATTTTTAAAGGTATTAAAAAAGGTATCAAACTTAAGAATTGGCTTATCGAGCAGGCATTTTACCAGTACAATAATCTGACCGAAATAAAATTGAGTTGATTAGTTTAATTTTTTATTGTTTACTGATGACTCATGTCTAATTTTTAATATAACTATGTTCCGTATTTAATGAATTTTATGTACTTTTTAACCGACTTCAAAAAAGGAGGTTTCTCAATTCGACCGTATATATGTTTTTGTATTATTTAGTTGACTGTACTAATTGTATAATTGAATATTTTTAATTTGTATTACTTTCTTTGACATTGATATTTATTTGATTACCGATATAATTGGACTTTATGCTAAACCTTAACGAACTACACTAATGTCATTCTTTATGTTGATGATATATACCTACACAATTACAGATGGATAATTATAATTTTATGACATGTAACAACACCGTTATGAATAAAGAACTATGAACTATGAATCTACATTTACAATGCATTTAGGAGCAAATCTCGATTTATTTTAAATGCACGTCACCAAGTTCGTCAGTTCTGTTTGACTGTCTTTAAAAACGGTGACGATATGAATTAAACAAGTTCCAAACACTTACTCAAAGACATATGAGTGCCTAGTGACCCAGTGGTTACATCGTACGGCTCATAATAGTGGGGTCGCAGGTTTAAATCCCACCAGCACCTCTAAATATGTTTCTAAGTGCAGTTGTACAAGTTTATCAACACAACTTCGAAGCCGAGGGCCGTGGGTTCGATTGCCGCCCAGTGCAAATAGTGTGATGAATACTAACATTTATTCTGTATCTGTGTATTTCTATGAAATGTATAATAAGTAGGTAATTACAACTATAAATATATACCAGTACTTATTATAGCAGCTATCTGGCCGCCATAGTACAAGCTTTGCTTAATTTGGGGTTAGATGGTGTTGTGTGAAATGTCCACCAATATTTCTTTATTTTTCACTGGTATAAATGGTGAAAGAAAACATCGTGAGGATACATGATTTATTATTTGTATATATTAATTATTACATGAATGTTAGGCGCTCATGTGTCGTCAGCCAATCCACGCTGGGCCAGCATGGTAGACTATGACCTTGACTCTCTCCTAGCGAGAGAAGGGGCTTGGTCCCAGCGATGGGAACATTTAGTGGGTTGTTTGTGCTATGCTATACGAGCCTTTATTATTTCTTATTCAAGCATTTTTTGAGCCAAATGGCTGAATAAAGACGAATTTAATTCGTATGAAGATTTTCGATGACGTCTATAAAAAAAGTTCAAAAGACAGAATTACGCTGTAATGTTTTTAAAACGACTTCTACTATTTTTTGAACTTGTTGGGTGTTTTTTTTTTGCTGGGCTTTGGAAGTCGGATCGAAACCTGGAGTGGGATGCCACTTTTAAATAAAAAGTGACGGTACGAGCAGGAAATGTGCCTGATGGTAAGCAACACGCCTGCCACATAACAGCACAGTGACACAGCTATTGGAACATGAAAAGTCCAAATCATTACCTAGCACTGCACTGCGCTCGTCACCCAGAGATCTAAGGTGTTATACCTCTAAGCCCTGTAATTTATCTGGAAATATTGCCCTTCAGACCGGAACACAGTAATATAAGCACATTTATGTTTATTAATTTAGTGGGCTGTTTGTGTTAGGTATGCTATACGAGCCGTTATTATTACTTATTCAAGCATTTTTTGAGCCAAATGGCTGAATAAAGACGAATTTAATTCGTATGAAGATTTTCGATGACGACTATAAAAAAGGTAAAAAGGCATAATCTTTTTGAAACGACTTTTACTATTTGTTGAAGTCGGGTCGGACCCTGGAGTGCGATGCATTTAAAAAAAAAGTGACGACGAATATACGATCAGAAAATGTGCTTGATGGTAAGCAACATGCCTGCCACATAACAGCACAGTGACACGCAGCTATTGGAACATGAAGAGTCCAAATCATCACCTATCACTGCACTGCGTTAGTAACCCAGATATCTAAGATGATGTATCTCTAAGCCCTGTTATTTCTCTGGAATCATTGCCATTAAAACTTGCGTTGATACTCTGATAACATCACATTTTCCAACAACACATAGCAGGGCCAGTGCAGTGGTTAATTCAGCTGCTAATATGGTAATGCTGTCAATATGCTGGGCACGCTTTCTACTGGTAGTGGGCTTGATCAACTTGATTATCTATAGACCTTCATCGGTCTGTGGATAATTTAATGTGGTCAGTGTAAGGAGTTACTAGCTAGGTATGTACGAGTAGGTAATATAGTGTAGTTTGCATATTTTTTTTAAATCTCTCTATACATATATCTATACAGCTCCCGTAGACAAACTGTCACTAGAATCGCAGCAATAGGTTTTCTTTTTTGTCATCTTAAAAAGCGTGATTACTATAGATGATACAAAGAATTAAATATTCACATAATTAATTTAAACTCAATTATGATGTCTTTTACTGTAAATACGAATAACAATCGACGTCTGAGTAGGTACGGATAATTGTTGAAAAAAAAACTTAATAATGCCTACTCCATTGTTTCCATGTGATTTCCAGGAGGTATGCGTGTGATCTGAGTAATCTTTCTCTGTGTTACTTCGAGTTACTTATATGGGAGTACTTTTAATTTGTGACGTAAATTGATTGCGTACATTCAATTATTTTACCGTAAAAGCTTCTGGTGATGATAAAATCTGGATTTGAAAAAAATATTCAGTCGGGATTCAATCCCATTCGATTCGTTGGGGGTTATATCCGATTGGATCGGGATTCTGTCTGATTCAACTCGACTCGATTAGGATTTAATCCGACCCGATTCGAACGGGATTCGATCTGATTCGATTCGATCGGGATTCCATCCTACGATTCTAAAATTGGTCATTTCAACTACCAAACCACCACATCTTTATCACCTGACTGTTGTTATCATTGTATAAATTGAGACCAACAGAAACTTGTCTTGTACTCTTGTATCACCTTATTTTACCTGCAAACAACATTAAAGATTTTTGTATTTGTATTTGCGTCTTTTTTTAAGCAAGAACAATAACGACGTTATTCCCGTTTTAGTAAGAGTAGACACACCGGATTATGTATTATTTACTCTACATTCGATTAAATAAAATAGTGATGGTAATTTAGTAATTGAGAATATAGGTATTATTTTAGTGGTACTTTTATCTTTTATTGTGGACTAGTAGAAATACGTGGTTTCGCTTGCGTTGTACCCGTTCCCCTAAGTTTGCTGTGTTGAAAAGCCTATGTGCTATTCTAAACTATCTACTAAAATCTAACTGTGCTGCTCGTCTTGGCACTTTGTTTTTTAAACAAGAACAAAATAAAAAAATATTAGTTAACCCCCGACTGCCTCGGATTTGTTATCTGTACAACATTCTACTAGTCAAGCTCTTTCATTTGATACCCATATATTATTAGTGACAAAAGAAATGTAGTATTTTGCCATTTTGTGGTAGCGGACATCTTGAATCGATATTAGCCAAGCACAGAAAGACAGACAGACAAACAAACACACAGACACCGGCGTCAAACTTATAACACCTCTTTTTGGTTGGGGATTTAAAAAAGAAAAAGTGAAGATAAATGAGTTTGTCATCATCATTGGTCTTAATGGTGAAGAACAACATCGTAAAGAAACTGGAATGTTCTAATAAAGACATCACCAGCGTATTAGAGAATATAAGAGGACACGATATTCAAACCTAATACTATCCACGTCGGATCGAATATTAACACCTTTCTCACGTCCCGAGGCCGACTGCTAAGGTTGTATTCAGTTTTTAATTAAACAGTTATGTTTTCCTTACTAGTTTGCCTGGTGGACTATTCACATCTACAAACAATATTAGACTCTATTCGTTGATCTTTTAATATCAAATTTGATTTTCGAAACGACAGTTTTGACCGGTCTGTCTTTTACTTGTGATTGGATTGATAAGTATTTTATTTGTGTATTGGATGCATGCAAATGATGCACTTTTTCTTTGTCTTGATTTTGATGTTTTTTTAATTCATGCAAAGTTAATGAATATACACATAACTACACATATATACATAAGGGATGTATTAAATTGAAAGGAGGGTTAAATGAGTATGTTTGACTCTATTTTCGTAATAAGAACGTCAGGGCTGTGGAATGCTTTGCTTGAGTAGTTTTTTCTTCAATAGTAACAATCATGGTGTCCTCAAATTGAGAGTGAATCGGTATCTTCTTGGCAAGCACTCTATCGTAGAATGGATCGATGCTTAACATCAAGCAGTTCCGAATTATATCCCTATAAATCCTTTGTTGGCAGTTCCGAATTATGCAGTTAGGTATTAAAAATGCAGTGTTCCTTAGGAATGGGCTTTTTCAAAATTCTTTGCGGGTAACATCGCAGGCGGATGGTACTTTACACATACACGAGACCCTGAGTTCCAGCAGTGGAAACATTTAGTGGGCTGCTTATGTTCAAGTGTTATATGTACATTGTACATAGTACAAGCTATCCTTAGTTTTGGGGTTAGATAGAGTTGTGCGTAAAAAGTCCTTCAATATTTATTTATTTGCATGTTAGTGACGTGTATAAGATATTTCCCATACGAAAACATGTCTAACGTAGCTACAGATGTCACTTTAAAAAAAGATGATTCACTTATCGTCAATAAAGTTCGAAGCGAGATAAAATGCCCGCTGAATGCCACAAAGGCACCGCAGATAGTCGCGGCTCCACAAAGCGCCCGTCAGCGTTATCTGCGATGAATGTCCATTCATAAAAGTTAACCGGAGGAAAGTTGTAATTAAAGCAGTGATTACCAATTTCAGGGAATTATGGGGCTAATGTAGTTCTTCTGTGGGGTAAAGATGTTGCTCATTTTTAACCTACTCCAAAAAAGAAAGAGGTGGTTCTCAATTTAGTTGTAATTTTTTTGTATGATAGCTCCACTGCTTGTAAATGGAATCAGATTTTTTTTTGTTTCGAAATCGGTGGTGATGCGATTTTTGAAATATCCACGTAAACAAAAATTGGCTCATGTTTACTTGGACGATATAATCGTAGATTTCACAAAAAAAATTGAGTTGTTAATTTTAAATTGGAGTCAGTTTTTTTTGACAAAATTAAATTAAATGTAAATTGAACATTATCAACCTAAACTATCATAACTTTCTCAATATCGCAAATAAAACTAACGTCACTGAAACGGGTATACATGTTAGTTTCAACAAAACAGAACGATATGTGAAGGTAAATAATGCGTTATTTAGATGTCCTTCGGATGACTTTATATTGTTTTACTAGTGGTCTGCCCCTGCTTCGCCCGTAATACATAATATATAGCCTATAGGACTCAGGAATCACGTAGACATCAAACGGTGAATGAATTTTTAAAATCTGTCCAGTAGTTCCTGAGATTAGCGCGTTCAAACAAAAACCTCTTCAGCTTTATAATATTAGAATAGATAATAGTTCTGTGGAGAAAATTAAAATTATTAGATTTATAAAACACAAAGGTAGTTTTCGATTAGTAAGCAACTAGCCAGTAGGATCGGCTGTGGAATTCCTGATCAAACCTGTCCCCGGCCTTCTGCGCGGCCAAGAGCGACACATTCACCGCGCGGCGCCGGCGCCGGTGCCGAATCTGGCGACGCGTGCGCAGGTTACGTACTACGAGTAGTCATTAGCCAAAAAAAAGTCATTAGCCGCGAAACAGACTACGAAGATTTCGTCGTCATAAAAAAATTGCAGAATGCAGAATGATAGGTACCTAAGATAGAAACACTTTTTTTTGTACACAGTATAAACATACAGATAAAACAAAAGCCGACTTCAGACTTCTTCTTTTACCATTTCTTTGTTACTATAGTTTCAAAAATAAAAACCTGTTTTGACATTCGAAATATACCGTAGGATGTAAGTTGAAACGAAAGTGAAGGCAATAGTAAAATAATAATCTACATCTTAAGATTCTAGATTAGATTTTAAAGCTCTTTCAATAAATACAAAAAGGTGTTTTTAAACATACAAAGATATTTTTGGTACTTTAAAATATATAAGTAAGTGGTCAAACGTCAAACTTATCAGAAAATTATTTCAAGATGATGTTAGAGGTAGCTCAAAGTCTACGCACCACTGATGTGTACTGTTTCCACATGGTCATGTCAAAAAGAATTGACTAGTGACTTGAAAAACATCTACGATGCACTGCAACATTAAATCAACCGATCAATACCCAGAACACATATTGTACACCAAAGGCGTTGTGTACTGTTTTTGTGTATACGACACCCACATGTTAGAATGCACTAAATAATTACAAATTAATATTAATTACAAAAAAATGTTTTTCTATATAAAATTGATAGCGAAAATCACGTTTTAATAAATGCATGTTTGTTTCACAATATTTTCACTGTTATCTATTACCCCAGAATAAGAGGCCATATCACATCAACCTGATAAAATCAATACATTCCACTCAAGTGTTATTAAATAAATAGTTTTATCACGTTCTTCAGAGTTATCCTGTCCACTTACAAACTATTAACAAATGCAATGACATTGTAAAACCGCTTATCTAGTACTTGTGTGTGTAACTGTGACCTATTTTTATAACATGGAAATCTCAAAACAACATCTGATTTCATCATAATTTTGATGTCAATCATTTGCTGGTTGCACAATGAAAATCAGTTCATTTCTTTATTCTATGTGTAAATATTTAAACATTAATTAGTAACGTTTTATTAATTTTAATTTTCAATACGTTAATTTGAATCAGCTACAAAAATATTAACAAACTATAAAAAGAGCAAAAAATAACATATAATGTTATTAAATCTGCTACATGATAAGATTTGTTTGAGGTCGATGCTTAGTTGAACCTCTGTGACCCTCTCTTTTGTCGTTTTTCCCAAACTCTAAGTCAATCTTATGGGTCATCGTCATTATCATGGACTTTCAGTAGGTACTGGACAAAGGCATTCCAAAGATCTCCACAAAGACCGGTCTTGCGCCGCCCGCTTCCAACGATTTCCAGCGATCTTCGCCAGTCATATTAGCACTAATATTTAATTATTTTACGGGTTACGGGTAGCTCACAGAGTTGATGTGCTCAATCTAGTCCAATTTAGCTGCCTGTGGCTGCTTTTTTCAATCAGAAAAAAATAACAAAATAAACATTAATCAGAAATTTACATACGGTTATCAAATATTCCTAATATTGTTTCATGCACAAATACCTACTCATAATAAAGTAATTTGTTCTACGGAATATTACACTACGTAGAAGAAATATATAATGGTCTCTGTGACCTCGTAATTGGTAAAAACAATTCATCAATTACAGAAAACGGCTGGAAAGACTACCGAAATAATAGAACACATTGTAAATCTTTGCAAAAATGTGCTCCAAGAAAACAGGCATAAAGAACAATTTTCCCTGCGTTTTTCCACATTTTTCCGTCGTAATTGCCCGTGTTCACGGCAGAAATTAATTCACTTGGAGAGTCCTGTTTGTTTGAGCAGAAATACGGAGTAGAAAATCCAAACAGAGGTCAACATAAAGATTTGTCTCTACTTTTGTGCTACGACGCCTAGGCTGAGGAATGTATTGCCTGATTGGAGTTTTCCGATGGTCACGACCTGGGTTTCTTCAAATCGAGAGTGAATCATTTATTTTCTAGGTAAGCACGCTCTATCGTAGACCGCATCAACGTTTAACATCAGGCAAAATGCCAATCAAGTCCAAACCTATGAGTAATAGTTTATATATTATAAAAAAATATAATCACATCAATATTACAAAGGCATTATTACAAAGGGATATTTTACATAAAGGGATTATTTTGTAGTGGTCGGACTCTTGGCAGAGTCCGCCGGGAAAGTACCACACCTTTGCCAGTTATTCTACCGCCAAGCAGTAATGTTCCTTAGCGAACCTTACTGTGTTCCGGTTTGAAGGGCAATGTTTCTAGGGAAATCACAGGGCTTACAGGTATAACATCTTAGACCTCTGGGTGACGAGCGCAGTGCAGTGCTAGGTATCAATACCACCTTGCCCTTTTTTCTATCGGAGTGCTTGCAGCTCGAAAAAGCGACATCGTTTCATGGTTGATGTTCCAAAGACACAAACGAAGATATTTGACTCTACTTTTGTGATAAGAACTTCTAGGCTGTGGAATACGTTGCCTGATTGGGTTTTCCCTAATGATTGCAATCTTTGTGTCTTCAAATCGAGAGTGAATCTATTTATTCTTGGTAAACACGCTCCATCGTAGACCGCATTGTCGTTTATCACGAGATGGCGGTCAAGTGTAAACCTATAAAAGTTAAAAAAAATAATGATTTGGACTCGTCATGTTCCAATAGCTGCGTGTCACTGTGTTGTTATATACCAGGCATGTTGTTTACCATCATGTACATGTCCTACTCGTTTAATCACGATTTATTTAAAAAAAAGGCAATTTTTTGTGTTTGTGCGTTGTAAGTGTGTAAGTTCACTCTCCCGTATCTTTGTAAAAAATTAAAGAATTTGAATGAATTGTAGTATGTTGATTAACTATTTAGTTTATTTTTTTAATTCTTTAAAGTTTGAGGCTACCCTGGGGGTCAGAAATAATTCCTTTACATGAATTGTTTTGCAAAAATAACCTAATTTCAAAAACTTTTGAGCTCTTGAAAAATTATAATTTTGATGTTCTAACAATACACACGCACACCGCCATTTAAAAAACGAGACTTTTCGGAGTGAATTTGCACAATGCGCGCACACACCGATACCTTAATTGACACACTCAAATTAGTTACGCGTTGAATCCTCCTTGTGAGAGAAGGTCCCAAGATATGATTATGTTGTGGATGTGTGTGTGAGCTGCGTAGCTTGCGTATGTAGTGTAACTCTGCTGAAATGTTCTGCTCTGCAGTCGTAATGTTTTCGCTAGCCCTCCTTTGTGAACGGACAATGGAATCGAACACCGATAGTGATTGTAAAATTAAGCCTGCGTGCGACAATCTATTATTACTTACGGATATTGAGAGCGGCCATTTTTGTACACGAAAATAATTATAATATGAGAATTTGTTGTTCACTTAAGAACTCGAACGGAGAGGTTTGTCTCTACTTTTGTGATAAGAATCGTCTAGGATGATGTGTTGCGTTATAGATGCGTTGCCTGAGTGGGGGTTTTCTGTTGGTTACAATCACGGCGTCTCCAAATCGAGACTGGATCGGTTTCTTCTAGGTAAACTCTTTCTATCGTAGTCGTCAGCTGATCAAATCTAAACCAGCAATAGTTCAAAAATTACATAAAATAAACAGTTCTTAGCATTACTCAATAATTTATTATTTAATTATGTTACAGATAGAAATAATTAAGTACACAGTTAGGTTTGTACAAAACACATGTACCGCAAACGGGCATATTTAAGTATAATTCTGAAGCAAAGCGTTTTATTTCACAGTCAAATAGGTACTTGGTTTTTGTCCTCGCAAGTAATACAAAAAAATATTAAAGTACACTGCCACCTATTTTACGCTCCCACTGTTGGAACTAACCACCACAAACCACCGCTGAAAAAGGGGAGTTGTACGTGCTTGGCTGTGGCATCACGTATATATACTAAAACTCGTATTTATAACAAACATTGGTTTTTACTTAATCGTTATTTTATTAATTTTGCTTAAGAAATAATCTTAACGCTACGATTTTTCAAAACATTTGTGAAATTTCACGTCTCTTGACATTTCATTCGTTTAATCTTACTAATGTTATAAATGCCGGATATTTAGACGTTCGTTGCTCAATCACGTCGTTCGTCTCAACTGATCTGGTTGATATTTGAAATGAAATGAAATTTATTAGGCATTTACAAACGTTTCAAGTTCACAGATTAATACAGATTATCTATCCTTGATTGGTAACTCAGGTTGAGAAGCACTGTTACCCAAACTAGTTCTAATACAATTCAATTATATATAGTTATAGTTAATATAGTTCAATTATTAGTCTGAAAGTACACATACTACTTTTACTACGGGAAACAACAGGAACGGGAACTATGCAGGAAAAACCGCGGTACACTACTAATAGTATTACTAATTTTAATGGCAAAACAAAATAGGTTTGCGGGGTAAGCTAGACATTCAGCCATCCAGATACTCTATTTAGAAATTTATTTAAATCAATTCAGTCTTATACAGTCTAGTGTACATACTCAATTCTATGTACCATATTCCAAAAACATACTCTCTACATTTACTGAAGGTTATTTGTTAGTGAGTTGGCTAAATACATCAACCAAATCCTAATTAATGTTCTAGTCTAAAAGGCATTAACTAATTTAGAAAATAAAGTTATCGAACATATATTATTATTTAAGACCAAATTATTATTTTTAGCTGTGTTTTTTCTATTTAGTTACCCTTAATGTAGCTCTAATCTTTTGGAGAAGGTAAATTGAATAACGTGTCTGGCTTCAATTATGTTAAACGAAAATAGACTTTATTGAATAAAAAGGTTTTTTAAAGATCTGTCGGATCTATTTTATTCGCTGAGTGTAGTCTGGTTCTGGGACACATCTGCTACAAATACGCGAAAAAAATACAAACAAAAAAAAATACTTACTAAAAAAAAACATACTTTTGGCATACTTTTGTGAGCGAGAAAAGTTTTTTACAGTAAATAGTAACAAGACGAGCTGGCAAACTCTTCAAAAAGTCCTACCACTACAAAAGAGCCAAATGTACCTACTAACATGTGGACGCCAAAGGCGGTGGCAAGTGGGTCAGTGTCGTTGGTGTGAGTGTGAGAAGCGACCATGTGACCCTGGCCCCTGTCCATGTGGAAGAAATCTGTGGGGGTTTCAGTCGTTAGGGGCACCATGTCTGTCTATCCATAATGTCTGCCCGACACACCAGCTGTGTCCCTTCGCGGTGGACGATGCTTGTAAAGGAATTTCTCCCACATACAAAAAAAAAATAGGTCTGACTCCACGTCTCTAACGTCTAACCTGTGGAACACGTTGCCTGAGTGAGTTTTTCTCTACGGTTCTCAATCTTGTTTGAGAGTGTATCGGTTTCTTCTATGTAGGTAAGCACGCTTCGTGTAGACCGCATCGTTGCTTTACAACAGGCAAGATGGCGGCCCAGAGTAAAACACCTACATTATCTAACCACCCCAGCAATGCGCCACTAAATACGAGTCATTAGTAAAACACTATATTTATAATGCCGCCTAAGTTATGGTAATTCGGCGTTAATACCCAAGAACAAAATTTGTGAGCCGCAGGCTGATTTATAGGTACCTTATCAATGTAATCAATGCCATTTACTCCAGCTTCCGACTCACCGAGAGAAAGATTGTCTAATTGAGGTTGGTATTTACGTAAAACTAAATTACACTCGCGGTTTAAAACATTGTAGAAAATTGTTTTGGTCTATCATTATATGACGACGAAAGCCATTTTATGTCTGTTTTTATTCCACCTTGCGTTGGTTTTAGTTAAAATGTCCGAGGATATCTCAATTTTTTTTCGTAATAAACATAGCCGGTTTTACTCAGTGATAATGTAGCTTTCTATTGGCAAAATAATTTTTAAATTCGGTCTAGTAGTTTTTGAGTTTATTCGTAACATACAAAAATACAAATCTTTCCTCTTTATAATATTAGTATACTCGTAGATATAGAAGTATAGATTACATTATGAGATATTTATAATTTACATTGTACTTTTTTGGCACTAACAACCATTTCTATAATACCTACGAATATATTATTATATATTTGGTGTTCAATGTAAACGAACGAAAAACGAAAACGAACGGCCTGTCCGTTCGTTTTTCGAAAAAATCCTCTGACAGTATCATAAGTTTTTTCTGTCCTACTTGTTTTGAACGTGCCATATTCCGGCACAATCCGGTTCCGTCCAGTTACATCCAGATTTGCGCGGATTTGCGGCTGAAACCTGCGGGCTTACTCCGATCCTGCGAGAATTACTCTTTTTAAACCGTATTTTTGCGGTGAATATTTACACAACCGGAGCATTATACTGTAACAACAACTCATTCGACACGTATCCTTTTGCCAGAGACTGTTTATATTGAAAATATTAATATCATGCTTTTCTGAATACATGGAACAAAATTTTACGACCGGATTCACCGGATGCATGATGTAGATAAAACAATCGTTACATATAGATAAAACAAAATTAATAGGTTGGGGTTGGAGATTTTGAAATCAGTTTTGAAATTAATTTTTTTTTTCTCCAAATATTTCAATTTATAATTAAATTCAGTCATAATCAAATTTCATGAGAAACTATCACTGAGTCCAGATAAGTTAAAGTGAATTTTAGTTTTGTGTTTATATTTCAAAAACAGTCACACGATATTCAATAAAATGTATATGAAACTACTTTTAAGCTGTTTTTTTTATTTAACCTCAATGGTCCCACTGTTGGGCGAAGGTATCCCCCAATTCCCTCCACTATCCGGTCCTGAGCTAACATCGTCCATCGTCATCATTTTTTTACGCTCCGAGCTCGTCTTTCCATCGCGTTAGGTGACGACCCTGATTATTATTCACAAAAAAAATCGAATCACAATCGGCGTAACTATCATGTAACATGTCTAACTATCATGTCCCTCTAATTCCTTCCCTAATTCCGCTTTTTTGGTGTCAGCAAAAAAAAAATTTTAGTTAATGTATGACTAATTTCGTGGATTAGTTGGTAGTGTGTTCGAGAAGCCAGAGGTCATGAGTTCCAATCCCACACAAACCAATAATTTGTGTGATTTATAGGTACAAATATTTGTTCTGTGTCTGGATGTTTATATGAACGTGTCTACATTAAGTATAAATTTATAATTATGAAGTATACTTGTATAATTAACTAGCAGCTGTACCCTGCCACGCTTCACTGTGGCACATTGTGATGCAAAAATTAGATAAAAACAATCCTTGATGCAGATTATATATCATTCTTAAATTTCAGCTCGATCGGTGAAGAACTTTTTGAGGTTTTGAAGCGGACACAAACCAACATAACATTTTTATATATAGAGATGTATCAGCTATTTAGCTTCCATAATACTGACTTTGCTTAGTGTGAGGCTGGTACCTAAGTATTGAGTAAGAAGAGTCCGTCAATTTTAATATTGTCAAGTTTACGGTGAAATACCTCCCAATGTGAAGTTGATTTTTGTGTATTATAGAAAAACACTGCATCGTTACTTGCTATTAGGAATAATTAGGCACCTCGAAGCCAGATTGATGTATGTATTGTATTTTCTAAATAAAATATTTGGGAGTCTTCAAGCCATTGAATCGGTTTTTTCTTGATAAAGAGATATTGGGAGGGAACTGGTAGAGATGAACGGATATTCATTGAAATATAGCAAGGTGATGCGTAGCGGTGAACAGCGAGGCGGTGTGGTGTTGAGCGGTGCGGAGCGGAGAACAGCTAGGTACCGGGTGCGGAGGTGGCTGTATGACGCCACGCAACTTGACTCGCGCATATTATCTAGTCTATGCTCTCGCGAAGTGCATAATATTAACTACTATTATGCACTGCGCGCGTTAACGACGTGTCATAGTTACGTCGTTACAATAATTGTGTGATGAATTCAAATGTTTGCACTGTGTCTGGGTGTTTCTATGTATAATAAGTATGTATTTAGAACTATATACGTATTATTTTAGCTATCTGGCCGCCATATCACAAGCTTTGCTTAGTTTGGGGTCAGATGGTGTTGTGTGTGAATTGTCCACCAATATTCAATATTTAAATGCGTATCAAAATTCCAAAAGTATGCTCCGCTCCGCTCCCCTCCACTCCGCTCTACCACACACTCACCGCTCTTCTCCGTTTCTCTCCGCCCAGTTCCACCTCAGTGGAAACGCAGCCTTAAGGCTGACTTCTCATTAAAATCCATTCTATTCACGATAATAAACTTCAACCTGTAACATTTCCCCGTCAAACACAAAATAAATAAATCAAATTCACATGAAACTGTTCTATTGAGCCATTCATACAGCAAGCGCTACCATGAAATCATTGTTCCGACATCAATTCATTCAGTGGCATAGTGCGTTAAATTTATCTGGCCTGATGAATAACGTCGCTATTGTCGCATATTAGCAGACATTTCACATCATTGTGTTTCGATCAACTTTTCATCAAAGCTATGGTACTTTCTATGGTCCATTGAAAATTGTCGCTACGATTGCATTTCATAATATATTGAATCTTATTATCACGAGTTCCATTGTTAGCCGCCGCGTCTAATAAGATTGTGGTTCAGTATAATGCGCTTCCAATGCCCTACAAGTTTAATCGTGTCCCGAAACACGGTAATGGCACCATTCAGACGTGACTCGGGTCTTTACGCCCTGTAACGCATATTTTGACGCACAGGTCCAAATCAGCTTCAAACAATAGGTGATAAAATATGTACAATATACACACAACAGAAGCAGGACCGTATTGTTGAACGGAAGGCTTATGAGCACAGGTCACCTGCCACACAAAACCACGGTGCGGCCAACGCAGTGTTATAGCACGATCAATTGCATAGCTAAAAGTATTAGTAGCACTAAGGTATCACAAATATATCCCTGAAGTATATGATGTATCACTAAAATACCAATAAAGTATCTTTGTAGTACCACAAAAGTACCTATTACTGAAATATGCCTAAAGTATCATCAGAATATCACAAGTAATAAACATGTTACTAAGGTATCGCTGAAGTTCAAATTTTTAAACATAGCCACAAAATTGCTAGACTTATCGGTTTTTTATCGGATACACCTCGGAAAGTGTGCAACTGATCTGCATAACTTCAAACCATTGTCCTTTTTTCTATCGGGCTTCTCGTAGCTCGAAAAATTGACGTCGTTTCATGGTCGATGTTCCAAAGACACGAACGAAGAAGTTCGAATTTGAATGTTTGTTGCTCAATCACGTCGGCGTCGTAACGTATGAACGGATCGGGCTAAAATTTGGAATACAGTTAGATTGTAGTCTGGAAAAACACATAGAGTAGACTATAGACTCTTTATTCCGGGAAAATGACGTGAACGGGAACTACGCGGGTAAAACCACGGGGTGCTGCTAGTTATTTTATAAATAGAAGAACGTTATTTTTATAAAAAAAAAAAAAGAGTCACGAGACTAGCAGGATATGTGCCTGATGGTAAGCAACATGCCTGCCGCATAACAGCACAGCAACACGCAGCTATTGTATAATTATTATAATTATTCACAGCCCAAATTTTTCACCTTATTACCTAGCACGACGTCTGTAAACTCATTTCCACTGCCTGCGAAAAGAAGCCTTATTTTCAAATCAAAGCCTGAGGCTTAGGGAAAACGTTCGAAAACAAAGCACTGATGATTAGAAGCGAGTGGTTCCTCTGTGCAACTGATTAAGGATAAAATAACCTGGTAAAAAGTGAAACTTGACTTGCCTTCAGCCCTCACTTTTCACTTGTTACTTGAGCCATTTTTAACGCAACGACAATAATATCATTCATGTTTTGATTGAAATAGCAAAAACAAGTGACTGTAACTGATAACTGAAGTGAAAACTACGCCCAGTTGCCGCATATTTTGTAGTATATCCAACACATACCTAGATATAATGGCTAGTTAAAGAGTGATTGACAACATAATATTGAAGAAAAAATACTTAATATTCTGTAAAAAAAAGTATTTTGGTGACAATTACCGCATTTTATATTCTTAAGTATTGTATTATGATCTATGATCTTATCTGCACTGCAGGTCTACTACGAAGTCAGATAAACGATATATCGTTCGAAGTTATGGACGTTTTATACCACGAAACACAATCGGTCGGTTGATCTGATCGGACGTTTCGTTCATCCCGACCGACGCTGATTTGACAGTTTTGCATTTTCATATAATATTGTAGTGAAAACTTTTAGTCATTACTAAAGATCTTATATATATGAAAGTGTAATTGTACAATACTTTATTTTAGATACTTTTTTTTGTATTATACATTAAAAAATCTGACAAAGAGCATACTGCTAAACCACAAGACGTTGGCGTAATTATGCCTGTACAACCGAATAGAAGCTACAAATGAAAAGAAAAAAAGCATCAGGCGAGATGGTTATCAAGTGTAAGCCTGTAATATTTATAAAATGAACCAGACGACGTAATTGACGAATTATTCATTACGACGTAACTGAGTAACAAACATCCAAGAACCCAAACATTGACATTTATAATAATACTAGCTTTTACCCGCGACTTCGTCCGCGCCACATATTTATTAAAGTAATTGAGGCAGTACCTACTCGTATGTCTACTACCATACAAATTCACATTTCCTAATCAAAATCGGTCTAAGTCAAAGTTTTATATTTATTAATAAATGTACAATTTACACGACAAATTACAAAAAAAACTATGTTCTCAAAAAATTTATCAAAAACAGACTTTAATTTAAAATCATATTGGGACGGTCCACCAAATTCTATTAGAGTCTATTAGTAGATATTAGTAGATATATCGTCTGATTACATGAACGCAAATTTTAGTTTGTTGTTCATATTTCAAAAACCGCCCCACTGATTTCGATAAAATTTATATAACCACCTCTGAACTATAATCTAACAACCAAAAAAATAACCATCTAAATTGATTCACAATTGGAAATACAACTGGATTGATAACCTCCTCCTTTTTTGAAGTCGGTTAAAAATAGCATACAAAGAGTGCAAAGATCCTTCCATACACACCTTTACTCCTCATTTCCACTCTTTTCAACTCTTTTTCTGTGATAAAAAGTCGCCGTTGTCCTTTCCTAAGTCTAGTCTATCTGTGCACCAAATTGTAACAAACTCTTTAAGTGGCTTAGGCGTTAGACGGCAACGGACAGAGAGAGCTACTTTCATATATATAATTTCGTATTAGAATTGAAAACAGGTGTTCCTGATCATTTTATAGGAGGCAGTTGTAAAAGATTACCGAAAAGTAATACGTTTACTCCTCCAAAAACTCATTTTCGCAGTTCTTAATTTGCCTTAATCGAGCGTCCATCATGCATAACATTTGATAAGACACCATGGAAATCTCGTCGACTATCAAAAATTCTGTCTGATACGCCATTTAGTGGCTGCGCCCATCTTAAATATTGAGGTTGTATAGTGCACTGTATTCTTCTTGTCAAGCCCTTTTATTTGATACCCATGTTGATGGGATTGATAAAACCTAAGTTATCCGCCATTGTGTAGAAGCCGCCATCTTGGATTTTAATTTTATATAGTACGTTGTATTCTACTGGTTGAGCACTTTCATTTGATACCCATATTGATGGGATTGATAAAACCTACGTTATCCGCCATTTTGTAGCGGCCGCCATCTTGGATTTCAATTTTTTATAGTATATTGTATTCTGCTTGTTGAGCCCTTTCATTTGATACCCATGTTGATGGGATTGATAAAACCTACGTTATCCGCCATTTTGTAGCGGCCGCCATCTTGGATTTCAATTTTTTATAGTATATTGTATTCTGCTTGTTGAGCCCTTTCATTTGATACCCAAATTGATGGGATTAATAAAACATAAATTATCCGCCATTTTGTAGCGGCGGCCATCTTGAATTTATTTAAGTACATTATTAATTATAAATAAATGATACCGCTAGAAGCGTCTTGAAACGCTCTTGAGAGTAAATGGCTCAAACGGGTAAAAGTAAGGAGGCACTTCATATGCCGAAACATAAACACCGCACTTTTGTAACCTGACACCCGTTTTCCCGCCAAATTTGTAAAACGCGAAAAGCGTCCAGTGTATCAAGCGGTTATATAAGTATCCCCGTATAGTTAGAAATTATACTTCCAGACTTTCACCCCCAATTCCACCCCCGTAGGTACAGTTCGAAACTACAAAACTGCTTAAATATACATTTTATGGTTTCGTGTTAAATATCTAGACGTAAAGTTTCATAGTTCTTCAACAATGACGAAGTTTTCCATATAAACTTTCATCCCTTATTTTAACCCTTTTAACCCTTTTTTCGGAACAAAAAGTAGCCTATGTCCTTTCTTGGGATCTATTCTATCTATGTATCAAATTTCATCAAAATCTGTTGGTTGGTTTAGGCGGTAAAGACGGACAGACAGACAGACAGACAGACAGACAGACAGAGTTACTTTCGCATTTATAATATTAGTATGGATTATAGTAGGAAATAAGATGCTCACAAGTTTAAGCTTTTAGCTTTTTAAAGCTTTTATTGTTTCACTCGACTATTCGAATAAAACGGAATAGTAGAGTCGAGAATAGGTCCCCAGAGACGCAATATTTCAACTGTTTTTTACTCACACAATTAATTTGCACCCGCTTCCTGTTGTTTATTCTCGCTGAACGTTGGAGGGAAATGTGTCTTATTTTAAAAATGGAACGGAGACAATGTTTTGATTGATTACGGTAATTTTGTTGGAGAAAAAAAACCAAGTTGTTCCAAGTTTAAAGTGCTTTTCTTTGGCTGGATGTGTAAATGAAAAAAAAAATAGGTACTGGATTCTAAAATACCCTCGTAGTTGTTTATTATTATTAAATAGTATAGGTATTGATTCAATAGTTATAATTTAAGTATAATAATAAGTAAAGTTATTAATTCAATAATTTTTAAATACTTTTAAATAAAAAAAATAAACTTATGAATAATTGTAAATGAGTATGTAATTATCATAGTATAATTATATAATAGTGTTATCAATGATCAATAATAAATTGTGCTCCTAGTTTCAACTCGATATATTTTTTTTCATCAGCCATTTTAACGTGATAGAGCATCAAACATCAAAACTTTGTAATCAAAAATATTGGTATACCAACGTTTCTAGTAAAATTATGCACAGTTCCGTAATGATGGGACGAGAAAGAGACTCGTCTGATGGCTAGCAATATGCCTGCTCATAACAGTACAGTTTCATGTTTCTATTTCATTCATTAATGTGAAGATTCTTAACCTCTCTAGCACTGTATTGCGCTCATCGCCCAGATAAGCATAATACCATAATCAGCCAGCATTAAGTTTCCACTTGAATTCCCGACCTTCTTTTTCAAGGAAATTTACATACTCATGCTCATACCTTCTCTTGATAACGAGTAGTTACAACATGTCATACCAAAAATTAAAAAATCCAATTCAATAAAAGTTACATGTCAAATCAATAATAAATTTAAATCACATGGAAATACTCGTATTATAACAATTACATTACGTTACAATTAAAATCCAAAATTACATGTAAGTTAAACTACAATACAATAAAATTCAAAATGAATGTCAAATAAATAATGTTAAAGGGTACAATTAACCATAACTTGAATATTACATACGTTATCCGGGTATCATTTCGGCAATGCTGCAGAAACTTTTTTCCACAAGCCACTTTTTCATTCGTATTTCAAAAGATTCTCGAGACGATCACTTAAGGCCTCTATCTAATTAATTATTAATTATTAATCTATTATGCTCGCCAAATGCAGATAACCTAGAAATTTGTATTTCTTAAAATGCCCCATTTCACAACCATGATGTGGTCGTAGGTTCAGATCCTGCTAGCATCTCTGCATATGGCTGGCTGGTGGACTAGTTGGTAGTTATACTGTCTGCGAAGCCGTGGGTCGTGGGTTCGATCCCCACCCAGTGCAAAAATGTGTGTTATGAATACAAATATTGACCAAATTATTACTGTTGCAGTGCCCTTAATGCAGGGTCTACTACATTTTTGTTCTATAGTTTTTAGATACAAATAAATGTATGTAAGTGCAATTTATAAATAAATAAATAAATAAATATTTGTACTATGCCTGGGTGTTTTATATGTATAATAAGTACGAGGGTCAAACTGAAAGTTCTTAGAAAATCAAAAACTGATTACATTAGCCAGTTATTAGTTTTATTATATCTTTTCAAAATATTGTCCATTCACGTCAATACACCGCTGCATGCGATGGAACCACTGGGAAAAGCACTTTGCCCACTCGTCCTTAGGGGTCTCTTCAATGGCATCGCGATACGCAGCCACCGCTTCTTCAGCATTCATAAACCGCTTTCCTTTAAGTTTTTCCTTAATTTTTGAAAATAAATAAAAATCACAAGGCGCGAGGTCGGGGCTATACGGCGGGTGACCCAGTAATTCAACGTTTGATGTCGCCAAATAGTCGATCGTTCGCTTGGCGGTGTGCGATGAGGCGTTGTCGTGGTGAAGGAGGATCCTACTGCGAGGTCGTTTCTCTCGAACTTTTCCAAGACAAGTGGCAAACAATTGGTAGTGTACCATTCTGCAGAAACTGTTTTTGATCCTCTAACACAATTGTTGTGAAATGACCTATCCTTCCAAAGAACGAGGCCACCATTTTTTCCCCGCACTTCGATCTCTCTTCACTTTAGTTGGCAACTCCTCGAAAGGAAACACCCACTGAGCAGATTGTCTTTTGGTTTCAGGATCATAACAGTAAATCCAGCTTTCGTCACCTGTTAGTATGTCGAACACAGCATTTGAGTCACCTCCGTTAAATCTTTCAATCATTTTACGGCACCAATCCACACGATGGAGTTTTTGAGCCTCAGTCAAATTATGAGGTATCCACCGGGCGCAAAGCTTCCTGACCGCTAAATGTTCGTGTAGGATTTTGTGCACTTGACTCATACCGATGCCTAAGCTTGTCCGAATCTGCTGATAGGTCACTCTTTTGTCAGTCTCTATCATACGCCGCACAACACAGATGTTATCTTCAGTCGTCGCCGTAGAAGGCCGTCCCTCACGTAAATCATCAGTGAGATTAGTGCGACCGCGTTTAAACTCATTAAACCAGTTGTAAACAGTCGCACGAGATGGGGCTTCATAGTGAAAGGCCAATCGTAGTCTATCATAACTTTCTTGTTGACTTAAATGACATCGAAAGTCATAAAAAATCATTGCACGAAAATTTTCTCGTGTTAAATTCATGTTGACGTGACACAGACAATTTTCAATTTGCCGCCAAATCGTAAAACAAATGACAAATGAATGAAGTATATACTCAGTAATATTGGCAAAGAGTTCTATTTTCAAATTATACAATTATTTTTTTATTATATTATTTATATGTGGCCCGTTCTAAGAACTTTCAGTTTGACCCTCGTATGTATTTAAAACTATATAAGTATTATATCAGATATCTGACCGCCATAGTACAAGCTTTGCTTAGGATATATTTAAGGATAATATCAGTTACTTGGCAGATATTGTACAAGCTTTGCTTAGTTTGGCCCCGAGTCTACTCAGTGAGAACATAAAATATTATATTTATAATAAGTGAATCATTAAAATTTGACAAACATCAATCGAAATATTTCCAAACGACTTTTTTCCTAAGCACTTATCAATGTGGTTGTCGTGTTATTTTGGGATATTCAAATTGATTGCAACTATGTAATTCCCTATAATTTACCCAAATACTCGGAAAACAACAAACGGTGTGCAAATTCAAGTCATCAGTCAGGTTTATAGTCGAGTGGCGCCATTATCGGAAACAGTGAGGATAGTTATTTAGGAGGTTATTTTAAAAAGTAGTTCAATATTTTTATCCCAGACCACGACTGGTGGTCTGGAGTGTGTGTGAAATGTGGCGTCTCATTACACGCAGCCACGTAATTGCAGCGAGCTGTGTTTATAGGCGACAGTTGGACTACGGCGCTTTTAGTAGGGGAGGCTCCGGTCAATTCGAGGAAGGTCCTAGAAAACCATTCTACTTTTTTTTTTTACTTTTTTAAACTTGTATATGTTCACACTTACAAACCGTCTCGCCTGAAACTTAGCTATAACACTTAGAAGAAACCAGCTTAATCTCCAATCAAGATACCATGATTGTAACCATAGTGAAACACCTACTCAGGAAACGCTTAATTTTCAAAATATTCAATATTCACGAGTAATTTCTCATGAATGAATGTCAAATGGTTGGAATATGATGTCAGAAGAACAATTATTACCACAAAATTTGAATGAAATTGAATCGTACATGTCGCTAGGCAGTGACACAAGACAACGAAAGTTTGATACCTAGATTGGTGATCAAACACAGGGCAAAGAAGCTTCTGACGTCCACTGTGTAGACGACATTCCCAAGATTGTGGCTCATACCTAGATTTTTGAACAATAGCTGATCTGCACTTGACCGCCATCTCACCTAGCTAGACTGATTGGGGCTAGTGGCGTGCACTACCAGAGATCATTGCTCAGCTATGGACACTACTATTAAATCCTAGGCCGTAATTTTAAGTAACAATAGCCAATCGTGGTCAAACAACCTACAACACCTAAATTTAACTACTAATTACGTAGATTGCTTTGCCTGAGTGGCTTTTTCCGATAGTTACAATTTTGGTGTCTTAAAAATTTGAATGGTTAATATCAAGCAAGATGACGGTCAAGTCAACCATACTAGTTAAAAAAAATATCTTGTATAAAATAAATAAAACAATACAATGTTGGCATAGCTCTTAGCCTACAAAGGAAAACGTACAGGCTTGTAAAGCGTGCCATTACATTTGTACGGTTCGCTGGAGATCCCATTACATGTAATACATGAAATGCAAAATAACTACACGTCGCAGTGTGTTACTGGCGGCTGCGCGCGGGGAATAACGCTGAAACTTTCAGCTCATTACTCGGCCGCAATGATTTTAACTCCCGCGTAAATTTTTCCACTAGCATGTTAAGCAGACCAAAATCCCTCTTTATGAGGGGTTGGTATAAGTCCGTATCCTCTACTCGTCTCTATCATTCGAGAAATGTGACTTTTCTCCTTTCCTGTTCATGTCCTCTTTCTCCAAATCTATAAAAGTTTTTGGTCGCTCTCTACTACAGCATCAATCTACAGATTATTTATATCAATGCCCTGTAAATGCGGAAAATATTGCTTATAATGTAAACACTATACAGAAATATGTAAATATATGAAAATATAAAATATGCAAAAAAAAAAATGAATTTAAATGACAAATATCACGGACCCCGGAGTCTGTGGAGTGGTTAATTTTAATTTAAAAAAAAACACTGTACAGGAATTAATCACGATCATCACAATCACGAAACCTCGACGTTTTGGATGCGTTACAACCGCCGTGATCATATGAAAACTCTGATGACACAGAAGAAGAGAGAAAAAAATGCATAAACAGAATTGACCGCTTGTAGACACGGTGGCTCGAGTGGAGGTGGCTCTAGCTCTTCGCAGTTTGGTGGTTCTCGCATTCCAATTTTTTTTGTCTTGAACCCGCGAGCTAGAAAGATATTTCGCGTTTGGTGCCGATGCGTCAACACGGTTACTCTATGAACCATGAAATGGAGAGACATATTTTTTTAACATTTCTTTGGTCACTGGATTTTACGCGAATGTTGAATTTAAAATGTTTGTCTTCATAAAAGTAGGAGTTTTTCAATTTGGTTAAATGTTTTTTTACCTATGTTATATTTGATAGATCCGCAAGTGATTCGATGTATATGGTAATCGAAATATAAACAAAAAACTAAAATTTGATTTCATGTATCTCGATGGCTTAGTGATATGCCTTTATGTAGTTTACTGTCTGAATGTAACTTTAAATTGAAGTCAGAAGTTGTTTTTTTTTCGGAGAAAACAAATATCGCGTAACATACCAAGAAATAAGTTGGTATGTTACGCGATAACTTCGTCAATTGTGAATCAGTTTAAATCTGTTTTTTTGCGGTTGCGCTGCGATTACAAGGGTATTCTGCGTTACCCCATAATATCATTCCATATTAGAATTACAAGGAAATTTATTAAGCTATTGCATAGCTTTTATCGCGGGCCTGGGGACCGAATTTTAGTGCATCTCTTTCTTATGTTCACAAGAAAGAGGGATAGAAGACCGTAACGCCGTCCTCCCCACTCGATCATTCGACTTTGAATCTTATTTGTATGAGCTTTACAGACTAAATGCTCTTAGCAGTGTTGGCAACTTAACGGATTTCCCGTGATATTTTTTAAGGTAAACAAATGTCACTCTTCAAAATAAAAGCAATTCCGAAAAAATGTTAACATCCCTATGGCTTATGTTGATAAAAATACATGCAACATGCAATAGCTTTACCGCGGCAGTCCCCGAGTGCCACACTTCTTTTTTATTTTTTCTACCAGTTTTTTACAGACTAAGCCACCACTGCGTTACGTTTCGCAGTTATAATTTGCATTATGTTATTTTTAACTAAACTATGTTTTCTAATTTAGTTTTTTAAAGACTAAACTACCACTGCGTTACATATCTGTATACATACATACCGATCTTATATTTTCATTGCATTATTTTTAGCTAAACTCTGACTGTGTATTAAATTGGATTCGTGTGTTGTTGCAGACAGCATCATCGGCATGCGGCACGTGATCGCGTTCCTGATGTTCCTGGGCACCACGGTCTCGTACGCCACCCGGGTCAGCATGAGCGTCGGCATCGTGGCCATGACCTCCAACAACAGCTACGGGTACCCGGTGAGGAACACTTTGTCACCATCATCGACACACATCGTAGACCGCATCATGAACCGTCTATAAATACATTTTCAAATACGTTCGACGAGATTGAGCAACAAACATTCACACATTCAAACGTTGACATTTTTTCTATACAAATAAATAAAATTGAAGTGTGTGGTTTTAATATACAGACATTTTTTTTAATACATAATTTAAAATATAATATATTCCGTCAATCAATACATTAACAAATATATGTGTTTGAATGTGTGAATGTTTGTTGCTCAATCGCATTGTAACGTATAAACATTTGGATTGACATTTGGAACACAGTGGCATTAAAAGTTGAAAAACATATACATTTGTATCTAGGGAAAACTTGCGTTTTCAAAATGCATAAAATTGCATACAGAAAACGCCTGATTAATGTTAGCTGTCAACTACCTAAGCATTTTGCAAATATTGTAAGCTAACTTTGTAACTGTTGGAAATACTCTGTTTCAAACATTCAATAGTACGTTATCGATTTCAATATTTCTATCAAAAGCAAGCTTCATAACGACATGTCCGCTCGTAAAGTGGAACGAGCAGGTGATCCCTCAAACAATCAAACCCCGGTATATTGTATCGCGTCATACGATGCAATTCATATCCGATCTATGCATATTACATATCCGATAGTGCATAGCCACTAACAATGTAACGCGAACGTAAAGTAGTATCACTGATCGTGATGTTATCGTTTATTTATCGAAGTGACCCGGCTCGAGAAGTTTCTCTCGAGCCGGGTTAAGCACTTTCTATTAAGGGAAAAGTCTACTAGTCAAGAAAAAAAGAAAATTTGTATCCCCTCACCGACTAAAATCCTAAGAGTCTTCTCCGGCCGTGGCTTGGCGCTAGAGTCACGACTCCGCTATCGCATTCAACCGTGCCTGTGCCCGCCTTACGAGGAGAGGGATCCACCATCCATCCATCCATTTGGGTCCATTGAAGCGCCAGAAACCAGTGGTAGATCACCTTGTCGGGAAGGCCTATCCCTAGATGGGGTACTGAATGGCATTTAACGTTCGACGCACCATGCCTTCCAGTGGAGACGGAATGCGAGCAAAAGTGCCCCTCTGAGCTTGCCCTTGTGTCTGCTTATGCCTCAGTGGATGAGCTAGAGGTTATGTAATCCTCTTGCTCCTTCGTCTCTCATGACCTCTCACTGTCGAGGATCTTGGCTAAGGTGTTTGGCAGCGATAGGTCCGCCCTCACCGTAGCCACAACGCATCGCCTTTGTTCATAGTACTCAGCTAACCCGAAGGCTCGTAGAACGCCCTCTTCTGAAAAAACTTTATCACTTGGCCAATATGAGCCGAGTCTCAATAGATTTTCAAAATGAGTTCAAATCGCTTTAAAAAATAGAAATGTTAACAAAAAGTCACGAATAAAAAAAAACAGCCTTTGTAGTATCCAATTTGAAACTGCATTTTTTTTTTAAATTGCACTTTTTTCTACCAAGTCAGTTCACTTCAGCAAAACAGCAGCATAATCGTAAATAGCTTGTAATTTACTATCCAGTTCACACACACACACACACACACAGAGTGTCTCTTTACAACTGCAGTTAAAACTTTCTTGCCAGGGTTTCCGTTCAATTCAATGAAACTAGCATAAAACACATCACACCTTTGCTAGTTAATCTAACGCCAAGCCATAACGAACCAACATTAAAGTTTAAAAATTGAATGGCAGTGCTTCAGTCGTTTCTATATTTGACTTTCATAACCTAGCCTTGACACTACCCCGTGGACGCCATCCTTGCCAGTTTGTCAATCGGATTTATCTACTGCTCGTGGTTTGAAAATCCGATGTCATTTCGTAGTTGATTTTCAAAAACTCAAAGTCGACTCTTGACTCTAACTTTGTGAAAAAAACGTCTGGCTCTGGAATGCTTTGCTTGGCTGAGTTTTTCCCAATATTAACAATCAACTTACTAGACCGTGTTTTGTCGTTTAACATCAGGCACATAGCAGTCAAGCAAGTACAAATCAATCGCAATTAAAAAACCTATCTTGTATGAATAACAATGAATAATAATAATGAATATGACCCTTAAAAATAAGGCCTTCTTATTTTTAAGGGTCTCATTTCGTCACCAAAAGTTAGAATAGTTTTTCCAGTCCATTACCTCGCCACCTGATTTTATCCTAGGTAATAGGTTTCGGCACAAAAAACGGTAATATCCTAAATGTTCTCATTTGCCGCGAATGTAGCCGTTCCCGGGACGTGAGCCACATTGTGATGTTAATGACGCGAGCCGTGGATTTTAATACTCCACCAACCATTCTCGTGATGGTATTCCTATTTACTATTTTTTAACCCCCGACCAAAAAAAGGGGTGTTATAAGTTTGACGTCGATGTCTGTCTGTCTGTCTGTCTGTCTGTGTGTGTGTGTCTGTCTGTGGCACCGTAGAGCTCAAACGGATGGACCGATTTCGATGCGTTTTTTTTTATTTGAAGGTAAATATCCGTGCGGATGTTCTTAGCTATGTTTAGTTAATATCGATTCAAGATGGCCGCCTCCACAAAATGGCGGACAAAATATTTCTTCACAACCTACCTCAATATGGGTATCATATGAAAGGGCTTTACTAGTAGAATACTATACACTATAACAAATTTTAAATCCAAGATGGCCGCCACCACAAAATGGCGAATTAGTACATTTCTTTTTTCACAACTTCCTTAACATGGGTATCAAATGAAATGGCTTGACTAATAGAATGTTGTATAGATAACAAATCTGAGGTAGTCGGGGGTTAATCAAAATTTTAAATTTTGTTCTTGTTTAACTGTTTCAGAACCAAATACTCTTTACAGAGTCCACTTTGGAAAGGACCATACCTTAGCCAGTATATATTCTACTGCCAAACAGTGTGAGAACATCCATGTGTTCTGGTTTGAAGGGCAATGTTGTTAGTGAAATTACAGGGAAACACACTTTTTATTTTTAATTACAGAAATTAAATACTTCTGTAGAGGTAACACATTGTGTGCAGTGCAGTGTTAGGTAATGATTTGGACTGTTTATGTTCCCATAGCTGCGTGATGCTATGCTGTTATGGGCAGGTTTGTTGCTTGCCATCAGCAAGGTATAATATCATCACTCTATACTATATGCCTTAAAATCTTTATAAATAAAAATAAATCCCTATATATCCTGGTTACGCTATAAGTTGAGAATGGTTTACTGATTTCAATCATAATTTTTTAATATTGTCTATTACTTCGTACAAGGTTTGTAGTTTTAATGATGAAATGCTGTGGTAAGGATGTAGACTGATATTGTTTTTAGTCTTTATCTTATACCTTTAAACGAGTAATTCTTGTAACTATATATATTATAGAATCTGAATCTCGGAAACGGCTCGAACGATTGTCTTGAAATTATGTACACAGGGGGTTTCGGGGACGATAAATCGATCCAGGTTTTATTAAAAAAACACCGTTTTATGCGCGTTTTTAGACAATGAAAATCAGTTACATAAAGATTAGAATGTTACGGTAAATTTCACGACGTCGCGCGTCAATATATCAGCTCAGTCGGTAAGATGGGCGGTCATAATATAGTAGGTCCGGGTTCGAATTCAACCGGCCGCCTTTCTTTTTTCATGTAATTTTTTTTTTTTGTGAAAATTATTAGGTATCTAAATTAACCGAGCAAAGCTCGGTCACCCAGGTACTTTCGATTAAGTTATGTATAGTGTTTCATCATCATCATCAGCCTATCTTAGTCCACTACTGGACATAGGCCTCTCCCATGGCTCGCCACTCAGCCCTATCCTCTGCTATACATCTCCATCCACTGCCTGCTATCTTCCGTCTATCGTCAATAGTGTTAACTTACCGTCTAATGTTCTTTAACGTATCTCTTCATCTTATCATCATAGATTGTAACGGTTTTTGCAACATTTCAAGCTTGGCAAAGTTTTTATTCGAACCAAACGGCCACTTCAGGTGATTTCTCTGATGAGTTCAAGTTTCCAAAATCGAATTCCGGAAATTAACGCAATCACTGTTATCGATGGCTTTTAGAAGTTTATTTCAACTCGATGATCGAACACGTACTTATAAAACTGCTAACAGGGGAAAAGGGTGAAATGGAAGGAACATTTTTGAGTTGGAAACAATTTATTGGACGCCAGAGAGTAGCATAAAAATATTTTTTTAGAACTAGTGTTATAAATATAGCCTTTAACATTCAGGGATCACGTATGGATCCAAAGATGAAATAGTCTCTTGAGATTTTTTTTAAATAAAGAGTGACGCGACGAGCTGGACATGTGCCTGATGGTAAGCAACACGCCTGCCATATACAGCACAGTGACACGCAGCTATTGGAACATGAAAAGTCCAAATTGTTACCTAACGCTGCACTGCGCTCGTCACCCAGAGATCTAAGATTTTATATCTCTAAGCTCTTTAATTTCTCTGGAAACATTGCCCTTTAAACCAGAACACAGTAATGTTTGCACGTTACTGCTTTGCGGTAGAATAACTAGCAAAAGTGTGGTGCTTTCCAAGGGACGGCAGGGCGGTGGAGTCCTACCACTTTCAAAAAAAGTTTAAAAAAATTTAGAATTATATCCATGTCAATAAATTTTTAAGCTATTGCATAGCTTTTATCGCGAGTCTGGGGACCGAATTTTAGTGATCGTGCATCTCTTTCTTATGTTCACAAGAAAGAGGGATGGAAGACCGTAACGCCGTCCTCCCCACTCGGTCATTCGACTTTGAATCTTATTTGTATTAGCTTTACAGACTAAATGCTCTTAGCTGTCGAAGACTGACTAGATTGTAAACTTCTCTGCATATTTTTATGGTAAACATATGTCACTCTTCAAAATAAAAGCAATTCCGAATAATTGTTAATATCCCTATTGCTTATGTTGATAAAAACGCATGCAACATGCAATAGCTTTACCGCGGCAGTCCCCGAGTGACACACTTCATTTTTTTTTATTCATAACACAAATATCACGTATTATTGAAAATAAATTTAGTTTTCAAATCCAATTAAAAATGTTGCAAAGAAACGCCAAAAGCTGCGAGGATCTGCGCGACGTCCGCGTTGCAAATCTGTTGAAATAAAACCAAGAACTGTCGATGCTTTGTGCCCGGCGCGCGACGCCCGGACACATTGCTTAAAACCATACACACATTATATCCTAATTTACAATTTAATTATTCATTAAATTTAATACTTAAGCTTATAATTCTCGACAAATCATTTTTTTTTATATTATAGGCTTACATTTGACCGCCGTCTCACCTGGTTCGTTAGAAGAATTGAATTTGAAAACACCGAGGTTACAACCTTAGTGTCATCACAATCGGAAATCTCCATTCAGGCAACATATTCTACAGGCTAGACGCTCTTATAACAAAAACAGGGTCAAACCATTTCGTTTGAGTCTTTGGTACGTCAACCATGAAGCTAAGTCACTTTTTCGAGCTCAAGCAGTGCGATAAAATGACAAAATGTTAGATTATCCCGATCAATTCCCCACTCTCCGAAAGATGTCCGAGAAAATCGCAACAAATAAATAATACGGCATTACGTATATGACTCCCGAAAAGACAGTGGTGCGCGTAGGATTTGAACCGGATTGAATCCCACTAGACCAGCTGCAACTTCCACAGTACTGTGAACGGGGCGTAACCAAGCGATCCTCTCTCGTTACGGGAGCCCGGTCGCATTCCCTCCGGATGGACACACTGATGGAGAACTTGCGACGTTGTTACAAAGACTTACTTCACGTTTTTTCAGCTTTTTGCATGTCCTTTGGTGACGTAACCGTTCTGTTGTTTGTGCTTTGTGAATAGACACCATTGTTTATCTACTCGTTCCTGTTATATGACAATAGTTAAAGTTAACAAGAGTTTTGTTTTGAGGGCGCTATATTATGTAGTTTTTGTTTACGTAATGACGTTGAGCCACCCGCTTTAGTCAGATCATCAAAACCCGGTTTGTGTTTCCAGTGCCGAGTATCGAAGAAAGTCCAGAACGGATTGGTAGATAACACATGTAATTCATAGATATCTTCTATTTTGGTTTTTTCACGTTGACTTTCTCAACTTAAAAAGCCAGTGGAACTACCAAAGTTATACATCTGGACTGGTAAAGTTCGACTTATGACCTGACTATTCTCAACACCTGATGGTTTCGCTATTTTTTTTAAATACAGTAACGAGACAAGCAAGACATGTGCCTGATGGTAAGAAACATGCCTGCCGCGTAACAACACAGTGACATGCAGCTCTGGGACATGAAGACTCCAAACCATTACCTAGAACTGCGCTCGTCATACAGAATCACTGGAAACATTGCCCATCAAACCAGAACAGCGGTAGAATAACTGGCAAAGGTGTGGTAACTTCCTCAGATGGACTCTGCTAACAGTTCTAGCACTACTAAAACAGTACCTATTAGGTCACCATTATTAAACAAAGCAGTATTCGACGACACGATTCGGAAATTTGACGTTCTCGTCGAGATCACGACAACTAAACATTAATGTAGATATCGTTATTGCAGAAGTTTGACTGGGAGCGCAGCACGCAAGACACGATCCTGTCGTCCTTCTTCTGGGGCTACGTGATGCTGCAGATACCGGCGGGCATGCTGGCGGGCCGGTTTGGAGGGAAATACCTCATGTTCACCGCCATGGCGTCCACGGGAGTCGTCAACCTGCTCGTCCCTCTCGCCGCTAACAAGGTATTCGATATACATAATACAATAACACTCTTTAATTTATGCCATAAAACAGGATTTAAAAAACTCGTACAGGCAACAGAGCATAGAATTGATACAAAATGTACGTGGCTTTTAGCACAAATAGTTTTGTACTTGGCTGTAGTGGTAGGACTCTTGGCAGAGTCCGCCTGGGGAAGTACCACACCTTTGCCAGTTATTCTACCGCCAAGCAGCAATGTGCAAACATTACTGTGTTCCGGTTTGAAGGGCAATGTTTCCAGAGAAATTACAAGGCTTAGAGATATAACATCTTAGATATCTGGGTGACGAGCGCAGTACAGTGCTAGGTAATGATTTGGACTCTTCTTGTTCCAATAGCTGCGTGTCACTGTGCTGTTATGTGGCAGGCATGTTGCTTACCATCAGACACATGTCCTGCTCGTCTCGTCACTTTTTATTTAAAAAAAAAAAGTTTTTAATTTTTTGCTGTTTAAACTCATTTTAAAAACATGATATAGGACTTAAAGACGGCCTAAATTATTATGGAAGCCAGATAGTTAATTTATTACTTGTTATAATTAATTCTATTTTGTCGTAGGGTATGCTTTAAAATACATTTCATTCCATTAGGATAAATTACTAGTACAAACAATATGTTGTAATACATTGAGCTAGTCTATCAACGATTCTAAACTTAACCACACCACGGACACTCCACTAAAATTCCATACAAACGCCGCTGTGGAGCTACCTACTCTTCACACAACTACGCAGATGTTGTTCGTACACACGCGTGAATGTGTGCGTTAGAGCTAGGGCTACTGAATTGTTTTATTGAATTGTTGTGCCCCTTGAGTTCACCTGGTGACGTAAATACGTATAAACTTGCTATAATGTTGAGTTACATAAATAGAATGGAGCCAAATTATACTATTCTAATTAAAAGGGTGTTTGCACAGATTTCTTTATTGTTTCAGAAATCTGTGGGTGTTTGTATTGCCGCGTAAAATGAAACGAAACCGATAATAGATTATGTATAGATATCTATTTCTGTTAGTAGGTACACATTCGCATTTTATTTTACACTTACCCATGAAGGAAACTTTATTCTGTCACTATAATTATTCCACCAGGCATTATCAATCCGTGCTTGGCCACATAAGTTACTGGCTGTGTAAGATACGAACTTTGAGTGTGAATGACTTCGTTATTATAAATAAATAAATATTGGTAGACAATTCACACACAACACTATCTGACCCCAAACCAAGCAAAGCTTGTAATATTTTGAAGCAACGTTATTGAAAAGTTTCTAATCTTACGTTATTATAAAGCTTTTAATCTTGTTCCGTTTAGTTGACGGACAGCCATAAACAGCACAACAACCCACCATGATGATATTTCGTGAGGAATTAGATGTTCGATACCAGCCCTTCGTTGAGTGCTCCTAGCGTATCCGAAACGGCCTGAGGGGTGAGGAATCTTGAATTTGGCGGGGGGTTGGGAGTGTCCGTTCTATCTATATTATTTATTCTATGACTTAACTGCAACTTTTTTATTCCATCAAAAGCTATAAAGACAGTTTTAGCAAGAAATAGTCCCTAACTAGCAAACTTCCTAAAAACAGTCCCCTATGGAACCGACGCAACAACCTCGAGTAACTCGCAGGGTCTTGAAAAATAGACCAGAGGTAGAATGGTTAAGTCTATGACATCTCAAGGGAGGTCAAGTTTTACCTAGATCGGGTTCACTCAAACTTTGGTAATTCCACTCATAATTTATATGAATCGCGTTGCAGCTGAGTGGGGAAATAGGGGTTTTTAATATGTAGAGTATAGTAAAATTAATACACTATCTATATCATACTGGTTGTTTATGTACACATATCAATAGCGAATTGGTTTCTTCTAGTTAAGCATACTCCATTGTAGACCGCATAGGCAAAATGGGCTTCAGTTAAAAACCTGTAAAGATATAAATAAACACTGAATTAAACTTAAGGAATTCATAATTTGGATTTTTTTTAATTATTAGATGTATTTAAAAGTCTCAATGTTAATTAGGTACACGCTTGGTCGAAGCGACGCGTGACCAAAATGCTGGCGTTTATTTGGCGCAACGCATAAGCATTGCCATTCAGCGTGGTAATGCGGCTAGCATGCTGGGTACGCTTCCGATTGGCAGTGGGCTTAAACATCTTGATTATTTGTAGACCTACAGTGGTATATAGATAATTCAGGTGTGCTTAGTGTAAGTAGTTAGTTAGGTAGGCTTGTAGTGTAGTGTAGTTCGCATTGTATTTTAGTTTTGTAAATTAGGTACATAAAATGTAAGGCGTTACAAATTTACTACATGTCACGTCATAAATACTACGAGTATTTCATTAACGATGTATAAATTATGTATGTGATAGGTATAATTATTATATCACGTGATCACTCCAAGTGATGAGCATAGTGTGGTGAAGAAAAAAATTGAACTATTCATGTCCAAATTGCTATAGTATGCTAATTGGTAACACAATACATACCATCAGGTATACCCTACACCTCGCTCGTCCCATAATTTATGTAAAAAAATATATGCCATTGGCTATTTTTTCGGTTTAAAAGTAGCTTAAGCAGTGACTTTTTTACATAAATGTTGTCAAAGTTATATACAGAACTGACTCTCCCCTTCCAGAACGAACCTGATTCCCAGCAGTGGGAATACAAAATGGGCCACTTATATAATACTACTAGCAGTACGTCCCGGGTTCGCCCGTGGTACATGATATATAACTTATGGCGCACCCAAAAGTTAAAAACAAATGAAATCGGTTCAGTAGGTCCTAAGATTAGCGCGTTCAAACAACCCTCTTCAGCTTTATCTTATCTTACTACCATCTTAGTGAATACGTCAAACATCGCGTACGTCACATCATGACGTCATTCACATTGTTTATATAAACAAAATACCGTTAAAGTATTTGGTGAATGCACCGAGGACATTCAGTTGCAACAAAAAACTTAACCCGAGAGCGTGGTAAAGGTAAAAATGGTAGAGGTGCCAAAACCAGCACACGGCGACCAAAGGCCCAGGACTGCATAATGCAACGGCCTTCTCAGTGACGCCACTAACGCACTAGGCGAATTGAAATACGACACGACTAAAATTTTGTCTACCACGTTGGGTACTGAAATAAATCGTTACAAAATGTATAGAGACAGTTTATTCAGGAATTTAATATTTAAGCAATTTTCCCATTAATAGAACATGCAGCTTTCTCTCGCAAGGAGAGAGTCATGGTCATCCACAACGTTAGCCCAGTTGGCGTATAACGCATAACTTCAAAAGGTTCTTGGAATATGACTGTTTTCTCACAATGTTAACTTTTACCCTTAAAGCCAGTGGTTATGACAAACTTTTAGTTATGCACTTCAAAAATACTCAAAAGTTCAAGCGGAATTCGTGCCTATGACCTGGGGTCTGTATGTATATTACACGTTCTTGACCACCACTACGATAGCGTCAATTCTAACTTTTAATCCTGTTAAGTTCATAAGTTATTCAATTCAATTCAATTCAATTCATTTATTCGAACCATTATTTCAAAAGAACACTTGGTAACTTCACTTACAATAAAATTATACATAAATAATCTGTGTATGTAATAAAATAATACTAAAGAATAATGTCAAATAAAAAATAATCAGCTGTAAAAAGGCTTTGTCATGGTGAAAAAAACAAATTATCCAAACAATGAATACATGCAGTAGGTACTTAAACAAATTCACATTAATGTTTAGTATTATTCCACTTTACTCGATAGTTCTGATTTTAACATATTCCTTTTCCAAATATTGCTGTCCTTTACAAAATCATCTACAGTGTAATATGCTTTGCTCATTAGGTAGTTTTTTATTTCGGTTTTAAACCTAGTTTCATTGAGACCTTCCACTTGTACAGGTATTAAATTATAGAAGCGAATACCATTACATTTGAAAGAGTTAATGGTTTTCTGTAGTCTGCATTTAGGAAATACAATTTTATGTTTATGATGTGCTTTTGGATTCAAATCAGACATTTTCTGCAGTCGAGTACGGTTTTTTCTCACATACATTATACTTTCATAAATGTATAACGACGGGACTGTTAGTATATTTATAGTTTTAAACATCTCCCGTAATGATTTTCTAGCAGACAGATTGTACAGAGCACGGATTGCTCTCTTTTGTAATATAAAAATTGAATTTCTATCCGCGGCCGATCCCCATAATAAAATCCCATAGGACATAATACTATGAAAGTATCCAAAATAAACAAGTCTAGCTGTTTCCACGTCAGATATTTTCTTAATTTGACGAACTGCATGGGCAGCTGAACTGAGTCTATCAGCTAGTCTCTCTATGTGAGGACCCCACTGCACTGCAATAAATATATATTTGATAAATACATATATTGTGTCAAAAGTAATGTTTGCAGAGCCTGTCTTGGGAAATACTAAGCTTTTGCCAGTTATTCTACCGCACAGCAGTAATGTCCTAATATCACGTTCTGGTTTAAAGGGCAAACTTTACTTAGAAACTACAGAACATAAAGGTAAATTATTTTATGTCTTGGAGCAACGAACGCAGTGCAGTAGTGCTAGATAATTATTTGGACGCTTCATGTTCCAATGGCTGTGTAGCACTATGTTGTTATTTGTTATGGTCCGGTGAGTTGATAAAAACTAAGTAAAAACATGTCAAGTTCGCCCTGTCACTTTTTATAAAAAAAATTGGCTTTTTTTTCAGTTTACCTTTGTTAAAAACAAATCAAAAAACCTTTTATTGGATATAAAAACTGACTCTACGGATAATGTGCTTGCCTAGTCAAAATCAGTTGACTGACTGTCGTGTCTTGTCGTGAGTCCCGGTGCGGTTTGGGCCTCAGGTTTGCGCGCAGCCGGCGACACCCGCCGCGCACTTCCTTATGTCAGCGTTATTACTGTCACCTGACGTCACAGCGCAACACTACAGTAGCACCACTCTAAACCGGTCTGATCGGTTTTGACGAAACTTCAGTTAAACGTCACCGACCTTATTATCTATGCATAAATTACCTGTTTATTTATAAAAAAGGTTTTTGGAGCTATACATTTTTGGCGCGCTTGAGAATAATGAGTGAGTGTACAAACGTTACGTTTATTATTTATTATAAATTTTAGTTTGTTGACTTATTAAAATAAATTTTATTCAGTCATTTATTTTTCTTCCTAATCTCCAAGCTATTTACAATAGATATATAAAATAAACATTATAAAAAACTTAAAAACTAGGGTGCTGCCAGCAGCGGGGCAGGGCCCAAGCTACCGGTGATTAGGGCTGCAGAGTGAGGAACCTCCTGACGATGAGCGCTGTGTCAGGGATGATTCAGGATGACCTGGCCCTTAACCCAACCGTCTAGCGAAAGTCTCTTAAGATGTTGATCGAGACTTTTCGCTATAAGATCGTTTGCCGACACGGCTATTGGGACTATGATCGTCGAATCAACGTCCCACATGGCGGTAACTTCATAAGCCAAGTCAAGGTACTTGCTAAGGTTGTCCTTCTCAGCTTTCACGAGGTTCTCGTCACGTGGTACGGTGATATCGACGATCACAGCCCGGCGCTGAGACCGGTCTACCAGCACGATATCAGGCTTATTGGCGACAATAGTCCTGTCCGTGATGACAGAGCGGTAAGTGTAAGTGTAATTATTATTAAGCTTATCCGTCGTATAATAAATGTTTAGCCTGAATTTAGCCATTTAGCTAAGTTTCTAAAGCTTGATAAAGTATTGTAGGTGTTGCTGGTACTGGAGATGGAAATGAAACCACGTCACTGTATAAACTGCTGGCTATATTGATCTTAACTTTACAAGTGACGCGGGGCGAGAGACTCGCTCGCTCTCCGCTGTCCTCCACTTATGTACTACATCAGTCACGTACCGTACGTGCTCCTACAACCTTATCTGGCGCGTACACGTACGTGCTCCTACATACACCCCCTTCTTAACCCTAGATAGCTAACGTTCCTGAACTTCTATGATAAGCTAACCATTCGACTTTTTGACGACCATTTTTTAAACGTGTTTTTTATAAAAATTGTATATTATTTTAATCAGGTTTACTATATTTCTGGGCAATATGGGACATAAATTAAAGATAATTATTACATAAATGAATATTTATTTAACTTTTAGGTACTAAATCACAAATCTTAATGGGCACTTGTTTCTTTGAGATCAATAAGGCACTAAATCTTACAATGACTAAATTAGAAATTTTTTTTAAAAAACTTTTTCTTTTTCTTTTGGTATTATAAAGTTAAAAGCTTAAAATTAACCGTAAGTATAAAATTACTTAGATTTTTTTGGCACAAGTTGGGCAAAAGTCGACTGTATGTTCACCACAAATGGGAACTCTGCAACTATTAGCAACGCCTCGGTCTAGACGATTTTAGACTTTCTATAATGGACTGTATTAAATAAATGTTATTCGCGGTTGGCGTCGCTAATAGTTTGGGGGATCTATCGTGATTAGTTCTTCAGGAGAGCGGAATTATTTCACAAACGATGGATGTTTAAAGCAAACTGTATTTTACAAATGGACTAAGACTACGATTACAAATGAACTTATTCTACTTTACAATTACTAGTGCGGACCGTTTCCACGTCCGTCTTCCAAGGGAATTCTCGAGCGAATGCCCGGAACATCACCCATCTGGCCTGCACTGTAGTTCCTGGTCCCATGTTACAATGACCAGCGTCCACGGTTATTTCCATTAACGTTCATTCAACCGTGGACTTTAACAGTGAGGCAAGAGGGATGATATTCCGTCTTATAATACATTTATGCTGCCTACGGATTTTTCCCATGGTTCGGCGAAATGCGCACATGTGGCCGGACCTTCTAATAATGAAACAATAGGTGGTCGCCGGGTTCGTTCTATCTTGTCGGTCGGACGGACCAAAGAGAAAGCGACTCCATACAATTCAATATTGTTTCATTATTAGACAAAGCCATATCCGTAGGCGCATCCTGACCATAAAATAACTTAAACTAACATTCTTTTTATCTATATTTACAATTACCATTCACAATTCACAATTGTATTAATTTAAGAACATGTGTTGAATATTCCCCTAAATACTAACACTATTTCACTATAACTATGTTTGGGTAACAAATCAACACTGTAAGTATAAAACTAGAAAGTCTTTTCCATGGACTACTACTTGAACATGGGCTAAATAGGTACTGAACGCTCGCGGAACGTCTCGCTGTCGCTAACAGTCTCCCCCCCCGGCGAAGCCTCGGCGGAGCCATCTACGCGTAGCACGGCGAGTCTCGAAGTCGGTCTTTTCGTTGTCGGTACTACTCCGCTTCTGGTGTTTACGTTCACGCTGCACACATTGCCATCAGGTTCAGGGAAGATTAGTAAGAAGAAGTTACTGCAATATCTCTCAGTGTTCATGTTCCTCGGCAAGTTGGGGTCAACAAGTCTGACTAGGTCACCTTCCCGTAGTTGTATGTGCTGCTCGCTCCTTGTCGCGCGCAATACCGACATAGTCAGTTGTGCAACGCCGCTTTATTCGTCAGCAGGCGCTTGCAGCAGGCGCGCCACGTGCGCCGGTCGCCTGGTCCACGAAGCTTTGTGGTCGAGTGGTTCGCTGACGTGCCCAATAAACTCATTCGACGTCAGGGTCTCCAGGTCTTGCAGGTCCACGGTAACGTGAGTCAGAGTTCTTGCACAATACTTCGCCTTGATGAGCAATGTTTGAGTACTTCGTAGTCCCGCAGAGGTACACTCACTCTACGTATGCTGCCGCGAATCGTAGTATAAGGCTCATTATCGTCGCCGGAGGTCATTCTCCACGCGTTCGTGGTTTGCGTGTCTTTTCATCGACGGAGACGTTCGCTGCGCCAGTTCACTCACTAACTAGCTGACTCGTTCAGATCAGGATCTGGATTCTGTTTCGAGATGGAACTGACTTCTTACTTTTTCTTAACAGCTGTGGTTCTTCACTGAAGCAGAAGTGCTGACATTTTCCGCCATTGTCCCTCAGCCCGTTGTAGGTGATCTTATCTAAGTTTTTTACATCGGTATATATCAAACCCATGTTCACGATACCATTCGGTATCTACACAGAAAATGTGAAGCCATCGACTAACGGCCTCCTCCACCGGACCGTAGCACCTGGGCAACTGCAGCTCTGAAATCAATCGCACATTATTAAGACATTTCATACTGCAGTTTTTTCCCGTGTGGCTATGCGACGAATTACATCTCACAATGTTGCTCGCCGTCTTCCATTGTTGTTCCAATATTTTGTTCGGAACTTTGCAACCAAATGATGGATGTGATCCCGTTCTCGCTGGCAGTTCGTTTGAGTCCTCATTCAATACCTGGTAGTTGGTATCCGTGAACTCTCCCGATTCGGTGATCTCTTTTGGTTGGTGTACTGATACCTGTCCTTCAAGCTCAACCTTATTTATCGGCGATCGGTTCGTCTCGCCTTCGTTGTTCCAAGGTTGGCTTGTTTCATAGCTGACGCTCTCAACCGTGCCATGAGAGGTGACCATGGTACGTTCTATAGGTCTACTTACCTTTGCTTTCGAGGGAAAAAGAAAATCATTTTTATCGACATTCTCGAGACGGTCCTCATTCTCGCTGAAAATATGGAGTACTTGCTCCGACTCCTGTCTCAGCGCCGTCCGTGGCCATAATCCGTGAATAACCCAGCCGATAGTAGTTCTTGAGGCCGCCGGCTGGTTTTTATTACCCAAGCGTAGTTCACGGGACACGATTAATTCCCAGTTGTCTGCACCTATGAGAAGTTTGGGTCTAACCTGCTCATAGCAAATACTTGCCTGGTCTAAGTCTTTCAGATGATGATTCAGGCGCAGCAGTTGTTCGGGGATCGACTGAGACCGAAGCTGTAATTTCTCCATAGTTCTCGCTCGTACGCTATGCGTCTTTTTATCGGCACCCTGTAAATTAAACTTAACGAGTCGACTCGACGCGTCTCGTGTTTCCATGTTCACGCCGTTGATGCTGAGTGGCTTGTTCGGCCCTCTGCTCCGATTTGTCGAGCCACTTCGTCATCCAACAGGGACACGGTCGATCCCTCGTCAAGGAGTGCGAAGATTTTCATATGACCCCGTGGTCCGCTTACTGTGACGGGACAAATCTTAAGTATTACCTCTCTCTCGTTAGTGTTACTTGAGGTAGCGGTGACCATTTCGACATCGTCTGCTCGACCAACGGGCTCCGTCGTTTCAATGTTCAACGGTTGCACTCGTTCGGAGTGCAGCATGGCGTGGTGTGCGTGCCGGCATCCGTCGACCCCACACATCTTCGCCTTGCAGTTCACACGGCGATGGCGACTAGATATGCATTTGAAGCATAGCCCGTCTTTTTTAACTCGTTCCCATCGCTCGTTCACGTTCATACCCTGGAACTTAGAACATTTCGTAAGAACATGATTTCCGTTACACACTATGCAACTGTATTCACCTTTTTTATTTCCGTCATCAAGTGCATAGACTCTCTTGGACATGTAGTCCTTTTTTGCTCTACTCATTGCAGGTGCTTGTTGCCTTTGAGCCATTGCTACTGGTGTAGTATAGCTATATCTAAGCGCACAGTCTGCTTCCTTCATCAGAAAGCGAGATAGCATGACGATCTCTGGATCTGCGCTGTCTGCGTGATGTTCAGCGTAGTCACACCATCTCGATCTCAGGTGTGGACTTAGTTTTTCGAGTATGTCTCGAGATAGCATCGGGTTATACAGATAGGCCTTATTATCAATAACTCGAAGCACACTCACCGAGTTTTGCACCTTTACCGCAAAGAGGTTAAGCTCGCTCGCGGATGTACCGGGTCGTGGCAACTGGCGTAGCTCGCTGAGAGTCCTGTCTATGATGACCTCTGGCCGCCCGAAGCACTGCTCCAGCGTCTTCATTACGATGTTTGGATCGTTCACCGTATGAAGCAAGGCCGCAACGGTGTCCTTGGCTTCTCCACGCAGGCAGTTCCGAAGCCGCGCCATGTTCTCCGCGGGGGAAAAGCCGTAGAGCCGAGTTGTCTCTCGCATAGCTGCTTTGAACGAAAACCATTCGTTTGTAGAACCTGAAAATATTGGTAAATTATTGGTAAATCATAAATTTGACGCGGTGGCGGTCGATTTATTACCAATTTTTCTAGAGCCTCTACCATCTGATCGGTGCCTCGCGTTCTCGAGGCGCTCCCCGATGGCGTCGGTGATCTTGAACGCCGTCGGTTTTTACCACACTGATTGCATGTCTGCTCCCGTGACTCGCAGGGAGTGTCCCTGCTTTCTAGAGCTCCACGCCGTTCATTCAAGTTTAGAATATTACAACCAGACTGGTTGCGTGTCTGGTCTCCCCGAGGTTCGTGGGGAGCGTCCCACGTTCAAGGGCCGCACGCTGTTCACCAAGTTCTGGTTGTTCACGTTCATACCGGTAGCGTGTTCGCTCTTCCCGTTGTTCGTGGAAGGTAGCCCCGCGTTCTAGGGCCGTACGCTTATCACCGGGTGGTAAGTCACCGTATTCGTACCGGTTGGGTGTCAGCTCCCCCCGTAGTTCAGAGGGAAGGGCCCGTCGTTCCAGGGCCGCACGCCGTTCGCCGGTGTCCATCCGTTCGTCACAGAGCCGGCTGCGTGTCAGCTCCCCCCGTCGTTCGTAGAGGGGACGTCGCTCTATAGCTGCACGCTGTTCACCGGGCACCGATCGCTCATCTACAGCTGCTGTATTTCCTATCCAACTTTCCATCTGGTTCGCGTTTATTACAGGCTCATTCTCCTCGGACTCTATCAGTTCAATGTCCAAGGCAAGCTTTCTTCGTATCCGCTCTGCCTCCAATTCTAACTTTTGTTCCTGTAGTATGAATAATTTTCTTCCGCTTCAAAACGTACCTGCCTCATTCTCGCGGCGGCGCTGCTCGTCGATCGGACGGACGCCACCGAGCGCGCCGGCGACGGCTCGCGGCTCCGCTCCGCGCTCGCTCGCGGGCCGGTCGCACGTGGTATTACCTGAGAGCACCGTTCGCTCTCCTCCGCTGAAGGTCCTGCTAGCCTTCCGTTCACGGAGTCTTCTCCCTCCTGCTGGCGAGAAATGGTAGGTAATACCTCGTGCTGCCATCTCGATGGTGAATTCGGAGCAGGTTCGAAGCAGATGGTTCGCCGCGCTTCCTCCGGGTCGTCTCGTAGCCCGGTGACTGGTGTGTTCATCGTGCTCTCCTGACCGGCCTGGCTACGCGTTAGAACCATTGCTTAACAAAAGAAAAATTAGTAACACAACAATAACATAGATTTTACAAAATATCCGAAGGATTAATCACTGTGATCCGGCTCGAAGGACCAAACACTATTAGCAACGCCTCGGTCTAGACGATTTTAGACTTTCTATAATGGACTGTATTAAATAAATGTTATTCGCGGTTGGCGTCGCTAATAGTTTGGGGGATCTATCGTGATTAGTTCTTCAGGAGAGCGGAATTATTTCACAAACGATGGATGTTTAAAGCAAACTGTATTTTACAAATGGACTAAGACTACGATTACAAATGAACTTATTCTACTTTACAATTACTAGTGCGGACCGTTTCCACGTCCGTCTTCCAAGGAATTCTCGAGCGAATGCCCGGAACATCACCCATCTGGCCTGCACTGTAGTTCCTGGTCCCATGTTACAATGACCAGCGTCCACGGTTATTTCCATTAACGTTCATTCAACCGTGGACTTTAACAGTGAGACAAGAGGGATGATATTCCGTCTTATAATACATTTACGCTGCCTACGGATTTTTCCCATGGTTCGGCGAAATGCGCACATGTGGCCGGACCTTCTAATAATGAAACAATAGGTGGTCGCCGGGTTCGTTCTATCTTGTCGGTCGGACGGACCAAAGAGAAAGCGACTCCATACAATTCAATATTGTTTCATTATTAGACAAAGCCATATCCGTAGGCGCATCCTGACCATAAAATAACTTAAACTAACATTCTTTTTATCTATATTTACAATTACCATTCACAATTCACAATTGTATTAATTTAAGAACATGTGTTGAATATTCCCTAAATACTAACACTATTTCACTATAACTATGTTTGGGTAACAAATCAACACTGTAAGTATAAAACTAGAAAGTCTTTTCCATGGACTACTACTTGAACATGGGCTAAATAGGTACTGAACGCTCGCGGAACGTCTCGCTGTCGCTAACAGCAACTATTACAGTGATTTTTCGTCATGCGCCTTTTCTTATAAGAACACAAACTGCAGCTTTTCCTTTTCCTTGTTGGGGCATTTTCAGGTATCAGAGAACTTCCAGGTCCAGATTGCTCAAGAATTTGACCTTGACCTTCAGTGCCTTCCTCATGGTTCAAACCCAATACATCTCTTATTTTGTCTTTGATGTTTCGAGGCATTGTTGGTATTTCGAGGCGACGTTTTAGCCATGGTTCAACGAGTTGTTCATGCAATTGTTTCATAAAACTTCTTCGTGACAGTGGTTTACCTCCAGACACCAAGACATTATGGCAATATAGGATGTAAGAGTTGATACTCGATATATTGAGCATGCCATTAAACATGCACATGGGCCAACGGTTGGTCTTACGATTACACGACATATTTGAGCACATCTGGTCAAATGTGTCTACGCCGCTTTTTGTGGCATTGTAAAATTCTATAATATATGGTTTTTTCGATGTTGGGTTCACAGTTCCTTCTTCGTCACATGAGGACAACAAATACACCATTTTGCTTGGCTTCGGTTTGAATGATAGGAGAGTTAGGGGCCCATCATAACAAAACATGGAGGTGCCAATCGCTCTACCTCGGCTATTCTTTATTTCTTCCGGTATTTCTCTTTTGTTGGCCCGCAATGTTCCGACTATTGTTAACTTGTAAGGTTGTTGTAGCAGTTGTTTGGCTAATGGAATGGATGTAAACCAATTGTCAGTCGTTACGTTTCTGTTTGAGCCATAAATACTCCGTGTTAGTTCCTTGACAACATATTCGCCAAGGGGCACTCCTCCAGTATTTGTTCCTTTTCCAAGATAAGGCATGGCGTCAATCATGTATCTGGTCCCACTGTCGCACATCATTTCAATTTTTAGACCGTACTTAGCAGGCTTGTTAGGGATGTACATTTTAAATTTACACCGACCACGAAATGCCAGCAATTGCTCATCGATGGTAACGTTAGTTCCAGGAACGTAATTGTTTCGACATTGAACCATCAGTAAGTCCCATATTTTTCGGATTGGTGTGAGTGGATCAGTCTGCAAGGTTCCTATTCTTATAGCCCTGTCATCAAACCTAAGGCATCTTATGAGGAAATCAAACCTTTCTCGACTCATACACGAAATGTATCGGGTTGCGCAGAAAGACGTGTTAAACAATTCATCACTTGTAAGATGGTTATCTTTCAACGCAGCTGCCAATAATAAGACACCGAAGAGAGCGCTGAGTTCCTCTTTGCATGCTTCATTTTGGGTTGATGTAATAGTCTCATAGCTTTGTTTCTTTATGGCTATTTCAGCATTGGTCCACTTCAAAATTTCCTCACATATTTCTTCTGTGATAAAAGAACCAAATAAAACGCAAGGATCTGTAATGTTTCTGACTGAACGGGCTGGTCCTCTAGCCGTGCGTACGATATTTATCACAGAAGTTCTGGAAGAAGTGTGTCTTTTATGAGTTGCCCATACGTGACGATTTTTGCCTCGAATATTGGATTGAGTCAAGTGGACAATGTAGTTGGAAGCCAATGAAGAATTGTCACTGAGAGGAAGATCATCGGAAAGTGACCTTGCTTGTTCCTCTTCAATATCTAAAGGTGGACTTACTTGTGTTTCTTCAGTGTCCGAAAGTTCGTCGTGAAAGTCACTTTCCATGTCATCAAACAACAAACCATCCTCATTTTCACTATCAGAAGAAACGTCATTCGTGTTGACATAATCGTCATCATTTAACGCACGAACTATGTCGTCATCTGTGATAAACTTCGCAGTCATTATTCACCATGAACGATATAACTACAAAAAAAACAAAACAATTATCAACACAAAGTACAGGTTTAAAAGTTACGCATAAGCTAACCATTCGTCAAAATGACGATTATGCAGTAGGTATCTCAAAAACAAAAGTACTTACCGGCTAAACGCGACCACCACGCGACGTAGTCTAGCCGTCACTAAGTTGGCTCGAATCAGCGAGTGTGTAGGTAAAACCATTAGAAAGGGATGGGGAGATATTTATTAGATGCTCGTCATTTTGACGAACGTTAGCTATCTAGGGTTAAAAAAAAAGGAGAAAAACATAATTACAACAATCCAAAAAAACATTATTAAATCACAACTTGTTTACATTATACAATTACGATAAACCTGTCACATGAACATATGTTTCCTGCTAACCTTGGCACATTGACTTCGAACCGTTTTGCTCACTCAGCGTTCTAGCTTGACCTGCTGACTTATAGCTTAAAGCGAACTGGCATTTTTACAATTCTGCCAGATCGTGTTACTTTAGGTGTGCGCACATTAACTACACCATGCGAGTCTGATTTTTCGTTCTGAACATCGTTGTTAGCGTCGTCGTCTAAAATGTATGCCGGTTTTAAACGATCTATTGACACAGTACTAATTCTATCGTTAATCAAAATTTGGAAAACTTTTCCTTTTCGCGATATGACTTTATATGGCCCTGAATATGGAGGACAGAGCGGTCTTCTAACCGCGTCGATTCTCAAAAATACGTGCGAACAAGAACTCAGATCCGCATGTACAAATATATTTTTACCAGTTCTTAATTTCCTATCCTTAGGTCTAATCTTATCCAAGGTGTCTCTTAATCTCATTATGTATGCTGGTGGATCGCTTATTTTAATGCTATTATCACCACAAAACTCTCCAGGCAAACGCAAACAATGTCCTAACGTGAATTCCGCTGCGCTTGTGAAATCGTTATCCACTTGACACGCAGCTCTCAACCCTAACATAACAGTAGGCAATTCCCTTAGCCAGTCTTGGTTGTTATCTAATCTAGCCATCAATGCAGTTTTTAATGACCTATGCCATCTTTCGACTTTACCATTGCATTGAGGGTGATACGGGGTAGTTCGCGTCTTCTGTATACCTAGGATTTTCATGAGATCTGTAAATAATTCACTTTCGAATTGCCTCCCTTGATCCGTCGTGATCTTCTTGGGGCAACCGAACCGACAAATCCAAGTCTCATAAACCGCCTCTGCGACCGTTCCTGCTGTCATATTCCCTACCGGACAAATTTCTATCCATCTCGTGCGCCGATCTATCATCGTCACGCAGTACCGATAACCTTGTTCCGTCACGGGTAGTGGTCCTATTAAATCTACATGTAAATGTTCAAAACGGTCTCCTTCCTCGAAACTGCCTAGTCTAGATACCGTATGTCGGACTATCTTACTCTTCTGACAACGAATACACGTCTTGACCCACTTACCTACGTCTTTATTCATTCCTGGCCAAAAACTTTTTACACAGCAAAGCACGTGACGCCCTAACTCCCGGATGCGCCAATCCGTGAAACTTTTCAAATATAGCTTTTCTGTATAGCCCTGGAATGTAAGGTCTAACGTGTTTACCAGAAGTCTCACAATAAATCTGTTCATCTGTATCATCTAAACTCATGCGTTTCAATTGTATGTTGCTGTTCGGCCCTGATCTTAATAAAGCTTGATAAAGTATAAAATATTTCTCAATGAGTCGCATGTATGCTATTTCTTCAGTTTTCTCGTACCAAAGCCGTTATAACGCCTCCTAAACGTCGAAATATTTTTTTTCAACGAATAAAACCGCATTAATTTACAAATTAAGTTCAGACACTCTACTTAATTTCCCAAGAAGCTACCACTACGTCGGCGTCGCCGTCGTCCGGATAAACGAAAACAAATCGAGAGTGAATCGGGTTTTTCTAGGTAAGCAGGCTCCATCGTAGACCGCATTGTCACTTAACATCAGGCGAGATGGCGGTCAAGTGTAAGCCTAAAATAAAAAAAGTTAAAAAAATGTCGATATTACAAAAACCACTAAGCCAATTTCGATAAAATTTGTATGACTACCTGCAAACTATGATGTACCAAACAAATGTTTTTGTGGTTTTATGAAACCACGGTATAATTGAAACTTGTTTCTGTGTCAGGCATGTTGCTTACTATCAGGCACATGTCCTGATCGTCTCGTCAATCTTTATTAAAAAAAAAACTATTTTTTGGAAAAGTTTTCGATTTAAGTAATTTTTGTAACTTAACGAGTTACGCCGCCATATTGGCCAGAGCTGTTCTGTCGAGCGCTTTTCGCTTTACCCCTACTCCGCAGACGACCATCACGCCACATGCAATGTATGGACGAAAAAGTTTGAGGCGATGTAATAAAAGTTTCACTTTAAAAAAAACATCGAAAATCGATATCTATTCACAATCGGCGGAGCTATCACGTAATATAAATAAAAAATATCCAACCGAATTAAAAATGTCCTCCTTTATCGAAGGCTATTGATAATAACTGTTGCGATTAAGTCCTGTATAACATTTTCGATATCAGTTCAAATTGCGAAACCTTGAAAAAAATTCTTAAATAATTGTATTAAGTAGTCTATCTTAATTTTATACACTGTAGACCTCTTTAGAACGGTCGCCGGAAACTGCACTGATCCTCATTCTAACCAATTGCTCGCAGGTTACAGCGTTCATACATTTTAATATGATATTCCGCTGGATTTAATTATATTTTTCTAAACTAAAACCTTATTTTCATAAATTCTTTTGTAAAAACTTTCATTCCGTTTTATGTGCAATCTTTGTTCGCTTTAAAAGTAGTTTGTATTTTTACTACAAAAATAAAGTAAGAAAATGTTGTTGAGGAACATTGTTAGTTTCAATAAAAAACATACAAGTAACGTTTCAATCGACGATTGTTTACTAGAGGTTATTTTTAACCACCGACCAAAAAAGGGGTGTCATAAGATTGACGTCGATGTCTGTCTGTCTGTATGTGTGTCTGCCAGTGGCACCGTAGAGCTCAAACGGATGGGTGATTTCGATGCGCTTTTTTATTTTACGGTTATATAGGCATCCGAAGCAGTCGGGGTTTATCAATTTTTTTAATTTTGTTCTTGTTAACCGACTTCAAACGTAAATGAGGTTTTCAATTCGGTAGTTTTTTGTATCTATGTTACGCGATAGCCTAAAATACGTTTACCCTAAAATTTTACTCACACAGAGTTCCCGTTCATGTCCTTTTTAACCCCCGACAAAAAAAGGGGTGTTATAAGTTTGACGTCGATGTCTGTCTGTCTGCCTGTCTGTCTGTCTGTCTGCCTATCTGTCTGTCTGTCTGTCTGTCTGTCTGTGTGTGTGTCTGTCTGTGGCACCGTAGAGCTCAAACGGATGAGCCAATTTCGATGTGTTTTTTTTTATTTGAAACTTAATATCCGTGCGGATGTTCTTAGCTATGTTTGGTTAATATCGATTCAAGATGGTCGCCTCCACAAAATGGCGGACAAAATATTTCTTCACAACCTACCTCAATATGGGTATCAAATGAAAGGGCTTGATACTTCAATGATACTTTTATTCGTCTGTGAAACTAGGTTTTTTTACAAAAATGTGTTGTTGTGTCAGAGACCAGAGAAACGTTCGCTAGTTTCCACCACAGTTTGGTATACAGACATTTCGTGTTGTTTTGTGTTTTGATAAACATAATATGTGCACAATAAGTATTTAGAAAAGTGTTACCTTTTTACATCATCTCACAGCAAACCAGAAACATCAATCACATCGCATACATAACAATATAGCTTGACTAGTAAAATACTATACACTATAACAAATTTCAAATCCAAGATGGCCGCCACCACAAAATGGCTGATTACATTATTTTTTTCACTACCACCTCAATATGGGTATCAAACGAAAGGTCTTAACTAGTAGAATACTTTGCACTATGACAAATTTCAAATCCAAGATGGCCGCTACTACAAAATGGCGAAATACATTTCTTTTTCACAACTACCTCGATATGGGTATCAAATGAAAGGCCTTGACTAGTAGAATGTTGTAAAGATAACAAATCTGAGGTAGTCGGGGGGTTAGTCAAAATGTTTAATTTTGTTCTTGTTCTAGAATAAAAAGTAGCCTATGTACTATTCCTGACTATAATCTATTTTATCCATTTCTAGCGGTTTTGTTCGGCCATCACAACATATTTGAGCACCAAATGTTCAACCATCAAAACATTCGCATTTAACATAAAAGTAGGATTTGAATAGTGTTTTAGATTAACGAAATACTAAAATTGATTTGAAAAAGTTTCAACACAAATGTTTAAAGAGAAAATACAAAACAAACTTGAATTAATTTATGCTATGAATGAATTCCAAACCGTATTCAAACTAAGACATAATATCTACTTCATTAACTATTGCTTTTGATTTCCACGTCATAACAATCTAAATCAGTTATAAAACAAAATTATTTTCAGTTTTCCAAAGACTTCAGTTCAGGTGACTTAACAATTTTAAAATTGTTTAGAAAATGAATGTTTCGTTCATTGCAACTTATTGAAAATACAAATTGAAAAGCTATTCGAAGTGAGATCTTGATATTAAATGGACTTTTAGAAATTGCAGATTTGAAGGCAACGTCAACGATAAGAAGTTCTTGTCGATTCGATCTTATAAGAACACAATTTCGTTAAAAGAAATATTTTATACTAGCGATGTATCGCGTTTTTATCAATGTAGCTTCTGTTATTTTAATGTGAACTACGTTGCCGGACTCCTTATTTCCTGAGAGATACAATTTAGAACTTTTCAAGGGCAGAGAGAATAGGGTTTTTTGCGCCATCTTTGACCACACCGTCGGGTCGCTTACCATCAAACATAGACCTATATTAAAAAACCCGAACGATGCCTATGTGCTGTGCTATTTTAGAATATATCTAATCTATATGTGTTCCTTTCCATCCGATTCGTTTTAGCCGTTTCGAGATGAGTGAGGAAAACATCGAGATAAATCAATGGGTGTGCCCCTCCCAAACTTCAGGCGCACGGAATTATGTTATCGTTCGGAAGCTTGTGAGTTTCCGTTCTAGTCGGTTGTAAGAAGCGGTGAACGCCAATCACTATTCGTTGTCAAGAATCAAAGTTAGTAAAACCGCAAAATACCACGCCGCTTGCGATTCATAGGGTCAAGTAGATTGGTAGTTGTAAACCACTCACGCTACACACAGATACGCAACTTGTTACCCGTTTTAAGGTGCTAAGGGCACATCTTTTAATTTATATCGATGGAGGAAACTTACTGCACTTTTCTAATTTTAGTGCAATTAAATGGCATTACGTTTTTTTTTTTCGCCATTCCTGTGTCATGACGTCTGTTCCCACTGAACTCTTCACCAACTCTACCGACGTTCACGAAAATTCGCATTTGTGTGTAATTTGATCCAAACTCTATAGATGGGATAGTTTTTATTTCAAAATCCGAACTAAGCTGGAAAGGGCCGCTAGTAAAGATATAAAAAAATCTATTTTTCGGAAAATAATCATTAGTATCGTTTTTTTCGCTGTTTCGTTTCTGGTGTACATAAAAAAAGTGTTTCTGTCTGTTAATTGACTAGGTAAATAAAGTAGCGCGTAGAACCGCAGGGCGTGGCAAGCTATCACCATAAATCATTATTCGAACCAACACTACTACGTTTCCCGAACGCTTGTTATTTGAAGAAACACATTATTTTCCCTCATTTTTCAATCTCAGAACTGCAGCAACTACAGGGAACTTCGCTTCCATGATTTATGTAGAGAGAAGATAAATTCCCCGAAGCGTGGAGCTCTGCATCAGACGATAACACTTTCTTCCTTAATAAGGGTCGCGGCACACTGGCCACACGCTACTGTCACAAACGCCGCCATAAAAAGCTGGAAGCGCCTACAACAGTAGCTGAAATGCTCGACACTTGCGGTCGGTGGTTGAAAACTTTGAATCCATGCATGCAGTATCACAAAAGGCGTATATCTGTTCTATGATTGTGTGTAAGTAACAGTATTATATTCATTTTTTGACTTGTAACTCACCGCTATCAGTTTTACAGACGACAGTTTAACGTGTCAAAGTCATAACAAAACATTGAAGAAATAATTGCATACAATGCAATCGAGTGGAAAAATATAGATGCGGCACAAGCTTGCAAAAAGCGTAACGAGACAATGAGCGTAACGGGACAATGAACGTAACGGGACACTTTTACGTGCGTTTTATTAGACGTTGACACGTAAAATAGTTATTTGTTATACAAGAGTGCAAAGTTGATTTTTAACCGCGTGCTCAATTTTGATGACCGAGCAAGCGAAGGATTCTAAAATTAAATCACGAGCGCAGCAAGGGATTCAAAATAAGAATCCTGAGCGTAGCAAGGGAATCAAAAGAGCACAAGGTGAAAAATCTTTGCACTCGAGTGCAACACGTAACTTTTCATTCCACCTCAGCGAAGAAATAAATGGCTAAATGCAAATTTTTAAATGTTTTCGCGCTAAGCAAATTAAAAAAAAGTAAGTACATCAAGGAGGATCCGAGTCTGAGTTTTTAACATATTAAAAAAAAATGTATGATGCATTCGGCACCAAGGAGGTAGAACTCTTAAGAAGAAAGTACTATTTTCAAACGGTAGTAAGTTTTCCTATTTGACCAAGTGAGTCCGCCACGGGCTCGTGGCGATAAATAAAATTAGTGTTCCACCGACGCGACGCGACGCGACGCTAATAGATCGTTCACCGCGGCGAACGAACGGAGCTGCTAAATAAATCACTTGACGTATATACATATTTACATACTTTTTTACCGACTTCAAAAAAAAAGAGGTTTTGTTCGACTGTACTTTTTTTAAAGTGACATCTTTTTGGCGCACCACATACAGTTTTTCCGTGGGCTGTGAATTGGTCTCAAGCGTCGCGTTTGTGAATCAAAGAACTCTTCGAATAAACTCGGCTGATCTAGATGGTCATGGCCACGCCATCGGCATGGTCATCACACGCTTAGTTTCCAAAGTGAGCTATCAATTTTCGAGGAATTAGTACTCTTCTATCGGCAGCCCCTACCATTTTTTTTCTATATATCTGTTCACCGATTCCTCCGTCAATTGTGGGCCGATTTTTACACTTTTTTTGTAGTGGTTACACTCTTGGCTGAGTTTACCTGGGGAAGTACCACACCTTTGCCAGTTATTCTACCGCCAAGCAGTAATGTGCAAACATTATTGTATTCCGATATGAAGGGCAATGTTCCTAGAGAAATTACAAAGCTAACATACCTCGCCTGCTAGCGATTCTAGGGGTGAAGTAGACTGGTAGTTGTAAACCAGTCACCGTGCACATACAGACGCTGTTTGTTACTACTTTCAAGATGCTCAGGGCACATATTGTTAACCTCCGACCAAAAAAAGGGGTGTTATAAGTTTGACTTCGATGTCTGTCTGCGGATGGCCCGATTTCAATGCGGGTTTTTTCATTTGAAGGTTAATATTCTTGCGGATGTTCTTAGCTATGTTTGGTTAATATCGATTCAAGATGGCCACCTCCACAAAATGGCGGACAAAATATTTCTTCACAACCTATCTCAATATGGGTATCAAATAAAAGGACTTGACTAGTGGAATACTACAGGTACACTATAAAAAATGTCTAATCCAAGATCGTCTCGACAAAATGGCGAATTATATTTTTTTTCACTACTATCTCAATATGGATATGAAACGAAAGGGCTTGACTAATAGAATACTTTGCACTATGACAAATTTCAAATCCAAGATGGCCGCTACCACAAAATGGCTAAGTACATTACTTTTTTCACTACTCCCATAATATGGGTATCAAATGAAAGGGCTTGACTAGTAGAATGTTGTACAGATAAGTAATCCGAGGTAGACTGGAGTAATCAAAATTATAATTTTGTTTTTGTGATTTATGTCGTTGGTTTGCCCATACAAACCGCCGCAGTCAACGCGCACTGTATACCTAAGATACAGGCTTCACTTCGTTGCTAATTGGAAAAAAATATTTCTTCAAAGTAACCTTCATAGTTTTTAATTTTATTTATTTTGTACTTTGGTTGGTCATTTAATAATTAGATTGGCTATAATAAATCCAAGTTATTTTACCTTATCTATACTAATATTATAAAGCTGAAGAGTTTGTTTGTTTGTTTGCTTGAACGCTAGGATCTCGGGAAGTACTGGTCCGAATTGAAAGATTATTTTTCTATTGGATAGTCCATTTATCGAGGAAGGTTTTAGGCTATAGAAAATAACTCTACTATTAATTGAAGCGGAGCATGAAACAAGAATGTAACAAAATCGGGAAAAAATATTCCCCTTTTGAGAGTTTTCGTACGTTTCGTGCTTTGACATGACACATGACAGCATGTGTCTAAGATTGCGTCATTGAATTTCAGCAATCTGTGCATTGAATATAAACCTTTGCTATTTTTTTTTTCTAAATCTGAGTTGGTACGACCAATTTCCGACAGGTGGCGTAGTAGGTTGCTGAAGAGGTTTTTTTGTTTGAAATCGATATTCTCAGGAATGAGTGAACCGATTTCAGTCATTCTTTCACCGTTGGATATGTACGGGATCCCGATGAGTGCTATATAATATACCACGCGCGAAGCCGGGGCGGGCATCTAGTGTGTTATAAAATCGTGTTACAAAAAGATTTTCAATTGAGATTCCTCTAGTGACACGACTCGTTTTAATGGTCACCTCCGTTTTTTGTAGTGGTAGGACTCTTGGCAGAGTCCGCCTGGGGAAGTACCACACCTTTGCCAGTTATTCTACTGCCAAGCAGTAATGTGCAAACATTACTGTGTTCCAGTTTGAAGGGCAATGTTTCCAGAGAAATTACAGGGCTTAGAGATATAACATCTTAGATCTGTGGGTGACGAGCGCAGTGCAGTGCTAGGTGATGATTTGGACTCTTCATGTTCCGATAGCTGCGTGTCACTGTGCTGTTATGTGTCAAGCATGTTGCTTACCATCAGGCACATGTCATGATCGTCTCGTCACTCTTTATTTAAAAAAAAAATCAAAAAATTGTTCGACTAATAAACAATTTTCAGTTTTTACATACATTAAAACCACATAACTTAAAAGTACAGTCTGGATTATGTGCATTCTTATTTTATTTTACTAGGAGATATAAGTTTAGGCATTCTATATTGAATTCTGTACTAGAAATCCGTTGACAGTCCTAAGCCTAAAGTATGCACGAAAATGTATATGGTAAATTTCTGGTGGATGGTGAATTATGAAAACAGGTTTCTGTCAAAGAATTTCTAATTAATAGTTATTTACATGTATGAAGCTCGACCAAACTAACGATAACTAAGAGATTCAAAGTCTTGAACATCGCCGCAAGATTGCTAGCTTATCGGTTTTTGATCGGATACACTTCGGAGAGTGTGCAACTGATCAAAAACCGATAAGCTAGCAATCTTGCGGCGATGTTCAAGACTTTGAATCTCTTAGTTATCGTTAGTTTCGTATCTAATACCTCTTAGCCCTTTTTTTTATTCGTTCTTCTCGTAACTCGAAGAAGCGGCACCGTTTCATGGTGGATATTCCAAAGACACAGACGAAGAGGTTTGACTCTACGTTTGTGATAAGAACGTCTAGGCTGCGGAATGAGTTGCATGAGTGGGTTTTTCCCGATAGTTATAATCTTGGTGACTGCAAATCGAGAGTGAATCGGTTTCTTCTAGGTAAACACGCTCCATCGTAGACCGCATCGTCGCTTAACATCAGGCGAGATTGCGGTCAAGTATCACCATAAATCACCAATCATATGGTGCGATGTAGGATATGATTGGTGATTTATGGTGCGATGTAGGCTCCGCCCCACTACTTTTACGTCATTTCCTCTGATTTCAGGACTCGTGTGTGAAACGTTTTAGAGTAGGCTTAAACGCTCCACAAACGAGTTCTAAAATCAGAAGAAATGACGTAAAAGTGGTGGGGAGGAGCCTACATCGCACCATATGATTGGTGACTTATGGTCCGATGTAGTGTCCGTCCCACTAGTTTTACGTATTTTCCTCTGATATTAAGGCTCGTGTGTAGAGGGGCTTTAGAAAAGTTAGACGGACTTCAAGCAATGCTCGATCGGACGAAACGAAGTAGGAAAGTAGCGAGTTTATTTCGAAATTATATTTTTCGTAATAAAAGAGTAGATGTCCGTTATCAGCGGTATATTTATCACGTCTAATGGACATTGTTTTCGAACTGAATACTCCCGAGTAAAGGTGCTCAAAATTTTACTTCCAGTAATTTACAAAGTCGCGTCTGTTTTAGATGATAAAGGGCGACATTTTGTGTAGAATGAGTTTTTATCATACCAATTTTTTGCATGATACTTTCGACAAGATAAATTCTATAGAAGATTGTAGAGTTTCAATACATAAAGTATTTAAGCAGAAATACAATTATTTACGATAGCAAACTGTTTGAATCAAATGGTAGTAATTCTACAGTGTATGTTGAATACTCGCAGCGTTTTGTGGATTTACCCGCGTAGTTCTCTTTCCCGAAATAAAAATGAACACTATATGAGCACTAGCTTTATAGTCTAACCGTGTCCTAATTTTACCCGATTGTTTCAGACGTTACGACGTGATTGAGCGTTCAAACATCCTAACTTTTATAATAGCTATAATAAATAGTTTGAGTATTAGGATTGATATATTAACATTTATAATATAATAGGAACATTTGTCGCTCAACACTATCTACTCCGAAACTACGCAAAGCTAGTAAGTGTTACGAGTATAAGAACCAGATGGATGGTAAAGATAGGTACCTAATAGTAATATGATCGTTAATACTAAATACACATCTGTGATACTGTAGCAACGTCTCGCACCTTAACCCGTGTAGTGTCCGTCAAAGTCAAAGTTCTTTATTGAAAAAAGTACAATGTACTCGCATTATTAAAAAAATTAAAAACAAAAGAAAGAGCATACAATTGGTATACATTTACAAAGTTTGAAATAATTACTTCATTAAAATAATTCTCGCACAGAGAACTGTCAGGCATTATACGAGTATAAGGTTTTAATACAATTGTCAGTTCGTTTATACCGTTCCGGCAATCCTACGATTAAAATTCAGTCTATCTTCTTGTCCTATTCAGTGGTTGCTACACAAATATTAATATTCGTTAAAAGCGGGAATCGAACACGCGGTACCTCACGATCCCAAAAAGAGATGATCTCCGGCTACCACTGCTCTCCTTTCATCACCAAATCGTGATAGTATTTTTATAGTATACAGTGGCAAGATGAGTAAGACATGTACCTAATGGTAACCAACATGCTCATAACAACCGGGTGACATACAGCTATTGAAACACGAAAGAGTCCAAATCATGACCGACCGCACTGTACTACGCTCGTCACCCGGGGATATCTCAATACCCTGAAAATTCACTGGAAACATTGCCCTTCAAACAGAAACACAATAATGTTTGCACACTACTGCTAGGCGCTGGAATAACTGGCAAACTCATAATAGATGTATGAAACAAGTATAATGTTGTTAAAAGTAAATTCCCTCATCAGACCCAGACAGTAAGTTAGGAGGGTATAATGAGAAGGTCGACGCCGCCCGCTCCCCGCGTTTCTAATGCTTTGGTTTTGCTATTGCTATCTCTATAATTTCAAGCAAAACGAAAAGAGATAGATATACCAAAGCTCTAGACTCCCCAGTCCGCCATCAGCCATCAGTCAGGCCGTGGGGGCCACCCGCGACAGACGCGCCCATATTTCAACACAGATACACCGATAACACTCATTTGTACCCACTGAATGAGCAAAAATAGCAGTAAGATTACGTTATTCATTAGCAATGAATAAGATTAAATTAAAATTAATTGGGAGAATTAGAATAAGCGTATATACAATTTGAGTTGTTTTTTTGGGTAAATAGGAAGGATAGCCTGGTCAATTAGTTGGTAGTAGGTCTACCTGCAAAGCTGTGGGTAGTTAGTTCGATTCTCACCCAGGGCTAATATTTGTGTGATGAATACAAATATTTGTACTGTGCCTGGGTGTTTTCTACTGGGTGGGTGCAGACCAGTCTTAATTTGCTATACTTGCTGTAATCAAAAATCAAATTAACCTTAAATCCAGAGCCAGATTTTCAGCGTATAAAAAATATACAAATTAATAAATTTGAAGTGTCTGTTTGTAATTACAAATCGAGAGATTGTTAGCAAATCCATAATATGAAAGTAAATAGGTATCTTCTATTTGCTTTCATATTATTACTTACACTTTATTTCTCTATCTGATTGTTATAGCCAATAACTGAAACAGCCATAACGATTTTTACGAAGCTTTTTCTGGCAGTTAGCTGAAGTTATAAGTTAAGACTACTTTTATTTTATAAATAGAATACTTACATTCAATAGTTTTGATCAACAGCGGGGTACAACTAGTTTAATAGGATAAAAATAGTTTCAAGATTCGTAATATGGGTATATTTGTATCGCTCCATCGCAGACCGCATCGTCGCATAACATCAGGCGACATGTTGGTCTGGTAAAAACCTAAAATAGTTAATAAATAACTGTATTACGAATTCGTAGTACTTTGAATGGCGAGCGCAATACATTTTAAACCGACTTCAAGTGAAATCTATTTTAGTGATTTCAACATTTCAAATAGCTTAATGGCACTGTGCTATTATGTATCATCAGGCAAAACTTTTCATCATATTGCATGCCTCTAGAACAAGGAGCCAGTTTGTATGGGTCAATTTTTAAAATGTTTTGTATCACCTTATCTTACCTGCAAACAGCAATAAAGCAGCAATTTTTTATTTGTATTTTTTTTTAACTTATATAGGTTTACACTTGACCGCCATCTTGCCTGATGTTAAACGATGATGCGGTCTACGATGGAGCGTGTTTACCTAGAAGAAACCGATTCACTCTCGATTTGAAGACACAAAGATTGTAACTATCGGGAAAACCCTCTCAGGCAACGTATTCCACAGCCTATACGTTCTTATCACGAAAATAGAGTCAAATCTCTTCGATCGTGTCTTTGGAACATCAACCATGAAACGATGTCGCTTTTTCGAGCTACAAGCATTCCGATAGAAAAAAGGGCAAGGTGGTATTAGGTCGTACAAATCAGTCGCACACTCTCCGAAGTGTATCCGATAAAAAACCGATAAGCTAGCAATTTTTCTGCGATGTTCGAGACTTTGCAGTCTCTTTCGCGCGAGAATGTCATTGCCTATGAGCCTTTTGGCACGTCCCTCGATCGATTCCAGAGCCTCCAGCTGATACTTAGCCGACCCATCCCAAAGGTGCGAACAGTACTCCATACAAGAGCGAATCTGTGAGCAACTGTTCAGACTTGAAGTACTTACTTGAAGTAGTAAGTAGTACTTATAGGTACTTTCCTCCTTACGTTACAGTGTCTTAAAAAAAAGCAGCTGAAAGAAACGCTACTGCATTTATTTCTGCTATGTTCAGGTCTCCTAAACACAGCACCTAACTTTAGAGATAAGTGAAAAATTGGGGGTTTACCGAAGGATTTGCCACAAAATTAAGGATTTTCCAAAGGTAATGTTTCGGCTCGGGGAACAACAGAACCGTATTATATCATGCTTACAAGAAAGCCAATGATTTACAACCGCTGCGACTTTGCATTTTAGAATTAAACTTCGGTCGAAATTTAAGATGTTATCATTTTATAAAAGCCGAAAATTTGTCATGCTTTCAGTCAGTCGGTCACCTATAAGAGAGATGGGCTATCATTGTGATTTGGAAGATATGCCTTATTTACATAGGTATAGTGCTCATTGATACTTTTTCCTAGGTAATAAGTAGCTTTGCTCATAACTTGCGTCTGGTCTGATGATAATCGATAATGCGGTCTACGATGAAGCGTGATTACCCAGAAGAAATATATTTACCTACTGTCGATTTGAAAACGCCCATAACCATAATAATACCCACTCAGTCATAGTATTCTACGGTCACGCCATACATACGAGTCTGTATATTTATGTAATAATCTATTGGACCGAAAAGATAAAAAAAAACATTCTATCTCTTAGTATTAAAATTAACGTGGTTGTTACAAATATTTAATTGGATAACGGGACACTCACGTATATTCGGTCGGTCTATCCGACTCGAGTTTTGGCCGCGTCCGGCGGCCTTTTTCAAGGCGAGTGCACAAACGCGGTGGCTGCCGTTTGGCACTGCGGGCTGCCACGCAAGCCTTAAAAAAGGCCGCCAGACGCGGCCGAAACTCGAGTCGGATTGACCGACCGTATATACATGAGTGTCCCGTTATCCAATTAAATATTGTATCCCTTTTTTACACAATAAAAAGCGCGGAAGAAAACATATGAAATATATGAAGTTTATAGGACGGGTGCAAATATAAATATAAAAAAACACACACTGATCCATTTGTGTATAGACGCGCATATTATATTATATTTATATTATACTCTTTAGTTTTTGACGTAATAACGTCTAATAAATCGATGAACGCCGGCTGTATGCACGAAAAAGTGTCTCGTTATGTCCCGTTACGCTCATTGTACGCTTGCGCCGCATCTATCAATGTATTGTTATGAGGTTGCCACATTAAACTATCGTCCGTAAGCCAAACGACTTTACAGACAACCAATGTGTTTGTTAAAGTCTGAGTATAACGTATATAAATAAGACAAATCATGACTAAATGTTTTATTAAGTTGGTACATAGAATAAATTATTGTTAATCATTTATGGTTCTATTTTGACCAATTGGCGACTATAAGTAAGTTTAAATAAAAATACCTACATCCAAACATTAACTCAAGGCTTACGCGATCCAAATCACGATTCGGTCTACGATAGAGCACGCTTACGTACCTAGAAGAAACCCATTTACTCTCAACTTGAAAACACCAAGATTGTATCCATCGGGAATAACCCGCTAAGGCAGCATTCTATTCGCATTTCACACACGTATTTCACAGCCAAGACGTTCTTTTTATGAAAGGAATCAAATATATTTGCTCGTTCGTGTCTTTGGAACATCAAACATGAAATGATGTCACCTTTTCGAGCAAAAAGTTGACCGATAGAAAAAAAACAAGCATAAATAGTATTAGATCATACATGCAAATCACAAACAACACTCTCAAAAATGTATCCGCTAAGCCAGACACTCCGTATCAGAGTTTATCTTTCCTACAAGAGAAGCCTTACAAGTAAAAAAAAATATTTTTTAAATTACGGTCAGTGGTCGTGGATTCAATACCAAATATAAATCAATCTGTATTAGTTGTTTAATTAATTGGCCAAATAATACATTAATTCCTTATTCATAACTAAATATTTTGACGTGACAACATCGAATAAATCGATGAACGCCGACAGCATCAATTAAAGTGTCCCGTTACGCTCATTGTCCCGTTAAGGGATTTAAAATAAACTTACTACGTAATATTAAACTATAATACTATGATTTTCGATTTTCTATTAATACAAACTAGCATAAAATTAACATTAAACATTAATTTGTGATTAGTGTTAAAATCTCTATTGTGTGTCATCTACCAACCCGCACTGGGTTCAGCATGGCGGAGCCTTGAATCTCACTTTTCTTTTAAATCGTTGAATGGATTCACCATGTCGTGTTTTTTCTCAGGGCGACTGGTACGCGGTGTGTGCGTGCCGCATCCTCATGGGCCTGACGCAGGGTCTGCTGTACCCCAGCATCCACGGAGTGCTCGGCTACTGGGCTCCCACCGGCGAGCGCAGCCGCCTCGGGACCTTCGTCTATGCTGGTAAGTGCTTCTAGTGCTTCGTCTACGCTGGTAAGTGGTTCGAGACTTTTGTCTACGCTGGTAAGTGGATCGAGACCTTTGTCTACGCTGGTAAGTGGATCGAGACCTTCGTCTACGCTGGTAAGTGGATCGAGACCTTTGTCTACGCTGGTAAGTGGATCAAGACCTTGTCTACGCTGGTAAGTGGATCGAGACCTTTGTCTACGCTGGTAAGTGGATCGAGACTTTTGTCTACGCTGGTAAGTGGATCGAGACCTTTGTCTACGCTGGTAAGTGGATCGAGACCTTTGTCTACGCTGATAAGTGGATCGAGACCTTTGTCTACGCTGGTAAGTGGATCGAGACCTTTGTCTACGCTGGTAAGTGGATCGAGACCTTTGTCTACGCTGGTAAGTGGATCGAGACCTTTGTCTACGCTGGTAAGTGGATCGAGACCTTTGTCTACGCTGGTAAGTGGATCGAGACCTTTGTCTACGCTGGTAAGTGGATCGAGACCTTTGTCTACGCTGGTAAAAAAACAAATACTACTAAGTACAACGAATGAAACAAAAAATGGAGCCATAAGAACCACCAACAAAGTAAAAACTGATTACTCAGAATTTTATAACTTACTTTGGAAACTACCTAGGTGAAACCGGAAGGCGCTGTTAGGCTGGAATACAGATTCAAAGAATTGCCCTCTAAATAACTCTTCCAAGCATGGCCATCTAGACTGGATGGCCAGGATGGCCGAAGATTTTTTTCATTTACTAGTGTGACGCTTAAGCTCAATTCACGAGAAATTTATGTGTAATATGCCAAAAAAAGATTTCACTTCGAAAATTGGAGAGCAGTAAATAAACTCACCCATACTATTTGATGACGTACGAGTACAGTGTAAATGATAAACTATGGTGCAATCCCGCTTCTGCAAAGAAAGAAATATAATTTTCACTTTTTTTTTTTTCTTCATGTCGTGGCCATGTGTGGTCCAAATTGGCCAGCGCCAATACCGTCCGTTGGCGAGGGGCCGCTGAGATTGCAGCGATGCCCACATATTGCCTCGGAATAAACAACGATGCACCGGCAGCTAAGCCAACTTTACGTCCGCTACGCGTTGGGGTTCCTTGGGCGAACTAGTTACAGTTGGACTTCGAAAATATCTTCTTTTTTATAACTGTCTTATTATTAAGAGGCATTAGAGGCTACACGAAGCCAACTGGCAAAGGTCTCTTTCAACAGGGCTGAAATTTAAACACGTGACTTTTTTGTTGGAAACAATCTTTCGAGAGTGAATCGGTTTCATTTATGCAGAAAGATACAATCTGCATTGACGCTCTGATTGATCATGAAAGTACGAACTGCATATTATATCTAAACTAATCTGAAGATAAGTTTGAAATATTGTTTGAAACAGTCAAAAAAGCTTATTGATGAAAGATAGAACTTATTCGTCGAAACGAAAACCGCTATACCCGAAAACGTAACCGGTATGTATATTTCTTTTTTAACCCCCGACAAAAAAAGGGGTGTTATAAGTTTGACGTCGATGTCTGTCTGTCTGTCGGTCTGTCTGTCTGTCTGTCTGTCTGTCTGTCTGTGTGTGTGTCTGTCTGTGGCACCGTAGAGCTCAAACGGATGGGCCGATTTCGATGCGGTTTTTTTTATTTGAAAGTTAATATCCGTGCGGGTGTTCTTAGCTATGTTTGGTTAATATCGATTCAAAATGGCCGCCTCCACAAAATGGCGGACAAAATATTTCTTCACAACCTACCTCAATATGGGTATCAAATGAAAGGGCTTGACTAGTAGAGTACTAAACGCTATAACAAATTTCAAATCCAAGATGGCCGCCACCACAAAATGGCGAATTATATAATATTTTTCACTACTACCTCAATATGGGTATCAAATGAAAGGGCTTGATTAGTAGAATACTTTGCACTATGACAAATTTCAAATCCAAGATGGCCACTACCACAAAATGGCGAATTACATTTCCTTTTTTCACAATTCCCTTAATATGGGTATCAAATGAAAGGTCTTGACTAGTAGAATGTTGTACAGATAACAAATCTAAGGTAGTCGGGGGTTAATCAAAATTTTTAATTTTGTTCTTGTATAGCATAGCATATATATGCCTGATGGTACGCAACATGCCTGTCACATAACAGCACAGTGATACACAGCTATTGGAACATGAGAAGACCTAATCATTACCTAGCACTGCACTGCGCTCGTCACCCAGAGATCTAAGATGTTATATCTCTAAGCCCTGTAATTTCTCTGGAAACATTGCCCTTCAAACCGGAACACAGTAATGTTAACACATTACTACTTGGCGGTAGAATAACTGGCAAAGGTGTGGTACTTCCCCAGGCGGACTCTGCCAAGAGTCCTACCACAACAGTATCTAAAATAATTCAAACCCTTACTATTTTTTCGTATACTACACATTACAATAGATTTACATTAATGTTTTGTCCTGTTTTACATAATACATTCATGTCTTTCATAATTTAATAGCTCATTTGTTAGGACATAGTATAGATCAATCTGCCAAAAACAAACTATTTATTTATAAGAACTAGCAACGCCCTTATAACAATAGTTATTTGTTATACAAGAGTGCAAAGTTGATTTTTAACCGCGTGCTCAATTTTGATGACCGAGCAAGCGAAGGACTCTAAAATTGAATCACGAGCGCAGCGAGTGTTTCAAAATTTGAATCCTGAGCATAGCAAGGGAATCAAAAGAGCACAAGGTGAAAAATCTTGCACTCGAGTGCAACACGTAACTTTTCATTCCACCTCAGCGAGGAAATGACTAAATGATTTTTTTAAAATGTTTTCGCACTAAGCAAATTAAAAAAAAGTAAGTACACCAAGGAGGTTCCGAGTCTGAGATTTTAACATTTTAAAAAAAATGTATGAATCATTCGGCACCAAGGAGGTAGAAATAAATAGGTTGAATTATGTTTTGAATTCAAAACATCAGTACACACGATGTTCTAAATTCAAATTTACTTTAACCTCTAGAGGGTAAAACGACTTTTAAAAGTACTCTTTCCGAGCTGGTGGGATGAAAACGTTATTACCCGCATAGTTTCGTTCGAATAATTTTTCCGAACTAAAAAGTGTTAACTCAGACTAGGTGCAATCTAAAAAATTGATTGTCTGTAAATTCGGTTGGTTTACGGACAATAGTTGAAAACAATGTAAGATGCGGCACAAACGTACAATCAGCGTAACGGGATAGTGAGCGTAACAGAAAAATGGGCGTAGCGGGACATAACGGGACACTTTTTCGTGCATGCAGCTGGCGTTCATCAATTATTGGTCATAGATTTATTAGACATTATCACGTCAAAATGTCTTCTAAATTTCAATCAAATTTGTCCGCTGTTGCAATGTGATAGATCAACGTACAAGCAAGCTTTCTTAATTACAATTTTAGCATGATGTTTATCAACATTGAGGTGATATTTTTTTTATTATTTAACGATAACAGCAAACAAATCAAAACTGAAAGAAACTACTTTTGATAAACTATAGAGGTTCAGTATACATTTGTTCCTCTAAATATCATCAAACACGGCAATGACAATTATATTTTATCAATCCATCGACTTTCAATAACCCCTGTTACACTTTGTATCTCCAACTATGTATGAGATTAGAACGAAATTTTCGTGTACAGAACCATTGGCATTTTTAACAATTTCCAGTTTTGTCTGGTTATTTCATATTTCTCCATTATTGCACCGTCCTAGGTTAAATGAATCACTTCCCAGCGCCTAATATTTTTCAATTTGTATGCCTTACGCGTTGCGGCGCGGTAAATCAGCCAGTTTCTAGCTATTCAACTAAATTACTGGAAGTGCGCTCGCCTGGTAGAGCTCCCACAATTTTTTATTATATATTGAATTTTAGAATAATGGGGTTTCGTTGCTGTACTAGCGTTAAATTTATAGCTTCGTACTTGAAAAACGTTTTATGTAAAATTTTGGTGTGGTTTTACGTATAAGCATAGTTAAACAGCTCACTAAATAACTAGGGGCCCTGTCTCGCAAGGATGAAAGTCAAGGTCATCATAATCCACCACGCTTGCCTAGCGCGGGTTGGTGGATGACACATGACTTCGAAAAATTCTAGGTACCTACGTGTCGGTTTCCTCGTGACATTTTTTTCCACTTGCTTACACACATAGCTTCGAAAAGACTGTGGTGTGCGTAGGATTCAAACTAGAGGTCCCGAATACGAGTCACCGTTCTCTCAAATCGATCAGCCGTAGCTTAAGTTTACAGTTATTATGGGTAGGATAAACGTATAAAATGATTTTCAAGTCCGAATACAGATACACAGAAATCTGTATTTATAAGCATAATCGACCCATTTTATGTTCCCACTGCAGAGAATTGGTCCTTTTCTCACGAGGAGTGAATCAATATCATACAACATCACGCCGGACAAATGAGAGTAAGCATGTTTAAAACATAAATATGTCTTCAAAGAAATACGTATTTCCTTGAAGACGACAGTTTCTTCACAATGTTGTCTTTCATCGCATTTTGATTTGGAAAAATACTCAAACGGTAAAAACGCGATGTGAAGTTACGGCCTCATGGTTTGTGATATCGAACGGTCTAGCCACTAGGCTACTGCGGCATTTGGGTTCAAATAACTGTAGGTACCTTTGTTTCTTTTGCTATTCGTTTAAATTATATTGTTGCTTAACATCAGGCAAGGTATCAGCGTAAGTGCGTGACAGATACTTTTTTTTAACCATAATATAATATATTTAATCTTGACTGCCCCCATCTCGCTTGCTTTTAAGCCACAATACGATATGATGGAGCGTCTTACCTAGAAGACGTTCTTAGACAGACAGTGATGTATGCTCTAGAATGTTCCATTGTGTCGTTATAAAAATAAGTACTCTACTCACAAACGAGTAATAAAAAGAAGGTCCTATAAAAACGAATGTAGCAAGTGGCGAGACAATGACCGGCAATAACTCTAAGTACTTATTCGCAATATTCTTTGTTTCTAAGTTGCACTGTTTGGGGTTTTTTCTTGACAAAAACAGTCGATCTTTTCTTTATAGCTAATTGGTTATCTGATTAGTTTCGAGTTTGTGAGCACTCCTGGCTTTCAACGTGAAGAAAAGTTTGTAAGCAAACCCGTACGTTTTAAGACAGAAACGCTACAAGGAAATGAGATATCTCATTTTTACATCTCTGGTTGACGACTGCAGTACAGTGCTATTATAATTCATAATATTATAAATAATAATTATAATAGCTAAATAACACCTTGTTGCGATAAACGATTGCTTACCATCAGGTGCTTGTCTTGCTCATTTCGTCATTCTATATTATAACCAACCCGCACTTGGCCAGCGTAGTACATTGTGTCTTGCTTTGAGCTTTGGTTTGAGCAACAGCGAACAACATGATGTAGGATGCTAGTTCTTATTTACGCTAGTTAAAAATTAAGGAAAGGAAATTGCTAAAATGAAAACTAACGTGGTTATTACACATTTTAAATAAATACACGGGTAACTCACGTTTGATATAGTCAGTCCAGTCCGACTCAAGTTTTCAGTGCTAAACGAGCTGAGAACACGCGCACGCACTCTCCTCGAAAAAGATCGCCGGACGCGATCGAAACTTGAGTCGGACTGGACTGACTATATCAAACGTGAGTTACCCGTGTATTTATTTAAAATTGTTAAAACTTACATCTTTTACTTGTACTTTTCGAAGGGGTACAATTATCTGAATTTACGTCAACGACATGGGCAATACATGTTGCTTTATACTAAAATTTTAATTTTTATCTACATTTTTTTTCCTATCAGCAGCCAATGCCAATGCATATGACTACCAATTATTGTTATAAAATTTTTGACGTAATGTTTCAATTTCCAGGAGCCCAGCTTGGCACCATTATCGAGCTGCTAACATCAGGTCTCCTGTCAGCGAGCTCCTGGGGCTGGCCGTCGGTGTTCTACTCCGCGGGGGGTGATGTGCCTGACCTGGTCCGCGCTATGGCTGCTGCTGGGAGACTCCACGCCCGCCACCAGCCGCTGGGTCTCCAACGAGGAGAGGAAGTACATCGAGGCCAATGTGCTGTCGGACGAACTTGGGCAGAATGTTAGTTTGGAGTAAAAATATTTCTAGGATATCAGCTGGACCTATATGAATCTAACTGGGCACTATCTTCGAGCTTCTATAGGAACATCGCTGTATATAGACACCATCATCGAGCTCTTAACATCAGCTGCTGTCAGAGAGCTCGTAAGCTTGGCTGTCGCTTATACGAGTATATAAATTAGTAGTAAAATACACCAAGGTTTATTTAAAACACAACATACGATTTAATTGGTTGTTTTAATAGTGATTAATCTGAAAACCATGAAAAATTGCCGAAAATTTTAGCTTTATAGGAAAACAGAAAAACAAAATTTTATTTCGTTTTTAGACGTGGGCAGTTTTCCATAAACTAAATTAATTATTTAATTTTCACTTTCACATGTTTTTTCAATGATAATTCTTATGAAAAATCTTGCTTCAATTAAGAAGATCTGTAACGCCTATTTTCTAGCAACAGAGTGACTTTGATATCATGTATAAAGGAACTGGAACCATTTCAGCCGATGCCTACTCCATGGAAGAGTATCCTGACGTCACTACCATTTTGGGCCATCCTGCTGGCCCATTGCGGACAGAACCTCGGCTTCTGGACGCTGCTCACTGAGCTACCCTCCTACATGAAGAACGTCCTTCACGTCGACATTAAAGAGGTCAGTTTTATTAACTGTATTTTTTTTATTTTTACTATAATAAGTTCGCACTTGACCACCATCTCGCCTGATTTTAAGCGATGATGCGATTTTTTCATATATACTTAGGAACATACACATTATTTTAGATTTTTTTTTATTTGCGGCAACTTTACATCTTATTTTAACTAGTAAAAAAAAACAGCTAACTAAATATTCCCACTGCACGGACTCGGGGCCTTCTCTCGCAAGGAGAGAGTCAAACCATAATCCACCACACTGGAAGTGCAGGTAGGTGGATGTCGCTGTGGATGATTTTTAGATTATTTGTAGAAAAATCCACTCAGACATCGCATTCCACAGCCTAGACGTTCTTGTCACAAAATAAAGTAAAAACTCTTCGTTCGTGGTTTCACTATAAAAATACTGTCTCTAGCTCGACGCTCTTATGCCTGTGATATTTCAATGACACCCTTGTTACTGAAATAGTTGATCAGGATTTTTTTTAAATTTCTACAAAAAACTTTCCGTAATCTTGAAAGTTCGCAATTCCAAATGAATGCCTCCTCAGAGAGCGAGCGAAGAGATTGGATACGGTTCCATGTTTTTAAGCTATGAAAACTTTTACCAATTCATTTTATTTTTCATTCCCCACAAGTTTAGGACACTTGGTAACTATGAATTTACTTTAGTATAAAAGTATTTGAGATTATTGCAATGGTTTTGGTTACAACATCTTTGCATCAACTGTTACATTTTACACTAGCAGTGGCCCGTGAGTTCGCCCGCGTAGTTACCGATTCCGTTTATTCTGGGAAAAAATATCCCCCCTCCCCCCCGTGCTATTCTAAACTTTTAGTGTTCTTTATGCCAGGCTTGGAGGAAATAGGGATTATGCTGTTTTATAAGGAAGAGTTCGATGCAAGGTGTTTACGTATAGAGTTAGATTTTCCGCACGGTTCTTTTGCGTCAATCGTAAGCAATGGCGTGTATACTTTCTATGGCAAGAAATTCATGTGCCGCGGAAAAAGTACGACATTACCACAAGAGCGTCAAGGCAAGAAAGATGCTACCCATGCTTTCGGTGCAAAGCGTTTGTGCTAGCTCTTATGCGTAGTATATGTAAACTCTTTGGTTCGATATAGTTAGATCGACAAATAAACTTTTTTATTTTGTACAGGGAAAAATGGATTTTTTTTATTAATTGTAGAACTATTCACGTACTTAGTGTACTTTACATCGCCATGAAAGGGTGCAGGTTGATTAATTCTTTTTCAATGGTTTCAGAACGGCAAGCTGTCGGCGCTGCCGTACGTCGCCATGTATATCCTCAGCTTCGTGTTCAGCTGGGCGGCGGACTTCCTCTTCAACAGGAATATCGTGCAGCTCGTCACTTCCAGGAAGATCTTCAACACTATCGGTGAGTTATAACTTACCATATCAGTGCTTTAGATGAAATTCGCGCGATTTTGTTGTAATATTGCACTACTGACCGGAGCGGAAGACGCAGTGTTGGGCGGCCTCCCACTAGACGGACAGATGACCTCACAAAAGTCACTGGAAACCGTTCCAGGTTGCGCAGGACCGTTCGTTGTGCAAATCTAGAGGGAGAAGTCTATGTTCAGCAGTGGACGTCTTGCGACTGATGATGATACTAGCTACACTACACTACTAGCATAAATATAACTACCAACGCTATGTGATTTTACTCACATAGATGCCGTTTTTGCAGTTTTCCAACGATCGATAGGTCTGTCTATGCGCTATTCGAAACTATAAATAATTAATCTGTGTTTCAAATTTTAATAAGTTCAGTTTAGCCTTAGTCGATTTGATTGAGCAACAAACATCCATACTATACACAATTGTCCATACCTCCCGACTTCCGACGTCCAGAGTCTTGATTTCTGAATGTCTGATTTTTTTTTTTAACTAAAGAGTGACGAGGCGATCAAGACATCACATTATGCCTGATGGTAAGCAATACGCCTGCCACATGACAGCACAGTTCGGTACACGCACCTATTAGAATATGAAGAGTTCAAATCATTACCTAGCACTGCACTGAACTACGGGGGTAAACCCGCAGGGTGTGTATACCTGTTATAGAAAAATCTTTAAGAAATTCATTGAATGCAGTATATACTCGTATAACAAGCTATTTGCTTCTAAAATAGTAGTTGATACATTGTATCAAATATAGAGCGATTGACAAAATCAATGACCTGATCTAATGTGTGGTTACAGCTCACTGGGGGCCAGCGATCGCCCTCCTCGGGCTGTCGTACCTCCCGGCCGGGAACCTCACGCTGGCAGTCGTCATCCTCACCATCACTGTGGGGCTCAACGGCGCGCACTACGTCGGGTTCATGGTACGGTATTACTATTTTATCTAAGCGAAGTGGAAAATTCTTTAACAGCGTTTAGAATTTTCTATATTATAGGAAAACTTTGTAGACTCGTCTCACCGACATACAGGCGCAATGCACGGGGGCTTTAGATAGACAATTAGTAAATAGATTAGGTTTTTCCGCACGGTTCTTTTGTACCAATTGTAAGCAGATGACGTGCATACTTGCTATGGCAACAGAGTGATGTGCCTCCACAAAAGTATGACACTTCCACAAGAGCGACAAGGCAAGAGCGATCAGACCCGTGTAAAGCGTTTGTTCCAACTCTATACGTAGTTTATAAATATTGGTGGACAATAAATAAATATTGGTAAACTTTTTGACGGGAACATAATGTCGGGCGGTGAGCATGGCCATTGCAATGCAAAGGAAAACGAGCGGGGTGTCGGCGTTAAGGTCTGCGCCGACTTATACGACTCGGTTACCACCCAACAAATAAAATACACTCACATATGGGCTTTATACCATACAGGTTAAAATATTAATCACATCGGCAATTTTTTATTGCGAGAACATTTTCGGAATCATCAGAGATTGAATGTTTCTAGAACATCCAAACCAAAATGTTCCTGTAACGTCCAAGCTAGAAAATTTGTGAAACACACAAACTAAAATGTTTCTGGAACGTCCAAACCAAAATGTGTCTGTACCCGCTTGATACACCGGCGTGTAATATAGTACCCAAAAACTTGGTTGATGACGACAACAAACAAACTTATATTTGCGTTTTGGGTTTTTGGCGGGAAAAATTTATTTCGTGTTTTTATTTGGGTAGGTATACCGATAAATTTGTGTTTAGTAGCGTCTACTTGGACCGGTCTTTATTTTGATATAACCCACATTAAAATTAAAGTTCATTTACATAGAAAAATCGTAAAATTAAAAAAAAAAACAAAATCAACATTTTTGGCGGGAAAATGGCCCCGAAGTATTGAAAAAAATTAAAAAAATATAATTTGTGCAATCGAATACAGTTTTTTTGGTGTTTCGAGTCCGTTATTTCGTATACAACACATTTAACCCATAAAACCACTGTCTCCCTTATAAATTACTAAAGTTATAGTTGTTAGACTACTTGAGAAATCGCAATTTTTTTTACGCAAGTGTCAAAAAATGTTAGTTTACATTTTAAGTACATTAATAATAAATAAATGATACCGCTAGAAGCGTCTTGAAACGCTCTTGAGAGTAAATGGCTCAAACGGGTAAAAGTAAGGCGGCACTTCATATGCCGAAACATAAACACCGCGCTTATGTAACCTGACACCCGTTTTCCCGCCAAATTTGTAAAACGCGAAAAGTGGCCAGTGTATCAAGCGGGTAACATCCAAGCCAGAATGTTTCTAAAACATCCAAGCCAGAACGTGTCGACAACATCCAAGCCAGATCGTTTCTGAAACGTGTAAGCTGTTGTTTCAGATGTCGCATATCGACATCTCCCCGGCGCACGCGAGCACGCTGATGGGCATCACCAACGGCTGCTCCTCCATCTTCTCCATCATGGCGCCGCTCAGCGTCTCCGTCGTCGTCAAGGACCAGGTACATTTAAAAACTTCTTTTGGCGCACCACAAACAGATTTTTAGTTGGGCTGTGAGCTCAAGCATCACGCTCGTGAATGAAAGAAATCTTCGAATGTACTCGAGACCATGGCCAAGAAAAAATGAAACGCTAATGAAATGAATTCTTTTAAATGCCAACGCTTTTTTAGGTGGCGTGTTACCATGGTAACAGATTTACACATCTAACCATGATCATCTGGTCTAGATTGCCATGCTTAGAAGACTTATTAAGACGATTATGGTTTTTAAGGTTTATTCCGGACTAGCAGTAAAACTGAAGGTCACTGCTGACGTAGTTTCCAAAGTGTGCCATGAAATTCCATGTTTAAATGTGAATGTGAATGTTTAATGTGAAAGTTATATGTTTTCACTTCTACTGGCGGTTCCTATGACTACTATTTTTTTTCTTCACATAGACAAAGTTTGATAAACTCACGGGTTGTCAAAATTAAATGATTCTTTTGAATTTCATAATACTTTCTCATAATTTGAAATTTGTGCTTCCACGAACAAGGAAAACTTTTCGCACCTTGTTCTGTCCTTTGCAGTTTTGTATAACTCCATCGTGTTTTGTCCGATCTTAGGTAGAAGTAGTGATGAAGTCCTAAAGATATAGAATTATTACGTATCGATATTAAACAAAGTATACCTAATAATTACTTGTTACTACTAATTATAATACTTGTAATTACTAATGTTATTACGAGGCAAAGTTAGCAAAGTCATTTGACAAGTTTGACTTTTTTGATAAGTTGTACTTAGGACAATGTGCTTGTAATCTTTGATTGAGACGTATTATGTCAATGGTTACAGAAATAAACATTATAACGTTTATTTCATACGTACCTTTTGCCCGTGCGAAACCGGGGTGAACCGCTGGCGTGATATATTTATTTCCGCATAAATATAAACTTAAACCATTGCATGGTTTTATATTTCATTTTTCATGTATTTAGTATCGCAACGAAAGTATTACATGTTCAGAACAAGGGCAAAAGTTTACAGTGTTGACTTTTCACTACGGATAAATTATTTGTTTTTATAATAATTTTTATTAAATTTTTTTTTTTGAAAAGATTAAAATGCATACTCTGTTATAATATTGATATTAGAGCACAACAGTACACTTCTCCAGTTTATCGATATTGTTTTATCGTCGTAGTACCACATCACACTTCATACTTCGTTACACAAACACGTCACACGGCTGTTCGGCTAATGACGAGCACAGTATTATACCTCGCCCTGCACCCCCGCTGGTGAACTGTGTTATTAGGCTAAATTCGTGTCGTGAAGGATCAACAGGTATTTAATCTGTGGTTAATATCGATTCAAGATGGCCACCTCTACAAAATGATGCGTAAAATATTAATTCACAACTCCCTCAATATCAAAAGGCTTGACTAGTATAATATACTATACACTATAACAAATTTCAAATCCAAGATGGCGGCCACCGCCATAAAATGGCGTTTTTTTTACTACTAGCAAAATATTGTAATTACCATAGATTTCTCATTCAAGGTAGTCGGGAAAAAATCAAACATATTTTGTTATTTTTAAAGATTGTCCCATCAACATTTTAAGATCAGTTCATCATTTTGATAGTTTAAAAATGGACGTCTCCGTAAAATAGTGCATACCGTCCATTTGCAATCCAACGGCGCTGGATTATAAGCAAACCATGATATATAAGCAAAACGTGAGTTTATAATCTAACCCGTTTTAAATGCAAACTGATGACATATAAAATTTTACGTTGATGAATATAACACCATAAACTCCTAAATATTTTGCTAAGTATACAATGCTTGCCTCGCCAAACTAAATCGGCTTGGGTTTTTCTATTGCTATCTCTATAATTTCAATTGAAAAAAAGAGCGTAATATCAAACAAAGCTAACAGTATAAGTAGCTACATATAGTACAGCTACAGTTTTAGTGGGCCGGTAGATCTACGGTAGAGTTTGATTACGGTAAACTAGATGGCGCTAGTTGTTACTTAAAACACGCGTGACAAGTTTTCTGTCCGATCTGAACCCTAACTTTTAATACTGTATGTGAATCGAGTCTGTAGGCGCATACCTTAGGTATTGTGAATAGATCGCTATAGCCATCTATGATAATACTTAAAGGTAATATTATGTTTTTGTAGATGTTAAACGGTCGTTTGACATCATGAAGGTAAAAGTGACACTGATAGGTCAACGGTGATAATTTGTCGTACGCAGTGTACTGACATCGTGACATCTGGGGCTCGGGACTCGATCCCTCCTGTCACTACGATAGCTCCAATAGAATCAAGGCCATAATCCACCAAGCTGGCGGACCGACGCATGACTTTGACAGATTTTTGGAACATGTCATTTTTTTTAATAAGAAATTATGAGACGAGCAGGACATGTGCCTGATGGTAAGCAACATGCCTATTACATAACAGCACAGTGACACGCAGTTATTGGAACATGAAGAGTCCAAATCTTTGAGAAAAAAAAAAAACATAGGGGTCGAATTGATAACCTCCTCCTTTTTTTGGAAGTCGGTTAAAAATCAATTCCTACCGGCGGTTCTGGACTAGCATTTCTTGCTCCTATTTTCCATAAAACTGACTAAAAACTAACGACTACAATAGTTATTTGTTATGCAAGAGCGCAAAGTTGATTTTAAACCGCGTGCTCAATTTTGCTGACCGAGCAAGCGAAGGATTCTAAAATTGTATCACGAGCGCAACGAGTGATTCAAAATTAGAATCCTGAGCGTAGCAAGGGAATCAAAAGAGCACAAGCTGAAAAATCTTCGCACTCGAGTGCAACACGTAACTTTTCATTCCACCTCAGCGAGGAAATGACTAAAAGCAAATTTTTTAATGTTTTCGCACTAAGCAAATAAAAAAGTAAGTACACCAAGGAGGTCCCGAGTCTGAGTTTTTAACATATAAAAAAAATATGTATGATGCATTTGGCACCAAGGAGGTAGAAATAAATAGGTTGAATTATGTTTTGAATTCAAAACATCAGTACACACGATGTTCTAAATTCAAATTTACTTTAACCTCTAGAGGGTAAAAACGACTTTTGCGCCCTGATATCGAGGAGCAAAAGTAATCTTTCCGAGCTGGTGGGATGAAAATATATTTTATATAGTTTTTGTTTTTGGAGCAAAAGAATACAAAATACGTGTACAATATTTTTAATAGTCTGACTGACGGACTCATTCCTTTTTTTATGTTCACCTTGCGCGTGGTGTGTTTGCAGACGTCTGCGTCGGAGTGGCGGAAGGTGTTCTTCATCTCGATCGGGTTCTACTTCCTCAGCAACCTGTTCTACCTGCTGTTCATCTCCGGGGACGTGCAGCCGTGGAACGAGCCCAGGCAGGCCGGGGCAGGTGAGGCTACTGCCCTTCCTTCCACTCGACACCACCAAAACGACACCATCCGTGGTGTCGTATGGAATCTCTAGTCCATACGACACCACCCTAGTGATGTGCTGTTCCGCCATTAGTTTTTTATGTATTTTATGTCGTCAGTATTAGTATCCATGTCCATTGTAAAAAATTAAAATATTCGGACGGAAAGACAATAATATGCAAATTGCAATGAACAATGTCAAGATGACCATTTGAGTGACAGATAAATATAAACTTTATCAAATGACATACCTCATTAATGAAACTGCTTGAACTTAATTGGAGTTTTCATATCAACAACTTTGTATGTAGGTAACCTCACTATTAGTCGGTGGTGTCGTATGGAATCACTAGTCCATACGACACCACCGACTAATAGTGAGGTCGTGTGTGTCGAGTGTGTCGAGTGACTAATAGTCGGTGGTGTCGTATGGACTAGTGATTCTATACGACACCACCGATGGTGTCGTTTTGGTGGTGTCGAGTGGAAGGAAGGGCTACTGCGGCCTGGGTCGTACATTCTATTCACACCCACGACAAATACTTGTGTTAAAAAACCCGTAAACCAGTGCTGGACCTATATGGGTCGGGGCCGGACATAACTCATCATGTAAAAAAAAATTAATCTACCCTCAATTTTGAGGTTTTGATAAAACAAATCATAATTGAAGGTTTGTCAACTAAATAGAAAAAAAGCTTTAAGCTAGTGAAATAACGTGTGATAACTCCACGTTTGTGATAAGAACGTCTAAGCTGTGGAATGCGTTGTCTGAGTGGGGTTTTCCCGATGGTTACAATCTTGAAGTCTTCAAATCGAGAGTGAAACGGTTTCCTAAGTAAATACGCGCCACCGTTGACAGCATCGTCAATGAACATCGGGCGAAATGGCGGTCAAGTGTAGGTAAACCTATAATAGTAAAAAAATATAAATGAAAAAGTTTGGATGTTGGTTGCTCAATTTCATCGGAACAGCTGTGCAGATCAGACTAAAATATAAAACACAGATAGAATATAGCCTGGTCACATCGGCTACCTATTTTTTATCAAAGAAAAACAACGAAACGGAAATAACTACAGCTAAAACAGCGGGGCGCCTCTAGTATGTATATTGCCTTATTTCAACCAGAATTCCACTTAAATAAGTATCTAGGCTTTTAAAATAACCGTATTTTTTATGATTTTTTTAACTATAATAGGTTCGCACTTGACCACCATCTCGCCTGATGTTAAGCGATGATGAGATCTACGATGACAGATACTCAAATAATAATAATTAATCAATAAATAATGATAATCAATAGTAAATAACCATAGTAGGTACCTTACAACAATGTTTTTGACTAGCATAATTAAAGTAGTAGTTAATGACTGGCCTCGTAGCTTAGTGGGTAGTTCGGTCTGCTTGCGAAGCCGATGGTCGTGGGTTCGATTCCCACCCCATGCAAATATTTGTGTAATGAATTCAAATATTTGTACTGTGTCTGGGTGTTTCTATGTATAATAAATGTATTTACAACACACATATACACGTATTATATCAGCTATCTGGCCACCATCTTACAAGCTTTGCTTAGTTTGGGGTCAGGTGGTGTTGTGTGTCAATTGTCCACCACCAATATTAAAAAAAAAAATATACAGAAAATAAAACTAAGACTATATATTTTTTACATTATTTTAATAATATTTCTTTTTTGCAGAAAATGGGGTGGAAGAAAAGAAGAAAGAGGCTGTGAAGCCGCGGCCCTCAATGAGGAGACTCAGCATCGGCGAGAGCAAGTTCTGATATCAACCAATTATTTATTGTTTATTTAAGCTAGTCATAACTTATTTAATAAGCTGATGTTGGATTATCGTTCCATAAAATAAAATAGTTATAAAGCATTGCCTTGTTTAATATTGTTGTATTAATTACGGGATTTACCATATTCAATTCTTTATAAGTCTGTAAAATTATATAAAAGTAGGTACACATAGGAGTTAAATAAATAAATGTTTTCTAATTTTCGCCAGGTAGGGTAGGTAGGTACACATACATTTTTTTTTTAATCTAATACTCAGCTCAATTTATGAAGCTATTTAAATACTAAGGTAAAAGGTCAAAACTATAAAATGACAAATTACAAAATTTCAATACAATAGGTCCGAAATTAAATATTATATTTCATAAAAACCTTATTATGTATTTACGATTTTGTATAATATTGAGTGTTAGATCGAGCGTTAAATGTGTCTGACGGTAACCAACACGCCTGCCCATAACAGTACAGTGTCACGTTGGTATTTCAAAGTGATTTTCGATTAGAGTGTGATTACTATGTTCCAGTTTGAAGGTCCAGTGAAACTACAAGGCATAGATGATATTACATCTCTGGGCGACGAGCGCAGTGTAGTGCTGGGTAATAATTTGGACTCGTCATGTTCCAATAGCTGCGTGTCGCTGTGCTGTTATGTGGCAGGCATGTTGCTTACCGTCAGGCACATGTTCTGCTCGTCTCGTCACTAAATTGTTAAAAAACAGTCCAATTACTACAAAACATTAAGCTGCGTTCGTCACACAAAGATGTAAGATGATTTATCTTATTGCACTATTACTTATCAGGAAAAGTTGGCAATCAAACTAGAAAACAGTAATTTTCCACATTACAGAAAATTAAACAGACCCGAGCAAAAATGTTCTGTAAAAATGCAATTTGTATACAAAATGTACTCTTTATTACTATGGTAGCTTATAAGAATAAGAATATTTATTTGTCATAATAACATGAACACATAGTTATTGAACCCATCAGGTCCGAACTAGTACATAGTACTGTATCTCGGTACCTAATGGCTTCTCCCAAAACAAACATTTATATAACATCTAAATTTAAATATAAACATACGCAAATTAAACAACAATAAGAATAATAAAAAAACACATGCTATGGCAGCTGGGCAAAAAGTCTTAAAATGAAGCTAGTCTGCGAATATATTGTTTCGCAGCGTATTTATAAGATAATTGAAATTTTTATCTATGACTAAAAAGTAGGGATTCTCAAGGGATTTCTTTAGAGATTCTAAAACAGATCGTTTTGGTGGGACTTTCTACCCGCCCGGTGATCTAAATTGAGGGATTCATTTCATCCCGTCGCTCAACTGCCAGGTAAAAACTTCATATTTTATACAATAACTCTAATTATTATTTTTTTTAAATTTACTATGTTTTTATAATACAGACAGGTACAGATACATAAATGATACCAGTAAAATAATTCTCAATTTAGACTTTGTCCAACTTCGCCTAATTGGCAGGTCCCAAAGTCCCTTATAGAGACTGTCACTAGCTCTCAAGCTGGTGTCAAGGGACAAGTTTAACATATTTTCTTTCAGTGCCTGAATTTGTTGCCCTCTGGCTCTCGTGCTAGATACATAACTCTCTACAACGACTCTGTCACTTCCATACTCAAAGGCTCCAGTTTTCAACAGATCATTGATCTGTAGCAGAAAGAGCGAAGCAGAGAGCACTGACCGTTGAAGGATTCTGGGATTGAAAACGATTCGATCCAGACCAGGCATCATTGACCACTGAATCCTTATAAAATAGTAGGAGATCCCGCTATACAACGACCTTCATCGATCTGTTTATTGGATGCAAAGTGTTTTATATGTAATTTAATATGCCAATAAATATATTGCACATGGGTTGCCTAAAAATTTCAGTCCAGAATATGATTAATTAACAATTAAAAATTATTTTTTAGATATTTAACTTAAATTGATTGAATTTTAGATAAAACTATATAACATAACTTATTATTTTGGCTATACTCAATGCTTACGAAATCTCATTACGAAATTCAACCCCTAAGGGTGTAAAAAACGGGATGGAAGTTAGTATGAAAATTTTTATTCCTTAAACGTATTCACGTAAAATTTCGCACGAATTGAGCATGATCAAAATAATGAATTACGTATTACAGAATTCAAAATTCAAAACTCAATCTCCAAAGGGGTGAAATAAGGGATGAAAGTTTGTTTGAAACTTTTTATTGTTTGAAAATATTTGCATGACATTTCGTAAGCACTGAGTAAAGCCAAAATAATAAGCTATGTGATATAGTTTTTTCTAAAATTCAATAAATTTAAGTGAAATATTAAAAAAATATTTTTTAATTGTTAATTTGTCATATTCTGGACTGAAATTTTTTAGGCAACCCGTTTGCAATATATTTGTTGACATATTAAAAATTACATATAAAACACTTTTAATCCAATAAACAGCTCGGTGAAGGTCGTTGTATAGCGGGATCTTAGACTAAAAGGTAGATTCCTCAAAAAGTCCGATATCCACGCTATAAAACCAGTAGACAAACCATACGTATACGCGCGCGCTGCCGACTGGGAGCGTATGTTTCGCGTCCAAAAACGTGTATTTTTATACGTACGTACGTGCTATTTTTGGCGTATCGCAATGTACATCCGTCAGACCATATGACCATATTTCAAGGAGCTTGGTATACTAACTTTACCTGCTATCTTGACCTACCAAGTGGCTGTGTATGTCAAAAATAATCTAGAATCGTACAACACGCAAGGAGAGAAGCATTCTTGCAACATACGCAACACCGACAAGCTGAACGTCTCTCACTCTCTCACGAGGTCACGGAAGTTGACTTACATTATGGGACCGGAAGTTCCGAAAATCTTACAATTTGTATGCTCTTTCTTTTGTTTTTATTTTTTATTAATTGACGTGTAAATTGTACATTTATGAATAAAATACTTTGACTTTGAAAACTTCCTAATAAGTCCGTCATGGCAGATTCTGTTGAAAGCCCTCGAGATGTTCCTGGAAACTGCAAGTGTTTCCCCGAATTTCATGATCGTTTCACTCTAGATGTGTGTGCCCTACACCAGAATATTCCCAGTAAATCGGATTCGGCGAAACCCGCATGGCGGTTACTGAGGAAATCGTTAGATTCTAGGTACGTCAGGATCCTGTGGCTTCAGAGACATTTCATAGTCTTACATGTTATGGACGTGACTAAGATGGGCCTGTCTCGATATTGTGCCTGATTTGACTTTGGTAAAAAAAAATTGCAAAATTAAGTTTTGAGTTACGTTTTTAATGGGCCAATAAAAGGAAGCAATACTGACTCTGAAACAGTAATAACTAGAATAATATTTAATAAATGTTTTATATTCTTTACCTCTTTGCTTAAATGATTTAAATCGGCAAAGATACCTAGATGAATACAAACAACATTGAAAAGCTTTGGTTTCAAAGCCTTTAGTAGACAGGTTAAACATTTTCAGACAGAATCCCTTTAACATGTACAAATAAACCGTTTCAATAGACTCCGCACCATCACTCACGATACTAGATAGACGCCTCTATCGGTTTTTACAATAGTTTACTAAATCTATTGTATAAAATGTAGTAGTTCAAGATATTCGACACAAAACTTCAGTCGTAAATCATTTTGTAAATGTGGCAGTTTCACAGACATTGACCAAGGGGTCATCAAGCTTAGTTTAAATTAGTCTTAAAGTTACGTAATACATTGTAAAGCTAGAGTAATATCACGGACTGAATAGTAACGTCCCGAGGTTTATTTGTTTGCAAAACTCAAAGAGATTTCGAGAAGCTTTCGGCTAAATTTACAATCTGAAGGTACTCGTAGTTTGGTGAAAACTAATTTGGGGTCAAGAGAAATATATTTTTGTAGACCAGCCTAGTCTTGCAATCATCACTTGACTATTACAGTAATAGGCCTTTCCATGGCCTACTACTGAGTCCGATCCTCAACTTTACGTTTCCTACCACTGCCTGCTACCTTACTTGTATCGTCACTCTACCTATCTTCTGAGAGCCTTAAACTTCGATTACTGAATCACAGAAACGCACCGATTTTTCACTCAAGAACACGTTTACCTCAACAGTTTTTTATTCTGCGACAGATATGGTCGGTCCATTGTCACTTTACTCGTAGTTTCTTAACATTTTGACCTATGTTGGTAACTTTAGTTCTCTGACGAATCACTACATTCCGAATATGACTTCTTATCCCTGGGCCACACTAACGGGAAATGCCATTAATTATCGCGTCAACGTACGTTAACCGTATTTGTAAAATAAACCTTCGGTACACGTCCATTAGGTGTATTTTACACCTACGGTTAGCGTCCGTTAACGCGATAATTAATGGCATTTCCCGTTAGTGTGGCCCCAGCATTAGAAAATCTCTAATCATAGCTCGATTAGTGACTTGAAACTTGAGAACTGTTTTAATTGCTATCGTCCACATTGCAACTTCACAGGTCCATGACAGGTAGGACGTGGGTAGGACACACTGATTGAAGACTTTTGTTTTTAGACATTGTGAGATACGTGACGAAAACACGCAATGTCATTTGAAACCTGCCCAGCCCAGCTGTATCGTTCTTATGGTCATATTTTCGTTTTTTTTTCTAGTTTAAGCAGTTGCCTTAGGTACACATTCTTTTCATTCTTTTTATATGTATAGCCATTAGCTCACTCTAAAGGCTAAGGTTTAAGAATCGAATAAAATTGAACCCAAAATTCGTTGTCACTTCCAGTCTTTATTTTTCATTAACTTTAAGTTAAATTCATTTATTTGTCAAAACTCTTACTGTAAAGTCTTTTAAACTAAAGTCGTTACAATTTAATTAAGTAATTATTTTGTATAAAAATACCTTCACGTGACTGCGTATATGGCCAGGATACATAAAAAAATATTATTAATCGTATAATTGAGTTAACATCATTTTAAATCGGAATCTACAATATTATCACTAATCAATCAATCTGTATCTATTATCTGTATCTTAAAATATATAAATGCAAAAACATGATAAGTATAAAATCCTTGTTCGTTTTCTGTTTGACATTAAACATGTTTGTTTACTATGTTGTTTTGTTCATTGTTTATTTTTATGACACTCTTATTTTATGTGTCAAATGGATTAAGTCAAATAGATAAGTAATACAATAACGATGGTATCAATAACTGTTAATATCAGCTTATTAACTTTGATTCAAATCTTTTATTAATTGCAAGTAAGGCTATATCTTCCAGAGGGGTTATAGGCGATTCGCCACAAAGTTAATTCGCCACAAAAACAAATGTGTGTAAATTCGCCACAATTCTAGTTTTTTGATAAATCCTCATTTATCAATTGTAAATTCGCCACAGTGTTTTTTTCTGTATAGACAGCAGAAAAATCAAAGAATGAATGTGTAGTATTTGATATATTGTTATTTTTCTTAAGCTTAAAACTAAGAGTCACAAAATTAAAAGAATATAAACGGACAACATAATATACAACATTAATACGAAAGTGTCACTGATTCAATTGTTTATTGGGTTTGTATAACAAGTAGGTAAGGTAACAAATAAAACCCTTTTATATCAGTTGATTTGTACCATTGATGGTACAAATGACAACTTTATAGCCTTTGTACCATTGATGGTACAAATGACAACTTTACATCCTTTGTACCATTGATGGTACAAATAACAACTTTATATCCTTTGTACAATTAATGGTACTAGAGATAATTATTCGGGGATCAGTAGTACCATCAAAAATATCGATCTACCATGAAAGGTACAACTAAACAAATTTAAAGTACCGTGAAAGTGGTAAAGTCATAGTGATTGTCAATAGAACTGAAAATGTATAACTCAGAATTTGATCGCTCTATTTGGAAACTGTGCGGTTGAAACCGCAGGGCGCTGGTAGTCAGGAATAAATCTAGCAGCAGTCCAGCTCAGTACAACGCTAGGTATGATTCGGACTATTCACGTTCCGAAAATTGTGACGCTGTCCCGTTATCGACTGCCATGTTGCTTACCACCAGGCACGTGACTTGCTCGTCCCGTCTCTTTTTACCACATAAAAAATAAAAGTCTTTTGCTGCATACGTTTTAGAGAGTGTAATTCAGCTCTTAATTTCTTTTAATAGTAGTATTCTTTTTTAACCGACTTCCAAAAAAGGAGGAGGTTCAATCAATTCGAGCCCTATGTTTTTTTTTATATATGTTACCTGATTTCTCGAGAACCTCTGCACCGATTTAAAAATTTATTTTTGTGTTCGGATGGGTATGCTTCCCGAATGGCCCCATATAAATCTTATCGAAATCGGTCAAGTGTTTTTTTAAATATGAACCAAAAACTAAAATTTGCGTATAATTTTCTGGATGCACAAAAGTTATGAAGCTCGACCCTGTCAATACAAAGTTGTGTAAATGCTTTAATAAAAACTTTAATAAAAACTTTACCTGACTGGCACCGACTTCAAATAGATGAGCAAGTAGCGCTTATAATAATGATTTTAGTTTATTTTTCGCTTTTGAGTGCCTGTTTGTAGTTTTGAAGTGGGTTAAATTTTTTTGTACGAAAATAGTTTATTTTTTATTAGATATTATCTAGTCATTCGAAAAAGTTTTCACTGGGAGCTCACGTCCCGCAAAATTAGGACGAAGAGGTTTGAATTTGTTTTCGGTATAAGCTTAAGGAGTCTAGGTAAATGTCAGTTTCCTGTTTTCGACGATGTTTTCCTTCCCCGTTTTAAGTAGCGACATTACGCACATGACGAAAAGACACATGCACGTGGGATTTAAGCTCGGGGGCTCCGGATCGGCAGTCTCCTTTCTTTCGATTAGGCCAGCCGTAACTTATACCTACACTTTTTCGTTATACTCATACGTACAACAAAGCAATGGCCAAATAACATACTACCCAAGTGGGTCTTTGCAAATAGGGATAACATGAATGTTTCGAAATCGATAAAGAATCGGTTTCGGTAGGTAATAATACTTTACGTAGCTTAGAAAAAAAGTTGGCATATCGTTTTTTTTTCAGTCCTCCCAAACATTTGTAAATTTTTGTTTCAATAACGTTTGAGTACAAAATTTTAGCAACGTTTTACGGTTCTACCCGAATAGTTCTCATTTCCTGTGTGTGTTAAAGTAGCTTATGTGTTAATCCAAACTATATTTTAACAGTAAAGGCCGTCACAGACGTAGCTATAATATATATTTTCATATTTTATAGCTGAACATATTTCCGTATATTTTCTATACAAACCCTCGAGTGTCCACACACGCAGCTATAATATATATTTTTGTGACGTCACCCAACTATACCGTAATATATATTAGGGCATATTAATATAAATTATGGTATAGCAAGACATATTTCGAATGTACAGCGTGTTTCAACATTGTCCGAGCACACATCACGAGTTGATTTTTACAAGCTTAGATTTATTGGTTTCACCTATCCCGATATTAAGCAATATCTGATGATGGATCTTGAAGTGGGTCATAGGAACTTTGTACTGAAATGACGAAACTTCGCCAAATCTGGGATCGTTTTAGTTGTCTTGGTCTGATGAAATCGGTTCATCCGTTTGGGAGCTACGATGCTACAAACACAAACACAGTTATGTCAAACTTATAACACCCCGTCGTTGTTGCTTCGGGGGTTAAAAAGTTCAAAAGACTCGTGACGTGCGCTCAGACAATGTTGAAACATACTGTAAACTCAAAATATGTCTTGCTATGTTAATATGCCATAATGTGAATATATTACGGTATATTTTGCTGACGTCACGAAAAAATGAAAATATATATTATAGCTACGTCTGTGACGGCCTTAATCCTATTTTCAACCCGATCTGTTCTTTTGTGGTTGAGAAACAAACATGAAAACATCTAAATTTAAGTTTGAACTTTCACATTAATGTTATTTATTAGCTTATGCAGCCTAGAATACAGAAGAATCTAAGCCATTATCTACCACACTGGCCAAGTGCGTCACCGTTAAGGGCAGTGGAGATGATAAACTTACAGAAATTACAAACATTTGAGTTTTTTTTTACAGTACAGAGTGTGACAAGGCGAGCAGAACATGTGCCTTATGGTGTAGGTCGACAGGATTCCAAAGTACTATAACTATATCAGGATGATGAATCCGGACATTCTAGCCAATACCCCACCCGGCTTTTCGGCTAGAATCTTATACTACGCTCCAAAAGCATTTTGAGACCAAGGATCTAAAAAACTCACAAACGATCGCTTTTCGAGAAGCGTCGTGATAACTTGAAACTAATGGGCTAAAATCAAAGAATTTATGTACAGTGTTGGCAAAATCGCTTCATAATTTTGTTGTGTGCGTGTCATACTTTTGTCGTGGCATATCACTCTGTTGCCATAGATAGTACGGTTATTTGCTTACGATTGACACAAAGGAACCGTGCGGAAAATCTTACTCCTTACATAGCACATGTAAACTCTTTGGGTAAAATATATTTTAAGTGTGGTCACATTTCCTTGGCCGAAATATAAGCAAACTCTTTTACGTAACCCGATAGCTGTTTTCCCGCCATTTTTGCAAATCCGCGCGCGTGGTGTCTCTAGTCGCAGGTGGATAGGAGTTTGATATTTCGCATCGCATGAAAATCAGAGCAACATGGTCAATTGTATATGTTACATTTACCGACATACAGACAACCTCAATTTTATATAATTCGTTCAATAGGACGTTTTACTGTAATCAATTGATTGATGGCCCAGATACGAAACTCAGTTTTATCTGATTTCTAATACATATTTAAGTACTGATTACAAAGATATTTAATCTACATACGACCATTCATTCCGAATCACTCTATTCGCACGTGTATGGCAAGTGTACACGCTTTAATTACAGGTGGCAGCTGATGTGACGTCATTACATTGTTTTCATGGGAATTTGAAATAAAAAACAACCTTTACTCTCACTGTGCACTTTTTGATGGAAGTAAATGTTATGAGTATGGGTCACTTTTTTATAGTATTGTGACAAGACGAGCAGGTCATGTGCCTGATGGTAAGCAACATGCCTGCCATAAGCACAGTGATACGCAACTATTGGAACATACAAGAGTCCAAATCACTACCTAGCACTGCACTGTGCTCGTCACCCAGAGATTTAAGATATTATCTCTAAGCCCTGTAATTTCTCCAGAAACATTGCCCTTCAAACTGGAACACAGTAATGTTTGCACATATTTGCTTGGCGGTATAATACTGGCAAAGATGTGGTACTTCCCCAGGCGGACTCTGCCAAGAGTCCTACCACTACTGAACTCACTGATATGACAATGTAGCGGCGTGACGTCAGAGCAAAGCACTCACACTCGCGCACAAGCGAGCACTCTTTCCAATGATGGCATAATTCCGTGCGCCTGAAGTTTGGGACGGCACATCTAGTGAATTATATCGATCCGTTAAACACTTTTAAGGTGGGTGAAATCGTGTAAGTTCGAGTCACCGACCAGTTAGGAGTATAACTGTAGCAATACAGGTGTGTTCAACATTTATAAACGGCCCCATTAGCCCCGAGTTTACCCGAAGATTTCTTATCACTCCCGAGCGCGGTGCTAAAATTCAATTCACAGCCCGCGATTTAAAAAAAAACAAAATTGACTAGACGAGCAGGACATGTGCCTGATGGTAAGCAACATGCCTGCCACATAACAGCACAGTGACACGCAGCTATTGGAACATGAAGAATCCAAATCATTACCTAGCTCTACACTGCGCTCGTCACCCAGAGATATCTGAGCCCTGTAATTTCTCTGGAAACATTTATCTTCAAACCGGAATATCTGTCTGTAGCGCAGTAAAAGAAGTTTATACTTCAAAACCATTACGGGTGTTTTTATTTTACGAAAAATTTGGCGGTTGAGACTGCCGGGTGAACCGAAAATCTAGCACTTAGAAGTTTAGTATTGTACTAGTACTAAAATTGCATAATACATTACTTGTATCTATAGTTATAAATATGATACAATTACGCACGTCGATAGTACAAACTCACAAACACCTAATACACTGGCCTTGTGGCTTAGTGGGTAGTAGTTACTTGTTATTAGTAGGGTACTAGTTACTCTGCCTGCTAAGCCGAAGGTCGTGGGTTCGATTCCCAACCAGTGCAAATGTTTGTATGATGAATTCAAATATTTGTCCTGTGTCTCGGTGGTTCTATGTATAACAAGTATGTATGTACAATTAAATAAGTATTATATCAGCTATTTGGCCGACATTTTACATGCTTTGCCTAGTTTGGGGTCAGATGGTGTTGTGTGTGAATTGTCCACCAATATTTATTATTTATGTATCTTTGTCGCTGCTGCGATGTTACGCATAAATTAGTATCTCGGTGACCCGAACTCATATTTTTTTTTACCAAAAATTCTTCAACATCGGTAAAAACATGAAAAATAACTATCCCAAAAGTACAATGGCTCCTAATACTATCAGATAAGCCATACCTAGTCAAATTACGACAAACCATTCAGTTAAACCAGCAAAACATTTACCCAGCACAAGTACCCTACAAACCTGGCTTATTCCACCTGACCTGATTCTAGAATCTTCCCCACGCATAATTCCACCTTATCCAGAACATAAAGCACATTAAACCTAATCCCATAGAAGAACAGGAAAATCCAATTATTCCCACAAATTGTGGGTAGTTAAACATTTTACTGCGTTCATTTTATATCCTTTTACTTACTAAGGACGTACGAAGTCCCGTAGGGGTGTTGTATGCAAATTCTTCAAGTTATACTGAGAATGACGCTTTAAAATATTCCTTGTAACTCCGAGGGAGCATTTACTTTTGGAAAATCGTAGTTAACTGTTATACGAGTAGTTTGAAGAGTATGTAGTGTTTTGTTAGTGCGAAAGTTTTGTAGCAAAGGAAAGCAGTTAATAAATTGAAATCTGATCTGCATGATTTAGTACAACCTTGCCCTTTTTTCTTTCGGTCTGTTCGTAGCCCGAGAAAACGACATCGTTTCAAAGTTGACGTTCCAAAGACACGAACAAAGAGGATTGACTCTACTTTTATGATACGTCTAGGCTGTGGAATGAGCTACCTGAGCGGATTTTTCCTGATGGTTGTAATCTTGGTGTCTTCAAATCGAGAGTGAATCGGTTTCTTCTAGGTAAGCACGCTTCACCGTAGACCGCATCGTCGCTTAACAGCAGGCGAGATGGCGGTCAAGTCAAAGTCAAAGTCAAAGTACTTTATTCATAAATGTACAATTTACACGTCAATTAATTAAAAACAAAAAAAGAAAGAGCATACAAAATTGTATACATTTTCAAAGTTTGAAATGACTACTTTTCTGTATTATAATAATTATTGTACAGAAAACATTATACGATTATAATATGGTTTTAATACAATTGTACTGACCCATGTCAAATTTATTTCTTTACATTTTTATGGGAACTTTGCCATCACTCTCTAAAAATTCGCTATAACTATAAAAAGTTTGATCGATAAGCCAGCACTTCAATCTGTTTTTGAAGCTGCCAAAACTTGGGGCCGATATAACTAGTTTCGGAAGAGTGTTATAAACTATTCAAGTTAAAAATAAGTGAAAAACTATTCAAGTTAAAAAAAAATAAAGGCAGGCGACATTGCTATTCAGAGCGGTAATAATGCCAACCTGCACGCATCTAACTGTTAGAGGAATTCATCGCATCGGATGTCTTAGATCTTCAGTGGTCAACGAATAATTCAGATGTGCTTAGTGTCATTAGCTACGTACGTAGCGTAGTGCAGTTCTCACTGTAATTTAGTTTTGTTGATAACAATTAAGCGGTTGGAATCGATTTCACGATCCATAGCTTTGCAGACAGATTTAGGTACTACCAAACTAAAACACTGGACTAATCAAGTAATTCAGGTAGATTCTGACAGACGATAATGATGACGTCAGGAGTATCTTCTCCAAAGAGTTTACATATACTACGTATAGAGTTAGATTTTCCGCACGGTTCCTTTGTGTCAATCGTAAGCAGATGACGTGCATACTTTCTATGGCAACAGAGTGACAAAAGTATGACACTTCCACAAGGGCGACATGGCAAGAAAGATGCTATCCGTGCTTTCGGTGTAAAGCGTTTGTGCCAACTCTATACGTAGTATATGTAAACTCTCTGGTCTTCTCTCAAGATACAGGACGCTTAAATGGATCGGATTTAAATTTGAAATACAATTAAATTAATGCTTGAACAAACACATGTGATATGGCAAAATGACGAATTCGGAAACTACGCAGGGTGCAAGTAAATAAATTAATTGTGAAAAAAAATTTAGGTTTCAAAATAAAATCATAGTTACTGCTATCCATGCCACGGCGTGTAATCTAATCTCCCGGAGACTATGAACTGTCTACGTTAAGACACTTCATAAGTACTCTTCAGAGCTTTTGCTTAAAGGTTCCTTTTCATTTATTACCATATTGTTGTAACCTGAACTAAAAAAATACTGAAAAAAATTGGTTGCCTGTAAAGTCGGTTTACGGGCGAAAGTTTTACGTGACAACGACTTTGAGTGGTAAAATAATTTTACGGAAGGGACGCGTGCCTTTCGCTTTTTATGTCTGTCTCTCTCGCTCTTAGGCGGGCTAACCATGCCCGAGTGGAAGGGACGCGTGCCTCTCACTCGCTCTCGTTGTGAGCGCATAACGTGAGCGGAGCGTAACGCAGTTTCTTGAAGTGTCACCCGGCAAACCAATTTATAAGACGTTGTCACGTCAAAATTTAAACATTAAATTTGATGCAAAAAATGGGGGTTATAAACTGTATTAACCAAAGAGTTTATATATACCTACTGCGTATAGAGGTATATCTCTACTTAGTCTGTGGTATAGAGTTAGATTTTAGTTAGACCGCACGGTTCCTTTGTGTCAATCTATCTAATCTATCTATCTATCAATCGTAAGCAGACGACGTGCATACTTTCTATGGCAACAGAGTGGTGTGACAAAAGTATGACACTTCCACAAGAGCGACAAGGCAAGAAATATGCTACCCGTGCTTTCGCTGTAAAGCGTTTATGCCAACTCTATACGCAGTGTATATTATGTAAGCTTTTTTGTATTAACATGACTACAGGCTCGTGAGCAAAATGTATGGGTCATATGATACACCAAGAGACCTATGTACTCCTAGGATGATAGAAGGGTATAAAATAATTAGATACACAGATAGGCAGCACTATGCCGGCATTTTTTGTACGAGCTGTCCAACTGAGTACAAGTTGAGAAAGAGGGTTACAACCTTTGTTTTTTTCCTTCTTGTCGCATGAGTTTTGTATGGCATTGCAGAATAATTGATTAGAAGAGGTTAGTCGTGGTCTTTACGCGACGTCAATAGTTACAATAGCAGCATTTTTTAACGCCCGACCAAAAAAAGGGGTGTTATAAGTTTGACGTCGATGTCTGTCTGTCTATCTGTCTGTCTGTCTGTCTGTCTGTGTGTGTGTCTGTCTGTGGCACCGTAGAGGTCAAACGGATGGGCCGATTTCGATGCGGTTTTTTTATTTGAAAGTTAATATCCGTGCGGATGTTCTTAGCTATGTTTGGTTAATATAGATTCAAGATGGCCACCGCCACAAAATGGCGGACAAAATATTTCTTCACAACCTACCTCAATATTAGTATCAAATGAAAGGGCTTGACTAGTAGAATACTACACACTATAAAAATCAAATCCAAGATGGCTGCCACCACAAAATGGCGAATTATATTATTTTTTTCACTACTACCGCAATATGGGTATCAAACGAAAGGGCTTGACTTGTAGAATACATTGCACTATGACAAATTTCAAATCCAAGATAGCCGCTGCCACAAAATGGTGAAATACATTTCTTTTGTCACATCTCCCTTAATATGGGTATCGAATGAAAGGGCTAGTAGAATGTTGTACGGATAACAAATCTGAGGTAGTCGGGGTTTAGTCAAAATTTTTAATTTTGTTCTTGTCTACTACAGCCGCTATCGGAGCGCTCAATATCTAGCTATTCATACTAAATCAGCTACAGACGAGTAATTCGATCTCGCGTCGTAGCAACGTGATGCCGCATACAAACAGTTATCGTTCAAAACCGCTATGGAGAACAACTAAAAACCGACGTAAAAACTATTTATTAGAATAAATAGTTTCAGAAACCGCTATTACCAGCAATAGCAATCAATAGTTTCGTGATTGCCAGAACGCGTAACGACCCATAGCTAGAAGAGGTACCTGGTGTATCATATGACTCATAAATATTTTTTATGGGCCTGTAGTTTATAAAGTAAAATTCCAGACTTTAATGTGGGTTCCGCATTTCAACCCAATCCGTTCAGGCGTTCCGACGTGATTGAACTACAAACATTTAAACTTGTACATACATAACATTAATAAGATTACGGCATATTTACTCTAGCGAGTTTCCGATATTTCGATGCAGTTTTATGCATTCCTCATCATCATCAGCCGCAAGACGTCCACTGCTGAACATAAGCCTCCCCCTTGATTTCCACAACGAATGGTCCTGCGCAACCTGCAACCAGCGGTTTCCAGCAAGCTTTGTGAGGTCATCTGTCCATCTAGTGGGAGGCCGTCCAACACTGCGTCTTCCGGTTCGTGGTCGCCACTCGAGAACCTTTCTTCCCCATCGGTTGTCAGTTCTGCGAGCGATGTAGCCTGCCCATTGCCACTTCAGCTTGTTTACTCTTTGAGCCATGTCGGCCACTTTCGTTCCTTTGCGAATATTCTCATTACGGATTCTGTCGTGCAGAGAGACTTATGCATTATGACCACGGCATTTATCCATTCAGTTCACTATTGGTAAGACTTATTGTAGACTTCATGTGGGGAAATGTCATTTCCTTTGTCAGTTATTCTACCACCAAGCAGTAATGTGCAATAATCACTGTGTCTCAGTTTGAAAGGCAACCAAAAAAATACAAATGATTAATCATCTTATATCTCTGGTTATGAGCTCATTGTCAGTGTTAGTGTGCACGAAGAGTCCAAATGGACTCTTCGTGTTCCAATGGCTGCGTGATACAGTGATGTTATGGGAAGAAGTGTTGTTTATTTTCAGGCAAATGTCCTGCTCGTCTTTTCATGACTCTAAATACCGTGATTATATGGTATTACGGAATATCAAGACAGGTTTACTTACCAAACGTGGTAGTCATTTACTCGGTACAGGAAAAAAACAGCTGGACTGAAATCAGTTTCAGTCCAGCTGTTTTTCACCTTGTATCAATTTAAGTATTGATACAAGATTTATTTTACTAGGAAAACTGATAATATTTCAAATTCTTCACATATTCAATAAGGAAATTTGAAAACTAAGAACTTATATCTAAAGATAAAGCCTAAAAACTGGGTATTTACGAGTAGAACTATTTTTGGAATCTTCGTACAAATGGATTTACCTGATAGAATATGACGACATTAATCCAACTATTTGTATCTAATCAAACCATGTCCATATTTGATTTCACTTAGACTTATAAACTTAGACTAGTAAATTAACTGAAGTTAATTAAACAAAACTATTTTTTGAATGATGAAAAAGTGTTATGCCTCTACTGTAGTGGTAGTCTTAGCAGAGTCACCCTGGGGTAGTACCACTGTGATGATGTTCCGATTTGAAGGAAAATGTTTCCAGAGAAATTACTGGTCTATGAGATAAATAAAGAGAATATATCTCCGGTTGACGAGCGCAGTGCAGTGCTAGGTAATGATTTGGACTGTTCATGTTCCAATAGCTGCGTGCCACTATTATGAGTTTGCATGTTGCTCCTCCGCAACGCCGTACAAAAATCATGTGACAATGAGAAATGATAGAGATATGCAACCCACTTTCTTCACCTGCACTCAGTTGGACAGCTTTCAAGTGACGGCATAGAGTTCAATCTTATATTATACTAGCGGCCCGTTCCGGCTTCGCTCAGATATTGTCACATAAAGCCCATTAATCGAAATATAAACTAGCCTATCTTTTGAGTTGGATCAATCTACATACGGTATCCAAATTTCATTAAAATCGGTTAAGTAGTTTAGGAGTCCATCGCGGACAAACATCGTGACAGGAGATTTATATATATTAAGATTATTATACCCTTCTATCATCCTACATAGGTCTCCTGGTGGTTCATTTGACCCATACATTTTGTTTACGTGCCTGTAGTCTATAATAATAGGTATCTTTCTATCTCGTAATGATATCATATTGTAATTGTATGGATCAGGTTCTAATACAAGTCATTGAGTATTTTATAAAAATGTTGTAGCGATGGCCACATGATAATCACGCTAATAACACGTACAGATAAGGTCTAGACGAACTTATTTAACTCTATGAATAAAATATTTTGCCAATACAAAAAGGACCTAATATAAATCCATTTTTTTTTTGATAAATTTATTTGTATATAATAGCAACACAGCAAAATGTTTATACATATTATGAACACTAACGGTGCTCTCCGGGTGGCTAAGCTGGAGAGCACCGTTAGTTTTACATCTATACTAATATTATATAGCTGAAGAGTTTGTTTGTTTGAACGCTAGGATCTCGGGAAGTACTGGTCCGAATTGAAATATTATTTTTCTATTGGATAGTACATTTATCGAGGAAGGCTAAAGAACATAACGCTACTATTAATAGAAGCGGAGCATGAATCAAGAATGTAACAAAATCGGGGGAAAATATTCCTTTTTGCGAGTTTTCGTACGTTTGTACGTTTCGTGCTTTGACATGACACATGACAGCATGTGTCTAAGATTGCGTTATTGAAAATCACAGATTACATACCTCTTGAATATAAACCTTTGCTAATCAAATTTGTTGGTACGACCAATTTCCGACAGGTGGCGTAGCAGATAGCTAAAGAGGTGTTTTGTTTGAAAGCGATATTCTCAGGAATGACTGAATCGATTTCAGTCATTCTTTCACCGTTGTATATGTACGCGATCCCAATGAGTGCTATATATGTACCACGAGCGACGCCGGGGCGGGCATCTAGAAAAATATATAGTTTATAGCATTCAAGGATCACATACTAACTTACGTTTTTTGTAGTGGTAGGACTCTTGATAGAGTCCGCCTAAACCTCTTCAGCTTTATAATATTACCTCTATTTTGACAAAAGTCATCTAGGACTTCTAGTGTAACAATTCGAAGCCACAATGATGGATTTCTGCCATGGATTGCACAGAGGTGTGAACGCGCGCATTGTCCTGATGAAACAAGACTTTTCTTCTCAATAAACCTGGACGTTTTTCTTTGATTTCTTCTCTAAAATTTCACCATTAACTTTCTTTGTCAATAAATAAAGAATCGTAATAAAATGTCAAAGGAAAGCAATAATGAGTAATCAAGATTCATTACTCATACACACTCCACGTGTTCACTCACGATAACTATCTGATGTATAATCATCAGTCTGGTATTAACTGTGTATTAAGACTTAAGCCCGATTTCACCAAATTAATAATTGTAAATGGCAGTAAACATAAATGTATGGGTATACATTATCAAATAAATATACGAAAAAAAAGTTTTCCCGCCATAAATCCGACTGCAAATTTAATTTTGTTTGTTTTCGGCATTTGGTGTAATAGAGTTACCATAATGTATCAAGCGGGTGGACTGGAGCTTACTTTCTGCGCTTCACGTTTCAAACATAAACTAAACGAAAAGTGAAAAACGAAATGAAACGAAAACGAAAACATTTTTTTAGTAATGTCAAATCTGTACACCGGTCACTATTTGTCAAATGAATCACAACAAAATTTGGCTAAGTTCAGGCTTCAAAATATATTGTAGTGAGTAGTATTTTATATGAATTTGGTGAAACTAGGCCTTAAACGGTAATTACATTCTTTAGAATACGCGTGCCGTACACTAAATTCGTGTTATAGAATAAGGAAAACTCCTACTAAAGAATTAAAAGATAAAAACTTGAGAGGTGTCAAGGGACACCCGGATGGAACGAAGTTCCTTTCGATTAATTAGTGAAGGAATTATTATTATTTTGTATTATTTAATATTTCCAAAGAACCTGTATACACTCAACAAAAATAATCGTCGCGACACCACACTGTTCAATGCGAAATAGAAATGAAAATATCTGGCTTGCTTTTTATAAGAGAGAGAGAGACAGACAGAGAAACATGCGACGCCGCACAGCTTACAATAGCAAAAAGTGTCGTGACAACTTTTCGTAAGAATTTTTTCCGTCTAGCCCCCTTTCACAACGCGCGATAAGGAACTTCGTTCCAATTAATTAACAAGAGGAAACTGTTTTGAAAACGGGTAACTAATATACAGTGTGTTATCGGTTTTTTTAAACCAGGCTTTTGCCCAGTTTAAAGACTAACTTTAATAACAAAATTACAATAAAATTAACTATGTTACATACTTAACGACTTGCATTACGCACATTGTCATATTGCCATTGTCATACTAGTTAGTATGCACGTCATCTGCTCACGATTGGTACAAAGGACCGAGCGGAAAATCATGATCTATTTAATTATTCTCTAAGAATAATTCAGAGAAATGTGTAGAGATAACCTAGACGAGCATATAGTGATAGTCTAGACTAAAGTTTAGAGTCCACTAAGACGAACTTCTAGAGTGAAGCAAGATACTATATATATGAATCTTACGAAGCTCATGAACTGGTTTTATCCTTTTTTGTTTTGTTTTACAACATTTAATTCTAATAGTTTGTAAGCCATTTCGTGTTTGAGCACGGGTTCCTGGTAGAGACCGGTGGTATAAGCGATGATGTTGCCATTTAAACATTTTAATATCATGTTTAGGTTAATGTTTATGTTAAGGTCAATGAAATGTTTTTTTTGTTTTTTTAATTTGTTCAATTCTGAATTTTATGACCCGTAATAAAAAGGGATTTTTATGTATTTTTATCCGTAATTATTGCATGGATAAACCAAAAAGTAGTGAGTATATTTAATACAATAATAGTGGTAGGATTCTTTATAGTCTGCCTGGGGAAGTACCATGTCATGGAAACATCGCCGTATCTATGTGAAGGGTAATGCATCCCAGAGATAAACCATTTTTTTTAAGTGAAGTGCGTTGGAATGATTTGAATTGTTTATGTTCAAATAGCCTGTATTATCGTGCTGTTACCGTCTGTTTCATGTTTTGCTCGTCCCACCACACAACTACAACAAAAGAAGTTACTTTCCACCTGCTTGTTTTATCGATTTAATTCTCCACCTTTGGTAAATCATTCGTGAAAATCATAGCAATGGTTTTACAACCACAATTAGTAGGAACATTACGCTATCTCCAGACTTCTAATCATTTCTGATAACGACGTATTTATACGGTACCTAAATCAATTTTTACAATCGCATTTGATAAGGCAATCCGGTTTTTTCGATGTAAAGCATTAGTGTTTTATATATAAACAGTATAATAAACAGCCCACTTTCTGTTCCCACTGTTGGGACACGAGGTTTTTTGTCGTGAAGACAACGCATGAAGAGTCAAGGCCAAAAGGCCTTGATTTTGTTCCACACTGGTCTAGTGTTGATCGGTGAATATAATACATGCACTTATAAGATGTTCTTGAATACAGTGCTTTTTGTGATACTTTTATTGAGAATTCAATGATGCATATTGATAGGTTTTTTTATCGCATACATACATTTCAGATAATGTGTAGCTGATCTACAAGATTTAATTACTTGCAGCTCCAAAGACGCAACGTTCCAAAGACTCGAGCAAAAAGTTTAAACTCTACTTTGTGATAAGGATGTGTGGACTGCGTTGCCTGAGTAGGTTTTCCCGATGATTACAATCTAGCCTTTAAGTACAGAGTGTATCGGTTTCTTCCAGGAAAGCACGCTCCATCGTAGACCACATCGTCGCTTAACATCAGGCAAGATGGCGGTCGAGTGTAAACCGAACCTTTATTAACCAATAAAGGGTAATTTAGACCCAAGCTCAGGTGATATGCCCCACTAGTGTTTTCAATGTGATTTCAAAACTGATAGTTCAATAGTTTTTTTTATCAAAGAAGAGTAAATAACAGAGTTACTATCTGTAAAATTATGTATAAATTAATTAAATGTATTCTTTGTGTTTCGACCATAAAATATCAATTAAAATGGCAATAATAATAGTGTTAGGAATTCTAGATTTAACTAAACTAGCTGTGCGTCCCGATCGGCTGGCCTGGTGGCTAGTTGGTAGTAGGTCTAGTTTTGTAGTAGTGGTAGGACTCTTGGCAGAGTCCGCCTGGGGAAGTACCACACCTTTGCCAGTTAATCTACCGCCAAGCAGTAATGTGCAAACATTACTGTGTTCCAGTTTGAAGGGCAATGTTTCCAGAGAAATTACAGGGCTTAGAGATATAAGATCTTAGATCTCTGGGTGACGAGCGCAGTGCAGTGCTAGGTAATGATGTGCAAATGTTTGTGTGATGAATTCAAATATTTGTACTTTACCTGGGTGTTTCCTATGTATTTAAAAATATATAAGTATTAAATCAGCTATCTGGCTTCCATAATACAAGCTTAGCTTAGTTTGGGGTCAGATGGTGTTGTGTGTGAGATGGCCACCAATATTTATCTATCACACTTAAGGATTTCCAACGGTGAAATATTTTTTTAAATCAATTCCACAATCCCTGTGACTAGCGCGTTTAAACAAAACATCTCTTTATACCCTATGTATAGCGAATAGATATTTTATAAGGGATTTAAATAGGTAAAAATATGACTGGGTTGAACGACCGAATAATATATGTTTTATATGAAATTTTAATAAAAATTGCATATTTTTTATTTTGGTGAAAGAATTTTAAACTTACCATTTCACTTTTGTGAGAAAAACTTAAAGTTAGTATAACAAAAACATTACTTCGACTTCTACGTAGGTATTTAGTAGGAGAAAAATACCAAATCAAAATTGTTTAGGGCCTGATCTTAACAAACGGGCTCGGATGGCACCCATCAATTATTAACTTACTTTATTAATTTAACAATAGCTGTAATTCGTCATCGCAATGGCAGACTGACTTTTTTGCGATAAAATATGTTTACAGTGTCATTGCTTATTTAGACTTTGTACCCTCACCCCACAATAAAAACATAAAAATCGAGTCTGTTTTTGGGAATTTATTGACGTTGAAACATTTTTATTTTATTTTTTGGTATTTTGATGAATAGTTAAATATATCAAATAGATGCAGTTTTCTTGGATGGTTAAATCCAAATATTTCGAGATTTTTGATTTACTGTTGTAACAAAAGCTTGGTTTTTTCCTTTTTTTGTATTGCAGGAGCCAGATAGCTAATTGGAAATAAGCAAACAAAAGATCAATCTCAGAATCACCAGACCACGGATACAGAACAAACATGTCCTCTAAGCATTATTAGACTTTATCTAAAGATAGATATTTCGAGAGCTGTCTGGCCAAAATTTTAGCTATGAGCCATTAGGAATGTACTAAAAATAGAAATAAATCTACTTAAAATTCAGATACAATCTGCAAAACGGAAGGCATCGTTAAAACGAAAAAGTTAATGTCAAAGTATAAATGTTAAAACAAAGCGGTACAAATATCACACGAGGCTCAGCGCCCTGCTATCCGTAGTAAATTTCATCACAATACGGGGGAATGACCACAGACATGGCCTATGACCCGTAAACAGAACATTACCATCCTGCCCGCTCATTCTATATAAGCAAACGTCGTAAACACAGAACACCGTCCATTATAAATTGATCCATGGTCGTGTTATAATGCAGACGTACGTTAAGTACGGAGCAAAATACGGGACCCTTATAGATTCGTCATGTCTGTGTGTCTGTCTGTCCGTCCGTGAGTCACAGCCTTTTCTCCGAAACTATAAGGACTATACTATTGGAACTTGGTAAGTAGATGTATTCTGTGAACCGCATTAAGATTTTCATACCAAAATTAGGAAAAAAACAATACATTTTTGGGGGCGTCCCATACTTAGAACTGAAACTCAAAAAAAAATTCAATTAAAACATACGTGGGTTATCTATTCAATTCAATTCATTTATTCATACCATAAATTCATAAGAACACTTGGTAACGTCATTTACAAAAAGGCAAAGAATCTGTGTACATAATATGATAAAATAACAACGTCAAAAACAATAAAGCAGCTGTAAAGGGGCCTAGTCAATTACATGCAGCTGTAAAAAGGCTTTGTCGAAGACAATATAACAAATAATCAATACACACAGTATACAGATACTACATTAGTACAAACAATGTAACATCAAAAGTCTTAAAAATCTATTATTTTACCTTATTACAAGATTCTAATTTCGACACATTTCTCTTCCATACGTTACTATCTTTAACAAAGTCGTCTATATTATAATATGCCTTGCTCAATAGGTAGCTTTTTATTTCATTTTTAAACTTGGTTTCATTGAGGCCTTCCACTTGTACAGGGATTGCATTATAGAAGCGAATACTATTACATTTGAAAGAGTTATTTGTTTTCTGAAGTCTGCACTTAGGAAATACAAGTGTATTATATATATGGATAAGTTTTCAAAAATGATATTAAGGTTTCCAACATATTTTTTTTCTAAACTGAATAGTTTGCGCGAGAGACTCTCCCAAAGTGGTAAAATGTAATAAAAGGTTAATGAGGTTTCATTTCATGGTTGAGTGATGTTTTGTGTGTTGAGTTTGACAATTCCACTAAGGTACTTTTAAATGCGGAAGTTTGGATGTTTCTTGCTCAATCATGTCGCAACGGCTAAACGGATCGGGTTGAAATTTGGAATAAAAATACAGTGTATTTACAGATTATAGCACAAGCTACTTTTAATCGCGGCTAAATTACAGGAACGGGTACTGCGCGAGAAATCCGAGTGGCACAGCTATTTTCAAAATTTTCTAAATTCTTCACAGAAAAGCTGTTGTAGCCGTATCAAGATCTACCGCAGCAGTTTTAAGTTTTGAGATGCACGGTAGGGAATAGAGCCCTTGAGTTGTCGTTGTTACGATTGCTCGTTGATACAAGCGAAGTATAAAACAGTAAAACACAGCCAGTGTGTGGTTCAAGGTTTATGGGTTCTTTCTTTAGCTTTGAAACTCTGTAAGGAACATGACCACTGACGCGATATAGATAGCTAGATATACTCTTTATTGACACACCAAAAAAAAAAAAATATACATAGCAAAAAAATAAACAAAGCATAGTAAGTTAGTGCAAAGTGAGCTGCCTTATCACTAAAAACGATCTCTTCCAGGCAACTTTAGAATGGAAAACAATATGTGGACAAGTCAGAAATTAGGGTGCGCAATTAAAGAAGTACAAAAAAGCATACTTATAGTAATAAAAATATATAATAGAAAAAAACACATTTATAATAAACATAATTATATGTAAGCTGTAGCGAATTTCAAACCCTATTATTACACCTTATAATAATACTAGATGTCCGCCCCGGCTTCGCCCGTGGTACAATAAATATCACTCATCGGGATCCCGTACGTATCCTACTGTGAAATTCATTCCTGAGAATATCGCTTTCAAACAAAAAACCTCTTCAGCTACTTGCTACGTTACCTGTCGGAAATTGGTCGTGCCAACTCAGATTTAGAAACAAATTTGATTAGCAAAGGTTTATATTCAATGACGCCGTCTTAGACACATGCTGTGGTGTCAAATCACGATACTTGCTTATATTATAAAGCAGCTGCAGAGTCATACTCGCAGAGTCTTAGCCTCTAGGCTCATTAAGCTGCAGCTTAGGGCGCAGAGATCGAGAAAATGGTGTCGTATGGTAGAACATCGAGCTGAACAAAATGATGTCTTTGCATTTCGCAGATACTATTAATCCAGCATCATTGCATCAGTCTACCCTACATTTTATTTCAACTAGACCGAAACCAAACAGTAAACTAAATGAGCTGTGAACTTAAGAAACTTGGGAAGTCCCTGATTTTAGCACATCTAGTGGGGCGCGTCCTCATAATAAAATTAGCCTTGGGGTAAAACGCTCTACACACGAGCCCTGAAATCACAGGAAATGACGTAAAATTAGTGGGGAGGAGCCTACATCGCACCATATGATTGGTGATTTATGGTGCGATGTAGAGTCCTTCCCACAACTTTTACGTCATTTTCTCTGATTTCAGGGCTCGTGTGTAGAGGGTTTAACTCTTGATCAGTGGCTAAGCAGTATCTTGCGCGCGTTGCGTGCTGCGCAGGTAGCGTACACCTGTCGAAAATTGGTCATACCAACTCAGAAACCTTATTTCGCTTACGCACAACAACTTTGATGAAGATCGTCACAATGTGATGACACCTCGTATATATATGGCAACTCTTAAAGTAGGATTATAAAACAAACCTAAGCTACTGTGAGATTATAATGAAAATAGGTTTTTTGAAATGATTAGTCTCTATTTTCCGAGAGCCAAGACATGAGTCATTGCTGCCGATATAGTTATGTTATGATGGAGTTATAAACGACAGATATCAGAATATCGTATCAAATCACACATCGATATCTACATCACTATCGAGGAATACGCCCCGTTTACAACAGGATTATTTTTAAAAAAAGTATTTCCTGTTTTGTGAATTACTGTCAATGTATTTTGGGAAATGAGGAAAAAATCTAAATAATTCTAATAATAGTGAAACTACTATTCATACCTATGAATGATTGATGAGTAGAACGATGATTAAAGTGGTAACTATAGCGTTAACATTGGGGATACATTACGATTAAACCATTATCAGCTTTTTTTAATTTATATTCCTAATCATTACGTAGCACTGCACTGCGCTCGTTACCCAGAGATCTATGATATTATATCTCTAAGCCCTGTAATTTCTCTGAGAGCATTGCCCTTCAAACCGGAATACAGTAATGTTTGCACTGCTTGGCAGTAGAATAACTGGCACATCGAATCCCACACGCACCTTTGTTTTTTTTTTGTCATGTACGTCATACTACTACAACTGAATACGTTTTGAAGTCTCCAAAGGATACAAACATGAAGTTATCTTCTTTGATGTTCTCAGAAAATTATTATAGTTTTGGTGAGAGTGCACACCGACAGCTAATAATAAAGATTCAGCGAATGGCATGTCCACTAATCAGGCGATGTGTGAAGTCTACACCATCCGAAGCACTTGATATAATACTTGGGATGACGTCACTCCATATTCATATACAATAAGATGCAATGGCAGGAACACTAAGAATTAAATTAACAGATCAATGAAAAGGCTCAGGAATTCTCACGAGTCACTGCAAAATCCTAGATCGGGCAACGAAAATTGTCCCAGACGCATGCCAAAGCACGGATCGAATAGTCACGACTTATCTAGATGGGAAAAAGTATGGGCTGGTCACAGGGGTCACCTTACTAAAACAAACACTGCTGGGGAAAGCAATATTATTTGCAGCATATTTACAGATGGTGCAAAAAATAGTATGGGAGTTGGGTGTGGGTATCACCTCCAGAGCTAGGCCTACCAGAATCATTAGTCCTAAACAAAACCACAAGAGTATTGCAAGCAGGAGTCATGGGTCACCTGTTAGCAGCTAAATCAGTCCTTAGGAAAAAAAAAATAGATGATGATATAGATGGCAATGTACTGCAAAACGGACCAGAACTAAAGTTCATAACAGACAGCGCAGACACCAATTGTGCTCTACAAAGACCCATAAGCAGGTCTAGAGTGATAGCAGGGTGCCACCAATCATAATTTTACAGTTGAATGTATTAAAAGCCACAATGTGAACATCTCCAAATGAAATATGCAGAGAAACAACAACTGACGAAATGGGAGTGAAACTTGTATGCCAGCAACCCAAGGCCGTGATAGGTTAAAGAGCTCGACTGGTTTGGGTAGGTTGGCTGGGGGGAAGTGCACAATACACCCCTAGCGGGACGTCAGTGCAAGTCAATCACCCCATTCCGAATTAAAATTAGATTAGAATTAGTCGTGTCGGCAAAAGGGCTCATAGCGAAAAGCCTCAACCAACATCTCAAGAGACTTTCGCTAGAAGGCTGGATCAAGGGTCAGATGCACGCGGCGGTAATTCTCAACACAGCACGCATCGTCAGGAGGTTTCTCCCTCTGCAGTCCTAACCACCAGTAACTTGGGCCCTGCTCTGCTGCTGGTTGCTATTTAGGTTTAGGTTTTTGCAATGTTTTTACGCACGTAGCACGTAGACTGTGTACGTGGACAGACCAACCCGCAGGCAGGAACGGCTATTGTTGGCTTTCGCTTTCGGTTGTTTTTCTTTGGTTGAGAAGAAACCGTACCGTAAGACTGGGGACTGTCGCACTATCTTCATTGACACATCAAAGTGTGCGGTGAATCTCAGATGCGGTGTTATCAGTAGCTTGAGACACTGCATCAACTTCACAAAGTAAATGCTCGCAGAAAGGTATTTCAGTAGCAAGGTATTGCACGTTGGCGGATGAATCCTTTTCTATGATGCTCGCAGAAAGGTATTTCAGTAGTAAGGTATTGCACGTTGGCGGATTTATCCTTTTCTACGAACTCATAATTATGTCATCCAACGGCAGCTTCTTCTCAAGCAGGTTTTATTCGTAGTAGTATTTTTTTTGCAATTATCTTTTTTTTTCAACCTCCTCAGGTCTTCACGAAGCTCAAATTAAAAAAAAATTCGGCTTCTTCAAAACATCTGGATCAATAAAATTCTTGGTCGACGAATTGTCAATTTCACGTGGCCAGAAATTCAAGTTTCTTCGATCCCACTTCTGATGACGACACAGGATGGCCCAGTATTGTTTTAGACACCATGACGTCGGCTGTGCCAATGTCCTTATTATTGAAGTATTCCATTTCAGGGATAATTTAAAACACCCAACTTTACTTCAATCAAAATTCACATATAATCAACATAGATTACAAGAATTTACAATAGATTAGGTGTTTACTGTCCGAGCGCAGAGAAGCAACTGTGTGCTCCGCTACAGCGCGCGCCTTTTTATAGCACTGTGATGGGGCGATCGTAGAGGGGCGAGTGTTGAGTCACTTGTTTACGCCCCGTTCGGAGCATTGTTCGAGAGATGACGTAGCATGTTGCATTTGCGCCGATATATTGTTTAACAAATTAATACGTGAATAACAATAAAAAAATGTTTTTGAAAAGCTCACCACGGTTCTTTAACCGTTCTCTTCAGACAAAAAACGTAAAATAAAAAAAACAACATAAGGTAACGTAACGTATAATCTAAAAAAACAGTAACATCTGTCTGATCTAGTAGTTTTTGGGAAAAATGGCAACATGGATTTGCACAAACAATGTTTGCTGCAGCGCTCCCTGATGAGGTCACAGTGGAGGAGGATACTGCGTGTTTCGGCGCTGGGGCGTATCATTATTATTACGAAAAGAGTTTTGTTACGCGATAAAGTAATATCCGGCTTTCAAAGTCCACGTTCTGTGAAATGTAGAATCAGTTTTAGGGTACTGTACAAAAAAGGGAACCCTATAAGCCACATTTATAACTATATGCTATGGTGCCTATGTAACGCAGTGGATCTTTCAAATATCTTGAATTGTTGAAATTGCAATCGATCAATCGCTTTTTCATTTTCGATTTTGTACTACAACGATCTCTCCAAAACAAGAGAGAACCAGTAGGATTTGTCGCTATTTTACGCTCAAATTTTTGAATAAATTCTTTACAAAAACAGATTTTGGTCTTTTAAAAAAAATGTTTTGACCAAAATGTTTGTAATACAATTGTCTATCCGTTGGTGTAAGTACAAAATCGCAAAATAATGGCGGTTTTTCGAGTAGATGCATGATAATTCCAATTATTTCTATTTTTTATGGTTTCGTTGTGAGGACATTATTTAAACAATGAATTCATCAACGCAAATAAATACTTGAAATTATACTAGTAATGATTTTTGAAATGCAAGAATAATTTACCCTAACGTAACGGGACAATGAGCGTTACGGGACAATAAGTCATGTTTTTTCGAGCATGCAGCCAGCATTCATCGATTTATTATATTATATGTATACGTATACGTATGTAACACAGCTTCTTATACAAATATATAGCCTGTAAGTCGTAGTATAAATAAGATTTTAAGCCAAATGGCAGAGTGACCAAATTTGGAGGGGGTTTTTATTTTTGTTACGGAATTTCTTGATTCAGTTGCCGCGCTCAAAACCCGCAATAAAAGCTATTCAATACCTTTAATAGCTGAAATCTTAGGAAACTACATGTTGTTTCTAAGCAGGAATCGTAGCAATTCTCACCCTCTCGGTGACAACTTAGAAATAGACTTCCCATTTGTCTCCTCTAGTCAGCTTTCAAAGGGTACGTAATAGTCGGCACGAACACGGGCAGGTGGTTCAACAACATACAATTCGTCACGAAGAAGCTGGTATTTTGATTTTTTTTAGTGAATACTTACCTACAAATACCTATGTGATTGAGACAAATCAAATGATATCTTATTTGATTTGTCTTATCAAGTCGTTTGGAAGTTACGGGAATAAAGAAATTTACAAACACACAAGATACGCGCGAAAAACATAACCCTTCTTATAGTCGGGTAAAACCGGTAAAACCTGTTTCTTTATTTATTTTCTACATAATGACTTACACAATTTATTAATAAAAAGATGCTGTCATAGCACTTCCGTCATTTAATTTCTTAAGGTACAACTTTGCACGGAGACCGCGACACGAGACCGCGACACGAGACCGCGACAGGCACTTGACATTATGGACGCCAGTTCGCGCCGAGACCGCGACAGGAGACCGAGACACGCACGTGTCGCGAGATCGCGACACGTGCGTGTCTCGGTCTCGGTCTGGGCCCATACAATTCCATAATGTCAAGTGCCTCTCGCGGTCTTCGGTCGCGGTACCCTGTCGTGGTTTCCGGTCGCAGTCTTCTGTCGCGGTCTCAGCGCAAACTCGTACCGTAACCGTAACCGTAAAACGGTTTCAGCCTCACATTTTTGAAGTGAAAGCTTCTGTTGGAGCGGCACATACAGATTTTTCGTGGACTGTGAATTGAATTCTAGCGTCACGCTCGGGAATGACGAGAGTGATAAGAGAGTGATAAGAAACCCTCGGGTAAACTCGGGACCATGGCCATTGGCCATCTAGTAAGCTGCCAGTTTCAAAGTAAGCTATCAACTTCTGAGTTTATAAGTTTTCCCTTCTATCGGGAGTTCCTATGACTGCCAATTTTTTTTCAGTTCGGTCGCGTAGCAAAATCCCTATCTCCTGCAAGCTTGCCGTAAGAAACTTTGTTTCATAAAACGAATTATCCGGAAGGTGGGTGGTAACCATAGGCACACCTAAATTGCAAGGGTGGCATATACTCCGGATATCCTCTCATGAAGTACCATGCGTTTCTTTTTTTAAACTCAAGTATTCTGATAGCGTATCGAATCTCCGAAATGTCTGTTTTCCGGTCGGCCAGCAGGCCGAGGTGTATCTCCGGCATCGGTGAGCGAGCGTTCACCCCGATCAGCAGCAACAACTGGGCTTTGTGAGGCGTGCCCCTCGTCATAAGGCCGTAAAAAGGATTTGTAATAATGAACCGGTACGAGTCGAATTTCAACGTGTGAGGGTTCCAACAAGTCGTCGACTTGATCGCTGTATTCATGTGCATATAATTTTTGCTAAAGAAATAGGAGTCATAATCGTGTCTGTGCTCTTCTTCAAAAGGCCAGATGTGGATGGCGCCGACAGAATGAACCTGCAACTCCTCGTCTTCATCGAACCCCACGATCCGAACTCGCTTCGCCATATGCGGCGTGTGGTTGAATGCGTTGAATATGCATTCGCTGAACTTCCCCGTTTCATTGACGGTGATAGTCACGCAGGTCTTCGAAGGCGGCGGAGCGTCTTTGGCATTGCTTGAGGCGGCCGCCAGAAGCCACGAACCCTGCTCCAGAAACAATTTATAAGTATCGTTAACGTAAGCCCAGTACCAGTTCTCACCGACCGGGCATGATCCTGTCTGCTTGTAAGTGCCGCAGTTCGTATTAGTCGAGCCGAGCTCAAATATTACAGATAAAATTACAAAAATCTCTTGCATCATAGCGTTTCTGTCGAGGAAGAGGTAACTCGGAAGGTTCACTGCTTGGAGAGTACCGGGTTAGTTTCACGGGAGACGACGCGCTAGGCAGCTTATTCCGTTGATAGGTGCTCACCTGCAAAACAAAAGTAGACAGAAACACAAGAAGTGATGAAAATGGAGACGGTCGGACGGTATAATGGTAAGCAGCTACGGCCGCTGTAGAGAGCGCGAAAAGAACCAAATTTTTCTCATGATCTGGTTCAATAGCGCGAAGAAACATCTTGAATTAACCGAAATGTACCAAGGCAACTATCTCACGACGACGTGTGTTATTCATTTACTAACCCACACTAGGTCGATCATGTAAGCTGACAAACAAAAAAAATTGGTTGTCCGTAAAGTTGGTTTACGGACGATAGGTTTACGGACGATACATTAACGTGACAACGTCATTGCAAAACATTTATGAAATGATTGCATACAATCAATTTGCAATGTTGATAATAATTTATATGTATCGTATAATTTGTAAATGTTAGGGACTCATCTATATACCCCATTTTGTTTCTTTTATATTTCATGTTATAGGTATTATAACATGCTATGATGTTTGATTTATAATTTATTCTTAAGTTGATTTGGAGTATTTTTCTGGCTTTCTGTGCGCTTTGGTATATGTATACTGTAAGCACAGAAGGCAACTGAAATTTTAATATATAATTCGGGCAGGGGTCAGTGCGCGGTTGTCTCTTTGACCTTATTTGATTAAATATGGTATTTTCTAATTAATAAAATAAATTATTACACAATAGATAAATGAATAGAATCAGGTGGAAAAACTAGAACAGAATAAATAATTTTGATTTCTCCCCGACTACCTCGGATGTGTGATCTGTACAACATTTGAAATTTGTCATAGTGCTTAATATTCTACTAGGCAATCCCATTCATTTGATAACCACATTGAGGGAGTAGTGAAAAAAGAAGTGTTATTCGCCATTTTGTGGTGGCGGCCATCTTGGATTTGAAATTTGTCATAGTGCATAGTATTCCAGTATGTCAAGTCTTTTGATACCCATATTGAAAATAAAAATGAAAAATTATAATGAAAAAACATTTATTTACATAAACATAAACATTTATACATAGTTTTCCAATAAGTCAAGTTTTATAAAGTAGGTATAGTCTATGTTTATGGGTGGCACAACATCATAGAATACGCCTAGAGCTCCCGCACTAGGCGACGCGACGCCTGTAACGCGGGAACCAAGATACGAATTTCCAAAATGTTGAAACACCTCTAGAGACGATCTTCTTAGCATTCCATGGATTCACCGTGCGGGTGCCGGGTCCATCGTGTGGCAGAGAGAGAAAAACTCGAGTAGTTCCCGAGACTTGTGACTCGGGCGTAGGTTTAAGGACACAAAACACAAAATAAATTGAAAACAAGTTCAGGAACAGCCAAAAAAAAATCTATATCACATTAGGCTTATTTTTCTGGTAAAACCACAAACATTTTCACAATATACTTTTCATTAATCCAAAAGGTAATTACTATCATGAGATATGATTACCTACACTAAATATAAACAACACATTATATACCGAATACATACAAGAATAGCCATAAAATAATCTATTTGTTTTGTTAATATTTTGCTTCACAGTTGTTATTTTAAACCAATTTCCATCTAACAAAACATTTGCAATGGAGGAATAAATGCCATAGCGAAAGTAAAATCAGGAAATATTTTTTAGCAAATCTTCAGTCTCCGAATAATCAAGTGCATTTATAAAAATTGTTCAGTGACCTTTTTGCTTCACGAGTTGTCAGTTTTTTGAGATTACAGTGCTTGTTCAAGACATTGTACACGTGAGCTCTAATAAAACCACCAAAACGACGAGCAAAAGATGTGTGGACATGTGGGAAAGGAGCTTTGTAACCCCTCTTTTTGAGGATTTCATCAAAAAATTTATTTGTTAATGTGGTCCTATGTACAGAATTTGTAATTTGTATATAATAGGTACCTCACACTTAGCACTCCATTTTCCTTAAAAACATCTTTAGTTGGAAACATAAGCGGTTTCTTTACCCTAACGTAACGGGACAATGAGTTATGTTTTTTCGAGCATGCAGCCAGCGTTCATCAATTTAGTAGACGTTGTCACGTCAAACAGAAAGAAGCACAAGCAGACATACAGACACAAACTTACAATAATATGTCTGCGCACCGGGAGTCGGGAGCTCGGAACAAGATCCTGGCCAATGTGAATCAGAGGTAGTTTCAATAACTGAAATAATATTTTCATTTGCGCCAGTTTACAGTCAACATAAAATTATTTGTAATCTTTGTTGGAAATAAATATTTTACGTTCACGAATATTATTGCGATAAAATACATGAGATCAAAACCTACTTCTATCGCATTCATATCGAATACCACTTGGGGCTTACTCCTTTGTCTACTTCACCTACTGTGTGCTAAAGAGAGCGGCTTCCTCTCGCTCCTCTGCCTTACACCACCTGTCTCGAGCATCTTCGCAATGATTGACGGTAGCGAGAGATCCGCCCTCATCGTGGCCACATCGTAGCCTTTGTTCTTCCGCTGAGCTTCCTGATAATCAGAGTACTTGTACAGATAAGGGTCCTTCTTTATCTGGAAGTCTTGGGAATTTAACTTGGCCAATAGGAGTGTCAGCCTAGTTAACTTAAATACAAATCATTTACTGATAACACAAAGTTACAAGTCGAAAAGGTAATTTATGTCACTAACACACTACATAATTTCTCATACACACATACTAGTGTGTATGAGAAATTATGTACGTATAATTAATTATACATTAAACATTCCAATAATTTGTAATGTTTAATCTTTCAAGTCAAGTTCTTTCAAGTCCTCCCCAAGTCTTCCAGTCCTTTACCCCAACTTCTACACGCACTGCTACTCAAAGGGGATAGAAGCGTGAGTAGAACTTCCTGGCCGTCTAAATTCGTCGCCTCGTCGTATGGTTTCAAGGATACAGGTAAAGCAACGGGATGATTGTGGATACAAAAATAATGTAAGTAAATAAAAAGGGAAACTCCACTGGGAGTGGGACCCTCAACGCCATGAAACTGTCATCTCATCTGCTTATAGTCACTATGACTGATTGTGTGATTAACATATTACAAAAAAAAATGATCATATAGACAGATAGATGGGTCTTCGCAACTGTTGCTAATACTGCTTTTACCATCCTTTACTACAAAGTATAATCAGCCATTGGGTAAATGTAGGTAATTCTGCAAAGTGAATGTTGGCGTATCGCAATGTACATCCGTAAGACCATACTTCAAAGAGCTTGGGATACTTACGTTACCTGCTATATTGATTTACCAAGTGGCTGTATATGTCAGAAATAATCTAGAATCGTACAACACGCGAGGAGAGAGACATTCTCGTAACATACGCAACGCCGACAAGTTGGATGTTATACCACACTCTCTCACGAGGTCACAGAAGTTGACTCACATTATGGGACCGGAAGTTTATAACACTCTTCCGAAAATAGTTATATCGGCCCCAAGTTTTGGCAGCTTCAAAAACAGATTGAAGTGCTGGCTTATCGATCAAACTTTTTATAGTTATAGCGAATTTTTAGAGAGTGATGGCAAAGTTCCCATAAAAATGTAAATAAATAAATTTGACATGGGTCAGTACAATTGTATTAAAACCATATTATAATCGTATAATGTTTTCTGTACAATAATTATTATAATACAGAAAAGTAGTCATTTCAAACTTTGAAAATGTATACAATTTTGTATGCTCTTTCTTTTTTTGTTTTTTATTAATTGACGTGTAAATTGTACATTTATGAATAAAGTACTTTGACTTTGACTTTGACTTTGATCAATAACTGTTAATATAAATAAAAAATACTTCATTTATTTTAATAAAGACAATGTAGGTAGGTACTTCTTAAGATATTGTTAATCTAAATCCAATAACTTGTAACAAATTTTATAAACTGGGGTTAAGCCATAGAGTTTAAATATATTCATGAACAAGTTTTCATTAAAATAAACTGTAATCAAATATCTATCATCATTTATCAATTATATCAATCACCATAATTTGTTAGTCAATCGTAACGTACCCTATATTATTATTACTGCACCCGCCGACCGATGATACTTTTTTTAATAAAAAAATAATAAATACTTGAAATTATACTAGTAATCGGATTTTTGAAACGCAAAAAATAATTTACCCTAACGTAACGGGACAATGAACGTTACGGGACAATGAGGGTAACGGGACAATGAGTCATGCTTTTTCGTGCATGCAGCCAGCTTTATCCATTTATTAGACGTTGTCAGGGGTTGTCACGTCAAAGAAATCATTATTTTGAAGCCAAGGAATTGTAAAAATTTAATGTATTTTTTACCATATCCGTGTTTTGGCATATCCGTGGTTTTGGCTTATGAGCAGATAGCTCTGAAAACTAGACAAAAAAATCGTTTTGCCGGAGGACGCACCTAAATACAAAAATATGTAGCTTGTATCTACTATCCAAATTGGAAAGAGTACATAATACTCATTTTATAATAAGTTTTAATACATTGTTTACGATAACTAGAAACATACACATATACGGAACCAATATCAATAGCGTCGTATAATTATTTGTCATAGGTACAAATCGAACACACGACGAATGTTAATCACAAACTTGAAAGTTAGTGATACTCGTATGTAGGTACACAAACTAACAGGAAAATTAATCAAGTACGAATCGCGTGCTCGACAAGAATTTCAGATAATTCTATTTTCAAGAGAGAAATATTTCGATAGTGCTCGTAGCGGTGCACATACCTCAATGTGAGAGTTCAATCCACACTTTACCAGGACACGAACGAAGAGGTTTGACTTTATTTTTGTGACAAAAACGTCGAATGCGTAGCCTGAGTGGGGTTTTCCCAATAGTTCCAAAGTCGGTGTGTTCAAATCGATAGTGGAATATTGTTTTTAAGCTTTCGCGATTTGAACACATAATGTTTATAATGCACAGGACTTAATCACGATTTAATTCATTGTTTAAATACCTCGACGTTTCGGCAGCGTTACAACCGCCGTGGTCACGAGAAAACTGAAAGTTCGGAGAAGCCTGGTGATACGGTTAGTGTTGTGTGTCGTGGTGGTAACCCTGCGATTTTTGAAGACCAAATGAGGGTAGATCTAGATCCCCTCATTTCGCAATGAGACGAATCGCAATTTCTTCAGTCTTCTCGTGACCACGGCGGTTGTAACGCTGCCGAAACGTCGAGGTATTTAAACAATGAATTAAATCGTGATTAAGTCCTGTAGATTATAAACGATAGTGGAATAGTTTCTAGGTAAACACCCTGCATCGTAGGATGCATCGTCGCGTCGCTTAACATTGGGCAAGACAGCGGTCAAGAAGTGTAAACCTATAAAAAAAATAAAAAATGTTCATTGAATTCATAAAAGAAGATTTTTAATTCGATTGTACGTCAAGCGATAGCTCTGCCAATTAGGTATGAACAGTTTTAATGATATTTTTTTTATTTGGACAATACTTCATAAGTGGTCCCATAGAATCTTTTATTGTAATCGGTGTAACGGGTTTTGACATATTATCAACAAAAATTTGCTTACCTCGATGACGTTTTTATTTGTACTATCGCAGTCGCTGTATCATTGGAACTTTGTGTTTAGCTGATTTTTTAGTTTAGACAAAATATATGAAATTTAATCAAGTGTCTGAATTTAATTTTAAACTAAAGTCGGCTTATGTTCAGTGAAAATTAAAATATTTGAAATACATTTTACTTAACTTTTATTCAAATGGATTAAACTTTGAATATCTGTAGTTTTTTGTACATTGAACGTCTTTATTTGTGGACTTTGTCCCCGACGAAGAAAATCGTTTTATTATTATATTTATTATAAATCTTGGGTCGGGTCTTGAATCGAGCCGCCTGAATTTGAGGATTCTGCTACTGTAGAATGGTCAAAGGGATTAGTCTTAACCCTCCCAATTCGATTTTAGCTGCCGGAGTTACGCGAAAATATTTTAAATTAATATTTAATGTTTCTGTAAATTCGCACGAAAAACATGCAAATGCGTGAAATGGAACGCAATATCAGGAAATATTGCATAAGTTTGAACGTCTCCAATGTCTATATTCGTGAAACGAAACGTTTTCATGATGTTATATTGGTGGAGGCGATGTCTTTAAGCCAAAAAAAGATATTTTTTTAGAAATGATTAATACGATAAATTATGTCTATAAATTATATAAATAATTTTGTGAGCGAAATATAGTAATGACATCATTTTTCTGCCTTCAATACTTAATAAAATTCCCTTACCCAGAGACCAACTCAGACCGGTTAGGTCGAAATTGGTCACAAAACCGACACAGAGCACCCCGACTCCACCTAGTCTTGTGGCCCCTACCCCTAGAGTGTTTATAAATAATGCGGGAGCCAGAAGCTCAAGGGAGGTCCTGAACGTTGCTTTGCCGCATGAAGCCAAGTTGAGCGAGGGGGGGAGGTGGCGAGCGAAGCGAGCCGGCGACCTCCGTAGCGAAACGAAGGCTGAGTGTGGCGGAGCAAAGTTCAGGGGCGACCGCTAGAGCTTCTGGCGGGAGCCCACTCGGAGTCCAACTCAGACCGGTGAGGTCGAAATTAGTGACAGATACAACTAGCCCCAATCCCTACCCCCTTCCCCTCCCTAAATTTAGGTATAAAAGTGATTTAGTAGAGTAGCAAAAATGATCTTTGATATTTAATAAAAAAAAACTATGCAGTTCCGGCAGGAAAAAATGGTAGGGGGGAGTTCCCCACACCCTTCCCTCCCCCCTCCACCTACTCCCCCCCCTAAATTCAGGCGGCTCGATTCAAGACCTTACCCTAAATCTTTGATAACTCATTAGCTTGACATTAATTTTGATTCCAAAGTTCAATTGTAACATTTTAAAATATGTAGTAATATGATCAATTACATATTAGCGAAAGTTAACTATTGTGTTGATATTGGGCATTTTTGGAAGCTTAGCCAGTGTACCGCATTCATAGTAACGTCTTATTAGAGTAGTTCTTTAGAAAAACAGGGTAACAAAAGAAACAGGAACACAAATTCTTTTCCGCAGCGAACGATTCAAACTTGTAGGATATGTAGCTGCATATTTATGTACATTGTACACCCATAGGTACTAGATTTATTTGTTCATTGCTAAGAAATTTAACAGGATCTCGAAATCTTCTTGTACTTTGTTGTAATGTGTCTGTTACAGTAAACTTTTTTATCAAGGAATTTTCTTCGAAATGGCATTGGATAACCTTATAACCTTATAACTAACCTCATCTACCTTTTTGCGACAAAAATACTTTTGCTTCTTGGTTCAAAATTACGTATAATACTAGTCTAATACTTCAGTTTTATAATAAGTATGACGACTGGTCCTGGAATTGTATTAAATTATTTGATACATTGACAGTATTTAAATATAATAAAATACGTATCCACATTAATTTTGATATTTTCTTACTTTATGATCATTCAAAGCTGAATGGGCAAGTCCATTTCAAAAGTACGAAATTATTGGAAAATATATTTACCAATGGATAAACCATTCCATTTCAAGTGACTTTTGTTATAAACCCAGTTTGATACCTTAACGCAATATTTAATATAGCTAACATACAAACATTACTCGCTACGCATAGAAAATACGAGACGGTGACGTCACGCTTTAGTGTATTTTTGTATGAAGCATTTTTGGGAGAGTTCAAAACTGTGATATCACGGGAAGTTTTTAAATAAACAAAGACATTATTTCACCTATGGTTCAGTTGACGAGAAGCCTGTTGATGGCATATTAAATTAAAAATGAGTCGTCATGCATATTACTGTGACAATATATCTCATGCACCTATCTGATTAAATAAGTGTCACGCGACGTTCAATATTGGTACAGCGATTTAATACTACATATTAAATGTTACAAGTTAAAACAGGTTTGTATCAGCAACTATGGCTTTCAACTAGAATAGATACGTACTAACTATATGGTCCAAAATAGCCTTCTAGCCAATAGAATCTATTAGCAACGCCTCGGTCTAGACGATTTTAGACCTTCTATAATGGACTGTATTAAATAAATATTATTCGCGGTTGGCGTCGCTAATAGTTTGGGGGATCTATCGTGATTAGTTCTTCAGGAGAGCGGAATTATTTCACAAACGATGGATGTTTAAAGCAAACTGTATTTTACAAATGGACTAAGACTACGATTACAAATGAACTTATTCTACTTTACAATTACTAGTGCGGACCGTTTCCACGTCCGTCTTCCAAGGGAATTCTCGAGCGAATGCCCAGAACATCACCCATCTGGCCTGCACTGTAGTTCCTGGTCCCATGTTACAATGACCAGCGTCCACGGTTATTTCCATTAACGTTAATTCAACCGTGGACTTTAACAGTGAGGCAAGAGGATGATATTCCGTCTTACAATACATTTATGCTGCCTACGGATTTTTCCCCATGGTTCGGCCAAATGCGCACATGTGGCCGGACCTTCTAATAATGAAACAATAGGTGGTCGCCGGGTTCGTTCTATCTTGTCGGTCGGACGGACCAAGGATAAAGCGACTCCATACAATTCAATATTGTTTCATTATTAGACAAAGCCATATCCGTAGGCGCATCCTGACCATAAAATAACTTAAACTAAAAGCCTTGTTTAACAACTAACATTCTTTTTATCTATATTTACAATTACCATTCACAATTCACAATTGTATTAACTTAAGAACATGTGTTGAATATTCCCTAAATACTAACACTATTTCACTATAACTATGTATGGGTAACAAATCAACACTGTAAGTATAAAACTAGAAAGTCTTTTCCATGGACTACTACTTGAACATGGGCTAAATAGGTACTGAACGCTCGCGGAACGTCTCGCTGTCGCTAACAGTCTCCCCGGCGAAGCCTCGGCGGAGCCATCTACGCGTAGCACGGCGAGTTTCGAAGTCGGTCTTTTCGTTGTCGGTACTACTCCGCTTCTGGTGTTTACGTTCACGCTGCACACATTGCCATCAGGTTCAGGGAAGATTAGTAAGAAGAAGTTACTGCAATATCTCTCAGTGTTCATGTTCCTCGGCAAGTTGGGGTCAACAAGTCTGACTAGGTCACCTTCCCGTAGTTGTATGTGCTGCTCGCTCCTTGTCGCGCGCAATACCGAAGTAGTCAGTTGTGCAACGCCGCTTTATTCGTCAGCAGGCGCTTGCAGCAGGCGCGCCACGTGCGCCGGTCGCCTGGTCCACGAAGCTTTGTGGTCGAGTGGTTCGCTGACGTGCCCAATAAACTCATTCGACGTCAGGGTCTCCAGGTCTTGCAGGTCCACGGTAACGTGAGTCAGAGTTCTTGCACAATACTTCGCCTTGATGAGCAATGTTTGAGTACTTCGTAGTCCCGCAGAGGTACACTCACTCTACGTATGCTGCCGCGAATCGTAGTATAAGGCTCATTATCGTCGCCGGAGGTCATTCTCCACGCGTTCGTGGTTTGCGTGTCTTTTCATCGACGGAGACGTTCGCTGCGCCAGTTCACTCACTAACTAGCTGACTCGTTCAGATCAGGATCTGGATTCTGTTTCGAGATGGAACTGACTTCTTACTTTTTCTTAACAGCTGTGGTTCTTCACTGAAGCAGAAGTGCTGACATTTTCCGCCATTGTCCCTCAGCCCGTTGTAGGTGATCTTATCTAAGTTTTTTACATCGGTATATATCAAACCCATGTTCACGATACCATTCGGTATCTACACAGAAAATGTGAAGCCATCGACTAACGGCCTCCTCCACCGGACCGTAGCACCTGGGCAACTGCAGCTCTGAAATCAATCGCACATTATTAAGACATTTCATACTGCAGTTTTTCCCGTGTGGCTATGCGACGAATTACATCTCACAATGTTGCTCGCCGTCTTCCATTGTTGTTCCAATATTTTGTTCGGAACTTTGCAACCAAATGATGGATGTGATCCCGTTCTCGCTGGCAGTTCGTTTGAGTCCTCATTCAATACCTGGTAGTTGGTATCCGTGAACTCTCCCGATTCGGTGATCTCTTTTGGTTGGTGTACTGATACCTGTCCTTCAAGCTCAACCTTATTTATCGGCGATCGGTTCGTCTCGCCTTCGTTGTTCCAAGGTTGGCTTGTTTCATAGCTGACGCTCTCAACCGTGCCATGAGAGGTGACCATGGTACGTTCTATAGGTCTACTTACCTTTGCTTCCGAGGGAAAAAGAAAATCATTTTTATCGACATTCTCGAGACGGTCCTCATTCTCGCTGAAAATATGGAGTACTTGCTCCGACTCCTGTCTCAGCGCCGTCCGTGGCCATAATCCGTGAATAACCCAGCCGATAGTAGTTCTTGAGGCCGCCGGCTGGTTTTTATTGCCCAGGCGTAGTTCCCGGGACACGATCAAGTCCCAGTTATCTGAACCTATAAGTAGCTTTGGTCTAACATGCTCATAGCAAATACTTGCCTGGTCTAAGTCTTTCAGATGATGATTCAGGCGCAGCAGTTGTTCGGGGATCGACTGAGACCGAAGCTGTAAGTTCTCCATTGTTCTCGCTCGTACGCTGTGAACCTTTTCATCGGTGCCCTGTAAATTAAACTTAACTTGTCGACTCGACGCGTCTCGTGTTCCCATGTTGACGCCGTTGATGCTGAGTGGCTTGTTCGGCCCCTCTGCTCCGATTTGTCGAGCCACTTCGTCATCCAACAGAGATACGGTCGATCCTCGTCAAGGAGTGCGAAGATTTTCATTTGACCCCGTGGTCCGCGTACTGTGACGGGACAAATCTTAAGTATTACTCTCTCTCGTGCGTGTTACTTGAGGTAGCGGTGACCATTTCGACATCGTCTGCTCGATCAGCGGGCTCCGTCGTTCCAATGTTCAACGGTTGCACTCGTTCGGAGTGCAGCATGGCGTGGTGTGCGTGCCGGCATCCGTCGACCCCACATCTCTTCGCCTTGCAGTTCACACGGCGATGGCGACTAGATATGCATTTGAAACATAACCCGTCTTTTTTAACTCGTTCCCATCGCTCGTTCACGTTCATACCCTGGAACTTAGAACATTTCGTAAGAACATGATTTCCGTTACACACTATGCAACTGTATTCACCTTTTTATTTCCGTCATCAAGTGCATAGACATTCTTGGACAGGTTTTTCTGTTTTGTTCTACTCATTGCAGGTGCTTGTTGCCTTTGAGCTACAGCCGTTGCTACTGGTGTAGTATAGCTATATCTAAGCGCACAGTCTGCTTCCTTCATCAGAAAGCGAGATAGCACGACGATCTCTGGATCTGCGCTGTCGGCGTGATGTTCAGCGTAGTCACACCATCTCGATCTCAGGTGTGGACTTAGTTTTTCGAGTATGTCTCGAGATAGCATCGGGTTATACAGATAGCCCTTATTATCAATAACTCGAAGCACACTCACCGAGTTTTGCACCTTTACCGCAAAGAGGTTAAGCTCGCTCGCGGATGTACCGGGTCGTGGCAACTGGCGTAGCTCGCTGAGAGTCCTGTCTATGATGACCTCTGGCCGCCCGAAGCACTGCTCCAGCGTCTTCATTACGATGTTTGGATCGTTCACCGTATGAAGCAAGGCCGCAACGGTGTCCTTGGCTTCTCCACGCAGGCAGTTCCGAAGCCGCGCCATGTTCTCCGCGGGGGAAAAGCCGTAGAGCCGAGTTGTTTCTCGCATAGCTGTTTTAAACGAAAACCATTCGTTTGTAGAACCTGAAAATATAGGTAAATCATAAATTTGACGCGGTGGCGGTCGATTTATTACCAATTTTCTAGAGCCTCTACAATCTGATCGGTGCCACGCGTTCTCGAGGCGCTCCCCGATGGCGTCGGTGATCTTGAACGCCGTCGGTTTTACCACACTGATTGCGTGTCTGCTCCCGTGGCTCGCAGGAGCGTCCCTGCTTTAGAGCTCCACGCCGTTCATTCAAGTTTAGAATATTACAACCAGACTGGTTGCGTGTCTGGTCTCCCGAGGTTCGTAGGGAGCGTCCCACGTTCAAGGGCCGCACGCTGTTCACCAAGTTCTGGTTGTTCACGTTCATACCGGTAGCGTGTTCGCTCTTCCCGTTGTTCGTGGAAGGTAGCCCCGCGTTCCAGGGCCGTACGCTTATCACCGGGTGGTAAGTCACCGTAATCATACCGGTTGGGTGTCAGCTCCCCCCGTAGTTCAGAGGGAAGGGCCCGTCGTTCTAGGGCCGCACGCCGTTCGCCGGGTGGTAACTCACCGTAATCGTACCGGTTGGGTGTCAACTCCCCCCGTAGGTCAGGGGGAAGGGCCCGTCGTTCTAGGGCCGCACGCCGTTCGCCGGTGTCCATCCGTTCGTCACAGAGCCGGCTGCGTGTCAGCCCCCGTCGTTCGTAGAGGGACGTCGCTCTATAGCTGCACGCTGTTCACCGGGCACCGATCGCTCATCTACAGCTGCTGTATTTCTATCCAACTTTCCATCTGGTTCGCGTTGATTACAGGCTCATTCTCCTCGGACTCTATCAGTTCAATGTCCAAGGCAAGCCTTCTTCGTATCCGCTCTGCCTCCAATTCTAACTTTTGTTCCTGTAGTATGAATAATTTTTCTTCCGCTTCAAAACGTACCTGCCTCACTCTCGCGGCGGCGCTGCTCGTCGATCGGACGGACGCCACCGAGCGCGCCGGCGACGGCTCGCGGCTCCGCTCCGCGCTCGCTCGCGGGCCGGTCGCACGTGGTATTACCTGAGAGTACCGTTCGCTCTCCTCCGCTGAAGGTCCTGCTAGCCTTCCGTTCACGGAGTCTTCTTCCTCCTGCTGGTGAGAAATGGTAGGTAATACCTCGTGCTGCCCTCTCGATGGTGAATTTGGAGCAGGTTCGAAGCGGATGGTTCGCCGCGCTTCCTCCGGGTCGTCTCGTAGCCCGGTGACTGGTGTGTTCATCGTGCTCTCCTGACCGGCCTGGCTACGCGTTAGAACCATTGCTTAACAAAAGAAAAATTAGTAACACAACAATAACATAGATTTTACAAAATATCCGAAGGATTAATCACTGTGATCCGGCGCTCGAAGGACCAAACACTATTAGCAACGCCTCGGTCTAGACGATTTTAGACTTTCTATAATGGACTGTATTAAATAAATGTTATTCGCGGTTGGCGTCGCTAATAGTTTGGGGGATCTATCGTGATTAGTTCTTCAGGAGAGCGGAATTATTTCACAAACGATGGATGTTTAAAGCAAACTGTATTTTACAAATGGACTAAGACTACGATTACAAATGAACTTATTCTACTTTACAATTACTAGTGCGGACCGTTTCCACGTCCGTCTTCCAAGGGAATTCTCGAGCGAATGCCCAGAACATCACCCATCTGGCCTGCACTGTAGTTCCTGGTCCCATGTTACAATGACCAGCGTCCACGGTTATTTCCATTAACGTTAATTCAACCGTGGACTTTAACAGTGAGGCAAGAGGATGATATTCCGTCTTACAATACATTTATGCTGCCTACGGATTTTTTCCCATGGTTCGGCCAAATGCGCACATGTGGCCGGACCTTCTAATAATGAAACAATAGGTGGTCGCCGGGTTCGTTCTATCTTGTCGGTCGGACGGACCAAGGATAAAGCGACTCCATACAATTCAATATTGTTTCATTATTAGACAAAGCCATATCCGTAGGCGCATCCTGACCATAAAATAACTTAAACTAAAAGCCTTGTTTAACAACTAACATTCTTTTTATCTATATTTACAATTACCATTCACAATTCACAATTGTATTAACTTAAGAACATGTGTTGAATATTCCCTAAATACTAACACTATTTCACTATAACTATGTATGGGTAACAAATCAACACTGTAAGTATAAAACTAGAAAGTCTTTTCCATGGACTACTACTTGAACATGGGCTAAATAGGTACTGAACGCTCGCGGAACGTCTCGCTGTCGCTAACAGAATCTATGGAATACATTGTCTGAGTAGGTTTTTACTGTTGTGATCTGGATACCTTCGAGTCTAGATTGAATCGGTTTCTTCTAGGTAAGGTCGTAGACCGATTGGGCACCAACTTCGTGATCAGACTAGAGATAAACATTCTAGATCATCCTGGTACAGAGGACAGCAATTGCTATTCAGTGGGGTAATACTGTTGGTATTCGAGGCACTACCTACGATACGAAGCGGTTTATCAGATTTATCACTTCGGAGAATGTGCTACTGATCTGCACGATACCTTGCTCTGTCGGACTGCTTGTAGCTCGAAAAAGCGACATCGTTTCATGGCTTTTGTTCCAAGCGATAAGAACGTCTAAGTTGGAAAATGCGTTGCCTGAGTGGGTTTTTCCCCATGGTTACTATCTTGGTATCTTCCAATCGAGAGGAAATCGGTTTCTTCTAGGTAAACACGTTCTATCGCAGACTGCATCGCCACTTAACATCATGCGAGATGGCAGTCAAGTGTAAACCTATAAAAGTAAAAAAATAATAATTGTATATATTCATGGCCATAGTCTGTACTCGGCTACTGCTAGATATAGGCATCTCTAATAATACGTCTCTCAATTCCTTCCCTGAAGTTCTCCACTGCCACCAATCCGGCTTAAAGCGTCCACACCAGAATCCTAAAATCAGAGGAAATGACGTAAAAGTAGTGGGGCGGAGCCTACATCGAACCATAAATCACCAATCATATCCTAAATCGCACCATATGGTTGGTGATTTATGTTGCGATGTAGGCTCCGCCCCACTACTTTTACGTCATTCCCTCTGATTTTAGGACTCGTGTGTGGGCGCTTTTACAGTCTAATGTATCATTTTCACTCCCTGCGTTGCAGCATTTTAAGTTATGACAGGTAGGATATCTTTGTACAACCTCCAGACTCCAGAGTTATAGCATTAATGAAATCGGTCCCATTAGGACGATTACATCTCTTTATATTTATTGAATCGTGACCTCTTTCTCAAACTATTTTCACATTTTTAACAGTTACCTAATAATTACCTATTTTTAACCGATTTAAAAAAAGAGGAGGTTCTCAACTCGGTTGTATGTGTTTTACATGGACGTATAATTAAGTTGGACGTAGTCTCGCTAAAACAAAAAATGTGTCAATAGAGTCGGCCACATTTGCACGTGTGCGTCGTCAGGTTGTCACTGATAGGCTGACACGCACATAATTATATGCACAAGTAGCGCATGTAATAACCCACTGATGTGTGCGTGTCGGCCTGTATGTGACAGCGCACATGTGCATATTTTGTGTCCGACTCGATGGACACAATTTTTGTTTTAGTGAGACAACGTTCGACTTTTTTATACATCCAGGGTTTTTATGTGAGTAAATGTAACACAATACCTCCACCAGTTGTAAATAAATTTCGATGGTTATTTATTGTTTGGTAGATCACACTTCAGAGATGGTCCCATATAACTTTTATCGAAATTAAAAAACCTCGGAAAATTTTATATTTATCTTTAAAAATAATTCAGACTTAGCCTGTATTTACCTGAACTCTGTTATCTTTTGATGTTTTACTTCGTTTTATCTATTGTATACACTATGAAGTAATATGTGTTTTGAAATCTAATATTTAGATAAGTTAGTTAAACCCAATTACACAATTTTGTTAGATATTTTATAAATTAGCTCTTGTCACTCACAGAAAATTATAATGACTATTAAAAACATTGCCGGTGTAAGTACTTCAAATGTATCACTTTTATTTTTCAAGCAAAGGCCTCTCTCTATACTTTCTTTCCACTTGTCTGTGTACTGAACAGCAAGTATCAATGATTGAAAACTCCTCACCATCGCTTTATTGGTCTACCGCAAGGTTTTTTATGGACCCTGTGGTTTTTAAGTCTAGAGATAAACCGACATGTGGCAGACGTCCAGGCAATTTCAGTTCAAATTTGCATTCAAATTCAATTCAATTCATTTATTCGAACCATCATTTCAAAAGAACACTTTGTAACGTCACTTACAATAAAATTATACATAAATAATCTGTGTACATAATAAAATAATACCTTCTTTGAATAATATCAAACAAAAAATAATCAGCAGTAAAGGGGCCTTGTCATTTAAGTGCAGCTGTAAAAAGGGTTTGTCATGGTAAAAAAACAAATTATCAAAAAATGAATACATACAGTACTTGAACAAATTTACATTAATGTTTAGTATTATTCTACCTTACTCAAAAGGTCTAATTTTGACATGTTCCTTTTTCTTACAAAATCATCTACAGTGTAATATGCTTATAATGTACAGGACTAAATCACGATTTAATTCATTGTTTAAATACCTCGACGTTTCGGCAGCGTTACAACCGCCGTGGTCACGAGAAGGCTGAAGAAATTGCGGGTCGTCTCATTGCGAAATGAGGTAATCTAGATTTACCCTCATTTGGTCTTCAAAAATCGCCACAAATCGCAAAAGAATTACCAATACGACACACAACACTAACCGTATCACCAGGCTTCTTCAAACTCAACACTACCGAAACGTCAAGGTATTTAAACAATGAATTAAATCGTGATTAAGTCCTGTACATTATAAACATTATGTGTCCAAATCGCTAAAATTTAAAAACAATATAGTGTAAAATGAATTCCTCATTAGGTAGTTTTTATTTCGGTTTTAAACCTAGGTTCATTGAGGTTCATAGGTTCATTGTTCTACTTGTGCAGAGATTAAACTATAGAAGCGAATACCATTTGTAAACAAACAATCTACATCCGAAGATTAGGAGAGTGAAGCAAACAATATTTAAAGGAACGTTAAAACATTTACTATAACCTTAATGACAACAATTATCAATTAGTCAAACAAAGACATGAAAGCAAACACAGTATGTCCGGCGTGGCCGGCGTCAGGAGCAAAAGTGCCTCCCTTCTCTCTCGACCCACTACTTAAAGCCAGTTTTCGTCGCACGATGTTGCCACGCCATGCACTTTTTTCTTGCTTTTAAACGGGGTTGCTAACACATTTTGAAAGAGTTAATGGTTTTCTGTAGTCTGCAGTTAGAAATTGTTGGGCCACATTGGATATTTATACAAAGGCAAACAATTGACTAATATCTATCAAACTTGGTTAATGGTTGGCAAGTGTTTCTATGCAGTTTGATGTCATCTGATTTTTGGTCGAAAATCCATATCGGAATGTAATATTTTTGTTTACATGAGCAAGTTTGGATGTTTGATGCTCAATTAAAAAAGTCAAATGGCTGTTAATTGGAACACGGTTAAGTTACATTCTCATAAACATTCGAAAACAACTCGGATGGGCAGCGTTTGGAAAATTGCGTCACATCTTCTCGTCAGAAATACCACAAACTATACTCTTATGTTATAGTTTATATTTATTACATTCTGTTTTGTGTGCTCATTGAATTAATAAATAAATAAACCCTCAAGGCGAAAGTCTATAATCAGTGTATGTTGCCAGTGATGACATATGGAACTGAAACGTGGTCGCTAACTATCGGCATGATATGCAAGGTCAAAGTTGCGCAACGGGCAATGGAGAGAGCTATGCTCGGAATTTCACTGCGTGACAAAATCCGAAACGAGGAAATCCGCAGAAGAACGAAGGTCACCGACATAGCTCTTAAAATTAGCAAGTGGCAATGGGCAGGCCATATAGCTCGCAGAACCGATAACCGCTGGGGAGTAAAGGTTCTCGAATTGCGATCACGAACCGGCAGACGCAGTGTAGGACGGCCCCACACGATGGACCGATGATATTGTCTCGGTCGCGGGCAGTCGGTGGATGAAGGCGACACAAGATCGGTCATTGTGGAAATCATTGGGGGGAGGCCTATGTCCAGCAGTGGACGTCTGCAGGCTGCAGATGAGATGATGATGATGAAGTTACATTCTGAAAAAGTCATGCAGGATACTTTTCATCACGGAAAATTACAGAAACTAGTTCTAGTTGTAAATTGATACTACCGACTACGATGTTACTGGCATGCGCGCGCTGAATTTGTTATCAGTGCAGGACACCTGCTATTCAATATCACTTCATATTATGAATAAAGTACATTATTGTGTCTAAATATAGTCTTTAACTTCTTAATAAACATGACTAATATAAGGATTTACTAATGACATGCATAACTGTTACGTTCTTGTAAATTAGTCACCCAGCTATCAAGACACACTCCGTGACGACACTAATCTCGGCTAGATTACGGTCGATTCAATACGAAAAACACGGAATTAGTAATAAAAACCTTATTATTATCAGCAGACGAATAATTGTTATCGCTATATCCGATTGCGATCTTAATTTATAACGTTCGATCCTGAAAATTCGCAGTTACTTTACGACGTGGAATCAGTAGGATACGACGCGATGGCTTTCAGAATAGTTTTAATCAGTTTATTTCTAACTTCAGTGCACAGTTTGAAAAAGGACTATACGATAGACGCCAGGAGTGCCTTTGATCAGGACTTGTATGAAAGTGTGTTAGATCCCGTGCAATGTCAGCAGCAGCTGAATTATCTGACGAATAGTTCTCTCAATCTGAGATGTAAGTTGAAAGCTGTGATATGTGTTGTAAATAATACACCAATATCATATTATAAGCCTCTGTTTACATAAGCTGATTAGGGGTTAGTTCTTCTCTAAATGTATAGTGTATACCCAGGTTGCTGATACAATGATGCAATTTCAGTAAAACTGTAACTGTGGGTAGAACGTGAGCGGCGCGATGTTATAACTTGCGACGGCTATTGCGCTGGATATAATATTATATTATGGGTCTCATGCTTACAAAAATTGGTGGTGAATCAATAGGCTAACTAATCAATCATCTAACATCTGTGTGTGACGAGCTCAGTACGGTTCTTAGCAGTGATTTGAACTTTTTATATCCGAGTAACTACTTTTGGTACTGTCTTGTAATTAGCAGACTTATTGCGTACCATTAGACATATAACTTTCTTGTTCGTTCCGTCACACGATATTTAAAAAAGTGCATATTCGTGCGTTATATCTGAGTTATCACGTGTTTATTACTGAAGCACAAAAATAATAATTTCGTCAGTTACAGGTGTGTCTCTTATCACGACTATAAGGACAAAATATGTAGTTATCACCAATTTCAGATTAATTAAATACCAATTTTAAGCTTTTAATGATGACAAATCGATAAAATCGAACCGAAAGATTCATAGTAAATCCCATTTTTCCTCAGATATATTATTTTTCCTCAGATGTATTATTTTGTCTCATCAAATTAAGAGACCAAAATCTTTCAATTAAATTGTCTTGCAATTGTTGAATTTTAAACGTAAATTTTCCTAACGATACAGGTTATTCTTGGTTTCTTTATAATTTCCATGACTCATCAATATATATCTTATCAGATCCACTTGCTTGTCAATGAACTTAATTAATTTATCACAGAGAATGGCTCACAGTATCTTTGGTCTACAACTCATCATTACTTTTTACTTCTTTGTAGTTCTCGATGCAAGCGCCAAACTGCCAAGTGGAGTAATGACAGGCAATGTCAATGATCTCGGAGACTATTGGCAGTGTCTGGGCATCAACGAGTTTCTCGATAACATGCAGTTCCAAGGGAAATACTGCGCTATCACTGCGCCCTTGGACCAAGAACCTATACAGATCCCTGAGCTACCCGATATCACATGGCCAGAGATACCGTGGCCAGGAAACAATGAGACGGAGACCTTAACAGACGCGGAACGGTATGAAGCGTTGAGAAGATATGCATTGGGAGTGTCAGGATTTAGTGAACCAGTAGAAAATAGGTAAGATTTGTTTTTGTAGTATCATTCAACAATGAATAGTGATAAAACTCACTGGTTAATCACATCACGTCTTTCATTATGTGGTGGGTAGTTATCAGGTAATGCTCATGTAATTATCAAAGCCAAAAACAAAGCCAAAACCATTTTAGGTGGGCGGTTGAAATCCCAGTTTTTGTCCATATATGGCTCGCAAGTTTTAAATATTAGATTACAACTACTAGAACAGAATGGAAATCTGTCTCTGCGGATCTATTGATTTCGAAAAGGCCATTGTAAAAACTACCGTCCATAGAAATTTGAACGAGTTTCAGATTAAAAAACCATTCCATCAATTTACCTTGACTAGGCTCATTAAGATTTGTTATTGTTCAAATCTTGTATCAGACACGTTACCAGGATTATTTTGGAAGAAAAAACGTTACGCTGTGGCTATCAAAAATATTGATCTGAAGACACATCCTGGACATCGACATTAACATAATCTGTTTGTTTTATCAATCAATATTTTTAATAGGTACCAAAATTCGTAAAAAACCTATTTAAAATTTGTGTAGTCATTTATCAAAGTAATTATTTCATTTTAGGATTTTCCCAATGGTGACGCTATTGGCACAAGGAGCTACGCTCGGTGTGTGCGTTCCTCATGTGTGCACTGTGAGGGAAGCCGTCGATTTTTTCCAAGAGCAGATCCCGTTCTTAAATTTCACCTACAATGAGTACTTCTGCAGATTGCCTAACGACAAACCATTCTCTGGCGCAGACTACACTGCCATGTAAGTTTTATCCAACTTTTTTGCTTTTATGTTCACTAACAATCGCATTTATCACACCATTTCAAATAATTATTTAAAAGCTGTTAAACATAACATTTGGCGTATTATTTCAAATTTTTGTTTTCTGTTTCAGGGCCATATTTGGAGTACTAGCCTGCGCTGTCATTCTCAGCACTTCTTATGATCTATACTGCTGCTTCGTTTTAAAAAGTAAGAACGATTAAAAGCGAAACTCATATCTAACATAAGGATTATCTATGCTCGACAGATTATACTCATATTGTTTATACATTTTCCAGATCCCAAAGCAGCCAATGTGCTCTACCGCAGTTTCTCTGTGTACACAAACACCCGCCGCTTCCTCACGTTCAACACAGTCCCTGGAGCTATCGAGTGTATTGACGGCATCAGAGCCATTTCCATGATGTGGGTCGTTGTTGGTCACACGTACTCCTTCAGTCTCCTTGGCTACATTCACAATCTTGAGGACGCATTATCAGTAAGTGTTTTCAACAAATTCGATTTTTTATTCCCTTCGCTTTTCTTACCTATTCATTTTAAAATATTTATTACCACTAAACTATTTATTACCAAAGTATTCCAAGGCATTACACAAAGTTTTTTGACTTCGTTGTAATATACCATTTTGACTTTATTCAAAAATTATTTGGTGACTCGGTTAACCCTTGAATAAATGCTTGGAATACTTAGTACTTAAGGTCTGATGGAGTAATTAAAAAAGCTTGCAGTTTTTTTTTGTTGTAATAATTATTAATTATAGGTTCGGGAATTGTATACTATTAAAACAATAATGATTACACGACACACATTTATGTCAATTTAATTCAAGTATACATTTGAATGAGGACAAAACATCCTTATCATACGGATTTAGTAATCATTATTAATTGGCCTAAATACTACGTCCACCAAGGACATTATTAAGCCAAAATCAACGTATTATGCATTATAAATAATTCATGTTTTTTAAATGTAAAATTATTTAAAAAAATATTGTTTGTAAAAGAAATAAACTTCAAGCCAATTAAGGACTAATTTAAATTAATGACTAAATTTCATTTGATTTCACAATAATAACGAAAGAGTTTTTTTACCGTTGTTCTTTCATTTCAATTTCAATGACTAAAATATTGTGTACTATATAGTTTATTTGCGTTTAGGATTTCAAAACGGTAAGAACGTCTAGACCAATCGTGTCAGGTAAGATACAGTAAATCAGATAAAACACGCAAGTTTAGGACTAGCCTATTCAGCTATCAGTGTAAAGGAGTTTTGTGTTTATAATATTGTAATGTTTATTCAATATTTTTCGTTGCAGTGGTTAACAAAGTTCTCAAGCACTTGGGTCAACTCGGCTCCCATCACCGTGGATACTTTCTTTATGTTGAGTGGAATTCTTGCGGTTTACACAACCGTTGGAAAAATTAGCAAAGGTGAGTAAATTAATTAGAAATTGACGTAAAATTGGACTTTGAACGATTGTCTTATCAGATGGCCCTGAAATATTAAGTACAAGACATTGTTTTGCAACGACATTAATGATTTACTCATTAGATTTATCGCTAAAATCTAGTTGCCTATTTAGATTAAGGTTTAGTTGGCACGCTCTTCGCATGCGTAATAATGTGAAACTGTGATATTTGGATCATATTTGGCAGTACTTGATTAGATTGGCCTGATTGCACATGATTGTAAAACGTGATTTACAAAGTCACAAATTGTTTTTTTTTCTTTCTATTGGATAAAGCATTAACCAAAATACCACATAGCAATGAGAACTACGTTACATCCCTAAAAATTAATTTCATTAAGCAAGCACACCTGAAAATTATCAAGTTCACAATTTATGTCTTTCTTCATTGTAATGTCGGTTACATTGAAATTGGACTTGTTTTTCCATTATCTTAATTAAATGTTATGGTTAAGCCTGTCTTCTTGCCAAATCATGGTTCAGAAATTTAGTAATCGGATTATCATCTCAATTTCTAACAAAACTGTTTTGTTTCAGGTCGTTTTATCAGGACCATTCACCTATTCTACCTCAATCGCCTGATGCGTATGTTCCCGCTTCTTGCCGTCATCGTTTTGCTTCAAGCGTCTCTGTTCAATCACATGTCTGATGGCCCCTTCTGGCTCAACGTATCGCAGCAGGCTGAGAACTGCAGGACTTGGTGGTGGTCTGCGTTGCTTCATGTACAAAATTACGTTAACACGGTCGAAATCGTAAGTATCCAACTAATATAATATTTCAATTTGAGAAAAATGTATGCATGGGTGATTGATTTCATGTTTCCGTGTTAAAATATAATGGCAATGAAACCAAGTTTAAAAATGAAATAAAAAGCTACCTATTGAGCAAGGCATATTATAATATAGACGACTTTGTTAAAGATAGTAACGTATGGAAGAGAAATGTGTCGAAATTAGAATCTTGTAATAAGGTAAAATAATAGATTTTTAAGACTTTTGATGTTACATTGTTTGTACTAATGTAGTATCTGTATACTGTGTGTATTGATTATTTGTTATATTGTCTTCGACAAAGCCTTTTTACAGCTGCATGTAATTGACTAGGCCCCTTTACAGCTGCTTTATTCTTTTTGACGTTGTTATTTTATCATATTATGTACACAGATTCTTTGCCTTTTTGTAAATGACGTTACCAAGTGTTCTTATGAATTTATGGTATGAATAAATGAATTGAATTGAATTGAATTGGCACTGTGCTTGTATGAGCACACAAAGTGCTGAGTTGCAGTCTTCTTTACTTTTTCTTATAGAATGAATAAATTTTTAAATCATGTCTTTCAAACAAAATCCTTTCTTTTTGTAATCGTTAGTTTGGTGTACTAATTGTTCCACAGTTTCTTCGTTGCATTAGTAAACATTGTTTTTTTTTTGTTTTCCAGTGCCTACCCCAAAGTTGGTACCTCTCCGTGGATGTCCAACTCTACTTTTTCTGCCCCATCATCATGGTGTGGTTGTTTGGAAGCGAGCTCTTTGCATGGATCTCTCTCTGCGCCATTGTCCTGCTATCTCTGGTCTCTTCCTCAGTATACAGCTTCTTGTATAACTTCTCAGCTGCGTTGGCTAATGTCAAGTAAGTACTTTGAAATGTTGACATCCGCTTTCTAAATAAATATTGCTGTACTTGCAGCGCCCTGCAGTTTTATCCGCACAGTTCCCGTTAATCCCCCCAATAAAAAGTAGCCTGTTTGCTATTCCAGACTATAATCTATATGCTATTCCAGACTATAATCTATATGCTATTCCAGGCTATAATCTCTCTGTTGAAGCTCCAAACTTGATCGAGACATTCTTACTTACTGATTGATTGATCAACAAACATCTTTACACGTAAATTTTCATATTTAGAATATTGCTAGGATACTGTAATAGTTTTAATAAAATTGTAAAAACACAAGTTTGTGAGTATGTTATTTATGACTGGTACCTACTCTTGCTCGCACAAACTTCTGAAGGGGTCTGGATAAAATTGGATACATAGGTAATAATAGTCTGAAATATTACATGCTACTGGATGACTGCTAGGAAAAACTGTGGGGTATTGCTAGTGTTACATAAAAACAATTGATAAATTTAAATGTTTCATATACTGACATCATGACTTTGACTACTTCATAGTAGATAGTTAGGGATTACCAGTCTAGAAATTTAAATAAATTTTTATTTCAATGGATGGAAGCAAATAGTTTAGAAGATAACATTGATTTAGTTTAACTTTAAAGTCTCTTATTAAACTGTATGCAATGTTGTAGAAATTTAATTTTGAATACTTTAGAAATAATTATTTTTTTACAGTCGATTTACTGAATTCAATCAATACATAACCAAATACTACTTGAATACCCTCACGAGAGCCGCTCCCTTCTTCGTCGGAATGGTTTACGGATATCTTCTACATCTGTGCAGAAACAAACGAGTCCACATCTCAAAGGTACCTACTTATTACATTTGTTGAAATATTCATCGCAAAGTGTTCGAAATGTGGCCATAAGGCAACATTAATAATTATTTACTAATCAAGTTGCGAATAAATTAAAATCTACTCTAAAGATAGAATATTCTAGAAGTTCATATGCGACAATAAAACCTAGTCTGTTTTTTTGTAAAAAGGTATGTGTGCTGCAATATTGTTTTAACCTTTGTGTGTGTAAATAAAGCATAAAGCACGATTCTCAACCTGACCACACATTTTAATAATAATATAAACAACCGAAGGTGTATGCATATATGTTAAATGTGTGGTAGTGTGTGTAAGTAATGTTTTTTGACGATCTGATGTACAAAATAAGTACCCATAATTTAAAAAAACAAACAATATTGGACTTTTGCTTTCTTTCTCTGTATAAACGTGCAAGATTTGATACTGTAGTACTCCGCCATCCACAAAATCAAATGTTTGTTTCACGTATTAATATAAACATAAGTGAAACTTATACGTCACTTTAAACACATTTTATCAAATATCTGAAAGATTTATAACACGATAAAACGAAAGAAACGTCATGGAAGAATATGTTAATAGTAATCATGTGCCCTATTTAAACAAACGTAAAAATTAAGATCACACGATAAGTGTTTGTCTATATGAAACAGTTATGACTAAATCTTATATAGTGCACCATACTGCGCATAAAAATTAAAACAAGTTCCTAAACTCATGCAAATTGTCCATTGCTACTTACAATGTCACAAGTGAATGATTATTGTGTTTTGTTATTAATTTATTTGGGTGAATTAGTGACCCGCTACCAGTCATTCAATTTATCATTGTATTTCAGATCAACGTCTTAATTCTCTGGGCCTTCTCATTCGCTATGATGGCGTTCTGCATTTTCTCTATCTACCCGGTGATGCAGCCGGACCACACCGGCCAAATCTTCGATAACTTCCTTAACGCTTACATGCGGGCCATCTGGGCTTGTGCCCTCGGCTGGCTGATCTTTGCCTGCGCTCACGGATATGGAGGTTAGTTTTCTACTTTAGTTATAGTCTTCAAATTGTAAAAGTTCAGTTTTGATATTGGAGAAATATTATTATTTAACGCGCCTAAAAATTAATCTATTTACAACGCTAAATTTTGTGCTATTAAAATTTAAAATTTCAGATTTTTTGGCATGTATAACATTTTAATTTAATAAATACAAAGCCATTGCAATGAAAGTTATAATTTTATGTGTAATATTATAATGTTTCTTGAATAATAAGTTATTTGCTATAATTTTAGTGATGGTATAAATGTTGATAGATTTAGTTTAAGCTTAGATTTCTTTAAACTCTTCATTGACCTTCAAACCGCTCAGCTAGTTTTTTAAATCTTGGAAGTCCACTAACTAGCAGATAACCAAAATTTAAGCAATTGAATATGACGTCATTAGCAAAACCATTATTAGAATTTACATATTGCGTTTAAAATTTATTGTCAGACATCAATGTGATAATTTTTGAAACAATAACATAGTATTTGGTTCAATTTAATTATCTTTTGATTAGACAGTTATAAATTCACGGCTGGACATGTCATTTGTCATTACACTTATAACATTATACGCGTACAGATTAAAAAATCAATTACAATTTCAAGTTAATAAAATAATGGTGAATGCTAAGCATTCTTTGTTAAGTTTGGGGCTAGATGAAGAATGTGAGAAATGTTCACCGATATTCATCTATTTATTTAATTATATATAATTGACACCTACATAACCGAGCTTAGCTCGGTTTGAACGCGGATAAAACCATGTTTTCTAAAAGTTAAACCTGTCTGGAACGATTTGTTACCCCGAAACATCCTGCATACTAAATTCCATGAAAATCATTGCAGTTTTTCCGGGATTCATACAAGAATTGCTCGTTTAAACGCATGTAATTTACGTTGTTGTGTATTTTCAGGTCCCGTCAACTGGTTCCTTTCCCTCTCGATGTGGAAGCTTCCCGCGCGTCTCTCCTACGCCATGTACCTCATTCACGTCTCCATCATCATGATTGCCAACGGCAGCTGGGTCAAGACTCACTACTTCTCTGAAGGAGATAATGTAAGAACTGTTCTTCCTTATGCTTAAACTTATACGAAGAATCAATTTTTTCTATATTCCACTAGTTTTTAAATTAATGCTGTATCGGTTGTGTATAACCTAAAAGTTATATTGTCTCCACATTTGCTAAATATTTTGACTAATTCAACGATTTTACCTTTATCGTGAGGATTTAATTAGCAACGAAAAAAATATTTGGAAGGTTTCGGAAAACGCAAACAATTTTAATTTGCAGTAACCTATTAAAACATTTGTTCTCCGTTCAACAACAAGACAACAAATAAAATTGTTGTCTGTATCATTAAAATAATCGTAATGAGAATATACATACTACTGAGATAGAACAGGTTATTGATTCATGTATTTGTTTATTTCCACAGATATACAGATTCATGAGTGACATTTCCCTCTCGTTCATTGCCGCGTTTATCCTCTGCGTCACCATCGATGCGCCTTTCTCAACCTTGCAGAAACTCTTGATGGGTAAGTTATCTTTATTCAAAAATAACATTTGTTACAAATTTTACTTTAAAACTAGCAACCACAAAATAAATGCTGATATTGAACTACTTTTTGAAATGGAAACTAATAGAGTGTGCAGTCGTTCTAAATAAGCTAATAATGCCACCGTACCCTTTTTTCAAAGGACTACTCGTAGCTCAAAAAGACACATCAATTCATGGTTGACCATTCAAGGACTCGAACAAAAATGGTTGAGTCCTTTCGTAATAATAACGTATAAACTGTGTAATACGTTGCCTGAGTGATTCCATGATATATAATCTAGGTGTCTTCAAATCTAGAGTGAATCAGTTTCTTCTATGAAAGGTCTCTCGAAGACAACACCATAGCTTAACATCAAACGAGATGGCAGTCAAGTGGATGCCTGTTAAATATCCTATCATATCCGTAAAAAAGTAATTTTTGAAAGCAATATTCTAATTTTAAGTGCCTGCGTAGATTTTTTTGTGACTTTCGTTAAGGTCACTGGGCTTTAAAAGTAAAATGAATAAAGGATGATATAAACAAAAACTGCGCTCGAGGTTGATGAGATAAGTTTGTTTAAGAAGAACAAGCTTATAACCAACATTTGGCTGCAAACGAGCGTTCAAACTTTAAGTTAATTAACAAAGTTTAAATTCTATTGCGTACAAAACTACTTCAGTATCATGTGATACTATACCAACAAAATAAACCAACATGCGGTATTATTTAAAAGTTATAAATAGGGTAAGAAAGAAAAAAGCAAATAGACGTTTATCAATCTGGACATTTTATCTACATCCGTAAACAGTTCTGACAGTCTTTTGTATTTTATTTGTAATAAAAAATGCTCGTCACTTTGACTTGCCGGTGAAGAGTACGTTTGTAGCATGGGTTTCGAACTTTTTTTTGCTATGACATTCAACATCTTTGGTTTGTAGGGCGCGTGGCCAGTTTATTGTCGGAGTTTATTGATACCTACTTAGAGTATAAAGATAATGATTAATTGATGAAATTTGCGGTTTTTAAATAAAATTGATAGTTGCAACTGCTAACTTTACATTTATTTGTTCACAGGAGGAGGCAAGAAACGACCACAGAAACCAGTCACTGAATCTCGAACCAACATCGTAGAAGATGATGAACCTCCAGTTATCAAGACTAGCTTATAAATTATTTTCGACCACAAACGTTAACAAAGAAATTTTAGAGAAATTACACTTTAAGTGTATTCTGCAACTAAAATGAGGTAATCTAACGTTTGTAAATATCGGAAAATTAGTTTTAGATAGTCAAATTTTTAGATAACTAATGAAAGACTGATTTTGTAATTCTGTTCTAAGTGGACTCTCGCATAGTTGAGGTCATTGATTTATTGATATCTAAAGACCTACGTATTTCTGACAAGTTCTAAAGGCTTACGCGAGCCGAACTCTATAATATTAAGAGTATAATGACTTACCAAATTTGGAAAACTTTTTGACTAATAAATCGGTCGAAGCAGACCAATAATAAAAAATTGATTAGTAAAGTAAAATTATTACAAATAAGTTGAACAATAATAATTGGTCATTACACTTCGCAAAATTTTCAATAAGCTAAGTAAGCCTTAAATGTGACTAAGTGTAGTTGATGGTGAATGTGCTCTGAATGTTAATGAAATTGTCTACATAAAGATGAAAATGTCGGAATAAGTACTTCTTGTAGAAGATTTATAATTAGTCTTAGGTAGGTATTTTGCTCAACAAATATATAAAAACTAAGAATATATTCTTAACATATACAATATAAATCGAAATGAATAAATTGTACTCGTGTTGATTAATAATTGATTAACTCATAAATAAATTTTGCTATTTTATTTCTGCAAAAAAATTCTGTCTAAAAAAATATTTGGCAGACAACAAAAAAAATTTAAAAGATTTTTTTTCGATTTTGTTGTTAATCCTATAAATAATATCGTTCCTAAAAGCCACTGCAAAACGTTCTTTTCTACTTAAAAGCGGTGGTTTATGTAACCCTGTTTTGTCTAGGATATTAGGTATTTATATTATTAGCTATTACATTTTTTAACAAGCAGAATAAAGCTTCTAATGTCCTAAATAACTCTTATGCTATTTGTTGTACCTCTGTAGAAATATAAGTGTAGTTAAAAATAAAAAAAATATTCAGTAGTAATTATTGTTTACTTCAACCTAAATATGTTATGTTATGTTATTTTATAGGTAGGTATGTAAAAGTCTAGTGGCATGATGTTTGTTCTCAGTGAACTCTTCCCCCAGACAACCGATATTCACGAAATTTGGCGTTTATATGTAATTTGGTACAACTTGAAACATAGTTTTACATTGAGTAATGGTTTCAATGATTCACAATTAACAATAAACCGAAAGTTGTAACAACCAACTTTAATATTGTTAAAATTATTGATCGTAAGTTTCATAAGTGTCAAACAGGTGGCGATTCAATAAACTACCTATATCGCTCAGTTGCATATTTTTGCATACTAGTAAATTGTGTTTGGATTGTATTATTTTATTATTGTGTGATTTTTTTTACGTAATATGGTTTCGCACTTGACCTTGATAAATCCAACTCTCAGCCTATCGCCATACATGATGGCCAAATTAAGACACGGATCCTTAAAAGTAATGTTGAATGTATAACAATAGATAGTATTCGAAATATTTACATTACAATATTAAAAATTATTGATTTTTATAACTGAAATAATCCACACTTGTACAACAAACTCTTTAGACAAACTATATTTAAGAACCATCTGAAAGATTATTACATATTGGTTCATTAGTTTAGGAGTTACACAAAAAAACACACACACAGAGAGAAACACTTTTATACCAACACATACACCCTTACCCGCTTACGTATAGACACGCCCACACTCACTCTCACACGCACACACCCTCTCACGCACACACCCTCTCTCTTACACATACACACGCATGGATCCAAAGACACATACCTAGGTACGGACACATGATTAAAAAAATACAAACACACAGTGTGTGAGCGTGTTTCACTTCACACACACTTCCTCTCACACTCAATACTCAATACTCAATCATTTATTGCTTCATTATGTTACAGGAATAAATAAGTACATTTAGAAAAAAAATAGTCGTAACACAACGTACCCCAACCGGGCATTGCATTTGAAGTGTCATTTTAGAGCAAAGCGTTTCATTTCACAGTCAAATAGGTACTTGGTTTTCTTCCTCAAAGGTTCTTAGGTCATCGGTTAAAAACTCTGATATACTATAATACGCTTTTGACATTAACAGTTCTCTCAAGGTCCTGACAAACCTACGCTCGTCTTCAGATTCCTTAAGCTTAATGGGAAGTTCATTATACATTTTTGTAGCCATCGCATGCGGACCGTGACTATGTAAAGTAAGTTTTGATGTTGTTAGTTTAAGTTGTATTTGTATAATATCCTAATCGGGTAGCGCCAGTTGTCTGCTACTTTACTAAATAAATTTGGATATTTTGTAACAAATTTGCAGTTTTCCAATGTATAAACTGATGTCAAAGTTTAAATTTTGTAGTCAATGAAATAGGGTTTATGAAATTGTGGTTTACTTATGTCTGGGAATTTGACGTTGGCGAGGATACGCACGCATTTCTTTTGTAGGATGAAGAGGTCGGGGTTGCGGTCTATTTGGACTGAATGTTATATTGTACTAAAACCGTAATGAACAAATCTTAAAATGACCTTTTCCCATAATGTCTGATTTTCGAAATGTCTTTGATGTCTAATGTCCGATAATCATTATGCCTGACGGGACATGTACAATCAGATGCAACATCAGTACTTCATGCTAGTATATGTTATACTCTGGTCAATACACTGACAAGGAAACTATGATTGTTTCATCAAAGTACCATCACCAAAAATGTCATGCTCGTGTTCTCAACACATTTTCTACCAATTAGCGTCGCAGTATCTTCTCTTCTTCGCCATATTATTTCTGATCTTAGATCTTTGGGTGACAAACGCAAAACGCACTGGAGTTCTAGGTACGAGTAATGATTTGAACTTAATATTCCAACAGCTGCGTGACGCTGTGCTGTTATGTCGCAGGCATGTTGCCTACCATCAGGCACAGGCGTCCCCATTTTTCACATGCTTAAAACCACTATAATTTCAAATTCAATGAATTATTGTGAGCTATATTAGTAGTTGGGGTGTAAGGGGAAGCGCTTAACATCTAGCTTCCCCAAATGTCAACCTCTCCTGCGCGTGGTACACCCTGCTGCCAACTAACGAGGCTCTGACGACCGAACCAATGGCGGTCTATCCATTTAAAAGCCAGTCCTAAATGGACCAGGCCGATGACGGGCAGCGGCGTCATCGGTGCAAAGGACTGGCTCCGCGGTCACCAACCCGCTTGCCAAGCGTGGTGACTATGGCAAACACCCCTATGAAAATCACAACCAGAAAACGGCCCCTAGTCCCCGGCGGCTCCGCTATTCCAGGCGCTGGTGGCAGCCTTGGTTCCGGCGGAGCATGGGGTGCGAAGAATCTCCGGCAGACGCCCCGCCACCAAACCCAACGACTCGACCTGGCAACATATAACGCACGGACGCTGAAGGCTGACGAAAAGATTGTGGAGCTGGAAGAAGAAGTGGACAAGTTGCGATGGGATATCATGGGGTTATCCGAAGTCCGTAGACAGGGGGCGAGGACAGGATAACCCTCGAATCCGGCAACTTGTTCTACTACCGAGGAGGAGATCAACAATCCCAAGGGGTGTCGGGTTTATCGTCCGCAAGTCTCTCGTCAACAACGTGATAATGATCGAGAGTGTGTCGAACAAGGTGGTATACCTTGTACTTAAAATTAGCGACCGGTATTCATTGAAGGTCATACAAGTATACGCACCGACCTCGACACATCCCGACGAAGAGGTTGAGGCCATGTATGAGGACATCTCCAAAGCCATACATGTCTCGCCAACACATTTCACAGTTGTGATGGGAGACTTCAACGCGAAACTGGGCAAACGTAGCGGTGATGAGTTGAGAGTGGGGAATTTCGGATATGGGCAGCGGAACCCAAGAGGGCAACGTCTAGCGGATTTCTTGGAAAGGAGAGCCTCTTTATGATGAACTCCTTTTCAAGGAACAGCCACAAAGAAAGTGGACCTGGATTAGCCCTGACGGTTCCACAAAAATGAGATCGACTTCATTATGACGACTAAACGGCAAATATTCAGCGACGTCTCTGTGATCAGCAGGGTTAAGACCGGCAGCGATCACCGTATTGTAAGAGGCACGCTGAATCTAAACATTAAGCTCGAAAGATCACGTCTAATGAAGTCCACGCTCCGACCAAATTATGCTCAGATCGAAGATCCCGATAACTTTCAACTCGAACTTCAAAATCGCTTCGAATCCTTAGATGAGTGCGTAACGGCGGACGAAATAAACGACAGGCTAGTGGAAACTGTTCATGCTGTTGGCAGAAAATTTTATAAGAGCTGACGCCAAAACAGAACCCAAAAGCTCTCCGATCAAACTCTAGATCTTATGGCGGTCAGACGAGATATGCGGTTACAGTCTTCGGTCGACATGACGGTACACAGACGGCTCAATAGACAGATCTCTACTTGTGTGCGACGCGACATACGCTGCTTCAATACTTCGAGTATTGAAGAAGCGATCAAGCAGAACAAAGGCTCAAAAGTGTTCGCAAGAAATCTGTCTCTTGGGCAAAGTCAGCTGACCAAACTGAAGACCGATAGTGGTAACGTTGTCTCGTCGAAGCCTGAGATTTTGGAGGAGATTGAGAGGTTCTATGAACAGAAGCACAACCTGTCGTTAGCACGGCAAAATACCCCAGAGCCAAGCTGACCCGACACTTTACCGAAGATATCCCAGAAGTCAGCCTGTATGAGATTAGGATGGCCTCAAACAACTTAAAACCACAAAGCACCTGGCGACGACGGAATTACGACTGAGCTTCTGAGAGCGGGTGGAAAACCGGTACTTAAAGTCCTCCAGAAGCTGTTCGATTCCGTCATACTTGACGGTAGTACGCCAGAAGTGTGGAGCAGAAGTGTGGTGGTGCTCTTCTTCAAAAAAGGTGACAACACCTTGTTGAAGAACTACAGACCCATCTCACTTCTGAGCCACGTTTATAAGTTGTTTTCGAGGGTAATCACGAATCGTCTCGCACGCAGGTTTGACGACTTCCAGCCACCCGAACAAGCCGGTTTCCGAAAAGGCTATAGTACCATAGACCACATTCATGCGCTTCGGCAGATTATACAGAAAACCGAGGAGTATAATCGGCCACTATGTATAGCGTATGTGGACTATGAGAAAGCCTTCGATTCCATCGAGACCTGGGCAGTACTTCAGTCTCTCCAGCGATGCCGCATCGACTATCGCTATATCGAAGTGTTGAAGTGTATTTACAGCAAAGCCACAATGTCTGTCCGATTACAGGACCAGTGCACAAAACATATCCAGCTACAGAAAGGCGTGAGACAGGGAGATGTTATATCTCCGAAACTGTTCACTGCCGCGCTGGAAGATGCTTTCAAGCTACTGGACTGGAACGGATATGGCATCAATATCAACGGCGAATGCATCACTCACCTTCGGTTTGCCGACGACATAGTCATTGTGGCGGAGTCGATGGAGGACCTCGGTGCTATGCTCAGGGACCTCAGTAGAGTATCCCAACAGGTAGGTTTGAGGATGAATATGGACAAGACGAAGGTCATGTCAAATGTTCATGTCTCACCTGTACCGGTTATTGTTGGGAATACCACACTCGAAGTTGTTGACGAATACGTCTACCTGGGTCAAAAGATCCAATTAGGTAGATCCAACTTCGACAAAGAGGTCCAGCGAAGGATCCAACTCGGATGGGCAGCGTTCGGGAAACTTCGGCACATCTTTGAGTCCAAAATACCCCAATGCCTAAAGACGAAAGTCTTTAACCAGTGCGTGTTGCCAGTGATGACTTATGGAACTGAGACGTGGTCCTTCACTGTTGGTCTCATAACGAAGCTCAAAGTCACACAGCGAGCTATGGAGAGAGCTATGCTCGGAGTCTCTTTGCGCGACAGAATCCGTAATGAGGATATTCGCAAAAGAACGAAAGTGGCCGACATAGCTCAAAGAATAAGCAAGCTGAAGTGGCAATGGGCAGGCCACATCGCTCGCAGAACTGACAACCGATGGGGAAAAAAGGTTCTTGAGTGGCGACCACGAACCGGGAGACGCAGTGTTGGACGGCCTCCCACTAGATGGACAGATGACCTCACAAAGGTCGCTGGAAACCGCTGGTTGCAGGTTGCGCAGGACCGTTCGTTATGGAAATCTAGGGGGGAGGCCTATGTTCAGCAGTGGACGTCTTGTGGCTGATGATGATGATGATGATGATGATATTAGTAGGGATTCAACATTAATTCTAAACGAAACTTATTTACTATAGCTCGCAAGAGTTAACATGAGACATGAACCCTGTAGGTAGTACACAACGGACTCCAAGCCTCTACACAACCCCCTCATTTTTTCCTGGGTGTTCGAGCGAAGCTGAAGCAGGACGGTAGTTATATAAACATTTTTATGTTTCGGTTCTATTTCATTTTTTGTGTAGTCAATTTGCACGGTTGGTTACAAGAGATCGTCCTAAGCGAAGCATTAATTGAAATATCTAGATTATAACGTTCTTAAGTATATTTTTGTGGCTTTTAGGAAAGAGTTTTCTTATCTGATTAATTAATTACACCTTATATATTTGCATCAGATTTAATTTTTATCACTACATTTTCATCAACAATCATCCGGTTCATCATAGTTATATTAAAATTAAGAATAGAATTAGTCTTTTTTGTTATAAAATTATTGTATTATTTTATTTTAAGCTTTTAAAAAATGTTACTAACTGTACTTCAATTTGACAGTTTTTTTTCCGGCATACTAGAATAAGTACATTTCAAAAATCAGTCATTATGGGAAAAGGTCATTTTAAGATTTGTTCATTACGGTTTTAGTACCATATAACATTCAGTCCAAATAGACCGCAACCGTCGGCGGCATCAACACTTCCACCCCAAAGTAGGATCCCGTAGGTCAGCCTGGAGTAAGCGTACGCGTAGTAGGCCGATAAGGATGTACCTAAGTCGGTGCTTCGTCGTAGCTCACTTAGGGCGTAAATAAAGCCCTCCATTACCCTAAAACATTCTTGGTAATTAATTAACCCACTAACAAATAAGTTGAAGTTGACAGATTGACGCTACCACAAATATGAACCAAACATAAATAGAACTGCCAGTCTCATCAAGGACAGTACGAGCCACGCCCGCTCCTTAACGCAGACACGCAAGCAAACAAACACACGTTTATATTGCGGTAGCTTAACTTACAGCACACAGAGGTAATACTTAAACACACAAGCGCTACCACTGCACTTACACATCGAGATAATGATGACGTATTTCTTTAAAGGGCTATCCAGGAAACCTGCGCTAAGCCATAGGATAGTGAACCGTGATGACCTATTGATAAGAACGTCCGATTCACAATAATTATGAGACCGGAGGTTAAACGCTCCACACACGAGTCCTAAAAGTAGAGGAAATGACGTAAAAGTAGTGGGGAGGAGCCTACATCGCACCATGTGATTGGTGATTTATGGTGCGATGGGTCCGCCCCACTAGTTTTACGTAATTTCCTCTGATATTAGGGCTCTTGTGTAGAGGGTTTTAGTCAATTTTTTTTTCATTCATTTTTTAGTAAGAGGAGATGAATACAAATACAAAAATATTTATTGCTGTTTGCAGGTAATATAAGATGATATAATACATTTTGAAATTTGACCCATGTAATCTGGTCTATTCGCCTCTTCTACTAAAGGCAAGCAATATGTCTGGCAAAACCATTTGTTTTAGTCTTAATTTATACAATGAAAAAAGAATATAGTTTATACAATGTAAAAAAATAAGTAAATAAAATAACTGTCAGATGAGTAAAGTTTTTCTTCTTCTTCGTCTTCTTTTCATTTCTAGCTTTTATTCGATTGTGTTATTTTTGTCAGATAGCAAAACTTCTTCTTTTCTTCAACAAATATTGTTCATTTTCTATTTATTTTTTGTTTGTATTTGGTTGTGTTATTTATTTATGTCAAATATGTTTGGTGAGCACAATTACGCCAACGTCTTGTGTTTCAGCAGGAACAAGTGTGTTGTTGTTAGTGACTGTAATGGTGCAGGAAAATCGTGAGTAAGCGAGCATATTCCATGAAAGATTAAATTAGAGGACATCAAGCAATAAGAATAGTAGAGTAGTGGTAGAACTTTTAGCAGAGTCCGCCAAGGGAAGTACCACACCTTTGCCAATTATTCTACCGCCAAGCAGTAATGTGCAAACATTACTGTATTCCTGTGTAAAGGTCAATACTTCCAGATAAATTACACGGCTTACATAACATTTTAGATCTCTGGGTGCAGTGCAGTGCTAGGTAATGATTTGGACTATTCATGTTCCAATAGGTGCGTGTCACTGTACTGCTATGAGGCAGGCATGTTGTTTACCATCAGGCACATGTCCTATTCGTCAAGTTACTCTTTACTAAAAAAAAGAACCAGCGCGTGGCCAGGGCGGTGGATTATAATCCTAGCTCTCTACTTGTAAGAGAAAGTCCCAAGTCCTGACAGTGGGAAAATAAATTGGGATGCTGCTTTCGTGACCACCCAACTACCCGCCTGAGCAATTATACTGACGCGAAACGTGGCATTGAATAAAACCAGTGAATTCCATGATAGACTTATCACAAAATACAAAACTTTCCTGAAAATCTCACAGTCATCGAAAATCGCGGAAAAACGGAATAAACAATAACACGACTACAAAATGTCACTCTATCGATTTAGCACAGCCTTTGTGCATCAACCCGCGTAAAGAATAAATAAGTTGTGGATATGATAACAAAATATCATAAATTAATTTTTAGCATTCTAATTTTCTATTCTGGAATGTTGACAATGATAATATTAAGTCATGGAATCTTTTTGTACTTTACAACTTTTTCCGCGCCACTTTGCTTGTATGAGTGTAAGGGGCTAGAGAATAAATAGACTATACTCGGAATTTTAATTCGATTCCAGATTTGTCAATTTCAGTGTTGCAACGTTATGGCAAGTACTAAATAGTGACATTGCGAAATTATTCGATATGGAAATGGAATATATCCGGATCGATTCTTATCGTTTACGAGTATAATAATTTTACTCTCGTGAACTAAGTATATCAGGAAATTAAATATTTCTGAACCGATAATTTAGTTTTGACGATTAATTAACGATCTGAGACTTTTCTTTTATAATTGTGTGTGAAATAAATAAAAAAATAAAGGATAGGAAGGAAGGATCATGAAGGGACATGACAAATAAAACAGATTCGGACTTCTCGTTCCACAAAAGGGCGACATCGTTTCATGGTTGATGTTCCAAAAACGCGAACGAAGAGGTTTGACTCCACGTTTGTGATAAGAACGCCTAGGTTGTGGAATGCGTTGCCTGAGTGGGTTTTGCCTGATGGTTACAATCTTGGTGTCTTCAAATCGAGAGTGAATCGGTTTCTTCTAGGTAAGCACGCTCCATCGTAAATCTCATCATCGCTTAACATCAGGCTAGGTGGTGGTCAAGTGCAAACCTATTATAGTAAAAAAAAAAACAGATAGATGTATTATGGTAATAAGTTATTTTATAAATTGTCGCCGTCATCGCTATCCCCATCGCAGTCACTTTCTGTAACATTTATTATAAATGTGTCTGTGATATTGTCAATTAACATACTACTATTTTTTCCTCTTCTTTGACAACATGGAATACGCATTTAGACCATTCGGTAGCCGTTATTTTTTGGATGCCTTCCTGAAATAAATTTCTCACGTCTGTCAATTTGAAGGTTTTATTATTTTGAGCTACATGCCCCTTTACCTGCGCCCCTGCGCCCATATCAATTCGATAAGGTTTAGCTAATTGTTTATCGATTTTTGTGTTCATCACTGCACTATTATATGTGGTATCATTATCTCACAAAATGTCAGTAGCTAATGTCAAATCTGGAATCGAATTAAAACTCCGAGTATAGGCCCGTGGGCCGCGCCGTTGTGTTGATACACGAGGTATTCTGCGCCGCTCTAAATCGTCATCCTGCACTGATGGTGACTGTTCTGTCTTGACCTCGGAAGAGTATGACTTTTTGAGCCTAAGGCAGCTCGTGCTGTGTGTTCGGGGGCTGCATGCGCAAAAATTAGGTATCTACTCAAAGTTGCGGTTGTAAAATTCGGACCTCTATTATCATATGCGATCACAAACTATAACAATAAATTAAAGAGCCAAACAGAGAAGACAAATACATAGTAGTGTTTGTTTGTGTTTTTCTAATAATATATATTGTACATAAAAATACTTATTTTTATGCACAATTTTATTACTTGTCTAAGTGTACGAATTTTCACTTTCCTTCGTCTGAGTAATCTTTTTAAAAAGGTTTCGAAATTTGTTGTTCCACGTATTAGTATTGTTGATAAATAATTAATCAAATGTTACAATGTTTTTGCTGTTATGAATATTTTTCAATATCCTTTTTAAAATTTTCTATGATCCCTTAGTAAAAAAAAGTGCCAGAATGATATACTAATACTTACATATTCCCCATATTATGGAGTAGAATGCGAAAGCATCGCGTATAATTTGCGTTCCCGCCGTAAACGGCGAATGTGGAGGTTTTAGTCGGTAAGAACACCGCAGCGCTCGTGGCCCGACTTAAAGGTTTATTTGGCTAAGTGCTAAGTTTAACTGTTTAACTGACTGTATTTAGACTCAACTGTATAAGAAGCATTCAAGCTAAAATACTAAATTCAGAAGCGAACATTGCTTGCTGCCAACTTGTTTCTGAATTCAGTCGACGAACCTTGCTTCTAAATTTTCTCAAGTCGTTAGAACGCCAATCATATAACGATGTCGCTTTTTTCGAGCTACAAGCATTCCAATAGAAAAAAAAAACTGATATTACACAATGCATATAACTGGAACACTCTCCGAAATGTATCCAATAAAATTAATCAGCTAGTAATTTTGCGGCGATGTCCAAAGCTTGCGTATTTATATTAGGTGTGAACAGATATACATACATTTTACTGAAGTTTTTTTTTATTATAGCTTCTTCGTATTTGTTCTCGGTTTGTTGTAGGCTTAGGAACGACAGTAGATTTTGCCCGTCCACTGTCGACCAGCCGCTATAAATGGTGATTATTTAATTAGTAAATATGATAATATGTCTTGTGACAAACAAAGCCGCTTCACACACAACTTTATCACTGGTACATAAAGGATGTTTTATTTTAGTGCCAAATTTTTAAGCTATTGCATAGCTTTTATCGCGGGCCTGAGGACCGAATTTTTGTGATCGTGCATCTCTTTCTTATGTTCACAAAAAAGAGGGATGGAAGACCGTAACGCCGTCCTCCCCTACTCGGTCATTCGACTTTGAATCTTATTTGTATTACCTTTACAGATTAAATGCTCTTAGCAGTGTTGCCAACTTAACGGATTTCCCGTGATATTTTTTTGGTAAACAAATGTCACTTATGTTGCTTATGTTGATAAAAATGCATGCAACATGCGATAGCTTTACCGCGGCAGTCCCCAAATGCCACACTTCTTTTTTTTAGTGTTAATGGTTACATTTTGGTTGGGGAAAATTTAAAGGTTCGTATCACCGACGTGCAAATATGGCGGCGTAGTATGGAACGGGACGTGAACGAGAATATTTTTGGCGGCTTGTACAGAGCCGTACACATCCGACGTAAAATGCGTCGAACGTATAATCATTCGTACTAACGCATCATCAAACATTTCTATGTTCCGGTTTGAAGGGCAATATAGCCAGAGAAATTACAGGGCTTAGATATTTAATATCTTAGAGCTCTGGGTCTCGTCACTCTTTGTTTAAAAAAGGGTACTTTTATCGCAGAAAAATAATGGGTCCGAAAACTACGTTGATAAAACCGCGGGAGCTGCTAGTTTTTTATATAACTGGGTGACCGAGCTTTGCTTAGTTACATAGATACATACAGATTATCTCAAAAAAAGGAACTTGAAAAAAGAAAGGCGGCCGGCTGGATTCGAACCCGGATCTACCATAATATTATGACTGCCCAACATCCCGACTGAGCTGATATACTGTCGCGCGACGACGCGAAATTTACCGTCGCATTCTAATGTTTTTGTTACAGTTTTTCACTTTCTAAAAATGCCCATAAAACGGCGTTTTTTTAAAATAAAACCTGGCTAGATCGATGTATCGCACCCGAAACCCTCTCTATACATAATTTCAAGAAAATCGTTTGAGCCGTTTCTGAGATTCAGATTCTATATATATATTTATACACATACCTACAAGAATTGCTCGTTTAAAGGTATAAGATTAATAAGACATTAATATAAATAAAGATGGAAATATAAAATACAAAAATTCATCCTGTGTCCCTGTGTAAACTATGAATGGTATATCTCCACGTAGATAGAGGCATCAGATGCCAGCAAGAGAAATTACGTCTGAAACGAAAATACTCTAATCGCTACATAAAACGTAGGACCATAGACATAGAGGCACATTTCCTTTGATTGATAAACTACGAATAATCGTATATATTTGTGGTGTCAGAAAATCTTTCTCATTTATGTCCTAACAAGGAATGGATGCAAGTGTTCCACAATGGTTGATGACAAGAAAATTGATATCAAGTGTTTGGGGGAGGTGAACTCCGCTAAAAGTAAGTACTAAAAACATTTATATCAAAAAGCTATACCTACCTACTTTTATAAGGTTTATGGTCGCTTTTACCATTACTCATTTTATCATACCGCTATATTACAGATTTTAATTTAAGTTGTACATTATTTTTAAAAGTGTAGATAGTTTATTTCATTAGTAAAATGTTTTCAAGCAGAGTTTACATACACTACGTATAGAGTTGGCACAAACGCTTTACACCGAAAGCACGGGTAGTATCTTTCTTGCCTTGTCGCTCTTGTGGAAGTGTCATACTTTTGTCGCACATCACTCTGTTTCATAAAAAGTCTGCACGTCATCTGCTTACGATTGGTACAAAGGAACCGTGCGGAAAATCTAACTCTATACGTAGTATATGTAAACTCTTTGTTTTCAAGTTTTACCCCATAAATAGTTATTACCAGTAATAGTATAATTTTCACAAAATAAAAAAGGTGTACCTACGTCTTTCCAGTCTAGTATCTTTGTGTAAAATGGCATCCAAATTTATTCAGTAGTTTTCTATGAAAGCGTGACAACAAAAAACATCCACCCATCCATCCACACAGATTGTCGCGTTTTTATCTATACTTCTATACTTATATAAAAAATATTTAAAAAACTGCTGTCTAGAACATCGTTAAAATGTTGCTAGTTTGTCAGTCAAAAAAAGGAGGCGGTTATCAATTCGTTAATGTTTTTTTTATGATTATTTACCTGATTTCTCGAGAACCCCTGCAACGATTTTAATAGTTATTTGTTATACAAGAGTGCAAAGTTGATTTTTAACCGCGTGCTCTATTTTGATGACCGATCAAGCGAATCAAAAGAGCACAAGGTGAAAAATCTTTGTGCAACACGTAACTTTTCATTCCACCTCAGCGAGGAAATGACTAAATACAAATTTTTAAATGTTTTCGCGCTAAGCAAATTAAAAAAAGTAAATACACCAAGGAGGTTCCGAGTCTGAGTTTTTAACTTATAAAAAAAAATGTATGATGCATTCGGCACCAAGGAGGTAGAAATAAATAGGTTGAATTATATTTAATTGGATAACGGGACACTCACGTATATACGGTCGGTCAATCCGACTCGAGTTTTGGCACTGCCAAACGGGCAGCCGCCGCGCGTGTGCACTCGCCTTGAAAAAGGCCGCCGGACGCGGCCGAAACTCGAGTCGGATTGACCGACCGTATATACGTGAGTGTCCCGTTATCCAATTAAATATGTGTAACAACCACGTTAATTTTAATACTAAAAAGGTTGAATTATGTTTTGAATTCAAAACCTCAGTACACACGATGTTCTAAATTCAAATTTACTTTAACCTCTAGTGGGTAAAAACGACTTTTGCGCCCTGATATCGAGGAGCAAAAGTACTCTTTCCGAGCTGGTGGGATGAAAAATTTCTTTTTGTGTTGGGATGGCTATGCTTTTTTCCGAATGGTCCCATATAGATCTTATTGAAATCGGTGGGGTGGTTTTTGAATTATGAACCATAAACTAAAATTTGCGTACAATTTTCTGGACGATGTAGTTGTAGATTTCACAAAAGTTATTAAAATCGATCCTGTCAATGCGCAATTGTGTAAATGGATTAATAAAAACTTGTTTTACACTAAAAAGGGTAAAATAAACTATTTTCGTACGAAAAATTAAACCGACTTCAAAACCACAAATAGGCACTCAAAAGCGAAAAATAAACTATTTAGTTTATTACAGATTACATTTTGAAGAGTGTGTTTTGGGCTTACATAACCTTTTATTGCTTTCCTCTTTCCACTACAGGGAATCGCAAGTATTTTTTATAGTAAAGAATACAGTAATGTTTGCACAGTACTGCTTGGTGTCAGAATAGCTGGCAAAGGTGTGGCACTTCCCCAGGCGGAATCTGCAAAAAGCCCTACCACTACGAAAGTCGGCGCAATACTACCCATACATCTATATTCTATACTAATATTATAAAGCTGAAGAGTTTGTTTGTTGAAGTACTAGTCCGAATTGAAAGATTATTTTTCTATTGGATAGTCCATTTATCGAGAAAAGCTTTAGGTTATAGAAAATAACTCTACTATTAATTGAAGCGGAGCATGAAACAATAATGTAACAAAATCGGTGAAAAATATTTGAGTTTTCGTACGTTTCGTGCTTTGACATGACACATGACAGCATGTGTCAAAGGTTGCGTCATTGAATTTCAGTAATTTGTGCATTGAATATAAACCTTTGCTAATTTTTTTTTCTAAATCTGACTTGGTACGACCAATTTCCGACAGGTGGCATAGCAGGTAGCTGAAGAGGTTTTTTGTTTGAAATCGATATTCTCAGGAATGAGTGAACCGATTTCAGTCATTATTTTCACCGTTGGATATGTACGGGATCCCGATGAGTGCTATATAATATACCACGGGCGAAGCCGGGGCGGGCATCTAGTTGTTAATAAAACCAGAATTCGTACTAAACGATTTAGGCCGACTTTCCTCATCTGTATACAATAAAAATACAAATACAAATCTTTATTACCAAGAAACATCAATCGGAACAGATTACAAAAATGCTTAAATTTATCACAAGAAAATACATAAATGTTCCCAGAGTTAGCTTTCGGCCCCACACTAGGCTCGGTGGCCCGTGCTGTGGAAGCCGGTATAAATGAATGAAATAGTTTGCCGGCCTTATTGTTCCCCGAGCGATACAATGAAGAACTTTTTTCCTCCAGGCCACGTGGTTCGACTGCGTAGTTCGATCATTCGGACCACGCGAACTTTTTTTTCCTCTTGGTTCAATCAATCGAACCATGTGCTTTTGAGATTCCTGATAGTTCGATCAATCGCACCACGTGAACTTTTTTTTCCAGTTGGTTCGATCAATAGAACCATGTGTTTTTAAGACTCCTGATAGTTCGATTTATTTTTTTCAATAATTTTTTTTTGTTTGGTTAATCGAACTTAGTCGAACCTTGTAAAATTGCTAAACTTAGATAAATACAACAACACAATAACCATATTTTAATCTTCATTTAACCATGTTACATTTTTACTTTACTTCGTAACGTTTCCAAGGACATTATAACTATATATACAGTAACTAACATTAATACACTCTTTTTGTACAAAAAATTAAACCGTCTTCAAAACCACAAATAGGCACATACTTAATCGCAAGTTTTCTTAGTCCCAGTTAATTGTGAATGTGAGTGTACTTCGATGAATCGACATGATGGTTCGACAATGGAGTCGAACCACGAGGTCCCATGAATTAGTAGTTCACGTGGTGCGATTCTAAAATCAAACCAACTGGAAAAAAAGTTCACGTGGTCCGATTGATCGAACTATGGAGTGGAACCACGTGGCCTGGAGGACTTTTTAAGGTTAGCGTGAATAGGTATTTTCTAGATGAGTGTCATATGTATCATCTTGGACCACACATCGCATCGGCGTCGCTTAGCATCAGGCGAGTTGTAGTCAAATGCGGACTTATGCCCGAGCGACACCAGGCTAAGCTGGTTTTCAAGCTGCAAGCTGGTGTTTGAGCTAGCAAGCTGGTGTTAGTGAACTAGCAAGCTGAGTGTTGGTGAACAGCAAGCAGTGAGCTAGCAAGCTGGTGTTGGTGAACTGCAAGCTAGCAAGCTGGTGTTAGTGAACTAGCAAGCTGGTGTTGGTGAGCTAGCAAGCTGGTGTTGGTGAACTAGCAAGCTGGTGTTGGTGAACTGGCAAGCTGGTGTTGTGAGCTAGTGCAAGCTGGTGTTAGTGAACTGGCTAGCAAAGCTAGTGTTGGTGAGCTAGCAAGCTAGTGAGTGAGCTGGCAAGCTGGTGTTAGTGAACTAGCAAGTGGTTAGTGGCAAGCTGGTGTTAGTGAGCAAGCTGGTGTTAGTGTGAAGCTGGTGTTAGTGAGCAAGCTGGTGTTGGTGTGAGCAAGTGAGCTAGCAAGCTGGTGTTAGTGAACTGTAGCAAGCTGGTGTTGGTGAGCTAGCAAGCTGGTGTTGGTGAACTAGCAAGCTAGTGTTAGTGAACTAGCAAGCTAGTGTTAGTGAGCTAGCAAGCTAGTGTTAGTGAACTAGCAAGCTAGTGTTAGTGAGCTAGCAAGCTAGTGTTAGTGAACTAGCAAGCTAGTGTTAGTGAGCTAGCAAGCTAGTGTTAGTGAGCAGTGTTAGTGAGCAGTGTTAGTGAGCTAGCAAGCTGGTGTTAGTGAGCCAGCAAGCTGGTGTTAGTGAGCTAGCAAGCTAGTGTTAGTGAGCAGCAAGCTAGTGTTAGTGAACTAGCAAGCTAGTGTTAGTGAGCTAGCAAGCTAGTGTTAGTGAGCTAGCAAGCTAGTGTTAGTGAACTAGCAAGCTAGTGTTAGTGAGCTAGCAAGCTAGTGTTAGTGAGCTAGCAAGCTAGTGTTAGTGAGCAAGTGTGAGTGAGCCAGCAAGCCAGCGTTAGTGTTAGTGAGCCAGCAAGCTAGCGTTAGTGTGCCAGCGTTAGTGTTAGTGAACCAGCGTTAGTGTTAGTGAACCAGCAAGTTAGTGTTAGTGAACCAGCAAGCTAGTGTTAGTGAGCCAGTGTTAGTGTTAGTGAGCCAGCAAGTTAGTGTTAGTGAGCCAGCAAGCTAGTGTGAGCCAGCAAGCTAGCGTTAGTGAAGCCAGCAAGTTAGTGTTAGTGAGCCAGCAGTGTTAGTGAGCCAGTGTTAGTTAGTGAACCAGCAAGCTAGTGTTAGTGAGCCAGCGTTAGTGTTAGTGAACCAGCGTTAGTGTTAGTGAGCCAGCGTTAGTGTTAGTGAACCAGCGTTAGTGTTTTTTTTTTTAGTGTTAGTGAAGCTTTAGTGTTAGTAGGTTTAGTTTTTTTTTTTTTTAACTTTATAGGTTTACACTTGACCGCCATCTCGCCTGATGTTAAGCGACGATGCGGTCTACGATGGAGCGTGTTTACCTAGAAGAAACCGATTCACTCTCGATTTGAAGACACCAAGATTATAACTATCGGGGAAAACCCACTCAGGCAACTCATTCCACAGCTTAGATGTTCTTATCACAAACGTAGAGTCAAACCTCTTTGTCCGTGTCTTTGGAATATCCACCATGAAACGGTGCCGCTTCTTTGAGTTCCGAGAAGTACGATAGAAAAAAGGGCAAGGAGGTATTAGATCATGCAGATCAGTTGCACACTCTCCGAAGTGTATCCGATAAAAACCGATAAGCTAGCAATCTTGCGGCGATGTTCAAGACTTTGAAGTCTTTTTCGCGCTAGAATGTCTTTGCCTATGAGCCTCTTGGCACGCCTCTCGATCGATTCCAGAGCCTCAAGCTGATACTTAGCCGATCCATCCCAAAGGTGCGAACAGTACTCCATACAAGAGCGAATCTGTGCTTTGTATAACAAAAGTAATTGTTCAGATTTGAAGTACTTTCGCACCTTTGAGAGGACACCTAGTTTTTGGCAGCTAATTTAGCCTTGGACTCGATATACGAGCCAAAGTTGAGCGTAGAAGTTAAGGTAACGCCCAAAAGCTCAAGATGATCAGTAACCGGCACGGATACACCTCGAAAAGTAGGAGTCAGTTCAAATTGACTCCTTTTGCGGAGAACAGACACGCCTGCGTCTTTCCCTCGTTAAACTTGGCCAGATTGGTTTCGCCCCATTCAGAGACTTCCTCAAGGGCCATGTTCAAACGATCGATCATACTCTCTCTCAGTACCTTAGTATGCTGTCCACTGGCTCTCGCGCTAGATATGTAACTCTCTACAACGGTGCTATCATCTGCGTACCCAAAGATACCGGGCTTCAACAGATCGTTGATATGTAGCAGAAAAAGCGTCGCAGAGAGTACCGACCCTTGAGGACTCCGGCATTGATAGCCATTCGATCCGACGAGCAGCCATCAATGACAACTCGTATGGATCGATCCTCAAGAAGTCCGATATCCACGCAATAAACCCTGAAGACAAACCATAACTGGACAGCTTGCTAATAAGGCCATCATGCCAAACCCTGTCGAAAGCCTTCGAGATATCCAGGAGACTGCAAGTGCTTCCCCATGTTTCTCGATAGCTTCACTCCAGATGTGGGTGACATACGCTAGAATATCCCCAGTGGACCGGTTTCGGCGAAACCCGTATTGCCGGTCACTGAGGAGGTCATTAGATTCTAGGTACATCAGGAGCCTGTGGTTTAGGACACGTTCCATAGTCTTGCAGAGTATGGACGTGACCGAGATGGGCCTGTAGTTGGCAGGGTCAGCACGACTACCTTTCTTGGGCACAGGTTGCACGTTAGCAAGCTTCCATGATTTCGGTACTTGCCCAGAATGGAGAGAGAGCCTAAACAGGCGCGTCAGTACAGGAGACAACTCAGGTGCACAAGCCTTCAATACTAGGGCAGGAATTCCGTCCGGACCACTGGCTTTGTTCACATCCAGATTGCGTAGCACTTTACGAACCTCCATTTGGCGAATATGTATTTCCGGCATCAAAGTCGGACTGCCAGGTGGAGTAGGAGGTGTCGCACTACCAGCATCTAGACGAGAAGATTCCGCAAACTGAGATGCAAACAAGTTTGCCTTCTCCATTGCGGTGTGAGCCAGTGCCCCATCAGGTTTCAGCATTGGAGGCAGTGAGGAGCGGCAGAAGTTTGATTCGACCGATTTAGCTAGGGACCAAAACGCTTTGCTGCCCGCAGGGTACGAAGCTAGTTTGTTCCCTATTCGACTAATGTGGTCAAAACGAGCCCTCTGAAGAACCCTTTTGCAAGCCTTGGCAGCCCTGTTGAACGCCTTCTTCTTCCGGTGTGTGTCCCTTGCCTTACGCTGTCGAGCAACAACCCAGGCTAGGTAGGCCTCATGTTTAAATGCTTCAGCACTTTTACATTGAGAACCGAACCATGGGCGAGCTTTGCTGGATAATGGAACGTCAGAGTATGGAATGAAATATTCCATAGCCGTACGTATTGCATCAGTCACAGCATCCGCGCAGGCTGACGGATCACCAGAAGAGAAGCACAGTGACTGCCATGGGTAAGATGCGAAGAAAGAGCGCATCTCGTCCCAGTCTGCTGACTTGTATCGCCATAGCCGCCGGCTGCCTCTGGGGCTGAGATCGGGCGGATGGTAAACGGATACCGATTTCACCAGACAGTGATCGGAGCTGCCTAACGGCGAAGATACCGCCACGGAGTATCGGTCTGGATCAGTCGTCAGCAGAAGGTCTAAGCAATAGGGAGTATGCGACTCAACATCTGGAACCCTTGTGGCCTCTTGGACCAGCTGGGTTAGGTCTAACGATAAAGCAAGTTTTCTCGTTTCCAGCCCAGCGTGGTCAGTGTCCCGGTATGGGTACAGCCAATCCTTATGGTGGCCGTTGAAATCCCCAGTAACACTAATTGGGCAGATGGGTACTTCTGCTGAGCCGCGTCCGCTGCCTCACTCAAATAATCAGTGAGCCGAGTCGTCTCCTGATCTCCACTGTGCGATCGATAGACACATGCATAGACAATTTTGTCAATGCCTGTGTCCATCAGCACCCATAAAACAGAGAATCTGGTGTCCTCAAGATTACGGAGACGCCGACAGCAGATATCGTCACGGGCGTACAGGCACACTCCAGCACGAGGCTTGAAGTTGTGCTCCAAGGTGTACCCTGGATAGGTTAGGTACGCCACGTCCGACGGGCATCTTATCTGCGTCTCCGTAAGAAATAAGAGCGACGGCTGCTCAGTCTCGAGGTGATGGTGGACTGGTGTGATATTGGAGTGCAGGCCTCGAATGTTAGTGAGGTGCACTTTGAGAGACAAGGAGTGCAGCCGCTGTTTAACTCTGTTCCTATTTCTTGTATTTTCATTGTTTTTAAGAGAGTGAGTTTCGGTGGGAAAACGGAAGTAGAACGAGGCCGCACACTGCCAACCAACGGCCACAACATACAAGACAAATACACCAATGGGAAACTAGTCTGGAGACTGCGGGGACGCCCGAGCCCCCCCGGGGATGTCTATCTGGCCTTGTCATCCGGTCGCCAACCGGCAGGATAGCGCATCCCGGGATTTTTCGCTAGATGGCGGGCAGCCTTTCATGAGTGGCTAGCTCACTACTTGGGCCCCAACTATCTGCGGTCGGTCGCGGCAACCGTGCCTCGGATCCCGCTACCCTCCATGACTAGCCTCCCGATGTAATGTTTCGATGTGTGACAATCTGGTCTTGCAAGTATGCAGCAACTGTTCTGACCCGTTTTCCCTAATGGCGTCACCAGACTACATGCCGGAACACGGCTAGGCCGCTTGGCGGCACGACTCAATCTGGCGGGTGGTCACCAGCCACGGCCGAAGCCTACCACCGGTATTTTGTCACCTGATTTGCACCACCCAGGGACCACGTGTGGGGGTTTCTGTATACAGGTGCTTCCCCACGGACGAAGGTGACACGGTCCCCAAAAACTAGCAAGCTAGTGTTAGTGAACTGTTAGTGAAAGCTAGTGTTAGTGTTAGTGAGGTGAGCTAGCAAGCTGGTTAGTGAGCTAGCAAGCTGGTGTTAGTGAGCTAGCAAGCTGGTGTTAGTGAACTAGCAAGCTGGTGTTGGTGAGCTAGCAAGCTGGTGTTAGCTGCAAGCTGGTTGGTGAGCTGGCAAGCTGGTGTTAGTGAACTAGCAGCAAGCTGGTGTTAGTGAACTAGCAAGCTGGTGTTGGTGAGCTAGCAAGCTTAGTGTTAGTGAGCTGCAAGGTGTTGGTGCTGGCAAGCTGGTGTTAGTGAGCAGCAAGCTGGTGTTGGTGAACTGGCAAGCTGGTGTTAGTGAGCTAGCAAGCTGGTGTTAGTGAGCTAGCAGCTGGTGTTAGTGAAGCAAGCTGGTAGTGAGCTAGCAAGCTGGTGTTAGTGAAGCAAGCTGGTGTTGGTGAGCTGCAAGCTGGTGTTGGTGAGCTGGCAAGCTGGTGTTAGTGAGCTGGCAAGTGTGTTAGTGAGCTGGCAAGCAGTGTTAGTGAGCAAGCTGGTGTTAGTGAGCAAGCTAGTGTTAGTGAGCTAGCAAGCTGGTGTTAGCAAGCTGGCAAGCTAGTAGTGAGCTAGCAAGCTGGTGTTAGTGAGCTAGCAAGCTGGTGTTAGTGAGCAGCAAGCTGGTGTTAGTGAGCCAGCAAGCTAGTGTTAGTGAGCTAGCAGCAAGCTAGTGTTAGTGAGCCAGCAAGTTAGTGTTAGTGAGCCAGCGTTAGTGTTAGTGAGCCAGCAAGTTAGTGTTAGTGAGCCAGCAAGCTAGTGTTAGTGAGCCAGCGTTAGTGTTAGTGAGCCAGCGTTAGTGTTAGTGTTAGTGTTAGTGAGCCAGCGTTAGTGTTAGTGAAGCTAGTGTTAGTGAGCCAGCAAGCTAGTGTTAGTGAGCCAGCAAGCTAGTGTTAGTGCCAGCGTTAGTGTTAGTGAGCCAGCAAGCTAGTGTTAGTGAGCAAGCGTTAGTGTTAGTGAGCCAGCAAGCTAGTGTTAGTGAGCCAGCAAGTTAGTGTTAGTGAGCAGCGTTAGCAGTGAGCCAGTGTTAGTGTAGTGAGCCAGCGTTAGTGTTAGTGAGCCAGCTAGTGTTAGTGAGCCTTAGTGTTAGTGTAGTGTTAGTGAGCCAGCAAGCTAGTGTTAGTGAGCCAGCGTTAGTGTTAGTGAGCCAGCAAGTTAGTGTTAGTGAGCCAGCAAGCTAGTGTTAGTGAGCAGCCAGTAGTGTCAGTGAGCCAGCGTTAGTGTTAGTGAGCCAGCGTTAGTGTTAGTGAGCCAGCGTTAGTGTTAGTGAGCCAGCGTTAGTGTTAAGCTAGTGTTAGTGACCAGCAAGTTAGTGTTAGTGAGCCAGCAAGTTAGTGTTAGTGAGCCTAGTGTTAGTGAGCCAGCCAGTGTTAGTGTCAGTGAGTGTGTCAGTGAGCTAGCAAGCTAGTGTTAGTGAGCTAGCAAGCTAGTACTCTAACTTCGTATAGTCAAAACTGGCGATGCGTAGCGTTGTCTACACGAAGCTAGAATTATTATTAGCTTGCTAGTTTGCTAACACTAGCATGATATCCTAGCTTAAAAAACTAGCATCAAAATAAAAATCACGTCACTTTCTCTTAAAATTGAAATAATTTTTAGAATTCTTCATTAACAGTTCATGTAGAAAACATAATTTTATCCTGAAGAAGCGAGCAACCATGTACTTAAATGTGAATCGATCGGCCTCATCCCGAACAAACAAGAGAGAGTTTAATCGCACCCGAACAAACTCCGAACACCAACTTCGCCAAGAATGTGTACTGTTCGTTCATCTTGATGTATGGCGACAAATAAAGCTTATGCAAACTAGAATACCACTAAATACTCTTACTTATAATAAGCACGCGGTCCGTCTCGGCTTTGCCCGTGGTTCATAACTTATAGCCTATAGTACTCCAAGACCAAAGCCAATGGTGAAAGAATTTTTGAAATCGGTCCAGTAGTTCCGCGATTGCGTTGCGATTTTCGCGTTAACACAAAAAACCTCTTCAGCTTTATAACATTTGTACAGATACGGAAATGTGTTGCTTAATCACATAGTAACGACATATAGTTAAACTATTAATGTGTTGTTTTGGGAAATCCCATCCGTTTGAGCTCTACGATGCTACAGACAGACAGACACACAGACAGACAGACAGACATCCACGTCAAACTTATAACACCCCTTTTTTTGGTCGACGGTTAAAAAGGTCGCCGGACGCGGGTGAAACTTGAGTGGGGCTGGACCGACCATAGCAAACATCAGTTACCCGTCGACCGACTTATGTTTGTGTATGTGTAATAGCCCCTTAAGTTTTCATACTAAAACTGAACCTATGTGCTAGGTTTGGCTCAAGTCTAAAACTAATGTAGCTGATATTGTTTCTAGAGTTTGGGTTCGGTATCCGGCATGTTCAGATGATCTGCATGAATATTACGATGGTGGCGCTGTTCCTCGGCCGCAGCAGCCTGGCCGTGGCTGTGCTCGCCATGACTGACGTCACGCGCGCCAACGACACCAACGTCGAGGTAAATATCTAAATACATCGAGATAAATACTTACTTAAATAAGTCGGGTACTCTACAAACGTCAGTACCTCAGTTGCTCACGTCATACCAAGCACATAAGGTTCGCTCCTGTATGGAGTATCGTTCGCGCCTTTGAGGTAGATCGGCTAAGTATCAGCTGGGGGTTTGGAATCGAACGAAAAATTGTGCCAAAAGACTCATAGTCAACGACACTTTTATGCGAAAAAGACTTCAAAGTCTTAAACATTGTTCCAAAATTACTGGTTTATCCGTTTTTTATCGGATACAATACAGAGAGTGTGCATCTGATCTGCATGATCTAATACTACCTTGACCTTTTTTGAATAGGAGTAGCTCGAGAAAGCGACATCATTTCATAGTTGAAGACATATGTGACAAAAATACTCACTTAATTCTATTTTGAATTATTTCTTCCAGATTTATGACTGGGACAAGAAGACCCAGGGTCTCATTTTGTCGTCGTTCTTCTGGGGCTACATGATGATGCAGATCCCCGCGGGACTCCTGGCGAAGAAATACGGAGGAAAACTCATCTTGTTTGTAGCTTTAGTGGCCAACGGGATTCTCTGTCTCGCGTTACCGACACTTGCTCACTACGTAAGTTTCTATAATCATAACTTAGGACAAAAAAATCATAAGAATCCCAATTCAACTAAAAACAATTTATCTTAACGGTATTTTAGAATGACATGTGCCGAAGTTATTAATTAGTTATTGTTACAAATCTGAAACAAATTGAGAATTTGTCAAAAAGTTTCACGTATGTAACTAACGAACTTTTATTTCAACTACGTACCATTTCCTCAAAAACAGAAAACAGTTGGAGTAAACAAAGTCTAGCGGAATGGTCGTTTAAGCTAGTTTCGTATAGAATACTTTACAAGGTGCATGGAAATTTCATGGAACATGTAAAAAACTTCCAAATGTTTTCGAAACGATAGCCGTTGTTAATTTGGGAAGTAATCTATACTAATATTATAAAACTGAAGAGTTTGTTTGTTTGAACGCTAAGATCTCGAAAAGTACTGGTCCGAATTGAAATTTTCTTTTTTATTGGATAGTCCATTTCTCTATCCTATTATATCTATCCGTTTATTTATTATTATATATATATATATATTTACCTATCCAGGTTATAGGTTATAGAAAATAACGCTACTATTAATAGAAACGGAGCATGAATCAAAAATGTAACAAAATTGGAAAAAATATTCTTTTTTGAGAGTTTTCGTAGATACGTTTCGTGCTTTGACATGACACATGACAGTGTGTATCTAAGATTGCGTCATTGAATATCACAGATTACATACCTCTTGAATATAAAACCTTTGCTAATGAAATTTGTTTCTAAATCTGGGTTGGTAAGACCAATTTCCGACAAGTGGCGTAGCAGGTAGGTAGGTGTTTTGTTTGAAAGCGATATTCTCAGGAATGACTGAACCGATTTCAGTCATTCTTTCACCGTTGTATAAGTACAGGATCCTGATGAGTGCTATATAATGTACCACGAGCGACTCCAGGGCGGACATATAGTTAGAAATAATTAAGATTGTGATCGACGCCTCAATATGAATCAAGTTCTCGAAAGTATTTTTTTTCGTAGACTTTTTCTCTTTTCTTTTCGTTGACTTCGTGGAGTGCGTTTAAAACTGAAAGTGCTTTATATTCTTCCATTGTGCCAGGGTGGGCAGAGGAGTATTTGATGGTGTTAATGGTTGCAGGGCGGTTGGATCAGCGTGTGCGTGTGCCGGGTGTGCATGGGGCTGTCGCAGGCGTGCCTGTTCCCCGCCAGCCACACGCTGCTGGGCCGCTGGCTGCCGTCCAGCGAGCGGACGGCGCTCACTGGACTCGTTTACGGAGGTACCTCATACATGTATGCGTGGTACTAGCACTGTACCGAAGCTTTACCCTCGCAGCTGCCATTCCCATTATGTTCAAGGAATAACAAGAACAAAATTAAAAATTTCGACTAACCCCCCCGACTACCTCGGATTTGTTATCTGTACAAAATTCTACTAGTCAAGCCCTTTCATATTGAGCTAGGTTGTGAAGAAATATTTTGTCCGTCATTTTCTGGAGGCGGCCATCTGGATTTGATATTAACCAAACATAGCTAAGAACATCCGCACGAATATTAACCATCCAATAAAAAAAACCGCATCGAAATCGGCCTATTCGTTTGAGCTCTACGGTGCCACAGACAGACACACGCATAGACAAACAGACATCGACGTCAAACTAATAACACCCTTTTTTTTGGTCGGGGGTTAAAAAGTAGCTTGTGTGTTATTTCGAACTTCAAGCTGATTCGTGCAGATATCCAAACATCTAACCATTGACATTTATGGTATTAGAAGATCTAGCTGACCTGACAAACTTCGTACCACCGTATTTCCGTGTTCCGATTAGAAGGGAAATTGTTCCAGTAACAAGAACAAAATTAAAAATTTTGACTAACCCCCGACTACCTCAGATTTGTTATCCGTACAACATTCTACTAGTCAAGCCCTTTCATTTGATACCCATATTAAGGGAATTGTGAAAAAAGAAATGTATTTCGCCATTTTGTGGAAGCGGCCATCTTGGATTTGAAATTTGTCATAGTGCATTGTATTCTACTAGTCAAGCCCTTTCGTTTGATACCCATATTGAGGTAGTAGTGAAAAAAATAATATAATTCGCCATTTTGGGGTGGCGGCCATCTTGGATTTGATTTTTTTTATAGTGTATAGTATTTTACTAGTCAAGCCCTTTCATTTGATACCCATATTGAGGTAGGTTGTGAAGAAATATTTTGTCCGCCATTTTGTGGCGGTGGCCTTCTTGAATTTATATTAACCAAACATAGCTAAGAACATCCGCACGGATAATAACCATCAAATAAAAAAAAAACCGCATCGAAATCGGCCCATCCGTTTGAGCTCTACGGTGTCACAGACAGACACACACACAGACAGACAGACAGACAGCAGACATCGACGTCAAACTTATGACACCCCTTTTTTTGGTCGGGGGTTAAAAATAAAGTTCATCGAGATAAACATCTTACATCTAAGTGACAAGTAGTGCAGTACAGTGCTAGATAACGATTTGGATTTTTTTAATGTTCCAATGGCTGTGTATCGCTTTGCTATTATGTACAGGTATATTACTTACCACCAGCACCTTTCTAGCGTTTACAACTTACCAGGCATAATGACTTGTTTGTCTCGTCACTCTCCATTACAAAAAAAAAAAAAAAAAAATGATGAAACGGGGGATCCCCTTTCATCATTTTTCAATTGATTTGTTCTCAAATTTCCTTCCCATGACTTCCATGACAAGAAGCAGCGTGGGATTTGAACCAGGGACGTTGGATCATTCTCAACTAGATTAGTCATAACTTCTCTAAAAGCAGACTGCTAAATGTTTCCAACACACGTGGAATTTTCTCATAAAAAGGGAGTCAACGCCATAAACCACCACGCTGATCTAATGCAAATCGGCGGATGACACATGACGTCAAAAGACTCTTCAAGCATGCCAGCCTCACGATGTCTTTCTTTACCGTCAAATAAAACGAAGATTTATAACAAATTCGTATATACCTACGAGTAGTATTGGATAATAATTCAAGTGGAACTCGAACTTACTTCCAGACGTATTTGAAAATGCTTGTTCTAGCCGCTAGGCTACCATAGGTTTCTGAAGTGAAAACTTCCTTTGGCGCGCCACAGACATATTTTTCGTGGGCTCTGAATTGGATTCTAGCGTCACACTCGGGAATGACAATAAATCTTCGGGTAAATTCGGGACCATGGCCACTGGCCATCTAGAGATGAGCCAGCATTTCCCATTAGCCATCTAGAAATACGTCAGCATGCATCAGCAGCGTGCGTCAGCATTTCTAGATGGCCATGCACATGTCCCCACCCTCCGGTTTCACCCGCGCAGTTTCCAAAGTTAGCTATCATATTGTGTTATAAGTTTTCACTTCTATCGGCAGTTCCTATGACTGACAATTTTTCACCTTTGTTAGTTTGGCTAAATCTTATACATAATCACATTGCCTCAGTTGCTATGTCTTTCTTCACAGGTACTTCAATAGGTACCATCATAGCGATGCCAGTGTCTGGTCTTCTAGCGGAGACGGAGCTGGGCTGGAAGATGATTTTCTACTGCACGGCCGGTCTCATGCTGCTCACCGCCTTCATCTGGTTCTGGTTCGCAGCCAGCTCGCCCGGGGAACACAGGATGATCTCCGAGGAAGAGAAAGACTATATTGAGATGGAACTTAACACTGGACACCGTTCTAAGGTATTTATTATGTTTGTACTGAGCATTGTCCGATACCAATTTCACGAGAACAAAATTAACAAGTTTCATTTACCCCCGACTATCTTGGATTTCAAATTTTCATTGAATTCTCAATTCAATTTTCTACTCAAGACCTTTCATTTGGAGGAATATGAGGCATACCCATGAGGAAGGCCGAGACACACATTTTGTGAAGGCGGCCGTTTTGAATTTAGATTAATCAAACATAGCTTAGAACTACCGCAAGGAAACTGTCATTAAGGAAATACAAAAAAAAGCGTATCGAAACCGGTTCATCCGTTTGAAACTTTCGAAACCTACGGTCTACAGACAGACATCGACGTCAAATTCTAGTCAAGTTTTTTGGTCGGGGTTAAAAACAAGAGTATAGAATATGCATCTGATCTACATGATTGAAATAAAAATACAGACCAACTGCAGACGCTCGGCAATAACTACCAGAAATATCACAGAACTTGGAATTTGTTCGAATGCTTCTTCATATAAGGGCTCAAACCCTGATATATTATGACTTTTAACAGATTTAAAGACCCTTTAAATTTTGGTGACTTGATCTTTATCGTATGCCCCTCTGTGTTCTATCCTAGTTAGGGTTGGTCTTGTCGGGAGAACGGCGACTGCCGATCTGGTGGCACGGGTTCTAACCCCACCACAGTATTTTCGAAGCTATGTGCGTAAAGCTGCTCTAGCTTTAAACGGTGAAGAAAAAAAATTGGTTGCCTGTAAAGTCGGTATACGGGCGAAAGTTTTACGTGACAACGACTTTGAGTGGTAAAATAATTTTACGGAAGGGACGCGTGCCTTTCACTTTTTATGTCTGTCTCTCTCGCTCTTAGGCGGGCTAACCATGCCCGAGTGGAAGGGACGCGTGCCTCTCACTCGCTCTCGTTGTGAGCGGAGCGTAACGCAGTTTCTTGAAGTGTCACCCGGCAAACCAATTTATAAGACGTTGTCACGTCAAAAACATCTTAAAGAAACCGATATGTACGTATGTGTCGAGGTCATGTTTGTGTCATCCACCAACCCGCACTGGGCCAGCGTGGTGGATTACGTACTTGACTCTTTTCTTGCAAGAGAAGGCCCCGAGTCCCAGCCGTGGGAACATTTAGTGGGCTGCTCAAGCTTTTGTTCTATGCTTATGTTCCATAAGCTTTAGTAAAAACCACCTTTGAGGGTAAATAAAATTTTTAAGTGTTATAGTTTGGGATACTAAAAAGTTAAATTGGAAATTAATAAATAAATAATTTTTTTTTTAGCAAAACCGGCCAACTCCGTGGCGCGAGATGTTCCGTACCCTACCACTGTGGGCCATCACGGTGACCCACGTGGGGACCGCCATTGCCTTCACGTTGTTCTTCGTCGACTTACCGACGTATTTGGAAAGGGCGATGCAGATTTCTTTGCAAAATGTAAGTGGTTGTTGAAAATAATTTATGTTTTTATTTATAAGAAACTTTTTAAACATGATGAAAGTAAATTTTTACGATTCGCACGCATGCCGTCACGAAAAAAAAATCGATATAAAGTTAGTAGTCATAGTCAACATTTTAAAAAAGTTTACGTTTATACTTATTGTATTGAAGAAATTGTCTATTTTATAACCGACTTCGTAAAACACCTAGAAGTATTAACTTCTTATGCGCGTACATAACTACATATACACAGGTTTTTTTATTAGGTACTTAGCTAGTGATACGACAATCATAACATGCGCCTGATGGTACGCAACATGTTTGTCCATAACAGCACCGTGCCACGATGTTAGTTCAATGCAAAGCTTTCAAATCACTGCTGAGCATTATGCTTCGCTCTTTATCCGTATATTTAAAACGATTTGTTTATACCTTTGTCTGTGATTTCTTTGGTAATATTACCAAATACATCTTAAATACGTATAAAAGTAACGTTTGCAATATTACAAGCAAAGTGTCCCAAAAGAGTTTTAGAAAAAAAAACGTAAATACTAAAAACGGGTGCAATGCTAATCTATACTTATAATAAAACTGTAACGGGTCGAATTCTGTACATTGAAGATATTTTGAAAAATTTTTTTTTGGGGCACTCCATAGTCGATACTGATGGCGAAACTGCATTTTTTTTCTTTCATGTCTGTCTGTCTGTCTGTCTGTCTGTCTGTCTGTCTGTCTGTCTTTCTGTATAGAGATCGCGCATCACGCCGAAACTACTGATTCAATTCAGCTGAAACTTGGCATGATTTTAGTTTATACTAAGGACATTGCTGTAGGCTACTTTTGATCCCCAAATTCTGAGTGGTTTTCTTGCTAGAGGGGGTGAAAGTCAGAATGTGTATTTGGTTGTAACTCATGTTTGCGTTGTTTAATTTCATTAATTCTTTTTTTGTTAGAAAGAACATATTTTTTTATATTGTCCCGTCAAAATTTGAATAGTATCGGTCTGGTGGTTCGGAAATTACACAAACATTAAATAATAACGACACGCGCGGCGCGTTCGGTACATACTAACTTCTAAGTATTCTGTGTATCAGACTATCCACAGAATATCTAGATTCTAGAAAGTGCCCACGTGATCGCGTCGCGTCGTCTTGGATGACAAAATAATTGTCAAAGATATATTTTGTGTGGAAAAACAAACATCATTCGGTTTTAATCGACTTCAAACAAGGAGGATGTTTTCAATCGGGTTGCATGTTTTTTTATTTGGTTTTATTTCACACGATAACTTCGCTAATTGTTAGTTGATTTTGATAATTCCTTTTTTGTTTGGTAGAAAATACTTCAGAGGTGATCTTAGATATCGAAAACAGGGAGGTAGTTTTTCAAATATCAACAAAAAGCTAAAATCAGCTAAAATAAAATTAGATCTATCTGTTACGACATAGTCATAGCTTCTTATAAAATTTAGTCGAATGACAGAATTAAATTACCTATCACTGAAGTAGATTTTTGTTATTTTGGAGAAAACATATCAGCATAATAAGTAGCAGCCTAAACAACCCATTAAACGTTCCCACTGCTGGGCGTCGGGGCCTTCTCTCGCAAGGAGAGAGACAAGGCTATAATCCACCACGCTGGGTCAGTGTCGGTTGGTGGATGACATATGACTTAGAACTTAGATTATAGGTAGATTTCGGTTTCCTCGCAGTGTTTTCTTCACCGTTTTAATTACCGGCATTACGAACATGACTCTGAAAAGATAGTGGTGCGCGTGGTTTTGAACCCTGGGTCTCCGGATCGACAGTCGCCGTTCTCCCGACTAGGTCAGCTGTGACTTACTAGACCAGCCGTAACTTATTAGAAAACGTATTATTTCAATCCAAATACTGTTTAAAATTTAAGGGTAGTGTTCAACAAGCTTCGGTGACCGAAGCAGACCGTTGTTAGGGTTCCGTACACAAAGGGTAAAAACGGGACCCTATTACTGAGACTTCGCTATCCGTCCGTCCGTCCGTCCGACTGTCACCAGGCTGTATCTCAAGAACGGTGATAGCTAGACAGTTGAAATTTTCGCAGATGATGTATTTCTATTGCCGCTTTAACAATAAATACTAAAAATAAAATAAATATTTAAGAGGTGCACCCATACAACAAACATGCTTTTTTTACCGTTTCTTGCTCGATACTAATAATAACGTACCTGTCACAGGTAGACCCTTTAACTATTCACATAATATTTAGTTTTATGTTCTCTTTAAAAGTAATTAATTAAAATAAAATAAATTATTCAGGGGGGCTCCCATACAATAAAATCCGTTTATTTGCTAATGGTTCAGAACCCTTCGCGCGCGAGTACCATTTGCATTTGACCCGTTTTATTTTTTCTAAATTGTTGTTAAATCCTATGCTTTCCTAATATTATATAATTATGTCAATGTTTAAATTTTTACTGCTCAATTACGTTGGAACGGCTGAATGTATCGAGTTAAAATTAAATACACATTCTTGGTTTAGCTTAAGTAATACATAGGGTACTTATACATAGGCAATGTTTAGCCTATGTGTTCTGCCAGACTATAATCTAATTCTATTTCAAATTTCAACCCGATCACTTGATACGTTCCGCCATGATTAAGTAACAAACATCCAAACAGTGACATTCATAATAATTACAGGACAACGCTGGACCGGCTGAACATATTTTGAAGGAATTGAAACAGACGTAGTTTGAACTCAGAAATAGCAAATCGGTTACTTATAAGGTTACTGTGACGTCGGAAAGACTAAGCAAATTTGGTAGAAAATTGAAACAGAGATAACGTATAGTCTGAAATACCACATTTATGTATTTATTACCTATCAACCTAAAAAGAAGCATGGGCCCTAAGGAAACAATGGTTGACATACGAAACACATATAGTTTAGAGTCTAAAATTTCACATGGGCTAATAAGTATATATTTTCATTTAACTCCATATTAATATAAGCATATATTTTCGTAAGGAACTTGATGTGATGGTAAGGTAAAAGCCTAAAATGAAAAATTGATGCACCCGTTTTGGCGTAGATAAAATAGGTGATTTGCGTTCACAATCAAAATAACAAGCAACATAATATTCTCATTAGACGGCGCTAATGCCAGTTTAAATCTAAAAGCACTAAAGGTCATTTAAATCGATGTTTTGCTATTGTGGTATGTATTTTTCTTTCATCACTAGGTGACGTTACTGGTATTTTAAATTGTACTAATAAGTTTTGCTGCTAAAAGGATTATGATGCCGAATTTGGATTATTTCGTTCTTGGATTTTTTTCTGTGTTACCTACAATTAAATTCATACATTAACATTTCACTAAGACTTGGCTTAGATTTACGGGTTCAACTTGCTTGAATATCATTAAAACTCAAAATCTTAATCATTTTTATTCCACACAGGCTTCGTTCAAAATTTTACGCCGGCGAAGTCGCGGGTAACAGCTAAAAAACAGCTTGCGGATAAAAAGAGATAAGTAGGTATCAGATCATGAACATTCGCTTCAGACTTTTCATACTGTATCCAATAAAAATCCTACAAACTTAACACTTGCGGCTATGTTCGATACTACGAAACCTTACTAAGTATGTTTGATATTGTTTAAAAAAAGAAAAATAAAGATGATAAAATTAAATATATTTTTGTGTGGAAAAACAAATTCACTCAAACTCAAAGGGTTTTCAATGACTACTTATCCAAATATTTGACGTACGATACTTCCAACTAATGTATAAGTTAGTAACATCTGCTTACGCGAACGAAGTAGCGGGTTCAGCTAGTACTAAATATAAGTACCTACTAATAAAATTTCGGTCCGGCGACAAAACGTTGCATTTTACGTAGTCACATAAGACACAGTTTTTTGTGATGGACTTTTTGGCGCGACGGACGCACGCAATGTGTTGATTGCTGGGACGAAACGTGCTTCACACCAAAGATGGTGACAGCGGTTTGTTTGTCAGTGCCATCAGAATTTATTGAAATTCTCCATAATCCGAATTTTGTGGACATATGTTGTCGACTCAAAATCAATATTTTTTATGTTTTGTTATTCATATAAGGTTTCGATCAAGTCTACCGTGCCCCTTGACGAAATTATTAATATAGATAGTTTAATAAAGAAAACCATTTTCAAAACCTTTACGAAAATGTATGGGCATATAACTTTCGTAAATAATAATGCTCTCAAAACAGATGTGACAAAAAAGCCAGCACATTGCAGTTGTATTTACAAGCCTCTGCGCAAGCGCATGCGTGTATTAGATCAGTACGTGCTATAGCACGTAGGTAGTTTATTTCACATGTCAGTGATGCGAATGCAAAAACTAAAAGAACGAAAACCTTATTTTTAACTTTTACAGGTTTACACTTGGCCGCCATCCACGATGGAGCGTGCTTAACTATAAGAAATCAATTCCCCTCGATTTGAAGTTACTAAGACAGTAACTATCGAGAAAAGTCCACTTAGGACACGCGTTCCAAAGCCTAAACGTTTTAGTTTTTAGTTCTAAATTGTGTGTGTTTGTTTTCAGAGTGCAGCTCTGTCTGCCTTGCCGTACATCGGCATGTGGGTAGGCGGTGTGGGCTCCAGCGCTATTTGTGAGAAGATATACAACCGGGGGCTGCTCTCAGTCACCGCCTGCAGGAAGATGTTCAATTCTATTGGTGCGTTTCAACATTTTTCTAGCTTAAAAAACATTATTTTACTAAGAAAAATACTCAAACGCTATTAGATTGTTGGCGCTATGTATACTTATTCGTAGTACCAAATCCAATTCAATATTTAGTAAACGATAATAAGTATAATTTTTTTCAAAGAAAAAAAAAATTCAAATTAAATTCACACACTCGCTAAATTTCATTAGAAGCTATAACTACGTACTTAGTTCAAAACGTAGACTAATTGTAGTTTTTTGCGGATATTTAACAAAAACGGCACGACCAATTACGATACAATTTAAACAAGACCTTTTCTGAAGTATTCTCAACCAAACCAAACAAGGAATATTTTTCACAATTATCTCACTTTTGGAATCAAATAAAAGGGGTTGACTAGCCAAATTCCATACAATATGAAAATTTTCAAACACAAGATCCCAAAAATCACAAATTATATTTCTTTTACAATGTGGGTGTGAAATGCATGAGATTGATTAGTTGAATTTATGGATGTAAGCTAATATCGTAAAACTGAAAAGATTGTGTCTCTGAACACCAACCTTAAAAAACAACTACAAAGCCAATTTTAAAAATTATTGTACTGTTGCATGTGCGTATGATCTTTTACTGCTTTGGGTACAACGAGCAAAGCCGGGAGGGACCACAGATTATAAACCCTGTTGAACGGCGATGAAACGAATGTCGCCTACATTCACAACTCATAGTTTACATAGCCCTTTCTTTTAATTGCCTCGGAGAAGATATGAAAAGTAGAGTATTCACCTCTGAAGTGCGGGGCGCAGAATGACGTAAAAAGCCGCGCTGTCATTAACCGAATCCGTGGGACGAGTACTACTTCCCACGAATGATCGGACAAAACGAGATAGTGTTATGCAAACATATAAGGGCAGGACAGGATACAAAGAAAGACATCAACGGGATCCCATTTTTTTAGTTATCGTTTTAATTTTTGATGATGATTGATCATCATCTGATGAATTGAATTATGTTGCGTTTTTCTAATTATTGCATGATAGTACTTACTTTTGAAATGATATACCGTTTTTTGTAAAGCTGGATGTCCTGCTATTCTTTCCGCACCATTTCACTGAGCAGAAACCCATTTTTTTGCCAACACTCTTTCGCCGGAATCAAAAGCCTGACTGACCGAACTCGCAACAGGTATAATGCAATAAAACTACGCTAATAAAACGCTAAGGAGGGGCAATCGTACAATTAGTCAAATGGGTATTTTGTCTTTAGCCGGGACGGACCGTCTTCTATGACAAAATGTCTAATCTAAGATGGTCGGTGGTAAAAAATATTAAATTTTATGCTTATTGTATTAAATATCTATTATTTCGCAGCATTGTTCGGCACGGCGGTCGGCTGCGTGACGCTGGCCTTCCTGGATCCGGAGCACAAGCAGATCGCAGTCGTCGTCCTCGTCGGGACACTCACCCTGCTCGGCTTTATCAATTCTGGTTTCATGGTACGTCATTTAAGTGTGTGTTCTCATTGATTTACTCTGTATTTTGACAATGAGAAAGCTCCTTTACAGCTGCTTTATTCACATTTGACGGTGTTTGTTGTTTTAATATTTTAATTAGACTCTTTGCCTTTCTGTAAATGATGTTACAAAGTATTTTTCTGAATTTATGGTTCGGATAAATGAATTGAGTTGAATACGTACGTAAGAAATCATAGTTCCATTTTTTACTGAAATAAAATTAATTATGCCAAGTTTATGATTAAAATGCCGAGAAGAAATGTAAAATGTACTAAACTACAATCAATGTTTATTGGATACATATGGAATAGTCTGCTTTTTCTTACGGAAAATCTTTTAATATACGTTTAAATATTTACATTTTTTTTATTCTAAATTACTTTTTTGTGTATTTCCAGGTGAATCACTTGGACTTGTCTCCTCACTTCGCCGGTATCATGCTCTCTATCACGAACTTCGCTGCCAGCATCGGCAGCGTCATCACCCCCATCGTCACCAGCGCCATACTGAAGAACGACCCTGTAAGTACTCTCAATAGCCAATCCAAATTAACACGGTTTCTATTAAATTGATTTAGTTTGAAAATGAACACGAACACATACACGCACGTTTAGGGACAGTCACACGTCAGTTGCCTTGTTTATATCCTAGCTGATTTTCTGTAACGAAACAATCTGCCAGCTTTTGTTGGAAATGTTCCGATCCAATGGCTGTTTGGGGCATGTTTGGTCGGAACGCAGACTCGCCAAACGATAGCGATATTTAGAGAGCCTCTAACAAGTCGGCGATGACTACCGCTTTCGAACTCGTTTATCACGGAAACATCTCCGAATGTATGTGCTTTGTGTCGTAATGAAGTCATTCTCATTCTTAGTTCTACCGCCCAGGCTTTTCCATGTTTATTTTCGCTGGAGCTGCTTTTTGAAGAATTACTTCAACAAAAATATCTCTTTTTGAAGTTAGTTTTGTTCTGTAGTTAAAGAAACTGGTCTGTATTACGCTGCAAGCTTTTACTCCCTTGCCATTTTGGTCCTCCATAACAAAGTTGCAGTGCGCGCGTTTGGTATTGTATACAGCTTTGCTAATGTCCTCGTAAGTCTCTTCTACTTCGGCATTGGAGTGTGATGCAGTTGGAACATTATGCTTGATCATCTAATGAATAAGTTTCAGTATTAAATACGCTACCTGAGTCGATACACTAGACATCTCTAGAACAAGAATTTCTACAATAGTCTTGGGTTAGGAGAAGAAAAGGAATAAATTGGGCATTAGGGAACATGTTGTGGGAAGGGTTTAACTACCTGACAATCAGAGCTCATGGTAGGTGCCTTATTCCAGAGTTCCATCAGCCGCTGGCGCGTGGTGTTTCTGCTGATCGCCAGCCTGGTGGCGGCCACCAACCTCTTCTACGTCATCTTCGGCAGCTCCGACCGCGTGGCCTGGGACAGCCAGGAGTACTGCGACAAGAGGAGAGCCACCATCGGTACTTTATCCTGTTATAATTATCCTACTAAGACTTAATACCCCCGTGGATAGACCTCAAAATAATCTTGGTGAACAGACCTCAAAAAAAAGGAGGTTCGTTCGTTGCGAATCAATTTTGATCTTTTTTTTTGTTTGATAGATCATAATATTAAATTTTTATCGAAATCGGTGTGGCGAATTTAAAAAACAAATGTAACTTTTATATATTTAAGAAAGGGTTGAAAATCCTTTTACAAATAAATATTGGTGTGCTGAATAAATACTGGTAAAAATAAATAAATACTGGTGGACAATTCACACACAACACCATCTGACCCCAAACTAAGCAAAGCTTGTAATATGGCGGCCAGATAGCTGATATAATAATTATAATTATAGTTGTAAATACATACTTATTATACATAGAAACACCCAGACACAGTCCAAACATTTGAATTCATCACACAAATATTTGCACTGGGTGGGGATCGAACCCACGGCCCTCGCAGGCAGAGCTACTACCCACTAAGCCACAAGGCCAGTCAAAGAGCGAAGCAGCACTTCACTCCGGTGTAATACTTGTACTTTACAAAGCACAAGGGTGGCGTCACATGGAGTACCTACAGCTCCCATGTCTGGAATAGTAGATAAGCTTATCAGCTTTAGCCTTTAGAATCCCCACAGCAGCAAGCCATCAGAATCGTTGTCAATCCTGGTCTCGCAAAAAAAAATATTAATAACTTATTATCTCCGAAAACACAAAATACCAACTTCAATTTAAAAATTACCAGTGACGCTATGTTATATAGATGCGTGTTTCTTCCATCAAACACATGTCCTCCTCGTCAAATGTCAAATCACTTTGTACGATAAAAAGACTACATACAAACAACGACATCTTTCGTTAAAGTCAGTAGCACATATTTGAAATTGTGATAAGCAATCGCTTTATCGTCACGTTAATTTACGTGATCATAACAACGTAGATCAAACTCGTTACGTCAACGTATGTTTTTAGACGTACATACGATAGTTCCTACATCACGTACACGTATCACTAGAGATACGTGAATTGAATTAAAACGTATCTTACTACGAGTATGCTTTGGAAGGAATATTGTGCTATCTGTAGTTACCACTATTTATTTATGCTTACCAACAGATTCTTAAATAGAAAAATGTTGAATTACATTAATATATCCCAATTAACTAAAACTTTATTCATTGAGTTCATTAAAATTAAATAAGTTATAAGTAATTGAGTTCATAAAATTAATGAACTCAATAAATAAAGTCCTCTCTTGCTCGAAAAGCGCGGGTCGTATTGGCCGCCACGCCTGCCTGAACGACATCATACGCCGGGCTTTTTCCACCGCCAATGTCCCAGCCATACTCGAACCGAGTGGTCTTGCGCGTGACGATGGCAAAAGACCTGACGGCATGACTGTTGTGCCTTGGAAGTTGGGTCGGCCCTTAGTATGGGACGCAACTTGCGTCGATACTCTGGCACCATCACATCTTCCAGAGACACATAGTAGGGCCGGTGCAGCGGCTAATTCAGCTGAGCGACTCAAACGGCGCAAATATGCAACCCTCGGAAGTGGTTACATATTTGAGCCCTTTGGGGTTGAGACATTGGGACCGTGAGGGCCCGGGAGCTCACCTCAACTTCAAAAGCCTATCCGAGCGCTTGGTCGCCGCGACGCGTGACCAAAATGCTGGCGTTTATTTGGCCCAACGCATAAGCATTGCCATTCAGCGTGGTAATGCCGCCAGCATGCTGGGTACGCTTCCGATTGGTAGTGGGCTTGAACATCTTAATTATCTATAGACCTACAGTGGTCTATAGATAATTCAGGTGTGCTTAGTGTAAGTAGTTAGTTAGGTTTGTAGTGTAGTGTATGTAGTTCTCATTGTATTTTAGTTTTGTTAATAATTAACTCAATAAATGACATTAATTCGTGAAAAAAAATACAAATGAATAATTAATTGATATAACAAATATTTAGTAAAATATGCCTTGTGAAAATAAATTTGGTTTTTAAACATACAGTTACGGGTTACTTACGAGTGATATAGTTTCAGTTTGATTTGAATTTTAGGCGCGTTCTGTATTCTTTTCGACATCTTAACATCGCGGTTCAGTTGGTAAGTCAGTAGTAGTCAGTAAGTCTATTCACAGAGGTGTCTCTGTGTGGGTTTGGCGGACGTTTTAGATGCAACATAGATATCCATGTATCGCTTAGCATGTACGGATGCTTGTGTATATTTACAGAAAAGAAAGAAATATCCGTATTGAATCAGAGTTAGGTATTTTTCATACATGTGACATTGTAAATACATTGTTATAGTATTTTATTCATAGCGGTCTTGTTACATGTCATAAAATTATAACTATCCATCAATAAGAATATGATACCGAAATAACATAAATTTGGTTCGTTAGGGTTTCGCACGAATATATCTACTTAAATAAACAAATAGGTAAATAAAACGTGAAACACAGATTAACAAGAAATTATCATTAAATTACACAATTAATATAGTTAACTAAATAATGTGTTTAAGGATCGAACCTTTTACCAATAGCTCAGTCAACAAATTCCCTGCCGACTGAGACACAAATATGAAGCTGCTATGAATATTAATATTGTTATTTTACAGAGGAAATGAAACCGCTGAAGAATTTGAAGAAACTACAAGAAAAAAACGAGAAAGCTCAGAAGAAGGCGTCCAAACACTGAACAGTGTTCATTAACTCATAACTACTAATAAATAAGACTAGATTTAAGACATTATTATTAAAAAGAATGTTTGCAAACGCTTTTTCTATTTATTTCTCTTACAAAACAAATACTTTGGCAGTCTCCAACTTTCTAATGAGCCTTGCAATTAAGGCACGGCGTAAACGTGGACACTTTTGTGTCCTGTATTAGATACACCTTCCGATGAATGCCTGATTTCTTTAGAATCAGTATGATGTAGTCATCCACTCCCCGCGTGAACATCAACACTTTCTGTGTCGAGCAACTCGATCTTCCGCGCAAGCACGGAAAGTAAGTAGCCTTAGCTAAAAAATATTGTTCATATCTTAGTGTCATTTCTTGCGGGAGGGGAAAGTTCAAACTAGCGCAAAGCCGCACTATTACATACAAAACATACCTGTACCGATCCATTACCAATCGTACTCACACAGCCAAATCACTAACACATAAAAAATAAAGCACCATTCACAAATCTAGCCCAGGCCTCAGCTACAGTATATTATCAAACTCCATGGTCCACGCGGACTTGTACTTTGACAGAAGGGAAACGCTGTGTATGCCTACTCCCTTTCGTGTTGCTCGCTGCACTTAGTCATTGAAGACTAAAAAGTGTTCAGTGTACGTAACTGTAACTGGAAACTAAAATTCGTTAGTTGAAGACACAGGCTGAAGATAGGGCTGAATAGTGAGCCATGGAAGAGGCCTATGTCCAGCAATGGACTAAGATAGACTAATAATGATGAACAAGACGCAATCAACATAAGCTGAATTCTTTATATTTGTTGAGCTGTGCAAACGGACGAGTTGCATTGGATATCCGTCTTCTGTGCACGATACAAGGCACGCACACTGAGCAAGTGGATGACGTCATTGATTAGGCTGTATATATTGACGGCGACGACAACGTCTACGTCGACGTATAATCAAAACAACCATCAAATACAACGTTAAATGCAAAAAAATATGGAAAACAAGCAACAAATCGCACCAGTGCCCTACAAATAACTACCAGTGACTGTGTTCGATCGCTACCATCGGGCGTAGCTACTACGGTAACCAGTGATCAGCCCTTCTACCGCCCAATTAAATCGGCTATGGTTTTGTTATTTTCTCTATCATTTCAACCGAAAAGAAAAGAGAGAGCAAAATCAGAGCTAAGACAGTTTCAGTTAGGCGGTAGACCCTCGGTAGTAGCAACAAGTGATTGTTTCCGGTCACCGCTACAAGCAACTACGGTTTCTTGTGGCGTGTGCCGTGCCGGTAACAAAAAAAAAAGAAGTGTGGCACTCGAGGACTGCCGCGGTAAATCTATTGCATGTTGCATGCATTTTTATCAACAGAAGCAATAGGGATGTTAACAATTTTTCGGAATTGCTTTTATTTTGAAGAGTGACTGTTTACCAAAAAATTCACGGGAAATCCGTTAAGTTGGCAACACTGCTAAGATCATTTAGTCTGTAAAGCTAATACAAATAAGATTCAAAGAAGAATGACCGAGTGGGGAGGACGGCGTTACGGTCTTCCATCCCTCTTTCTTGTGAACATAAGAAAGAGATGCACGATCACTAAAACTCGGTCCCCAGGCCCGCGATAAAAGCAATGCTTAAAAGTGTCTACGTCTGCGCAGCGCCTTAGACCATTTATTTTAGTCAAAAGCCATTGAAGCAACGATCGTATTAGGAATAAAAACATAAATATTTTAAACCGACTTAAAAGAAAGTGGGAGGTTCTCTATTCAGTTGTATGTTTTTTAACCCCCGACCAAAAAAAAAGGGGTGTTATAGGTTTGACGTCGATGTCTGTCTGTCTGTCTGTCTGTGTGTGTGTCTGTCTGTGGCACCGTAGAGCTCAAACGGATAGGCCGATTTCGATGCGGTTTTTTTTTATTTGAAGGTTAATACCCGTGCGAATGTTGTTAGTTATGTTTGGTTAATATGGATTCAAAATGGCCGCCTCCACAAAATGACGGACAAAATATTTCTTCACAACCTACCTCAATATGGGTATCAAATGAAAGGGCTTGACTAGTAGAATACTATACACTATAACAAATTTCAAATCCAAGATGACCACAAAATGCCGAATTGTATTAATTTTTTACTACTACCTCAATATGGTTATTAAATGAAAGGGCTTGACTTGTAGAGTACTTTTAACTATGACTAATTTAAATCCAAGATGGCCGCTACCACAAAATGACGAAATAAATTTATTTTTTTACTACTCCCTTAATATGGGTATCAAATGAAAGGGCTTGACTAGTAGAACGTTATACAGATAATCCGAGATCCGAGGTAGTCGGGGGGTTAATCAAAATTTTTAATTTCGTTCTTGTTATTGTATGTGTGTTACGCGATAGCTTCCCCAATCGTGAACCAATTTTGATGTTTATTTCTATGTGTGATAGATCATAGTTCAAATGTTCCATATACATTTTATCCAAATCAGTAAGACGATTTATGAAATATCAACAAAAAACTACCGACCGAGGATCGGGCTGAGTATTGTTATACGTATTATGGGAGGGGTCTATGTCCAGCAGTGGACGAATATGAGCCAATCATCTTAATGAAGAAAAATAAATTAATTTCATATATATATATTTTTTTTTTTTTTAAATATAGAGTGACGAGACGATCAGGTCATGTGCCTGATGGTAAGCAACATGCCTGACACATAACAGCACAGTGACAAGCAGCTATTGGAACATGAAGAGTCCAAATCATTACCTAGCACTGCACTGCGCTCGTCACCCAGAGATCTAAGATCTTATATCTCTAAGCCCTGTAATTTCTCTGGAAACATTGCCCTTCAAACCGGAACACAGTAATGTTTGCACATTACTGCTTGGCGGTAGAATAACTGGCAAAGGTGTGGTACTTCCCCAGGCGGACTTTGCCAAGAGTCCGCCTGGGGAAGTATATCTGGAAGCTTGAGCAACACGAGGCTAGTTTTAAAAGCTAGTACTTTTAGCTTTGTGTAGACAAACCTAACGTTGCGTCGCGTTGTCTACACAAAGCTAGAACTAGAGTGCTAGTTTGTTAACACTAGCTTGCTATCCTATATAAGCTATGGAAATGTATTAATTTTGTATTAATGTTAAAAAAATATTTCTTTCTTTATTACCTATGGATAATTTGTATCAGACATATAATTTTATATCAGACATACCTATTTACAATTTATTCTACAATAACATTTATGATATAATTCCATAGGCATGCCATTTGTATCAACTTTGAAAAAAAAATTAACCTCAAACCTGTTTGACTTGACTTGCAGGTGACGCAATGTTATCGAAAATGTTGTACTTGATTTTGTTTTATGATACATTTAAAAAAATCTTTATTACCTATGTATAATTTTTCCACTGACATATAATTTACTCAAAAGCTATTTTTATAATTCCATATGCCAGAGATCTTGGAAAAATAGAATGATCGCTTAATTAAACTTTATAAACATCTGAATATTCATGACTCTATTTCATATGGAATAAATTTCATTTCATTTCATATCCTAGCTTGGAAAACTAGCCCCATGTAGCTCGGGCATTAGATAGTTTCTTGTGAAATTTGGACGAGAGTCTGAATTTTATTTGAAATTGACGTCCGTTTTTTGTTTTTTCGGGAAAAAAATTGGTTGCCTGTAAAGTCGGTATACGGGCGAAAGTTTTACGTGACAACGACTTTGAGTGGTAAAATAATTTTACGGAAGGGACGCGTGCCTTTCACTTTTTATGTCTGTCTCTCTCGCTCTTAGGCGGGCTAACCATGCCCGAGTGGAAGGGACGCGTGCCTCTCACTCGCTCTCGTTGTGAGCGCATAACGTGAGCGGAGCGTAACGCAGTTTCTTGAAGTGTCACCCGGCGAACCAATTTATAAGACGTTGTCACGTCAAAAACATTTATTTAAATTATCAAGTCCATCTTCTGCTCGCGATGGCTTCTGTGTGATAATAATTTTGTAGTCGTAGGACTCGTGTCAGAGTCTGCCTGGGGAAGTACCATACCTTTCCCAGTTATTCTACCGTCAAGCAGTAATGTGCAAACGTTTGAAGCGCAATGTTTCCAGAGAAATTACAGGGCTTAGAAATATAACATCTTAGATCCCTGGGTGACAAGCGCAGTGCAGTGCTAGGGAATGATTTGGACTCATCATGTTCCAATAGCTGCGTATCGCTGTTATGTGGCAGGCATGTGGCTTACCATCAGGCACATGATTTGCTCGTATCATCACTTTTAACTAAAAAAAATTGTCCGTAAGTTATATTTAGAAATGAGTTTTATTTATTCAAATCTGATAAAATGAATTAACCATATTCGTACAGAGAGCGATGACCTGTTATCGCGTGCCATTTCATCGGCTCTCGTTATAAATTCACCTGTACCATTTTCTTTACATAGTTATGATACATTACGAATAGGTATGAATTTGTTGTATTATATTTATTTCAATTACAAAAGTTGGGTAAAGTATTCCTTATAACATCAGCTATCTGCGAGCGAAAGTCGCTTTAAAATCTGTCCCGCCGTTTCAGAGATTTAATGATAAAAAATCAATGTTTATGTTTATTATTACTACAACTTAATTGCATCGTCCAGCAGTTTTATCCGTGCAATTCCTGTTTTCGTTATTTTTTTGGGATAAAGAGTAGTTAATGTGTTATTCCTGAATATAATTTAATTATGTTCTAAATTTCTAGTTTATTCGTTTAGGCGTTCTGACCAGAGTAAGCAGCAAACATCCAAACTTTTGCATTGTAATGTTTAGTTTAATAATATTTTTTCTTTGGTTTTTATACTTAAGTAGGCGTCACCACTGCTGCTCCACTACCGCTCACGCCGCCGCCGCCTGTCATTAGCGTGTTGGTGATGCGAACTCTTCAATTCTTCCCCTACAAAAAAGTAATTAACGCATGTAGAGAAGTGCTTACTTCAAAAATATAGCATGTAAATATTGTGTATTGTAAACTCTGTCTTCAAACGTTTTAATTGTCTTAAAAACAAATTCTCGAAAACATGAAATACGTAGAATTTTCAGAAACAAATTTAGCGAGTTAAGTGCTTTTATCATCGTCTGTGGTAATTAGATCTGACATTGTTCGTTCAACAACTGCTATTTCGGATATTTCCATTAACAACTCATATTAAACTTTACTCTTGTTATCTTTGGGTGTATTGTCGTCTATCAGTATTTGATCTGTACCTTCGCAATCGTCAGTTCATATTTGTACAGAAATAGGCAAATATACAAAAGGATTAGTTACTGACAATTTATAAAATCTTTTGATAAAGAGCTGTCTGGAGATGAAACACAAGGCATTTTTGTTATTCTCAAGAATAACTGAGACGTAAATAACATACGAGGTAGGAACATTCGCGGGGAAACAATTAGAAAATAAATTATCTGCATATTGAATGGAAATTCGACATGGATGTGGAGTTTTTGAGATATCAATTCCAAGATGGGTTTTCTGGAGTCATCACAAAAAATGGTAAGTAGAATTGAATTTTAAAATAAACAATGTAGATATTTTTTTTTGTTTGTTATACCTATGCCATATTAGGTACATTCAATTTGATCATAAATCTTTTTAAATAAATGCTAGTAAGTCATATTTAAGTAATTGCTAGCGTTCTCACGTAACTTCGTCTGCGAACAATTTAGAAAAAGGTGATGTCCTTTGCTAGTTTTTTGAATAAAGGTAGCTATTGTCCGATTTCAGACTATAATATTTTGCAGTTTTAAATATCAAACGAATCCGTTCAGTACACAAAGTCAAAGTTCTTTATTGATAAATGTACAATTTACACGTCAATTTTAGAAAAAAAAACAAAAGAAGAGCATACAAAGAGTACATACATATAACGTCATTGAGCAATAAACATCACATCATCAAAATATCAAAACTTTCAGATTTAAAACATTAGCAGAATTTAGGTGTTCTTGAAATATCAGTTACTAGTTTTATTCTATGCTGCAGAGTAACGGGACAAGCACGACATATGCTTAATGGTAAGCAACACACCTGCCCTTAACAGAACATTTATACGTAGCCATTGAAACGTAAAAGTCTTTATCCAGCACTGTTGTACTCTCATCCCCCTGAGGTATAGGCTGATTTATATTTAAACAGGAACACAGTGCTATTTTCATATTACTGCTTTGCGGTATTTCTCCAGGCGGACTCTGGAAAAAGTCTTACTATTACATTTGTTGGGCTTTTCACAACAAAAAAATGGTGTGTGAACCTTTCGAAATATGAAATCGGTGGTGTGGATTTCCAGAATGCAATAAGTTTAAACTATATCAAAGGTGGAGTCAATGTTTCATTTTGTAAAATATGTACATTTTATGAAAACACTTTCGATCCGTTAGTTCGGGTTGAATGACTGACTAATCCACATAGCCTGTTGAGGCGCCATCTGTTCGAGACTTATGAAACTTACGATCAACAACAATGACTATAACTTTATTAATAACTAGCGGCGCCCGTGGTTTCACCCGCGTTATAAAGATTTTCAGTTTTTTCCTGGAACCCTTATTACCTATATTGGTCTAGTAGAAGCGCATGGTATGCTTTAGAACGTTAGCAATGCGAAAGTGAAAGTGTCGTTATAATCGATCTAGCTTTTTCGGAGATAAGTTGAAACAAACAGATGGATAGACAGACGAAAATTATACAGATACATAATATATTTACCGCATATACTCTCCTTTTACCAAAGCACAAGCAGCCCACAAAATGCTAACACTGATGAGAATCGGGACCTTCTCTTCAAGACCACCCAATGCAGGTTGGTGGATGTCACATGACCTTGGAAGATTCTAGATACATGTTCGTTTCCTCACGATGTTTCACTGTTTTATGTAAGCAGCTCTACGCATATGACTTCGAAAAGCTAGTGGTGTGCGTGGGACTTCCGACTAGAGCAGCCGTAACTTACTCCCATTTGAACTTTTAAAAAGATACTAATTTGATATTATACACAGACTCTGTCAAGTTAAATTAAATAAGACTGAAACTTGTACTCGTATGTTCTTCGTCTCCAGGGTTCAGTATCGGCGTCCGCCACCTGCAGATGGCGTATATGTTCTTCAGCTCGGTGGTGATGGGCGCCATCCGCGGCGGGCTCGGCGTCGCGGTGCTCGCCATGACGGACGAGGCCAGGCGGGATGACAACTATATACAAGTAATTTCATCCTTTAAATGTAACAAAAAAAACAACTTTGTATTTTTGTGATAAGATAAACAGGTTACGTGCTTAATATGCTTGCCCCTCTAAAGTCTCTTTAAAATTGAATCAAAGAAAAGAAGTACGTATTCTAAATTGTAATGAAACAAAGTAGCAAAAATGGTAGTCAAAAAAGGCGCGTCTGAAGCATGTGGTGTATTGTTGCCGATTGACGGACCTTTCTGTCCAGGCCGTCGAGCTCAGTATGAGTCGCATCTCTGTATACCAAAAGAGGATGTATAAAAAGTGTTTTCATCTCGTTTCATCACCAGATCCACGTGTGGGACCGGCGGGTGCAGGGCGCTATCCTGTCCTCGTTCTTCTTCGGGTTCGCGATGCTGTTTGTGCCCGCGGAGCTTCTGCTCAGGAAGCTCAGCGGGAAGTACGTCATCACCGTCATGCTCGCTGCCAATGGGGCCCTCACAGTTGCCATGCCAACCATCGCTAACAAGGTAAGCATACGCAGACCATAAATGTCCCACTTAGACTTTTCTTTCGCAATAGTCAAGCCCATTTTCTACCGTTCCGGCCAAGTGCAGCTTAGGTGATGACGCATGATCTTGAAAAAAATTCGAAATATGCCGGTTGCTGCACAATGTTTTTTTCACCGTTAAAGTCAGTGGTTACGGCATCTTTGTACATTTGTACTTGAATAAACACTCAAATACGCAAGCGGGTGGATCACACATTTTAATTAGTAGGCTATGTCGGTTTCTGGCAACAGCTTCCCAATCCTCACATTGGGAGCATCTTGTTGTCTGAAGACCAATCGCGGCTAGGGACGATGAACCTTATACATAAACCCTTGAGAGTTGCGTGTAGATGTTCTTATGGGAGACTGGAATGATTTTGAACTTTAGTCGGCTTGCTGTTACATCTGGCTGAGTAACAGTCCGAAGTTATTCCAGTAGAGTGTGGGGCAGTTTTTGGTCTCAAAGCTGACGTCAATGCAGCCAGGAGGGTATCGCGCGGCGTAGGCGACGCCAGCATGACAGAGATGGTTCTCGATGTTTGGGGGTGAGCATCGTAGAGAGAGAGAGAGAGAGAGAAAGAGAAAAAGAGAGAGAGAGTTCTGACTGCCCGCTGCGGTTTTGCTTTCCAACGTGTTAGGATGGAGGTGATGGGGCTGCAGGGGAAGAACAGTGCTGGTATATTGTTGCATTGCCTCTCACCACCTCACCTGTCACCTCTCAGCTGATGATGATAGTGGGAGCGAAACATTTAGCTCATCGTGCAAGATCAAGGGTATCCATACGTTTCTGGTAACATTTACCGGTTGGTCCATAATTTTAAATATACGCTGAAAATCTTTTCTAATGTTTTGAATTTTATATATTTTTAATTTTAATAATATTTCCAGGGTGGTTGGATAGCAGTTTGCAACGCCATGCTGTTCATGGGCATGGCACACGCAGGATTTTCTTCTGTGAACCAAACTCTTCTTGATCAGTGGCTGCCTCCCAACGAGAGGAAAACGTTCAGTTTTCTTATTTATGGAGGTTTGTGATAAATAAAATACTAGCAGTTTAGAAGATTTTTATTGAGGAAAAAACAGGAATGAGATTGTACGGGTAAAATTGCGGGTACTGTTAGTAATAAATAACGAGTGATTCATCCCGGAAACAAAACATCACCGTGTTTTATTGCTAGCGCTATATAGTGTTAGCCAAGACGAACCAATGATTGTTTATAAATCAACTGTTTAAGCAGATAATTGCATAACTTTATAATAATCTGACTCTAAATATTTTCCAGGGAGCCACCTGGGTATCATCATAGCGCTCCCAGTATCCGCCATCCTGTCCCAGGCGCCTCTAGGCTGGGAGCTGGTCTTCTACTCCATGGCTATGATGTCTCTGGCCATGGCCATCGTGTACGGCGTCCTGACGGCATCCAGCCCGGACCAACACCAGGCCGTAGGGGACAAGGAGAAAGAATTCATAAGGGAAGCGCTTACGTGCTATAGTCGGGTACATAAATATATTAACTGTTTGAAAATAAGTTGCATAAGTTGTATTAAGTTTTCAACAAATGAATTGCAAATTTAGGGGACATAATTGAAGTAAGAGAAAGTATCTAAGTATTGTGTTTGTTGCGATGTTTTATTGATTTCTAGCGTGTCCCACCATTCTTCATTTATCCGCACTAAAAAGTAATTTAAGTGCTATTTCTATTTTTAACTGTGTTTCAAATTTCAACACGATCCGATAAGATGTTTTGACGTAATTGAGTAACACCAATTGAGTAAAGATCCACATATCCATACTTTCGCAATATACTTGTAGATGATATATGTAAGAGAGATGTTTTGTATTTTTTTATAAGAGGAGGACAAATGCCTGATGATAAACAACATGCCTGCAAAATAAAAGAACAGTGACACGCAGCTATTGTACACATGAAGATTCCAAATCATACTCAATACTCAAATCTTTATTGCGTCATATGTAGGTACAGTACAATCATGTGTTGTGATTATAGTTATTGTATTCGTTACATATGGCCCTATAAGGGCATGGCAAAAGTGGCATCGGAACGTTTCATTTCTAGGTCATCAAAATTGTCTTGAAAAAAGTCTTGTAGTTTGTAAAAGCATTTATTCTCTAATATATTCTTTAGACATTCAATCAAATGGATATTTTTTTCCAAGTCTTTTATGTCATTTGGTAGCTTATTGTATATTTTTGCAGCCATTGAGTGTGGGCCAGCGCTATGCATTTCTAACCGGGATTTAGGTTCAACAAGTTTGTGCCTTTATTGAGATCTAATGTTTCGTGCAGTCTTCCAAGGTTCATTACCTAGTACTGCACCGCGTTCGTCACCCAGAGATCTAAGTTCGTTATCTCTAAGCCCTATAATGTCTCTGGAACCATTACCCTTATTGTATGTCCTCAGAGATCAATCCCCACGCCTTGGAGGCAAATCCTGACGTCGCCCCACTTCTGGGCGGTAACGTGCGCACACGCAGCTTGCAACGCCGTGTTTGTGTTCTACTTGGTGGATGTCCCGGCGTACCTGAAGGTCTTCCGACTGTCTTTACTTGATGTGAGTAACATTGTCGTGGTAGGTGCTTAAAGTATACATTTATGTGTTTTTCAAATCATATAGGACGGCGGTATAATACAAATCTATCCCTAAAAATATGGCCAATTTGATTGCCAATAGAAGTGAAAACTTATAAAACTCAGAATTTGACAGATCACTTTAGAAACTACGCGGGTAAAACTAGAGGGCGCTGCTATTCTGGAATAAATCTTTAAAGGATGCTCATTTAGAAACGCGTTAGGTTCGTAGTTCACCCGGACATTTTCTGCATTTACAAGCGTGATAATGAGCTTCATTCACAACCCAAGAAAAATCTGTGCGCCAAAATAAGCTTCACAAATGTGTTTGAAAAATTACTATTTCACAGAATTCCGAAAATTTTATGACTTCAACAAAAGATGGTTATAAATATGTGTGTTGCAAAGTTACAATCAATTTATCTACATCCATAAACCATAACGCGAAGATATAAGTAAATCTACCATTGCGTTTGTCAGTCAAGGATATAAAATGTTTTATCTCTAAGTTCCTCAATTGAATACACGCAGCGAGTGTCCCTTTCTTTGGAGCGGCTTGCTCTCCATGCTCTCAATCGCGATGCAGTGTTAGGATGTAACTTCAACTAGGCCAGCCGTAACTTCGACTAAACCATACGTAGCTTTGAGTAGACTAGCCGATATTTCGCCTAGACCAGCCTTTACAGAGACCTTTAACAGTGTATAACTTCTCAGAGCGGCTGGCACTCCATGCTCCCCTTCGCGGCGCAGTGGACGGTGTACGTGGCCACGGCGCCCACGCTGGGCTGGCTCTCCAACCTGAGGCTGATTTCTTATCTGTTCGACGTCACTAACTTCAGGAAACTTGTTAATGTTTTAGGTGAGTTTCTAAGCAGTAAGACGTTGCGTTTTCTGCGCTAGTCCGACGTTCGTTAGGCAGTAGAGGCCACTTGAGTCAAATAGTTGGTCATAATGGCAATTACTGCTATTAATCAACAGCCCACTAAATGTTCCCATTGCTGGGACTCGGGGCCTTCTCTCGCACGGAGAGAGTTAATGCCATAATCCACCAAGATGGCCCAGTGCGGGTTGGTGGATGACACATGACTTCGAAAGATTCTAGGTACACGTCGGTTTCCTCACGATGTTTTCCTTCACCGTTTTAAGTTAGCGGCATTACGCACATGACTTCGAAAAGACAGTGGTGCGTGTATTTATGATGTAGGTACTCATAAAAATAATTTACTGATCTGATAAATCAAACTAACATGATTCTACTACCAATACTACTATAACTGAGGATGTCTGTATGTATGTTTGTAAGTCTTCAAATCAAAGCTTGGATGTAATTTTGTACACAAGATGAGCTTAGTCTGAAATAATATAAATCTAATTTTATCCTGGGAAAATAACAAGTTCGTGAACTAGACGGGTGGAACTGCGGTGCGCTCCTACTACTACGTAATATATTTTTATTCATTTCAGGTGCTGTTGGTGTGATAGTAGGATTGACAGTATTGTCGAGTCTCTCACCGGATTGGCCGCAGTCGGCGGTCGTTTTGTTGACTATCACCATGGGATCACTAGGATTCCAGCTTTCAGGATTCTTGGTGAGACTTTTGATATAAATGAGAACTTTCTAACTATGTTAGGTTTGCACTTGACCACCATCTCGTCTGATGCTAAGCGATGATATGGTTTACGATAAAGAGTACAGGGAAATATTTTTAAATCAAAATGCTGTCTGATTTCGCATTATTGTGCTTAAGTTTTCACGATTTGAACTCATAATTTTCTAATAATAGTAAGACTAATGACACGATTCGCAATTTCTTCAGTCTTCTCGTAATCGCAACTTTGCCAAAATATCTTTGACTGCCCTAGTGGCTTAGTTGGTAGTAGCTCTGCCTGCGAAGCCGAGGGTCGTGGATTCGATTCCCACCCAGTGCAAATATTTGTGTGATGAATTCAAATGTTTGCACTGTGTCTGGGTGTTTCTATGTATAATAAGTATGTATTTAAAACTATATAAGTATTATATCAGCTATCTGGCTGCCATCACACAAGCTTTGCTTAGTTTGGGGGCAGATAGTGTTGTGTGTGAATTGTCCGCCAATATTTATTTCTTTATTTCTTATATCTATTTAATTTTTTTTTTTTGATTAGAAGATGAGGAAGAAGAAGACTTTAATCAGCTGACTATACGATATCTATTTAATTAAATAATTATAATTCATATCACAATTAAGTAATGTGCAATGTTTACACTTCAAATTCTACAAATACATACATTTAAAAGGGATGTTTTAACATAATTTTGTAACTCTTAAAGTATGTACGGTACTTACTGGTATGCTGAATGTATTAATTTAATTATTCAACACAAATAACTTTTTTTTTTATCACCCCAATTGAATCAAATTTTACATAAATGCCAATTTTTGTGAATATCGGTTTATTTAGTGAAGAATTCACTGAGAACAAACATCTTCATACTGGCTTTTTATAGAGGTGTATTTATATACAACTTTTTTTGCATTCCAGAGTAGTTACAGAGACATGAGCGAGAACCACGCCGGCGCGCTGATGATGCTGGGGTCAGCCGTCAGCAGCGCCGTTGGGGCCGCCGTGCCGTTCGTCAGCGGGCTCATTGTGGCCGATGATGCGGTCAGTACACAACACCCTTATATTCTTTTTAAATAGATATAGACTGGATTCTACTCGACGTATTGCTGGATATCTTTTAGCAAGTATAAAGCGGAATTGCATGATCTAATACGATCTTTCCCTTTTAGGGATCCGTAGCCAAATGGCAAAATACGGGACCCTTATAGATTCGTCATGTCTGTCTGTCCGTCCGTATGTCACAGCCACTTTTCTCCGAAACTATAAAAGTTATACTATTGAAACTTGGTAGGTAGATGTAATCTGTAAACCGCATTAAGATTTTGTTCCAAAAAGTAGAAAAAGCATTTTTTTAATCAATACCATACGTGTGGGGTGTCTATGGATAGGTCATCAAAAATGATATTGAGGTTTCTAACATTTTTTTTTTCTAAACTTAATAGTTTGCGCGATGGACTTTTCCAAAGTGGTAAAAAGTGTCCCCCCCTGTAACTTCTAAAATAAGAGAATTACAAAAAAAGGGTATTATGTACGTTATTATGTAAACTATCAACGAAAATTGGTTTGAATGATATCTAGTAAGTAGTTTTATTTTAATACGTCATAAATTGACTATTGTTAAACCACTGATTCAAGTAACAACGAACTACAAGATTTTTTTGTACTATGTTACTAGCTGCTACGGAAGCATTCATGGGCGAGCCCGACTCGCACTTGACCACTTTAATAGGACTGCTCGTAGTAAGACAAAAAGCAAAATCGTGTCATGGTTGACAATCCAAAGGGATTTGACTTCATTTCTGTAGTAAGAAATCTAAAGCGCGTGGCGCTGAATTGACTGCCATCAAAGAATACTCAAATCACTTTGTTCGAATTTCAAGGAGATATACAATGAAGGTAGTGCGTCAACTCACTACTGGTCCTGTATTTTATAAAGGACGCAAGAATGATATTTATATCCTCTTTTGGGGTGCTAGCTAAGGATGTTTCCTTAATCATCTCTACCGGCCCAAGCCTGGGATGCTCTTGCTCTAGTCATCTTAAAAAATGTAGTAGAAAACAGTTGAGTACAATAAAATTTGGATAGTATTGGGTAGTATTGGCCCTGCGCTTTTTCCACTACTCTCAAGTTCAGTAGTAGCAGTCACTTGAAGCCAACTCCCATAGATCCATGTAAAGAAAAAATGAATTATAGTATTAACGTTCCCCCTTCCAGCTGAACCCGAAGTCGTGGCGACCTGTGCTCCTCTACCTGGCCAGCGCGTACGTGCTGTGCAACGTCGCGTACACCATGCTGGCCAGCAACGAGCGCCAGCACTGGGACCGGCGCGACACCTGGCGACACCGCGGGCACTACAACGGGATTATTGGTAAGTGGCATGAGCAGACCACTAACTGTTCTCACTGCTAAACTGATTTTATACTGCACCAAGGTCACCGACATGGCCCAGAGGATTAGCTCCTGTTGGGGCCGCTTAGCCCCATAGAAGTAGATGCCACCACTGGGATCCGCTCTTGGGATGCCAGGTCGCTTCTTGATTTTCCCTAACGGCGGCAGCCTACTCCAAAGCCGTACCGTCTGAAGTATGCACGCGTTGGGTATGGATTGATTAGGTTAGAAGGGGCCTGCGCCTTCTGCGCTTGTCCAACTTTTACTTGTCACTTCAAATCAAATGCCACAAGACTCTTTAAAAAAAATAGAAGATTAGCTTGAGTGGCAATGGCAGGCTGCCAAAAAAACCAGTGAAATTATAGGGCATAGAAATAAAATTGTTTGTAAAATTGAGTTGTGTGTTTTTGTGCTGTTATGGGCAGGCATATTGCTTGCAATCAGGGACATGTCCAGTAGGACATGGACATACAGCATAGAGTGACAAGACGAGTACGTCTTGTCACTCTATGCTGTAAAAACAAAATAAAGAAGCGGTAGCCATTGGGGTAGACGAGTTTTGGAGTGAGCGCACATAGGTAAGAGAACACATCTGCGAGAAGTGGCAGGAAACAGTAGATGACAGGAAGTCAGATAGGAAGATGAAGGGTTATGATGATGATGAAATACTCGTATTTGTAACTGCTGGGGCTTTGAGCCTTTTCTTAAATTTTTCTCCAATGAAAAAGCCAAGGCTTTCAACGTGGTGACGTTTTAACTCCAAAAAAAAAAAACTATATTTGTTTTTTTTTTTGCAGATGCCAATCAGGTGCAGTTAGAAGAATTCCAGGGAGCTAACGTGATCCTAGAGAAACAAGACATCGACACGGCTTGCTAACGACTACGACATAAACAATTTACATTACAAATTTGTTGTTGTTTTACTGAAGCTCTAAGGCCCAATTTAATTTATTTATTATAATATTAATTATTAACTACCGGCCCGCCCCGGTTTTGCCCGTTTGACACAATATAGCATTCAGGGAGTACGTACATATCCATTGGTCAAATATTTTTTAGTAATCGGTTTAGTAGTTCCTGAGATAAACGTGCACAAACAAAAAACCTCTTCAACTTTATACCATTAGTATGGATTATTATTGTACTCGATTTGAAGACACAAAGATTGTAATCATCTGGGAAACCCCACTCAGGCAACGTATACCCGTCTAGGCGTTCTTGTCACAAAAGTAGAGTTGAATCTCGTTCGAGATTTTGGAACGTTTGTAGCTTTAAAGGTGTTATTGGTTTGTGCTTTTTGGTGCCACAGACAGACACACAGACAGACAGACAGGAACACAGACAGACATACATCGATGTCAAACTTATAACACCCCTTTTTTGGTCAGGGGTTAAAAAGCTATCGAAAATGTTGTATTTGATTTTGTATTAACGTTAAAAATAACGTTAAAAAAATCTTTCTCAATAATCTATGTATATTTTTCAACTGACATAGTTTACTCAAAAGCAATTATTATAATTCCATATGCCACAGATCTTGGCAAATAGAATGATCGCTTATTTAATTTTACCAACATCTTAATATTGGTGGTGAATAAATTTCATTTCATTTCACTAATATTATAAATATCAATTTATCGATGATTGGATGTCTGTTGCTTAGTCACGTAACGTGTGAACAGATCGGAATGAAAAATGAAATACAGTTGGATCATAGTCTGGATGAACACATAGGCTACTTTTTATCCCGGAAAAAAGGGAACTACGCGAGTGAAACCGCGGAAAAGCGCTACTAGTTTATCGATACCTGTCACATTTTTGTAGCGGGAGAAACATAACATCAGCTATTTTTGTTGCGGGAGAAACATAACATCAGATATTTTTGTAGCGGGAGAAACATAACATCAGATATTTTTGTAGCGGGAGAAACATAACATCAGCTATTTTTGTAGCGGGAGAAACATAACATCAGCTATTTTTGTTGCGGGAGAAACATAACATCAGATATTTTTGTTGTGGGAGAAACATAACATCAGATATTTTTGTAGCGGGAGAAACATAACATCAGATATTTTTGTAGCGGGAGAAACATAACATCAGATATTTTTGTAGCGGGAGAAACATAACATCAGATATTTTTGTTGCGGGAGAAACATAACATCAGCTATTTTTGTTGCGGGAGAAACATAACATCAGATAGCGGGAGAAACATAACATTGTAGTAGGGAGAAACATAACATCAGATATTTTTGTAGCGGGAGAAACATAACATCAGATATTTTTGTAGCGGGAGAAACATAACATCAGATATTTTTGTAGCGGGAGAAACATAACATCAGATATTTTTGTTGCGGGAGAAACATAACATCAGCTATTTTTGTTGCGGGAGAAACATAACATCAGATATTTTTGTAGCGGGAGAAACATAACATCAGCTATTTTTGTAGCGGGAGAAACATAACATCAGCTATTTTTGTAGCGGGAGAAACATAACATCAGCTATTTTTGTTGCGGGAGAAACATAACATCAGATATTTTTGTTGCGGGAGAAACATAACATCAGATATTTTTGTAGCGGGAGAAACATAACATCAGATATTTTTGTAGCGGGAGAAACATAACATCAGATATTTTTGTAGCGGGAGAAACATAACATCAGATATTTTTGTTGCGGGAGAAACATAACATCAGATATTTTTGTTGCGGGAGAAACATAACATCAGATATTTTTGTAGCGGGAGAAACATAACATCAGATATTTTTGTAGCGGGAGAAACATAACATTAGATATTTTTGTTGCGGGAGAAACATAACATCAGATATTTTTGTAGCGGGAGAAACATAACATCAGATGTTTTTGTTGCGGGAGAAACATAACATCAGCTATTTTTGTAGCGGGAGAAACATAACATTAGATATTTTGTTGTTGGGAGAAACATAACATCAGATATTTTTGTAGCGGGAGAAACATAACATCAGATATTTTTGTTGTGGAGAAACATAACATCAGATATTTTTGTTGCGGGAGAAACATAACATCAGATCTTTTATTGCGGGAGAAACATAATATCAGATATTTTTGTTGCGGGAGAAACATAACATCAGCTATTTTTGTTGCGGGAGAAACATAACATTAGATATTTTTGTTGCGGGAGAAACATAACATCAGCTATTTTTGTTGCGGGAGAAACATAACATTAGATATTTTTGTTGCGGGAGAAACATAACATCAGATATTTTTGTTGCGGGAGAAACATAACATCAGATATTTTTGTTGCGGGAGAAACATAACATCAGATCTTTTATTGCGGGAGAAACATAATATCAGATATTTTTGTTGCGGGAGAAACATAACATCAGATATTTTTGTTGCGGGAGAAACATAACATCAGCTATTTTTGTTGCGGGAGAAACATAACATTAGATATTTTTGTTGCGGGAGAAACATAACATCAGCTATTTTTGTTGCGGGAGAAACATAACATCAGATATTTTTATTGCGGGAGAAACATAACATCAGATATTTTTATTGCGGGAGAAACATAACATCAGATATTTTTATTGCGGGAGAAACATAACATCAGATATTTTTATTGCGGGAGAAACATAACATCAGATATTTTTATTGCGGGAGAAACATAACATCAGATATTTTTATTGCGGTAGAAACATAACATTTGTTGCGGGAGAATCATAACATCAGATATTTTTAAACTACTACGATGATGATTCTGTGATGACTGCTATTATTTATTTGTTGTCATAGTTTAAAATTTGTGTTTCATTTGAAGTACTTACCTAACGCAATAAACATTACTTGCTATCCCTATTTTATGCAAAAATGACATAAAACAAGAATTTGTGACGAATTTATTTACCTGTGACGTTGTTCATTTGTTTTTTTTATAACACGTGGCGAGTTTGAATGTGTGGAGTATACAACTTGTGACGAATTTACTTTGTAGCGAATCGATAATAACCCGTTGGATCATAGTCTGGAAGAACAAATAGGCTACTTTTTATCCGAAACCGTGGGGCGCTACTAGTATTTTTAAAAGATTTATAGATTGACTTACGTCAAATCAAGTGCGTATTTTCATTATTAGGCTTGTCTAATAAGGCCAAGGTGACCGGCGCCTGTCCCTCGGGCTATCAGCATAATTAAAGGTCAATTTCTCGAAGGTTCTGTACACGAGGGATTAGCTACTGAGCTTACAATAAATTATATTGGCTAGATAAGATCAGCTCTGATAAGGTTTCAGAACACGTTAAATGGAAAGCCGAAATGAACCGGGATCGAAGGATTTTATTGCAAAAACCAAATATTTTGTAAGAGAATTTGATAAACCGATATGTATAAAAATCCAAGCAGTTTTGCGTAGAGACAGAAAATTAGAGAATAAAATGCACATTTCTCAATTTTACTGGAAATAATTTCTCCCAAAAAAAAACCTTTTTTTTTGTCGTCTATGTAAGCTTAAATTGAAATCGCTTGTTTTGTTTTTGGAGAAAATTCAATTATTTTCAAATGAAATCAGCGAATGAGTCGGTTCTCAACGTTGCCCTTGATGATAATCAATGGTTGCAGGCAGCTCTTCCCATTCGGTTTGGGGGTCTTGGGGTACGCTGTGCGAGTGACGCCTTCCTTGCGTCGGTGCATGGGGCTGCTAACCTTGCCGCTAATATCCTAAATTTAAATGGTGGTGAAGAAAGTTTGCCTTTTGCGTCCGATGCGTTGGTTGTTTGGAGTGCCCTCAACCCCGGTGAGGCGTCAACTGTGTAATCTCACAGTCAACGAGCGTGGGATATCGTTAGGGCTAAGCGGATTCAAGCTCAACTATTGGCATGTGCCTCTGGGGTAAATATGACTAGACTCCGGGCCGTCACGCAGCCTGAATCTGGGGTTTAGTTGCATGCGCTACCTTCCCCTCACATGGGCACCTTACTAGAAGATTGCTACTACTTCGCGTGGCGGTGGCTCTCCGCCTGGGCTGCGAGGTGTGTGAAGCTCACATATGCACCTGCGGCTCCATGGTGGAAGGCAATAGCCATCACGCCTTGAGTTGTAGACGGTGCGCGGGAAGGTTCTCGCGTCACCATGCACTCAACGACGTAGTTCGGCGAGCTTTGGTGTCGGCGGGCATTCCCTGCCTGCTTGAGCCCCTGGGCTTATGCAGGTCGGATGGCAAAAGACCAGATGGTTTGACTCTGGTGCCCTGGAAGTACGGGAAGTGCCTAATTTGGGACACCATTTGCGTCAGCACTGTCGCCGCCAGCCATCTGAGTCGTACTGTTCACTCACCATCGGATGCGGCAGAGGATGCTGCTGCTGTTAAGAAAAAGGAGAAATATAGCGCATTGATGTCTCTGTACGAATTTGTGCCTATCACCGTCGAGATCTTGGGTTGCAGGGGAGCAGAAGCTAAAGGGTTCATGTCAGACTTGAGGCGCAGGCTCAGGGAAAATACAGGTGACTCCCGCTCCGGCGCGTTCTTGGAGCAAAGGTTGGCCATTGCCATTCAGCGTGGGAACGCAGCAAGCGTCATTTTTTCACCTTTGCGCCGGGAACGGTTTGGGGTGGGTTATTTGGGGAATAGTTTTAAGTTTAAATGTAGAAGTTGACATGTTATTTATTTGAAGATTTTCTAAATAATACAATTATTTAGAATAAGTTGAAATATAAAATTTCATTATTTCAGCTATATTAATTTCATAAGTTCATTAGGAAGTGTTGCAAAATGATATGAGATTGTTCGACAAATAGAAATTTTTCCTCATTAAAGGTTTAGCGTTCACTCAAACTGCGCAAGGCTAAAGCTAGGCGATTAACGAGAAGAAACGAGAACGATTGTCTAACAAAATGTGATGTTAAATTTCCTGCTTGCTATTTTTAAACCCCGACCCCAAATAGAATAGGGTGTTATATGTTTGACACATCTCTCTCTCTCTCGATGTGTGTGTCTATTTGTTTATAGTATCGTAGCTCCTAGGCGGAAGAACTGATTTTAATTTTGTTTTCTCTTGTTTGAAATAATAATTTGCCAGTGTCTTTAGCTATGTTTGATGAAAATTGAGCTAAGATGCCTAACACCACAAAATGTTCTAAGTTTTTAGAATATTATTTTAAATTATTTTTTTACAGTGGACTCTTTGTGAGTTTACCTGGGGGAAGTACCACTTATTTACAAGCTATTCTACTACTAAACTTTAATGAGGAAACGGAACTGTGTTCCGGATTGAAAACAAAATTTCTAGAGAAATACGTATCAAGGCATAGAGATAAATCTTCTTTTATTTCTGGGTCATGAGCGCATTGCAGAGCTAAGTAATGATTTAGACAAAGTCAAAGTCAAAGTACTTTATTCATAAATGTACAATTTACACGTCAATTAAGAGCCCTCTCACAAAACGACAGAACTCAACTTTAGGTAAAATCCTGCAACATTGTCAGCGTGCGTCCGTTCGATTCAGCTCGAGCGTTTAGGCGGACAGAACGATCTTGAGCCGTAACGGCAGTGTACTAAAAATTTTGATGAGATTTTCTGACGTGACAACGTCTACTAAATCGATGAACGTTGGCTGCGTGCACGAAACTTGATGACTTATTGTCCCGTTACGTTCGTTGTCCCGTTACGTTACGATAAATTATTCTTGCATTTCAAAAATCTGATAACTAGTAAAATTTCTTTTTTTATTTTAAGGGTAATATTTGTGCATTGGTTCTTAGCTATGTTTGGTTAATATCGATTCAAGATGGCCACTAAATGGTGGACTAAATATTTCTTCATAATCTACCTCAATATGGGTATCAAATTTAATGAAAATCTTGACCAGTAGAATACTATGCACTATGACAAATTTCAAATCCAAGATGGCCGCCACCACAAAATGGCGAAATACATTTAATTTTTCACTACTCCCTCAATATGGGTATCAAATGAAAGGACTTGACGAGTAAAATACTATGCACAATGACAAATTTCAAATCCAAGATGGCCGCCACCACAAAATGGCGAAATACATTTCTTTTTCCCTACTTCCTCAATATGGGTATCAAATAAAAGACTTGACGAGTAAAATACTATGCACAATAACAAATTTCAAATCCAACATGGCCGCCACCACAAAATGGTGAGATACATTTTTTTCACTACCTCCTCAATACGGGTATCAAATAAAGGGCTTGACTAGTAGAACACTACGCACTATGACAAATGTCAAATCCAAGATGGCCGCCACCACAAAATGGCGATTGTCATTATTTTTACTACTACCTCAATATGGGTAACAAATGAAAGAACTTGACTAATAAAATACTATGCACTATGACAAATTTCAAATCCAAGATGGCCGCCACCACAAAATGGCGACTGACATTATTTTCACTACTTTTTAATATGGATATCAAATGAACGGGCTTGACTAGTAAAACTACGCACTATGACAAATTTCAAATCCAAGATGGCCGCCACCACAAAATGGCGAATGTCATTATTTTTACTACGACCTCAATATGGATAACAAATGAAAGGACTTGACTAGTAGCATACTATGCACTATGACAAATTTCAAATCCAAGATGGCCGCCACCACAAAATGACGAATGTTATTATTTTTTATTTTCACTAGGTACTTCTCAACATAGGTATCAAATGCAAGAGCTTGACTAGTAAAATACTACGCACTATGACAAATTTCAAATCCAAGATGGCCGCCACCACAAAAAAAACTTAAACCTGCACGGGCACTAACTCTATAAAACTAAAATACCTAGGTACTTATATTTTAGAGGTTATCGCACGAAATAATTATATTTACAGATGTTTGTACCGCGCTGAACCTGCATCAATCGCAAACAAAATGATTTTGCGTTTCACGCGTGCCCATCCCTAGTAATCCCCAACGTACATATCTATGTAGCTATACATCATCTGCCTACGACGCGCACTAGGCGTCTAGTGTGGTGTTAGCACTCTATACTTTAGTTATTTGTCATCTATGATTTTTAGCTAAGACAGCTCCCTTCCGTGCTTGCGCGGAAGATCGCGTTACTCGATGAGTCAAACCCTTCCAGTTGGATATGAAATTTGTCATAGTGCATATTATTCTACTAGTCAAGCCCTTTCATTTGTTACCCATACTGAGGTAGTAAGTAGTAAAAAATAATGACATTCGCAATTTTGTGGTGGCGGCCATCTTGGATTCGAAATTTGTGGCAGTTCATAGTATTTTACTAGTCAAGCCCTTTCATTTGTTACCCATATTGAGTTGGTGGTAAAAAATAATGTCAGTAGCCATTTTGTGGTAGCGGCCATCTTGGATTTGAAATTTGTCATAGTGCGTAGTATTTTACTAGTCAAGCCTTTGCATTTGATACCTATATTGTGAAGTAGTGAAAAATAATGACATTCGCTATTTTGTGGTGGCGGCCATCTTGGATTTCAAATTTATCATAGTGCGTAGTATTCTACTAGTCAAGCCCTTGCATTTGATACCTATGTTGAGAAGTAGTGAAAATCAATGACATTCGCTTTTTTGTGGTGACGGCCATCTTGGATTTCAAATTTATCATAGTGCGTAGTATTCTACTAGTCAAGCCCTTTAAATTGATATATATATTGAGGTAGTAGTAAAATTAATGATGATTAATTAATATTGGAAGTTCGTTGCTCAAACACGTCGGAACGGTCATTGGTCATGGCCATTGCTCATGGTCATTGGTCGTGGTCATTGGTCATGGCCGTTCCTCATGGTCATTGGGCATGGTCATGGTCATGGTCATGTGCATGGTCATGGTCATGGTATTGAGGTAGTAGTGAAAATAATGACATTCGCAATTTTGTGGGGCGGCCATCTTGGATTTGAAATTTGTGACAGTGCATAGTATTCTACTAGTCAAGTCCTTTCATTTGTTACCCATACTGTACATACTTAATTAATATTGGAAGTTCGTTGCTCAAACACGTCGGAACGGTCATTGGTCATGGCCATTGCTCATGGTCATTGGTCGTGGTCATTGGTCATGGCCGTTCCTCATGGTCATTGGGCATGGTCATGGTCATGGTCATGTGCATGGTCATGGTCATGGTATTGAGGTAGTAGTAAAAAATAATTACATTCGGCATTTTGTGGTGGCGGCCATCGCGTTCATCGACTTATTAGACGTTGTCACGTCAAAAAAAATTGACAGATTCTGCTTCTTCATGAAGTAAACAAGATCAAATGTGATGGTCCGATCCGAAAATCAGAATGAAACGTTATAAAACGCCAAACGAATTAAAATTTTGTGGTCGCACTATAATTATTCTAGTTTATGTCATAAACGCGCGAAATATTACGTAACCGACTCGCACGCTAACTGACGCAGGTCCTCCCCCGACGGCCGCTCGCGGCATACTAAATTGCGCAGCGTAATTTATTGTAATTTCGACTGCTGGTAATTTATATTTTTTGAAAAATTGACAACTATGATTTGAAAAGTAACTATAGAATTGGATTCTACAAAGAACAAAGTATTATCGTGTCTAATTTTTATTTTGGAGTTATTGTGTATTTTACACAGAGACAACGCTAAAACTGCAATATAAAACTTAAAATTGGCTTATGATTTTGTTTTTTTACTAATAAATGGGACCAAAATTCAGATATATGTGACTTAAATGAATTAATAAAATATGTGTATGATGTTCCCCATATTTTTTTAAGTACAAATTTTGAGTATCACTTGTAGATTTAGAAGTCTGAAACTGACACGGCGGCGACTTTTCGGCGAAATGGTCATGGGAGATCGTTCCCTACGACTAAAGGCTTTATTATTAGTAAAATTGAAACAAGGAAACGTCAACAAGAAAGATCGGCCTATTTTTTTAACGTAATTATCTTTTTTTAGATAATACTAAAGATGGAAATATCGGAACACAAACTTTTTGAATTTCGTGCGACGACGTGAGCCGGCTCTTAATAAAAAATAAAAACAAAAGAAAGAGCATACCTTCGTGTTTCAATGGCTAATAACATATCTTCGTGTTTCAATAGCTGCGTGATACTGTGCTGTCAGTTATGGGCATGGGCAGGTATGTTGCTTGCTAGCACATGTCACTCATAAAAAATATTGGCAGTCATAGGAATTGATAATAGAAGTGAAAACTTATAACTCAGAATCAATTAGCATTCTAGAACTGCTGATGCATTTCTAGACGACTAATGTCCATGGTCCCAAGTTTACCCGAAAATATCTTGACATTTCCGAGCGTGACGCTACAGTTCAATTAACAGGCCACGAAAAACATGTCTGAAATGCGCCTTACAAAATTCATTTAAAAAAAATGTATTGTCTGTAAGTAGGTTGATTTACTGACGACAGTTTAACGTGAGAACGTCATAACAAAACATTGATAGATGCGGCGCAAGCGTACAATTGATCTTACGGGACAATGAGAGTAACGGGACAATTTTTCGTGCATGCATCTGGCGATCGTCGATTTATTAGACGTAATCACGTCTAACAATTGGTGGACGCCGACCCTAAATATTGCGTTTTAATGAAATGAGTTGCTTGATTCGTGTTATCTTGTACCAGTGACAGGTCGCGCTTGTTTGCTCTGCTGACTCGCTTCCGTTGTGTAAACACAGCTTCCAGGCTATCTCACATGTCGCGGCGCCCTACCCCCATTCAATGGTGACCATGAGTGGCGATAAGGTCGCATACAACATCGTGCCCAAAACTGAAAAAAGTGATGGTGAGTTTTCTTTAAAATATTGTTTCTTTAATTTTATTTACGTAAAATAATTACAAATAAAAAATGTAACAAAGATATGCTAAAAAGAAAAAAAAAAGATAGATATAAACTATATAACTAAGATAGATATAAAATATCTGTAAACTAGAAATGTCATTATACCTACTCGTAGTATTCAATGGAAATTAGAATCACGAATACATTTTTTTAATATAATGCAATATTTTGTAAAAAAAAAGGAGTTAAAATTATATTTGTAAAGTTTTTATTTTTTTATTTCTCTCTCTCTTTTATAGAGTTCTAATATTATTCTAACTCCTTTTTTTCACAAAATATTTCATTGTATTAAAATATACGATAAATTCTAAGACTACGTAAGATAAAGCGCCCTTACCCGTCAGACACTAAATTATTTTTTAAACTTACAGATTACATCCACTCAAGTTTTACATTCCAAAGTTTATATATTACTATGAAAGTGTTACTATAGCTTACTTGAATTCGAGTCTTTAGATCGTCATACATTACATGAAACGATTTCTTTGTTCCAAATTATGACAATCCATTAGAAGAGTAGTTACGGCTGGTCTAGTCGGGAGAACGGCGACTGCCGATCCGGAGACCCCGGGTTCAATCCCAACGCGTACTTTTTTCAAAGTCATGTGCATAATGCCGCTAACTTAAAATGGTTAAGAAAGACAGAGTGAGGAAACTGACAAGCTTAGAATCGTTTAAGGTCATTTTTCATCCACCAACACAAACTGGGCCAGCGTGGTGAATTATGGCTCACCAGTGGAAACATTTATGCATTAAAAAAGAGACAAGGTCGTTTTAGATCATGCAATTGTCCGTTTATTTCCCGTGTTACTACCCGTCTTACTACCAGTACCAGTGTTACTACCAACAGGTCCAGTAGTACAACGGATAATTTTTTTTTGCCCGTCGTACTACTAAAGCCATTTTCAGATAGGCACCTCTTTTGCTTAAACTACAAAATGATTGTCGTGCATCGGTTAAATAGTTTCTGCATAGCTTAACAAACAAACTTACTGGCGTGTTTATAATGTTATAGTAGGATTGTAGATTTAAATAATTTGAATTGACTAAACCTGAAGTACTCGTATATATCGCAGATCCCCCGATCCCAGCAAAAGCCCCAAAGGGTTTCGGCGCCCGCCATGCGCAGGCGCTGATCCTCTTCATCTGCCTCACGGTGGCCTTCACTATGCGCGCGCAGCTCAGCGTATCTATGGTAGCCATGACCAGCCATGACTTCGGCCATCATGACCAAGGAACCAACGCCACAGAAGCAGATCCTCTCAATAAAACTAATGCCAGCACCAGCAATCAAAGTAAACACGACCATTTGAGTAAATGGAATGTTTATAGAGTAAGTATTACAACATTTATTTAACTAATTAAGATAGAGATAAATCAGACAAATTTAATTGTAAAGCAAATACCTACCTATAATGCGTCAAAGCGTGACCACACACGGGCCATCAAACATAACCACAAAACGTCGCCACCAAACACAACCTCAGAGCACCGCCATCAAACACAACTACAAAACGCCACCACCGACCAATTTTCTGAAGCTTTCATAAATTTTATATTATGAACTCGCCACACATGGCGACGCCAGAGCTTGCCACTTGCTGAAAAACGTAGCTGTTCGGTATTTGTGGCCGGAACCGGCTTCTAAAAACCGCCGACACGCGTTTCTCGTGCAGTATTCCACACTCGTCTCTTCCTTTGTTGCCGCTTCCAGCTTCTCGTGGCGACGTTTGTGGCTACCGCGTGTGGCCCGTGTGCGGTGGCGCTAATATTGTTTGCACCACAACTTGACACCGCTAATTTGATTTTGCAGAAACAGAGCTAAGAATACTTTCGATTGATTCAACTTTCAAACAAAAAATAACAATATTAAAATTGCTTCATCAGTTTAGGAGTTACAAAAACAGACACACACACACACACCCTCTCTTACAAACACACCGTCGCACACACAAAATACGTAAAAGTCAAACTTATAACACTCCGTTCTTCTTCCGTCGGGATTTCAAAATAAACGTACATCGTATAAGGTACCTCAAGATTAATCCAGTTAGCACAATATTTACCTAGATACTATATCTGGATTTATCTAGATACTATATCTGGATTTATAAAGATATTTTAAAATATGTCAAAATATATTAAAATAATTGTGTCAAGTTAAGTCCAGATATAAAATATCACGACATAGTCGTATCAAAAAAATGTCGAGACATATTTCAAAATAGTGTTATTAATTACCAGTGCTTTTTTTTTTTTTTTTGACGAGACGATCCGGACATGTGCCTGATGGTAAGCAACATGCCTGACACATAACAGCACAGTGACACGCAGCTATTGGAACATGAAGAGTCCAAATCATTACCTAGCACTGCACTGCGCTCGTCACCCAGAGATCTAAGATCTGATATCTCTAAGCCCTGTAATTTCTCTGGAAACATTGCCCTTCAAACCGGAACACAGTAATGTTTGCACATTACTGCTTGGCGGTAGAATAACTGGCAAAGGTGTGGTACTTCCCCAGGCGGACTCTGCCAAGAGTCCTACCACTACATAATATTATTATTTGATTAAGAAGAATAAAAAAAATCATAATCGTAAATAAATAAAATAAATATATATTGGTGTGCAATTGACACACTTCTGCTAGATCAAAAGTTTGAATTCCACCTACACCTCTGGGTATTTTCCAAACGTACTATTTGCTTAATAGATGAAGGAAGACAACGTGAGGACACCATCACATTCCAAGTTTTTTTTCTCAACGTTTCCCAATTTGCGGCTTGATTGAGCATAAAAAAACCAAACATTGAATTATCCAAGCTTTCAAACTGATATCAATCAATCAATCATTGATTGCATAACACAAAGCCGACAAAGTAGGTACAAGGGCATGGCAATATACAGCTATTCAATTAGTAGGATAAATATTTTTTTGTACAGAACCCTAAAGTAGGCAACTCCTAGAACTGCCAAAAATAGAACTATGACGTAAATGATAGATAAAAAAGATTTTGTAACAATCGTCCCGCAGAAGTCAAACAATTTAAACTGACGAGAAAATTTATTATCGTTATCTTAATTCTTAGCAAATTCTACACAACCTATTTAGCTAAACATTGAATACAATATAAATATTTATTTGCCTTATCAACTCACTGCGTACTTTGTTTAGCACTGTAATCGATAACAAGAACTAAAGTTTCTTGTTATCTTGTAAATCGCACATTTTAAGTTTTGTGAAAATATTGTTTGAAAACATAAACCAGTATACAAGTAAACAGCCCACTGCTTGGAGTCAGGGCCTTTATTCGTAAGGAGAGAGTCAAGCCATAATCCAACATACTGTTCCAGTGCGGTTTGGTAGATGGCACACGACCTCGAAATATTCTGGGTACATGTCGGATTCCTCACACTGTTTTTCTTCACCGTTTTTAAGTTAGCGGCTGGTCTAGTCGAGTGTGAACGGCAAATGCTGATCTGAAGCAACCGGGTTCAAATCCCACGCGCACTTTTTTCGAAGTCATGTGCGTAATGCCAGTAAAAAACGAATACCCACATTAAATTTTCATTTAAAAAAAATAACCAATGAAAAAAAGCGACTGGTTTAAATTTAATAAAGCAAGCAAAGCAAATACCCATAGCCAGTCGGTGGAAGATTCCTATCGAATCTAACAAAACAGCTGATAACGATACGAATTAGGTTGAACATTTTCCTTACTCCCCACTTCCCACCTTGTTTTCTTTTAATATCCTTTTCCAGCATAAATATGTACAAAAAGAACCCAACTGACAAAGGTTATGGAGTCAGTCTTTAGAGCGGCTAATGAAAAAAAACTCTTGACCTCCTTACTTGCATTCACTTCATTCCTTGAGTTTGAGTTAAACTTACGAACCTTTCCAGAAATACGATTGGGACAAACCGACACAAGAGATGATCCTGTTCTCATTCTTCGTGGGGTACACCTCCATGATGATCCCGATGGGGATCCTGGCGCAGAAGTTTGGGGGGAAGAAGCCCATCATGGTGGCGCTCGTTGTCAACGGAGTAATTTCCATCATCACACCATGGGTTCCAATATTTGTAAGTATAATGGGTTGTTCATGTATCAACAATTTTTCTCAGTTCTAATCTTATGAAAAGTCACATAATCTCAGATCATCAGTTCCTGACGCAGCAAGAGATTTTTTAAATAGTATAGTGTGACAGAACAAGCAGGGCATTAACAACATAACTATTGGGATATGAAAACTATATTTCATTACCTAGCATTGCACTGAGGTTGTTTCTCAGATATAGAAAGTGCTTTATTGCGACGTTTTGTGACTTCATAGGAAATATTGGCCTTCAAATTGGGAAATAGGGGTGTTTATACATTACAGCAAGGCGGTAGAATAACTGGAAAAGAAGTGAAAGGTGTGGTATTCTCCGTTTTCCTTGTAACATTTGGTGATAACATTATTTTTTGAAAGTACGAATTTCGTTAATTCAATGTGTGCTTACTGAAAACAGAAACTGAATTAAATGTATGCCGAGCGTGGCAAGAATGTTGGATTTCACTATCTTGAAATCAAAAGTTTGAATTCCGTTTTGCTGAATGCTATAATACATAAATATGCTGAATATTATCTAAGTTCAAATTTACAAGTTAGTAGTATCGATTCGTTTTAACGTTCAAAGAAAACTTCATAAGGAAACCAGCATGTTACAAGAAAGTATTTTGGAGACATGCATCGTCCATCAACCCGATTTTAATCAACTTGGTGGATTTTATTCTTGAGGTTCTCTCCTTGTGAGAGAAAGCCCCCAGCAAGGGCGAATCCGGATACTGGGCCCCGGTCATGACCCCCATGACTCCCCCTCTGGATCCGCCCTTAGCCCCAACTGACAGACAATTTGGTCTAAGAATTAGTATTATTCCAGGGAGGCTGGCTCGCTGTTAGCCTGTGCAGGTTTGCGCAAGGGGCCACGCAGTCAGCGTTCTACCCGAGCATCCACACTATCCTAGGCAAGTGGGCGCCGCTCAGCGAGAGGGGTCGATTAAGCACTTATGTGTATACTGGTAAGATAAAATTGAATACTGCTTGATTTATTTTATAATATAGAGTGAGAGGAAAACCAAGACATCCATTTTGAGGTAAGCAACACGCTAACATGACAGCTTAATCCCATACAGTTTTGAAATTGATTAATTTGAAACCAATTACTTCCTAGTACTGCACTGCACTACGCTTTTTGCCCTAAAGATATAAATATTATGATTTATTTTTATTGACCCAGTAGTTTCTCTGGAAAGTACAAAGCCCTGAATCTTCTATTTCAGCTATAGCTAAGTCGGGACTGGAACTTTTATTTATTTAAAAAACAGTAACAGGCGTATTACATAATTTTGCTAAATCAATTCCTACCGGCGGTTCTCAACTAGCATGTCTTACTCCTATTTTCCATAAAACTGACTAACAACTGACGACTTTAAATTATTAAACAAGATCGTTTTCAAACTTTTATTATGTTTTGATTCCAGGTTCCCAGTTCGGCACTATAGTGATCTTCCAGATAGCTGGCGTATTCGCTGGGAGCCCCTTCCTGGGCTGGCCGGCCACCTTCTGGCTGTGCGGGGTGTTGAGCCTGCTCAGCTTCGGGCTGCTCTGGTGGCTCGGAGCCGCCTCGCCTCACGATCACTCCAGCATCTCTGTGGAAGAGCTGACATTTATTGTGGAAGGAGGGGGCGCTGATGTGATACCTAAGGTAAGATGAAAACAAATTAATTTAAAACTCTTTAATAAAACCACATCTAAGAACGATTACAAACCAGATTATGCTAGTAATGATAAGCTAACTAAGAATTATAACGATTTTAAAGCGCAGGTCACATCCGTTGTGTGTTGAATGGTTGTATAATAATCATAAAAGCAGCATATGGGTTATTACACAAGTTAATGTCTTAAAAATGTGTGATATGGATATTTAATATACACAATTAAATACATAATTTTGCTAATTAAAAACTAAATGAAACGAAATAACAGACCAATACCCGATATCGATAGTTGATTTCTAGCATAGACCCAAAATTAGCCTTGTTTTTGATATCACTGGTGTCCTAACAAGGTATAATTATAGTAACCAATCATCAGGAAGGGTAACTTTTTGATAGCAACATTAGCATGCATTTTTGATGGCAATAGGCATTTGGATCTTGTCATGGTAAGCGTTATCTGTTGCTTAAAAATATTTGCGACATCAGAGATCCTGACGATATTTCGCCAGTCCAGAGAGATGATTAAAGACACCTAAGCTCATGCTCCTTAAACTTCTCCTTCCGTAATTTCCAGCTAAAGAGTTACTTGTGTATATTTTTCTTATTCCGCGAAACTTGGGTGTAATATGACTGTATGACTTCCAGAAACGCCGTACCCCCTGGAAGAGTATCCTGACCAGCACGGCGGTGTGGGGGCTGGTGACGACGCACGCGGGCAGCGCCGCAGGATACCTGCTAGTGCTCACACAGATTCCCACCTACATGAACTTCATACTCGGCGTCGAAATCAAAAAGGTTAATAGATTTATTAATATTCTGTAAATCTTGTATTTTTCTGTATTCGTAGCAGCGTCTGCGGTTTTATCCTAGTAGTTTTCGTTCCCGTTATTGTTTTCGTGATAAAAAATACTCCATGTGTTATTTAAGACTATAATCTAATTGTGTTTCCAATTTCAGTCCGACCCATTTAGACGTTCCGACGTCATTGAGCAACAAACATGTAAACTTTTCAATCTCGTATAAGTATTATAAATTTATGAAGTCAATTTCATGCTGGATCTAATTTAGTTATGACAGAAACTACTACTCAAAGCACGCTCCATTGTAAATTGATGTTTTGGGAAGATGGTGTTAAGATTGTTAAAAAAAATAGCATGGAACATGAAAAAAATCTCTCAAAATATTTATAATTTCTAGAACGGATTATTTTCCTCGCTGCCATACATGGCAATGTATGTGACTGCGCTGACGTTCGGCTACATGGCGGACTACGCCGGGAACAAGAAGATCATGTCCATCGCAAACATACGAAGAACTGCCAACACCATTGGTAAAGGCTCTCTCTCTATTTATTATTTTCAAACATATGTACTTACTAGCATGCATGCTCATTAACAGTATACTTTTAACCACATCAAGAAACTTCCTTTACTATAAACCCCAACGACGTAATCTTATAATAAAATGTAAAAGTAGACTATTATGTAATATTGTTGTTGTTGTAAACAAATGTTTTTGTCATAATTTCTCTACTTTCCATTAAAGATAACAAAAAGAAATACAATTACTAGAAGTTACACCACCATCTATACTCAAACTAAAAAAAAAAGTATGAGAGTCAGATACATCCAGGCACAGAACCAATATTCATTATTGAATTCGACACAACAACAAATTGGACTTTATTTTTAAATTAAAATTAGCCACTCCACAGACTCCGGGATCCGTGATCTTTGTCATTAAAATTCTTATTTTTTGACATATTTCTTGGATTATGAGAAGAAGAGGAAAATAGGGGGGGAGTAGTTTACCGGTTGAGATAGCTAGTAATCGACTCAACATCGTCATAATATATGCCTAAGTTGACTCCTCCAGGCCCAGAGACTCTACAACGGCCGCTGTCCCTGTCAGATGGTCAACAGGGAAAGAACAAATTGGACTGATTTCCATAAGATTTTTTTTGACAGTAAACTTTTATGTTTTATATGATCAAAGTTGCATTATTTTCTTTATTTCGTCGTGTGTCACAGGTATGGTGGTGTCGGCGGTGGCGATGGTGGGATTCAGCTACATCTCCAGCACCGTGCCCGCCGTGGTGATGCTCATCATTACCATGGCGCTGCACTCCGCCGTGCATGTCGGGTTTCATGTAAGTTGTTCACGCCGGAAAATTGCTAGTTTATCGGTTTTTTATCGGATACACTTCAGAGAGTGTGCAACTGATCTGCTTGATCTAATACCAGCTTGCCCTTTCTTCTATCAAACTTCTCGTAACTCACAAAAGCGACATCGTCTCATGAAAACACGAACGAAGAGATTTGACTCCACGGTTGTGATAGGAACGTCGTGGAACGGAAAGATGTGGAATGCGTTTTCTGAATGGGTTTGCCCCGATAGTTACAATCTTGGTGTCTTCAAATCAAGAGTAAGCACGCTCCATCGTAGGTCACATCGTCGCTTAGCATCAGGCGAGATGGTGATCAAGTGCGAACCTATTACAGTTAAAAAAAAAAGTTAACTTCTGTTGTCTTCGATGCAAAAAATATTCAAATTGTTTTAGTAGTACCAACTAAAACTTTCATGGGTTCCACTTTTCATGATATCTCATTCTTCCATGAACCCCTCGCGGATTACTATTCTCCGAAGCCTTCTCTGGCATATGCTCCCGACACCGGCGCACCTGAGCCCAACACACGCCGTATTACTTCGAAGTCCAACTAATGAGCGATAGACGCCTCTGTATCAGAACTTCCCCAGGATTAAGTTAGAATACATTACAATTCAAATTCAATATTTTGGTCAAATTAAATAAATATAGAGCTATCTGGTATTTTTCAAAGTAACATGATTTTTTTTAGTATTGGTTCTCTAATATTGTAGTTTTTTTTCCACTAGACACTTTTTTAAATTCTTAAATGGTATATTTTCAGATCAACCAGATTGACTTGGCGCCAAACTTTGCCGGCCCTATCATGGCCCTGGGCAATATGTTGGCTGCGCTCACCAGCCTCCTGGTGCCGGTCATCGTCTCCAACATCGTCAAGGATGACATGGTATAACTTACATATCACAATCATACTAATATTACAAAACATGGTCCCCATGCGCAGGAGTGAATACCACATAATCAGTTAAGCTTTTTTTTGTATTCTCGCTATGATATAATTATGACGCTGCTATTGCTGACTACTTATTTAAAGTTTACTCTGAGTATTGTTATTTGTGTCAATGCTATAATAATTATTGATGATGCTTGTGACTATGCTATAGCTGATTCATTCCATGACTTAACGATACTTACCACGTTCCAACGTTCCCCACTAGGGTCTGTTTTAGTGGTGGCCGTTGAGACATATATTACCTAGAGTGTGTCAACGTCCCCCACTGGTGGCCGTTGACACAAAAAATAATGCACTGTTCCAACGGCCATCACTGGGGCCGGTTTTGGTAGTGGTCGTTGGGAGTATACCCAAAGATCTAACGAATGACAAAGACATAAAGAGGAGACAAAGTGCTGGCAATATTTGACCCATTATCCTTTATTTTAGAAGTCAGACTGCCACTGGACTTATCGATAATGAAACATTGCTTTTATTCCAGGGGAACCAGAGCAGATGGCAGACAGTGTTTCTGATATTCGCGGCGTTCCAGGTCGTTACGAATGTGGTCTTTGTTATATTCGTGAAAGGAACCGTGCAGCCGTGGAACTTCTATGGAGAAGATGATGGTATTTTTTTTCGTTTTTGCAAAATCTGTTCACAAACTTAAATCGCAGGAATGCTAGAGAGCATTTTGTTTAGTAACTTGTACTACACAATTGTTACAGCTATTATTGATTTCATTTAAAGGTGATTAAAGCACCAATTCAAACTACGTCGTTCACATTTAATAATGTTTTACAATTCTCTTAAAAATTCAGTAGGTATTTGTAAGATACATGATTTTTAATAAGGCTCAATTTATCAAACAAATTTGTAAATTGATCCTATTTTAGTCAAATCACCATTTAAAATTGTATTTCTTTTTAGATTTGAAACTTGAAGACCTAAAAACCAGTTCAGTTCCTGAGAAGAAAAACTCTATAAAAGAAAATGTTAATTTAACTAAGTCTTGATTTATATTTTATAAAACAGATGCAGATATAACAGTCCACTTTACATTCCCACTGCTGGGACTCGGGACTTTCTCTCATAAGAAGTAAAAACTATGACACATCACGCCAGCCAAGTGCTAGTTGACAGATGCCACATGTTTATTCAAGGAAGATGTTTTTGTTAGGATAGTATAGAACATTTTTTGTAGTAGTAGGTAAGATTCTTTGTAGAGTAGGTTGTATCATACTATTGCCAGTTACTGCCAATTTATCTCTATGTGGAAGTATTACTGTTTTTCAGTATAAAGGGAAATGATTCTAGAGAAATAACAAGGCAAAGAGATTAATCTTCAATTTCTGGGTGAAGATGAAGAGCGCAGTACAGTGCTAGGTAATTATTTAAACTCTTCATGTTCAAATAGACACGTGAAGCGAAGTCCTGTTCGTCCTTCGCGATACTTTTCTCCACTTTGATTTCTATTTTTCTATCTACACTTTTTAAGTAATAGTTTACATAATGTAAATAATTAATATATGATTAGGTAGAATAGCTAAATTGTAATTTAGAATTATAGTTTAATCATAGAGCCAATTATTTTACAAATAACATTACTGTTCAGTAATTATACCTTAGCAAGTACACTAATTCTCGCATACACGTATGTATGTTCTCGTAACTCGAAGAAGCGGCACCGTTTCATGGTGGATATGCCAAAGACACGGACAAAGAGGTTTGACTCTACGTTTGTGATAAGAACGTCTAGGCTGTGGAATGAGTTGCCTGAGTGGGTTTTCCCGATAGTTATAATCTTGGTGTCTTCAAATCGAGAGTGAATCGGTTTCTTCTAGGTAAACACGCTCCATCGTAGACCGCATCGTCGCTTAACATCTGGCGAGATGGCGTTCCAGTGTAAACCTATTAAAAGTTTAAAAAAATATATGTTAATGTGTATAAATGTTATGTGTTTGTGTATATACCGTGCCTAGTCAGTATTAAGTAGTTCAATGTTATCACTGATTTCTGATTAAAATTTAATAACATTAAATTTAAAATGAAATGATAATGTACAACATTTTAATTGTTTTATTGTTCTATCTCTTTGTAGGGGTAAAACTTTTTGAAGAAGAGTAAGTTTATGTTTCCAGTGAAATTACCGCGCATAGAGATAAGTTACGGCTGGTCTAGTCGCGAGAACGGCGCCTGCTGATCCAAAGGCCCCTGGTTCATACCCCACACGTACCTGTCTACTACTGTCTTTTCGAAGTCATATGTGTAATGCCGCTAACTTAAAACGATGAAGGAAAACATCATGAGGAAACCGACATGAACCTAGAATCTTTGGAAGTCATGTGTCGTCCACCAAGCCGCACTGAGCCAGCGTGGTGGATTATGGCCTTGACTCTATTCTTGCGAGAGAAGGCCTGATGGTAAGTACGGAACATGTACCTAATTACCTAGCACTCAAATGTGCTCGTCACCCAGAGATGTGAGATGTTTTATCTCTCATCATCAACAGCCCATTAAATGTTACCACAGCTAGGACTCGGGGCCTTCTCTCGCAAGGAGAGAGTCAAGACCAAAATCCACCATGCTGGCTCAATGCGGATTGGTGGACGACACATGATTTCTAAAGATTCTAGGTTCATGTCGATTTCCTCATGATGTTTTCCTTCACCGTTTAAGTTAACGGCATTATTCACATGACTTCGAAAAGACAGTAGTGCGCATGGTTTTGAACCCGAGGTCGTTCTCCCGACTAGACCAGCCGTAACTTTCAGCACATCACTGAAAGCAAATGCGAGGGTTTTATTCACTTCCGAAGACTGTTTCCATAGTTCTTCCAATAGATGCAGCTGAGTAATCATTCCGCCTGGTGCTTCATAAACTCCTCAGGCCTTTAGTGTTTGAAAAATTTACTCCTGGTCTAGAACCTCGACCACCGTGACATTGCAACCTTGTTTTGCCACCTAGACCTAGACATGTAAATCGTACATTTATCAATACTGTACCAAATACTTTACTTATACTGCGTACAAAGTTAGATTTTCCGCACGGTTCCTTTGTACCAATCGTAAGCAGATGACGTGCATACTTTCTATGTAATGTGCCGCGACAAAAGTATAGTATGACACTTCCACAAGAGCGACAAACCAAGAAAGATGCTACCGGTGCGACCTCCCCCCCTCTTCAACTTGTACTGAGTTGAACAGCTTACAAAAAATAGAACTGAATGCATTGAACTCTTAAAAACTGAAGAAGCGGCACACGCTCCTCAACGATGGCAATGTAAAATCAGGTGACGTCTCCTGATTGAGATCAGTCACAACGTGAGCGACAAATGGAGCGCATGTGTGCTAATAATTCCACGAAAATCAATTTGAGCTGTTACAATGCCATTGTGTATACAGTGCCAAGACCCCAAGAAAAAGTTTTGTGGCATCACTTTTCATACGCAATTACACAAAATCTTTAATTATTTCACTAAATAATAATTATCTTCTGTTGTAAACAATTCGGCATTTGTAGGACACGACCAGCGATATGTTGACTGCAGTGATAACGGCCAATGTTTACGTCACGGGCAACGGCTATTTCTTCTCTTTCACGCCAGTGTCTTTGTATGTCTTTCTATTCTTCTCGAAAAAAAATATTTAAGCGAACGCGTAACTGTGGTATGTATAACTATCTCATTTCCATCTACTGCCAATTTCCTATAATCTTAGTATTAAAATTAACGTGGTTGTTACACATATTTAATTGGATAACGGGACACTCACGTATATACGGTCGGTCAATCCGACTCGAGTTTCGGCCGCTTTTTTTCGCTGCCCGTTTGGCACTGCCAAACGGGCAGCCGCCGCGCGTGTGCACTCGCCTTGAAAAAGGCCGCCGGACGCGGCCGAAACTCGAGTCGGATTGACCGACCGTATATACGTGAGTGTCCCGTTATCCAATTAAATATTCCCTATAATCTCTTTGTCATTCATAACAACGTATCTCACGGTGGAAGTGTAGTTGTGTGCACGTTGTGTATTTGTGTGAAATTTTCGCAACGTTATGTTAATTTCATATTAGAACGTTCCTCATCTTCCTTTCCTTAATTATATTGATGACTGAATGACATTATTTAATACCCGTCTATCATCCTACATAAGTCTCCTGGTGTATCATATGACCAATACATTTTATTCACAGGCCTGTAGTCTAACACCATCTGACGCCAAACTAAGCAAAAGCTGTACTATGGAAGCTAGGTAGCTGATATAACACATATATTTTTAAATACGTACTATTATACATAGAAAACACCCAGGCACAGTGCAAATATTTGTATTCATCAACTTATTATACATAATTTGACTTTTAAAACGAAACCTAATAAATATATTGTATATTCTTTTATTTTGACCTTTATTTTCGTAACGTTATTTGTAAAGGCTCTAATTTAACGATAAACAAGTAATTGAATTAACAATTGATAAAAGAAAATCGGAAATCAATCAGCTCTCTGTGAGTTAACAGCTCTAATGAAAAAGGCAATTAAGAACATCAAAGATTAGTAGCGTTTTATTTCGGGCCGTCTCTCGAAGCCGGAAGTGTTTAATGTGAATTTATTAAGGTTCTTTTTTGCATTAAGAGAGAAGAAAAACAAGATATTTTCCTGATCGTTTGTTTTGACATGCTTGCTTTTATTTTTATTCGACAACGCGGGACTGAGGGTAATGTTGTTGAAAAAATACGAGTTAAGCATGGTATAATAAGGTGCGGCGGTTTTTGAAATATGTACAAAAAACTAAAATTTGTTTTCGTGTATTCTTTTTTGTATCTTCTCTGATTTAATTTTAAATTACAATACAATACAAATCAATTCATTGGCACCACAAGCAAAGTTGACAATAAGTAACAACGTAACTAAAGAACGTAAGTAAATTACAGACGATTTTGATTTTTCATCAGAAAATTAATTATGTTTAACACATACACATAACTTGCAATGCATTGCGGAATCACAAACAAATACAAAAATCTTTATTCGCAGTTAAGATAAGAATCTCACAAACCATTTTAAAAGTTGATCCATACAAACTGGGCTCTTTGAGAGGCATACAATATGTCTGACAAACAATATTACCCAAAAAAAAAAAAATTTTTTTTACACGATCTGACCCCAAACTAAGCTAAGCTTGTAATGTAATGATGTTATACTCATATAATTGTAAATACATACTTATTATACATAGAAACACCCAGACACAGTACAAACATTTGAATTCATCACACAAATATTTGCACTGGGTGGGTATCGAACCCACGACCCTCGGCTTCGCAGGCAGAGTTACTACCCACTAAGCCACGAAGCCAGTCAAATATAATAAAATACTACGACAAACGTAAGCAACACACGATCAAACTTTCAAATTTCTAAAATTAGAATAACTTTGGTTTGAAATACACGAATCTAAATCACACAGCGAATCCGCGTCACCGCCGAGAGTGAACGGGGGGAGTTAAAGTCAAACAATGGCTGTCCATTCCGCCATGGCGATTCCTTTCACGGCTTCAGCACGAGCGCCGCTCAAAGACTCCGTTAATTCATGAAAGTGGCGATGCGTGAGACCCGCTCATAATAAGGGAAGGGCTGGGATTTATTTTAATATTTTACTAGTAGGGGTGCTGCTTACTGCTTAAAATATTACTAGTTCGATATTTTACTAGAATTTGATACAAATAAATTATTATTTTTGTTGGTTGCACTCACAGATATCTGTTTAGAACTAAACAACATGGTTGTTTCTATGCAGACTCGTCGAGTACAAATTAGTCATTTATCTTTGAACAACAATAACATAATTAACTAATATCTTCAGCTGTAAAGAGGCTGCGTTAATATATAAAAACTAGCGACCCGCCCCGGCTTCGCACGAGTGCAATGCTGATACTAAATATAAGTACCTACTAATAAAATTCCGGTCCGGCGGCAAGACGTTTCGTTTTACGTAGTTGCATGATGGATACTTTTTTGGTGCGACGGACGCATGCAATGTGTTGATTGATGGAACGAATCGTGCTTCACACCAAAGTTGGCGACAGCGCCAGCGGTTTGTTTGTCAGTGCCATCAGAATTTAACGAAATTCTCCATAATCTGAATTTTGTAGTACATATGTTTTCGACTCAAAATCAATATTTTTTTATGTTTTGTTATTCATATAACGTATCGATCAAGTCTACCGTACCCATTGACGAAATTATTAATAAAGATGAACGTTAATCTGCATATCCATTACACAATCGTAAACTATGCATTTGAACTTATTTTATGATTATCTTTATCAAAGTTGTTGTACGTGAACCAAATAATGGTTCTTTATCTGTACGACCAATTTCCGACGGGTGGAGGTACCACGTTTAACGAGTAACACGCGCAGTACAGCCAGTAGTTAAATATTATGACAATGATAAATCAGTGAAAGCGACAAAATGTATTCGCAAATTTCATCGCGGTCAATAGAGTTAGAACAAAATGGGGCAATCACACTCACAAATAAAATATAGCACTTTTGTGCGAAAAAGACTGCAAAGTCTTGAACATCGCCGAAAAATTGCTGGCTTATCGGTTTTTTATCAGTTACACTTCGGAGAATGTGCAACTGATCTGCATTATCTAATACCACCTTGTGCTTTTTTCTATCGGACTTTTTGTAGGTCGTAGAAGCGGCATCGTTTCATGGTTGATGTTCCAAAGACGCGAACGGAGAGGTTTGACTCTACTTTTGTGATAAGCACGATAAGCATGAGTTGCCTGAGTAGGGGTTTCCCGAAAGTTATAATCTTGGTGTCTTCAAATCGAGAGTGAATAGGTTTTTTCTAGGTAAGCACGGTCGATTTTAACTCTACTATTTTGGAAGTATTAAACCGTCTGTTAAGCAAAACGGCCGACGGAAAGTGTCTGGAAGTATTGGGGTCTTATTTTTAAAGATAATACCTATAGCATACGTGAAAATCAATTATCAGAAAATACGTGAAGTAAGTAATGTATCTTCTGGACCCCATATCTCAAAATTGGCCGTCTATATAAGTTACCGGGTAAGCATGTGTTCTTAGTACGTACTAACTCTACTCAATGGTAGGTACACATTTCGTTCATCAGAAATTACGTGACGTCGGGCGGCCCTGGGATCTTACTCTACGATGCTTATTCGATCTTTTAGCAGTCTCACAGAAAAAAGAGCAAGGTATTAGATTATAGAGTTCAGTGGCACATTCACCGAAGCATCGTATCCGATAAAAAACCGACAAGCTAGCAATAGGTTTCCGTACCGTGCTGCCACCCTGCCCGCGTGCATCCCCCACATCAAGTGCCAATTACCCTAGCATTAGGAACGGTGCGTGCTCCGCACAATCTTTGTTTCAACCCTATTAAATCACCCCTCACACGTCCCTATACGGGCAAGTACGATTCCGTAACTTTAAGGATTGTACTTTAACTTAGTTTTACTCCATACTCTTTTAGGGTTGACGACCCGACTTACGATCCGACATCTTAAATTCGAAATAATGTACTCGTTTTACACCGTATAACACATAAAAAGTATAAGCCGTAATCCACACGTATTTTTACTTACACGATTATTACGAGTAAGTGTGGTTTAACTCCTTCTGAGAGAAGACCTTGAACCCTTGCTATAGGAACATAAAAAGTACTGCTTATGTTAATTTTGGTGAGTGTGCAACGGGAATAGTTCAAACTGATCCCGAACAAAAAAAAATATCCTCATAGAACATCTAGGCTGACATTGCTGCTTTACCTTTTTACAGACAGACAGACAGACAGAAACTATTTATTATACACACCAGAACACATATACAATAAAACAATAGCAAATTAAATAACTTATAACTAGTGCCACAGATGGCGGCCTTATCTATATAATAATATTCAAGCAATTCAAATAACCAAAATACAGTGATCCACAGAAATTAGTAAAAAGCGAGAACGAATGAAAAATTTTAATAGAAAAATTAACAGACCATTACAGAAAGATAGTGTTTCTTGATCTAAGCCTTGAAGGAATCCACGCTCTGCACCCGCCGGAAGTGCATTCCAGAGAGCAACGGCCGTCACGCAGAACGAAGATCCATAGAAGGAGCTGGAGTGAGACGGAGTGGACAAAAGAAGATTATTAGACGACCTAAGGTTACTAGAGTGAGTATCACATAGAAAAATGAAACGGGAGCTAAGATAAGGGGGGTAAACCGGATTAAATAGTAGATTATACAAAAGAGCGAGTATATGTGTATCCCGGCGAAGTCTGATAGGGAGCCACTCGAGCTGTTTACGAAACTGAGAGATGTGGTCATACTTTCGAAGACCAAAAATAAATGTTTTACAAAAAATTTGAAGGCGCTCGAGCCTTTGAAATTGCTCCTGGGTTAAGTTAAGATAACATGCATCAGCATAATCTAAAATAGACAATAGGAGAGACTATGCTAACGCAACTTTAGTGGCCGTGGGTAAAAAGTTTCTTATTCGTCTTAAAGACGCAGCAGAGGCAAACAGTTTACGCTTGACTGATTGCAATTGAGAACCCAAAGATAGACAATTGTCAAAGATCACTCCAAGATTTTTGACTTGCTCACTGTAAGGGATTGTAACACCGCCAATAATTATAATATCCAAGCTTTATTTTTTTATCCGTAATGTATAGAAGTGGCATTAATTAGATCTATCCTAGTCAGTTCCTATCTTAAGAGTTTTCTAAAACTGTTAAATGGGGCTCTTGAAGACTAAAGTGAATAGAGTAGGTTCCTTGGATGAAAGCGTATTGTATTCATTGCTTGTCGTTAGGCGACTGATGACGCCATCGGTCGGTTTGTACGGTGAGCTGCATCACCGAAAACCATCCGAAAATTCAACTTATAGGTGGCCATCAAGGATAGAAATGTGGCCGTGGTGGAGGCTCTGGGCCGGGAGGAGGGGGTTTAGGCAAAATACGATATCGAGTCGATTACTATCTGAATCCCAACCGGTAGTGATCAGTTCAACAAACGAAATCCGACTGACTAGTACTAGACTTAGGTTCAAAATGTTCACAACACTCCTCTTTGTAATTACAAAGGTCACGGACCCCCGAGTCTGTAGAGTGGATAAAATTAATTAAAAAAAATAATGTTGGCCTATTTGGACATAACAAAGACAAAAATTCAGCAAATCACAGAGTTAACTTCGTGGTAAATAGTGAAGTGTGAAAAACTAACAACAATAATCTTTTTCAATTGTCATTTTTGTCTGGAAATATAAATATTGGAAGGCAAGAACGACAAAGCCACAGTAAATTGTTGATTTTATCAGCATTAGGCGTAAGCATAACAGCACGACTTGCAATAATGCGTGCTGGAGTAAAACGGTATTATCTGGGAGAAACCGAATTGCTCTCGATTTGAAGATATCCTTATTGCATATTGCGACTAATACTAGACTAGCTAGACTACCTACATACTCAAACAGCTATTTCTGTACTTTAGGGATTCAGGTTATTGTTAATTATTTTACGTGAGTTAGCTACTTTAGTACACAAGGTAGCAATTTAAGTACATTGTAGATATTGTCCCATTTTTTTTTTATAATTTTAGTTTACTGTACCTATTGCCGTTTATTGAAGAAAATTGAATAAATTTCGTACTAAATTAATATTAAACCTTAAGTATATTTTAAGTAATAAAAATCACTGCTAGTTCACACCAAAACATAATTACGTTTTGTTCAATTAAGAATAAAAATATGATACCATATTAACTAGAAAAAGAATAATTTTCCACCAGAGATGTCCTATGCTGCGTTGCTATAAATGCTTTTGATATCCACCAATCATATTCATTGGTGCAAATAGCTTCGCACTGGAAATGGATTCAACTAAGATATATTTTTATATGGAAGAAAGCATGTTATGGGTATGTGCGTTGGAAGCGTGCTATGGATGCCTGCTGCTATGGGCCGTCGCGAGTGGTGTAGCTATGTGCAGAGCAGAGTGGTAGCTCGAGCTGCGCATCTTACTCGCGCAGCTAATTTGCGGCGGCGCATCTTCATATCTCATCTTCCTCGCATAGCTTTAGTATTTGTGGCAACGGTCACATATTTTCGTAATGTAAATTTCACTTCTTTACAGCATAGCTGCATAGCACATGTTTCTCTGGTGGAAAGGCACCTCTAACATGGAATCATATTTATTATGTGATATTATGAACACTGCGTCGTCGTCGTGTCGTCGGTCGCTATGTGTAAATAAAATCGCCGGACGCGACGGCGTCTCCATCGCGTAATGTGTGAAGTTTCCTAATTTGACTTCTTATGGTGTTAGGGTTTGATGGATTCCTCCTTTGTGCGAACAAAGTTATGTTTTGGAGCGGTTAATTCCATTACTCAGAGTTGTATGATCCATAGTCGAGCTTTCATTTTCATAATGAGTTATAACTTGATATCATAACTTATACAGCGAAATGACTTGACTTTGAATGATTTAGTTTCGTGAGAGTAAAGATTTACCCTTTTTCTTGTGTTGTTGTGTTGAAATATCCTGTAAAATATGTATATTATTAATACGCAAGTTTCAATGTTTGTTGCTTAAACGTAATCAACGTTGGAATGACTAAATTAGTTGAAATTCAGAACACAAACATGTTATGGTCTGGGATAAAAAATATGTTACCTTTATAGCATGAAATTTACGGAAATGCAGACGACGATCGAAGAATATAATCGAAGTCTTTGTCAGAGAAATCTCCGAGTCTAAACTCAACTATGGATGTATAAAATGAGCTTGTAATTGACGTGGATGCCTGTGTGTAATGAGGAAAGTTTTTTTTTAATAAAAAAGTGACGAGACGAGCAGGACATGTGCCTGATGGTAAGCAAAATACCTCGAGGGTCAAACTGAAAGTTCTTAGAACTGGCCACTTATAAACAATATAATAAAAAAATAATTCTATAATTTGAAAATAGAACTTTTTGCCAATATTACTGAGTATATACTTCATTCATTTGTCATTTGTTTTACGATTTGGCGGCAAATTGAAAATTGTCTGTGTCACGTCAACATGAATTTAACACGAGAAAATTTTCGTGCAATGATTTTTTATGACTTTCGATGTCATTTAAGTCAACAAGAAAGTTATGATAGACTACGATTGGCCTCTCACGATGAAGCCCCATCTCGTACGACTGTTTACAACTGGTTTAATGAGTTTAAACGTGGTCGCACTAATCTCACTGATGATTTACGTGAGGGACGGCCTTCTACGGCGACGACTGAAGATAACATCTGTGTTGTGCGGCGTATGATAGAGACTGACAAAAGAGTGACCTATCAGCAGATTCGGACAAGCTTAGGCATCGGTATGAGTCAATTGCACAAAATCCTACACGAACATTTAGCGGTCAGGAAGCTTTGCGCCCGGTGGATACCTCATAATTTGACTGAGGCTCAAAAACTCCATCGTGTGGATTGGTGCCGTAAAATGATTGAAAGATTTAACGGAGGTGACTCAAATGCTGTGTTCGACATACTAACAGGTGACGAAAGCTGGATTTACTGTTATGATCCTGAAACCAAAAGACAATCTGCTCAGTGGGTGTTTCCTTTCGAGGAGTTGCCAACTAAAGTGAAGAGAGATCGAAGTGCGGGGAAAAAAATGGTGGCCTCGTTCTTTGGAAGGATAGGTCATTTCGCATCAATTGTGTTAGAGGATCAAAAAACAGTTTCTGCAGAATGGTACACTACCAATTGTTTGCCACTTGTCTTGGAAAAAGTTCGAGAGAAACGACCTCGCAGTAGGATCCTCCTTCACCACGACAACGCCTCATCGCACACCGCCAAGCGAACGATCGACTATTTGGCGACATCAAACGTTGAATTACTGGGTCACCCGCCGTATAGCCCCGACCTCGCGCCTTGTGATTTTTATTTATTTTCAAAAATTAAAGAAAAACTTAAAGGAAAGCGGTTTAGCCGCTCGCTTGCCCGTCGCTGCAAACCGCGCGACGCACTATGTCCCGCCCCCTGTAGCGTTGCTAGTCAAAATGCCCGGCAAAAAATACTTGCGCACCTCGCTACGAGTATGCCCCGCGGATTTTACGCTTGCGGCGCGCGAGTCGAGATTCACGCAATCGTTCCTTGTGGATCAATTTGTTTTGAAAGATTATAAAGTGTTATATTTTTTATATTTAATATGAAACTAGCTATACAATGTTATCTTTTGTTTCTCCGTTTACGATTCTGGTGAAGAGTTATGGTATGTTGAAATTGAGATAGCGCGTTTTAAAGCTCGTCTTTTTAAAAACTCATAAGTACCTCTAAAATTGAAGCGATGACATATGGGTTTTAATCTTTGATTACGTGTATTATCTGTCATTTGTTTGTTGAAACTAAATTTAATAGTAAAATCAGAAAAACTAACATACACAGCCCGCACTGAATCAACACTCAATGGCAAGATTGACAAGGAACGTTTTTTTTTTTAATTTCTTTTCTTTTTTCTATGGCTTAGATACTCTACTGGAATTAATATGACGGGAACTTTAACATAGAACGAGATAAATAATACAAACTAAACCCTAGAAGAATAAAGACGAGTAAATTAAACTTTTTCGACCGCGGGAGCCATGTTAACTACAGGTTGACACGGGCATTTTGGAGTGCGGCGCCATGTCAACTACTAGTTAACACGGGCATTTTAGACTGAATCGCGATGTTAACTACTAGTTGACACGGGCATTTTAGCATTTGAGATTTGTTAACTACTAGTTGACACGGGCAAGCAAGCGGTTATGAATGCTGAAGAAGCGATGGCTGCGTATCGCGATGCCATTGAAGAGACCCCTAAGGACGAGTGGGCAAAGTGCTTTTCCCAGTGGTTCCATCGCATGCAGCGGTGTATTGACGTGAATGGACAATATTTTGAAAAGATATAATAAAACTAATAACTGGCTAATGTAATCAGTTTTTGATTTTCTAAGAACTTTCAGTTTGACCCTCGTATTTGGCAGGTATTTTGCACAGTGACACGCAGCTATTGGAACATGAAGAGTCCAAATCATTACCTAGCACTGCACTGTGCACGTCACCCAGAGATCTAAGATGTTATATCTCTAAGCCCTGTAATTTATCTGGAAACATTGCCCTTTAAACCGGAACACAACTTGCTAGTTTCATCACGCTGTTTTCCATCACCTTTAAAGCCAGTGGTGATTATGAACTTTGTGCCTATGATAATTGTTTTTCTCTGAAAAATTTAATAACTGACTTCAATTTAAAAGTTAAACGCACAAAGGACATTAATTTTAACAGATAATAAAAACGAATTTATCATGGGTGAATATTTTTATGTTACAAAAACTGGTCCACCGATTTCTATAAAATTAATTTGGGACCATTCGGAAAGTCTTACCTAGTCTAGTCCCCCAAAAAAAAATTATCAAAGTCGGTTCAGGCGTTCTCTAGGAATCGGGGAACAGACATACAAATTTGGTTGTCGAGATAGTTTTTTTTGCCGCTCCACAAACTTCCGGAGTCCGTGACCTTTGTCATTACAATTTTATTATCTTTTTTTTCACATATTTCTTGGATTAGGAGAAGAAAAAGGAAAATAAGGAGTGTGTTGTGAACATTTAATTCTAGTACTAGTCAGTCCGATTTCGTCTGTTGAGCCGATCACTACCGGTTGGGATCCCGATAGTAATGGACTTGACATCGGCTTTTGCGTAAGTCGCCTCTTTCCGACGCAGAGCGTCCACTACGGCCGCATTTCTGTCCCTGATGGCCATCTGTAGGTTAAAATCTCGGATGGTCTTCGGTGATGCAGCCCACGCTCGCCGCACGAACCGACCGATGGCGTCGTCGGTGTCGTCAGCATAGTATGTGAAGGTTTCGAACTGGTAACTTCATCCTATTTTGAATTCAGTTAAAAATACGTAGACATTAGACGGGAGTGACGGGACTCGAACCTAAAACTTCAAGATTGTGAAATAAGACTTTCTATCTGCTTAGCCAGACAACTCAGATAGCCTAGATTATTGTTGTCATTGACTTAGCCATCACAGTTTTTTTCCATGGTGCTATGAAGCATTTCCTGACTGATAAACAAACAAAATATTTTAATAATTGCTTTTGAAACAATCGTGCTGATATAAATTATCATCGTATTTTCAGGTATTTATTTTCATTCTTAGGTCAAATATTTAACAATGTCCCGTTAATTTTATAAACGACGATATTTGGAAATTTCGATGTTTGTTGCTCAATCACATTGCAATGGCTACTTTTTCGTCTCCGGAATATAACAGGAATGGGAACTATGCGGGTAAAACCGCGGGCGCTGTTAGTTAAAATATCGTTGATCTACAGACTGACCATTCGAAAAGTTCCCATATTGACGAGGCGGGGACTGACTAACCGTGGCTTGGTCTTCCACGGTGAAGCTGAAAGGAACTCGCGCTGAGGCCACTCGTCCGGGCTTTGCTTCGTAGCTGATATCGACGCGGCCATGTCACATAGGTTGCACGGTACTCAGCACTGGTGTGACTGACGCAGGCCGCGATATTGGAGGTGGGAGTCGCTGCCGTAAGGTGGAGGGCGTAGTGGGAGAAGACCGTCGGTTTTGTGGTGCGCTGCTCTCCCTGCCCGCCGTAGCCTTGACGGGGACACGGTGGAGCCACAGGGGAAGAGAAGTGTCGCTATTGCAATGCTCCTTATCTTACAATAGTGGTAGAACTCTTTGTAGTGCCCCTCTGGGGGAAGTACCACATCTTTGAAAGTAACTCGTACGTAAGCTTGAAGGGCAATTTTTCCTGAAAAATCAAAGGACGTAGAGGTTTTTTTTAAATTAAATTTAGTAGCTCCACATACTCCGGGGTCCGTGACCTTTGTCATTTGTTTTTTTTTTACATGAATCTTGGATTAGGAAGAAACGTAAGAAACGGAAGGACATAGAGATGAATCATCTTATAACTCTAGATGACTAACGCAGTGCAGTAATAGGTAATGATTTGACTCTTCACGTTCGAATAGCTGCATGTCGCTGTGCTGTTAGAAGTAGGCGTGTTACTTACCATCAGGCACCCCCACCGACTAAAACCTCCACGAGGCCTACACGCACTGTCACCCTCCTTCTCCACTCATCTGAATTCAAGATTTTATTTAAAGTACTAATAATTAATGTACTTAGCCAGCTACGTGACACCCAAAATCCTTGACTATAATAAAAGCAAACCTGATCTAAGCAGATTAAACACGATACATATACGTTACAGTTATTATAATATTCAATTGTGATGAAACACTTAATAGATTGTGCAATATTTGGTGTTTATGTTTGCTTTAGATTTAATCTTTTTTCATTACTTTAAATGTAAACATTTTGAAAGCAAATAATTTGGGGAAGAATACATTTCCACAGCACGTTTGTTTATCCTGGAGCAAATTAGGGATTGGGTTCCGTATTATTTTTCAGAGTAAAGTTAATTTAAAGATTGGGAGGTTAAAGATAATTTATAAGAAGTTTTAATATTGTAAATGAAATCAAATCATTTATTTGTCAGAACATGGTTGTGTAATCACATACATTAACAGCAGTGTACAGTTTGTAAAACTGATTCCATGAGTAATAGACTACAGGTCCGTGAACAATGGGTCATATGAACCACCAGGAGACTACCTATGTAGGAAGATAGAAGGGTACAAATTAGTAAGATTCAGCACTATGCTGGCATCTGTAAGCTGTCCAACGGAGTGTAAGTTGAAGAGGGGTTTACAACCCTCAATCTTTTTTCCTTGTCGCATGACTTTTGTACGACGTTGCGGAATAATGGATATTGGAACAGGTATTGAAACTATAATAACACTAAATTTTAATTTTTTATTCATTAGTTTTGTCGGAAAAAAACATTATTTTCCGACCAATTTTAGGGTAAATTTGGTAATTTGATTATGTACGGCATTGGTTCCATACAGTTTCAATATCTCTTCTAATCCATTAACTTCCACACATTCCGCAATGCCGTACAAAAATCATGCGAAAAAAGGAAAGAGCGAGAGTTGCACAAACTTTGGATTCCACTGTTTTCGAAAATGTATTTTCCAATAGTGGAAGGTTTGTATGATATACTAGTCACTACGAGAGTTTTAAGCTATTTTGAAATTGAAGTACTAGTCAAAGTTTTAAACTAGTCATTGAATTTTATATTACAAACTAATGAATCCTAACAAAGAGGCATTCACACATTACCGATGGAATTTTAGAAATTTGCTTATATACTAACAATAAGAATCCAAGCAATTAAAGTGTTTCGTAATAAAAGCTTTTATGGTATTTCATTGATATAATACTAACTAGGCGCTAGCGGAGCAACCTAATCAAGTGATAGTATATGTATTGTTTACAATTCACACGCAACACCATCTGACCCCAAATTAAGCAAAGCTTGTAAGATGGCGGCCAGATAGCTGATATAATACTTATATGTTTTGTATATACATACTTATTACACATAGAAACACCCAGACACAGTACAAATATTTGAATTCATCACACAAATATTTGCACTGGGTGGGAGTCGAAACCACGACCCTCGGCTTCGCAGGCAGAGCTACTACCCACTAAGCCACAGGCAGTCAAAAGGCAAAATGTGCACGGTCAGCTCGGGTACCATGCAGCAGCCAATATCATGTGTGATAACCTCCAACCACTTCATATGTTTTTTATGACATTTAGTGATGGGACGAGCAGGACGATTGCTTAATGGTAAGCAATACGTCTGCCCCTAGCAGCATAGAGCCATGTAGCTATAATAGCTCCATGTCTCTGTGGCTCCCATAATTGGAACACGAAGAGTCCAAGTCATGGTATAGTATTCCACTATACTTGTCACCCAGAGACTTAAGATGATTTATCTCTATGTCCGATAATTTTTCTTGAATTCAGGCCCTTGAACCACCTAGCCTAAATACCAAGCCTATGTTCAGCTTTGTGAGATTTATGCTTGCAAAATGTAATGGATTTAAAAGACATTTAGTAAAAAACAAATTGTTAAAAGTTTGAAGCGATATAATTAAAAACCTATGCGTTATAAAAAAAAGTTTCAAATAAAAAAGATGACAAATATTATTATCTACAATAATGATCTCTATAATTTTTATCGTACGATGCGCGGTTCGCGAGATATTCAATAAAACGTGTTTCCCAAGATGGCGGCTGAAGTGAACCCGTCCCGCCGCGTCAACTTGGATTTACATTCAGGGGACACACTTGAACATATACAAAAAAAAAAACAGGACGCGTAAGTTGCTAACAAACCTACTTTATTTACTGCGGCGCTTGGACTATTATGTTAATTTTAAAACTATTTCTTTTCCAAAGTTTCGCTTTAGAGCCTGGATCTACAGTTGCAACTAGTTCCCGTAGATTGGATTACAGAATCATAAATAATGCCTCAAACTCTTCTTGTTTAAAAATAGGCTTTACAACTTTACTGTTTATATTGGATTGTATTTATTTTAACGAACATTATTTTAGAAAATATTAACATTGCGTTAAGATTCTATTGTAGATACTGTTTTGTTTATTTTCATTATCAATAAACATTGTACACATTGCTAACTCATATTATCAGAGAAACTTGCAGCACGTTCTTTCAACAGTACCTCTAGACGGCGGTGTGTAATGGGAGGATATTAAATATAGTAAATTAATGTTAAAATAGCTTTAATTTTAATCAATTTAATTTAGATAGGAGCAATAATGTCTAAGTTATCAGTTACAACTGAGCTCCAGTACACGAAAGTGCCAACAAGTGAAGACAAAAAGGATTTGGGTAAGGGAAACAGTATTTTATTGCATGTCAAAACACATTGTAGTTAAATAATACTGAGTGTTCAGTGTTCTAAAATGCCTCTAATGGTATAAATACGAAAGTTTGGATATTATTTGAATGTATGTTGCTCAATCACATCAGTACTTTTAAAAGGATCGTGTTGAAATTTTGAACACAGCAAAATTATAGTCTAAAAGCACATACGCTACTCGTACTTTTCTTCTCAAAAAAATACCGAAAACTATCGAAGTAAAACCACGGCACACTTCTAGTTATTTATAAACTTACCTAAGTTTTGTTAAATATTGTCTTTCTTCTGGTCTCTGGATGGGTATTTAATCAGATACCTGCCAAAAGTGTGATCCTTTCCAAGACAAACTGATTTGCATGATCTAACACCACCTTGCCTTTTCTTCTATCGGAATGCTCGTAGCTCGAAAAAGCGACATTGTTTCATGGTTAATGTTCCAAAGACACGAAGAGTGAATCGGTTACTTCTAGATAAACATGGTCCATCGTAGACCACATCGTCGTTTATTATCAGGCGAGATGGCGGTCAAGTGTAAACCTGTAAAAGAAAAAGAAAAACTTGAGAGGTGTCAAGGGACACCCGGATAGAACGAAGTTCCTTTCGATTAATTAGTGAAGGAATTATTATTATTATTATTTTTTATTATTTACAAAAAAACTGTATCCACTCAACAAAAATAATCGTCGCGACACCACACTGTTCAATGCGAAATAGAAATGAAAATATCTGGCTTGCTTTCCATAAGAGAGAGAGAGAGAGACAGACAGAGAAACATGCGACGCCGCACAGCTTACAATAGCAAAAAGTGTCGTGACAACTTTTCGTAAGAGTTTTTTCCGTCTAGCCCCCTTTCACAACGCGCGATAAGGAACTTCGTTCCAAAACGAAATAAAAATGTAGTGTCTAGACTTTTTTTAATAGTATAGAGTACCAAGACGAGCAGAACATGTGCCTGATGGTAAACGAGATGCCTGTCGATAACAGCACAGTGACACACATACACAACTATTGGAACATAAATTGACTAAATTAATCATCACCTAACACCGCATTGCGATCGTCACATGAAGATATAAGGTGTTTTATACCTTAGCCCAGTTATTTCTCTGGAAACTATGCCCTTTAAACCGCAACACAGTAATGTTTAGATATAGCTTGGCGGCAGAATAACTGGCAAAGGCGACTATGCGAAGAGCCCTGTCCCTACCAAAACTCTTCATATTTTATGTAATAATTGTATTTTTTCAGATAAAGATGAAGTTCCTGAAACCTACGGATATGGCGTCAGACACATACAGCTACTAATTTTATTCCTATGTGTCGTTATGAGCTTCGTAGCAAGAGGACATTTAGGAGTCACGATAGTTGCCATGACAAACCAAGTAGACGACGCAACTGATGTTGAAGATATCACCACTGCTTATCCAGAAAATTATAGAGATTTTAATGATACAAGAGGATCAATAGATAACATAGATATTACAGATTACAGAGCTAATATAACAGATCTGCAAAGTTTCTCGAATACTTCAGTCAAATCTAATTTGACTGATGAACCGAGATCTTTATACAGCGTAAGTGCTAATTAAGCGTCCACACATGAGTCCTAAAATCAGAGGAATCAACGTAAAAGTAGTGGGGCGGAGCCTACATCACAACATAAATCACCAATCATATGGTGCGATATAGGATATGATTGGTGATTTATGTTGCGATGTAGGCTCCGCCCCATTACTTTTACGCCATTTCCTCTGACTTTAGGACTCGTGTGTGGACGTGTTTTAAATTAATATCAGAAATGTCTAACTTACATTTTTGTTGTTAGAGTAATTTAGTTAGTTAAGTTTTGTGTTTAACGTACGCGTGCGCGTCATAAATGTTAAGTGAGAATATTTGTTGTCTGATCGCACAAAACACATAAATTTGCACATAACTACTTGGAATTTTTTTCCCGCCAAAAGCCCATCACTTCTTAGTAATACTATCCTACGTCACGTTGGAGCGGCGAAACGGATTTGGTTAGAATTTAGAATATAATAGTTAGATTATAGTTTTATATACCTAATATAACTTTTTATTACACATAGATACTTTTTATGACGGAAAAAATAGAGAAATGGGAAATACATGATGGGAAATACTACGGAGCGCTGCCACTTTATATCATTGTTAAACAAAACTGCCAATAACTGCCATGTATTTTAGACATTCCACTGGCCCAAATCAATTCAAGAGCTGGTGCTGACGTCATTCTTCAGCGGGTACTGCCTGATGATGATGCCGATATCGCTGGTCTGTCAGCGCTGGGGCGGGAAGGTCCCGCTGCAGATGTCCATGTTTATCAACGGGGTGATGTCCATACTCACTCCTACGCTGGCTTATTGGGTAATTATAGTACTTTTATTCTTGTAACCAGTTAACACGGCTAGTTGACGACTACATCACACATAGTTTGGCTCTCATGTGTCCGTAATGCAATATGCGACAAATAGACAAAAAACTCGTTAGTGCTAAACGTCGTAGCTCATTAGTCGCGCACTCTTCTTAAAAAAGATTGCCAGACGCGATCGAAACTTGAGGCGGACTGGATTGACTATATCAAACGTGAGGTACCTGTGTATTTATTTAAAACATTTTTTCAGTGCGGTCGCGCGAGAAAACCCCCAAGGTTGTTGTGAGGAACATCATTCCAGAAATGACTAAAAACGGTGCCACTGTAAGAGCTAGATGGATTCCCCCGCGTTTCAGGGCGGCTGGAAGGCGGTGTGCGGCGGCCGGCTGGTGCAGGGCGCCGCGCAGGCCGGCACGTACCCCGCCGTGCAGACGCTGCTGGCGCAGTGGGTGCCGGCCGGGGAGAAGAGCACGCTCACCAGCTACGTATACACAGGTCAGCTCACTAAATACCAGCTAACAAAACCGGCTTCTAATCTGATCAAGCAGTTTGCATACACAGTCTACTGTTAGGTTTGCAATCTTGGATTTTGGACCTCAGTTCAAAGGAGATAGTCAAGATCATAATCCACGCTGCCTCAATTAGGGTGGACGGATGACACATGAACTTGAAATATTCTTGCAAACTTGTACATCTACATTTTGATAAATGCTCAAAGTGCGGGTGGGATTCGAAACTACGGCATAACGATTGTGAATTGTACTTTTTAGCCACCATCTAATTTCTGTTTACAAATGTACATAATGTAATGTAGATTAGACGTAACGGTTTTTATCCATTTTGAGAGATTTTACCTAGAAATGCAAATCAGGAGATTGCGTGGAAACTGCTCTTATCAGTCGATTGCGAGAATTGAGGCAGGGAGTGGCCAGCATGAGGAAGCCACGCGATCAGTATTTGTATTTGTATTTGTATCAGTTTCGGGATCCTTTCGAGAGACCAGTTTTAGTGTTCTCATATGATTTTGAAACTGTATCTCTTGGTTCCAATAGTTTTCTCGATATATTTACAAGATAATATTATTTATACGAATTAAAATCTTGTGTGATACCGTTCCTGTTATTTTCCCGCATTGAAAAGTAACAACATAAATCTGTTATTCCAAACTACAGGTATAATAATCTGTTTTCTAAATATTATCGCGAATCGCAAATATATTGAGCAACTAACATCCAAACGTTCGAGATTTTGCAGTGAAATAATTTGCATTTGCATTATTATTTTTAATTTAAATTTCCATATCACAAAATAAAATTTAAACGACGCCATAACTAGAAAACTACAAAAAAAATTACATTTACCATTCGGAGTAAGAACACTGTAAGTAGAAGAATGAATATTGGATATGCATGATAATACTCAAAATAGAAGTTTTTCATACCATAACCAAACGCATACCGGCAAAACCATCAAAAGACGCATATGGTATTTCGATGCAAACACTACACATGGTGGCCGATTCGATCGCTCCTGTACTATCCGACCTATTTAATCTGTTTTTGAGAGAAGGGACATTTCCTGAAGCGCTAAAACTAAGTAAGGTAGCACCAGTCTTCAAAGGCAAGGGCAAGCGGCAGAATGTCGATAGCTATCGACCAGTATCGATAATACCGGCGATTGCGAAGGTACTCGAAAATGGATTGAGCGCACGTCTCATGGCACACTTATCAGATATACAAGCACTATCAGATAGGCAGCACGCTTACCGTGTGGGCAGGTCGACCACGTCGCTTACGAGAGAGGTGGTGCGTCGGGTTGTGGAGGCTCGCGAGGGGAAGCAGCAGGTAGCGGTGCTGTGCTGCGACCTCTCGAAAGCATTTGATGTAGCAGACCACAAGATACTCGAGTTGAAGCTGAGCCACTACGGCATCCGAGGGAAATCATTATCTCTCCTGATGGAACTTATTAACGATAGGTCCCAGATTGTAGTGGGTGAGGGCGGCCAGCTAAAATCGGACCCCTTGATGACCGCGATGGGAGTGGCGCAAGGTTCGGCGGTGTCGAACATTTTATTCTCCCTCCTCTTAAATGATTTGCCTTTGGCCATAACGGACGCAGAGGTAATGATGTATGCAGATGACGTTGCAGCAGTAGTCACTGCATCAACAATCGAGGAGTTGGAGGTGAAATTAAATACCGCCGCTGCGCAACTCGGGAGGTGGTTTGGGTGGAACGGTCTAGCGCTGAACCTCACAAAAACCCACTTTCTCCGATTCGACCTATCGGGTCGCCCACGCCAACGGATTAGTGTAGACGTAAATGGCTCCGAGATTGAACAGGTGGACAAAACCACCTTCCTCGGGTTTGAGCTTGACAGCGGCCTCACCTGGGAACCCCACATTGATAAGCTATGTGGGAAACTCAGTGGTGCGTGTTTCGCGTTGGGGCGGCTGGCCAGGTTCCTACCAGGTGATGTGGTTCGGTCCTGCTATTTTGCCACGATACACTCTTTGCTACAATACGGAGCTGAACTGTGGGGCAGAGGTGCCGAATGGAAGCGTGCTTTCGTGTGCCAAAAGAGAGCTGTTCGAGCAATTGCGCGCATACCGGACGACCAATCTGCCAAGCCGTTCTTTGTGTCGCTTGGGATCCTCACACTACCGTCAATATTAATAATGCAAGTTGCGACATACGTACGTGTGAACATCGGTTCGTACCAGGTGGTAGGCGAAACACTGCGCGAAACGAAACAACGAGCTACACGGTATAAATTTAGGTTGAAGGCAGTACCGCGAACTCTAGAGAAGTCCGCTAGGTTGACGCATGTCATGGGCACTATGATTTATAACCGACTACCCGACGATATACTTGAGTCCCCAACACTACGCATTTTCAAAAGTAAACTCAAACATTGGCTTATCAGCCAAGCTGTATATGACATTGAAACGGAATACATGTCTCGAAAGGAAACAATGTAGGTACACTAAGGTACCTTTAGGAAATTTAATCCATTTAGTCCTAACGTACATATTATTATTTTTAATCTGATTATAATTTCTGAATATTATTGTTTATTATTATCTGTAAAGATTGACATTATAATACTATATAAGACGTCTGATAATAGGTTATGTTTTTTTTTTTTTTTTTATATTGTTTATTAGTATCTACCTACTTATAATTGTGTAATTTCCACCATATATTGTAAAATTGATATTGACGTGTACTTGTTGTATGAATAAATGAATATGAATATGAATATGAATATGAATAGTACATCGAAATTTCGTAATGAGCACAATGAGCAGCACTTCATTGCACCGGTTCCATAATACATAGATAATGCTTTAAACTGGTAATTTCAATTTTAACTACTAACATGACTTAACGACCTACAGTGGATCCTGGTCGCTGACACTAAAATACGACTCTTATCTCTCCTTTCTCTTGAGGTTTCCTGCCATGGAGTAGAGGTTCGAAGCTCACGCATGTTTAATTCTACCCGAGTGCCTAACATCTAACTAAAACTGACTTAGCTTTGATATGGTTTGATATGGAACCTATAGAGACAGCAGTAGCAAGACCAAAACCGATTTAGGCGCTCAAAGAGTCATTACATCGGAATCTATGTAGGAGGCACCAACGGGTCCGCGCTTAGCAGCTTCATTCTCTACCACTTTCCCTAGATTTAATTAACGTGTTACAAAATTTGACTTAATTTCAATTTTATATCTTTGTTACTCGTCACAAACGTTGAAATTTATAAACCTATTGAACTTGTCTCAAATTATTTTGACAAAGTCGTGTAAACCTACAGTTAATATTAGGAATATTGTTTCTAATTTTATACTTTTGGTTAATGTAATTTTTATAGTAATATTTATTCATTATGTTAACGCATAAGTCCAAATGTTTCCACTGATAGGACTCAGGGCCATCTCTCAGAAAGCCCTAATCCGCGATGTTGTCCCAGTGCGGGTTGCCAGGTAACGCATGACTTTGGAAGATTCTCGTAACATGTCTATTTGCTCAGAATGTCTTTCCTTCACCATTGAAGATAGAGTGGTGATGACAAACTTATACAATAGGCATGACGACTCATTTTTATTTTAATATGCCATCAAAAGGCTACTCAAAAACTGAAGCATAGGTGAAAGAATTACTTTATTATTTAAAAACCTTTTTCTTAAAAGAAAAACAGTGATATCACGATTTTAAAATCACAATTTTGAACTCTCCCAAAAACGCTTCAAACAAATCACTACAGAAACGTGACGTCACACTGTCGTATTTTCTATGCGTCGTACGTAAAAGTTTGTATGGTAGTTATATTAAATATTGCGCTTAGGAAACTGGTTTCATAATTAAAGTAATTAGAAATTGAATGGGTTATCCAATGGTAAATATCTAATAATTTCGTACTTTTAAAATTGACTTGCCCATCCAGCTTTGAATGGTCATAAAGTAAGTTAAACTAAACAATATCAAAATTAAAATTGGTATATATTTTATTTTATTTAAATACTGTCATTTTATCGAATAATTTAATATAATTGAAAGACCTGTCGTCACGCCTATTGCAATTGAAAAATACTCAGCGGTGCAGTCGGAATTTGAACCTACGACCATAGAAAATAAAATTATGGATCGCACATACCCACTAAGCAACCGCGGTTTTATTATAAATCAAACTTTCTAGCTACTCAGTAGCTTTGAAATCTGATTAAATTGACAAAATAAAACTCACTATAATATTAGGATAGTCATAACAATATAAATTTTCCCTTGTAAGACTTGTTTGGTTGCTATTTTCATGAGCACACAAAATACTGTGTCAGATTCTAAAACTGATAACTAATGTTTACTTTGTTGTGCAAAGATATGTTTCAGTTTTTCACTGGCAATTGATAAGGATCCTGAATTAAATTCATATTAAGATATTTAATTTCAATATTTGCTTACTAATGTGACGTCACCATATATGTGTTGTATGATCAAGTCTGGTGACTTTAATTTAAATAATTTAATTGTGTTACTTTACTAATGAAAACTTTACTAAACCAGAAAGAAAACCATCACGTGTAAAGTGTTTTACTCGAATATGTTAATTTGTTTGAACAACGAAAATCAGTTATCTATCTACCAATTGGTTTTTGATTAAATATATAGCTGATTAATGTATATTGCTTAACATTTTAATTCAGGTGTGCTTGTAGTTAGTTAGGTAGGTTTGTAGTGTAGTGTAGTTTTCATTGTATTTTATTTCGTTAATAAAGGCTCTGCCCACTCTAAAAAATTGGTATATTTATATACAACATCTAAACTATCATTGTCATCATCACCATGATTGTCTATAACCTTCACTATTATATTGTTGCGAGTAGACATCATACTATCACCTTTGGAACAGACCAGCAAATGGAACCTGACGTTCCTATATTGGGGCAACCTTAGCAGCTTAAGTTTAGCTGCATCAGCTTCAACTTATTGCTGTAAACCAAAGCAAGCAGTCTCACTTCGAATGTAATATACATAGAGAGAAAAGCAAATAGCAGTTTATATATGAAATTTTCATAATTATTAGTCATACACTAAGTTCGAGCGTCTGGTTGGTATGTCTAGTTGGTCTGGCTAGTCAGGACCTGTGTTTTAAATAAGTATTAATATGTAAATTATTTTTGTGTTAGGACCACGTTAGTTTTTTACACTAAAATATCACCCACTTTGGCAAGTTTGGCTTGTAACTTTAACACTGGAGTAATTATCAAAGATATGGGTTTTCCCCAGTCAGACTCAGCAAAAAGTCCTACCGCCAAACCTAAAATAGAGTACTGAATACGGATTTCTTTTTCTATTTTCAGGCGCTACAACCGGGTCAGTGGTTGGATTCCAGATTGGTGGTATGTTATCTGAAGTCGCCGGTTGGCCGGCCGCTTTCTGGAGTATTGGCTCTCTCTGCATTCTCATGGGTGCTCTGCTGACCGTCTTCGGAGCTGCCTCACCAAGAGTCCACAAAACTATATCGGAGAAAGAGAAGAAGTTCATCATAGGGCAGACTCAAACCACTACGGCGAAGGTAAAATAATGTTTCCAATAACTAGTTTTAAGACATTACGATGTTGTGTAAATTAATCTTGCCATACTAGTAACGATAGGTATTGTTTGTAGAACTTAAGAAATTATTCAGAAAAAAGAAAACATATATGCAATATTATACTCTCTAAGGAATTGCACAGTTGTATCCACTTCGAAATTTATCTGGGTGTTCGATTGCTTTTGTTAATTTAACTTTAATAGCACACTTTAAACAAACAATACACATGTTCTTAGAAAGTAAAATATTCCAGTTTATTTTCTCTACTTTTCGCTGCCTGTTATCTATGTCTATACATATGACAGCAGTGACTTTGCTACAAAGACGAATATCGCTCTTGAGACAGTTTTCTGTCATGTGGACCAATATGGGATTAAAATGATAAGTTTAAGCACTCATAAACTAGTTGCACAGGAAGATGGAGAATACAATTAGGAATAGACAGTTACTTATATTTTGTCTAGCCTGGAGAACGACAACTGCTGATTTGGAGCCCCGGGTTGAAATCTCACGCTCACCACAGTCAAAAGTCAAAAAAATCGCAAGAAAAAAAATATTCTAATTTGTGTGTCTTCCATCATTTTGCACTGAACCAGAGTGGTGGATTATGGTATTGACTCTTTTATTGCGAGAGAAAGCCTTTAGTCCCAGCCGTGAAAAAATATTTGAAGGCGGTTCGTGCCACGGCCGCTAAAGGAGACCAAGATCGGAGACGGCGACAAGTACTTGACGTACATATACAGCTTTGTATGGGTGCAAGTTTGCGTCGAGACCAACCAACCAACCAACCAACCGCCCTTAGTGGGCTGCTTATGCAGTTACTTATAAGACTTCTTTATTACTGAAATTTTATTTAAAACCTAAAAGGAGAATGTTTCTCCACAGTCGTCTCGCGCCCCGTGGAAGGCGCTGCTAACCTCCAAACCTCTGTTAGCTAACTACTCCACCGCCGTCGGCAGCGGGGTTGCCTTCGTGTTCTTCTTCACGCAGGTCCCGTCCTATATCCACTACATCTATGGAATCGATGTTAAGAACGTAAGTAGTTTTGATGTTATTTGATTTTGATTAACCTTCGACGCAAAAACGACGGTGTGTTATAAGTTTTACGTCTTTTCTCTGATTCTCTCTCTCTCTTTCTCTCTCTTTCACTCTGTCTGTTTTTTTGTGTGTGAGTGTGTATATTTTGAGGATGATTGTGTGTATATTTGTCTGTCTGTATCGTTTAGGCATCGGAACTCTTCTATTGCTTCTTTGTGTGTTTCCTGGCAGTAATGGTATCCTGGAAAATATTATCGTTATTTGCGTAAAAAAAGCTGATTAAGCGATTTTTGGTACTTAGGTACTTAGTTATAAATATTTTATGTTTTGTGTCATTTTTTTATTCTTTCCGTATTTCTGCAAATCTGTCTGTCTTCTTCACGCAATAATCTTCAGAGGTGTTTAATCTGTGTGTTTCAGAGTGGCATGTTATCATCGTTGCCGTACATTGTCAGTATTTTTGCCAGCGTGGCGTTCGGAATAATTTCGGACTACTTGATTAACCACAAGATTGCAAGCCGAAAAAACGTTAGACGATATAGTAATCTAATCTGTAAGTATTTATTTCTTACCAGCAGTGATCTGCGTACTCAGTCGGGTTGTCGTTACCGTAATTTTCTTACAACAATAAGTAGTATTTCTATTATTCCAGACTATAATCAAACTGTTACTGTTACTGTGTACTATTCAATTGCAAACTTTAGGCCATTCTGACGTGATTGAGCAACAAACATCCAAACTATAGTATTTATAATACCTCTGCATAAAAGCAGCGCCCCACGTTTTTACCCACGTAGTTCCCGTTTTTCGCAGAAAATAGTGGTCTAATATGTTCCATTCCAGACAATAATCAATTAAGTAAACCATGATCTGGTTGGCGGTCTGATCCTCCGTCCGGGCAACTTTCATTAGTCAGGGTACAAAGTTTTTGCTTCAGATATTATTGTAAGACAGCAGGCAGTGGATGGAGACGTATAGCTGAGGATAGGGCTGAGTGGCGAGCCATGGGAGAGGCCTATGTCCAGCAGTGGACTAAGATAGGCTATTGTATAGATATTTTTTTTGTATCTGGGTGTTCTTAAGTATGTACAACAAGTATATTTATATGTATGATTATATAAGACTTATATCAGGATCTGGCTCCCATAGTACAAACACAGTATAAAGAATTTAATAGACTGGTGTAAGCTTTGCTTAGGGTTAGGTGGTATTTTAAGTGAAATATTACGATAGATTTTTTAAAAATAAATTTACTTCATATAATTGTTTCCTCAGCTCAAATTGGCATGGCGTCTGCGCTGGTGGGTGCATCATATGCCAGCAACACCACCGTGGCCGTGGTGTGGTTCGTGGTGTTCATGGTGTCGCACATGGGAGTCCACACGGGCTGGATGGTGAGTCTCCTACCACAGAACAACGTAAAGACCAGAAGTTTCCTTATTAAAAAAAAAACTTCAAAGTCTTGAACATTGCTGCAAAATTACAAATTTATCGGTGTTTAATAACTTTTGTCGTTATGATACACTTGTTTCTTGTACGACAATATCCACAAAACACCAACTTAACAAGAATGTGCAGTCAGTGCAGTGCTAGGTCAAACAACGATTGTCTTAAAGAGTGCTACACTTGTTAGTAATTTGCTACACGAAATTGTGCTCACCAAGCATTTATCTCACACCCATAAATATAGTACAACCAAATAGCAGCCATAAATGAATAAAACATGAAGAACCAGATGACATATAACAACTAAATAAAAATGAGAATTGAAAAGAAGATGAGGAAGAAGAAGACTTTAATCAGCTGACTATTATTTAATTTTTTTTCATTGTATAAATTAAAACTAGAACAAATTGTCTTGCCAAACATATTGCTTGCCTCTCACAAAGGCCAGTTTGTATGGGTCTACTTTTAAAATGTTTTGTATAAGCTTATTTTACCTACAAACAGAAATAAAGATTTTTGTATTTGTTATTTTGCCACTCTTGAGGTGTGGAAGATTTTAAACGCGTGAAATCTTTAATTTTTAAAGTCATTGCCTATAGTTGGTGAGGCTGCGTGCGCCATAGAATCCAGCAGTTAAGGCCAGGTATTTCTGTCAAAGTATGCATTTAACGCTGTCTTGTTCTCGTGACCGTCATCGACCGCGGAATCGGTGCCACAGTGCAGAAATAACATTAAAATGTTGGACTATGCAATTTAAACTCATTTTTTGTTCAAGATTTGTTTATGTTTGTTTGTTTATGATAAGAGTTTTGTTGCTATATAAACGAAGAAATATTAAATTTATCTATACTCGTAGGTATACAAAACTCAACCTTTTCTTTTTTGGTCACACTATAAGTTGAGAACGGCTTTTCCAATTTCATGCATCTTTTTAAAATGTTTCCTAATAATAATTCACAAGTTCGTCAAAAATTTAAAAAAATGTACTGAAACGTAATGAAAGGCCAGTAAAACTAGAAGGTTTTTTGGTCAACTTTGCACTAAATTTCTAAACCAATTTTTTTTCTATGAGGTAAAGATCACTTACTGAGCATAAAATTACAAAATGCTCACAGATCCAGGTAGAGCTTCAAACGCCAATAAAAAAAAACTGTTTTAGCCGATATTTTGGAAACTATATATTTTGTCAATAACTGTAGAAAATAAAATTTTGCATCTTTTGATGCTAGTAAACTTTTTTTTGTAAAACTTACCGTTTACGATTTATAACCCATTTAATGATACGGTTGCGATGATGCCGATAATAGTGGATGAAAATGATGTGGTCTACGATAGAACTTGCTTCTCTAATAGAAACAAACACAGTGTACCTCGTAACCCCAAGGTTCGAACCTTCGACAAAAACCCACTCTGGCAATACGTTTCACAGCTTAGTTGTTCTTATTACAAAAGTTGAGACCAAACTCTTCATTCAACTCTTCAATCATGATGATGAACGGTGCTGTTTATTCGAGCAACGAGCAATATGATAGAATAACTTTAATTTAAAAACCCCGACTACAAAAAAAAACTACACGTAAAAAAATATTACCTACTATCTAAGGACACTTTGGCGAATGAGACTAGTCTTAGAATATCTTAGTTACCAAAATCCATCCAGCCGTTTGGAAGATATGTGCAAATATAAACTATTTTCGTACAAAAAATTAAACCGACTTCAAAACCACAAATAAGCACTCAAAAGCGAAAAATAAACTAAAATCATTATTAAAAGCGCTACTCACTCATCTAATTGAAGTCGGTGCCAGCCAAATCTAACAGGTATAGGATAGATACTACTTACCTGTGCCTACATAGCATTGTAGGTGTTGCTGGTATGCTGGTACTGGAGATGGAAATGAAACCACGTCACTGTATAAACTGCTGGTTATATTGTTCTTACTGTACAAGTGACGCGGGGCGAGAGACTAGCTCGCTCTCCGCTGTCCTCCACTTATGTACTACATCAGTCACGTACACATACGTGCTGCTACAGCATCAATCTACTATCTTTTTTGACCTGACTGGCACCGACTTCAAATAGATGAGTGAGTAGCGCTTATAATAATGATTTTAGTTTATTTTTCGCTTTTGAGTGCCTATTTGTGGTTTTGAAGTCGGTTTAATTTTTTGTACGAAAATAGTTTATTTTACTCTTTTTAGTGTACAAGAACAAAATTAAAAATTTTGATTAACCCCCGACTACCTTGGATTTGTTATCTGTACAACATTCTACTAGTCAAGCCCTTTCATTTGATACCCATATAAAGGGAGTTGTGAAAAAAGAAATGTATTTCGGCATTTTGTGGAAGCGGCCATCTTGGATTTGAATTTTTTCATAGTGCAAAGTATTCTACTAGTCAAGCTCTTTCGTTTGATACCCAAATTGAGGTAGTAATGAAAAATATAATATAATTCGCCATTTTGTCGTGGCGGCCATTTTGGATTTGAAATTTGTTACAGTACATTTTTTTTTAACTATAATAGGTTCGCACTTGACCACCATCTCGCCTGATGTTAAGCGATGATGAGATCTACGATGGAGCGTGCTTACCTAGAAAAATGAAAATGAAATGAAAAACGTTTATTGTGCCAACAACTAAAGACATTATGAAAAACACAAGAAAGGGTATACATACCAGTGATAAAAGATACAGTGGTGGAGTACATATTGTGTTAGTGTGCACTGGACCCACACTAGGGTAACCTGTGTTGTGGGATCCAGGCTTCTCCTGATTTTATACAAGTAATAATAAACTGCAGAGCTACTAAAATAGAAAATAGAGATGTAAAAAAAATAAACTTAAAAAAAAAAAAATTAAGATACTTACATACTAACTAAATATTTTATGTTTGCACGTTATATATTATGTGGGTACAATTCGTTTCACAGTTTTATTTTTATATTGAGTAGGTAGGTAGAAAAATTGTTGATGAAGTAGTCAGTGTAGTAAGTGTAAGTGTTGAGACGAGTAATGTGTGTGTAGCAGAGTGTTGTGGTGTGTGTGATTAGAAACCGGTAAGCTTGTTGGGTCTAGATTGCAGTTGTGTGCAGCAAAGATAATTTAAAAACCGATTCACTCTCGATTTGAAGACACCAAGATTGTAACCATCAGGAAAACCCATTCAGGCAACGCATTCCACAACTTAGACGTTCTTATCACAAACGTGGAGTCAAATCTCTTCGTTCGCGTTTTTGGAACATCAACCATGAAACGATGCCGCTACTAGTATTCTACTAGTCAAGCCCTTACATTTGATACCCAAATTGAGGTTGGTTGTGAAGAAATATTTTGTCCGCCATTTTGTGGAGGCGGCCATCTTGAATCGACATTAACCAGACATAGCTAAGAACATTTGCTATGGTATTAACCTTGAAATAAAAAAAACCGCATCGAAATCGGCCCATCTGTTTGAGTTCTACTACGGTGCCACAGCAGACAAACAGACACACAGACAGACATCGACGTCACTTATAACACCCCTTTTTGTCGGGGGTAAAAACAAGTTTTTATTAAAGCATTTACACAATTTTGTATTGACAGGGTCGAAATTCATAACTTTTGAGAAATCTACAACTACGTCATCCAGATAATTGTACGAAAATTTTCAGTTTTTGATTCATATTTCAAAAACTACTTGACCGATTTCGAAAAAAATTATATGGGACCATTCGGGAAGCATACCCATCCGAATACAAAGAAATTTTAAAATCGGTGTAGAGGTTCTCGAGAAATGAGGTAACATACATAAAAAAATAAAAAAATATAAACAGGGTTCGAATTGATAACCTCCTCTTTTTTTTGGAAGTCGGTTAAAAAGTTTTACAAACATAAAGATACGCGCGAAAAACACAACCCTTCTTCCATTCCGGTAAAAAGAGATCAAAGAATTTAACTAAATGGCATATAAATGCAAGTTAGGTATCATAAATGATACCTAACTTGCGCATTTCATACCTAACATGAGGATTTACGCAGGGGATTTCTCCCCTTTCATTATTTCCTTATCCCGATCTTTGCTTTGTCGGACGAATATTTTACCGATACTTATCTATTTTCCATTGCATCCGCATTGAATTTTTTACTGATGTGTTATCGACGTCAGTTTTTTGAGACTCCCCCTATTGGTCTACAACATAAAGTAAACAGCGTACTAATTAGTATCAGCGTCTATTTGCAATTCCAATGAAAACTGTATCAAAAATCAAGATCATAGCGTGCTTCACTAGTAATACCTACTGATATTGTTATACTGTGGCACTATGATCGTAATATTTAAAATTTATCGGTTGTCAAAATTGCAAAATCAAGCACAGGCCCGTCGTCCGTGAGCGCCGAAACGCGACTGATCAGGCCTGCCGAACGGCGCGCTATATATATGGTAGATATTAAAACATAGTGAATAACTGATACTTTTTATCAAGTCAAACTCTGCGAATGCATCTATAACTTTTTAGTGGCTTTCGTTGAGTACAAAAATTTTGCAAAAAAGTTCATTAGTTTAGTCATAAACTTGAAAATACTTTTTGAAAAGGGGTAACTTTGGGATTTTTTTCTATCAAGTAAAATTCATTAAATCGTGTTATTGACTGCGAATTGCACTAGATTAGATCCTTAACTAATACATATATTTTTTTCAGAGTTTAATACACTATTTTAAAGGTCTTAAAGTTGTTTTAAAAATTCAAAATTACGGCCCACACGCCCTAAAATAGAGAAGATTGTAGATGATAATGAAGATATTCATTGTGTTTGCTTCTTTTCAGATCAACCAAATTGATCTGACCCCGAACTACAGCGGCACCATGATCGCCATCGCCAACTGCACCACCAACTTCATGGTGATGATCATGCCGTTCCTCATCGCCAACATCATAGTCGACTTGGTAAGCTGAGTTGTTGCTCTAGCCACATCAAACACTTTTTTAAATACTATTGAAATAATGACTTGAATTTATTAATTTATTTGGTTACAAATACATTTCTTTTAAATAAGTAAGTTATAGCAAAACCCGAATAATATTGTTATGGCATACCCTAGACCTTGCACTAGGCAGTGCCTGTGTTACAGAATTTTGTCTGTCCCATTTTATTCTATATTAAGATTACAAAAAATGCAACTCTTATGTTCTATTACATATGACTGTGTCAAACGTATATCATTATTATACGTATACTTATGTCATACGTATAATAATGTCGCTTTCCATCAGGCGAGTTGGTGGTCAAACGCGGACCTATACGCGATAAAAAAAAAATACTATTATAGTTATTCCGTCGCATAGATTTTGGAAATATTTAGGATACTTATTTTTATACGATAAAACTTCAAGAGTGCGGAGTTGTGACGTCACGTCTACACAAAAATTGTATAATATAGATGTGACGTCACTCAAAATTCTTGAGCACTGTACCACCGTAATTTTTTGGTTGTGAATCAAAATAAAAAAATTGCGTTTAATATTTTTTAATACTCGTAATTTAGGTAAACGGACGAATTCAGTTTTTTTTTAGTAACCATGTTTGTCTCTTTACTCTTCACATAATAGGACCACCACACAAAATGCCCAACGATCCTTATGCCCGCTTTCCACTGCGAACGGAACGGACCTATTACGGACTGCGCTATATTCGTAACGATGATTTTCATACCTGTGCTTCCACCAAAGCTGAGACGAGCGGAGCGGAGTGAGCGAGTTAAACGAGTCACATACGAAGTTAGCGAGTTTGTCAGTGGAAGGCGAAATAAATTATTTAAAAACCTCTTTCTTAGTAGAAAGCAAAAACTATTTAAAATTTTAAACTCAGTTCCGGTTAACTATTTCTCGCTTATTTCACGTACGCAGTAGAAAGCCGGCATTAAAGTTGTTTTATTGCAAAAATGTGTTCAAGTAAAGTCGTGGAATACAAAGCTAGAAATACATAGAAACACTTTTTTGTATTGTTCCCAGATGAGAACAAAATTAAGTTCAAATTATACAAAAACTAGCAGCGTTCTGTGGTTTTACCCGCGTAGTACCCGTTCCCGTTATTTCTCTACTATGATAAGTACCATGTGTCTTATTCTAGCTAAATTGACGTGTAAATTGTACATTTATGAATAAAGTACTTTGACTTTGACTTTGACTTTGACTTTGGCTATTAACTTTCTGTGTTCCAAATTGATCCGTTTAGCCTTTCCAACATGATGGAGCAACAAACATCCAAAAACTCTGCATTCGCATCTTTAGGATGGATCGGCTAAGAATCAGCTGGAGGCTCTGGAATCGATCGAGAGTCCGATAAAAAAAGCCAGATGGTATAAGATCATGGAGATCAGTTGCACACTCTCCCCAGTGTGTTCGATATTTAAGGTTTTGAAGTAGTTTTAAAACAAAATTATCGTTGCTATTGAGCCTTTTAGCATCTCTCTCGGTCAGTCAATAAATAAATATAATAAATAAATATTGGTGGATAATTCACACACAACACCATCTGACCACAACTAAGCAAAGCTCGTGATATGGCGGGCAGATAGCTGATATAATACATATATAGTTTTAAATACATACTTATTATAAATAGAAACCCCCAGGCACAGTGCAAACATTTGAATTCATCACACAAATATTTGCACTGGGTGGGAATCGAATCCACGACCCTCGGCTTCGCAGGCAGAGTTACTACACACTAAGCCACGAGGCCAGTCAATAGTCAATATTCCGTAATTAATGAAAATACTACTCGAATACGTTCGAAAAACAAAAGCATGTCAGAAACAGTTGCGTCAATCCTGCGGAGGGGATTCCCTCGGGAGTAGACGCAGCTTTGTTTCACGGAGAGGTCCTCAGAGGCCTACAAAGGGACCTATTATCTGTGCAGCCTTCAAAGATCCTTTTAGACCGTTCGATGAATGCAGTCTTTTGTTTTGATTGAGCGCGGACTAGGCTTTGTGGCGTTATCCAATTGTTTTGATTGAAAAATAATATATTGCAACATAATTAGGTTAAACCCCAGTGATATTAATGATATTTTTTACGTATTTAATTTTTAAGCTATTGCATACCTTTTATCGCGGGCCTGGGGACCGAATTTTAGTGATCGTGCATCTCTTTCTTATGTTCACAAGAAAGAGGGATGGAAGACCGTAACGCCGTCCTCCCCACTCGGTCATTCGACTTTGAATCTTATTTGTATTAGCTTTACAGACTAAATGCTCTTAGCAGTGTTGACAACTTAACGGATTTCCCGTGATATTTTTTATGGTAAACAAACTCGTCACTCTTCAAAATAAAAGCAATTGCGAAAAATTGTTAACATCCCTATTGTTTATGTTGATAAAAATGCATGCAACATGCAATAGCTTTACTGCGGCAGTCTCCGAGTGCCACACTTATTTTTTTTAATATTTAAACTAATTTACTATGTTTAGTTAAATATTATGTGCAATTGACAATGTAAATGTACCTATTATTATCTTACAAATTGTATAAATGAGAAAGTATGAATGTTTATTACTCAATCACGTCGCAATGGCTGAATAGATCAGGTGAGATATAAGCTATGAAATTCAAAATATAGGCTAGAATAGCACAAAAGTGACTTTTTATTACAGAAAAATAACGGAAACTGGAATTATGAAGGTAAACTCGCGGGGTTTTACTAGTTAGACAATGAATACATCCGATATTCATGTAAAAGAGATTGATGTGATGACTCAATCCAGTAGTCATTGTGAGGTAAGCAACACGACTATCTATAACAACACATGGCTGCTCATCTATATGTACAGTGAACATGAAGAGTCAAAATGTCTACCTAACAAGACAGTACTCATCAGCTAAAGTTTTCTTTATAATTAAGAGAGACAGAACGAGCAAAAACTATCCCTAATCCGAGTAGTATGCAACATTTATATTCTGAAGCTTATTTTGTTTCACTTTTTGTTTGCAAAGTATATTGTTCCAATCAATTCTTAAAGTAAGTTCTTAAAGTCCGTCGTCAGCAAACACGAAAATTAGAAAAGCAATTGAATAAAATAAGAGTTATAAAACAGTTCGGGGTTCGGCGGGCGACGCACAACTGATAAATACCGGGACAGAACCCTCACCTTCATCTAACGAAATGCAAATTGCGCTTCCCTAAATCAAACGGGGAAGTTTGCAAAAATTTCAGAATTTTAAGACAGGGTTTTAACGATGCGACTCGTAGCGAGATACATAAAACCAAAGAGTTTACAGTATTAGAGTTAGCACAAACGTTTTACACCGAAAGCACGGGTAGCATCTTTCTTGCCTTGTCTCTCTTGTGGAAGTGTAAACTTTTGTATAATAATTTGTAATACCTTTGTGGCGGTACATCAATCATTCTATTGCCATAGAAAGTATGCACGTCATCTGCTTACAATTGACACAAAGGAACCACGCGGAAATCTAACACTATACGCAGTATATAAAAACTCTTTGCATAAAACCTATCAATATTATAAACACGAAAGTTTGTGGATGTATATGGAAGCATAAAATCTACAGAGATTAGGAATAAATTTGGTGTTTAATTAAATAGATAGATAATATCCTTAATTAATAGGTACATATTATGTTTGAAACATAACGGTATTGGAAACTACAAGAGTGAAAGGCGAAATGATTGAAACTTTTTTTAAACAATTATAGGTTTGTATTTGATGACCACATCGCCTGATGTTAAGGGATGATGCAGTCTACGATGAATATTAATAGAGAGAAGGTGGAAGAGCTAAAAAAAATATTAAAAATGTCGCACATTTCAACTGACATTAACTGCGTTTTAAGTAACAAGTCTCGGTTAACAGAGCTGTACCTTAAATCGCCATTCTATTAATGTAACTGACGGGGATTTAACGAATGACAGCAGAGCTAATGGCTGCGCATTTATTCCGAAAAAATAAACGTTTTCTGGCGAAAAATTTATTGATGGCGCCATTACTAACGTGGGGGCCATACTTCAACTGCATGCGGGATCCGGAACAGAACATATACGCATAATCGCTATAATACTACACAATTTAAAACCGTAATTGCTATAAGCGGTGGTAAAAGATAAAAGATGATTTATTTGTTCAAAACACGAGTAAATTACAAACACACATAACGCATGATATATAAAATAGGTCATAAAATTTTTAAAGTAGCTTGTCGTCATGTTTTGCCTGATATGGTAGGCATACAAATGTTTTTCCAATTCATATAAAATTGATGACATAGTTTACAAGTCAAATCACCCTTCAACCATACAAATACAAAAAAATACAAAACTTTACAAAATCATCAAATCAAAATAATCAAATTAAATCACAAAATTACAAAAATAAATTTATTCCTAATTGAGTATTATTGTATTATAGTGGTCTAGTAATTAAACGTCAAATACATAATCGCGAAGTCTTAAGAACGATTACTACCGAGAACGAAACGAAATACTACCTAAAAGTATTTTTCCAAGATGTACGAAAAAAAAGTGAAAAAACAAACAACAAAGCAAAATGAACCTTTTACTTTTTTTGTGTTACATTTTAAAAAAAGTTGTGGTGACGTCATGTGGCAGATTTCCATGTGTCAAATATGGTCGAGGATAGAGATGGTGCAACGTGTTACAGTCCGCGAGGTATAAGCTGAGCTTTGCATTTTGTGAGTGTACATGGATAGTGTAGGTGTGACAACCGGCCTTAGGCGCGGCGCTATTTTCGCTCGGTAAAAACCGGTTTAAGGGCGTGTGGGCCGTAATTTTGATTTTTTAAAACAACTTTAAGACCTTTAAAATAGTGTATTAAGCTCTGAAAAAAATATATGTAATAGTTAAGGATCTAATCTAGTGTAATTCGCAGTCAATAACACGATTTAATGAATTTTACTTGATAGAAAAAAATCCCAAAGTTACCCCTTTTCAAAAAGTTATTTCAAGTTTATGACTAAACTAATGAATTTTTTTACTAAATTTTTGTACTCAACGAAAGCCACTAAAAAGTTATAAATGCATTCGCAGAGTTTGACTTGATAAAAAGTATCAGTTATTCACTATGTTTTAATATCTACCATATATATAGCGCGCCGTTCGGCAAGCCTGATCAGTCGCGTTTCGGCGCTCACGGACGACGGGCCTGTGCTTGATTTTGCAATTTTGACAACCGATAAATTTTAAATATTACGATCATAGTGCCACAGTATAACAATATCAGTAGGTATTACTAGTAAAGCACGCTATGATCTTGATTTTTGATACCGTTTTCATTGGAATTGCAAATAGACGCTGATACTAATTAGTAAATAGATACGCTGTTTATTTTATGTTGTAGACCAGAAGGGAGTCTCAAAAAAACTGACGTCGATACCACATCAGTAAAAAATTCAATGCGGATGCAATGGAAAATAGATAAGTATCGGTAAAATATTCGTCCGTTAAATCAGAGATCGGGATAAGGAAATAATGAGAGGGAGAAATCCCTGCGTAAATCCCAAGTTAGGTATCATTTATGATACCTAACTTGCATTTATATGCCATTTAGGTAAATTCTTTGGTAGTAAGGTACTTAGTACTTAGAAGAAAAGTCCTCACATACAGATTTTACCACTTTGGAAGAGACTTTCGCGCAAACTATTCAGTTTAGAAAAAAATGTTAGGAACTTCAATACAATTTTGAACACCTTTCCATAGATACACGTATGGTTTTGTTAGAATTTTTATTTTTTTATACTTTTCCAAGTTTGTGACACCACCAAAATTTATTGTTTTTTTTTTATGAAAATGTTAATATTATTCATAGAAATTTAGACATTCGACCAAATTTGATAAGAAGCCTTTTAGGCAGTAAAATTACTCGTAGAATTTAACTCTGCACTAAATTTCTGATTCGTATTTTTTATATAGGTAAGGTTAAGAATTATTTCCTGAGCATAAAATCACAAAATAATAACAAATCCAGGTTGAGCTTCAAGCGCCAGCTCGAAAAAACGTTTTTGACTGATATTCTGAAAAAGTTATAAAGCCTATTATTATTGTAGAAAATAAAATTTCCCATCTAGTGTTGCCAGTAAACTTTATTTTCGAACTTACCGATTACGATTTATTATGTCAAATTTGATGATAACAATGTAAAATAATAAGATGTAAATTCTGTTCCCAGTAGCATAAACATGTCCCTTTTTACCGGAATGGAAGAAGGGTTATGTTTTTCGCGCGTATCTTTTATGTTTGTAAATCTTTTATTTCCACATATCTTCCAAACGGCTGGATGGATTTTGGTAACAAAGATATTCTAAGACTAGTCTGACTCGCCAAAGTGTCCCTAAATAGTAGGTAATATTTTTTACGTGTAGATTTTTTTTTGTAGTCGGGGTTTTAAATTAAAGTTTTCTATCATATTGCTCGTTGCTCCAATAAACAGCACCGTTCATCATCATGACTAAAGAGTTGAACGAAGAGTTTGGTCTCCACTTTTGTAATAAGAACAACTAAGCTGTGAAACGCATTGCCAGAGTGGGTTTTGTAGAAGGTTCGAACCTTGGGGTTACGAGGTACACTGTGCTTGTTTCTATTAGAGAAACAAGTTCCATCGTAGACCACATCATTTACATCCACTATTATCGGCATCATCGCAATCGTATCATTAAATGGGTTATAAATCGTAAACGGTAAGTTTTACAAAAAAGTTTACTAGCAACAAAAGATGCAAAATTTTATTTTCTACAATTATTGTCAAAATATATAGTTTCCAAAATATCGTCTAAAATAGTTTTTTCAATTGGCGTTTGAAGCTCTACCTGGATCTGTGAGCATTTTGTAATTTTATGCTCAGTAAGTGATCTTTACCTCATAGAAAAAAATTGGATTAGAAATTTATTGCAAAGTTGACCAAACACCTTATACTTTTACTGGCCTTTCATTACGTTTCAGCACATTTTTTTTAATTTTTGACGAACTTGTGAATTATTAGGAAACATTTTAAAAAGATGAATGAAATTGGAAAAGCCGTTCTCAACTTATAGTGTGACCAAAAAGAAAAGGTTGAGTTTTGTATATCTACGAGTATAGATAAATTTAATATTTCTTCGTTTCACTTCACAATTTACAAAATTGTTATCACTAGTATAAACAGTATAAACAAATCTTGAACAAAAAATGAGTTTAAATTACACAGTCCAATATTTTAATGTTATTTCTGCACTGTGGCACCGATTCAGCGGTCGGTGACGGTCGCGAGAACCAGACAGCGTTAAATCCCTAATTTGACAGAACTACCTAGCCTTAAACTGATTTTGGGCAACCGGCCTGAGGCGCGGCGCCATTCTGTCTCGCCGCGCTCCTGCCGCACTTCACCTCTTGTACAGACTGCAGCGAGACGTGCTTAATATTATTTTGTTTTTGTTTGATATAAGTGTTAGGAAAATGGATGCCAACACAAATAAGCGCAAAATACGGAAACCATTAAATAGCCAAGTAAAAGAAATTTTGTGTAATTTAAATAGCTATTTTAAAGACATGAACGATAAAGACATGTCAAGTGTGACTACATCAGCCCAATTGGTATCGACATCGACAGGAATTCCACTGTCAACTGTTAAAAGAGTCTTATTGGAAGGTAAACGTGTTTTGAAAGATGGAACCAAATTCAAATCTCCGAAAAAGACCAGATGCAGGAAAAATATAATAATCATTGATGATTTTGATAAAGCAGTAATCCGTAGAACAATTCATAATTTTCACATTACTGACAAAGAGGTGCCAACAATGAAAAGAATTCATGAAAAATTAAAGGCTGACATTAACTATCCAGGATCAATATGGTCATTGCGAAAAGAAGTATCTCTTTTAGGATTCAAATGGTCAAGGACAGAGAATAACAGAAAAATTTTAATGGAAAAGCATGAGATCCGTCACCTACGTAGAGACGATCTTCTTAGCATTCCATGGATTCACCGTGCGGGTGCCGGGTCCATCGTGTGGCAGAGAGAGAAAAACTCGAGTAGTTCCCGAGACTTGTGACTCGGGCGTAGGTTTAAGGGCCCCTTTCTGACGTACATCAACACTCACCTTCACCACTCGTTTTCTCTCCTGCCTAGCCAAATCTGATATGAGCCTACTAGTGCAGCTTTAGATACTCGTTCTAGTATAGAACTTACTGCACTTCTGGATAAGCCAAGGTCTTTCAGTAGGTTATAGAGATTTTGCTGGTATACCTCTCGCTCCCACTTCTACAGCGTATAAACTAACTACATAGCCGTTTTAGTTAATTCGTTTAGGAGGTCGTAATACTTATTTTGTTTCATCGCGTGGTCTTTAGGTATATTAGTTTCCCACGGTACGGTAAGTTCTACAAGGACTATGCGTTTCGTAGCTCTAGAAAAAGGAAAATGTCCGGTCTGGATGACGAAACACCCACATCCTCTGGGATTTTGTAGTGCTTTTCATACGTGTCCATTAAAATAGTCCAATCAGGTGCTGTACCCAGGATTGAGTAAGGCTTGTTCCTGAGTTTGAAGTTGAGCCTGCTTTTACAAAGTTAATTTGTATTTTGTTTGTCGTCAATCCCTTTTGGGCTCTCGCTACTGAAAGGCTCATGGCTTCACGTATGATTTCAAGTACTCTGTCATGACGCCGTGAGTAATGACCCCATCAAGGAGCACCTTGCATCCCACCAATATGTGCCTTGCTGTACATATCGCCTCTCCACAAGTATAGCAACATTTTTTCAGGCTTTTTCCCACCTTACCAAGTTACTCTGGTCAGGAGGGTCATTTGGAATGCATTTAGATAAAATTTTAATAAGGCAGGAGACCAGTCATAGATCAAGGTGCGCCACTTTAGAGCTATTGGGATACAGAACTCACCTATGGTTAACCACTCACTTTGCATTTCTAAATTCATAGCGTGCACTTTGTAACCGTTATTTTCGTCTTGTTGTAGAAAGGTTTTTACCATGTCTCGGTCTTCCTTTTCCTTCTCGCACCCAACCCAGCAGTATTTACTTGTGCACCTGCCATAAATTGTTTATGGAATTGAAGTCTCGATTCCAGGTCTGAAGCAGTTTTGTCTTTTGGGAGAGATGTAATTAAGTCGTCTTGCGACTTTCCCAAAACATGCGTTTTTGTAACTCTTAGGTGTTTGTAAAGTTCAGACGGTTTCTTTAGTTTCAGCCCAAAACTATTGTGATTCCTAAAAAGAGTAGAGGGATCAGCAGGACGTGCCAATCCTAACCATGACTTCAATATCTTTATGACATTGGCATCTAGCTTTGCCAGGAGAGTTTTACCGATGTCATATACTAGGAAAGGCCAAGTGAGACGTGATGTGAGGTAGTTGTCATATATCCATGCTTTTTGATATTGCTGATAGGCTGCTGGTCTACCTTATTGAGGTTGTTCATGAAATTTTCAACAACCACCTCTAATGATGGTGTACGTCCTTTGTGATCTATCTTTCTACCAAGAAATTTGAAAGGCACTGCCTCTGCAATTGTGGCAACTCCTTGGCCACTTATGGAGAGTCCCGGATCGTAAGACGTATATTTGGTATTTCGTCTACCCAGACAAAGACAATGACATTTAGATGGTTTTGTCCTCATTCCCTCCGTCCATGTACAGAACTCATCGACTTCGTTCAACAATTCTTGACACTGTTTAGGATTACGTGTAAGTATTGCAAGGTCGTCCGCAAAGGCCAAGATTGACTCAGTGTACTTATTGTTGATTTTAAACCGGTAGCCCCATTTCTTTTCACGGGATATTATTTTGCCTACTAAAATATTTATAACTATATTAAATGCTATTGGTGATAAGCAGCACCCTTGGAATAGTCCTACATTGTATTCAAGTGGTTTTGTGTATTCCTTGTTTACTGCTATGACGAATTTTAAGTGGCAATAATAAGAATTAATTATGTCAATAAAATTTTAAGTAAAACTTATTCACTTAAAATTTCCGAATACCGTATTCAGGGCAGGCCTATCGTTTATACCGATGAAACATATATTGACACCACTCACACTTCATCAAAATCATATTCAGATGGCAGCACTTCTGGTTTGAAGAAACCTATTTCTAAAGGAAATCGATTGATAATCGTTCATGCCGGCGGCGAGGACGGTTTCATACCAAATGCGCTGCTGATGTTTAAAGCTAATCAAAAAAGTGGTGATTATCATAACAATATTATGAATACAGAAAACTAAACAAAATGGTTACAAACGCAATTAATTCCCAATTTCAAGCCCAATAGCGTTATTGTAGTTGACAACGCATCTTACCACAATTCGTTAAAAAATCCCGCTCCCATCTCAAATAGTCGCAAACAAGATATGATTGACTGGCTCAAGTTACGCAATATCGATCACTCAATATCCATGCTTAAACCACAACTTTATCAATTGATACTGCATAATAAACAACGATTTATTGAATATAAAATTGACACCTTATTAAGAGAACATGGTCACAGCGTCCTTCGTCTACCACCCTATCACCCAGATTTCAATCCGATTGAAAATATATGGGCAATGATAAAAGGATACGTCGCGAAAAAAAACGTGTCAATGAATATGGATACAATAATGAGGTTAGCAAATGAAAAAATTGAAAGTATCACTGTACAGGAATGGAAAAATGTTTGTGACCATGCAATAAAAAGAAGAAAAAGTTTCATGGATACGACGCCGTTATTGACAATATAACGGAAAGATTCATTATTAAAACAAACGACACATCAGACGAGAGTGAAAATAATAACGAGAGTGATAAAGAAAGTGACTATGGTGCAATGTCTAGTGTATAAGATGTGTAGTTATTTTGTCTTTCAAATTGAATTTTTAGTAATAATCACACAATAATATGTACTCATCAGTCAAATACACAGCTGGACTTTATTTTATCAATTTAGTTTTATTTTATTTTAATACTAGAATACTTCTCCGACTTATGTTATGCCTTAAGTACCTACCTACCTACCTAAAATATAATGATATTAATTTTTAAGAGTTTGTTGTCTGACTGTACTTTTGGTGATCACTCACACTAATGCAAAGCTCAGCTTATACCTCGCGGACTGTACCATGTCTTCCTCTTTCTACGTGGTACCGTGAATACTGCATACTCTTGAATAGATGCTGCTTGCAAGAGACGGAACGACATCGTTTCATGGTTGACATGCCAAAAACGCTATCTAAGAGTTTTGACTCCTTTTTCCATAATGCGTTTCTGCGTAATGCGTTGTCTGAATGTATTTACTGACATCAACCAAGACAACAGTCAAATCTAACACCTATTTTTTATGGATACAACAAAAAAACTTTTATACAAATTATGAATAGTCTTACTACCGGAATAATTTATTACTCTACCTCTAGTTATTATGTCCATTCTAATAAATGTCTGGTTTGCAGAAAAACGTGTTCCAGTGGCGCATCATGATGTTCCTAGAGGCCGGTATCGTGATGGTCCCCGCCGTTATCTTCGCGGTCTACATGTCAGATGACGTACAGCCCTGGAATGATGGAAACTTCACAGGTCTGGTATAGTCGTTTTTACTAGTTACTACAATTTAATTTACTTTAAAATTAACGACCTTTGCAAACTAGAGAAATAAATACTGGTGGACATTTCACACACAACACTATCTCACCCCTAACTAAGCAAAGCTTGTACTATGGAAGCCAGATAGCTGATATATAACTTATATATTTTTAAATACATACTTATTATACACTAGTGGCCCGCCCCGGCTTCGCACGGGTACATACACACACACATACACCCTTTTTTTGTATCGGGTTTCAAAAAAAAGTAAAATTATAAAGGAAGTTTGAATTTTTTTTTATGAATTTTCGATCCCTAATAATTCGAAGGTTTGGCCCTGGGACTTGTTAATAGTTAACGAGAAAGATGATTTCACCGGAAACTGAAGCCGTTTAAAAGGGATTGGCAGATCAGTTGGAATCATCGGTATCCTCGGTATATGAGCTAGTTGACCAGCTGCTGGGCCAGTGATAAAATTTTGTTCAGCAAGCCGCTGCGAACGCTCGATACTTGACTCTAGCACGCGATTGCGACGCGTATTCTCTCCGACTTGCAAGGCGATTTTCAGTTTCTGATGAAGATTCCTCATTACGCCGTATTTTTATTGCCCTCGCCTGGGAACTATGTTTAGAAAGTTGAGATCTTGATCTTTTGGCATTTTGGGCATTATAAAATGAAAATAGAAGGAAATAAATAATTAAACAGGCTTTTACTAAACTTTTGCTTATTGAACTATATGAAGTACTAAGCTGTTTGAATAATTAAAATATAATATTTATTATCAGGTAAGTAGTAGGTACTTATTGAAAGAAAATTAAAAATATGGGCTTAGAAAACTACCTTTTACTAAATTTTTGCTGAAATTTTGAACAGGAATACCCATAAAATACTACTATAAGCAGTTTGAATAGTTACATTAAAATATAATATTTATTATCATATACTTATTTACCTACGAAACGAATTCAAAATTTTTTCAAGCTAAAATCATACGATCACGCACACGACCTAATTCAAAAAATTATAAAAAGGTATTAAAGCCGTCTTGAATATAAAGTAATTTATTTTGATAAGGATTAATACCAAGGTACAAATGAAGAGCCTTTTCAAGAGGCGGCATATATAAATTAATATTTTAGAATAAAAAACTGCTTACTGTGACACAGTAACTATAATATTTAGACATACTCGTAATTATGCTGTCGCGACACTTTTTGTAGATAATGATGAGTTCTGCAAAGTTGTAGTAAATTATTTTGTTCTATCACCAATAGTTTTCGTAGCGCACGCGACGTAAGGAATTTTTCAGGTCTTTTTTTTACACCTTATGTTACATTATTGGAGTTTTAGTAAGGATCCCTAATTTTTTTAAATATAATATAGCCTATGTTACTCGGGGATAATGTAGCTTTCCAAAGGTGAAAGAATTTTTGAAATCGGTCCAGTAGTTTCGGAGCCTATTCATTACAAATAAACAAACAAACAAATCTTTCCTCTTTATAATATTAGTATAGATATAGATAGAAAACACCCAGACGCAGTACAAATATTTGAATTCATCACACAAACATTTGCACTGGATGGGGATCGAACCCACGACCCTCGGCTTCGCAGGCAGACTTACTACCAACTAAGCCACTAGGGCAGTCAATACAGGATACAGGATGGGCGGTTAATTGTGCCTGTGAGTGTACTTCGATGTATCGAATCAGATGAACTTGTCATCGTGGTTCGACAATGGAGTCGAACCACGAGGTCCCAAGGATTAGTAGTTCACGTGATGCGATTCTAAAATCGAACCAACGAGAAAAAATGTTCACGTCGTTCGATTGATCGAACTACGGAGTGGAACCACGCGGCCAGGATCTTACGAGTCTGGCGCTGAAACCGTGGTAATCTAGTGCACTTATAGTGCATGCGATTCACAGTAAGGTCGTGGCTTCGACACTTTTGAGTATTTTTCTTAGTTCATAAGTTACCGCTGGAATTTTTGAAACACGTCGATTTCCTTTCGATGTTTTCCTTCATCGTTAAAGTCAATTCCGATTACATAATTGTATGATTCCACTTGAAAACATTTTCAAAAGTGCAAGCGGGATTCAAAACAACGACTATGCTATGTAAATAGCTCTAAGAGACAAAATTGAGGTTGTTAAGTTTGATTTAATAATATGGTAACTAATAACTGTTAGATTAAGACAATCTTAGTATCTTCAAATCGAGAGTGAATCGGTTTCTTCTATGTAAGCACACTCCATCGTAGATCGCATCATCGCTTAACATCAGGCGAGATGGTGGTCAAGTGCGAACCTATTATAGCTAAAAAAATTATTTTGATTAATCGTACAATATTCTTATTTTTGTTATTTCAGGAGCAGAACTAAAAGATATGAAACTGGAGGGCGTCGAAAAAAACGAAGAATTGGAGAAAAATGTTATCACATAGATGCATAGACTATTATATAAATTTAGTTAATTTATGACAAAACAATAAATATTGTGTTTATTTGAGTTATTAGTAAAGATATATGTAAATAGATAGGAAGATATAATGTTATTATTTAATCGAATTCAAAGGTTTCAAAGTTATATGAAAATAAAATTGCTTTCAAAGCATCAAATCAAATCAAATCAAATCAAATTTATTTGTCAGAACATGTATATTTTATTAATATTATAAATGTCAAAGTTTGTATCTTATCGCTGCTGACGTTGGGAAGCCTAAATGGATCGGATTGAAACGAACATACTTAGTTAAATTTTAATAGTTGAATAGCATATTACCACGGGCATTATGGAAAAATTACGGGAACGAGAATTACGCGGGAAAAGCCGCGGGCTAATAATAGATATTGCTGATAAGCAAATATAATTATTCATTGTAAGTTATACTTATAGGTTATATTATAATTAAAAAAATATAACTTATAATTAATTATAGTTATAATTAAAAGTCACACATTAATGCTAGCGGTTCTTTAAAATTGACCAGTTATCAATATTATTTTTTCACATCACTTTTATTACCACAGACATTAGACCCTGGATGGACATATTGATCAAACTCAAAAACACAAGACAATATCCTGATGAAACACAAGACGTTGGCGAAATTGTGCTCACCAAGCATTTATCTCAAGCAAATATAAATCAAATAGAAGCCAGAAATGAATCGAAGATGAAGAATCAGATGACATAAATAAAAACCAGAAATTAAAAGAAGATGAGGAAGAAGAAGACTTTAATCAGCTGACTATTTTTTTTTTTTTATTTATAAATAAAGACTAACAAATTGTCTTGCCAGACATATTGCATGCCTCTCGCAGAGGCCAGTTTGTATGGGGCAACTTTTAAAATGTTTTGTATCATCTTATCTTACCTATAAACAGCAATAAAGATTTTTGTATTTGTATTTGACAACACTATAATATGTACCTATTGTACCTCGTAATTAATTAATATGTAATGTTGTTAATTCTGAAATAAATGATTGATTAATTACCAATCGGGTATTAAGGTATTATCAAGTACAGAAGTAGAACTGGCATACTTCTGTACTTGATAATACGTTAAGTGAAAAACAGGCGTAATCCACAAGTTACAGCTGGTCTAGTCGGGAGAACGGCGACTGCCGATTCGGAGCCCCGGGTTCAAATCCCGCGCGACCCCTTACTTTTTGTGTGTTTTATGTAACTTTAAAACGGTGAAAGAAAACATCGTGAGGAAGGCGACATGTACCTTTCGAAATGATTTGCCATCCACCCACAGGGCACTGGGCATTCCGCTCTGGGCCAGCTTGTTGGATTTTGGCATTGAGTGAGTTAAGTCTGTTTTCAAGCCGTGGGGGGCCAAATGGTCAGAACATTTAATTTCATAGCCATGAGGACGAGTTTTGAATCCCAACTTCATTTCGCACTATTTTACCTTGTTTTTGAAGCGAAAACTGCATTTGGCGCGTCACAGATAGATTTTTCGTAGGTTGTGAATTGAATTCTAGCGTCACGCTCGGGAATGATAAGAAATCTTCGGCTACACTCGGGACCATGCCCGTGACACATCAATAGATAGGTCAGCATTTCCCATCATTGGTCATGGCCCTGCCCTCCGGTTTCACTCGCGTAGTTTTCAAAGTAAGCTATCAATTTCCGAGTTATAAGTTTTCACTTCTATCGGCCGTTTTTTTTATTATATATTGACTATTATTGATGGCTAGCAACACGCCTGCTCATAGCAATTTAATTTCACGCAGCTGTTAAAACATGAAAAGTCCAAATCTTGACTACGCACTGCGCTCGACACACAAAGATATAATATGATATATCTTGCACTTGACATATTTGAAAACATTGCATTCCAAATCAGAACAAAATAATGCTTGGACATGACTGAATTTACTTAGGGGAAGTCACTGCTTGCTATGCGAGAAAGTTTCGACACACAGAGTGCTTGAAATTAGTATGTATGCATAAGTCAGAGAACTCGATCTTAGCTTGAATTCTTTTTCAGGTATCAGTTGTATGCTAATTAGCGTAAGTATGTTAAGTATTTAAATTAGGTTTAGGTACCCACCTAAGCTAGGTAATTAAGCTACGGCTCGTCTAGTCTGGAGAACGGCGCCTGCCGATCTGGAGATACCGGTTACATACCCCACGCGCACCACTGTCTTTTCAAAGTCACGTGCGTAATGCCGCTAACTTAAAACGGCCAAAGAAAACATCGGGAGGAAACCAAAGTGCACCTAGAATCTTTCGAAGTCATGTGTCATCCAGCCTGTCATCTGATGGCCTTAACTCTCTCCTTGCCAGAGAAGGCCCCAAGTCCGAGTGTATCCCACTATTTCCATGGAAATACAAAATGGAAATAGTGGGACTAACATTTTATAAAAATTGTATCCCATTATTTCTATTGCGACAAAAAAACGCAGAAGAATTTGTATTATTTGAAAAGTACCACTTTTATCGAATAGATTAAAATTGAAATATGACTTCCCGGTATTAAAAAAAATGAAGAACAATTTACTTAATAATCTGCAGTTTTATTAAATAATTCTCCACCACATTCTCGACAGTATAAATCACACAAAGCCACCTCGTCACTACACAGATGTGTGGATGATTGTTTGTGATTGTATTCCTCACATTTTTCCGTTGGCATTATTTCTTCATCGCTTAACGATATTACTCCGTCTGGTATTACTTTAAAAAATAAATCAACCCATATTGTTGTCGGTAGTTTAAGGTTATAAAACAATAATCGTATTTTAAGTAGCTGTAAACAAGACGATATAATATTAGAAATAGAATAATTTCAACATACTTGAAAAACATGGTCGTATGACTTGTTACATTTTCCAGCACCGAGTTTTCATAACTTTGTAAGTTTCCATCTATTTGTGAATGTAAAATGTTTAACACATTCGATAAAGCTATTTCATAAAGTGTCTTTGGAGTCTTTGTAAAAAATTTTTTCACAATTTCATCCATTATACAAAATTGATTTTTATTGTACCTATTGGATTATAGATTTTAAATTTTAACATGTTGTTTTAAATTTTTTGAAACAATTGACTGTAACCGATTTTTGTATTCCACCAAGCAGTATCAAAATTTCCAACATGAAGGTTTTATATAAAACATGCTACCAGAATAAAAAGTAGTCTATGTGTTATTCAGTTTTACACCTATCTCCATTCCAAATTTCAGCTTAGTTTAAATATAAGGACCATCTTTAATAAAAATTGTCCAGGTGTTACATCGCCTTGGAGAAATTTCATTTGTTCATCTAATATCATCTCATCTTTTTGCACTTCGGCTATTACTCGTTTTCGGGAATTATTTGATACATAGTATTCGTTTGATTTATCACCATCTCTTAATATATGCAAAAGTTGAACAATATTAACATTTTTGGCACCAGTCTATTTAATTTCCTATTCCAAGATTCCACCGCATTATTAGTGCGGTGACGTTCTCAAACACACACCACACCCTTGAAAAATCATTTTTCATCCAGTAGTTCTCTATGTAGTTTTTAAATTTATGTTCGGCTTCACTGTCACCCATCTCTGCTAAGACATAATTCCAACCATCTTGTATTTTATTTTTGGGCAAAAGTGGAAGTCTGAAGGAAAGTTGAATTATCAATTTCATGCGGATGGATTTATTCATGCCAAGAGATTTAGCTTTCTTAGCTAATGATTTCACAAAATGAAAATAGCAGCCCTTTATTTGAACCGTAGGAAAACTTGTTGTTAATGCAGAAATCAAAGCTCTTTCAAAATCAACGGTAAATTTAGCAGGTCTCCATTCAGGTAACCATCTTTTAATAAGATAAAATAAAGTGCAATACGCTTTCCGTGATTTACTCGATAAAAGCGCATAAATCACTGGTACCACTTTGCTTTGATTCAAGTCACTGCCAAAATCAGCGTGGATTGACAATAATTGTGTAAATGGTGCTGGACACGCAAAGAATGTCCCGTCAATGAAATAATTACGCGCTTTTAATTCACATCTAGTTTTTCACGACAAAATATTATTATTCTTAAATCAGTGTCAAGATAATCAGCAAGAACAAAGTCTTCAAATATTACTGGAATTTGTACTTCTTGAACGGTCTTGCAACACACCTTTTAATATTTAGTACTTTGTTACGACGTCTGTACATGGAAGACTTTTTAGAGGTGTATTGTGGCAATGGTTTACCAAGTAATGGAATTCCTTTGTCAACTAAAGAATTTATAGCGTTATTGAAAGCTTTAGGTATTGTTATTTTGCCCATTGCAGCTTGATCAAAACTACAACTCATTGCAACTTCGATCGCGGATTGGTTGCTGTCGGAAATACAGTGAGAAGAGTGCTCAATGGTTCTCACTATAGTGTTATCCTATAAAATTTCAAATAAGTATATTAATAAAACATACAGTACCTATACAAAATAAATGGCCAACTTACAGCCTCTGTTATAGTGATAGAAACTTACCGGGGACACTGTCATCGAACCTTTACAATTAGTTTTGTGGCGCTTATTGCATTTCCATAACGTATTGTTATTCTTATAAACTATCTGCCTAGTGTATTCATAACCCTCGTACAACAGTATAACACCCTTCCCCCTTTTTATTAACTCCATTATTTAACAATATTTAAATAATTCAAAACCAACGCCTATCCCGTAAAGCAATAATAGCTATGACAGCTGTCTATCAATCAATAACAGTTAATTACAACTATGAGACAACAAGAGGTTTTATCTAAAGAGGAAATAAATAAATAGTTTCTAAGTGCACGCAGTCATACGAGCTAATACAGTGTTTTTTGTCGCAGCGGACAGCAATAGAAATAGTGGGACAATCAGTCTTAATCAGGCCCAGTATTTCTATCAATAGAAATACAAAATAGAAATAGTGGGATACACCGCCAAGTCCCACCAGTGGCAACATTTAGTGGGCTGTTGATGATGATTGATGACAGAGGTACTTTATCTAAAGACTAGATGCCCGCCCCGGCTTCGCCCGTGGTATATTATATAGCACTCATCGGGATCCCGTACATATCCAACGGTGAAAAAATGACTGAAATCGGTTCAGTCATTCCTGAGAATATCGATTTCAAACAAAAAAACCTCTTCAGCTACCTGCTACGCCACCTGTCGGAAATTGGTCGTACCAACTCAGGTTTAGAAAAAAAATTTAGCAAAGGTTTATATTCAATGCACAGATTACTGAAATTCAATGACGCAATCTTTGACACATGCTGCCATGTGTCATGTCAAAGCACGAAACGTACGAAAACTCTCAAAAGGGGAATATTTTTTTCCCGATTTTGTTACATTCTTGTTTCATGCTCCACTTCAATTAATAGTTAGAGTTATTTTCTATAACCTAAAGCCTTCCTCGATAAATGGACTATCTAATAGAAAAAGAATCTTTCAATTCAGACCAGTACTTCCCGAGATCCTAGCGTTCAAACAAACAAACAAACAAACAAACTCTTCAGCTTTATAATATTAGTATAGATACGACATACCAAAATACTGTAATAGTAGAACTCTTTGAAGAGTTGGGTATTTGAATCTACCAAACAACTTCTTTTTAGTTCACACTTAAGAACAGAAGGATACCCTGACAAACCAGGGTTATGGGTCAGGCACCGGGTCACGCATCCTTACCATCCATGAAGCTCAGGGACTAACATACGAGTCGGTAATCGCAATCAAAACCAAGGCAAACATGAAGCTGCACGAGAGCGTACCCCATGCGGTTGTTACAATCTCACGGCACACGGGGACCTTCACATACTACGCTGACGACACCGACGACACCTACGACGCCATCGGCCAGTTTGTGCGGCGAGCGTTGGCTGCAACACCGAAGATTATCCGAGAATTCAACTTACAGATGGCCATCAAGGACATAAATGCGGCCGTGCTGGAGGCTCTGGGCGGGAGGAGGCGGGTTAGGCAAACGACATCGTCGACGGCGGCTTAGGCAAACGGCAAAAGGCAATTAGGCAAACACTCGATGTTGAGTCGATTACTAGCGGAATCCCAACCGGTAGTGATCGGCTCTACAGACGAGCACTAGAATTAGATTTTAAATGGATCCAACTGAATAGACCAACCAACACTAGAATCAGATCCAAGAAATGTGTAAAAAAAAAAGATTATTGTAATGACAAAGATCACGGACCCCGGAGTCTGTGGAGTGGCTAAATTAAATAAAAAAACTCTTTGTAGAGTTCGTTTGGTGAAATATCACACTTTTGACAATTGAGATACTGGAAAATATAACAATCTAGTACGAGGGTCAAACTGAAAGTTCTTAGAACTGGCCACTTATAAACAATATAATAAAAAAATAATTCTATAATTTGAAAATAGAACTCTTTGCCAATGTTACTGAGTATATACTTCATTCATTTGTCATTTGTTTTACGATTTGGCGGCAAATTGAAAATTGTCTGTGTCACGTCAACATGAATTTAACACGAGAAAATTTTCGTGCAATGATTTTTTTATGACTTTCGATGTCATTTAAGTCAACAAGAAAGTTATGATAGACTACGATTGGCCTTTCACGATGAAGCCCCATCTCGTGCAACTGTTTATAACTGGTTTAATGAGTTTAAACGTGGTCGCACTAATCTCACTGATGATTTACGTGAGGGACGGCCTTCTACGGCGACGACTGAAGATAACATCTGTGTTGTGCGGCGTATGATAGAGACTGACAAAAGAGTGACCTATCAGCAGATTTGGACAAGCTTAGGCATTGGTATGAGTCAAGTGCACAAAATCCTACACGAACATTTAGCGGTCAGGAAGCTTTGCGCCCGGTGGATACCTCATAATTTGACTGAGGCTCAAAAACTCCATCGTGTGGATTGGTGCCGTAAAATGATTGAAAGATTTAACGGAGGTGACTCAAATCCTGTTAGTATGAACAGGTGACGAAAGCTGGATTTACTGTTATGATCCTGAAACCAAAAGACAATCTGCTCAGTGGGTGTTTCCTTTCGAGGAGTTGCCAACTGAAGTGAAGAGAGATCGAAGTGCGGGGAAAAAAATGGTGGCCTCGTTCTTTGGAAGGATAGGTCATTTCGCAACAATTGTGTTAGAGGATCAAAAAACAGTTTCTGCAGAATGGTACACTACCAATTGTTTGCCACTTGTCTTGGAAAAAGTTCGAGAGAAACGACCTCGCGGTAGGATCCTCCTTCACCACGACAACGCCTCATCACACACCGCCAAGCGAACGATCGACTATTTGGCGACATCAAACGTTGAATTACTGGGTCACCCGCCGTATATTCGCCGTATTCATAGACAACCAAATATTAACCCTGCCATGCCTGTACATATTTGAAGTTATGTGTTTTGTAAGGAATAACCCTCATTATTTTCCTCTATTGAGTGACAAAGTAAAACGTAACCGGCGTGATAAGTGTAGACTGCTCATAGACAAACGCAAAAAAAAGATTATGAGTGACAGCATTTTTTGTATGGCTCCTCTTTTATATAATAAGCTGCCAAATGCCATAAAAGAACTTAACATAACAATGTTCAAAAGTAAACTAAAAAAAGTGCTGATACACAAATGCTATTATACTGTAACTGAATTTTTAAATGATAAGGAAATTAATTGGAATACTAATATTTTAGACATTGTTTAACATGAAATTTTTACAATCTTTAAACCTTATTCCATTAATATCTCAATAGATATTATTATTCCATGATGAAATTTGACAGTCAACTGACATAAGACCATATAATGATATATTGTATAATGATGAATTAGTTTGTACTGTATTACATTTTGACATTCTTTGAGTATTTACATGAATATTATAATTAACGACATTTTTGATTATATACATTTATCACACTTTATACATTCTTTGACATTCCTCACATGGATGAACTGCAAGATCTACTAATGCAAGACCTTAGACCCTGGATGGATATATTGATCAAACTCAAAAACACAAGACAATATCCTGATGAAACACAAGATGTTGGCGAAATTGTGCTCACCAAACATTTATCTCACACAAATATATATCACAACCAAATAGAAGCCAGAAATTAATCTAAGATGAAGAATCAGAAAACATAAATAAAAACCAGAAATTAATAGAAGATGAGGAAGAAGAAGACTTTAATCAGCTGACTATTATTTAATTATTTTTTTTTTATTTATAAATTACTAACAAATTGTCTTGCCAGACATATTGCATGCCTCTCGCAGAGGCCAGTTTGTATGGGGCAACTTTTAAAATGTTTTGTATCATCTTATCTTACCTACAAACAGCAATAAAGATTTTTGTATTTGTATTTGTATTTGTATAGCCCCGACCTCGCGCCTTGTGATTTTTATTTATTTTCAAAAATTAAAGAAAAACTTAAAGGAAAGCGGTTTATGAATGCTGAAGAAGCGGTGGCCGCGTATCGCGATGCCATTGAAGAGACCCCTAAGGACGAGTGGGCAAAGTGCTTTTCCCAGTAGTTCCATTGCATGCAGCGGTGTATTGACGTGAATGGACAATATTTTGAAAAGATATAATAAAACTAATAACTGGCTAATGTAATCAGTTTTTGATTTTCTAAGAACTTTCAGTTTGACCCTCGTAATTAGTCCGTCAAGTAGATTATAAAAAACTGTGAGGCACGTACGTTTTATATTATCAAATTGTTAAAAAATTACAATGATAATACTACACTGATATAAAACTTCTTACTCGTATATCTCTAGTTCACGAGCGCAGTGCAGTGCTAGGTAATGATTCGGACTTCTCATCTTCCATTAGATGCGTGTAACTGTGCTGTTATGGGCAGCTAAGTTCAATTCATTTTCAATTTTTTCTTTTGGCTTCCATTCGGTAATGTTACCGTAATTTCGCCAATGTCCATCGTTTGAGCATTGGGAGTATCTTTGGCAGCTAAGTTGCTTACCATCAGGCACATTTCCTGTTCATCTTGTCACTTTGTACTGTAAAAAATCGTTTTTTTCACCACTTTAAAAAATAGTTAAAGCATATCAAAAACGAAACAGATATATGTTATGCGTAAAGGAAGTGTGCACATTACGTTGATACGTTTATGTATAAAAGATAAAAGTCATTTGATAAAACCAAACATTCTTGACAAAAACAAATGATGGGATTTGCGAGTATCTAAAATAACTAATGATCGACGTAGCCGGCGTAAATACACACTTGCACAACTATGTGCAATTAGAATTTATACAATTAGTTTTGAGAATATCAGGGATAAATCCACATTTGCAGTTAGCTATTGTAGAGTGTAGGGTCATACACTTAATGCCCCAACCAAGCTCTAGTTGAAAAGACAATGTTTCCAGGAAATTATAAGGGAAATGAGGAAAAATATCGCATATCTCTAGATGACGAATGGCTAGTAATATGAAATGTCCAAATATAAATGGTCGTTGCGCTGGCGTTTTGTTTACCATCAGGCACACTTATTTTGACCCGAAACTGTCTTTTAAAAACAGCTCAGTGTTGTTTTTTTACGATGATTGACTCTCACAAAAATATCATTAATGCTTCTATCGCAAAAATAAAACCTTTTTAATCTAACTTTGTTTTAAGTGCAATATTAGTATTGAGCGCAATGTTTTCAATAGCATCATATTACCTAAACTAAGCAAACCTTGTACTATAAAAGCCATAAAGCTGTTATAACACTAATATAATTCGCAAACTTACCTAAGATACACAAAAACATCCTAACGCTGAAAAAACATCCGCATCAATCACATTTGTCCAGGGAATCAAACCCACAACCAACGAAATTGTCGATAGTCCACACTTTATTAAAATTAAGGCCATTCACATTTCTGATATTAAAACTATTACAGTTCGCATCCACAAAGCAAATAAAAAATAGTAGCAGCAAATACAAATCGTCATTATTTACATTCAGATAGCGATAAAGAATATAGGATAGGAAGAACCTTACATTAAAGCAAGTGAAGAAACTCCGGCCAGAAACTTAGTCGTGACACCATCGGCGAAGGGTGGAATCTTGTTAATTTAATTATGGGCGACATCAAAGGAAATGGAGAAAATGGCAATGAAGGGAACTCTTTTGAAGTCGACGAGTTTAAAGGTGAAATCGATATAACACCAATCAAAAGTCGATAGCTTGATTGCTTTGAAAGGATTCGGACTTCTGAATAATCACATTTTTCGTAATTTATCTCGGGATTTTTCTTTTGTGAATTCGGTGGTGATGTTTATAATACGATTTCAAATAATAGACTACAAAGATTTATTGTATGTAAGGTTTTCATCTAATAATACATTGACTCAGCGTGATTTGTTTAAAAAATAAAATGAACAATTTGCATTAAAATTAAGTTTCAACCCATTTATATGTTCACAAATGATACGATCAAGCTATCATGAGCCTGGCCGCTTATGGGTGTTAAAATCCAGATTTTGGTGGTCAGATCTTTCCTATTGTCACTACGTTGTACGTTCATGACTTTTCATTATTTAAATTGGAAAACACAATATCATAGTTTAGTTTTTGACTACAATATTTTTTTATTCAGTTTCATCAAAGTGTAACAATTCTGCAACTGAAATTAATGTTATGATTTGTTTAACCATTGTTATTCTTTCAGTGTCATCTTGGGGTGTGAGACATTATCAAAGTTTAATCCTTTTCTTCACTCTGACGATCGCCTACAGCATGCGTTCCTGCATGGGCGTGGCTCTGGTGGCTATGACGCAGCACCACCTAAAGCATACTGAGAGTGTAATGAATGCTACGGGAAACTTAAGTGACGTAAATATTACTTCGTTGAAGGCAAATGTTACTGAGGATGATTTCGAAATCAATGGATTTTTCAATGCTCTTATGTTGACGCCACCCGTAAGTTGCCTTTGTCATGTTAAATGCAGTGTTTTTTAACCCCCGACCAAAAAAAGGGGTGTTATAAGTTTGACGTCGATATCTGTCTATCTGTGTGTGTGTCTGTCTGTGGCACCGTAGAACTCAAACGGATGGGCCGATTTCAATGCAGTTTTTTTTATTCAAAAGTTAATATCCGTGCGGGTGTTCTTAGCTATGTTTGGTTAATATCGATTCAAAATGGCCGCCTCCACAAAATGGCGGACAAAATATTTCTTCACAACCTACCTCAATATGGGTATCAAATGAAAGGGCTTGACTAGTAAAATACTATACGCTATAACAAATTTCAAATCCAAGATGGCCACCACCACAAAATGGCGAATTATATAATATTTCTCACCACTACATCAATATGGGTATCAAACGAAAGAGATTGATTAGTAGAATACTTTGCACTATGACAAATTTCAAATCCAAGATGGCCGCTATCACAAAATGGCGAATTACATTTCTTTTTTCACAATTCCCTTAATATGGGTATCAAATGAAAGGGCTTGACTAGTAGAATGTTGTACATATTTATAACCAATCTAAGGTAGTCGGGGGTTAATCAAAATTTTTAATTTTGTTCTTGTTGACAATGTTAATCATTACAATAAATATTGAGAACCTGAAATGTACAAATGCTGAAAAAGACCTTATTTCTACTTGTCTGCATCTTGAACCAGAATAAATCGTAAATCATTTATTGGCCAAAAGTAACTATACATTACAGAATACAAAATATGCCAATTATTGTGGGTCTAGTAATGTCGTTGCGTTATCGTTTGTCTCTAATGGTCTTCCACAACGTCGTTTGCGATTAATATTTGACTGTGAAGTTTAGTGATTTTGGCCTTGAGATCAACCGTGATGTGGCAGACGTGTTCATCCCAACTTCACTTAAACATAACTGCCATTATTATACAGTTAAATCTACAGCTTAGGCTGATGCGATTTTATAATGTGATGCCATTCAACTTTAAATTGAAACGAGTTTTCCTACCCACTAGATGTTCTCACTATGGGAATTGGAATGTTCTTTCACAAGAAGAGAGCCTAGGCCGTAATTATCACGCCTTTCATACATATGTTGGCCTTTGCTCATGTTAGTTGTTTCCCTATGTTTTCCTTTACTCTTAAAGAGATTTATTACTAATTGTAACATTAATTGAGGTGATTTTGGTAGAGATTTGAACCTACGTCCTCAATCATTAAATCAGAAGTTTTCACCACTCCAAGTCATTATATCACCACGATTATTAACGTTACGGAATATACGGATACTGAACTTACGCATGTAGACATTACCACTTATATTACCACAATAATTACCACTCTGACTCTGACTGAATTAAGATGATTTATAGTAATAAACTATTATAGTAATAAACTATATTTTAATGTCCTATGTTTAATGTTCTGTTTTCCAGTATCCTTCATTTAAATGGTCCAAGAAAGTCCAAGACACAATACTGGCATCATTTTTCTGGGGCTACATGTCTCTTCAGATTCCGGCAGGACAGCTGGCTCATAGATTTGGCGCAAGATATTTGTTAACTGCGGCAATGCTGATCAACTGTCTCGTGATGACATTTATACCAATAGGCGCCTACTACGTGAGTAGTTTACAAATATTATATCTGCATAAAGTAAAGATTTTTTAGTATGTCAAAATCAATTTCATGCATATTCTCCGATTATCCGACATGACTCATTTGATTATGAATATTGAAAAAGAAATAAACAGAATTGAAAAATTAATTTGATTTTCAAAGTGCAGACCAATCAGGTTTTCTTTAAATGTTCTCGAAATTTATTTAGCGGTTTTAAAAATTTACGAAAATCAAAATGTGTATATGGATGATATTTTCGATTCTGAAACTATGCTGCCTTATTGGTGCAGTACGTTTGTTATCCTCCCCATGTTTTATGTAAACAGGGTATTTAATATTTAGAGGTATTTATTTATTATACAATCCACTAATAGAATTTAAAATAAATCAATAATTAATTTAACCACATTAAACAATGTGTCAACCTTTTGTCTTACTTTGGGCTTGTTTAATAGGGGGTGAAGTACAATTTAAATTAAAATCGGGCAATTTTAGAAAGATATTAAATTTTAAAAAAATTTTGGGAGTTAAAAAACAATATTTACCATCAACTACAATGTCAGTATGTATGTTATGCAAAATCAACGCAATTTTGAAATATTATTCACAGAATTTTGTGGTCTAGGGTGGGTGGGTCTGCTTATTGATTCTCAGATTATTGCAAGGAGTAAGTCAGGCTTGTGTTATGCCGGGCTTACATACATTCTTTGGAAAATGGGCACCTTTGGAAGAACGTGGAAGATTGACATCTCTTACATATGGAGGTACGGACTATTAAGAAAATCCAATATTTTATTTTTCATTGCATGTTTATTTCTTTTCTATTTTTTTCCCCTTTTTATGAGATTTAATTTCTTTTCAGGTCAAGCTCTTGGAACTGTTTTGGGTCTCCCTATAACAGGATTCATATCATCATCATCAATGGGCTGGCCAGGTTTATTCAGGTTCTATGCACTTTTATCAGGAACTATTGGGGTTATTGTTTGGTGGTTAGCAGCTGACACTCCAGCAAAGCATCCTAAGATATCAGCTGCTGAAAGAAAGTATATAGAAGATGGTTTGGGCCAAAAAGCAGGATATGAAAAGGTACAGTAAATTCTAGTTCAAAACCAGAAGAGAGAATTTGTGTGACGAATACAATAATGTATTCTGTATCTGGGTGTCTTTTCGTACCATTGATATTTATAATATCAGATATCTGGGTTCCAGAATACAAGTTTTCTTAGATTGGGCTATTGGATTAGTAAGCGTTATTTAAAAAATGTCCATCAGTATTTGCTAATAATTTATTTATTTGAATATTTTTGGTTTTAGAGACAATTGCCTGTGCCGTGGTCCAGAATTTTCAGTAGCATGGGAGTTTATGCCATCATAATCGCACATTGTGGTAATACTTGGGGTCAACTTATTCTCTACTCGGAAGTACCTGCGTTCATGGATAAAGTTATGGGAGTCAATATCAAAGCGGTAAGTCACCATTATTATGGCTTTTGGAACCTTTTAATGTTCTACTACTTTCAGGTCTGCAGGCTTTTGGTATTTCATTGGACTCAACAGTTCATAAATTTTCACAGTTGTGTTATCTACAGGATACGAGAGTGGATCGCGCTGGGAGTAAATTTTTTAAACTGACTCTCTTATTTGAGTCTTGAGCAAGTATTGAAAGGGGTATGACTGAAATTATCTCATTAATATCAACAGATTCTATATTCTTCTCATTACTAACCTTAGTTTTTGTCTTTTTAGAACGGTTTGCTGACGGCTCTGCCTTTCATGGTGATGTGGTTTACAAATTTCTTCTTTAGCTGGTTCACGGATATGCTTATTGTCAAGAAAGTCATGAGCGTGATCAATGTCCGGAAGTTGGCCAACTCTATGGGTATTGTATACATTTATATTAATATTTTCTATTGCTATCTCTCTCTTAATTCCCCTCAAGTAAAAATGAGAAAATATTTAAAACCAAACTCACGTTTAGGCAACAGATGCGTCTGAAGGAAATGAAACGAGACGTGAATGTTAAAATGAATGTGTGTTAAAACGCAAATAAAAATAATATAAAATCTTGACAAAATCAGCGATATTAACAAAAAAACTTCACTATTGTGGCTCAGTCATATTATGAGAAAAGATGACGATGACCTAACAACAAAGACAATGAACATCAGAGTGAATAGATACAGATCTAGAAAAAAGACTTGAACTTGAAAATGTGGGGATGAGTCTTAATCAATGACCGAGTATAGAGATACATGGCGACAATGACCGTATTGTACCGACCCTTCCAAGTGTGATAAAGGATAGCATGATATACGTCACTTTTTGTTGGTATTCACATTATGAAAACACGCTTCTATTTATTCTTTGACACAAATTTTGCATCGTAACATACGGTGCCAAAATATTTTTATAATTTTTTTCTTATTATTTATTTTTGGAGAAAAATAGCTGTAGCATTATTCCGGCTATACAGCCGGAATAGTGCTGAATCTTATTATTTTATACCCTTCTATCATCCTACGTAGGTCTCCTGGTGGTCATTTGACCCATAAATTTTGCTCACGGGCTAGTCTATACTAATATTATAAAGAGGAAAGGTTTGTTTGTTTGTTTATTTGTAATGAATAGGCTCCGAAACTACTGGACCGATTTCAAAAATTCTTTCACCTTTGGAAAGCTACATTATCCCCGAGTAACATAGGCTATATTATATTTAAAAAAAAGTTAGGAATCCTTACTAAAACTCCAATAATGTAACATAAGGTGTAAAAAAAAGACCTGAAAAATTCCTTACGTCGCGTGCGCTGCGAAAACTATTGATAGAACAAAATCATTTACTACGACTTTGCAGAACTCATCATTATCTACAAAAAGTGTCGCGACAGCATATATCTAAATATTATAGTTATTATGTCACAGTAAGCAGTTTTTTATTCTAAAATATTAATTTATATATGCCGCCTCTTGAAAAGGCTCTTCATTTGTACCTTGGTATTAATCCTTATCAAAATAAATTACTTTATGTTCAAGACGGCTTTACTTAATCAACAAAAAAACTTAATTTTCTATAACTAATCTATTTAAATTGTAGTTAGAAGAATCATAAACTCACAAAAATAAAGTAACGATGACATTTAAATTCTGTATTACAAGCTATCACATAGCCCGCCCTGCACCGTTCCTGGCGCAAAGGCGCCCAAAATGCTGGCGGCATTACCACGCTGAATTGCGATAGAAATCCTTTGCACCAGAAACGAACCAGACCGGGAGTCACCACCTTTACCGCGAATTCGGCGACCAATGTCTTTCACCAGGGTTTTAGCCTCGGCTCCCCAACTGCCCATGGTTTCCATAGCTACTGGTACGAAATAATACTTCGGTTCCATCGTCGCGTACTTTTGGTGCTTTTTACAGGCTGCTTCCTCCGCAGCTGCCGCCGGCGAGTGGATAGTTCGACTCAAATGCGTGGCTGCGACAGTGCTAACGCAAGTGGCATCCCAGACTAGGCACTTGCCGTTTTTCCATGGCACTAGAGTTAAACCATCCGAGCGCCTCCCATCAGTTCTAATCAAACCTGGCGGCTCCACAACACAAGGAACGCCAGCTGAAATCAAAGCTCTACGTACTATGTCGTTAAGAGCATGGTGACGCGGAAACCTACCTGAGCAACGACGACAACTAAGTGCGTGATAGCCATCAGACTCCACAACAGAGCCGCAGGTGCATTTATGGGGCTCACACACCTTACTGCCCAATCGCAAAGCCACGGCCACCCGCAGCGAGTCGTCGTCTATCAAGGTCCAAGATTAGGCGAAGAAAGGGCTTGCAACCATGCTCCGGATTCTGTTTGCGACACAGCAAGGAGTCTCGCTAAATCAGCGCCAGTTACTGTAACAATCATCTCTTTGACAATCCTCTTAGCTCCTACTTCATCCCATATTCGCTGAACGTGCGGGGTAATAGGTTTTGACGCTCCATCATTGAGTGCAGACCAGGCTGACATCGCCTCAGGCACAAAGGTATGCTCGCCCCGTCGCCACTAGATAGGATGATAGTGACGAGGTCCGCAACCCCGTGCGCTGATGCTAGAAAAGCCGGCAAACCAACATCGACTACGCGACGAAACCCGAGTCCCCCGTGCCGAATAGGAAGGGCTGCTTGACGCCATTGTAGCTCCGAAAGTGACGCATTAAGGATGGACTCCACCACATCCCTCAGTGTGCTGTCAAAAGCGAAGACTTCTTCCGGGCAAAGCCAAGTTGGAGCAGTACGCAATAGGTATGTCATCCTCGGCATGGTAAAACACATACGTAGCAGCACCATTGCAACATGAGCAGATAGATCTTACAATCGCTCTCGAGCAATAAGTAGAAGCTGTTTTCGAACAGATATGGCCTCGGGAACCGCCTCAAGAAAAATTAGAGAACCCAAAAGGTTGAAAGTGGAAGTTGTTAGTTCTCTAAGGCCAGGAAGCCTAGAATCAAAGTGACGGAAGTGTATGTTAGCTTCAATGCTACAGGGAAACAACTCACACTTAACCGGATTCACCTCCAGACCCAGCTTCCTGAGATGGGGAATGAGCCTTTGTAGGTCTTGGTCCACAATGTCAGGCCTACCACCGATGGTGCCATCATCCAAGTACCACATGTTTAGAGGCAATTTCAGTTCCACAATGGCTTTATGGACTGCTAAGCTATAGACTAATGGGCCAAGTGGATCCCCTCGCGATCGGCTCCCTACGCAGCGGTCGTGTGCGTGATCGTATGATTTTAGCTTGAAAAAATTTTGAATTCGTTTCGTAGGTAAATAAGTATATGATAATAAATATTATATTTTAATGTAACTATTCAAACTGCTTATAGTAGTATTTTATGGGTATTCCTGTTCAAAATTTCAGCAAAAATTTAGTAAAAGGTAGTTTTCTAAGCCCATATTTTTTAATTTTCTTTCAATAAGTACCTACTACTTACCTGATAATAAATATTATATTTTAATTATTCAAACAGCTTAGTACTTCATATAGTTCAATAAGCAAAAGTTTAGTAAAAGCCTGTTTAATTATTTATTTCCTTCTATTTTTCATTTTATAATGCCCAAAAATGCCAAAAAGATCAAGATCTCAACTTTCTAAACATAGTTCCCAGGCGAGGGCAATAAAAATACGGCGTAATGAGGAATCTTCATCAGAAACTGAAAATCGCCTTGCAAGTCGGAGAGAATACGCGTCGCAATCGCGTGCTAGAGAGTCAAGTATCGAGCGTTCGCAGCGGCTTGCTGAACAAAATTTTATCACTGGCCCAGCAGCTGGTCAACTAGCTCATATACCGAGGATACCGATGATTCCAACTGATCTGCCAATCTCTTTTAAACGACTTCAGTTTCCGGTGAAATCATCTTTCGCGTTAACTATTAACAAGTCCCAGGGCCAAACCTTCGAATTATTAGGGATCGACCTACGAAAAGAATGTTTCACTCATGGCCAACTGTACGTTGGCTTATCACGTGTCGGAGCTCCTGAAAATCAATTTATTTTGCTGCCACAAAATAAAACTACTTCAAATATCGTTTACAAGGAAGCTCTGACTCACTAAAACTAATGGCTTTTGTTTTGTAAATAATATTAGATATGTATAAAATTTTAAAATACAAAAAACATTAATAAAAAAAATTCATAAAAAAATTCAAACTTCCTTTATAATTTTACTTTTTTTTTTTAACCCGATACAAAAAAAAGGGTGTATGTGTGTGTGTATGTACCCGTGCGAAGCCGGGGCGGGCCGCTAGTAGTCTATAAATTACAATTCTAAATTATATTACACTGAATGAAACTAGACAGCTATCAAATGCGTCACTGTCGCAGACAACGTAAAACAAACCAAGACATAAATCAAAACTATATCTAGAACCATATCAGAGCAGCTGCTGGTAAGCATCATAATAATTATTATCTTTATTGTTAGTAGCATCTAAAGATATTGTATCTTTATTATGTTACTGTTTTTCTAGTGTTATGCGGCTTCCTGTGTTGTATAACTTGTGTTTGTGATAAATGTAATTATTTAATTATATTTAAGGAAAAGTTGTTAATTTATAAGTAGCAGTGCCGTGCGGTTTTACCCGCGCATTTCCCATTATTTTCCGAGATAACAAGCTCATAATATGTTATTTATTTCGGACTATGTTCTAAATATGTTGCAAATTTCAAGCCGGTTCGGTTCAGTTGTTGTGACGTGATAGAGCAACGAAGATCCATTCTTTGACATTCATAACATTAGTAGGGAGTAACAACACGAAGTGAAAAAAGGTTACCCTTTTAATGGTATGACTCATACCCAATGGTAAAGGTATTGGTCAGCATTTGAGAAAGAGTTTATTAAATACAAACACACGTACTAAAATTACCATTTTTAAAGATGGTGCTAAATTTTAATGGTTTTTTTGCAGGCTATATACCATCAGCGATAGGTTTGGTGGTGCTTGCGTTAGTACCCAAAGATATCTACGTGGTGGAAGCGATACTGATTATAGTATGCTCGTTTAAAATTGCTTCACATATGGGATTCATGGTGAGTCAACAAAATAATTTAAGTAGGTATACAAAAATTTGATTTAAAAAACCCGATTGCATCAAATCAACAGATAAAACAAAATTATGTAATACAATATAATAGTATTTTGTGGTAAATAAAAGTAGTATTTTGGTGGTGATGTAAAAGATATTCAATTGCTTTTACCTGTACACTTGTTTTTAAACTTAAATAGGTATTAATATTTACGTAAGTTTTGAAATGTTCGTGTAGCTACCTAATAAGTTGAGATACAACGGTATGATCTAAATAAATTCAGTCTTAGTCAACTCACCGTTTTATTTGCAAAAGTAGCAAATATTAATTCGAAATTGTAACGATTGTTCAGGTGAATCACATAGACATATCTCCAAACTTCGCGGGCACCCTGATGAGTCTCAGCAACTTCGTGTCCAACGCGGTCGCCTCTCTCGCTCCTATAATCGCTGGCATCATACTGACAGATGTTGTAAGTACACAAGTCAAAGAGTATACATATACTACATAAACTATATCCATCTCAATTTTTTATATAGTCTAGATATAAAAACGTAACAGACAAACAAAGAACCAAATTTCCGCGTTTATAATATTAATAGGGGTATGATTAATAGGCTAATTTTATTTTGGAAAGATTCTGCGAGCAGTAGGTTTGAGCACGAGTCATAGTTATGAAACATACCAGTCGATTTTATTTTTGCCATATTGAGTAAAATACACTATTTTTGGTATACATCTTTGCCGGTTATTCTACCGCCAAGCAGTAACGTGCAAACATCACGTGTCAAACGTGTGCTTCGGTTTGAAGGGCAATGTTTCCAGATAAATTACAGGGCTTAGAGATATAACATGTTAGAACTCTGGGTGACGAGCGCAGTGCAGTGCTAGGTAATGATTTGGACTCTTCATGTTCCAATAACTGTGTCACTGTGCTGTTATGTGGCAGGCATGTTACTTACCATCAGGCACATGTACTGCTCGTCTTGTCACTGTTTATTTAAAAAAAAAATAGCACCTGTTTTTTTTTATTTATAAATTACTAACAAATTGTCTTGCCAGACATATTGCATGCCTCTCGCAGAGGCCAGTTTGTATGGAGCAACTTTTAAAATGTTTTGTATCATCTTATCTTACCTACAAACAGCAATAAAGATTTTTGTATTTGTATTTGTAGATTTGTATCTTACTTCTTACAAACGCGATTTTTGTTTAAATGTACGAGCATGTATAGAATTTTTTTTGCATGTATAGAACGGGGATTCGGATGACACACGGGGATGATATTTTGTACACAAATAAATAATGGACTAATGTAACATATGCTATTTTTATCTTGAAAAATAACGGGATTGGGAAACTAACCTTTTAACGCGCAGGGTCCTTGTATAACTATAAGTACCTGGGTGATCGAGCTTTGCTCGGTTACTTAGATACATAATGATTTTCTAAAAAAAAAATTAACTTGAAAAAAAAACGCGGCCGGTTGGATTAGAAACCGGACCTACCATATTTCAACCGCCCAGCTTCCCGACTGAGCTAATATACTGTCGCGAAATTTACCATTGCATTCTAATATTTATGTAACAGTTTTTCGTTGTCTAAAAACGCGCATAAAACGGCGTTTTTTAAAAATAAAACCTGGCTAGATCGATTTATCGTCCCCGGAACCCCCTGCATACATACATAATTTCATGAATATCGTTCGAGCCGTTTCCGAGATTCAGATTCTATATATATATACTTACAAGAATTGCTCGTTTAAAGGTATAATAAGATAAGATTAGATTTCACACAAAACGTTGATTCCCTAGACTTAAGGTAGAAATTTGTTTCCAGAAAAGCGAACGGCTCTGGGGCCAAGTATTCTTCGTAGCTGCCGGGTTTTACTTCTTCACCAACTTGTTCTACTGCATCTTCGGTACCGGGGAGGTGGCGGACTGGAACGATCCTGATGATGGGAAGACTGATGAAGAAACCACTCCGGAAAACGAACCTATGCTGGACAAAAAAAATGACAAGAAAAATGAATCCGGGACGGTTTAGTTATGTTAAGTAAAATATTAGTATTAAAATTAACGTGGTTGTTACACATATTTAATTGGATAACGGGACACTCACGTATATACGGTCGGTCAATCCGACTCGAGTTTCGGCCGCGTCCGGCGGCCTTTTTCAAGGCGAGTGCACACGCGCGGTGGCTGCCCGTTTGGCACTGCGGGCTGCCGCACGTCGCGCACGCAAGCTCAACGGCTGTTGCGGGGGTGCAGGTGAGGGGGTGCGAGAGGGTTGCGCAGGTGTACACTCGAACTCTTCATCACTGGTAAGCTGCGAGTCGGGAACATTGCAGCACACTGAGCTCACTGTGTCTTCACTCATATCGCGAACACCATACCGAGCACTATGGAGGCACGGCTTCCAAGCGGGCGGCACATGCCATCCTCCATCTCTATTAAATAATATATATTGATTTGACGATTGACGATTGACCGACCGTATATACGTGAGTGTCCCGTTATCCAATTAAATATTTAAGTAAAATAGATAATTTAGTTAGGACTATTTGCAGAGTCCGCCTGAAGTAGTTCTTTTGCCAGTTATACTGCCGCCAAGCAGTAATGTGAAAACATCATTGTATTCCGGTTTGAATGACAATGTTTCTGGAGAAATAACTCGTGTTACTTACTATTAGTAACAGGCATGTCCTGCCCGTCCAGTCACTCTTTACTACAAAAAATGGTTTTAATGGAGAGTACGATAAATGATTTACCATTCTGCTAAGTAATCAGAATCATCTTCATTGATAGCAATTTGTTGTAATTTATGATTTTTTATAATGGATGTTTTCAAGATGTAAAAATACTTGTCAAATACAGTTCCCAATTTCACCGTAGGTGGCGCCACTGTTTTATTTTGTTAGAGAAATTTCACAAAAATCAACAGTGGTGCCACACTTGATAATATTTAGAACTATCTTTGACAAGTCTTTTTGCGTCTGGAAAACGCCTTGGATTTTCAACTCTTGAGATCATGAAAAAACTATTATTATATACCAAAATGTACAAAATGGAATGAAAATTTATAAAAGTTTGCAGATAGTTTTGAATTTTAGTGATTAGTTTGTTATTTTTACAATTTAGGTTAGTGTTTGAATGCAAATTACTTGATTATGATAAGTACCAAAGCCTAAAATGTAGTACCTTTACCAAAAAAATACACATTTCCTCCAGATTTAAAGACACTCAAATTGTATTGGGAAAGACTTAAGTAAAGTGGTTTATGATGTAATAATTAAAATGAATTCAAAGAGGTTTGTTGCGATTTTTAGGAATTTCAACATGAAACAGTTGCAGTTGAGTTTTGTTTGTGTGGTTGTCCGATAGTAGATGAAAAAGGTTGGACTAAAAGAATGCAACTATACAAAAAATACTGAAAAAGCAACCTTGTATCACAGGCTTTGCTAAGTATCAGCTTGAGGCTCTGGAATCGATTGAGAGGCGTGCCAAAAGGCTCATAGGCAAAGACATTCTAGCGCGAAAAAGACTTCAAAGTCTTGAACATCGCCGCAAGATTGCTAGCTTATCGGTTTTTTATCGGATACACTTCGGGGAGAGTGCAACTGATCTGCATGATCTAATACCTCCTTGCCCTTTTTTCTATCATACTTCTCGTAACTCATATTCCGGATATTCCAAAGACACGGACAAAGAGGTTTGACTCTACGTTTGTGATAAGAACATCTAGGCTGTGGAATGAGTTGCCTGAGTGGGTTTTTTCCCGATAGTTATAATCTTGGTGTCTTCAAATCGAGAGTGAATCGGTTTCTTCTAGGTAAACACGCTCCATCGTAGACCGCGTCGTCGCTTAACATCAGGCGAGATGGCGGTCAAGTGTAAACCTATAAAAGTTAAAAAAAAAACTGAGACTAAGCGTTGTCACCTATCAGCCTCCTGGCACGCTTTTGACCTGTAGAGCAAATGTGTACTAAGCTCTATACCTGGATAGTTTGTTTTTATGTAGAGTTGTATTTTATGTTATAGATTTAGTCCTCGAATAATGTTGTCTGTTAAGAAATTGGTTAGTTTTAAATTAGACTATTTTCTATCAATAAAAAGTGTTCATTTTGATTTTAGTGTTTTTACTCATTAACTTTCACACTGCACAGTATGTGAATATATACAGGGTCATTGGTAATCAGCCAGCATCCTTTCAAGGGGATATTAAGTATATAAGTATATTAAATACGTCAACTTCTCGTATATAGTATTAAAAAGAATTGTTTCTCCATACGTAATAAAAAGTGTTTGATCTAAAAGCATTTAACTCTTCATAACAGTTCGTGAGAAGAGTGCGCGCTCTCCTTAACGCTCCATAAAATATGACTATTTCGAAGTAAATAAACACTATACAGCCGCTAAATAGTCCTAGAGAGAACAACAAATACTTTTTTTTTTTTGAGGTATGTATTGAGTTTTTGTAATGAAACGCAGTGTAGATGGAACGACAATTGAAATGACCGATAAATGTTTTAGAGTGGTTTAACCACTCCATCCATGAATCTATGATCCATCTATGAATCTTTCTGAAGATTAAAAACCACAGTCAAGGCAAACTTGCAGTACAGATTATTAATATAATATATTAATATTTTCGAATGCTTTGTGTTCGTGGCACTACAGTAGCGGGTAATGAAATGTGGGACGGTATTGACCAGGAACGGGTACTTACCCGGGTGTGAAACTTTTCATTTTCCCGAAACACTAAGTAAGTATCCTACGCCATAAGCCATACAGTTGGAATAAGTAAATGTATAAGCTTAGCTTAAAACGAAGCATAAAAATTAAGTTGACATTTCATTTCCCAAGCTAACACAAAATAAAGCTAAAATTAATACGAGTATCATCCTTTCAAGCTCCATTAGAAGTGAAATAAATTTATCTGCAGTCTCTTTAAAGCCAGGATTATGCTCTGCCTTATAAAGTACCTTTAATTAAACTGCAGTTTTCACTCTCAAGATATTTTAATTAAACACTTTGAATTTAAAATTGAGGGTAGGAGCAAAACCGCATATTTATCAAATTTTTAAAAGTCAAAATGGAAGTCAAGAAAATGGTGTTATTTTTACGGATAATATAAGGCATTTTCAGATTATTATTAGATTAACAGATATAGGTAAAACTGACCTCGTGGCTTATTAGCAGTAAGTCTGCAAACGAATCTGGAGGTCGTGGGTTTGTTTCCCTTTGAGATAAAATATTTCTGTGATAAATACATGTATTTAAATAATTAGGATGTATGTATATTTATTTATTTACATTTTACAGTATGTAAACACATTTTATCGTCCTAATATTCTATTTAGACCACCCCGCTTTTTATTAACCGACTTCAATAAAGGAGGTTTCTCAATTTGACCGTATTTATAGTTTTTTTTTACTTTTAAAACCATTTCCATCCTAAGGTTGGCTGGAAAAGATCGATTTTAGCGTTAAGGCCGCCGATCGTAACACTAGTTTTAATGGTTTTTTTCTCTTACTGTTTTGGTGTGTACAATAAAGAGTCAATCTACCTATTTGTTCTGAGTTTTGGTGTTTCTGTGCATCGCATGTAGGTAAGCCTTCAAAATTATTAAAGTATCTTATATCAACTACCTGGTTCCTACAACATGTAAGATAAATTGTAATAATATAATTACTAGCAGCACCCTCAGGGGTTATACCCCCGTAGTTCCCGTTCCTGTTATCGAATTTAAAAAGAAACCTATGTGTTTTTCCAGACTATGTTCTAAATTTCAGCTAGATCCGTTCAGACGTAACGACGTGATTAAGCATATCCAAACATTACATTTAAAATATTATTACGAAAATAATTGGACATTATTTAATTACTAGTGACCCGCCCCGGCTTCGCACGGATGCAATGCTGATACTAAATATAAATACCTACTAATAAAATTCGGGTCCGGCGGCAAGACGTTTCGTTTTACGTAGTCACATAAGTTTTTTGTGATGGATACTTTTTTGGCGCGATGGACGCACGCAACGTGTTGATTGGAACGAAACGTGCTTCACACCAAAGATGGCGACAGCGGTTTGTTTGTCAGTGCCATCAGAATTTATCAAAATTCTCCATTATCCGAATTTTGTGGACATAATTGTTGTCGACTCAAAATCAATATTTTTTTATGTTTTGTTATTCATATAAGGTTTCGATCAACTCTACCGTGCCCCTTGACGGAATTATTAATACAGATATGACAAGGCTGTCAAATATATTATAAGGATAGGTTTTGCAAGGTGAAAATAGTTTTTTTTTTTTGTGTTTATATGTATAATAAGTATGTATTTAGAACTATTATATACGTACCTACGAGCATTATATCAGCTATCTGGCCGCCATATTACAAGCTTTGCTTAGTTTGGGGCCAGATGGTTTTGTGTGTGGATTGTCCACCAATATTTATTTATTTGTTTAGTTTTGGTTCTCAAACTTTCGTGATTCAACCTCATATTGAGAAATATTCGCAGTTGCTATGCTATCGAAACAGAAAAATTCAATTCGAGACTCGTTCTTTCTACCTAACCGCAAGAAGGGTTATTATATTAAGCAGTATTAAGTTAAATCATCGTGGATTGCATCATCGCGTGACGTGATGACAGTCAAGTAAAAACTATTAATTATATCTAATAAAAAAACGCAACTACTCAACAAAAGCTAAATTATACATTGTGACCTGTCAATAATAACAACATTGAACTTATTAGTCTATGGATAGATCAGATAAGATTTGTGTACAAAAGTAAGATAAGGCCCGTGTACAAAATTGATGGGTCATTTGAACCACCAGGAGACCTAGTATGTAGAAAGATAGAAGGGTATAACATTCAGCACTATGCCGTCACTTGTAAGCTGAATGCAAGTAAACAGGGGTTGCACCTCTCGATCTTTTCTCATTGTCGCATGATTTTTTTACGGCGTTGCGGAATAATGGATGAGTAATCAATTGTAATCTCATTATAAAAACTGCTTGACCGTTAAAAAAATATCAAAAATCTGTGAAAATATTGTAAAATAAATATTTCTAATTCTGGTTTTTCTACGTAACATAATTATTCGAAGCTCCACCACGGGGTGAGCCGCAACCCCGTTTTGTGACATTTAAATTAAAATAAATCAGTATTTATAATCGGCGGGATCTTTAAAGCTACAAGACAAATATTTGCCCTCAAAAGTACTGAAAAACACAAACGATTAATTTCCTTCGGAGCAGGAATTTCATTAGCGCTGGAAAAGACCAAAGTATTTTCGTAACAAAAGCCGCGGCTTTTCAAAATTTCCGAACAGAATGAGATGTTTCCTTTTTTCTACTATTTGAAACGGTGTCGTAAATCTTTTATGGATTTTTAGAGAGCGTTGTAAAATGAAAAACAAAGAGGAGGGGAAATTGTGTGACGCGAAGTAAAAGAGAAATACGTTTGCACAAAATCAAACAAGAAAATAAACCTAATGATTTAAATAAACTTTCAAAGATAAGGTTTGCTTGCAAATTTTGTTAGTACTCTTTTTAATTGATTTTTGATCATAAATAGAAATTATATACAAATTTTATTATTAATAGTTATTAAGAGCCCATTGTATGCCAGTGTTGAGCAAAGGCCTCCCTCCATTCCCTCCATACCCTCCTTCCATTTTTGTCTGTCTTGACTCAAAGTAGTCCAGTCTTTAAGGTGTTTGTCGAGGTCGTCCCGCCATCGCCTATTGGGTCTCCCGCGTCGTCGTTTCCTATTTGGCTACCACTGGGTAGTGATCTTAGCCCAGCCATCATCTGACATTCGATAGACATGTCCAGCCCAGTCCCACTTCAAATTGCTGGCCTTTTGGGTCACGTCAGTTATTCGAATACAAAATTTACACTAAGTAATTATGTTTAGCAAAAACTGTTAGAAAAAATGAGCTTTTTATAACAAAAAACATCAAAGTATATGTCACAGTAAATTGGAAAAAACTTAGTAGTATCTTGACGTTTCACCCCAGTATTTTCCCGATCAATATCGTTATTTTCCCGTTAAAAAATAGTGTATTTTTTATTCCTGACTATTGTATATTTATCATATATCTATGAACCAAATTTCATCCAGATCGTTTCAGAATTTTGATTTGAAGAGCATCCTCGATTTTTTCCAGGAATGCTCCTGGAAAAAATCGAACCTCGATCGGATTTGATTCATAGAATGCCCATGTACAGACCTTTCGCCAGTTGTAAACGTAAACAGAGGTTAAACAGCTCATTCTTTGTTTCTATGTACCAATTTGCTTGGACTTGAGGCCTTCTCTAACAAGGAGAGAATAAGACATAACCCACCACGCTGAGAAAGTGCCGGTTAGCGGATGCGGAACAATTCAAAGTATACAGTTTCCCTTAAAATCTTAACGTTTTCCTTAATATTTAAAGTACCTGAGTGACCGAGCTTTGCTCGGTTACCTACTTAGATACATACTGATTTTCTCAAAAAAAAAATTAACTTGAAAAAACAAAAGGCAGCCGGTTGGATTCGAACCCGGACCTACCATATTATAACCGACCATCTTCCCGACTGAGCTAATATACTGTCTATATACTGTGTTATAATAAACTGTGTTTATCATTGTCTAAAAACCCGCATAAAAGGGTGTTTTTTAAAAATGAAACCTGGCTAGATCGATTTATCGTCCCTGAAACCGCCTGTATACATAATTTCATGAAAATCGTTCGAGCCGTTTCCGAGATTCAGATTATATATAAATACTTACAAGAATTGCTCGTTTAAAGGTATAAGATGAATTCCTTGAAACTTATAAATTTTCCTTAAAAAAATTAGCATAAGATATTATCTCTATTTTTTAGATAACTTTATCACTATTGTCATAGAACCCTTTTGAACTTAAGAGTGAGTGTGATACGCTATCTGCAGTGACGCACTCCTCGTCTGCAATAGACAGTAGTATTAAGAGATATCGGCTATTAGAGTACTATACTCCTGTCGATGGTAGGACCTGATAGCTACGACGTGATTCCTGATAACGCGGAGCAGCTATCAGCTCATCCATCATGCTTGCTGTTATTGTCCAGTCACGCAGACAGTGCGTATTCCATGTGATCTTTTTTGACCTACTTGAGAAAGAAGTTCTCTTTTACATACAATTTATTTCCTTATATGTAGTTATTGTCGTTGTTTAGTAGTGGTATCTTAGCAGAGTCTGAGGAAGTACCACACCTTTGCCAGTTATTCTACTGTCAAGCAGTAAAGTGCAAACATTGTTGTGTTCCGGTTTGAAGCGAAATGTTTCCAGAGAAATCATTAGATATATAGTATCTTAGATCTCTGGATGACGAGCGCAGTGCAGTGCTAGGTAATGATTTGGACTCTACATGTTTCAATAGCTGCGTGTCACTGTGCTGTTATGTGGCAGGCATGTCGCTTACCATCAGTCACATGTCCTGTTCGTCTCGTCACTTTATACTAGAAAACAATCACCAGTTAATAGTTTGTTTTTCAGGCAGTGAATAAAGCCATCAATAAAATAGTTTGATTATCTGAAAGCAGGTTGAGATCACTTGTAAGAAAAGTACTTACTGTATTTTAATCTTGATGATAAAAACAGAAACTGCACTTACGTTTAATTTTGTCCAATTTGACCAGCTCTATAACCTGCTGAAAGACCTTGGCTTATCCAGAAGTGCAGTAAGTTCTATACTAGAACGAGTATCTAAAGCTGCACTAGTAGGCTCATATCAGATTTGGCTGGGCAGGGAGAGAAAAACGAGTGGTGAAGGTGAGTGTTGATGTACGTCAGAAAGGGGGCCCCTTAAACCTACGCCCGAGTCACAAGTCTCGGGGTCTACTCGAGTTTTCTCTCTCTGATACACGATGGACCCGGCACCCGCTCGGTGAATCCATGGAATGCTAAGAAGATCGTCTCATAAAATAATGAAAATATCTGAACGACTTTCGGACTCTTCATGCTCAATGGCTGCGCGTCACCATGCTTTTATGTGGGAGGTATATTTCTTACCACCAGGCACATGTTCTGGTCGTCTTGTCACTCTTTATTATAAAAAAAATCGTTGCATTTTTTTTTGTTCCGAATTTTTAAATTATTATTTGAACTTGCTTTTTTTATTTAAGTTAGCCACGCCACAGACTCCGGGGTCCGTGATCTTTGTCATATCAATTGCTTTTTTTACATATTTCTTGGATAAGGAGAAGAAGAAGAAAATAAGGGGGGAGTTGGGTACATTTAAAATCCAATTATAGTGCTCGTCTGTAGAGCTGATCACTACCAGTTGGGATTCCGCTAGTAATCGACTCGACACCGAGTGTTTGCCTAATTGCCTTTTGCCATTTGCCTAAGCTGCCTCCTCCCGGCCCAGAGCCTCCACAACGGTCACATTTCTGTCCCTGATGGCCATCTGTAGGTTGAAATCGCGGATGGTCTTCGGTGATGCAGCCGACGGTCGCCGCACGAACCGACCGATGGCGTCGTCGGTGTCGTCAGCGTAGTATGTGAAGGTCCCCGTGTGCCGTGAGATTGCCACTACCGCATGGGGCACGCTTTCGTGCAGCTTCATATTTGCATTGGTTTTGATTGCGATTTTGCGATTATTTGACCTTGCTAGATTCGTCTCCAAAATTGAAGTGTTCTTAAATAGTAGCTAGATATTTTTTAAAAATGGTGGATTTTTGTCGCCGAATTGTACAGATATATTCTTATGTTTTCGTTGGTAAAGCATTTTTACCGATTTGGCGATAAAGGAATAGGTAGCCTGAAATTCGGACCACTCCGCCTAATTCGTTTCGTTTTCATAGGTTATGCATTGACTTAATCTTAATCTATTGCAGTAGTTTACTAAAAAAGTATATTATACAACGGAATATTTATTTTCCCATGGTTGTGCGTGTTCCCGATAGTTCGATACTATTCTATGCACCATGTTTACGAGCACACCTGTGCCAAGATTAACATGATGATGATGCATGAAATTGCATCGAAATAACGGAGATACGCTCCATTTAATAATCTTGATATATATCCCGACAGTATATATATATATATATATATAATAGACTGTAGTAGCACGTATATTATGATCGAAACTTTTTATTGATGCAAAGTCCTGATACGTGATTTTGCTTTCATAAAATGTACAGGAGCTATGATTTTAATTGTATTTTTTTTTTGGATATGAAACACGTTTATTTTAATAAGCATAATTAAGCCGCCCACTAAATGTTCCCACTGCTGGGAATGGGAGCCTTCTCTCGCAAGGAGAGAGTCAAGGCCACAATCTACCGCGCTGGCCTGGTGCGGGTTTGTGGTTGACACAAGACCTTGAATAATTCTAGGTACATGTCGGTTTCCTCACGATGGTTTCTTTCGGCGTTTTAAGTTATCGGCATTACGCACATGAATCTGAAAAGACAGTGGTGGGGTTTGAAGCCGGGGGCTCCGGATAGGCAGTATAATAACTCCTGAGAAGAAAAAGTAGGTCCTTGTAGTGGTAGGACTCTTGGCAGAGTCCGCCTGGGGAAGTACTACACCTTTGCCAGTTATTCTACCGCCAAGCAGTAATGTGCAAACATTACTGTGTTCCGGTTTGAAGGGCAATGTTTCCAGAGAAATTACAGGGCTTAGAGATATAAGATCTTAGATTTCTGGGTGACGAGCGCAGTGCAGTGCTGGGTAATGATTCGGACTCTTCATATTCCAATAGCTGCGTGTCACTGTGCTGTTATGTGTCATGCATGTTCTCGTCACTCTTTATTTAAAAAAAAATAAAGAAGAATAGGCTAGAATAGATCGAGAGACGAGCCAGATAACTAACTCACCCTTGTATAGCGTAAAATTGCTGACTTATCCATTTTATCGGCTTTTCGGATGCATTTCGGAAAGTGTGCAGCTGATCTGCATGATTTGATACCACCTTACACTCCGCGAGGTATAAGCTGAGCTTTGCATTAGTGTGAGTGATCACCAATCTATCGAATAACTGGTAGCTCAAAAAAGTGACGTCGTTTCATGGTTGACGTTTCAAAGAGTAGGTTGAGTTCCCTCGAGAAACACACCTTTGCCAGTTATTCTACCGCCATACATATACATAATGCGGAAACATGACTGTGTTCTGTTTGCTTGTTGTTTGAGTCAGCGCAGGCGCGGCGCCGAGAGCGCAGGCGCGTCTCGGGGGCATAGTGTAACTGATTTAGTGGAGATGAGAGCAACTTGGAAATAGAGAACACAGTTCTGTCCAGAACAAGAATCCCTAAAGACAGAGGCTAGCACTATGAGAACAAAAGAAAATATGGTGAGGGAACTGATATATTTCAAGAAATACATACAATACACATACCTTTTATAACTTTTGTGGGTTTACACGTGACCACCATCTCGTCTGATGTCAACCGACGATGCATTATAAGATGGAGCGTGCTTACCTTGAAAAAACCTTGAAGATTGTACTAATAGATCACCCCGAGTGCAGCCGATGTAGTGGCGGTACTGGGGTGAGCTGAGTTGCTCAGTATATCTATATTCTATTTCTATCTCTCGGTCGTCCTCGACGAAGGAATTGGTTTCCATCCCTTCGACTCCTTTGCCTTTATACGCGTACTTAACACTCATTGCTGTGTTTAATGAGATCATCCCGCCATCACGTAGTCTACCGCAATGTCATTTGCGACCTGGTTTCCATGGAGTGGTTATCATACCCCAAACATTATCATACGTAGAGCAGATGTGTCCAGCCCAATCTTGCTTCAAATTAGCATCTGTTTAAATCGCATTGGCTAACATTAAGCAGCTCACTTAATGTCCTCACTGTTGAGACTCAGGGCTCTCTCACAAGGAGAGACTCCAGGCCATAATTCACGAACTGCCCCAGTGCGGATTGTTGGTTAACGCATAACTTCTAAAGATTCTTGGAACAAATCGGTTTTCTCATATTGCTTTCATTTGAAAGTCATGTACATGTGTACACAACATAGAAAACACAGCGGTGCATGCGATTCGAACTTGGGCTCGCATTCTTTTTACACCAGCCGTAACTGAACGCCAACAAGACAAAACATGAAATAAAAAATCCAAGAGATTTTTGTATCAAATATACATTTGATATGGCCCTACAAAATGAAGGATATGTTTGTTTATTTGGCAGTGACTATTACAAATATTAAGTTACCACTACACTGTTATCAAAAATCAAATACCTCAAATCTGAATGTTTTTGAGATAATGAAGATGGAGATAAACACAGCTCTCTAAATGAGCTGCCGAAATTCAGATAAACCGGTATAATCCTAAGATAATAAAGGTACTTCAATAAACGGAACTGATTTTGTACAACAATCGATATAATGTATCGTAAAAGGACAGCGAGTCGGCGGCCGGTGTCCGCCAGTCCGCAGCGAACCACTGGCTAGCTTACTTGTGAAGGAAAACCAACAAAATGCGAACGGAAAAAGAAATCATCGCTTTAGAAAACCTAAAACCAAGTAAGTTGAGATTTTTCCTCACATATTTAAACTATAATGTTAAACGGGAAAATCTATTAACACTATGTTAATATTTAAAACAAAAAATTTGGTTTGTGTGAATCTATCGGGAATCTACTGACACCAACAGTAGGTATAATTCAACTAAGTCTATTTAACATTGACAGACCAACTCATCGTATTGCACTAGTAATTAAATAGTCATTAAGTTTTTATAGATATACACAGTAGGTATATCTATATACTCGTAGTTTACAAACATAACATTTAAAATTTAAATGCAAACGTGTATAATATATTATAATCATAATACCATGTCAATTCCTACATTAAAACTATTTCCCAAATAACCCACCCCGAACCGTTCCCGGCGCAAAGGTGCCCATGACGCTCGCCGCGTTCCCACGCTGAATGGCAATGGCCAACCTTTGCTCCAGGAACGCGCCGGAGCGGGAGTCACCTGTATTCTCCCTGAGCCTACGCCCTAACTCTGACATGAACCCTTTAGCATCCGCTCCCCAAAAACCCAAGGTCTCGACGGCGATAGGTACAAATTCGTACAGAGACATTAATGCGATAATCATAATACTACATAATTTACATTGAAGTACCTACTTATAGGGATATCATTTTATTATTCTTTGACTTTCGATCACATCATTGCTTACCATCATCAAGCGACTTGATAGTCAAGCGTGGTTTTACATGCGTTACAAGAAATAAAGAAAAAAATCTTCAAATATATATACACAAGTAATTATACCTCTAAGTTGTTGTCTCGGGAACTTCGGTCTTACCTGTCCCAGGTAGAAACAATGTTTGTTTGGATAATATAGAAGCAATACAATTTGCAAGAAATAATATTGCTTAATTCTATTATTTGTGGTACGATAATCTCAGAAATAAAATTGACCACACTGGCCAAAACATAAAAGTAACCAAGGTTTTACGCGTCACTTTTTTTACGTATATATTTATCTTAAGATTTTAGCCTATTTTTTTTTCAGTTCTTAATTAATATCTCCTTTAAGCCCGATATTATTTGAGACTTAAAATTATAATTCATAACTTTAGCTCGTGACTGTACTGTATAATACAAATAAAACAAAAATCCATTTCACAACTTGAACCATTGGAATATTTACTATCGACAAATAAACTCACAGGGTGTCAAATCATTCAATCAACATAAATTAAATATATCCATTTAAAACATTACTCGCAAATACATGCTCATTATTCTCACACAACAACCACCTCTATTCACATCTAAGTACAATGCACGTTCCGCATAAATTTTAGTGCCGAAACAACAATGAATTCAAAACCCAAATAGATTCTTCTTAAATACTGAAAGATCTAAATGTATTTCTTGCTAGACGACACTAGACGTTTGTAAACAACACAGTCTGCATATTACAAGCCTTCCAATTCAGTTGTTTAGGCTCATTGTTGTCTGGCCGGGAGCCAGTTACTCAGTCATGACTTTTGTAAATATAGAATTTTATAATTATAGTTCACATTACATATAGCAACCACTTTTTTTATAAAATAAATAAATATTGGTGGACAATTCACACACAACACCATCTGACCCCAAACTAAGCAAAGCTTGTGTGATGGCAGCCAGATAGCTGATATAATACTTATATAGTTTTAAATACATACTTATTATACATAGAAACAACCAGACACAGTGCAAACATTTGAATTCATCACACAAATATTTGGACTGGGTGGGGATCAAACGCACGACCCTCGGCTTCGCAGGCAGAGCTACTACCAACTAAGCCACTAGGCCAGTCAGTAAAGGTATCTAAACGAAACCTATAAAACATTAAAGCTAGTACAGAGGCCTTTAGAGCAATACTAATCCCAACTCAACCTAATCTCACATAACATGACATAGACAGCGCACTGAATGTTCCCACTGTTGAGCCTCGGGGTCTTCTCTCGCAAGGAGAGTCAAGGCCATAAATCCACCACGCTGGCCTAGTGCGGGTTGGTGGATGAACACAATCTATGCCTACGTATTTATTAGGAAAAACGTTTGTAGTGGTAGGGTTCTTGGCAAAGGGGACATACTAAATTTTTACCAGTTATTCTACCGCCAAGCAGAAACATGCAAATATTACGGTATACTAGTTTCAAGGGAATGCAACTTGCCTAACCCAGTAGGAAAGTTTAGGCTCTATCCCACCACGCTGGCCAAATTGCGCGCTAGCAGACTTCACTTGCCTTTGAAGAGTTAAATCTCCTCCGACAAGCATGTTGTTCACAATGTTTTTAAGTTAACAGCATTACACACATTTTTGCCAGCACACGTTACCTGAATGGATATTCCTTGACGGATATAATCTGGTTGTTGTCAAGCCGAGAGTGAATTGGTTACTTTTATGTAAGCGCATACCATCGTAGACCGCATCGCCGCTTAACATCCGACGAGATGGCGCTTAAGTGCTAATATATTGTCGATGCAAAATAAAATATCATTTTTTATGACAATGACTTACCTAAACTCGAACGACCTCCTCACTGACCGCCTATACGGGTTTCGCCCAAACCGGTCCACTAGGGACGTTCTAGCGTCCGTCACTCACATCTGGAGTGAAGCTGTCGAGAAACACGGGGACGCACTTGCAGTCTCCCTCGATATCTCGAAGGCCTTCAACAGGGTTTGGTACGATAGTCTTATAAGCAAGCTTTCTGCTTATGGTTTGTCTCCATGTTTTATTTATAGCGTGGATACCTAACTTTTAGAAAGATCGATCCATATGGCTGCTAGTCAGATCAAACGGGTATCAATGCAAGGAATGCCGGAGTTTCTCAAGAGATGGTACTTTCTAGGACGCTCTTTCTGCTATACATATATCAACGATCTGTTGAAGACCAGTATCTTGAGCACGCAGAAAGATAATAGCACCGTTGTAGAGAGTTACATATCTAGCGCGAGAGCCAGCGGGCGGCAAACTCAGGTTCTGAGAAGGAGTACGATCGAGCGTTTGAACTTGACCTTTGAGGCAATCTTTAAATTATGCGACGCATCTGGCCAAGTCGGGGGAAAGAAGTAAACGTATTTGTTCATCGTCAAAGGGAATAGATTTCAACAGACTTCTACTTTTCCAGGTGTATCCGTGCTGGTTTCTGACCATCTCGAGTTTTTAGGCCCGAAAATGCGGGACGCGGTGTCCGCGCGGTTTCATAGGAAACTGACGGGTCGTTTTAGTATGAAACCGCACAGGCGACCGCGTCACGTAGTTTCGGTCCTTGGGCGTCACTTTGACATCTACGCTCAATTTTGGCTGGTATATAGAGTCCAAGACTAAATTATCTGCCAAAAAAACTAGGTGTTCTCTCAAAGGTGCGAAGCTACTTCAAGTCTTAACAGTTAGTTACTCACGTTATGTAAAGCACAGATTCGCTCTTGTATGGAGTATTGTTTGCACCTTTGAGATGGATCGACTAAGTGTCAGCTAGAGGCTCTAGAATTGATCGAGAGACGTGCCAAAAGGCTCACAGGCAACGACACTATTGTGCGAAAAATACGTCAAAGTCTTGAACATCGTCGAGAAATTGCTAGTTTATCGGTATTTTAAAGGATACACTTCGGAGGGTGTGCTACTGATCTGCATGATTTATTTTCTTGTAGCTCGAAAAAGCGACATCGTTTCATGGCTGATGTTCCAAAGACACGAACGAAGACGTATAACTCTGCTTTTGTGATAAGAACGTTTAGGTTGTGCTGTATGTTGCCTGAAGGGGTTTTTCCCGATGGTTCCAATCTTTGTTTTTACCATACTGCTCGTAACTCAAAAATGCGACATCGTTTTATGATGGACATTCCAAAGATTCTAACAAAATCGTTTAGACTGTCGAATGCGATGCCTGAGTGGGTATTACCCAACGATTAGTCAGTGTCTTCATGTCAAAAGTGCATCAGTTTTTTCTAGGTAGGCACGCTTCATCAAGCCGCATCGTCGTTTTCAGGCAAGATGGTGGTCCAGTGTATGAATAAAAAACACACACAAAACCCCAACTCAAACAAGTACAAAATAAAAACGCATGATTCACTGCAGTCTAGTTCAGTGCTCTCAGTTAACCAGTTAAAAAGAATTAGGTAGTTAATAGTTAATTTCCTCGTTCGTGAGCTAACGCGCGGATTGTAACATTTGAGGCAAAATTGGAATCTAAAATTACCTTCAAAAACCACGTTAATGTCCTACACGAGTGCATGGTAAAGCTACGACATTTATTAAGGCCTGTTCAAACCGGAGCGGTATTCGCTGTGGGGGTAGACGGAAATACCGCGCGGGACCCGTGCGGTATTTTGTATGAAGTTCCGCAGCTAGAGCGAAAGCGGTACGTACCGCCTGGTAGGCGGTATTTTTTTGCTTGTTTTGCGAAACGTTCCCGTATTGCTGGTGACGAAATACGTTTTGGTGTGAACAGTAATATTACCGCTTACCCACTCGGTTTACTCTAACGCAGGCGGCAGCGAATATTGCTAAGGTTTGAATAGACCTTAAATCTCGTAGGCGTGCCCCACGATTTTATGCACGCAGTATTCTGATGTTCCAAAGACACAAAAAGATTTGACTCTAATTTTGTGATAAGAACATCTAGGCTGTGGAATACGTTGCCTGGGTGTGTTTTCCCGATGCGATGGTTACAATCTTTGTGTCTTCAAATCGAGAGTGAATCCGTTTCTTCTATTCAAACAGGCTCTATCGTAGACCTCATCGTCGCTTAACATCAAGCGAGATGGGAGTCAGGTACAAACCTATAAAAATATAAAAAAATCCGGATTCCAGTATTATCATACTTTCGCATTTCACATTATTACCACATTAGTAGAGTTCTAATTGCAAAAATCGTACACAAGTTTTTGTGTGATATAATAAAAAAAAATGAGAAAAATTGGGCAGTCAATAACATTAATCGCTAGGTTATGCAACATTAAGTGTGTGTGAGGGTGTGTGAGAGGGTGTGTATGTGTGTGTGATGTTGAGGGTGTGTGTGAGAAGTGATTCCTTTTTCTCGTTATTCTGCGATCTATAACCACGTAAAAGATAACATTTTTGACGTCACAAGTATCAACCTGAACTTAGTTCCAACGTGCACTTAAGAATAAATGTTGACTAACTTCAGGGGATCGTTTTTTCGTAACGGTGTGCGCGCATCGTAAAAATGTACTCTCTTCAGTTTTCCTTAAAACCGTACCCCGAGCAAATGATCTTGAGTATTTCTTACCTCATCGCACACCACAAGAAAGAACAAGAGAGAAACAGTAGGATTTGTCGCTGTTTTACGCTGAAATTTTAGAATATACTCTATATAAAATCAGATTTTGGTCTTTTGAAAAAAATATTTCTGCAAAAATGTTTGTAATGAAATTGCCTATCCGTTGGTGTAAGTTTAAAATCCAAATAATGGCGGTTTTTTGAGAAAATGCATGATAATTACAATTGTTTCTATTTTTTAATGGTTTCGTTATAGGAGATTATTTAAACAATACATTCATTAACAAAAAAAAAGCAAGTACCATTTTGAAGCCAAGAAATTGTAGAAACGTTTTTCTTGTTGATATTTGTTTTGGCTAATGAGTAGATTGCTCTGAAAATTTGGACAAAAAACTCGGTTTGCTGGGGGACGCACTGTAATGCGCTAACCATGCTACTTCAAAATCTACAAGCGTGCGTCCAATAAACAGTCTACCACGGTCATCCACGCAATGTCACAAACTGTAACTAATTTTAATTACAAAAATAATTCTTGAATAAAACAATGAAGTAAAACAACCTCCAATAAAAGTAACTTCGAGTTTCCTCAACAATTTTCCCTTATCTCACTTATCTACAGTAAACATTTAAAATATTCACATTAGTCACGTCACATAATTTTTTAAGTTACTTTACCATTTTTAATGATTCTTTATACTGTGAGTTTATTGTTAAAGCCATAAAGTACAAATTACTCTGAAATACAAAGTAATAACCTGTGTTTTGCAAATTAGTTTTGTGCACCGATTAGTTTGTAGATATTTTCAATTGTTGTATTGTGCACACGTGTGTAGCATGTGAATTAAAACACATAGATTAAATACTATACTAACTGCTCAAAAGAGCTACTACTAGCTAACTTTTTTAACGATTTCAAAGAAGGAAGAGGTTCTCTGGGGAATCACCTTGCTTTAACCAGCTATTTTACAGCAGAAATGTGAAAACATGACGTTTGGCCATTAGATGGCAATTGTTTTGGAGAAATTACTCGGTAGAGAGACAAAGCACACTGTCTCTGAACGCAGTCCCGAAAAACCCATGTTACCCGTGAATATGATACATAGAACATTGACATATCGGAGATTTGTACCATCACTCAACCATAAATATCCTGTAATTGATAACATTAGAAAGTAAATTTTATGGTTTACAACAATGTATTTACACTAAAATGGCTGCTATTGTTTGCTTTAATAGAAAACGTAATAACTACTATTTTAATTTATAACTTGTGATTACATTTTGAAACATAATACATATATGTTTAAGAGCCTCTATTGTGAGGTTTGTCTTATTGACTTTGAACTACTTTTTTTCACTCTTCAAAGTGAATGACCTCTGTTATTGCTATACCAGAAAATCGTTTCGACTTGTCGCTTCTGGAGCTACAAGTACGTATGATGTATTTTTTTTATAAAGATTAACGAGACTATCAGTACATGTGCTTGATGGTAAGCAACATGCCTGGCACATAATATCACAGTGACATGCAGCTATTAGAACATGAAGAGTCCAAATCATTACCTAGCACTGAACTACGCTCGTCACCCAGAGATCTAAGATCTTATATCACCAAGCCCTGTTATTTATCTGGAAACATTGCCCTTCAAACCGGAACACAGTAATGTTTGCATATTACTGCTTGGCGGTAGAATAGCTGGCAAAGGTGTGGTACTTCCCCAGGCGGACTCTGCCAAGAGTCCTACCACTAAAAATATATATAAATATGTACATAGGTACATACATGTAAATGTACATAAGCATCCTACTAAATGTGCCCACTGCTGGGACTCGGGACCTTCTCTCGCGAGTAGAACGTAAGGGGCATAATCCACCTAGTGCGTTTTGATGGTATGAGTCTGAAAAGGCAGTAGTGCACGTGGAATTTGAACTCAGGGCCCGGATCGGCAGCCGTCGTTCTCCCGACTAGATCCGTTATTCCGCAACGCCGTACAAAATTACATATGACAAGGAGAAATGATTGAGATTTGTAACCTCCTATCGTCACCTGCATTCAGTTGGACATCTTTCAAGTGACGGCATGGTGTTCAATCTTATTATTTTATACCCTTCTATCATCTTACGTAGGTCTCTTGGTGGTTTATTTGATACATACATTTTGTTCACGGGCCTGCAGTCTAGCTGCAAAATCTGCTTATCTGCTCATACAAGCACCAATTTTCATTCAACAATGAAACAAAGCTAAACATACTCCCGACTAATTTAAATTAAATAAATAGTAGATACGCTAGTAAATAATACTTAAAAAACAAATTGAAAATCCGCTCATCTGTTTCGCAGCTAGGATGCCAGACACACACACATACACACCCGCATCAAATGTCACCACGTCGTTTTTGCCCCGGGAGTTGTAAAAAGGACAAGATTGTATTAGATCATGCAAATCAGCGGCACATTCTCCGAAATGTATCCAATAAATATCTATAATCGATAAGGCCTTTGGCAGTTCTCTCGATTGAATCTAAAGCCTCCAGCTGAGTTTGATTCATTGCATGATATGTTTTTATGTTGGCTGAGTGGTTTAATTTTATCATCCTAGTGTCAATTGAGGTTTAGCCTCAAGCTGATAGCGGGTAGGATTATGTTAGGACAGCTGTTACGTTGAATCGTCTGATATGATCTGATCTGGTCACTGATAAGGGCAGATGCGTAGCAGGATGACGAAAGCAGGTGTAATTGTTTGTGTGGATTCTAGAATTAAGTATGTTTAGTTTTTAAACTCTCTGAAATTGACTGATCATCATTATTTCAATCTCTATTCATTTTGGCAAAATAATAGGAATGTAAACTACGCGGGTTAAACCGCGGGGAGTCCCTAGTACTATAAAAAATTAAAATCCAAAAAAAAAATGAACGCCACTTCAAAATAGCATTTTTTTTATCTTCTTTCACAACTGTCTAAATATGAGTAGGTATATGAAGAGGCTAGGCTTGACTAGGATAATGATGTACGCTGCACTAAAAGGGAATTAGGAAAGTTAACTAACAAAATTACAAGTAAGAAAAATATGGTTAGTTTTAGGGACTGCCGATAGAAGTGAACACTTTTAGCTCAGATTTCGATGCCTTACTTTGGAAACTACGCGGGCGAAACCGGAGGGTGCTGCTAGGCTACATTAAATAATCAAAGCATTGTCGTCTAAATAAGTGTTCTAATCATGGCCATCTAGACTAGACGCTTCTAACGGTCATCTGTACATGTGTCGGCATTGCTAGACGGGCCGAGTTCACCTGATTTTACTTTAACTTACAAGTGTGACGCTTGAGGTCAATTTATTCACAGCACACGAAAAATTTGTATGACGTGCGCGAAAAGAAGTACTTACAAAAACTTCTTAAACTACTTTTGATTATTGTTTTTAGCTATTAGTTGCGTCGGTGATAATTTTACATTTCTAATTTTGTTCTTGTAGAGCTTAAAACTTTTTTAGACGCTAAAATAGACAGCTAAAATGATTTACTACACTCTCCTTTTACTGTTTGTTGCGTTCGCAACTTACTGTATTACAAACAAAATATAAAATTAGTTTCCCCCACGGGTTTCCCCCAAAAATGAAATTGGATTCACCGCCTCGTCGATATGTTGATGATAGTTCCTTTGTTTGGGTTTAACCATCGAGCAACTTAATCTTCCGCCTTTGCTAAACAATATTGTTCAAATTTTTCTGTCATTTCTTGCGGGAGGGGAAACGGGGGGTACCGTATCCATTGCCAATCATACTCACACAGCCAAATCACTAACACATAAAAAATAAAGCACTATTTACAAATCTAGCCCCGCCCTCACGCCACAGTATATTATCAGACTCCATGGTCTACGCGGACTTGTACTTTGACAGAGGGGAAACGCTGTGTATGCCCCTCCCGTGTTGCTCGCTGGGTTTAACTCTTTATTATTTGGATGCACGTATAAACAAAATTCCACGAACCTTGGTTCTATCAATTTACTATGTATTATAGTTTTAAATGTTAATTACGCAAGAGTACGTAGCCATATTTTTTGAACAGTCTCTATAGTTCCGTTTTCTGCCACGCGGTGGAGCGCGCGCGCGGGGTTCGCACTTGGATGTTTTTGGCGGGAGTTTTGTAGTCCGTGATGAAGTCTCTACACAGTTGCATCAGGGAATGTATTCTAATATTTTACTGTTATGTCTGAAGAAAATGACGAAATTCATATTCATTCCAGAATCATGCATGGGGATCCGCCACCTGCAGACCTGCATGCTGTTCCTCGCTATGGTGTTGGCGTATGGCATGCGGGTCAATATCAGCATGGCCATCGTTGCCATGACTGACAAAGATAACGAAGATGTAAGTTTTTCTCCTCTATATGAATGGATTCAGTAAATTAAACAGAAAAGAAGAAGTATCAATCACAAAACAATACTAGAGTTTTTAAAGCAACCCCAGCTCTCATCTCTTCTACCTACCAAATTTGGGACTAGCGCAGAAAGCGCATGGCCTTACTAACCTAACCTTACTATCATCTCATCATCATCATCTGCAGCCTGCAGACATAGACCTCCCCTTAAAAATCCACAATGACCAGTCTTGTGCCTTCTCCATCCACCGACTTCCCGCAACCAAGACAATGACATCGGCACATCGTGTTCAATCTTACCATACTCCTCCATAATCCCATGACAAATTTGTAATATTGCGTCGTCGTCTAGCAAGCGATACAGCTTGCGTGTGCCATCACATCTCTCAGTGGCACATAGTAGGGCTGCCGCAGCGGCTAGTTTAGCTGAACGTCTCAAACTGCAAAAATGTGCAAACTTCTGAAGTAGTTTTATACATATTTTAATACTATTTTGCTGAGATTTGGACCTGTGGAGGTCTGAAGCTCATCGCTTTTTCAAAAACCTTTCCGAATGCTTGGTTAACGAGACGGATGACCTAACGCTTGTGTTTATTTGGCTCATATATAAACGTTGCCATTTAACATATTAATGCCATCAGAGTATTGGGAACGCTTTCAACTGGAAGTTAAAAACCTTAATTTTACGTAACCCTAAAAAGTAAATTGCAATTTAGAATGCAAGTCACGTATCAAGAAACAAGTGAAACGCAACAAATTGTCGGATATTCTGTTAGAATTTATTATCTCGAAAGTAGTTGAAATGATCTTGCAAATGATTGCGCTGATAACTTCTCACGTGCCCCTGATAACGTTTATCTCGTAGATTGTCGTTAAAATACATTGAAGCTGTGTTGATATTGATAACGTCGACGTAAACATATCAGATATGCAGATAGTGGAATCAATTTGAATGAAATGTTTTGTCGATAAAATCTTAGCTGTCATGTAAGACCACACCAGTGACAACTGGAGGTAAATACGTACACTTCAAGGTCTTCTTATGGTGATGTAGCACCTCAGTGCACGGGTAAGCAAATTTCTAAAAGTCACAGTTTGCGATTAGCTGATTCTGCAAATATTTAGAGTTGGCTAAAGATAGATGACCTTAGATACGTTTTAGTAACTGAGACATTTTCTGTAAATCATTGATGCAGTTGTATGATTATTCTATAAATTGTACCTATAAGTTTTGTAGTGCTAGGAGTGTTTACACAATCTACTTTGGGAATCACCAATTCCATCGCCAAGCTAGCATTATCTAGCATTATCTGCAAACATTACCGTATTCCAGTTTGAAGAACAATGTTTTCACAGAAATTACAAGGTAGTGGGGATTTATCAGCCCTTGAGGGCAAGAGTACAATTTATCCAAATTTTGATTGTCATTTTAATTTTTAAATAATGATAAGACTAAAAACTAAAATTCAATCTTGAAAAATAACGAAACTGCAACACGATTTTTTATCCCATTTTTCAACACCTTACGATAGTTTTTCTCCGCCAGTCCTTTAAGATTACTCGTATCTCTTCACCAAATTTCATTTAAATCGGCAGTTTAGGCTTGAAAGCGAAATAAATCCACAGAGTACTTTTGTATTTATATCATTATGTAGAGAAGAATGAAATAAGACCAATGACTCGTGCTATAGCAATCATGTAAAAAAAGTTGGTTTGCGAACCTTAACCAAAGAATCTCGTTTTGAAGTCGCTTTAAAAAAGCAGAAAAATACAATATCTTAATTGCTGTTAAGATATTCTATTTTTCTTGCTTTAAGATGTCACAAAACGTTTTAAAAGTTGACCCATACAAACTGGTCTCTTTGAGAGGCATGTAATGTTGTAAGTCTGGCGAAACAGTTTGAATATTGGTCTGAAGTTATACAATGATAAAATTATTAGTCAGCTTAAAAACGTCAGCGTAGTAAAAGAAAAACGAAATTAATGAGTCAGCTGGTGAAAGAAAGTTTTTTTGTCTTCTTTTCATTCCTGGTTTTGCTATATATGTGATCTGATTCTGATCTGATCTGATGAGATCTACATCTTCTATTAATGTCTGGCGTTTGTGCTATATAAGATAGTATGTCTGGTGGACACAATTACGGCAACATCTTATGCAGGAATGTTTTGTTCGCAGGCGTTTGAATGGAGCATGCAGACGCAGAGTGTGATCCTGTCTTCCTTCTTCTGGGGGTACGTGATCCCTCAGATCCCGGCGGGGGAGCTGGCGGCGAGGTTCGGGGGCGCCGTCCTCATCACCATCTCCATCGCTGTCAACTCCGCCGTATCGCTGGTGCTGCCCCTGGCAGCGCACTATGTGAGGATCGGTTTTATTTCTACTAGTACAGTACTCTTCATATGAAAATAGGGATGTTAACAATTTTTTGGAACTGCTTTTATTTTGAAGATTGGCCCTTGTTTATCGTAAAAAATAACATTTTATTTCTAAATATTACTATTTTCGAGGAGTAAATTTACAATATTAGACTAATTTTGAATTTTGCCGCTAAAACACTAACAACTGACATGACGTCACTAGTCGCAAAACATTGTTCGCGAATCATGACTGTATGTTTATGTGTTTCCTTATGCTTGAATACAAACAATCAAAATCGTCGTCGCTAAGATCACAAACTATAATAAAAATGCAGAAAAGTATACAGTTTAATCAGTTTCGACAGCATGTTTTGCTACTAGTGACGTAATAAATCATATTGGTGTTTGCAATCACGTGACAACAGATTCAAAATATAGCATTTAAAATCATTTGTAATAAATTTACTATGTAATATTAAATTATGATAACGTGATTTTCGATATTCTATTAATGCCAACTATCATAAAATTAACATTCAACATTAATTTGTAATTAGTGTTAACATCTCTATTCATTCATTCATAATTTAAGAGCGACGCTCTCGTCGGTGGAATTCCTTCCATGTACTTCTACACTCCGCCTTCTCCTTGACTTCCTGAAAAACTCCTACAATGTCATTAGAATACGATAACTTATTTCGTCACAGTTCTTAAAGTCTAAATGGCTCAGACGGAATATTATGCTCGCCCTCGGAGTCAACAGGCCCCGGTTCGAATCCTGATGGTTACACTAGGTCATTTCTAATTTGTTAATTTTTTTTCTGAAAAAAATCTTTTACTTAGAGACCTTTATAAACGCATTTAGACCGAGCAAAGCTCGGTCAACCAGGTACTGCTCTTTTGTGTGTAATAGTGTGCGCGTGTATGTGTTGTATGTGTTTGTTTGGATGAGTAGAGTGAATGTAAGTGATGTGTCTGGGGAATCTAAATGCAACTTTGAATAGCTACCAATAGCTAGTTTACCAATATTTTTAAACGTACTAGTTTAATTAGTAAAGTCCGTTCTAAGCAGCTGTAATTAGTTGTGGTCAATTAATTTAGTATTATCTTATTTTTAGGGAGGATGGCAAGCCGTGTGCGCTTGCCGAGTCTTGCAAGGGTTGTCACAGGGGCTGACCTACCCTTCCATACACCACCTCATCGGTAAATGGATCCCAATCGAAGAGAAAAGCAGCCTGGGAACTATCATCTACGCAGGTAACCACAAAGCCACATCTAAACAGAATGTTAGTTTAACAAATGTAATTGGTCAAAATTTACGTCAAATCAACTCAATAATTAACATTGACAGAAACCTCAACCTGCACAAAATGTGTTAATCTATAGAAAATACTCAATGACCATATCTTGCAAGTAAGTGACACATGTCCAAATGATGATTTGTTCTTTATGTATAATAAATGAATGTTGGTGGACAATTCACATACAACATATTTTACCTCAAACTAACCAAATCTTGTGCTATGGCAGCCACAGATCTGATATAATACTTTTATACCTAGTCTCTATCTCTATATATAAAAATGTTCTGTTGGTTTGTGTACGCTTCAAAAACTCAAAAAGTTCTGCACCGATCGAGCTGAAATTGTACAATGATATGTTGTAATCCGCATCAAGGATTGTTTTTTTCTAATTTTTGCATCACAATGTGCCACAGCGAGGCGTGTCAGGGTACAACTAGTTTTAAATAGATAAGTACATAAAGATTTGAAATTATTTGGCCTTCTAAAGATGTCTAAACCTTTTGTTAAGAATGTTTTATTTTTTGTTTTATAAATCTAAAACAATATAAAATATTATATTAATATATTCTACTTTTGCGCAGAGTGTCATTAATAACTAGATGCGACTCGAAATTGCATTTTATGCTCTAGTGCATACAGTAAAATTAGTTAAAAGTAGGTAAAGTACAAGACTAACTCTTCATTCGACATTGTGCTCTATGCATTACAACATACATATTATGCACACAGTAAAATTTAATACAGAAAATTAAAAACAAAAACTGTTTTTTTGAGTCTTAATTTAGTCTCAGCGTTTGTCATGATAGATACCTGAGTGGAAGTGTCCATTAAACTGGCGTCATTCCCACGCTTTGTAACCAACGAAATATTTTGGACCAGATAAAAACCGGAGCGAGACATTATTTAAATAGTAAACTATATTGTCAGGTGGTCAGCTGGGCACGGCTCTCCAGCTGATGGCATCAGGCTTCATAGCCCAGTACTGGGGCTGGCCAGCCATTTTCTACGTCAACGGCAGTCTGGGCGCTATCTGGACAGCACTGTATGTGTTCCTCGGCGCCAACTCTCCTCAGAGCTCCAGGATGATAAGTGAGGAGGAGAGGCTTTACATACAGACCAGTCTGGGACATGTTGGATCACATCAGGTTGGTTTGGTCTTACTGAAATTGTTCACAAACTGCATATATGAGTACAAGTACTACTTTATGCTTTTATTGACGTCCAAATTGTACGTTTTTGAATAAAGAACTTTGATTTTGGCTAATCTAACCGAAATTATAATAAAGTAATTACTATAAAATTTACTTTTATAGAAATTTTCTGCTAAGAAAACAAACTTAAGAATCAAAAGAACAGAAGAACAATCTGAAATATTATACCCAATGGTAACCTTATCAATAATGAATTAAGTAACATTTTCATTCCAGAAATTGAAGACTCCGTGGGGCAAGATGCTGACGTCACTGCCTTTCATCTCGCTGATCATCGTGCACTCGTGCCAAGCGTGGGGCTTCTGGACCCTCATGACGGAGATACCCTCCTACTTCAAGCAGGTGTTGGCAGTCGACATCAAATCTGTGAGTACTGAATGCCCTACTATAAACATAGATATGTGAAGACAGTATGGTAATTTTAGAGTATAAATAAAAACGACGAGTTTGAAGACGTCTTTGAACTTACGGGAAATGCCAACAATGCAAAGGGTTATGAGAGATAAATAAATAGACTTTACAATTTTTTATCCAATTCTATTTTAGCATTGTTAAGTATTAGGAACATTGTTGGAAACATATTTGTTTTTATAAACCATTCCTGATTATTCACAATAATTTTAAACAAAATCATAACAAATTATGCTTCAAACGTCAGCCCTGCACCACGCTCAAACTACTAACATTTTCGTATGCGTAACTTAGGAGCGCGCTTCCCGCGTCACGCACCGCACGCCCAGCATGATTGATTCTCCTTACCTAGACGATTTTGTGGACGACTGGGACGACTGTTTAATTTATTGGACTGATAATACTGACAGAATTGAGTATTTTGTTTATCATTAAAGCCACGAATGTTATTTTTTTATTACAATTAGTAAATGTAGTATAATACTAAAAAGTATTCAGAAAAACAGGCATAGTTATTGAAAGGCGAACAAGTTTTGAATAGTTTGTCTAAATACGTTAATTATGCATGAAATTGCATTTACATACCAGGGTTTAGCTCTACTGTTGTGAAACTTCTTTGAATTGTCCATAGATCTGAAGAAAAATAATAACAAACGTGTGTGAATTATCCACCAATATTTATTCGTTTAATTATTAATTACAGTACGTAACACGTTATAAATAATAACGAATTTTATTAATAAAAAAAACATTGTATTCAACAACATTTTGTAAATTATACCAAAGTTCGTCAGGTTATGTTCTAATTTCCAGAATGGCATGATGTCAGCGCTGCCGTACCTTGCCATGTACCTCCTCAGCTTCCCATTCGGGTTCGTCTCTGACTACGTTCTCAGGAAAGGATACCTCACCATCACCACTACCAGAAAAATCTCCAATTCAATTGGTATGAATCTTGTACTTACCTACATGTGATTGGATATCCAATTATTTCCGTACTAATAGCAATTTCACTGCTTTCGTAAGCTTTGTATCAAAAAGTCATGCGTAGATTTAATTTTTAATTTATTATTTTAATTAACTACTCTACCGGTTCCGGGCTCTTTGGCCAGAATGAAAAATGAACCCAAATGAAGCCTCATTTGGGTTCATTTTTTAACAAATACCAAGGGTTAGAAGAAGAAAAGGAAATAAGGGGGGGCAGTAGGGAACATTTTTAACTTAAGTTTAGTGCTCTTAGTCCGGTTTCATTACTTGAGCCAATCACTAACAGTTGAGATTTCGCTAGTGATCAGACATCATCATTTTATATTTTCTAAACCACTTTCTCCCGACTCAAAGCCTCCACAATGGCTGCATTTTTGTCTCTGATGTCCTGCAAGTTGTACTCACACATTGTCTCCGGTGGTGCAGCCAATGCTCGCCGCACGCACCCACTGATGGCATCAACGGTGTCGTCAGTGTAGTAGTATGTGAAGTTTCTTGTGTGTCATGGAATTGCGACGAACTCATAAGACTTGCTCTCGTGCAGCTTCATGTTTGCCTTAGTATTTATGGCGATCGTATGATAGTTCCTGAGCTTAATCGAGTATTAACTTAAAAGAGGGTGTTTATTATTTGTGCTCCCATATACGAGTTCCTGGGGGATCTTTGTTAGGTTCGGGTTTGAAATGAGTCCTCATTTCAAAGCGATTTGTCTTATCGATCTAAGCCAACTGATTGATGTCTCTGATGGGGACAATTACACCAGCAACAAACGATCACGTTTACGTAAACATGAAGATTAGTCTCATTAAGTACGTTTTTGTGTTTCCAGGTCTGTTCGGTCCAGCGCTCGCTCTGATCGGGCTGTCGTACTCGCCGGCTGGGAACATCGCCATGGCCGTCACTCTGCTCACCATCGTGGTCGGCCTCAACGCGGGTCACCTCACCGGGTTCATGGTCAGTCACGGTTTATTTGTGTCGTTGCGTCTCGGTTGGATTCATTTTGTGTCATCACTACTATTGCACGCTCCGTTGCTTTGTAGGCTATTGATGCGAAAACCAAATTATATGCATCGTGATGTCACAGTAAAGCATTAAACTCAAATTTTATAAATATAAATAAATTTAGGTACAGGTAGGTTAATTTTAAATATAGATTTTAAACAACGTTTTTAACCTGATTCGCAGGATATTTTTTACTGTGACATCACGATGTATAAGTTAATTCGGTATAATGTGGTTACACGACTGTGTTTCCTGTTGCCATTCCTAAATAAATATGTACTTACGTTAATTTTGTTGGTTTTAAACATGTTTGATAGCACAGTTGTTGCAATTTTTAGCCGGAATACAATTTTCGTATTTGTATTACATTAAATGAGGCACCAAATCGCTGTTTATGGGATGAATTGTTGTTTGAATTACATTTTTTTACAATAGCTAACCTATTTAGTTGCTTAGTTGATACCTGGTAAGTCTACCTTTGAAGCTATAGATCGCGGATTTGATTCTCAGTCAGTGCAAATATTTGTGTGGTGAATACAAAGATTTTTCCTTAACCCCATTCATATCTTTTTCATGTTTCTGTCTATTCTTAGTGATGACGACATTATTTTCTTTACGAGCTTCAAGGACGTGTCTTTTTGGTTATTTTTTTATGAATATTGGATAGCTTAGAATTTATGTATGTCTAAACAAACTGCTGTTTGTCCTCAGTTGGTGCACATCGACATGGCTCCAAACTTTGCCGGAACTCTGATGGGCATCACCAACTGTGTGGCTAACTGCGTTGCCATCATCGCGCCTCTGGCCGCTGGAGTCATACTGAAAGATGAGGTAAACACCTATAAAATACACTCACTATCCGACTTCATAGAAGAAAAAGTTAGCGAATTGGTTTGATTATTGTATTTACCGATTATTAAAATTTTAGCACACCTGAACCACTTTGAAAATGTATGTTCGTGTGTATTTTTAACAGTTATAGGTTTGGACTTTACCACCATTTTACTTGATGTTAATGGACGATATGGTTTACGATGGACCAAGCCTACCTAAATAGTTCTTCTATTCGAGTTTTATCGAAATAGGTTATGTGGTTTTAGAAAAATGAGCCAAAATATAGTAACGATAATATTTTTGCTGTAAGTTTCTTTGGTATTGCCTTTTAAACCAGAACACAATTGGCGGTAGAATAACTGGTAAAGATGTGGTCCTTTCCCAAGTGGACTCTGCTATGAGTATACTACAAAAATATGAGTAATTGTCTGTATTGTGTCATTTCCGTTTCAGACGGACGCGGGCGAGTGGCGGACGGTGTTCTACGTATCGTCCGCCATCTACGTGGTGGGGAACCTCATCTACCTGGTGTGCGGCAGCAGCGAGACGCAGCCCTGGAACTCCTGTGGAGTCCTCGATAACGCTGGTAACTATACCGTGTTCCAGTTTAAAGGGAAATATCTCCAGAGAACTGCAGAACTAAAAGATAAAACTGGCCTCGTGGCTTTGTTGGTAGTCTGCCTGCGAAGCCGATCGAGAATCGGGGATTTGATCCCAACCCAGTGCATTTATTCGTGTAGTGAATACAAATATTTGTACTGTGTTTGGGTGATTCTATTAAACGTGTAATAAGTTTGTATTTACAACTATAAACGTATTATACCGTAAAATAAATATTATAACTATATTAGTGTGCGTAATGCCGCTTACTTAAACAGTGAAGGAAAAAGTCGTGAGGGAACCGCCATGTATCTAGAATCTTTCGAAGTCCTATTTGTGTCATCCACCAACCCGCACTGATTCCACATGCCAGCGTGGTGGATTATGGCCTTGAGTCTGGAGAGAAGGCCCTGAATTCCAGCAGTGGGAACATTTAGTGGGCTATTTATGCAAGTATTATACCAGCTATATGGCTATAGTTTTGCTTAGTTTGGGGTCAGATGGTGTTGTGTGTGAAATGCGTTCCAGTATTTAATAAAACTCCAGTAGCTCTTGAGATTATCGCGTTCAAACAAGTAAACTATTTAGCTTGATAAAATTAGTACAGAAGGCTGCTCGTAGCTCAAAAAAGCGATATCGTTTCAGGGTTGACATTCCAAAAACTCGAAGGTTTGACTCAACTTTCCTAATTGAAACGACTGGTTTTTAGAGTTAGTAGGTACTCAGTTCCTGAGATTACTGTATTTCAACAAACAAATAAACTATTCTGTTTTCAAATAATAAGCAGTAAAGATATTTATAATAAAGGACTCAATTGTAAGTTACCACTAAAAATATTTGTTGCTCCTTCACATCGAATCGTCTGAACGTATTCAGACGATTCGATCAGTCAGGTTGAAATTTGAATTACAAGTAGATTATGGTCTGAAATAGCACATATGCTTTCTATTGCGGGAAAATAACAATCTTGGGAACTACGTGGGTGATAACGCGGGCGCTGTCAGTTACAAATTATTTCCATTTTGATTAAATTCTGTGGAAAAATGCATATTCGAAATATTGTCTCTACAAGAACAAAATTAAAAACTTTGATTTACCCCCGGCTACCTTGGATTTGTTATCTGTACAACATTCTACTAGTCAAGCTTTTTCATTTAATACTTACTTATATGATACTTTCATCTATGATTTGAAATTTTTTATGGTGCATATTTTAATAATAAATATATTGAAATATATTGAAATATTTTGAATATTTAAATAATATTTTGTCTGCCATTTTGTGCAGGCGGCCATCTTAAATCGATATTAATCAAACATAGCTAAGAACATCCGGATATTAACTTTCAAATGAAAAAAACGCATCGAAATCGGTCCATCCGTTTGAGCTCTACGGTGCCACAGACAGACACACACAGAGAGAGACGTCAAACTTATAGCACCCCTTTTTATGGTCGGGAGTTAAAAAATACTTATTCAACGCGTCCTTAAAATACATAATTGTATTGTTTCAGAATCACCACCAGAAGAGAAAGCGGAGAAAGCAGTCTAGCGAATGAACAAGTGTTAGAAAATAATAATAATGTTGTACCTGATATTCAATTAATTATAATGTACTGTAAGAATATTTATTTATTTAATTTAATTATTAAAAATAATTGCATAATCTAATTTTTTATTGACATGGAATATTACAAATAGATGTTCAAATCGTGCATCTCTAAAATATGATACCAAAACTAGATGTATAAGTTATCCGTAGCCTTATAGTAAAGAAAAACATTGTGAATAAACTATTTTTTACAAAAAATTTAACCGATTTCAACACCACAAATAGGCACTCAAAAGCGAAAAATAATTTAATATAGGTAATTATTATAACCGCTACTCACTCATCCATATGAAGTCGGTGCCAGGCTAGTTAAAAAGTTAGTAGATATACTATGTACGAGGTAGTAAGTAAGTAGGCATAGGTAAGTAGTATCTATCTACTACCTGTTAGATTTGGCTGGCACCGACTTCATATAGATGAGTGAGTAGCGGTTATAATAATTACCTATATTAAATTATTTTTCGCTTTTGAGTGCCTATTTGTGGTGTTGAAGTCGGTTAATTTTTTTATAAAAAATAGTTTATTTTACCCTTTTTAGTGCTAAACAAGTTTTCACTAAAGCATTTAAACGATTTCGTGTTGAGATCTCAATACATGAATTAAACCCAAACACTGGGTAGTTCCTGTAAGCCGTTAAGAAATTCCCTTGACTGTCCTTTATCTTTATCTTCAGACCACTAATGACAGTCACAACCCATCTATGTAAAAAGTTCTCATCAATACAAATTCATCGAGCCCAAACACAAGGTAACTACTATGTACCGTCGAGGAGTTCCCTCGACCGTCTTCCCGTTCCCTCATCAGATCGACTCCAGACCATCTTTAAACTATACTGCTTTAAAATGCTCAAGCAAAAACTTAACTAACGCACTAGTCATTTTTACAATTTTCGAAAGTTATCCTCGATTTCTCTAGGATACCATCATCAGATCCTGGTTTCCTTATCATAGTACCACCCTTGGAATATCTCCTTTACAACAAAAAAAGAATCATCAAAATCGGTTCATAAACGACGAAGTTATCCGCGAACACACATAAAAAAAAAAAACATACATACGGTCGAATTGAGAAACCTCCTTTTTTGAAGTCGGTTAAAATGATGGTTTAATTTCGGTTTGACGACCACAAGTCGCTATAATTACCCATCAAGTTTGTAAAAAAAACTTTAAACAGGATGCAAAACCACAAAAAATAATTCAAAAGCGAAAAGTTGATAACAAAATTAATCATTAAAAGAGCAACCTATTCATCTTTTTAGCGTTCTCGAAAAATAGCGAAATATACATGAAAATGTGATTGTCGAAATGATAACTTGCTTCTTTTTTGAGATCGTTAATATAAGTACCGATACGGACCCAAAACCAAACTCAAAAATTCGGCTACATTTCATAATTATTTCTGGCTGGCCTGGTGGCTTAGTTGGAAGTCTGCCTGCGAAGCCTCGGGTCGTGGGGTCGATGCCCACTCAGTGCAAACATCTGTAGTGTCTGGGTATTTTCTATGTATCATAAGTATGAATTTAAAATTATGTCAGCATTATATCAGCTATCTCGCTTCCATAGTACAAGCGTTGCTTAGTTTGGGGCAAATATTTATTTATATTTTTTGTGAATTACGATGACGTCGTGATTGACAAATGTTTTTTCATCCCACCAGCTCGGAAAGAGTACTTTTGCTCCTCGATATCAGGGCGCAAAAGTCGTTTTTACCCTCTAGAGGTTAAAGTAAATTTGAATTTAGAACATCGTGTGTACTGAGGTTTTGAATTCAAATCATAATTCAACCTATTTATTTCTACCTCCTTGGTGCCGAATGCATCATAATTTTTTTTTATATGTTAAAAACTCAGACTCCGAACCTCCTTGGTGTACTTACTTTTTTTTAATTTGCTTAGCGCGAAAACATTTAAAAATTAGCATTTAGTCATTTCCTCGCTGAGGTGGAATGAAAAGTTACATGTTGCACTCGAGTGCAAAGATTGTTCACCTTGTGCTCTTTTGATTCCCTTGCTACGCTCAGGATTATAATTTTGAATCACTCGCTGCGCTCGTGATTCAATTTTAGAATCCTTCGCTTGCTCGGTTATCAAAATTGAGCACGCGGTTAAAAATCAACTTTGCACTCTTGTATAACAAATAACTATTGTTGATATTTCAGAAAAAAAAATGTGGAAGGTGGGGGAAATTACCATTCAGTTCAAAAAATAATGATTAAAATGGGATTATTTTGTTGTTGTTTTTGATCTTTTTGCCCTGTAATTTCAATGAAAAAAGTTATCTTCAAACTTGAAACCAGTAATGTTTGCTTAATACTGCTACGAGTAGAAGGCAGGAGAAGTGGCCAGGATGAAATATTGTGTCTTAAGATGGTGTATTTGTAAGTGTGTTGTTTTCTTGACTCTTAGAAACAAAATCTCGTCTTAAAAAATTCGTCATGTCTGTCTGTTCGTCCGTATGTCACAGCCACTTTTATTTTTAACCGACTTCCAAAAAAGGAGGAGGTTATCAATTCGACCCCTATGTTTTTTTTTTTTTTATGTATGTTACCTGATTTCTCGAGAACCTCTGAACCGATTTTAAAATTTCTTTTTGTGTTCGGATGGGTATGCTTCCGGAATGGTCCCATATAATTTTTTTTGAAATCGGTCAAGTAGTTTTTGAAATATGAACCAAAAACTGAAAAATTGCGTATCTGGATGACGTTGTAGATTTCACAAAAGTTATGAATCTCGACCCTGTCAATACAAAATTGTGTAAATGCTTTAATAAAAACTTGTTTTTAACCCCGACAAAAAAGGGGTGTTATAAGTGACGTCGATGTCTGTCTGTGTGTCTGTCTATCTGCTGTGGCACCGTAGTAGAACTCAAACAGATGGGCCGATTTCGATGCGGTTTCTTTTATTTCAAGGTTAATACCATAGCAGATGTTCTTAGCTATGTCTGGTTAATGTCGATTCGTGGCCGCCTCCACAAAATGGGGGACAAAATATTTTCACAACCTACCTCAATTTGGGTATCAAATGAAAGGGCTTGACTAGTAGAGTACTATAATGTACTATAACAAATTTCAAATCCAAAATGACCACCACGACAAAATGGCGAATTATATTATATTTTTCATTACTACCTCAATTTGGGTATCAAACGAAAGAGCTTGACAAGTAGAATACTTTTCACTATGAAAAAATTAAAATCCAAGATGGCCGCTTCCACAAAATGCCGAAATACATTTCTTTTTTCACAACCCCCTTTATATGGGTATCAAATGAAAGGGCTTGACTAGTAGAATGTTGTACAGATAACAAATCCAAGGTAGTCGGGGTTTAATCAAAATTTTTAATATTGTTCTTGTACACTAAAAAGAGTAAAATAAACAATTTTCGTTCAAAAAATTAAACCGACTTTAAAACCACAAATAGGCACTCAAAAGCGAAAAATAAACTAAAAGCATTATTATAAGCGCTACTCACTCATCTATTTGAAGTCGGTGCCAGTCAGGTCAAAAAGTTAGTAGATTGATGCTATGTAGGCACAGGTAAGTAGTATCTATCCTATACCTGTTAGATTTAGCTGGCACCGACTTCAAATAGATGAGTGAGTAGCGCTTATAATAATGATTTTAGTTTATTTTTCGCTTTTGAGTGCCTATTTGTGGTTTTGAAGTCGGTTTAATTTTTTGTACGAAAATTGTTTATTAACAATCAGAACTATATATTGAAACTTGGTAAGTAGATGTACTCTGTGAACCGCATTAAGATTTTTATAAAAACATGTTAAAAAACAATAGATGTCAACGGTGCCCCATAGTTAGAACTGAAACTCTGAAACTCAAATTTTATTAACCCCCGACCAAAAAAAGGGGTGTTATAAGTTTGACGTCGATGTCTGTCTGTCTGTCTGTCTGTCTGTGTGTGTGTCTGTCTGTGACACCGTAGAGCTCAAACGGATGGGCCGATTTCGATGCGGTTTTTTTTATTTGAAAGTTAATATCCGAGTTATCCGTTAAGTTAAGATGGCCGCCTCCACAAAATGGCGGACAAAATATTTCTTCACAACCTACCTCAATATGGGTATCAAACGAAACGGCCTGACTAGTAGAATACTTTGCACTATGACAAATTTCAAATCCAAGATGGCCGCTACCACAATATGGCGGAATTACATTTCTTTTTTCACAACTCCCTCAATATGGATGTCAAATGAAAGGGCTTGACTAGTATAATGTTGTACAGATAACAAATCCAAGGTAGTCGGGGGTTAATCAAAATTTTTAATTTTGTTCTTGTCATCAAACGTATACGTGTATGTTTTCTATGGATATTGAAGTTGAAGTTTCTAATATCTATTTTTTCTATACCTTTGTATAATTTGCGTGGAGACACTTCCAAAGAGGTAAATCGTGTGTCGTCGTCGTCGTCAACCCCTGTAATTATTTTTTGTTAATTATGTTGCAATTGATTTTAACGAATTTGGCGTGATTTAACCACACAAGACTGGTAGTTGTGGAATTCTATGGAGGAGACATCATTTGTCCAGCAGTGAACGTCTTCAGCCTTCAAATGATGATGATGAAAACGACTCCATTGAAATTAAATTAAAATACATTATCTGCAATAACACAAAAATACGTTTTATCTCCTACAGTTAGTAAGATAAAAATGTGAATGTCATTTGATGCGATAGTATCACCCGCGGCGGCTGCGAAACCGCAAAAATCAGCGGTCTCATAAAAATCAGCAGTTTTAAAATAAAACCCACACCTGGTGCATTTGCGGAACCGCGGCGGGCGCGGTTAAAAATCATTCCATGAATTGTTAACCTTATTTACGTAATTTTTTACTACGCCATAACAAGGTCAAGTATCGGGGGCCACGTGCCGACGCCAAGCACTGTGCTATCAGTAGTTCATTGCCTTTGATTTTGGGAGAAACGCCGATAATATGGGGCAGTGTGGAACGATTAATGTTATGTTATGTACAAGGTGATTAGTGCGGGCATTATTCATAATGCCCGAGCACTATGTTGTTTCAATGTTTATCATATTGCCCAGTCATTATAATATGGTTATTTGACAAATGACAATTTGATAATAAAGCTAAGTTGATTCTAATTTTTGAGTTTTTAGTAACCAAATGGGACCAGTTAGTTACGTAGAACCCAGATCTGACTCGGAGCACCCTGAATCCTAGTCAAAAATACGGGAGCCAGAAGCATAAGGGAGGGCGCTCAGGGCTGATCGAAGAACATCTGGCGGGGGCCTACCCGAAAATTCAACTAAATATCAGTTATAGACCCTAACTAACCACAATAATAAAATAAAATGTAATTAAATGTGTTTTTGTATTCTTTTGCTGCTCATGCTCAAAAGGTGATGTACATTATTTAAAATGCCCAGCAGATGTGAATATTTGAATAATTGTTATCAAATTCTCCTAATGGGCATTTTTCATAGTGCCCGGTCATTATTAATAATGCCCAAATTATCACTTGGTCTATAACATATACATTACTAGCAGCCCCCGCGGTTTTACCCGCGTAGTTCCCGTTCTCGTTATTATTCCGAGATAAATAATAGCACGTGGTTTTTGGCCTCTTTGAGTGCGAGGCTGTGGGAGTAGGGCCACTTCGCCCACGGTTAGCGTAGCCAATGCCAGCCAGCCACTGTGGCTCCGCTTTTTTAATCTCTGTTTCCTTAATATCAATAATAATTTTTCGTCGTCAGGAGGTTCCTCAATGTGCAGCCCTAACCACCGGTAGCTTGGGCCCTGCCCCGCTGCTGGTGGACTCTAGGGTTCAGTTTTTATAATGTTTTATGTTGTAAAAACTTAGGCTTAAGAAAGGAAATAAATACGTGATTAATATAATATCAATTTAATTATATGATGCGACCAATTTTAATCTAAATGAAATATATTACTAATATTAGCGCCCCCGCGGGCTTACCTGTACATTTTTCGTTCGAATGTAATAATCATTCATTTAGTTTAACCTGTCAAATGTTGTCTGTCTTGAATGCGAGACTTGGTCTAATTGTTATTGTTTCCTCTGGATTTTGGTTTTCCCGATACAGGCTTGCCTAGTGGGAAACCAACGGATATTACTATATTATTTTAATAATTGTGTACAAAAATTCAAAATACGATGTGATTGTTCTACCTTTGTCTTGTATATTTTGGCAATTTTTTGTGGTAATAATTTATTTTTTCATTTTCATTTCATTTTTCAGTTGTTTTCCCGTGAAGAAAAGTTTATCCAGACTATTTTAATTTATATGTCAATGTTTGAATATTTTGATCTGCGTTGCTCAATCAAGTCGTTTAACGGATCTGGTTGAAATTTGGAACGAAGTTTACTGTGGAAAAACTCATAGACTACTTATTATCCCGGCAAAATACCTACGGGAATTACTCGGGTGAAACACCGGGTACGTGCTAGTTAGTTATATAAATAATTAGTAAAATTATTGTTAACTTACGTGTTACCATGGGACGCAGCTTATATGTATTTAGTCGTTTCATAACTGTAAACTTGTCAAAGTACATGTGGCAGCACCATCGTTATTTACATCCCTATCATATACGCATGTTTCTAATGATATCTCATCAGAAACATGCGTATACTTAAGTGAAGTGAGATCAAAGTTCAGTATTATGATATTATATGCCTTGTTTGTTGAATTCAACGATTAAAGAATAATAATCTAAATGATCTTAGATCGTCAGTTCTAAAATCTATTTATAATAACATAGACTAGTTTTAAACACTTAACATATGATTTGTTTTTATAATGTATGATGATTATTAAAAGCAGTCTGACTTGGCTGGTTTTAATATCATATTCATATCATATCATATTGAACTTGTCTTTCACTTCATTCGTTCATTTTATTTCATTCGTATCTACCACATTCTACTATTACTATTGATAACTTTCAAGATAAGTTAATAAATAATAATTTGATCAATACAAATCCAAGTATGTTGTATTTAAGATCACAGTAAAGTCGTATCATATTTGTGAAAAATATTTTAAGACAGTTTTAGAAAAATACTAAGGTTAAACGATTTTTATGTTATGGTAGCACCTTTGTTTACATTTTCTGCACCTCTCCGTGGAACAGACTATAGATTACTTTTACTTCTCTTGTTTTACTGAAATTAAGCAACCTTGCCAAAACCAATTGAACCCAAAACCGATACGTTAAGGTTCAATCTTCTAATGATTTTACTTACATTTTTATCTCTCACTGTTATAGTCTGACATTATCAAACAGTATCAAACATTATTGGGATTATGTGAGAACATGACATGTGTTATCAATACGTAGATTTTGTTTAAGGAAATACTCAAAACAATAAAATGGTTTCGTTGTAACATATTACATCGATTACGTTATAAGTTTATAAACTATGGGTGAAGTGAGTGACACTGATACAAAATATTCCAGTAAGTAAAACATACGAGTATTTTTATTTAAATACTCATTTATTTTTTAATTATAGATAGTGTGTCTCGTCTCGTGTCGTGATTGACAAAGGTTTTTGTTGCTGTTTCAGAAAAAAAATGTGGAAGTTAGGGGAAATTACCATTCAGTTCAAAAAATAATTATTAAAATGGGATTATTTTGTTGTTGTTTTTGATCTTTTTGCCCTGTAATTTCAACAAATAATAAATAAATAATAAACTTTTATTGCGGCAAAAAATTACACAACTCGTCTTACATGCTATTACAAACTAAATTCCAAGCAATAAGGATGCCAACACTAATCACCAATTCATGTTTTCTAATTCTTAATTTGGTATTCTAATCTAAATTAATTAATCTAATCTAATTAATTTCAATGAAAAAAGTTCTCTTCAAACTTGAAAACAGTAATGTTTGCTTAATACTGCTACGAGTAGAAGGCAGGAGAAGTGGCCAGGATGAAATATTATGAAGTCTTAAGTTGGTGTATTTGTAAGTGTGTTGTTTTCTTGACTCTTAGAAATAGAACCTCGTCTTAAAAAATTCGTCATGTCTGTCTGTTCGTCCGTATGTCACAGCCACTTTTTTTTTAACTATCAGAACTATAAATTGAAACTTGGTAAGTAGATGTACTCTGTGAACCGCATTTAGATTTTTATAAAAAACAATAGATGTCAACGGTGCCCCATAATTAGAACTGAAACTCTGAAACTCAATTTTTTTTTTCATCAAACGTGTGCGTGTGCGTGTCTGAGGTTTCTATTGAGTTTCTATGGATAGGTCTTTAGGATAGGACAAATGATGTTGAAGTTTCTAATATCTATTTTTTCTAAACCTTTGTATAATTTGCGTGGAGACACTTCCAAAGAGGTAAATCGTGTGTCGTCGTCGTCGTCAACCCCTGTAATTAATTTTTGTTCATTATGTTGCAACTGATTTTAACGAATTTGGCGTGATTTAACCACACAAGACTGGTAGTTGTGGAATTCTATGGAGGAGACATCATTTGTCCAGTAGTGAACGTCTTCAGCCTTCAAATGATGATGATGTAAACGATTCCATTGAAATTAAATTAAAATACATTATCTGGAATAACACAAAAATACGTTTTATCTCCTACAGTTAGTAAGATAAATATGTGAATGTCATTTGATGCGATAATATCACCTACGGCGACTGGGAAACCGCAAAAATCAGCGGTCTCATAAAAATCAGCAGTTTTAAAATAAAACCCACACCTGGTGCATTTGCGGAACCGCGGCAGGCGCGGTTAAAAATCATTCCATGAATTGTTAACCTTATTTACGTAATTTATTACTACGCCATAACAGGGTCAAGTATCGGGGGGCACGTGCCGACGCCAAGCACTGTGCTATCAGTAGTTCATTGCCGTTGATTTTGGGAGAAACGCCGATAATATGGGGCAGTGTGAAACGATTAATGTTATGTTATGTACAAGGTGATTAGTGCGGGCATTATTCATAATGCCCGAGCACTATGTTGTTTCAATGTTTATCATATTGCCCAGTCATTATAATATGGTTTTTTGACAAATGGGCAATTTGATAATAAAGCTAAGTTGATTCTATTTTTTGAGTTTTTAGTAACCAAATGGGACCAGTTAGGTTACTTAGAACCCAGATCTGACTCGGAGCACCCTGCTTCCTAGTCAAAAAATACGGGAGCCAGAAGCATAAGGGAGGGCGCTCAGGGCTGACCGCAGAACTTCTGGCGGGAGCCCACCCGAAAATTTAACTAAATATCAGGTATAGACCCTAACTAACATATAACACAGTAATAAAATAAAAAGTAATTAAATGTGCTTGTGCTTGCTAGCAAAGAAACCTTTGCTCAAAAGGTGATGTACATTATTTACAATGCCCAGCAGATGTGATTATTTGAATAATTGTTATCAAATTCTCTTAGTAGGCATTTTTCATAGAGCCCGGTCATTATTAATAATGCCCAAATTATCATTTGGTCTATAACGCGTAGTTCCCGTTCCCGTTATTATTCCGAGATAAATAATAGCACGTGTTTTTTACCTCTTTGAGTGCGAGGCTGTGGGAGAGGGGCCACTTCACCCACGGTTAGCGTAGCCAATGCCAGTCAGCCACTGTGGATCCGCTTTTTTAATCTCTGATTCCTTAATATCAATAATAATTAATCGTCGTCAGGAGGTTCCTCAGTGTGCAGCCCTAACCACCGGTAGCTTGGGCCCTGCCCCGCTGCTGGTGGACTCTAGGGTTCAGTTTTTATAATGTTTTATGTTGTAAAAACTTAGACTTAAGAAAGGAAATACATACTTGATTAATATAATATCAATTTAATTACATGATGCGACCAATTTTAATCTAAATGAAATATATTACTATTATTAGTGCCCCGCGGGCTTACCTGTACATTTTTCGTTCGAATGTAATAATCATTCATTTAGTTTAACCTGTCAAATGTTGTCTGTCTTGAATGCGAGACTTGGTCTAATTGTTATTGTTTCCTCTGGATTTTGGTTTTCCCGATACAGGCTTGCCTAGTGGGAAACCAACGGATATTATATTATTTGATGATACTATATTATTTTAATAAGTGTGTACAAAAATTCAAAAATCAATGTGATTGTTCTACCTTTGTCTTGTATATTTTGGCAATTTTTGTGGTAACATTTTTTTTCTTTTTCATTTTCATTTCATTTTTCAGTTGTTTTCCCGTGAAGAAAAGTTTATCTAGACTATTTTAATTTATATGTCAATGTTTGAATATTTTGATCTGTGTTGCTCAATCAAGTCGTTTAAAAACGGATCTGGTTGAAATTTGGAACGAAGTTTACTGTGGAAAAACTCATAGACTACTTATTATCCCGGCAAAATACCTACGGGAATTACTCGGGTGAAACACCGGGTACGTGCTAGTTAGTTATATAAATAATTAGTAAAATTATTGTTAACTTACGTGTTACCATGGGACGCAGCTTATATGTATTTAGTCGTTTCATAACTGTAAACTTGTCAAAGTACATGTGGCAGCACCATCGTTATTTACATCCCTATCATATACGCATGTTTCTAATGATATCTCATCAGAAACATGCGTATACTTAAGTGAAGTGAGATCAAAGTTCAGTATTATGATATTATATGCCTTGTTTGTTGAATTCAACGATTAAAGAATAATAATCTAAATGATCTTAAATCGTCAGTTCTAAAATCTATTTATAATAACATAGACTAGTTTTAAACACTTAACATATGATTTGTTTTTATAATGTATGATGATTATTAAAAGCAGTCTGACTTGGCTGGTTTTAATATCATATTCATATCATATCATATTGAACTTGTCTTTCACTTCATTCGTTCATTTTATTTCATTCGTATCTACCACATTCTACTATTACTATTGATAACTTTCAAGATAAGTTAATTAATAATAATTTGATCAATACAAATCCAAGTATGTTGTATTTAAGATCACAGTAAAGTCGTATCATATTTGTGAAAAATATTTTAAGACAGTTTTAGAAAAATACTAAGGTTAAACGATTTTTATGTTATGGTAGCACCTTTGTTTACATTTTCTGCACCTCTCCGTGGAACAGACTATAGATTACTTTTACTTCTCTTGTTTTACTGAAATTAAGCAACCTTGCCAAAACCAATTGAACCCAAAACCGATACGTTAAGGTTCAATCTTCTAACGATTTCACTTATATTTTTATCTCTCACTGTTGGAGTCTGACATTATCAAACAGTATCAAACATTATTGGGATTATGTGAGAACATGACATGTGTTATCAATACGTAGATTTTGTTTCAGTAAATACTCAAAACAATAAAATGGATTCGTTGTAACATAATACATCGATTACGTTATAAGTTTATAAACTATGGGTGAAGTGAGTGACACTGATACAAAATATTCCAGTAAGTAAAACATACGAGTATTTTTATTTAAATACTCATTTATTTTTTAATTATAGATAGTGTGTCTCAGTTGGTAGGATGTCTGCATTCAGAGTGGTTGGTCGTGGCTTTGATACCCAGGTAGGAATTTTTTTTATTGTAATGATACCAGATATTTTTTCTATGTCTGGATATTTCTATGTATCATTTGTAAGTTTTATAATAAGATAATTAAAAATAGTGTTAAATGAGAAATAATTTAGATCTGCGTTCCATTTGCCAAGGGCTTAAAATGCACTAAACTTATTGCGTTCGTGATTTCACAAAAGATAGTAAATTAATTGTTTAAGTACAGCTTGTATAACTTTTGGCGTTCAATATTATAATACACAATAACACACTTATATTTAAAGTGTACATTAATTATAGCGCAATCCTTATTCGTTGCCAATATTAAAGTTATTCGTATTCATCTTTGACAACCAAAGAACACAGTACCCTAGGTGTGGAACTAAAAGATTGATTTGGGTCTGGGAGTGTAGGTATGTGTACCCAGACCCAAATAATAGATGTTAAAGACTGATGACTGCTATGCTTAAATGAAACTTGGCGGAAACCGTCAGGTATATTGTACGCTAAAATAATTCTTGGAAAAATCCATCACTAAATGGGTTTTTTAGGGTAAGCAACCACCAAGCCAGCCTAACAAAATGTAGCAAGACAAGCTTACCGAGTACCCCAATAACGAAGCGTTTTCCAGACGCAAAAAGACTTGTCAAAGATAGTTCTAAATATTGTTAAGTGTGGCACCACTGTTGGCTTTTGTGAAATTTCTCTTTTTTTTTATTAAATAAAGAGTGACGAGACGATCAGGACATGTGCCTGATGGTAAGCAACATGCCTGACACATAACAGCACAGTGACACACAGCTATTCGAACATGAAGAGTCCAAATCATTACCTAGCACTGCACTGCGCTCGTCACCCAGAGATCTAAGATCTTATATCTCTAAGCCCTGTAATTTCTCTGGAAACATTGCCCTTTAAACCGAAACACAGTTATGTTTGCACATTACTGCTTGGCGGTAGAATAACTGGCAAAGGTGTGGTACTTCCCCGGGTGGACTCTGCTAAGAGTCCTACCACTACAAAATAAAACAGTGGCGCACCTAAGGTGAAATTGAGAACAGTATTTGACAGGTCTTTTTATGTCTTGAAAATGTCCCATTGACTTACATACCTCTACAATAGATCTTGATACGTACTTTTGAAGTGAGGAAAAATTTACTGAAGTACTTATTTACCACAGTATTGAACACTCTTATAAGTTGAAAATCGATATCAAAATAAAAACAGATTATGGTGCGCACTCATATCACATCAGAATTAAAACTATTCTCCAAAACAATTCAAATTGTACGTTATATTAAAACCTAGAGTTCCTTGATGGTGTTTAAAAATATCTCTCACCGAAAAATTGAAAATACCGTCAAATTATAGTCTAACGAAAAGCGGGGTCTTCCCTCATTAACATGAATTAATTATTGTGTTTTAATTTTGCTAAATTGACCGTAAGAATTTGAATTTCAATGTATGTTTACCGTCCCGTGTGAAGTAGTCCAAAGTCTGTGTTGAGTGATTAGGTAGATTGTCGGGGTGAGTGTGGTGCTTGAGATAGATAGTCCAGGTTGGATAAACGAGGGTGAGTGGACTAAAATAGGTGATATAGTGTGGCGTTCGAATCAGTTTATACAACAATTTACCAATGCGGTTTAGGATTTAAGATTAATAGCTGTTCTAATTTAATTGAACTTGATAGTATTTTCAGAATATGTTTGCAATGCAGGTGAACGCGCAGGCCACCGTTATTAATTTACTAAAAATATATTGATTGGGCAAATGAAATAAATTTGTAGTAACGCAAATTAATATAAACTACTACACAAGAACTAGGGTGACCCGTTGAATTATTTTATTTATGCTTTGCCATGGATTAACTCGTATGATTATTATTCAAGTTGCGTATATATCTTTATTTGGAATTGATATAGCTGGTGTTGTGGTAATGAAACTTTATTTACAACCGGTTTTGTTCAAATTCACCGTAATTTTCGATTACCGCATAAACCAACACGTGAGAGACGTGCCAAAAGGCTCATAGGCAATGACTCTCTTCTGCAAAAAAAACTACAAAGTCTTGATCATCGCCGAAATATTGCCAGCCTATCGGTGTGCGACTGATTTGCATGATCTGATACCACCTTGCCCTTTTTCCTATCGGAATGCTCGTAGCTCGTAAAAGCGACATCGTTAGATGGTTGATGTTCCAAAGACACGAACGAAGCGATTTGACTCTACTTTTGTGATAAGAACGTCTAGGCTATGGAATACGTAGCCTGAGTGGGTTTTCCCCGATGGTTACAATCTTTGTGTCTTCAAATCGAGAGTGAATCGGTATCTTCTAGGTAAACACGCTCCATCGTAGACCGCATTGTCGCGTAACATCAGGCGAGATGGCGGTCAAGTGTAAACCTATAAAATTAAAAAAAAACCCATAGCGTCCACATTATGTGATATAAAAAGTGATGAAATAGTGACTATGTTAAATTAACGTGAAAGTGGTCAATTAAATTTGGATGATGAAATGTCATACACAGCTGCAGCTGGAGAAATATTTGAATACTTAAATTAAGGTGATGATATGCTTAGTACTGAATCTTAATCGGAAGACGAAGAGATCTTCTAAATATAATTGTAAAAAACAAACTATTACATCAGACAGATCAAATACAAATATTTGATAATCACATTGATCACATACATTGAATAATCGAACTGTGGAAATCGAACCGACGACTTAAAGGAAGGTAGGCAGACTTATCTCTACTGTCAACTCCATTAGGCCAAAGTAAAAGCTATACAACACAATTTCGGTCCAAATCAAAATCCACGTTCGCTGGTAAAAATTGTTATAAATAATGAAAAAACTCAACTACCTATAATGTTTGCTTTGTTCCAGGCTCTAAGCTGGGAGTTCGCCATGTGCAAGCTGTGTTGCTATTCTTCGCGCTTGTTCTGGCGTACGGGATGCGAGTCAACATGAGCATGGCCATCGTCGACATGACCGATAAGGACAACCAAAACGTAACTAAGTTACTGTAGGAACACCTACGTTATCTCATCAATCAGCCCACATTCGTCCACTACTAAACATACGCCTCTCAAATAATACGCCACTTAGCCTGATCCTCGGATTTATATTATTGAGGACCTATCATTGGAGGGCTTTGTCCATAGTTGGGTTGGTGACCGCAGTGATGAAACTTCTTGTACCGATGACACTGATGCCCGTCTATGGCTGGGATTTAAATAGCGCCGTAGTTTGGATATTTGAATTTTTGACGTGACAACTTCTTATAAATTGGTTTGCCGGGTGACACTTCAAGAAACTGCGTTACGCTCCGCTCACGTTATGCGCTCACAACGAGAGCGAGTGAGAGGCACGCGTCCCTTCCACTCGGGCATGGTTAGCCCGCCTAAGAGCGAGAGAGACAGACATAAAAAGTGAAAGGCACGCGTCCCTTCCGTAAAATTATTTTACCACTCAAAGTCGTTGTCACGTAAAACTTTCGCCCGTATACCGACTTGACAGGCAACCAATTTTTTAAATTTGAATTGAACCCCCATTGGTTGGTTCCTCATCTGTGGGCTCTTACCACAAACAGAGGAGACCGATGCCATACTCTATGAACGGGCACTAGGGCAGGTCACTAGGGTACGTATTCTAGGTGTCTTAGGGCGCTGTCTTCCAGAGTTCGGGCGACAGCGTTATGGAGAACCTTTACTTAACCAGTCGTCGACAAGAGAAAATTATTATGGTGTAAGATATATATGTATATATATATATATTTATGGTAATGAGTAACAAGACTAGCAGGACATGTGCCTGATGGTAAGTAACATGCCTGCTCTTCACAAAATAGTGACACGCAGCTATTGGAATACTAAGAGCCCAAATCATTACCTAGCACTGCACTGCGCTCGTCACCCGGGGATATAAGGTGTTTTATCTCTAAGCCCAGAAATTTCTCTGGAAACATTGCCCTTCAAACTGGAACACAGTAATCTTTGCCCATTACTGCTTGGTTGCAGAATAACTGGAAAAGGTGTGATACCACAGAACATATTACTGTTCTGTGAGTGACTTCCTCAGGTGGACTCTGCAAAGAGCTCTACGACTACAGAATTTAGAATTTATTTTCACAAAAAAAAAACTAATATCTTAGGAGAAAATACACGTACCTATTTAATTTTATTATCGTGAATTATTTTGCATGCGTCGGAATGCTGTTATAATAAACAAAATTTGAAGAACGCCTTTAGAACTGAGCCCGAAGTGTCTTAACACGTGCTATATAAAAAAGCCATAAAAACATACAAATCAAAAGTGTTGAAGTTTAGAAATTTACAATTTTTGTGATCGATGATTTCCTTGATAGCGGGTAATAAGGCTTTCTCAGCGTCTATTACGTATTCTCTGAATAGACCTAGTTACACTTTTCGTTGCAGTCATTCGAGTGGAGCATCCAGACACAGAGCGTGATCCTGTCCTCCTTCTTCTGGGGGTACATCGTGTTGCAGGTGCATTCTATTCTTATTTACTTGCTTTTCCTGTTATTAATGATTGTTTGGAAGATATCTTTAAATCATTCTGGTGTGTAATGTTAAATGTTTCTGCCTGTGTGTCTGTCAGGTGCCGGGCGGCGAGCTGGCCAAGAAGGTTGGCGGTTCCATCCTTGTCACCGTGTGCATCGCCATCAACGCCGCGGTCTCCATGCTCATACCCACTGCGGCTTACTATGTGAGTGGTTTCCTCAAACATCCGTTTGATAAATAGTTTAAGACAAATGGGATGGTAAAAATCAACTTCTAAGATAAATTGTGACAAGCTACTGGGTTATTAAAGTGTTACCTGTTTTAGCAGAATTGCTAAATATTATATCTGCAAAGTATTGTGCGGCAGTCATTATATTAAAAATCTCTGTTCTAAATTTAAAAACAATTTACACTGCGTAATTTAACATAACAGCGAAACACGGTACCATGCAGCTATTTTATGTAATAAGGATGTATTTAAAAATATTTAAGTATTATATCAGCTATCTGGCTTTCATAGTAACGAGCTTTGCTTAGTTTGAAGTAAGATGGTGTTGTATGTGGAATTTCCACCAATATCTAACAAACGTGTGGCATATTCTTAAGTGGGCTCTGCAAAACAACTTTTTATTATACCGCGATTGATTGCTTCTTTTAAAATTTGGTCAAGTGTCTGAATTGAAATCTTATGTTGTAGTCTTTTTATTTTGGAAAAAATAAATTATCCTCCATATGTCAACGTAATTAAGTGTTGAAATAATAATATTCCTTTCATTAATTGTAGGGTGGATGGGAATGGGTGTGCGCTTGCAGAGTTCTACAAGGCCTTTCTCAGGGATTCATCGTGCCGTCGATTCACCATCTCATCGGCAAGTGGGCTCCAGTCGAAGAAAAGAGTCGTTTAGGAGCTTTAGTTCATGCTGGTACGAAGATAAAAAATACACCTTTTTTAACCAAAATCTTTTCAAGATTTCCCAATATTAATTGTCACTAAACAAGATTTTCAAGCATGCCTTTTCATTGCGATGACTTCTCTAACTTTTAATACTTCTTTACTTTAACTTATTATTTGATACCTTCTTTATAAACTGTGATACCCTTTTTTTGGCCTATCTATTATAGATGATACCTCTTATTTACTTTTGTTTAACACCACTATCCTGCTACTAATTATGTCTATTTTTTGCATTTATTTTTATGTGATACCCCTTCTTTGTTTTATACGAGGGTCAAACTGAAAGTTCTTAGAACTGGCCACTTATAAACAAAATAATAAAAAAATAATTCTATAATTTGAAAATAGAACTCTTTGCCAATATTACTGAGTATATACTTCATTCATTTGTCATTTGTTTTACGATTTGGCGGCAAATTGAAAATTGTCTGTGTCACGTCAACATGAATTTAACACGAGAAAATTTTCGTGCAATGATTTTTTATGACTTTCGATGTCATTTAAGTCAACAAGAAAGTTATGATAGACTACGATTGGCCTTTCACAATGAAGCCCCATCTCGTGCGACTGTTTACAACTGGTTTAATGAGTTTAAACGTGGTCGCACTAATCTCACTGATGATTTACGTGAGGGACGGCCTTCTACGGCGACGACTGAAGATAACATCTGTGTTGTGCGGCGTATGATAGAGACTGACAAAAGAGTGGCCTATCAGCAGATTCGGACAAGCTTAGGCATCGGTATGAGTCAAGTGCACAAAATCCTACACGAACATTTAGCGGTCAGGAAGCTTTGCGCCCGGTGGATACCTCATAATTTGACTGAGGCTTAAAAACTCCATCGTGTGGATTGGTGCCGTAAAATGATTGAAAGATTTAACGGAGGTGACTCAAATGCTGTGTTCTACATACTAACAGGTGACGAAAGCTGGATTTACTGTTATGATCCTGAAACCAAAAGACAATCTGCTCAGTGGGTGATTCCTTTCGAGGAGTTGCCAACTAAAGTGAAGAGAGATCGAAGTGCGGGGAAAAAAATGGTGGCCTCGTTCTTTGGAGGGATAGGTCATTACGCAACAATTGTGTTAGAGGATCAAAAAACAGTTTCTGCAGAATGGTACACTACCAATTGTTTGCCACTTGTCTTAGAAAAAGTTCGAGAGAAACGACCTCGCAGTAGGATCCTCCTTCACCACGACAACGCCTCATCGCACACCGCCAAGCGAACGATCGACTATTTGGCGACATCAAACGTTGAATTACTGGGTCACCCGCCGTATAGCCCCGACCTCGCGCCTTGTAATTTTTATTTATTTTCAAAAATTAAAGAAAAACTTAAAGGAAAGCGGTTTATGAATGCTGAAGAAGCGGTGGCTGCGTATCGCGATGCCATTGAAGAGACCCCTAAGGACGAGTGGGCAAAGTGCTTTTCCCAGTGGTTCCATCGCATGCAGCGGTGTATTGGCGTGAATGGACAATATTTTGAAACGATATAATAAAACTAATAACTGGCTAATGTAATCAGTTTTTGTTTTTTATGAACTTTCAGTTTGACCCTTGTAAGTTTGATATTTTTTTTTGCGTTAACTCTTTTATCTATTACTTCTTTGTAGTACAATAGTAGTAGATTATTCACCGAGGGAGTAAAGCACTGTCTTGGGTTATGGGTGTCATATTGGATCCTGAGCGCAGCGAGGGACTCGAGCCGAGAGTTGTTGTGTCCCGGTTGAAGCGAGGGATCCAAGCCACCTATGACACAAGACAGTTTTTTACTTCAGAGTTTTTTACTATCTTACTTATTTCTGATAGTTTTTCATTGCGTTGCCTCTTTAATATTTATGATACCTTTTTTTATTCATTTATTTATTGAATAAGCAAGTAGCATTAGCTGATGTGCTTTTTTAATTAAATTAGCCACTCCACAGACTCCGAAGTCCGTGATCTTTGCCATATCCATTGTTTTTTTACATATTTCTTGGATAACTTGATGTGCTTATATCTCAGTATTATCAGATTTTGTCGTTCGTTATTCATTTGTTCAGCGTATTCTTAGTAGGGTTCCATGATTTTTCCCAAATAACATCCTTTGGCAACCTGTTCCAGTTGTAAACGACTCTTTTGCTGAGGATATGATGTACAGTATTTGTCAATGATTGCGTGTGGGACAACTGGGACTACTACACAGACTATTACTGACAACTAACTATTTACCAAATTTATTTTCGTGTATGTGTTAGGATAGGTTAAGGTGTTTTTCTCCACGTGGACACTGCCAAGATTTCTATCTCTCTCAACACTTGTTAATTTTTATATCTTATTGAAATTCTTATTATTTTGCCTTATATGTACGGTTTTTTACTTTTATTCCTAACTATTGTTTAATTTTAAAGCTACGAGTAGTTCTAAATAAAGAAATCCATTTCTAGGATCCCAGCTGGGTAACGCAATTCAGTTCCTGATCTCGGGGTTCATAGCATCAGCGTGGGGCTGGGCGTGGATATTCTACGTGAACGGCATCTGCGGCGGAGTGTGGACCGTGGCCTACATGCTGCTGGGGTCAGACTCGCCGCAGAAGTCGCGCATGATCAGCGAGGGGGAGCGGATGTACATACAGACCTCCTTGGGGCAAGTTGGAGAGCAGAAGGTGAGTCCAGATCCTGTGTAGCACTATTTATATCTTCTTCATCAGCCCGTTATCGCCTACTGCTGAGCATAGGCTTCTATTTTTATACGTCATTTGTCACGATTCTTTGCTAGTCTCAGCCATGACTGCCCGCGACTGTTCGAATGTAATTAAACCATCTAGCGCCCCCAATACTTATCTTGACCTAGAGATACTTTAATGAAAAAACATTTTTTTTTAAGTTGACACTTGAAATATTTGCAATATGTGGCAACCTTCTTTCAGATAATTTTAGAGTGCTAAAATAATTGTGAAAAATTATAACATGGGGTTAGCGAGTGACATGAAAAATAATATTTATACACATAAGAATAAGAGCTAGATGATAAAACCAAACTTAGCTACGTAAACACATTTACATGATACTAAAATAAACAAGAACAAAATTAAAATTTTGATTAACCCCCGACTACCTCAGATTAATTTATTATCTGCACAACATTCTACTAGTCATGCCCTTTCATTTGATACCCATATTAAGGGAGTTGGGAAAAAAGATATGTATTTCGCCATTTTGTAGAAGCGGCCATCTTGGATTTGAAATTTGTCATAGTGACATGTATTCTACTAGTCAAACCCTTTCGTTTGATACCCATATTGAGGAAGTAGTGAAAAAAAATAATGTAATTCGCCATTTTGTGGTGGCGGCCATCTTGTATTTGAAATTCGTCATAGTGACATGTATTCTACTAGTCAAGCCCATTTATTTGATACCCATATTGAGGTAGGTTGTGAAGAAATATTTTGTCCGCCATTTTGTGGAGGCCGCCATCTTGAATCGATATTCGATATCGATATCGATATTGAAATCGGCCCATCCGTTTGAGCTCTTCAGTGCCACAGACAGACACACACACAGACAGACAGACAGACATTGACGTCAAACTTATAACACCCCTTTTTTTGGCCGGGGGTTAAAAATACATAACATTGACATGTTTGGTTCCAGAAATTAAAAACACCATGGAAAGCGATCTGGACCTCACTCCCATTTATATCTCTAATCGTCGTCCACTGCAGCCAGAACTGGGGGTTCTGGACTCTCATGACGGAGATGCCTTCCTACATGAAGCAAGTGCTAGGAGTCGACATCAAGTCTGTAAGTAAAAACTCTAGTCAACATGTATTACGCATCTCGATAGAAAAGATAAAAATTATCTCCAACGCAAGAAGTCAATTCCAATGTAAATCTTCAAAAAGGTCACTGGCTAATTTCAGGATTTTTTTGTGACTAACTAACTCTTATCATTTTTCACTAACGTGCAAAAGGAAGTATAATCTCAAAAAATACAGGTAATAACTAAATAACAATGTTTCCAGAACGGAGTCCTGACCGCCCTCCCGTACCTGGCGATGTACCTCCTGAGCTTCCCGTTCGGCTACATGTCCGACTACCTCCCCAACCACGGCTGGCTCAGCATCACCGCCACCAGGAAACTCTCCAACTCTATTGGTAAGATATTGGACTACTGAACGTCATTACTACGCAAAATAGCTCAAAATAACTTAACTTTGGAAATGAAATATATCGTAATCTCAACCGTGAGGATGTTTTTCGGTCATTAGCATCGTGGAGTTCTACAATATCATAAAAGCGAAAATTTGAAAGAATAAATGGATGTATGTTTATTACTCTTTCACGAAATCACTTCTACTGCATGGATTAGGATGAAACTTGATAGGTACGTAGATAATAGTCTGGAACAACATACATATAGGCTAGTTTTTATTTCGGGAAAATAACGGGAGTAACGCTGCTGAAATTTAAAGGTAATTAATAATTTGAGTTATTAATTAACTGTGCTGTGTTTACGATATGAAGTCAAATCGCGAAAGTTTCAAAACAATGTCGGACTACTATCATAACTTTTTTTGCGAAATATAACTAAGAAAACTTCAGACAAAACTACTGACAGTTTAAGCCAATACGCAATGAAACTAGTCTTTCGATCTAATTGTGAAAGAAGGCATTTGCGGACTGTTTAATTCTTATGTTTCTGCATAAATCCTCAACAAGAAGGCCCAAGTCCCGGCAGTGAGTACTAGATATTATTTGTCACGGAGAGGTCACGGAGAGATAGTTCCCGAGATAACATTCGCTCTGGCGTATAAAATAAATTAAAAATAGTAAAATGACGATAAAAGATTTGGGACTTGCTGTAACTAACCTGCAGAAAACAATGGACCATATCCTGGACGAAGTGGGGTCGCTGAAATCCATAATCAACGACCAGAACGAGAAGATTTCGAAGCAAGGTGAGACAATCACAACAAAACTTGACATAATCCAGCAACTAAAATGCTTAGTTGAGGGTACTTCCAGGACAAAACTCAGCCCCGACACTACAGGTACTATTTCCCCTGCAATATCACGTCCACCCCGTCAGGCCCGGCTGAATGCTATTTCTTCGGTAAATGCGAACACTAAAAAAATAAACACAACAGCCGCTACGGCTAAAACGCGGGCACTAACTGTCATTGAAGGTTCTGTTGTCTCGAAGATGCCCGATCCTAACCGAACTGAGGACAATAAGATGCATAAGGTGCAGTTACAAAACGGCGTCAAAAACGCTGCTAAACAACCTGCGATAACTTTGACAAAAGTAAATACTCCGACTGAAAACCTACGGGTACCTGGAAACAAAGAAAATGCGTGGAGTACTGTAGGGGGTGGACGCAAGCGAAACAATAAAAAACAACGCCGCATAATGACAGGCTCAGGTGAAGCTGACGATATGCTGCAAACAGTAGAACGTCGTAGGTATCTTCAAGCTTGGTCATTTACACCTGACACTACTGCAGATAGTATTGTCAAATACCTACGCAAAATTACAAAAGCTGAAGATCTGGTTGTCGAGAAAAGGGAAATTAAGACGGACAGGCACGCCGCTTTCGTTATAAATTTTCCTGAATCTCTGTACGCAATACTTAGTGACCCGGCGGCTTGGCCGCCGCGTGTAAAGGTCGCGGACTGGTGGTTTCCAAGGCGGCCCCGTGGCGCGCGGGGCGAGCTCCCGGCCGCAGCGGCCAGTCGCGCGGGCGGCGCGTAGCGCGCTCCCGTACACTAGCGACTCGTCCGTCCAGCCGCCGGCGCCGGCGCCCGTACCGATGCCGAGCGCTATCACAGTATGCTGCCAAAATGTCGCTTCCCTGGGAGGAGACTAATCAAGATGAATTGAAGTTTTACTTCAAAGGGAAATGAAATGTCACATCCTCGCTCTAACGGAGCATTGGCTATGTCGATCTCAACTGTTGTGTATCAATATAGACGAGTACAAATTAGCTTCTAGCTATTGTAGATTAAATACACAGCATGGTGGGTCATGTATATTTGTAAGACGGGACGTAAAATGCGTTGAGAACTCAGACTTAGTGCAACTGTCAGTAGAAAGGGTTCTCGAAATATCCGCTGTAGATTCATTAGACATTAATATTACCGTTATCTGTATTTATCGCACAAACATAATCAGCGCGGTGGAATTTCTGGTGTCTTTGGAACGCTTGCTCAATAAGGTTAACCAGCTAGGTATAGTATGTGTTATTGTCGGCGATTCAAACATTAACTCCTTGAAAATCGACTCCCAGTCAAAAAATTTGGCTGAGGTTCTTGCTGTTCATGGTATGGTGAATCATGTGGACTTCCCCACCCGAGTGACGGAGACTATATCCAGCTCATTGGATCATCTATACACGAATATTGCTGATAGTCAAATTAGGACATGGCCATTGGCAACAAACCTTAGTGATCATTACGCCGTTAAATCGGAAATAATATGCAATTGTGAATTACCTAAAGGTGCTTATAGATACGGTAGGCTTTTTAATGATAACAATAACATGAACTTTTTTACATCTATTAGCAGTGTTAATTGGGATGCGGTAATAAAGAAAACTGTTTCATCAACCGAATTAACTACTGTAGTAACAAATATAATAAATAATAAATTCGAGATTTGTTTCCCTTTGAGGAAATTATTTGCGAAGAACAAAAGTGACTCATCCTGGGTAACACAGGATGTAAAAATGTTAAAATCATTACTATTTGACATTATTGAAATTGGTAAATGTAATTCAAATAATTCAATAATCAATCAATTTATCACTGACATAAAGAACAGATATTTAAGATTTACAGATAGATTAAGAATACAAAATCTGCATTTTACACAAATAATATTTTAAGCTGTTCTAATAGAACAAAAGCTATGTGGAAGATAGTCAACTCCGAAAGAGGGCAAAATAACTCTGTCCAAATAAACGTTACTGATGTTATTTTAGACTCAAATGGGCAAAAATTCGATACAAAAAAACTAGCCCTAAACTACATGAACGCCAGGTTCCTCGGCGTGGCTGAGGCCTGCCGGGCCCCGCGCGCCGACGTCGCGCGCGCTCTGAGCTCGCTGCGCGCGGCGCGCCCGGCGGCGGCCTGCTCGCTCCGCCTGCAGCCGTTCAGCGCTGTTGAGGTCTATCGAATCATAACATTGCGCATTCCACCAAAGATCTCAAAAGATGTGTATGGAATAAATATGAAACTTTTGAGAATGGCCGCGGGCCCTTTGTCCCCCATACTGGCAGAGTTATTTAACCGCTGTATGAAAGTAGGAGTCTATCCCACCCCGCTCAAATTAAGTAAAGTCGTCCCTATTTTTAAAGGGAAATGTAAAAGGTCCGATACCGACGGGTATAGACCAGTTTCTATCATCCCTGCGATAGCGAAGGTTTTTGAGAACGGGTTGAGCAGCAGGCTGGTCGGCTATTTATGCACAACAAACTCTCTCTCCGATAAGCAATATGCTTACGACGAGGTCAACGACGACTTTGACGCGAAATCTTGTCCGCCACATAATGGAAGCACGCGACCGTAAGCCTAAATTGCAAGTTGCTGTATTATGCTGTGACCTCTCGAAGGCCTTTGACATAGCTGACCACGCTGTGATCGCTGCAAAACTAGAGCACTATGGATTGAGGGGTGTGCCGCTTTCCCTGCTGAAAAATTTACTCGAGAACAGGGCGCAAATTGTGGTCAGTGAAGGAGGCAAGGAAAAATCTGATCCACTATTTTCTAAAATGGGCGTGGCTCAAGGATCATCTGTGTCGAATCTGCTCTTCTCCCTTCTTCTTAACGATCTGCCCAACGCGGTAACATCAGCCGAAATCTTAATGTATGCTGACGATGTAGCGGCCATAGTTACCGCACTGACCGTAGAAAAACTAGAGGAAAACTCAATGTGGCAGCGTCACAACTCTCCTTCTGGTTTCTCAACAATGGGCTGGTGTTGAATCTGAGAAAGACTCACTTTCTCCACGTGAACCTATCAGGTCACGAAATTAGGCCACTAACTGTGAAAACAGGGTCCACAATATTAAACCAGGTGTACTCCACCACATTCCTCGGTTTTGAGGTGGATGCCGGGTTAACGTGGGAGAGTCATGTGGACAGATTAAGAGGAAGACTCGGTGGTGTATGTTTTGCGCTGCGGCGAGTGGCACAAGTTGTGCCCGTAGACGTGGCACGAGTTTGCTACTTTGCTACAGTGCACTCGCTTGCGCAGTACGGCGCCGAGCTGTGGGGAAGGTGTGCGGAATGGCATAGAGTATTTCGGCTCCAAAAAACGTGCCATCCGGGCTATCGTAGGGATAGACGATGAGACTTCGGTAAAACCATATTTTAGGAGTCTGGGCGTTCTTACACTACCATCAGTAGTGATAATGCAAGTGGCATTGTTTTTGAGAACAAACCTGGACTCCTTCGAGGTCTGTGGTGCGAACCATCGCTACCCCACGAGAAGCGCGGGCATCCTTGCTACAGTGGGGCGTTCATTGTCCAAATCGACGAAATTGACCCATGTGATGGGTCCAGACGTCTACAATAACCTGCTAGAACATGTGAAGGCCGCACCTAGTTTATTTAGTTTTAAATTTCGATTACAACGCTGGCTTGTTGAGCAAGCGTTTTATGGATATGAGGAGTTTTATGCCCCACCTTTGTAAATCAACAAATTATTGTTTTAATTTTGGACTAACTGACATTATTGTTATAATTTTGGAAATTATTATATTATTTTATTGACATTGTGATTTTGTAATTAATATTTATTCGGCACTGTATTGTGCATAGATATTTATTGGATACCGAATTTTGTTTTATAATTTGTGTATACTCACAATTTTTTGACATGTAAATTGGTTTTACGAAATAAAGATTATGATTATTATGATTATGATTATGAGCACCTAATCGTATAAATATCGTATGTTTCCCAGGGCTGTTCGGGCCGGCGGTGGCGCTGGTGGGGCTGTCGTACACGCCGGCGGGGAACGTGGCGGCCGCGGTAGCCCTGCTCACCGTGGTCGTCGCCCTCAATGCGGGGATGATCACCGGACTCATGGTATGGGAACCATTTTATTTGTACACTTACTAGCTGTGCACTACTACATAAATCACATTTTACTAAAAGTAACCGAGGTACGTGCAAACAAACACAAAAATCCACAAACATTTCCGTAAAATTAGTGTGATTGGTTGTAAATTGTAAAACAGAACACATTTGGCGGTTGCGTTTACATCGTCGCTTAACATCAGACGACCTGGCCTATAATAGTTTAAAAAGTCGGGCAAATTATTTAGCGTGAGAATTATCAACCCAATCTGTGTACACTACTGGAACTTGGGGCCTTCTGTCGCAATAGTCTAGTCCCTAAGCCTTCACGCTGCGCTGGTCAGGTTAGCCGTATCCTCGAAAGACCTTGGCCACTAGTCCACCATAGCTTTCTATCATCAAAATGACTGATTGTTTCAGTTGGTGCACCTGGACATGTCTCCAAACTTCGCGGGCACTCTGCTCGGCATCACCAATGGCAGCGCCAACGTCATCTCCATCATAGCGCCGCTGGTGGCCGGCGCGCTTCTCAAAGACGAGGTATGCAGATATAACTAACCAATAAAGCTTAAAAGTTCTTATGTTTCCCCTGTAACCTTTCTCCTTTGTGATTTTTATTAATAATATCTTCTCTTGTATCGTCTTGTATCCATATTACTTACCTTTTGATTGTATTGATAATAATTTGGGCAATGGTGCAAATAACTACATAAATTAATGCAAGTACGCTTAATATTATTAAAGTATGTATCAAAAATACCACACCACTGCCCATCATTTTTATCTTGTCCTAGTTACCAATTATTTTATTTTTTATTATTTTAATTATCTGGAAGAAATCGCTATTAGCCATAAGATCGCCTTTGGTACCCAAAATGTTTTAATTTCAAGTTTATTCACTGTTTTTCTGTACCTATTTTGTTTTGGGGTGCAATACAGTGTTTTGTACTGTATTGTATTATTACCCATATTAAAATTATTTATTTAGACGTAAAATAAAATGAATGCTGGTATATTTGTCTCTTTGCTTTATAATTTATTTGAATACTTTTGTTACTAATAGAACAAACGAATCTAACGTGTTTTTCATTCTAGACTGATCCCAACGAATGGCGCAAAGTGTTTTACATATCATCGGCGGTGTACATTGCGGGGAACACTTTCTACCTGATCTTTGGCACCAGTGAAAAGCAGAAATGGAACGATCCCGACGATGAATCCTCAGGTAACGCAGAATAAAATATTAAATCTCATATTTTATAGTATAAACGACGGGACGAGCAGGGCAAGTGCATGATGGTCAGCATCTTGCCTGCTTATAACAGCAGTGTCACAAAGCTATTTCGTCAGCTCGTGATATGTTATTCACATATTATATTTACATTATATCATTTTTTTTTTGGGAATACCGTCCTTCAAACCGGAAGTCAGTGATGCTTTGCCATTACTGCTCGGCGGTAAATTATATGACAAGGACGTGGTATTTCTTAATAAGGACTTTTGAAGTGAAAACTCTTGGCGCATCACATACAGATTTTCCGTGAATTGTGAATTGACCTCAAGCAACAGAAACAGACAGAAACGCGGCCGTTGTGGAGGCTCTGGGCCGGGAGGAGGCAGCTTAGGCAAATGGCAAAAGGCATTTAGGCAAACACTCGATGTCGAGTCGATTACTAGCGGAATCCCAACCGGTAGGGATCGGCTCTACAGACGAGCATTAAAAAAATGAATATATAATTGTAATGACAAAGATCACGGACCCCGGAGTCTGTGGAGTGGCTAATTTAAATAAAAAAAAGACTTCAAGCGTCACGTTACGTTCGTAAATGAAACAAATTTTCGGGTGAACTCGGATGATCCAGACGTCCACGGTCATGACCACGCCCTTTGTTTCAAAATTAGTATGAGTTATAGTATTAGTTTTCCCTTCTGTCGGTCCCTATGGCTGCCAGTTTTTTTGAGGTTGTGATAAGACTAGATATATGCAGAGGTATATTATAGTCCTGCTACATCAAACAATTGAAAAAGCCATCTCTGTTGAAACTGAACTTACAGGTAATGTATACATTGTACAGGAATGAATCACGATCAATATTATTATTTAATTACCTTCAAAAAATCAAATCAGTGTTGGCATTAAATTAAGCTTCATTGAAGTTGTGATGGCCTCTTAACAAGGCTATAAAATATCACACAAACTGATATACAGTTATAAAGACTATTTTATTATTTACTACTGTTCATAAAAATATGTATTTTTTACTTCTGATATCCGTGGTTACTTCTAACAATTGTTATTTATTTTTCCAGACTCGAGTCCTTCCGAGAAGAAAATCGACAAACCCGTGTGAAAATGAAATCTAGAATTTTAATAAGTTTTTATAAAATTTTAATAATAATTTTGTTTTTATAAAATTATTAAAAGTTGTGAAATTAAATTTGTTCAAGCCAGTGTTTTATTTACCTAAAAGACAAATTCTTGATTTATTTCGCAGTCGAGTTATTTGCCCAATAAATCTGTCGATAGATAATCAATTTATTCACATTATTATTTATTTCAAAATTTGTACCTATATTGAATAATATTCTTTAAAATTAAAAAAACACTGTAAAATGTTATTTTATTCTACGACACAAGTCGCGGGTAAAGCCTGACCCTACTAATACTAATACGAAAGCTGAGATAGTTAGATGTTGGGATGTTTATTGCTCAATGACATCGGAAGGTCTTAACGTATTAGATTAACATTTTAGGTACTATGTAAAACATTATGTGTTCAAATCGCGAAAGTTTAAAAACAATTTTAAAATTTGGAACGAGACTACAGTTAGGAATAATAGTTAGGATGACAGCTGGCATCCTTATTTGTTCCCAATAAGTATCTCCGGGGTAGAGGGCGCCAGCTGTTTGCTCGCCCTAGGTGCAGAACGGTAGCGCATGCTGCGTCACCGGTGCCGCGGTCTCTTGGTGCGCTCAACGCCATGCTAGACGCACAGCCAAAGTGCGATGTATTTGACGACGACTGGAGGGGAATTGATGTCTCAGCGCTTATACTTTTTAACCGACTTCAAAAAAGGAGGTTTCTCAATTCGACCGTATATGTTTTTTTTATGTGTGTTCGCGGATAACTTCATCATTTATGAACTGATTTTGATAATTTTTTTTTTGTTGTAAAGTAGATATCTCCAGGGTGGTACCATGATAAGGAAACCAGGATCTGATGATGACATTCTAGAGAAATCGAGGATAACTTTCAAAAATTGTAAAGATGACTAGTGCGTTAGTTAAGTTTTCCCTTGAGCATTTTAAAGCAGTATAATTTAAAGATGGTCTGGAGTCGATCTGATGAGGGAGCCGAAAGAGGGTCGAGGGAACTCCTCGACGGTACATAGTAGTTACCTTGTGTTTGGGCTCGATGAGTTTGTATTGATGAGAACTTTTTACATAGATGGGTTGTGACTGTCATTAATAATAATAATAATAAAAATTTTTAAATAAAAAAAAAAACCGCTGTCACGAGTTGACGTTCTTTTCATATCGCTTTGTAATTTTATTTAATTTCACAAGTTTTTTTTAGAGTTTTTATCGTTTATTTGCTAAATAACAAACAGAAAAACACAACGAAAACAGCAAAAAATAATAAGGTATTACAATAAAACCTGATCTCAAACAGAATTAATACGATGAATTTTGACAATGTCATAACACGCAAAAACATTCAATATTATGCAAAAATATCAAGAAACGGAATGAAAATACAAATGAAATTATGATTACGCGGTCGAGAGGACGACATGAAGCGGATCCAAACGCACGTTTACCACCAGTTCGTGTTCCGTCACCGTCACCATCGAGTTCGTCGTCGGAGGAGGAAGTGTTTGTGACTCCTCCCGACACAAGTGCTTCAACGAGTGACACAGACACGACGCGGACCCCGTCGCCCACAAGAACAGAACGTCGTGGGCGTCCGCCGCTGCCGGCACGCTTGGGGCCTGTGAGGCAACCTGCCTCGCGCCCGGCCCTCGCTACCGGTGGTGTAGTGCGTCGCATGCGATGGACTCGCCAAATGAACGAGAACTGCATGCGCGCCTATTACAGGGCTACAGAGGGAGGAACCCACCTGACTGCGTACTGTGCCAGGATGCTGCTTCTGTTTCAGGCCTTCGAACCGACCGTCGCCGTTTCCGCCCAACGATTGTCAGACCAAGTCCGCGCCATCCGGCGATGCAAGTTGCTGGATGACTCGGCACTTGATCGGCTACGCCTGGAAGAACAACGTACTCGCCCAGCTCCTGCTTCGACTCGAGATCCGCCCGCCGCGTCGTCGACCCTGGCTTCAGTGCCAACATCAGTGGCGACACTTGCGGCGCCGGTCGATCTCGATATCGAGGAGGGAGATTCGGCGAGTACGGGCTTATCTGACCAGGTAATAGAGCAACTGAGGAGCGCTCTGGAAGACGCGATCTTGCGATATAGATCCACACCCAACTCTAGGCCGCGCTTACCGCGTTTGCCCACCCATAAACGGAATTTGGCTTTGATGGGAGCCCTGAATACTTTGCTAGTGCCCTACCTGGGAACTAGCAAAGATTTGACTGATACCCATTCTATTCTGTACTGTGGTGCTATCGCGGCGTGTCGCGTTGCACGTGTCAAGTTCCCAGACACTGACCGTACAATGCGAACCGCTGGGAATGTACCCGCATGGCAAGTACGAATAGAACGGCGTATCAGCAAATTCAGGACTCTTATTGCAAAGCTAATCTGCTTCAGTCAGGGGAACAGTCGTCCCCGAGTCATGCGTTTCGTAGCACAGGCGTTTGCTGGGACTGGTATCAGTCGCCAGCACTATCTTGCCAATGTTACGGAACGCATTGACTACCTGAAGCAGAAAGTTTATGCGTGGGCAAACCGTATTCGCCGCTACAGAGAGCGTGTGAATCGATATCGGCAAAATCGCGACTTCCAGAGCGATCAAAGGAAGGTGTACCGAAGCTGGGAGGGAACTACTAGTCCACGTGTGAACGACACGCAGCTACCGGATGTCAGCGCTATGAAAAGTTTCTGGCGCAGCATCTGGTCGGTGCCTGTCGAGCACACGGAGGGAGCTTGCTGGATGCGTGTTATCGAACGTGCATGTGAGCTTATCGAACCCATGGAGTCTATTACGATCGACTCCATAGACGTTAGTTGTGCTATCCGGACGGCTCAGAACTGGAAAAGTCCTGGACCGGACGGATTGCACAACTTCTGGATAAAGTGGTTTCGGTGCTCACATGAACGTTTGGCAACACAATTCAAGAAGCCCTGGATACGGGTTCTCTTCCCAGTTTCTTGACCACCGAGTCACCTTCCTGCTCCATAAGTCTGGTAGTACCACGGAACCGAAGAACTACAGACCCATTACGTGCTTACCTACCATCTACAAGCTGCTTACATCCATTCTGAGAGCAAAAATTAATGCGCATATTGTCGCGAATAACGTTTTGGCCTCCTCTCAGAATGGATGTAAGATTGGGTCCCGTGGTACTAAGGAGCTGCTCCTCATTGACACGACCATTTGCCAACAAGTCAAACGAAACAAGGAGCCCTCTCCGCTGCTTGGATTGACTATAAGAGGGCCTATGATGCGGTGCCCCATTCATGGCTAGAAAGGGTTTTAGAGTTGTACAAAATAAATCCAACTCTAAAATCTTTTCTAAGCAAATGCATGGGACAGTGGGTCACAGTCCTTCGTCAACCAGGTAGCGTAGACAGCTCTTTTGTTTCGGAGGACTTGATTAGGATTGAAAGAGGCATTTTCAGGGTGACAGTCTAAGTCCCCTATGGTTCTGCCTAAGTCTGAATCCTCTCAGCACTCTGCTGAAGGATTCAGAGTTAGGTTATCGTCTTCGTAGAGGAGGTGAGGTTATATCTCATTTGTTGTATATGGACGACCTCAAACTTTTTGCACCGAAACGCCAAGACTTGTTGGAGCTATTAAAAACCACGGAGGTTTTTAGTAACGCCATCAAGATGGAGTTCGGTGTAGACAAGTGTGCGGTCATGCATGTACAGCGAGGGAAAGTAGTAAATTCAGAGAATTTACAACTTTCCGAGACTATAACTCTCAGATCTCTCTTCGAAGACGAGACCTACAAATATCTCGGTATGTCACAGTCCTTGGGTATTTCAGCAGATGACATTGAGAGATCGGTGAAGGAGCGCTTCTTGTGCCGGCTGACAAAAGTACTCAAAAGTCTTCTGTCAGGCGGTAACAAGGTGCGAGCCTTCAACGGTTGGGTAATGCCTCTGCTGATATACTCCTTTGGCATACTGAGATGGACTCAGACTGAGCTCGACGCCCTGGACAGAAAGGTCCGTCAACTGCTCACAACTCATCGCATGCTACACCCGCGCTCGTCTGTTATGAGACTGTATATTCCGCGGAAATGGGGGTCGAGGCTTTTAAATGCCAAGAACCCACACAACCGCGAAGTATGCAGTCTCAGGGATTATTTCCGCAACAGCGAGTCCGGGATGCATCGCGATGTTGTGGCAGTTGACAGGAGCTTCACGCCTCTTTCATTGGCAAACGAGAACTGGCGCAAACCATCGGTGCTCAGCACTGATGATCGCAAGGAAGTGTGGAAGAGCAAGGAGCTGCATGGGCGATTCTATCGGGCCTTGACGGGACCCGATGTGAATCTGCTCGCGTCGGTGAACTGGCTGCGCTTCGGGGACCTCTTCGGAGAAACCGAGGGTTTTGTCTGTGCAATTGCAGATGAAGTTATCAAGACGAACAATTACCGGAAATACATCATGAAGGACGGTACGGTCGACATTTGTCGGGCATGCCGCCGTCCAGGCGAATCTCTTCGTCATGTTATTTCCGGTTGTTCGCATCTTGCTAACGGCGAGTACTTGCACAGACATAACCTAGTAGCCAGGATCATCCACCAGCAACTTGCTCTTCGACACGGCCTTGTCGAGTCCGAGGTGCCGTACTATAAGTACGCACCTCTGCCAGTTCTCGAGAATGGTCGTGCGTTGCTCTACTGGGACCGCTCTATCATCACGGACAGGACTATTGTCGCCAATAAGCCTGATATCGTGCTGGTAGACCGGTCTCAACGTCGGCTGTGATCGTCGATATCACCATACCACATGACGAGAACCTCGTGAAAGCTGAGAAGGACAAGCTTAGCAAGTACCTTGACTTGGCTCACGAGGTTACCGCCATGTGGAATGTTGATTCCACGATCATAGTCCCCATAGTCGTGTCGGCAAACGGCCTTGTAGCGAAAAGTCTCGACCAACATCTCAAGAGACTTTCGCTAGATGGTTGGATCGAGGGTCAGATGCAGAAGGCGGTCATCCTTGACACAGCGCGCATCGTCAGGAGGTTCCTCACTCTGCAGCCCTAACCACCGGTAGCTTGGGCCCTGCCCCCGCTGCTGGCGGCAAACTAGGTTTAAGTTTTTATAATGTTTTTATGTTGTTTTATATATCAATATTGTAAAAACTTAGTCTTAAGAAAAGAAATAAATACGAGAATAATAATAATATAATTCTTTATTACTTCCACAATTTCATAATACATTTAACACTAATTAATACAATACAATGGTTTAACAGTTTGCGGAGCAATGGGCGGTTTTATCGCTTAAAGCGATCTCTTCCAGGCAACCTTAGGAAGAACTTGTTTTGAAAAAAACAAATAGTGTGATGTAGGTAGTGTTAATATGATAAATACGAGTAACACGAACATATTATACTATAACATGGCTTACTTATAGGTAATCATTAAAATACACTTAGAATTTTGAAAGTAAATAATAGTTAAACATCATCATCATCTGCAGCCTGCAGACGTCCACTGCTGGACATAGGCCTCCCCCCAATGATTTCCACAATGACCGATCTTGTGCCGCCTCCATCCACCGACTTCCCGCGACCGAGACAATATCATCGGTCCATCGTGTGGGGGGCCGTCCTACACTGCGTCTGCCGGTTCGTGGTCGCCATTCGAGAACCTTTACTCCCCAGCGGTTATCGGTTCTGCGAGCTATATGGCCTGCCCATTGCCACTTCAACTTGCTAATTTTAAGAGCTATGTCGGTGACCTTCGTTCTTCTGCGGATTTCCTCGTTTCGGATTTTGTCACGCAGTGAAATTCCGAGCATAGCTCTCTCCATTGCCCGTTGCGCAACTTTGAGCTTGCATATCATGCCAATAGTTAGCGACCACGTCTCAGTACCATATGTCATCACTGGCAACACACACTGATTATAGACTTTCGTCTTGAGGGTTTGTGGTATTTCTGACGAGAAGATGTGACGCAATTTCCCAAACGCTGCCCATCCGAGTTGGATTCGTCGGCTGACCTCCTTGTCAAAGTTTGACCTGCCTAATTGGATCATCTGACCCAAGTACACATAATGGTCTACAACTTCGATACTGTCGTTTCCAACATGGACCGGTACGGGTGCAACATGGGCATTTGACATGATTTTGTCTTACTCATGTTCATTTTAGCCCTACCTGTTGGGAGACAGCATTGAGGTCTCTGAGCATTGAGCCAAGGTCATCTAGCGATTCAGCCATAATAACTATATCGTCGGCAAATCTAAGGTGAGTGATGTATTTGCCATTAATGTTGATACCATATCCGTTCCAGTTTAAAAGCTTAAAGATATCCTCCAATGCAGAGGTGAACAGTTTCGGAGAGATAACGTCTCCCTGTCTCACCCCTTTTTGCATTTGGATCGGATTTGTGCTTTGGTCCTGAAGACGGATAGACATGGTGGCTTTGTTGTATAAACACTTCAACACTTCGATATACCTATAGTCGATTTGGCACCGCTGTAACGACCGTAACACTGCCCATGTCTCGACTGAATCGAAGGCTTTCTCGTAGTCCACAAACGCTAGACAGAGCGGCCGATTATACTCCTCCGTCTTCTGTATAATCTGCCGAAGCGTGTGGATGTGGTCTACGGTACTAAACCCTTTCCGGAACTCGGCTTGTTCGGGAGGTTGAAAGTCGTCAAGCCTACGAGCGAGACGATTTGTTACTACTCTCGAAAACAGCTTATAGACGTGGCTCAGCAGCGCAATGGGCCTGTAGTTCTTCAGGAGGGTATTGTCACCCGTCTTAAAGAACAGCACCACCACACTTTTGCTCCACGCCTCTGGTGTTGTACTCTCAAGGATGACGGAATTAAATAACTTCTGAAGGACTTTAAGTACTGGTGTTCCACCCGCTTTCAGAAGTTCTGTCGTGATTCCGTCTTCCCCCGGTGCCTTGTTGTTCTTAAGCTGTTTGAGAGCCGCTCGTATCTCGTACAGGCTTACGTCCGGAATGTCTTCTGTGTAGTGTCGGGTCAGACGGGCTCTAGCATCACTAATGCTAGGAGTAGGGCTCTGCGACGAGGTGTACAGCTCTCCATAGAACTTCTCGAGCTCTCTCAAAATCTCTGGCTTAGATGAGACAATTCCGGCACTATCAGTTTTCAGCTTTGTCAACTGGCTTTGTCCAATTGACAGATCTCTTGCGAATACTTTGGAGCCCTTATTTTTTGTATCGCATTTTAATACAGTTTGTATTAAAACTACGCAAATCGTATCGAATCGATTTGGAGATCTGTCTATTAAGCGAGCCATATTTTGACATGTCCACTGAAGATTGCAGTCTCATGTCATTCCGTTCTGCCATGAGTTTGAGAGTATGCTCAGATAATTTCTGAGTTCTATCTTTGCGGCGTGTCTTCAGAAATTTAGACCCAACCGCATGAATAGTTTCCACCAGCCCATTATTCAGCTCATCCACTGTTTCGCATTCGGCCAGGCATTCAAAGCGATTTCGGAGTTCTAACTGAAAGCTCTCGGGGTTTTGAATTTGGTCCGGGTTCGGACGAAGAGTAGACTTCATCAGACGAGACCTCTCAAGCTTAACGTCGATATTCAATGAGCCTCTCACCAATCGGTGATCGCTGCCAGTTTTGACACTATTGATCACTGAGACATCATTGAATATTTGCTTCCTGGTCGCCATAATGAAGTCCATTTCGAACTTGTATCCGCCGGGATGCAGCCATGTCCATTTCCTGGACGCCCGCTTCTTAAAGAAGGAGTTCATCGCAAAGAGTCCCTCCTTCTCCATGAAGTCGGCCAATCGCTGACCCCTACGGTTCCGGTGTCCAAATCCAAATGGCCCCACTCTCAGTTCATCGCCGTTCCTTGTGCCTAACCGCGCGTTGAAGTCTCCCATCACAACCGTGAAGTGTGTTTTCGAGGCACGCATGGCATTTGAAATATCATCATACATGACCTCCACTTCGTCGTCCGAACGGTTCGAGTGTGGGGCGTATACCTGTATCACTTTCAATGAATACCTTTTCGTGATTCTAAGTACAAGGTATACCACCCGGTTCGAAACGCTTTCGATCTTCACGACGTTATTGACGAGAGACTTGTGGACGAGAAACCCGACACCATGTTGGGACTGCTGGTCGCCCTCCCGGTAGTAAAACAAGTTGCCGGAATTGAGAATTATCGTGTCCTCACCCTCTCTTCGGACTTCTGATAATCCTATAATATCCCATCGCAACTTGCTGACCACCTCTTCCAGCTCGATCAACTTCTCGTCAGTCCTCAATGTGCGTGCGTTGTATGTTGCCAGGTCCAGAGATCGTCGGGGTTGGTAGCCAATAGCCAAAGCCATAGTTAAACATACATTTAACTTAATTACATAAAACATACATATTTTCTAACGTTACGTATTTATTACGTTCATTAGTGGTCTGATGATGAAGACAAAGGACAGTCAAGGGAATTTCTTAACGGCTGACAGGAACTACCCAGTGTTTGGGGTTAATTCATGTATTGAGAACTTTCAGCCGAGGGAGAGGTCTATGTCCAGCAGTGGACTAAGATAGGCTGATGACGATGATGCTGGATATGACAAAAAACTTTGCACCCATATGGGTTTTAAGTGCCATTACAGGCCTTTGTACACTGATCATGTGGATTTAAATGTTATCATAGTGAATATTATTCTACTCGTTAAGTTCTTCTTTTGGTACCATTATTGAGGGAGTTTAGAAAAAAACACATAATTTATCACTTTGCGGTGGCAGCCATCTTGGATTTAAAACATCTTACATAAGACAACCACGTTATGACGATGCGTCAATTTGAGACTGCGTTAAAGTATCCTAATTGCGTTGTTTCTTTCGTCCGTCGTGTAGGCTATTCACCCTATTATGTATTTAATGTTTCCTAATCCAAGGAGTGTTCTTGTCACATCTACACATCACTTAAAACCGTAAAATAAAATAATTTTAACAAAAAAAAGAACCGACTTCAAACAGAATACTAAAAAGTAAAAAATAAATTTATTTAGCACAAAGATATACGTATTTTGATTTATTTAAACAGAAATGATTATGAAGCATTGGCTTACAAGCTATTAGTCAATAAACATAAATTGATAAAAAAAACCACTGAAAATCACTAAAGTACATAAATATTTTATAGTACTTAACTATTTACATAAAACAAATGTTTTCAATGTACAAATGTAGAAAAAGAACCAAAAAACACCTACTAATACTAGCTTCAGCTCTAATTGTTTTACTTGGCACTGAATTCAGAACTGTAAAATATTTATTCAATCATTTCTGTTTAAATACATCAAAATACGTATATCTTTGTGCTAAATAAATTTATTTTGTACTTTTTAGTTTTCTGTTTGAAGTCGGTTCTTTTTTTTGTTAAAATTATTTTATGTGAGAATATGTATCATGAATAATAACTACTCATTCCCTCCTCTAATACTCTAATATTTTGACTCACATATTGACTTTCGTGTTTTCTTTATTCATGTATCGCTTTTGTATCTGTTATTTTTGTTTGATTTGTTATATTTGTTTGGTTTTATTTTTACATCATTATTTATTTTTGACATCTTATAGAATTTTTATCAATTTAATTTAATTAACATTTGAATTATTTTCTGTTTGTCTAATATATGAATGTGCGTAATTATCATAACATGACATAATTATTGTATCATGACATAAATTGATTACATTTTTTGTTTACTTTTTTCACAATATTTTGTTAGTAAATGAATGTATCTATCATTAGTATAATTGGCGTTAAGCCGTTCTAATTGATTAATAAATAAAATAAAGAAATAAATAAAATTCATTGCGGGAAAATTAATTAAATCAAAACCACGCAGGTACCACGGGTCGCTATTAGTATATCTAGGTATATCTGTTCATTCAAAACCAACATGTTTTTCTTATCTGTGTATGGTACCAGAAGAGGTGAAATAATGTTTAATCTGTTTTAAAGTCATTTGTCATCTGTGACACTTTTAATATCGGTCTCTTGCCAGCAAAACGTTCAACCAGACGGTTGTGTGGTGTATCTCTCTACATAGTATGTGGGTTGTGTCCATTACCTTAGTCAATAAATCAGTGTTCTTAGTCAAAAAATGCGAGTTCAATTTCAGTGGTTTAAATTAATCTCTAAAACCTTAGACCAGTCAGATCGACTTAGCCCAGGCCTCAGTTTAGGAATTGCGACATTAGGTATAATAAATCATCATAATCAGTCACCACTGCACAGATCAGAAAATAGTTACTTCTGCGTGGGCCGGACCGTGCACGCTGTCAACCGATAGCAGATCGCCGCTTCGAACCCGCCGGTCAACGCACGGTCGGGTTGCGCACAATATCAACAAATACGTATGAACGAAAGCTCGTGAAACCGGTTGTCAGCGTATTTTAATGACATTTTAACAGCATCTTATACCTTTAAACTATCAATGCTTGTAGGTATATATTTATGTAGGTATATATTTATAGAATCTGAATCTCGGAAACGGCTCAAACGATTTTCATGAAATTATGTATACAGGGGGGTTTCGGGGACGATAAATCGATCTAGCTAGGTTTTTTTAAAACATCATTTTATGCGCGTTTTTAGACAATGAAAAACTCCTACAATGTCATTAGAATACGATAACTTATTTCGCCACTGTTCTTTAAGTCTAAATGACTCAGACGGAATATGTTCGCCCTCGGAATCAACAGGCCCCGGTTATAATCCAGACGGTTACACTCGGTTACACAATTTTTCTTTTTATTCTTTTTTTTCTCAGAAATTTTTATACTTAGAGCCTTTTATAAATGCATTTAATTCGCATCTAAGTAGCTCTAAGTAAGTCATCGCTACGTAATTCGTACCTGCCTAAATATCATTTTAAAAAAACCGAGCAAAGCTCGGTCAACCAGGTACTATAGATCAAAGTGAGTACTAAACTCCTTATGCTAATTACCTCATGAGGAGTTACATGGCTTATATTTATCGGAGTGGCTTAATTCTATGTAGAAAAGCATTTTGGTGAAGACAAAACTCTAAAACTTTTCTCTAAGAAGTTGGGCGTAGTAAACATGACGTATTACGTACAGGACATGACGTATGACGTACGACGTACAGGAAATGTCGTATGACGTACGACGTATGAGGCTGGCAGAGTCATATATGACTAAACCCTCTAAAATATTAAAAAGATTTTAAAAAATCCTTATCGAAACAATCCCACTCATAATTTAAATGTCAATGTATGGATGTTGTTTTTATCCCCGGAAAATCACGGGAACGGGACGGCGCAGGTAAAACCGCGGGTGCTGCATCTGTTTGAGGACATATTCTGTACATTTAAATAAACAACTTTTTGCTCTATTCTTGTACTTTTGTTGGAACTCAATCCATATCCCAAAAACATAGTGTTAGTTGTCCTCTCTAGCCCTGTTTAGTGGCTCTGTAGTTACTAATAACACTACACTTCGGTACATCATTTATCGAGCGTTAGAGAGCGCACACGTTTTTGTTACGAATTATTACGCTGAGTTCTGTGCTTTTGGACCTGGCGAATGCACATTTTTATAACACATATTATATAACATAACAACACAGTCTTACGTAACTATTGAAACATGAAGAGTCCAAATGATGACCTAAGCAATACACTGCGCGAATCACTGCTCTTCAAACCAGAACAGTGAAAAAAACATTTCATGTCTACGCATGTAGTCAAGGACACGCAGGCGACAGCGGGAGCGGGCACACACCGAGAGGGGACCAACGCCGGCGACCCCTGCACTCGCTGCGCACGGCAATCAATCGGCCTAAACTACACCTAGCGACCAGATGTATAAGTTATCCTCAATGTAACTTTCTATAATATCGATCTGGTCAAAAAATAAACCATACAACAATTAAATTACTGTGTTTGGACTTAAAAGCCCGCACAAATTGGCGACCGTCGGAATTCAAGAATTTGCTAACGGAAAGAGGAAGCCCGAAAAGGAAGTAAGCCCGTTCCGTTATTTTACATTATCCTGAACCTTTTTAATTTCTAATTGCTGTGCAAAGTGTGAATTGGCTTCCAATGGTTAGAAGGTATCTAGCTCGACGCGTATCTTCCCTATTATAACTATTGCTAAGCACGGTCATTTACATTATTTGTCAAACGGCTATTATCGCGTTTCGTAAAGTTAACCAAAACTACCTACATACCCAATTATTACAAGGCCGATTCACCACAATCCATTTAAACCTAACATTTATATTAATAACGATGCGCCTTCATTGCAGAATCAATAAATAAAACCTACAGGTAATTTTGAATTACGAATACATCTAACTAATCTTTTCGTCGCATTGTTCGATTTGCGAACGAAGTTCATTTTATCAAACTGCTAATCTTTACTTATATTTTTCTTACCTATACCTATCGTAATAATTGTCTAAACGATATTAAGTACTACCTAAGTAATAATATTTTGTCGAGTACTTAAACTAATTGCATTAAACAGTGTTAAATATCATCGTAATTTTTGTTACATTTTATTGATTGTGATTGTTACTGATATTTTTTTAATTGCTTTGTTCGAAATATTGCGAGCGGTAATATTCGTATAAGCGGTCAGCACCGCGCGCTCCCGCGCCCGTCATCGAGCGCGGCCCGTGCTTTTGACGCTAGGCGCGTCGCCCGGCCCGCGGACTCGGCTGCGCCGGCGCCGGCTGGCGGCTGGCAGGCTCGGCAGTGGCAGCGCGTACAAGCTGCAGTCCGGATTGTATGTAAATTAATTTTTCATATCTTCTCGTTTTGCCCTATTCATTGTTCAATAAAATGGCGGAAAGAGAACCGACCACTTCTAGAAACAAAAGTCCACTTCCATTGTTAAGAATGGATCAATCTACTAAACCCGACGTTAAAGAATATCTAAAATCTTTGGTTAAAAAACGAGCGGGATTTAGAAGTCGCTTGACGTTTTTAAAGAATTATTTAGAAAATTTCGATATATCTAACGTAGGGAAGATTTCTAGTTTGGAAATAAAAGAAATCTCCCTCAGGTTAATTCAATTAAAGGAACTAATGACTAATTTTGATCGAGTACAATTGGGAAATCGAAGAATATTCCGAAGATTTAAATGAGCAAATTTCGGAACGAGACATTACAGAAAGCGAATTTTTCACACAAATTGCATACGCTCAGGAGTTAGTCGATTTGTTTTCTACAAAACCTAACGTTGCAGGGTCAAGCTGTTGTCATGATCATAGCACGGATTCAGTTCGGCTACCAATCATTAACCTACCTACTTTTGATGGAAATTATACCAAATGGCTTGAATTTAGAGATACATTTAAATCGCTTATTCATGACAACGCTTCGATTGCGCCTATTAATAAATTTCACTATTTAAGAAATTCTTTGCAATCGGGGGCCAGTGTCGTGATTACGTCTTTGGAATTTGTCGCGAGGAATTATGAGCTTGCCTGGGATACGTTGTGCAATAGATATAACAATAAAAATATTTTAATTAATAATCATTTGAGTGCTTTAGTGAACTGTAATGTTATACAAAAGGAATCATTCAAGGCTTTGCGTTATTTGATTGACTTAGTATCTAAAAACTTAAACGCTTTAAATACGTTGGATATTTCTACTGAAGGTTGGGACCCGCTTGTTATATTTTTAGTTTCTTCGAAGTTAGATTCAGCTACGAGTACCAAGTGGGAAGAATACAAAGGTCGATTGTCTGACCTACCTTCGTTAGATGATTTTAAACGGTTTTGGAAAACCGGGCGAACGTTTTGGAGACTGCAAGCTGCCGTAATTTTGAAAATAAACACACATATAATAATAACTATAAAGAAAATCGAATTACTAAATCATTCGCTACTTTTTCTAATGGGGTTCAAACTTCCCAACAATTTAAAAACTGTCCCGTCTGTGGCCAGTTTCATTTCGTGTACCTGTGTAATAAATTTAAATCGATGAATACTGACGAAAGGTGGAACCAAGTTTCAAAACATAAATTATGTACAAATTGTTTACGCGTTGGACACTCCAATGCCCAGTGTGGTTTGAAGGGCACTTGTCGTTCCTGTAATAAAAAAACATAACACATTATTACACAAAAAATGACTCTAATAAAATACTTACCGAGTCTGATGACTCATCTAGCCCTCTTGTCAGCCTTTCTGCGGTTTCTTCGGAGCAAGTCCTCCTGTGTACTGCAAAAATAAAAGTTGTTAATAAACAAAACAATAGTACTTACCTTGCGCGTGCGCTGTTGGACACGGGTAGTCAGTCGTCATTTATCACGAAGAACCTGAAAGATAAATTAGGCCTATCGACAAAATCTATAAATATGCTGAATGTAGCCGGCATTAATGGGGTATCCTGCCCTATAAAGGAGCGGTGTCAATTAAACATAAGATCATGTACTAGCTCATTTACAAGAGATATTCATTGTTTTGTTATTCCTAAAATTACTGGTCACTTACCCAATATTCAAGTAGATGTGGAACAGTTAGGGCTGCCACGTAACATTTCCTTGGCAGATCCCGCATTCGCCAACCCTTCCGAAATAGACATGTTGATAGGTGCCGATCACTTTTTCGACATTGTCTCTTTTAACAAAATCGTACTGGGTCCAAACAAGCCTATTTTGTTGGAAAGTGCGCTCGGTTGGCTGGTGACAGGTCGAACGGGACATAATATTTCCAACAACTAGGTAGGTACTTACAACATTAATGTAGTGGTAGGACTTTTGCTGAGTCCGCCTGGGGAAGTACCACACCATTGCCAGTTATTCTACCGTCAAGCAGTAAAACATCACTGCGTTCTGGTTTGAAGGGCAATGTTCCAGAATAAATTACAGGGCTTAAAGATAAAACATCTTATATCTATGGGTGACGAGCGCAGTGCATCTCGAGATCTTCCCGTCACTCTAAACTAAATAAATAAATAAAATAAATACAATGCCATTTTGAACAAATACAAAAATCATATATAAGTCAGAGTGTCACTTCAAGACATTTATGACTAAGTACATTCAAAATCATCCAAGTCAAGAGTGTCACTTCAAGACATTCATGACTAGGTACATCCAAAATAATCTCAGTCAAGAGTGTCACTTCAAGACATTCATGACTAGGTACATCCAAAATAATCTCAGTCAAGACTGTCACTTCAAGACATTCATGACTACCTACTTCCAAAATCATCAAAATCAAGAGTGTCACTTCAAGACATTCATGACTACATCCAAAAATCATCCGAGTCAGAATGTCACTACAAGACATTCATGGCTCCATCCAAAAATCATCTAAATCAAGAGTGTCACTTCAAGGCATTCCAAAAATCATCTAAGTCATAGTGTCACTTCAAGACATTCATGGCTCCATCCAAAATCATTTGAAGTCAGTGTCACTTCAAGACATTCATGAATAAAATATTTAAAAAAATATTTTTTTTAGTTAGAATAAGTATCTACTCCCAGATGCAGTTATGCTTTTTCAATGGAATCACATTTCGTCAATGGTCGATTTATTACCCCTAGCTTTAAAACATTTTTTTGTCCCTTTTGATAGAAACCTAAGCTTAAAAAACAACATTACATTTTTTAAAGAAATAATTTGATTAATTTATAACACAAAATAAAAACAATCCAAGCGGCTCCTTAACAACTAATGAATTAGAATCATCATAAATACTTAATGCTAATTAAGTTTAGTCAGGCAGTAACCAAATAAAAATACATTTACAAATGAAATATATAATACAAGAAATATAATGCCTTATTTTGGTATTTTTACATAAGTTATGCTAAACATTCAATGATAGATTCTTAAATAAATTGACTAAAGTTCTTAATGCTTATCAACATCATCTCACTAAGTTGATAGCTATAAAGCTTAATAGAAGATATAAAAATATATACGGTCGAATTGAGAAACCTCCTTTTTTGAAGTCGGTTAATAAATATAACATATTTCAAGCGGATCCCCAACTTCGTCTCTCTGTTATACGCGAAAATAAATATGGTTCGGTCTATGTATTAAACAAATATCTTGGAACCATATCAGTATATAATATATATAAAGACAATACAATCCATATTGGGTTACTTACCTGATTTTAGGGTAAACTAAAATTTTGTTTCTAATTCGGATGGCATCTGCTTCGCAGCGCTTTTTATGATTTCTTCTAAAAATAGCGAAGATAATCGGATCACAAAAGTTTTATTTTTGTGTTTGTCTGTCTTACAGTCAAAGCCTTGCGCATCTTGAAATTAACGGTATTTCAACTACATAACTTAAAATGTGCCTAGGCAGGTTCATATCGCGTCGTGGCAGGCCACGTCTATTGCGACAATGGAAACACCTTTTGTTATCACGGCAATGAATTGGGCAAAACATTGCGATCCAGTCGTTAATCACAGATCACTATATACTATCGTCAATCAATATCTGATTTCGCTCCAAAGGAACCTATCGAATTTATTTTTCCCGGCCTACTAGTCCGTACTTTAAAAAACTTAAGTATTTAAGAAAACGCGTAGCTGGTAATGCTTTTCTTGCTTTTAAGGAGTTAACCACACTTTTGCACAGATAGCAGCTATCCTCAACTCCCGTCCGTTCACCCTACTTTCATCCGATTCCCTCGACGAGAACCCTTTCACTCCAGGGCACTTTCTGATGGGGCGATCCTTAATGTCGCTTCCGTCGCTATCTGTCACCATCAAGAAGCCAAATAGACACCACTTAATCGAGAAGATCAGACAACAATTTTGAGAGAGATGGCGCTAGGAATATATGGCTGAGCTACAGCAGAGGAGCATATGGAGAATAGATACCAAGACACTTACAGTTGGAGATCCAGTCATCCTCAAAGAGGACACCCTAATGTCACTACAGTAAAAAATGGACCGAGTAACGAATCTTCACCCTGGTCAAAACGGCATCACTAGAGTGGCAGATCTACACATTTCTAAAGACGTTACGAGACGAGCTATCAACAAACTATGTCTTTTGCCTATGGACGTCTGAATACTACTTACAACAAATATTAACATTTTTTGAAGATTTCTTCAACCCCCCGGAGGATGTCTACGCATGTAGTCAAGGACACGCAGGCGACAGCGGGAGCGGGCACACACCGAGAGGGGACCAACGCCGGCGACCCCTGCACTCGCTGCGCACGGCAATCAATCGGCCTAAACTACACCTAGCGACCAGATGTATAAGTTATCCTCAATGTAACTTTCTATAATATCGATCTGGTCAAAAAATAAACCATACAACAATTAAATTACTGTGTTTGGACTTAAAAGCCCGCACATTTCATATTTTCATTTTTTGCAGTCGGTTAATAAAGTCAAAGTTCTTTATTGATAAATTTACACGTCAATTTTAGAAAAAAAAAAACAAAATAAGAGCATACAAAGAGTATACATTTTAAATGTTTATATTAACATTATAATGTACGATAACAAGTGTCAAAAATTTACAATGCACAATGTCAATTTTTTTTCAATTTTATTGTGAGTTTGCCATCACTATATAAAAACTCGCTGTAATTATAAAAAGTTTGATCGATAAGCCAGCTTTTTTAATCGGTTTTCGAAGCTACCCGAACTCGGTGCTGTTTAACTATTTTAGGAAGACTGAGTGTTATAAACTTCCGGTCCCATAATGTGAGTCAGTTTTTCATCCAGGTTGTATTGCGCGTATGTCTCTCTCTTCGCGTGTCGTATGAGTCTAAGTGGTTTCTGGCATACACAGCTACTTAGTAGATCAAGATTGCAGGCAACGTAAGTATGCCAAGTTCTTTGAAATATGTACTGACGGATGACCATTGCGACACGCCCACGATGGCGTGTCGCAATGGTCACGCCGGGGTTTATCCGTCTCCAGGTCTATGAAGCATAACCCCGTCACTGGCGCACCTGAAGCTAACATAAGCAATGGCCACCGTTTTTAGTTATTTTAAGTCGTCCTTTGTAATTTTTTCAGACTTTTATAGCGCAAATTGTCATATTCAAGAGCCACAAAACACGCGTTTACCGCACAACGTTAATGTCGCAACTAAACTGACAGATCGAGCTTATTAGCCAACAGTTGGCTGATATTTTTTTGGTGTTTCTACGCTCGAACTGTATATCTAGTAGTGTTCGCAAACAATCTGTCTCATGGGCAAAACTGACCAAACTGTAGACTAATAGTGGTAACGTTGAAGCCCGAGATTTTGGACGAGATTGAGAGGTTCTATGAATAGTAACAGTTATACACCTCTACTCAAAGACAACCTGTCCTGACCTGACTCGTCACTTTACCGAAGATATCCCAATAGTCAGCCTGTACGAGACTAGGATGGCTCTCAAACAAGTTAAAAACAACAAGGCACCTGGCGACGACGGAATTACGACTGAGCTTCTGAGAGGAGGTGGACAACCGGTACTTAAAGTCCTCCAGAAACTATTCGATTCCGTCATACTTGATGGTAATACAACAGTAAAAATACGCCTGAAGCCTGGAGTTGAAGTGTGGTGGTGTTCTTCGTCACAAAAGGTGACATCACATTGTTGAAGAATTACATACCCATTACATACTTCTCAGCCATGTTTATAAGTTGTTTTCGAGGATAATCACAAATCGTCTTACACGCGGGTTTGACGACTACCAGCCACCAGAACAAACCAGTTTCCAAAATTGCTACAGCACTATAGACCATATCCGTATGGATGGCTTCGGTAGATTTTACAGAAAACCGAGGATTATAATAATCGGCCACCATGTATAGCGTATGTAGACTATGAGAAAGCAAAATTGCAAAATTTGTTCAATATCAAAACGAGAGATCACATATACATCGAAATACGAAAAAATAAAATATGGTGTTTCACAGGGCAGCGTGTTAGGCCCGTTACTTTTCTTAATTTACATTAATGATCTGCCAAAGGCAACGAAGCACCCGACTGTATTATTTGCAGATGATAGTACGGTACTATTCATTGGTACGAATATTTCATGCGTTGAAAATGAAATTAGAAAGGCTCTAGACAGTATCATAAATTGGTTAAAAATTTATAATTTAAAAATAAATCTCAGCAAAACAAAACCAATGACGTTTAGAAATAGAATTAACAAATTAAATAAACTTGACGTTACTTATTCTGGAAATAAAATCGAAACAATAGACGCAACGAAATTCCTAGGTTTACATCTTGACTGTAACTTAAACTGGAAAAATCAGGTCGAAAGCTATATACTCATATACTCATATACTCATTTATTAATAACCAGGGATTACACGTCACGTTTACATAATTCTGATAACCCTTAATGAATAATATGATACAGTCAATAAATCAGTTAAAAATAGTTAATTAAAACAGTCATTGGTACAGGTTTCAATACCAGTCAGACAAAATTAATTATTATGATAACAATATAAATCAAAAAATAAGTAAATAATTAAAATAAAATTAAAATAAATTAAAACTCAAACATTTCACAATAGTGTCTATTGCATACACCATACGGTGCAATAACTAAATAATTTACGTGTTCTACTCTATACCTTTCGGTAAAAACTCCTGTAATTTGTAGAATGCCTGTTCTACCAGCCAAATTTTTACTTTTGATTTAAAACCGTGTTTTGATGGCGACTCTTTTATTTGAACCGGGAGACGGTTATACACCTCCGGAGCCATCACGTGCACCAGCTTGGATTCCTTCGTGAGCCGGCGCGGCGGCGCGCATAACAGATGCGAGTGTCGCTCGGTACGCAGCCGCGGATACTCGTCCAGGTGATCCCAGGCGTACAGCGCCGCCTGCAGGATCACTAGACACGGGACGGTCAGGATTCTCAGATCGCGGAACAAGGGTAACGCCGACTCGCCCTCCGGCATTCTCGCTATGGCTCGCACAGCTCTCTTCTGCATCCTGAAGGCACGTTCCCAATCGGCTGATCGCCCCCAGAACTCTACGCCGTATTGCAAAAGAGAGTGCACCGATGCGAAATAACAGCTTCGGACCATGTCGCGGGGCAACACCGCCGATAAACGCCAGAGGGCGAAGCTCGCACGCCCGACCTTTTGACAAAGCGTGTCAATATGGCTCACCCAAGTGAGCGCGCTGTCGATTTGAAAACCCAGAAAAGTCGTCATCAGTACCTGTTCAATTTTCCTATCCCCGATCCAAACATCGAGCGGATCCTGTTTGTGTCCTGATAAGTCGAACTGCGTAACGTGCGTCTTGCTTATGTTTAACACCAAGCCGTTAGTACCGAACCATCTGCTCAAATCGTTCGCAACTCTATTCAGTTTGTCCTCCAGTTCGCCCGGGTGGGAGCGGTGACTATTGCGGCCACGTCATCAGCGTACATCAGCACGTGCCCGTCATGCACGTTTTCAGGCAAGTCGTTAAGGAGCAGCGAGAACATTATATTGGAGAGCGATGAGCCTTGCGCTACTCCAATCACGGTAGTCAGTGGTTGGGATTTTACTGTTCCCCCCGCTCCCACGACCACCTGACTGCGGTTCGTCATGTACTCCGCAAATATCCGAAGCACGGGCCCCGCGATGCCATAGTGTTTAAGTTTTGCAGATATAACGCCGTGATCCGCAACGTCAAACGCTTTAGATAAATCGCAGAATATCACCGCAACGTATTGTCGACTCGCGCGCGCTCCCACGATGATACGAAGAAGCTCCCGGGTGACAGACGTTGTCGAACGACCGGCTCGGTATGCATATTGTCTGTCCGACAATAGAGAGTTATCTGTGAGGTAGACCGTCAGTCGTGAGCTCAGTCCATGCTCGAATATCTTGGCAACGGCAGGAATGATTGATACTGGTCGGTAATTATTTATTTCCTCCATTTTCCTTTCCCTTGTATAATGGGGAGACTTTAACACACTTCAGGCAGGCGGGATACACACCTTCCTCGATGCAGCGATTGTACAGCGTCGCTAGTGTACCCGACAGCGGCCCGGCGACACTGTGCAATAATGATATAGACATATCATACGCATCTTTAGAAGTTTTCCGCGCTACGCCATGTGTTATGATACGGAGCACCTCCGCAGGTGTAAATCGCTTCAACCGAAGCGAGCGATCCGCAGCCGGGCGTGACGCTGATAGAGCGCGTGAAGCCGCGGCGATGTCGGCGGCCGGTGCGTGACACGACGCCGCAGCATTAACAAAGTGCGCGTTCACAGCGTCGAGTGCATCGGTCCTGCTCGAAAACTTCGCTCCTTCTGGTCGCGTCAGTATTTCAGCCAGATCGTGCACTCTCCTTGACCTACCAGTTTCGATGTTTACCACTTCCCACATTGATTTAATCATGTTCGGTGATGTTCGTATAACGCTACAATAGTACTCGCTTCGCTCACGATGTAGTTGACTGTCGTACTTAGCTTGAAACTCTTCTATTTTCAATTTCAGCTCTACATTTGAAGGAGTTTCAATGACAGTTCTCGCATGTCTATTATGAGCGAGTTTAAATTAAACGAATCTTCCGATGCCCAGTAAATCATTTTTGACTTCATGGTAGTTCGTTTAATAGGAAAACAGGTCTCAATCTTATTTTTAATTATATTTATAACGGCAAGTCCCAGATCATCGGGTCTAGCCGAGCAAGTCTTCCTCTCAATATCCTGCCAATCCACGCTCTCTAAGGCAGTCCGGAAACAACATTGATTAGCCCTATTAAACGACCTCAGAAAGCGAACCTCGTGCGGGCGCGGGCCCCCCGCGCACGGCACGCGGGCCCTCACCCGTAGTGGTCGGACAGGCTGCAGCGCGCCGGCGCGCGCGCGCCGCCCCCGCCAGCTCACAGCTCACGTACAGGTGGTCCAAGCAGGTGCTCGTTGTAGCTGTTACTCTCGTAGGGAAATCTACAATATTACATAGATTATGTACTGACAATAAGTCACTCAGTTTTTTAAAATCGCTAGTCAATGTTCTACTACAGTCAATATTTATATCACCGACCACCACAAATTCCCTGTCCGAGGCGGAGAGTTTTGCGAGTAGATTTTCAAATATAGGAAAAAAGAGAGATACGCTCGTCAAATTTGATCTATATACGCATACAACAACAATATTTTTACCCACAATATCTATAGCCGAAATTTCACAAATCTGTTCTACAGATAATGAACTGTAGCAGTCTAGTTTCTTAAAATCTAAATTATTTTGTACAAAAATACAAGATCCGCCGTGATCGATAGTTTCTCTGCAATACGATGATGCTAAGGTAAAGTTATTTATGTGGATCGATTTAATTTCGTAGGCTCTACAAAAATGCTCAGTCATGCAGAGCACCTCGCAATTTAAACCGCATTGCAGAGCAACCTCTAGCCGGCTTGTTTTATTTTTCAGGGATCTAATATTTTGGTGACATATCGTGACACAGCCCTGTTCATTTCCAGCATGGTCACCTGAAGTCTCCTGTGATGTTGCACTGGAACCTTGTAGTGAAGTTGATGTTGTAGACGTCAAATGGTCAGAATTCGGATTGCACACTATTTCCTGCTGGTTCCTGTGTACTTTTGGCTCCTCGAAAAAACCAACTTGCGAAACGGATTCCCTGTGGCCACGCGTTCGGTGATGTTACTTGACTCTTCACACTCTCAGGCATGCCTATTATAAATGACGAGTGTCTGGTGGATTTGATTTGTCGTTTCTCTACATAATATTCAGCCCGAGCAATACCGGATAAGAAATCCTTAACCTGGTCAGTTGTAGTATCGATGTTAAATTGCCACGCCTGGATGTAGACAGTTCTCTGAACGGCCTGCAACCCACAGCTCTGTTTTCCGACTCCGACTACGACTGGCTGTTGTGGCTTGTGGCTGCGGCGACGTCTGCCGGCCACCTGCCAGCCACCGCCCTCAGGTTCAACTAGCGCCGGTGTGGGCTCTACAGGACACTGCTGTCTTGTCTCGATCGCGTTATCCGCCACAGTCGCAGTGGTATTCGTGGTGGTCTGGCCCGTTGCCGCACCAACACCATTCGGACGAGTAAGCTTCGAAGTGTACTGCTCCGGGAGCACGTTTGACGACCTGTTAATTGTTCGGCTACGGTTTTGCCCAGATATCGCTACTTGTTGTGTCTTTCCTTCATTCGAACACATATGTAGCGGATATATTATATCGCTCTTTGAGTGTTCACTCGCATCATCCGTCGATGTAAGCTTATTGCGGAGAGCTATGATTTCTGCCTCCAGCGACACTAATTTTTTTAACTGTTCTCTGTTCTCACTTAGTTCGACTCGCATCAAACTCATTTCCTGAGCAACAGAACTTTCGTTTTCCTCAATATGACGAGTTCGTCTTTAAGTTCTCGCATTACCGACAATAATTGATGTATGGTGTCACTGCTGGAAACCTCGGTCTCTTTATAATCATCCTTCTGCAACTGTGATTCATCATCGTCTTCAATATACGATATTAATCCACGGACAGGCGTCGATAAATTATTAATTCGAGGTTTCGCGCATACGCATTCGGGACAGAGCCATGACAATGGGGCATTAGCCTTTACCGGTATATTTACACAGACCTTGTGAAATAATCCCGCACACTCTGCGCATTTAGCCCCCCTCTAGCGGTGTCATGAATTTCCCACAGGCGCCACACTTATTCATGATCGCAAGCGCTTGTTTGTGAAGTTACTGTCTTGTTTTCGTCAGGGTTTACACTGTTGCCGGTAGATGGCGTTTTTAGCTCGTATTGCTCCTCGACACCAGATGGCAGCACAACAACGATAATGTACAGCTGCTCTTTGCCAATTTGTTGGTTTTGTCTATGGTTGCTGCGGTGTTTATCGTTTTTTGACTTTTAAGTTCAGAGGTAGTTTTAGTGATTTTTTGTTTACCTTCCTTTTTTGAAAGTAGCAAATAGGTTCCGTGCGATTATAGCATATATTCCACAGTTCCGACCTATAAACAATTTTCCGCATTCACAAATCTGTTCACTGTTGATGAAATCACAAAACTCGCGTGTATTACGACACTTATTGTAGCTTAAACCACTATAAAGTTAATAAAATCTGAAGAGCAAGTGCTAATGACAAGTGTTGACAAGTAACTCCTAAGTTACTTGTCAACACTAAGTAACTATATGTTGTCAAAGAGAGCAAGTAAACCTACTTTATTATCAGCCTAAAATGGTAATGTCTCGTCGCTGCTTCGATATGGTATTATATTTTGGGGCAATAGCTCAGGAAGGCATATGGTTTTCAGATCACAAAAGAAATGTGTCCGGGCTATCAGTAAACTGCGTCAAAGGCAATCTTGTAGATCTCATTTCCGCAAATTAAAAATGTTAAATATATTTGAATGTGTAATGTTTGTGCGTAACAATTTGTCATTATTTGAAAATCTAAAAAGTGAGCGTCACAAACATACAATTAGAATTCCTGTGCATAGCACAACACAATTAGGAAACAGTGCACTTTGCATGGCTCCTATGATTTACAACCACTTACCAGAACATTTTTTGAATATAAAAGAAACGTATTTGTTTAAAAATAAATTAAAATGTCTTCTGACAGAGAAGGCATATTATACAGTTAATGAGTATCTGACTGATAAATTAGATTCAGATTTGTAAGCTTTTATTTATTTCGAGGATATTGGTATCTTAACTAGTTAAATGCATTAATCTAATGCTTTCATTATCATTACTCTGTTAGCAATACATAAACAATTTATGAATATGTGAAAGAATAATAAGAAGAAATTTGCAGTCCTTGAATGGACAACTCTACGGAACCTAGTAACACTTACAGATTTTTGAGTTTTTACTTTGGGCATTAGTACTAGGTATAATTGTTTTTCATTACTCAATTACTTTATTCGTTAGCTTCCATTATCATTGGATTGTTAAAAATGCCTAATTTGTTTTGTATAATTATGTAATGTAGATAATAATAGAGTAAAATTGGTAGTCCTTGAATAGGCAGCTCAGAGTGATAAATTGTAAAGTTTTTTGTCAAATTGTCGTAGACAACCTAATATTTGCATGCCGTTAGGTTGATTATGGAGTTCTCAATAAAAACATTTAAGATCTTATTGTAATTACCAATTTTCGCAAATAAAGAAATTTATTATTATTATTTAAGCCTTCGATTCCATCAAGACCTAGGTAATGCTTTTGGTCTTTCCAGTGATGCTGCAGCGACTATCACTATATCGAAGTATATTTGTGTTATATATCGAAGTGTATTTACAGCAAAGCCACAATATCTGTCCGATTACATGGCCGGTACACAAGACATGTCCGGCCATATGGGTAGAATCCAACAAACAAATATTCAACAAGACAAATAGGTCCAGCGAAGGACCCAATTCGAAAGGGCAGCGTTCGGGAAACTTCGGCACATCTTTGAGTCCAAAATACCCCAATGCTTAAAGACCAAACTCTTTAATCACTGCGTGCTACCAGTGATGGCTTATGGAACTGAGACGTGGTCCTTAACAGTGGGCCTCATAATAAAGCTCAAAGTGGCATAGCGAGCTATGGAGAGAGATATGCTCGGAGTCTCTTTTCGCGACAGAATCCGTAATGAGGATATTCGCAGAAGAACGAAAGTAGCCAACATAGCTCAAAGAGTTAGCAAGCTGACGTGGCAATGGGCAGGCCACATCGCTTGCAGAACTGACAACCGATGGGGAAGTAAGGCTCTCGAGTCGCTACCACGAACCGGAAGACGCCATGCTAGACGGCCTCTTACTGCTGGACAGATGACCTCACAAAGGTTGCTGGAAACCGCTGGTCGTGGAAATCTAGGGCGGAGAGGCCTATGTTCAGCAGTGGATGTCTTGCGGCTGATGATGATGATACCCTACTTATCGCACAGTTTTATGACTTGATGACTACGGTGTTACTCCCGCCTCCTCCCTCTCTGGAGGCATGTGCCCCCCTGGGGCCAAAGCTGGATCCACATTTGACTAGGATAGGTGAACTAGGGTAGCGTTCGAATCAGTGCATACAACAATAAAATTTACCGACGGGGAATAGATGTTCTAATTTAATTGAACTTAATAGTAGGTTCAAAATATTTTTACAATACAAGTGAAACCGCAGGCCTCGTACCACACTAAAATATATTCAGCAATTAAAATATTGTAATAAATGTGTAGAAAATACACATTAAAATGGTGACCCGTTGATATATTTATTTTATTTCTTTGTTTCTGCGAAAAATTGACTTTATAATTTGTGTTTTAATATCTTCCGTATTTTAAAATCAGTAGCCCGCTACGCTTTGCCATGTATTTTTTTTTTTTTTTTTTTTTTTATTTAAATTAGCCACTCCACAGACTCCGGGGTCCGTGATCTTTGTCATTACAATTATATATTATTAATTTTTACACATATTTTGGATAAGGAGAAGAAGAGGAAAATAGGAGGGGAGTTGGGTACATTTAATATCTAATTCTAGTGCTCGTCTGTAGAGCCGATCACTACCGGCTGGGATTCCGCTAGTAATCGACTCGACATCGAGTGTTTGCCTAATTGCCTTTTGCCATTTGCCTAAGCTGCCTCCTCCCGGCCCAGAGCCTCCACAACGGCCGCATTTCTGTCCCTGATGGCCATCTGTAGGTTGAAATCTCGGATGGTCTTTGGTGATGCAGCCCACGCTCGCCGCACGAAACGACCGATGGCGTCGTCGGTGTCGTCAGCGTAGTATGTGAAGGTCCCCGTGTGCCGTGAGATTGCAACAACCGCATGGGGTACGCTCTCGTGCAGCTTCATGTTTGCCTTGGTTTTGATTGCGATTACCGACTCGTATGTTAGTCCCTGAGCTTCATGGATGGTAAGGATGCGTGACCCGGTGCCTGACCCATAACCCTGGTTTGTCAGGGTCTCCTTCTCCTCTTGAGTGTGAACCAAGAAGAGGGTGTTTGGTATGTTGTTGGGTATTTGCGCTCCCTTATATCTTCTCTGCTCTAGGGACTTTATTCGGGGCGCTGAGGAGTACATACCGGAGTATATTTCCCTCAGCGCATATGCGACGTCCATTGGGTTTCGATGTGTGCAGAGCAACTCCTGGCTGATCTTTGTTACCAGGTTCGGGCGATGATACCTCATTTCGAAGAGATTTTCCCTGTCGATATAAGGCAACTGATTGACGTCTCCAATGAGGACAATTTCACCAACACCAGACAGCCTTGAAGCCATCACAATGGCTCCAAAATGGTTCATGAGAGCTTCGTCCACCATGAGGCGGCTGAAACTTTCTCTACCGAAACCATTTACCAGAGCAGAAGCCATGGTTCGCACTCTGGTTTTGACCAGGTTTCCGATTCGGTGCGATAGCTTTTCTCTTAGATCTTTTGCTGCCTCAGTTGTTGTAGTGATGATGGCGTCCTTGTCCACGTCGAAGTGTCTAATCACCCATGTTGTTTTTCCACATCCTGGAACTCCGTTGACCCACTGTATTCTCGGTACCTCCCAATTTTCCCAACCTGCTTTGACGTTTCCGTTCCCTTCGATGGTCTTGGCCATCTCTAGGATCTTATCGTCCAGCATAATCTTGGTGCATCGGGCAGTAACTACAATTGGGTCGTTTGGTGGTGTCGCATAAACAGGCACTCCCGCGCGCTCTCTCTCTCTCGTTCAGTGTCACGAAGCCATTTTCTGCACTGTAAGCTGCCATATACTGTCCTGTCATGGTTCCCTTGATGACCCGGGAAGTGACATTATTGTAAATGGCTGCTTCGGCCTCCTCGAGTTTCGCCTTTTTAAAGGCTTTCACTTCCTAGCCTATAGGACTGCATGATGTTTTCGCAGGTCTTGAGGTTGACTTGTCGTGTCGCGCTCAGTGTGGCTATGAATTCGATGAAGGCGTTACGTGCATGGCTCCGCGGCTCCGAAGCCGTGACATAGCGGGGCGGTTCCACCTGTCCCATGTCGGCTCTCGTTCGGCTCATTTGTTGCTGTGAAGCTGCTTTGGGGTCTTTGACGTCAAGGGGTGATGAATGGGATGTGATTCGGAGTACGCTCCTTGCTGCTGCGTTGAAGGCAGTCACGAACGCCGTGTTGGTGCCTCGGCTGCCAGTTAGATTGGCTGAGGCTTTTTCCGCGGCTGCCTTCTGCTGTGCTCTTTCGGAGCCGGTTTGGATGGTCGAACTAGGAACAGGATGTCCCCAGCTATCGGTTGCATTTGTTTGGTCGTGCGAAGGGGCTCTGAGGAAGCTCAGATTTTCTCCCCTGTCTTCGTATACGACAATCTCATGATGTTTAGAGGCCTCAATGCAACCCAGCCGGTCTGCGACTCTTGCTCTTGAATATTCGATTGCCATCGCATCCACGCTTATCACCCGGGTGCTTCACCTGCATTTCTGCTCAGATGTGCGAGCAGCGCACTTGCCTGTGTGAAAGGCGTCCGACCTTCCGAGTACTCTATTAGTGCAATCGTTTTGTTTTTCGATCGCACCAACCGAAATCGGTGGCCGTCTACCTCGCACACCGGCATGGCGTCGTAGGTTTTCCGCTTCATTGTGACTTTGCGGTACTCCCATTGAGCAGGCAAGACAATCCAGGTGACAAACGGGCTCGTTTCCGTTCCCAGGCGAAGCAAAAGCTTATTCCGAATCTTTCTTTGTTGCTGTCCATGAAGAGAGCCACTCCGCGGATACGGATCCCTGCTTCTCCTCGGTCTGCGTTCTCCAGTAGTTGTTTGACGGAGATGCTCTTCGAGGAGTTATGTTGGGCGGAAACCGCATGCCACGTGGCGTCTACAGACAGCGGGGCAGGGTGTGGTGGCGATGGAGGCGCGTATTTGAGTTAGTGGAGTTTCTCATGGCCGCTATGCGGAATGAGCTCTCCATGAAGGACAGGAGCCGTGTTCTGTTGTCTGGATCTACTAAGATGTTGTGGAGATCCGAGACAACCAGCCTTCTGTCGATCATAGATTCGAGCTCATGTCTTGCGACCATGAATCGGGGACAATCGACTAGCACGTGCCAGACCGTTTCGGGTTGGTCGGGGTCACACTCGCATGCCGGACTGTTCTTGAGCTTAAATCTGTACAGGTAATCTGCTATTCCTCCGTGTCCCGTCAACGCTTGTACCTGGAAGGAGTCAGTTTCGTGGTTCTCATCACCCGATATGCGTTTGCTATATCGGGGAGGAACGTCTGGGTGACTTTTCCGGTGTCCGAGGTCTCATATCGATCCTGCCATTTCTTGACCGATTCTTCACGGATTTTCCTTTTGACGTAGGACAAGGGGATCCCCTCGTAGTCCCTGGGTGACTCCGTGAGTGCCGCCGATTTGGCCAGTTCGTCGGCTCTTTCGTTGCCGACGGTGCCAACATGCGCTCTCACCCAGAAAAGACGAAGAGATCTCCCTTCAGCATTTATCTGTCCAATGTTTTCCTTTACGCACTTAACCAAGGGGTGGCTCGTTTTGGGTTACTTAGCAGTTCGAGTGAAGATCGGGAGTCACTCAGGACATTGACTTCGGGTCCTTGCTCTTTAACGCCATTTGAGTTGCCCGGTAAAGAGCATAAAGTTCCGATTGAAAGACTGTGCATTCGGAGTGGAGCTTGAAGGTCGAGTTCTTGACCTCTCTGCCATTCTCCCACCATGTTAGAGCAGCTCCGACTTTACCTTCAATTTTACTGCCATCAGTATAAATTTGAGGCCCTTGTGGAAGATTGGAGGTGTCTTCTAGGAGCTCGTACTCTACGGAAAACTGCGTTGACGGATGAGGTTGGTCCAGGCAGTTAACATTCCGTTCGAGTTCCACTTCTGGTGGGAGGTAGTCTTGGGAGAGGTTTTTTTTACTCTGTACAAATTTGCCGCTTCCTGTATTCTCAGATCCAGGGAAGCAGTCCGGAAAGAGCAAGTGCTGCTTTCAGAGAAACAGTACGGTAAGACTTACAGATTTTTGGGCAAAACCTCTTTGGATAGCGTTCAACTGAGACTTGTTTTCCTCGAAGTCTGCCGCTTGCGCCCATACACTTGAGGCATACATGATGATAGGTTCCACCACAGCGACGTAGATAGTTCTCGTGATTTCGCCATTTAATCCCCAGGTCACCTTCGCTGCACATGCTAGCTGTTTATAAATGTTCGCCACTTTTTACATTGGGCGGTCACATGTGCTTTAAAGTTGAGCCGTCGGTCGATCAGTAGGCCTAGCAGTTTGACTTCCTCGACCAGGTTGAGCCGGACGCCAGACATGACTATGTTTGGAGGTTCGTACTTCAACTTTTTTGTGAAAAGCATCGCGTTGGTTTTATGCGCTGCAAAGTTGAGTTTGTTGATTTTACCCCATTCCACTGTCATGCTCAGCGCCCTGCCCGCTTGCTGTTCGATGATGTTCGGACTGCCTGTAAATACGAGAACGACGTCGTCCGCGAATGCTTGACAGTATACTCCCTCAGCTTCTAGCATTCGCAGTAACGAGTCTAGGATCACATTCCAAAAGGTTGGTCCACAGATGGACCCTTGGACGCATCCCTTGGTTGTTTCCTTCTCATAGACTGCTCTTGCATAGTTGACCTTGATTTTACGGCCGCTGAGGTATGAGTTTACCATGTCGTAGAGGTTTGTTGGGCACCTCTTCTTCGCTAATTGATTTTTGAGGGCGGGCCACCATGCATTGTCGAAAGCGCCTTCTATATCCAGGGAGATTAGGAGTACGGTGTCTTTGCTGTCTACTCCTTTTTTGATGTGCTCTACCAGATCATAGAGGGCGTCCTCGGTGCCTCTTTGGGGCATGAAGCCGTATTGTTTCCTACTGATGGTTGGGAGGAGATGCCATTGGAGTCGGTTTGCCAGAAGCTTTTCCACGATTTTTCCGGGAACGGACAGAAGACCTATGGGGCGGTAAGATTTTGGATGTGTAATCTGTCTTACCGGGTTTTCGTAATATGACCACGTGCGCCTCTTTCCATTGCTTGGGGAAGTGTTTCAGTGACAAGCATTTGTTTGCTATCGCCAAGAAAACCTCCCATTCGCAACGTATGGCTGCTGCGCAAATATCAGCGGTTAGCCCGTCTGTACCGGGGGCTTTTTTCGGTTTCAGAGTTCTCAATACTGATTCCAGTTCCGCTGATGTGAATGGTGGATCATTTTCCGGTAAGCCTATAGGCGTTTCCATCGTTTGCTCCCGTAGCTCTGCATGACACGGTTGGTCTGTGCTCTCAGAGTCGTCGGGATAGAAAGTTTTGGCAAGCTTTGCCATGTATCAACTCGTATAATTATTATCTATATTGGGAATTGACATAGCTGGTGTTGTGTTTAATGAAACTTTATTAGCAACCGATTTTGTTCAAATGCACTATAATTTTTCGATGACCGCATTAACTATGGATTCCACATTATGTGATATAAAAAGTGATGAAACAGTAACTATGTTAAAGAAACGTGATACTAACCAATTAAATTTTTCAGATGATGAAGTGTCATATATAGCTGCAGATGGAGAACAATTCGAATATTTAAATGAAGGTAACATGTTTGATATTGACTCTAAATCGGAAGATCAGGAGATTAATAGTAACCGACGACGGTATGATCGTAGATGTAGCACGTTGACCTAGAAAGCATCTATTCACCATTACCTTAAAAAATCTAGATTGATCTCAGGGAACACGAAGGCCAGCAACTCATTACACTCTAAAGCTGAGGAAACTGGATAGCATAATACACAATAGATACAAATGTCCATCTAGTTAGTATTATTTGGAACTATTTTCAACTAGAAATATTCGAAAGTTTTAGATATCCCGCCAACAGTCACAAACAACATCACACTTCTAAGGAATGCGGTGAGGTCACGAGTAATTAGGTAACCAAAATGTAGAACTAAAATCCCGCGACTTTGTTCGACTCTGAGACAACTCAAATCATCAGAAAGCTTACAATCAATCAGATGTGTTTGTAGTGGTAGGTGCCTTTGTCAGTTATTCAAGCAGTAATGTGCAAACATCACTGTGTGTGTGTCAAAACGGAGGAGGCTATCAATTCGACCAGTATGTTTTTTTATGTATGTTACCTGATATCTCAAGAAACTCTGCACTGATTTTAAAATTTATTTTTGTTTTCGGATGGGTATACTTCCTCAATGGTCCAATATAAACTTTATTGAAATTGATTTGGTGGTTTTTAAAATATGAACCATAAACTAAGATTTGCGTACAATTTTCTGGATGACATAGTTGTAGATTTCGCAAAAGTTATGAAACTCGATCCTGTCAATACGAAATTGTGTAAATGCATTAATAAAAACTTGTTTTGCACTAAAAAGGGTAAAATAAACTATTTTCGTACTTACAAAAAATAAACCGCAAACTTCAAACTTCAAAACCACATAAAATTAGAAGTCGGTGCCAGCCAAGTCTAACAGGTAGTGGATAGATACTATTTACCTGTGCCTACTTACCACGTGCCTACATAGCATCCATCTACAAGCTTTTTGACCTGACTGGCACCGACTTCAAATAGATGTGAGTAGCGCTTTTGAGTGATTATATTTGTGGTTTTGAAGTCGGTTTAATTTTTTGTACTAAAATAGTTTGTGTTTATAATATTTTTGTTAAGTCACCAAAGTCATAAATTATCATTATTTTTTTTGGAAATTGTAGAAAGTATGTGATATTGTGAATGCCATTGTTAAATTGTTCACTACATAACCAACATTTGCATGCCAAAAGGCTAAATATGGCGACCTTAGATTACTGTACCAACATCTTTATTATTTACCCATATTATGCAATAAAAAAATTATCTTATCTTGGAAATTTTAAAAGATTTGCAATACAATTTTATCTAAATCAAAATCAATATTAGTTGGTAAAGATTTTGATTTATTTTATTTTATTAAAACTTTTGCAATTTGAACTCATATTCCAAATATTATGTAGGACTTACAAATATTATTATGTTACAACCTCCGTGGTCACAAGAATGGGTTGATCCATAAACCAATTACAATGTTCATTTTGTCGCAGGCTCTAAGCTGGGAGTCCGCCATGTGCAAGCTGTGCTGCTTTTCTTCGCTATTGTGTTGGCGTATGGGATGCGAGTCAACATGAGCATGGCCATCGTCGACATGACTGACAAGGGCAACGAAAATGTAATCACATCCCCGCGTCATTTAAAAATCCAAAAAATATCAGTAATTCGCGTTCCACCCTGGCTTTGCCCGTGGTAGATATACTCAGGGAGTAAGTGCATTTCGTAACGGATAAAGATTTTTTTTCAAATCGGTCCAGTAGTCCCTTAGTTTGATCCAGCGTTGAAACAAATAAACTCTTCGGCTTTGTAATATGAATGCCTAAGTATCGATGTGAATGTTTTGATATTTGTGGTTTGATCACGCCAGAACGGATTGAAATTTGTAACACCTAATAAAGGCTGAAATGGGTCCCGTTGAAATGTAAATACCCATAGGCTGAAATAGCATACCTAAAACAACCTTGTTTTATTCCAGGATAATAGCGAGTACAAAAACTATGTAGGTAAAACCAGATCTTCGTCTTCTACATATGGGTGAATGCTTTTGTGCGTTTTTGTTTTAGTATATATAATGAAGCTTTTACTTGACTACCATCTTTTTAAGCATCGATGCAGTCTATTAAAATTGTTTCCCTCCTAACTATAACAGATCAAGATTGCCTCTATAGGCAAAACTCCTACTCAGGAAACGGCGGCCTAGACTCCGGTCTTGTAATACGCATGTATTAATCCTGGAATCAAACCTCGTAGTTGGAGTCGTTGGCACGTGTACCATGACAATGACAATTTTCAGATAAGTATCCGGTAAAAAACCAATAACCTTGCAACTTTTCAGTTATTCTAGAGATTTTGAAATCATTTTCAAACAAGGGAAATCAAATGTTGGTCATAAGGTTTTTGGTTCGTCTTTCCATCAAATGCAGCACTTCCAGCTGTTATTGAAACAACTCATACCAAAGGTACAAACATTGATATGTATCAAAATACTTACGAGCTCTAGTTACCTTTGCACCTTTGAGAGAAGATCTAGTTTTTTGGGAGCTAATTAAGCCTTGGCCGCGATGAAAGACCCAACATTGAGCGTAGAATTGTAGATGTCAAAGTGATCCCCAAAAGCTTGATATGGTCAATAACCGGCGCAAATATGGCTACAAAGATATATTTAATTTAGTTACTGCCTCTGATGGAGAGCTCCTGATACTACTACTACTAGGTAATGTATTCCCTTTTTCATTGCAGTCATTTGAGTGGAGCATCCAGACCCAGAGCGTGATTCTGTCCTCCTTCTTCTGGGGGTACATCGTACTGCAGGTGCATTTTATTCTCTTTTACTTATTTTTCCTGTTATTAACGGTTTCTTGGAAGATATCACTATTAGCGATAATGCCACCATTTGTGGCATTATATATAATTCATGGTGTATCTTTCTGGTGTGGATAACGCTGTGTTTCTGTACGTCTGTCTGTCAGGTGCCGGGCGGCGAGCTGGCCAAGAAGGTTGGCGGTTCCATCCTCGTCACCGTCTCCATCGCCATCAACGCCGCGGTCTCCATGCTCATACCCACTGCGGCTTACTATGTAAGAGGTTTCCTCAAAAAACTGTTGGAAAAATAGTTTAATTCAATTTGGGAAGGAAAACTTCGGAGAGTGTGCAACTGATCTGCATGATCTAATACCACCTTGCCCTTTTTTCTATCGGAATGCTCGTAGCTCGAAAAAGCGACATCGTTTCATGGTTGATGTTCCAAAGACACGAACGAAGAGATTTGACTCTACGTTTGTGATAAGAACGTCTAGGCTGTGGAATACGTTGCCGGAGTGGGTTTTCCCCGATGGTTACAATCTTTGTGTCTTCAAATCGAGAGTGAATCGGTTTCTCATCGTCGCTTAACATCAGGCGAGATGGCGGTCAAGTGTGAGCCTATAAAAGGTAAAAAAAAAAAACAACTTCAATTTTCTAAGAAAAATTTAACTGCCTACTGGGATATGAAAATGTTAATAATTTACACCTGTTTTAGCAAAATTGGCTAAATATAGTTGAAAAGTATGCTGCGGCATTCATTTAAATAAAAATTTATTTTCTTAATTTATTAACTATATTTAAAAAAAACTTTGGAGGTAGTGTGGATAAAGTTAGGTTTAAAAGCAAAATAACGTTATCATTACGAAGAAAAAGAAGTATAATTAGACATTCAGCATTTACTTTTTAACTAAATAACGGTCCAAGCAACGACAGATAAATGCACGATGGTAAGTAGCACGCCTGCTCAAAACAGCAGAGCACTGTGCCATGCAGCTATTATAGCACAAAACAGCAGAGCACTGTGCCATGCAGCTATTATAGCACAAAACAGCAGAGCACTGTGCCATGCAGCTATTATAGCACAAAACAGCAGAGCACTGTGCCATGAAGCTATTATAGCTCAAAACAGCAGAGCACTGTGCCATGCAGCTATTATAGCACAAAACAGCAGAGCACTGTGCCATGAAGCTATTATAGCTCAAAACAGCAGAGCACTGTGCCATGCAGCTATTATAGCACAAAACAGCAGAGCAGCTGTGCCTGTGCATGCTATTATAGCACAAAACAGCAGAGCACTGTGCCATGCAGCTATTATAGCACAAAACAGCAGAGCACTGTGCCATGCAGCTATTATAGCACAAAACAGCAGAGCACTGTGCCATGCAGCTATTATAGCACAAAACAGCAGAGCACTGTGCCATGCAGCTATTATAGCACAAAACAGCAGAGCACTGTGCCATGCAGCTATTATAGCACAAAACAGCAGAGCACTGTGCCATGCAGCTATTATAGCACAAAACAGCAGAGCACTGTGCCATGCAGCTATTATAGCACAAAACAGCACTGTGCCATGCAGCTATTATATGCACAAAACAGCAGAGCACTGTGCCATGCAGCTATTATAGCACAAAACAGCAGAGCACTGTGCCATGCAGCTATTATAGCACAAAACAGCAGAGCACTGTGCCATGCAGCTATTATAGCACAAAATGTCCACAATTACTGCCTGGTACTAGGCACTGTACTCGTCAACTATAAAGAAATGTATCTAATTCCTCGAGAAATATTTCCCTTAACACCGATGGCAGTAATTTTTGTAGTGGTAGGACTCTTGACAGAGTCCGTCTGGTACCACACCTTTGCCATTGTTATTCTACCGCCAAGCTGTAATGTGCAAACATTTCAGTGTTCCGGTTTGAAGTGCAATGTTTTCAGATAAATTACAGGGCTTAGAGATATACCATCTTAGATATCTGGGTGAAGAACGTAGTGCAGTGCTAGGTAATTATTTACTCTTCATGTTCCAATAGCTGCGTGTCACTGTGCTGCTATGTAGCAGGCATGTTGTTTACCATCAGGAACATATCATGCTCGTGTCATTACTCTTTATAAAAAAAACCTTTAACTGTATTGATTATTGTATTATATGCTCAGGTGGCAGATTTTATTTACCTTCCATGAATCAATCATTCATGACTCATGAGTGTTACTGGATTTTGATATTTAATGTCGAAATTATTGTTCTCAATATTAATAATATTTTCATACGCAACTGTCCAAATTGCCGTGTTCTAAAAGGTCTGAAAATGGGCTAACAACAGCTTGAGGTATACTAATATTATAAGGCTGAGGAGTTTGTTTGAACGCGCTTATCTCAAGAACTAAAGGGTCAATTTCAAAAACTCTACTCTTTACTCTTATTGGACTCTTCATGTTCCAATAACTGCGTGACACCGAGCTGTTATGTAGCAGGCATGTTGCTTACCAACAGGCACACGTCCTGCGAGTCTCGTCTCTCTTTATTAAAAAAAACACATTATTGTTTAAGGCTAGAATATCTGTCAAACGTGTGGCACATCCCTAAGTGGGCACTAAAAAACATATTTCTTTCTATCTTCCTTTGAAATTTAGTCAACTGTCTAAATTAACTTTAAGTTGAATTAGGGTTTTTTGTAAAAAAATATATTCCTATTTGAATTAATGTAATTACAGGTTGACGTAATAATGTTCCTGTCATTAATTGTAGGGTGGATGGGAATGGGTGTGCGCTTGCAGAGTTCTTCAAGGCCTTTCTCAGGGATTCACCGTGCCTTCGATTTACCATCTCATCGGCAAGTGGGCTCCAGTTGAAGAAAAGGGTCGATTTGGAGCTATAGTTCATGCTGGTATTAAGATAAAATGAACAATTACAGGTAATACATTTAAAACCAAAATGTACTATTTAAGTTTTCCAAATCTTCATTGTCACATGGTACGATGGCTTTTCTTTGCGTTGACTTATCTAACTATTAATGTTTTAATTTGATACTTTCTTTATTAACTGTGATAACCTTTCTTTTGGGGTATCTATTGTACATGATGCCTCTTATTTACGTTAGCTCCTTTATTCAACACCTTTTTTCTGCTACTATGAGTAATTAATTATGCCTAATTTTTGCGTTGATTTTCCATGTGTTCTTTGTTCAAAAAGTACGATACTTTTTCTTTACCGTTCATGTTTTTAACTGTTAATTATTTGTATTACTAACTATAAAGGTATTATTTGAACTATTTTATTTGATACCTTTCAGTTGGTTCCCAAACATTTATTATGATACCTCTTCTGTTTTCATTTACCTAATTTCCTTTCATGCCGGATGGGTTAAGGTGTTGCACTTCTCTAGGTGGACACTGCCAAGAGTTCTACCACTGTCAACAACTGTTCATATTTATTTCTTATTTAAATTCCCATTATTTTGTTTTATTGCACGGTTTTTACTTTTATTTCTATTTATTGTTTGACTTTGAAACATGGTTCTAAATAAAGATATTCATTTCCAGGATCCCAGCTAGGTAACGCAATTCAGTTCCTGATCGCGGGGTTCTTAGCGTCAGCGTGGGGCTGGCCGTGGATATTCTACATGAACGGCATCTGCGGCGGAGTGTGGACCGTGGCTTACATGCTGCTGGGGTCGGACTCGCCGCAGAAGTCGCGCATGATCAGCGGGCGGGAGCGGATCTACATACAGACCTCCTTGGGACAGGTTGGGGAGCAGAAGGTGAGTACAGAGTACAGACCCTGATTCACGCTATATTTTTTCTTCATCAGTCCGCTATCGCCCACTGCTGAGCATAGGCCTTTCTTTGTATACGTCACTTGTCATGATTCTTTGCTAGTCTCATCCACGCATGACCTACGACAGTTCGAATGTCATCGAACCATCTAGCCAGTGGGCACCCAAAACTTCTCTTGGACTATAGGACTATAGGACACCAAACTGTTACTATAGAGATACTTTAATGAAAAACATTTTTTTTTAAGTTGACGCATTTAAAACATTTGCTATAAATGACAACCTTATCGCTAATAGCGATAACTTTCAGATAATCTTAGAGTCCTAAAATAATTGTGGTAATATTATAAAATGGGGCTAGCAGATTACATGAAAAATAATATTGTAGAGGTAGGTGATTAAACCAAACTTAGCTACGTAAACACATTTATATATATACTTAAATAACAAAATACATAAAATTCACATGGTTTGTTCCAGATATTAAAAACACCATGGAAAGCGATCTGGACCTCTCTCCCATTTATATCTCTAATCGTCGTGCACTCCTGCCAAAACTGGGGCTTCTGGACCCTCATGACGGAGATGCCTTCCTACCTGAAACAGGTGCTGGGAGTCGACATCAAGTCTGTGAGTAACAACTCTAGTCAACATGTATTACGCGTCTCGATAGAAAAGATAATAATTATCTACTTAAAGTTAATTATAATGGTTAACTTAAAAAAGTTCACTGGCTAATTTCAAAGTTTTTCGTGACGGTGCGCATGCGCATCGCAAAATTAACTCTTATAATTTTTCACTAACGTGCCAAAGGAAGTATAACTTCAAAAATACTCGTAATAACTTAATAACAATGTTCCCAGAACGGAGTCCTGACCGCCCTGCCGTACCTGGCGATGTACCTTCTTATCTACCCGTTCGGCTACATGTCCGACTACCTCCCCAACCACGGCTGGCTCAGCATCACCGCCACCAGGAAACTCTCTAACTCTATTGGTAAGATATACGCAAGAATAGTTCGGAAAACTTTGGAAATTAAAAAATATCGTAATCTCAACCAGGAAGAAGTTTTTCGCTTATTAGCATCGTGGAATCCTACTAATACTATAAACGCAAAAGTTTGTAAGAATAAATTGATGTATGTTTGCTACTCTTTCACTCTATATCCACTGAAGGAATTAAAATGAAACTTGGCTCATAGAAAAATAATAATTTAGAATAACATATAGGCTATTTTTATCTCGGGAAAATAACGGGATCGGAAGCTACGCGGGTGAAACCATGTGGTGCTGCTAGTTCTGTCTTAAATAGATGTATCCGTCGCGGATCAATTTAGAGAAGCATGGTGATACGGCTAGTGCTGTGTCGCGGAGGCAACCTTGCGGTTTTTAAGACCAATTTAAGGTTAGATGGAGATTACTCATTTCCTCATGAGGCGCACCAAATTCTTCAGTCTTCTCGTGCCCTCATGACGGCGGTTTAACGCCGTCGGAACGTCGAGGTAATTAAATAATAATTTAGATCGTGATTAAGTCCTGTGTTATATTAACGATATGAGATCAAATAACGAAGAATTAAATACGATATCGGACTAGTATCATGCCTTTTTACGTGTAATGTAGCTAAGAATACTTCAGACCTTTTCCGCAAAAAGGAGTCCATTCCAACTAACTCCTACTTTTCGAGGTGTGTCCGTGCCGGTTTCTGACCGTCTTGAGCTTTTGGGCGTTACTTTAACATCTACGCTCAGCTTTGGCTGATATATCGAGTCCAAGGCCAAATTAGCTGCCAAAAAACTAGGTGTCCTCTCAAAGGTGCGAAGGTATTTCAAGTCTGAACAGTTGCTCACTTTATATCAAGCACAGATTCGCTCCTGTATGGAGTACTGTTCGCACCTTTGGGATGGATCAGCTAAGTATCAGCTGGAGGCACTGGAATCGATCGAGAGACGTGCCAAAAGGCTCATAGGCAATGATACTCTTGTGCGAAAAAGACTTCAAAGTCTTGAACATCGCCGAAAAATTGCTAGCCGATCGGTTTTTTATCGGATACACTTCGGAGAGTGTGCGATTGATTTGCATGATCTGATACCACCTTGCCCTTTTTTTTATCGGAATGCTCGTAGCTCGAAAAAGCGACATCGTTTCATGGTTGGTGTTCCAAAGACACGAACGAAGAGATTTGACTCTAATTTTGTGATAAGAACGTCTAGGCTGTGGAATACGTTGCCGGAGTGGGTTTTCCCCGATGATTACAATCTTTGTGTCTTCAAATCGAGAGTGAATCGGTTATTTCTAGGTAAACACGCTCCATCGTAGACCGCATTGTCGTTTAACATCAGGCGAGATGGCGGTCAAGTGTAAACCTATAAAAGTTAAAAAAAAAAAGACCTGATCTGTTTAAAACAATCAGAATCGGTAAGTTACGATACCACAGACAGACACACAGACACAAACATGTCAAACTTATAATATTTCGTCGTCTTTGCGTCAGCAGTTAGTTCCAAATAAATATTATTCAAGATCAAATATACAATACTTTTAAAACATGATTCAAGTTAACGTTAGCTATAGCTACAGCTATCACGTTAGCTATGTACGGTCCATCCCGGCTTCACCCGTAAACGCCCGTAACGAAGAAAGTTTTTTTTTTTTAATTGGCTCTGTAGTCAAAGTCAAAGTTCTTTATTCATAAATGTACAATTTACACGCCAATTAATAAAAAATAAAAACAAAAGAAAGAGCATACAAATTGTACACATTTTCAAAGTTTGAAATGACTACTTTACTGTATTACAATAATTATTGTACAGAAAACTGTCAAGCATTATACGAGTCTATACTTATAATAAAACTGTAACGGGTCGGTAACATTGAAGATATTTTGAAAAATTTTTGTTTGGGGCACTCCATAGTCGATACTGATGGCGAAACTGCATTTTTTTTTCTTTCATGTCTGTCTGTCTGTCTGTCTGTCTTTCTGTATAGGGATCACGCATCACGTCGAAACTACTGATTCAATTCAGCTGAAACTTGGCATGACTTTAGTTTATATTAAGGACATTGCTGTAGGCTACTTTTGATCCCCAAACTCTGATCGGTTTTCTTGCGAAAGGGGTTGAAAGTCAGAATGTGTATTTGGTTGTAACTCATGTTTGCGTTGTTTAATTTCATTAATTCTTTTTTTTTGTTAAAAAGAACACATTTTTTATATTGTCCCGTCAAAATTTTAACAATATCGGTCTGTTGGTTCGGAAATTACACAAACATTAAATAATAACGACACGCGCGGCGCGTTCGGTACATACTAACTTCTAAGTATTCTGTGTATCACAGACGATCCACAAAATATCTAGATTCTAAATTGTAGAACGTGCCCACGTGATCGCGTCGCGTCGTCTTGGATGACAAAATAATTGTCAAAAATATATTTTTGTGTGGAAAAAGAAACATCATTCGGTTATAATCGACTTCAAACAAGGAGGATGTTCTCAATCGGGTTGCATGTTTTTTTATTTGGTTTTATTTTACGCGATAACTCCGCTAATTGTTAGTTGATTTTGATAATTCCTTTTTTGTTTGGTAGAAAATACTTCAGAGGTGATCTTAGATATCGAAAACAGGGAGGTAGTTTTTCAAATATCAACAAAAAACTAAAATCAGCTTAGATTTATCTGTACGACATAGTTATACCTTCTTATAAAATTTAGTCGAATGATAGAATTAAATTACCTGTCATTGACGTAGATTTTTGTTATTTTGGAGCAAACATATCAGCATAATAAGTAGCAGCATAAACAACCCATTAAATGTTGCCACTGCTGGGCGTCGGGACCTTCTCTCGCAAGGAGAGAGAGAGACAAGGCTATAATCCACCACGCTGGCCCAGTGTCGGTTGGTGGATGACATATGACTTAGAACTTAGATTATAGGTAGATTTCGGTTTCTTCACGGTGTTTTCCTTCACCGTTTGAATTACCGGCATTACGAACATGACTCTGAAAATATAGTGGTGCGCGTGGTTTTCAACCCTGGGTCTCCGGATCGACAGTCGCCGTTCTCCCGACTAGGTCATCTGTAACTTACTAGACCAGCCGTAACTTATTAGAAAACGTATTATTTCAATCCAAATACTGTTTAAAATTTAAAGGTAGTGTTCAACAAGCTTCGGTGACCGAAGCAGACCGTTGTTAGGGTTCCGTACCCAAATGGTAAAAACGGGACCCTATTACTGAGGCTTCGCTATCCGTCCGTCCGTCCGTCCGTCCGTCTGTCACCAGGCTGTATCTCAAGAACGGTGATAGCTATACTCAGAAATAGCAAATCGGTTACTTATAGGTTACTGTACGCCACAGTACAAGACTAAGCAAATTTGGTAGAAAATTGAAACAGAGATAACTCATAGTCTGAAATACCACATTTATGTATTTATTACCTATCAACCTGAAAAAAAGCATGGGCCCCAAGAAAACAAATATTAACTATCACATCAAAACGGCACAACGATATGGGTTGACATACGAAACACGTATAGTTTAGAGTCTAAAATTTCACATGGGCTAATAAGTCTACATTTTCATTTAACTCAATATTCTCATTAGACGGCGCTAATGCCAGTTTAAATCTAAAAGCACTAAAGGCCATTTAAATCGATGTTTTGTTATTGTGGTATGTATTTTTTCTTTCATCACTAGGTCGTTACTGGTATTCTAAATTGTACTAAAAAGTTTTTGCTGCTAAAAGGATTATGATGCCAAATTTGGATTCTTTCGTTCTTGATTTTTTTCTGTGTTACCTACAATTAAATTCATGCATTAACATTTTACTAGGACTTGGCTTAGATTTACGGGTTCAACTTACTTGAATATCACTAAAACTCAAAATTTTAATTATTTTGATTCCACACAGGCTTCGTTCAAAATTTATCGCCGGCGAAGTCGCGGGTAACAGTTAGAAAACAGCTTGCGGATAAAAAGATCAAAAAGATAAAAAGGTATCAGATCATGCACATTACCTTCAGACTTTTCATAATGTATCCTATAAAAATCCTAAAAACTTAACACTTGCGGTTATGTTCGATACTACGAAACCTTACTAAGTATGTTTGATTTTGTTTAAAAAAAGAAAAATAAAGATGATAAAATTAAATAATTTTTTGTGTGGAAAAACAAATTCACTCAAACTCAAAGGTTTTTCAATGACTACTTATCCAAATATTTGACATACGATACTTCCAATTAATGTATAAGTCAGTAACATCTGCTTACGCGAACGAAGTAGCGGGTTCAGCTAGTATAATAATATTTATGTCTTTAATACAATTGTACTGACCTACCTATCTCAAATTTATTTCTTTACATTTTTATGGGATGCTGCGATCAATCTCGAACGCCAAAAATGCGGTTTTCTGTACCTGCTCAATCCTAACACCATTTAGCGAGACTTTTAGCGGTTTTGTATAGTGTCCTGACAGACAAAAGTGAATAAAGTGAGTCTTTTTTGAATTCAACATAAAACCGTTGGCACTAAACCATGAATTTAAGCGGGCAATTACAATTCTTCTAATGAAAGAGCTGTGACTACGGCAGCCACATCATATATGTCTGCACCCTTTACGGCTTCGGGTAGATCGTTTAGTATGAGAGAAAACATGATATTTGAAACTGACGAATCCTGCGGTACTCCCGTAGACGAAGGCACCGGGTCTGATTTACTATCGTCATCGCCAGCATCCACTACTAGAGAGCGGCCTCACAACATGTCAGTCATTACCTCGTATGATTTCCCTGCTATGCCATAGTGTTTCAGCTTTAAAGCTAAGGTCTCATGGTCTGCAACATCGAAGGCCTTCGATAAGTTACAGCATAAGACGGCTACTTGCTCTTTACGTTCACGGGCAGCCAACACGCTGCGAATCACTTCACGCGTTAGAGAAGTCGTAGATCTCCCTTTGCGTATTGTTGTTCACACAGCGCCTCGGTTTCCGATAGGTAGGCCACTAATCGCGAACTCAAGCCATTTTCGATACTACTCAAGCCATACTAACAGCTTAATCCAATACGCACTGAACTAGTGTCTCGATCTCATTGTGAGAGAAGGAATTTAGTGTTTACTGCTTAATTCTTTTGTTCTCTTCTTGCATAAATCCTCAACAATTAGGCCCCAAGTCCCGGCAGTGAGGACCCATAGTGGGAGTATTATGCCGAAATATCGTATATTTCCCAGGGCTATTCGGGCCGGCGGTGGCGCTGGTGGGGCTGTCGTACACGCCGGCGGGGAACGTGGCGGCCGCGGTAGCCCTGCTCACCGTGGTCGTCGCCCTCAATGCGGAGATGATCACCGGACTCATGGTATGAGATCCATTTTATTTATCCACTTACTAACTGTGCACTACTACATAAATCACATTTTACTAAAAGTAACCGAGGTACGTGCAAACAAACACAAAAATCCACAAACATTTCCGTAAAATTAGTGTGATTGGTTGTATATTGTAAAACAGAACACATTTGGCGGTTGCGTTTACATCGTCGCTTAACATCAGACGACACGGCCTATAATAGTTTAAAAATCGGGCAAATTATTTAGCATGCGTATTATTAGCCCAATTTGTTTACACTGCTGAGAGTTCTCACAAGTAGAAAGTCTAAGCCATAATCCTTGACGCTGCGCTGGTCAACTTAGCGTATGTGACTTATCCTCGAAAGATTCTGGCCACTAGTGCATAATTTTATGAATGAGTTATTATTTCAGTTGGTGCACCTGGACATGTCTCCCAACTTCGCGGGCACTCTGTTCGGTATCACCAACTGCAGCGCCAACGTCATCTCCATCATAGCGCCGCTGGTGGCCGGCGCGCTGCTCAAAGACGAGGTATGCAGAAATACCCTAACCAATTAAGCTTAATTTTTGTCCTTTGTAATGACTTTTATTAAAGAAGTTTTTTTTATATTATGTTCTTGTATCGTCTTGTCTCCAAATAATCTTATGATTCATAAGGATGTTATTTATAATAATTTGGGCAGTACGGTAGCGCGACTATCTATATAAATTAATACAAGTAATGTCAAATTCAAATTATTTATTTAGACGTTAAATTAAAAATAAAATGAGCTCTCTTTTTCTATAAATTCTCTGCATACTTCCTTGAAACTAATCTTACGAACAAATTTGTTTTCTATTCTAGACTAATCCCAACGAATGGCGCAAGGTGTTTTACATATCATCGGCGGTGTACATTGCGGGAAACACTTTCTACCTGATTTATGGAACCAGTGAAAAGCAGAAATGGAACGATCCCGACGATTAATCCTCAGGTAACGCAGAATAAAAATATTACATCTCATATTTTATGGTATGGAGTGAAGGGACATCAGGGGATGTGCGTGATGGTCAGTATCATGCCTGCTTATAACAGCAGTGTCACAAAACTATTGGAACATGAAGAGTTCAAATGAAAACCTAGTAGTGGGCAGTGCCTAGAGCAATGAGATTATGAATATCTATCGTAATATGTTATATATATCGTAATTTCTGTGGAAACATCGCCCTTTAAACCGAAAGTCAGTGATGCTTTGACATTACTGCTTGGCAGTATATTAAATAGCACGGACGTGGTATTTCTTAATAAGGACTTTTGAAGTGAAATCATTTGGCCCACCACATGCAGGTTTTCCGTAGCTCAACTCAAGCGTCATGAATTTCGCAACTATCTAGCAACTCGAATTATCTAGATGCCCATGATCATGGCCACGCGCTCCGGTTTCACCCGCGTAGTTTCCAAAATGAGCTATCAAATTTTTAGTTATTAGTTTTCACTTCTATTGGCAGTCCTTATGTCTGGCAATTTCTTTGATGTTGTATGTTGTGATATAACTAGATATAAGCAGAGGTATATTATAGTCCTGCCACATCAAACAGTTGAAAATTCCCTCTCTGCTGAAACTGAACTTATAGGTAATGTACAGAACTTAATCACGATCAACATTATTATTTTATTACCTCGACGTTTTCACGACGTCGAGTTTTCTCGTGACCACGGCGCGGCGGTCGTGACGCTGCTGAAACGCCGAGTGATTTGGATAATAATGCTGATCGTGAGTAAGTCCTGTATTACACATTATGTGTTTAATCCGCGAAAGCTTAAAAACAATACTGAAATTACAGGTTTTCATACTATCACTTTGATATTATTTATTGTATTATAAGCGATACGTATGAGTAAGAAATAAAGAGGATGATAAAGTTACCAGAGAAATTACGGAGCTAAAAGACAATCTTCTAAACTAAACTATAGAGAGGTTACAACGGTGAAGAAATTGACTTGTAACTAGTATCTTTCAAGTTCATACGTCATTCATTAACTCGCATTGGGCCAGTGTGGTGGATTATATACATTTTATAGTTGACTTGACACTCTCTCCTGGCGAGAGAAGGCCCCGAGTCCCAGTGTTGGGAATATTTAGTGGACTGCTTATACAAGCTTCTAGCCACAAGACCACCACGGGCTTAAAGAAGTTTTAGACAAACGAAAGATCCCCGCATTTGATAAAGCTAGGAACTTTATTCTTAGCATTTATTTTACTTCAAACCTCATCAACATTCTGACTATTTATTGAGAAAAGTCAAATCAGTTTTTGACATTAAATTAAGCTTTACTGAGGTTGTGATGGCCTCGTAACAAGGCTATAAAATATCGCACAAGCTACATATTAAAGAGTAACTTTATTATTTAATAAAAATTGCATTTGTTACTTCAAGCAACTGTCATTTATTTTTCCAGACTCAAGTCCTTCCGAGAAGAAAATCGACAAACCCGTGTGAGAATGAAGTTTATGCCTAGAAATAATATAATAAAAATAATGTTTATTTTGTTGATATAAAATTATGAAATTAAATTTGTTCAAGCCGGTGTTTTATTTACCTCAAAGATAAATCCTTGATTTATTTTCCATTTTCCCGATGATTCAGTCGATATTTTATATTAAAAACACTCGTACACGGACGGGTAATTCACGTTTGATGTAGTCATTCTAGTCTTACTCTAGTATATATTTTATATTCAAAATATGTATATTTTTTTAACGAATACGAATGAGCCGAAGAATTTTTATTGAATAAAATTGAAAGTTAATATTTACAATATTTACTTATGTATAAAAACAATATATAAATATTAATATTATTATACCATACAACAAAAATAAACAAATTTACAATATGTATATTGCCTAGTTACCTTTACTAAAAAACTCTGTTTCCATACAAATGTAGCACTTTTTTAAATTCTACGACAAAAGAGTCGCGGGCAAATCCTGATGCAAATTTTTTAGATAGTTTGCTTTGACAGTTTGTTGCCTAATCAAATCAGAAGGTCTTCATGCATTAGATTAAAATTTGAAACAGAGTACAGTATTTATGTATAACAGATAGGCTAATTTTCATCGCGGGAAGATTACGGGAATCAAAACCACGCAGGTAACAAACACCACGGGGCGCTGATAGTAAGTATAACGATAAACACGAGTACCACAGAAATCTAAATAATTATTATTTTGATTTCTGTGATAAGTACGTATGAATGAGAGCCCCTGAAACCGGTTGTCAATATGTTTTAATGACATTTTAACAGCATATAGATCACAATCACCAATAAACTCCTCATATTAATTGGCTGAAAGAGTTACATGGATTATATAAACATTTTATTTTAACTTTTATGGGTTTACACTTGACCGCCATCTCACCTGATGTTAAGTGACGATGCGGTCTACGATGGAACGTGTTTACCTAGAAGAAACCGATTCACTCTCAATTTGCAGACACCAACGGTCTTATTCATAATAAATGCTTATAGAAGACTTAAAACACTCATTAGTTAAAATGCTCGATAAGCTTATAAAACGTTCTATAAAATTCCGTATTCATAAATGCTCTATAAGCCTTCTATAACTAAAGCATTACTAATATCAGTTTTAGGACCAAAATGTTGCCATTATAATGAAATCGATCGATTTTATAGACAAACTGATAGAATCGTCCACAGATAAAACGAGATTGATGGTGGAGCCATAGACAATGTTACAAAATTAAAAAAAATGACATATACTGTGAAGTTATGAAGCGGGGAAATTTAAAGTTATACTACTAAAACGTAGTGGTGTTCGTTTGTTCTCTCATTAATTTCTTGTATTTTATAAGAAAAATTGCTAAAGAAATAAATTAGAAATAAATTCCGAAAGTAAATTGATGACTCCCACTTACATACACACACCTTTCGTCGATGTGGATTACTTTCATGTCAACATGTTTGATGCTTTCACCATCAACACCAAACATTACATTGGTTTTTATACACTACACAATATATACTCACTAAATTCACATACATTCAAACGTTTGGAATATTTGAAGCAAGAATCCTGGTACCTCGATTCACGTGTTTTCCGACAATCAAGCTCATAATTCTCAAGCTATGAAGAAGATGGAAGACTGAGTACCTGAATTAAGAACATAATATAACAAAGATACATTGATACGAAATTACGGTGACATTACCGAACGAAAACAAATAAAAAAAGTGAAGTTGAATATGTCACAACGCCATTTTGACACCAATCAGCTGTTAACAGTCGGCCATATTTGCCTTAAAACACCGCTAAAGTAGGGTTCTCGGCTCTATAACTTTGTAGGAGGCTTATAGCACGTTTTAGCGCTAAAATGCTGTTATGAATACCATTTTTCCTAAGACGTACTATAGCAAGTCTTTAGACATGCTATAACTTTTTATGAATAAGACCGTAAGACTATATCCATCAGAGAAAACCCACTTAGGCAACTCATTCCACTGTCTATAGCACCAATATTGAAATAGACCTTTCGGTGAAGACAAAACTCACCTCTTAGAAGTTGGCATAGTAACAAAGCGAAACATTCCTACTAATACTATGTATTTCAATGTACGGATGTTTAGATATTTGGATGTTTGTTGCTCAATCACGTCGTAACGTGCGAACGGATCGAGCTAAAATTTGGAATGCAGTTAGATTATAGCCTGAAAGAACGGAAAATCACGGAATAGGAACGGGAAATCACGGGAAATCACGGGAATGGGAATAGCGCGGGTAAAACCGCGGTTACTGGGCTAGTATATATACTATGGAATCGTTCAACAGTAAAGAGTGACGAGACTTGCAGGACATGTGCCCGATGGTAAGCAACACGCCTGTCCATCACAGCACAGTCCTACGTAACTACTGGAACGTGAAGAGTCCAAATTATTGCCTACACACTGCATTGCGCTCGTCACCCATAGATATGAGATGATTTATCTCGACGACCTGTAACTTCCTTAGAAACATTGCCCTTCAAACCGGAACAATGAAAAATAAAATATCCCGATAATATATAATCCCGATGAAATTAGAACTTTTTCATTTACTGCAGTCGGCTAATGAGGCGTGTAATGCATCTATCGGTTCCATCGAGGTTGTGACCCTGACTTTGATACTCGTAGAAACAATGCCGGTATCGTTCAATAGCAATAACGTGAAACAGGTAAAGCGAAGTGCGAAACAGGCTGCGGTAATGGGTTCATTCGGTTATTTAATAACATTTTAATGATACTATTAAGGTATTTTGAGACAAAAATTGGACGACGCAATATGGAAAATGGCAGTGACTCCCGCTCCGGCTGATACATTGTACAAAGCTATTTCTATCGCTATTCAACGGAGCCATCCAGCCAGCATAAGAAAAATTATAAGGGGCATATTCATGAACCCTGGAAAACGCGGCCGGGCTATGTTGGACTCGTCACCACGGGTGTAGATGGTGTCCCTACCGACTAAAATTTCAGGTTCCACTTTTGACGCTTAGGGCTCTAGCATCCTTCCGTATTCGTCTCCGGGTCTATGAAGCATACCCCGTCACTGGCGAACCTGAAGACAACATACGCCAAGGCCAACTCATGAATACTACGTGGGTACCCCCCGCGTCTGGACACTCTTAATCCCCCGCGAAGCGTCAGGTCTGTGGTCTTTCTGCCTACCGTGTATTGGCTGCTCAAGTTAGAGAGAGTGGTGCACCGCAATCCCGGCATTCGCCGTGTCTACACGTTGAATGAAATTGGCTTTCAATTCCAGGAATGAAACGGAGCTGAGGTTACATTTATTGTTTTGTGTTTGTATTGAGTATATTTTATTTTTTAAGTATTCCACCAACAAGGACATGAAAAAAAAATATCAACATGAAATAAAAAGCTACCTATTGAGCAAGGCATATTATAATATAGACGACTTTGTTAAAGATAGTAACGTATGGAAGAGAAATGTGTCGAAATTAGAATCTTGTAATAAGGTAAAATAATAGATTTTTTAAGACTTTTGATGTTACATTGTTTGTACTAATGTAGTATCTCGTTATGTTCCCGCGAACCTGCATAAGTTGCTGACCTAGCGTTTGCGCCTACGCAGGATCAGGCGACATCACGCCATGCCACCCAGAAATGCATAGTTGCGTCTGGGTTAGATTATAAGTTTTCTTTAAGGCTAATTGTAATAAGCAAATTCAGTCTCAATATACTCTTCGGCTCATCTAGACGTATTTAGTTTTAATTTAACTTTAAATTTAGTTTTTAAAAAACAGTTTCTCGCGCTCCCGAAAGTTAACTGGCGCAGCCGGTAGGATTACCAGCCGCTGCTATCGCGACCACGTAAAATCCGTGACTAGTGCTTGGAAAGTGTTAGTACCTTCGTGATTGGCAGTGACAGCGGTTTTCCCTAAAATCGGAAGAAGGCCGCAGTGGTAATCCTCGAACCAAACAAATTTGTTAACCGGAGCCGGATGAAGATGGGCAAGTAAGTTATAGCGAACAGAGTACTCACTGGAGTAAAATCCTTCGTTTCCTCCCATCCTAGCCATGAAATACTGTTTAGTTTAAGTTGTAGAACCAGGTGACTAAAACTGCACAGGTCCTCTACATAGGTTAAACTGTGACTAAAACTGCACAATTATTTTATATTTTTAGATTTAAACTGTGACTAGAACTGCACAATTAGATAATTAAATATAATAGGTATACGTACTCGTGATTACGAATGCACAAAAGTACGCTAGGTTATAACATAGTTTAAACGGTGACTATAATTGCACTAGTAATTAAGTGAGTAAGTATATAAGTAGTATCACTAGAAACTATTTAACAGCAAAATGACTGAGCTTAACGAAATAGCACCGCCCTTATTGCGCGACATGCTTAAGCTCATCCCTGAATTCAACGGGGACATTAAAATGCTCGCATTATTTCTCAGAAAATGCGAGTATGTAATCAGACAATTTCAAGGCGTTGCTCAACGCAACGAATATATAATGCAGTCAATAACTAGTAGAGTCATAGGTAGAGCCGCCGCCCTTATCAGCGAAAGGGGTGATTTTGAAAGTTATGACGATTTCAAAACACTACTAATTCAGCATTTCGGAGATCATAGAAGCGAAAGTGTGTAGCCATAGAGTTGGAGTCATTAAAATTAAATCTAATGAGTCATACCTTGATTTTTGTAGCCGCATTCAGGATGTAAGAGCCATTTTAATTTCCAAAATTAACACTAATGTCACTAATTCCAACGAAGTTAAACATGCAAAGGCCATCATCCATAATAATACAGCTCTCAATGTTTTCCTATATAATTTGCCGGAACACCTAGTGAGAATAGTAAGACTAAAGAACCCTACCAGTTTAGAAGAGGCCCTAAAAACTGTGATGGATGAAGTTAATTTTCACGAGCAGTATCTAATGAGGTCCAGGTTGCTTCACAACCAGGCACCCAAACCACCCATGCTGGATCCGAAGCCTCAAGCCTTTCAGGCAATAATGCAACCCCAAATAGTAACTTCCGACCCCGTATTTTGAGTCAGACCGAATGCTATACAACCTATGCTAGCGAGGCCATTAGTGCCACAAAATCAATCCGGGTACAAACCACCTGCACCACAACAGCAGTTTGGGTATAGGCCTCCGACCCAACAACCCCTAGGTTTTAGACCACAGCCCGGTCAATTTGGCTATAAGCCAACGGTTCAGCAGCAATTTGGCTATAAGCATCCTGCCCAACAACAGATGGGCTACAGACCCCAGTACAACATCAGTTCGGATTTAGACCACAGCCGGGACAATTCGGTTACAGAGCGCCGCAGCCTCAAGGCTATCGTCATCCTCAACCGTTTTCTAGCGATGTGACGATGAGGACTGCCGCACAACCAGTGCCAAGACTACCCATAAACGAAATAGTCGCCGAGGAATGTGGAACAACAGACGACCCGAACGAGTACGAATACAGCGACAACAACTACCAGGAAGAGCAGAATTATTATTACGCAGACCCAACCCGGGAGTGTCCACAACCTGTTATGGAAATGCAGGAACCAGTGCAGGAATATGATAATATAAGGAAGAAACAAATTTGGAAAATTTTCGTGTAGAAGTGACCCAGAGATTTCCGAGGTAATCGAACTAAATTATGATGCCGCCCTCAAACTACCCTATATAAAAATCACGGAAATAGATGGCAAATTCATGTTAGACTCCGGCAGTAGCAGGTGTTTTATCAGCCCAACAAAAGCGGATATGTACTACGCCCAGTACAAAAGATACGAACCGTTTCAAGTAACAAGCACGCACGCGTCTAGCTCTCATACAGAGGTAGCGGACATACCACTCTTTAAGGCCTTCAGCCAGGACATGTATCACAAATTCTTCATCTATGACGTTGACCCCAAGTATGACGGAGTTATTGGCTGGGATTTGTTAGTGAAGCTAAAGGCTAAAATAGACCTGAACGACAAAACTTTAAAACACAACATGCCAATATCCCGATTTGGAACGACCAGGAATACTTATTTAACCTCAAAGCGCGCACTGAAACTCGTGTAGAGCTGCCTGTAGATCTCGAAAAAGGGATGCTATCCTAAATTTTTGGAATTCGACTCAAAATCCGAATGCCTACAGCCCTAGTGAAATGTGAAAATTATTATGCGACCACCGTTATACAAAATACTTCTGACGCCGACATAACTTTAAAAATAACGAAACCTTTTAAGGTCCAAAAACTCACAGATGAAAATTACATATGTGAAATTAACACGACAGACTTAACAGACGTAGAAGTTGACCAAATACTCACCCAAAATTTGACAAAATTACGACTTAATCACTTACCACCAGAAGAACAAAACGCTATACTAGAACTGTGCACTGAATATAAGGACATACTCTATAGTGAAGAATTACCCTTAACTTTCACCAACCAGGTCAAACACCACATAAGGACGACTAACGACAATCCTATTTATATCAAGCCATATAGACAAGCCCCGGCCCAAGCGGAAGAAATTAGGAACCAAGTTGAAAAGCTGCTCAAAGATAATGTGATACAAGAGTCACATTCACCATGGAGTGCCCCAGTGCATTTAGTCCCGAAGAAGTCGGATGCCTCTGGCCAGGTGAAATATCGCATGGTAATAGACTATAGGCGACTAAATGAAATCACAACTGACGACCGATTCCCACTCCCCAATATTTGCGACCTTTTTGACAAACTAGGTAAAAGCAACTATTTCACGACGCTAGACCTCGCGTCTGGGTACCACCAAATAGAAATAGCAGAAGAAGATAGACAGAAAACTGCCTTCTCCACACAAAACGGGCATTACGAATTCCTCCGAATGCCATTTGGTCTCAAGACAGCTCCGGCAACTTTTCAGCGAGCAATGAACAATGTATTAAGAGGCTTACAGGGTATCCATTGCCTTGTGTACCTTGACGATATACTCATCTACTCCAACGGGCTCCGTGAACACCTAGAGAAATTACGCGCCGTCTTCGACAGACTGAGACTTACCAACCTCAAGGTCCAATTAGACAAATCGGAATTTCTTTGCAAGGAAGTCCAATATTTAGGACACACGCTGACGAAAGACGGACTCAGACCAAACAACGACAAGATACAAGTAGTGTTAGACTATCCGATCCCTGAAACACAGACCGAAATTAAAAGATTCTTAGGCTTCATAGGATACTATAGAAGATTCATAAAAGATTTTTCAAGAATTACTCAACCGCTAACCGCTTGTTTAAGAAAAGGCAAAACCGTAGAGAAGACAGAAAATATATAGAAGCCTTCCAGAAGTGTAAAGAGTTGTTAGTTAATGCACCTATATTACAGTATCCGGACATGAGTAAACCATTTATATTAACCACCGATGCTTCTGAGGTAGCTTTAGGAGCAGTACTTTCTCAAGGGACTATAGGATCTGACTTACCAATCGCTTACGCCAGCAGAACCCTAAGCGAAACAGAAAAGAGATACAGTGCCATAGAGAGAGAATTACTGGCTATAATATGGGCCACTAAACACTTCCGACCGTACCTCTACGGTAGAAAATTTGACATTGTTACCGATCACAAACCTCTACTTTGGTTGTACCAACTTAAAGAGCCAGGAGCAAACTGACACGATGGCGACTTCGCCTTCAAGAGTACGATTTCAACATAAAGCACAAAATGGCCAACTTAATGCTAACGCGGATGCCCTCTCCCGACTTAGGTTGAATGCACTAACTACCGCCGAGGACAACGACAACAGATCAATGATTGTAAACCCCGAAGAACAAGATCACTCAGATACCATATCAATATCAGATTCTGAGAGAACAGCAACCGACAGCCCTGTTACAATTTCAGACACCGACACCATAGACCAAATCTTGAGAAAGGAGCCTGACTTATTAGTACCTTCAGACACAAGCTCAAGCGCGACAGAAACTATACATTCCGGTAAAGATTTAGAGTCACTAGGCATACCAATTCTAGAAGAAGCCGTAGATACAAAACCAAACCAAATACTTGTGTTCCATAAATTTACTAACGACCTCCAAGTAACTGACATCTCCACCAAGCATCAGAAAATATTAGAAGTTTTCCTTCCTCACGGCAAACCAGATCTAATATGCGAATTTCTAAAGAAATATATTAGACCAAAAATAAAATACTTCATTTATTTTGAAACAACACAACACCGTCGGGAATTCAGTAACGTAGTAATCACCCTTTTCAAGCAAGGCTCAATTAATTTCTACGAATGTACTGAGCGGGTAATCAACATTGAAGATGAAGCAGAACAAAACTGATTATATAAAAATTACACGAAGGCAAGACTTGCCACCGTGGAATCACCGAAACTGTGAAAAGAATTAAGCGAAATTATTACTGGCCAGATATGCTTGACACGGTCTCCGCCGTTATCAATGCTTGCGACAAATGTAGGACAACCAAATATGACAGGAAACCAATTAAACCAGTACTCCAACTAACAGACACTCAAGACGCGCCCTTTCAGGAAGTATTTATGGACGTCTTTTCAATAGAATCAAAACACTATTTAACCATAGTCGACGCATTTAGTAAATTAGGCCAAGCATTGAAATACCATCTCGATCTACACCAGAGGTAGTGAGAGCCCTTATTAAATATTTCAGTTTTATGGCATCCCACGCAGAGTAAGTTGTGACCCGGGTTCTGAGCTTAATAACGAACTTCTCAGAGAACTTACAGATTTATACAAAATAAAACTACACATAACAACACCAAATAATCCAAACTCCGTTGGCATTGTAGAACGTTTTCACTCTACTATAATAGAAATCTACAGAATAGCCAAATATGAAGTGAAATATACAGACGCGACAAATAGGATGACTTATGCAATAATGGCATACAACAATACTATACATAGTGCTACAGATTTAACCCCATTTGAAATAGTATTCGGACACACAGAGCTTAACTCTACATTTGACGTGGAATTCGATAAAGCATACAAACAACAGCTATTAAAGGACCACCGAAAACGAACTCAAGAATTGTATAAACACATTGCGGCAAAAATGAAAAGTAAGAAAGAAACGGTGAGAGAAAAACGCGGTGGCGAGATAGGACCACAGTTCCAAGAGGGTCAAACTCTATACGCAAAGGCGGTTAACAAACGACAATCTAAGGATAAGCCAAAATATCAAAAAGCAATAGTATGTGGTGAGGTGGAACGAAATGTACTACCTATAAAAGTCCGAGATAGAGAAACTAAAGTCCCAGTTAAAAATATAAAACGCCCTCCGCAGGTGGCGCCCCCTCCTGGCGGTGGTGATATGGGTGATGCAAACCCGAGGGTTCCTGAGCCAGGGCCTACAACTTCAAGAAATAAATGAAAATCCAGGTCTCCTCCCAGTCAAACAAGGCCGTGCTTTTGTACAGTACGATAGCTGGTCTATAATAAAACCATAGATCTGAAAGGCATAGCATCCGATCTACAGTTCAATTCGCAACAGTACTCTAAATTTTGTACCAAACTATCGTCTTCTAAAAATGCTTCTTCTCTTGTCAGTAACTTAAAAGACTTCCAGTCCCAAATAAACTACATCCGCGACGAGGCTGTAGAGAAATTAGGGCAACTAATGCCAACTAAGCGGGTAAAACGTGGCCTTATTGACCCTCTAGGTTCCTTAATTAAAGTAATAACAGGAAATCTAGACAATGACGACGCCATCCATTTCGAACAACTGATAACGGACACTAAAACCCGTGAGCAAGCCATTTCTAGTAAAATTACTATTATTTCTGAAATGCTGGATCACATAGTAAACTCGTCTAAAATGGTAAACGAAAATACAAAAATATTGAACGACAGAGTTAACAAAATAGAACAATTTATAAAATCTAGAGATAATGATGACTTTGTAATTTTCCACATTATAAATGTATTCAATCTTTTTATAAGTAACTTCCGCTCTATTTCGACAAAACTCAGCGATGTACAGACGGCTTTAGCCCTCAGCAAGGTTTCAGTACTACATAAAACTGTAATAGACTCTGTAGAAATCCTAAAGTTGTTGAAAGATATAAGTACATACGGCAACCTCATGTATCCAGTAAATGACCAGAATTTAATTAATTTAGAGGAAACATTTTCTGTCAAAACTTACCTTAAGGATAGTAACATAAGATTTATTATAGATGTACCACTTGTAGAACAGGAATGCTATGTATATTATAAATTGTACCCATTACCCATGCTCAACCACTCTACTACCGATACCTTCACCATTATTCCCCAATATCCTTATTTACTCCAGGATGAGAAAAGATATCGCCCAATTGCCCAAAAAATGCAAAGAGATAACTGCCAAGGAATATTTGTGCTCCGAGAACGACATTGCCCCTACTCCAGAGAAACCTGCGTTGAACAATTGATGCAGTACCAACAACACCCTCAAAATGTGTTGCACACCGAATTACTACAGAAGATTTAAAGGTCCAGAGAATTTCAGATAACAGCTGGATTATATTCTCCAAATATACAAAAGTACTTACCCAAAAATGTGACGATGACGTCACCCAAGAGCCATTGAGAGGGACATACCTCATTACAATCCAAAAACCATGTGATGTTATAATTGATGCTCTTCGTTTACGAGCGAACCATTTCCGTGAATTGGGAAATTCGTACAGCCATTTACCTATTGTAAACTTACCTGCCTTACCAGATAATACCACAGAAGAAGCCGAACCTATAGACCTGCAAGATATCAACCTAGACGAAGTGCAGCATCTCAACTACCTTTTAAAAAAGAGTGTGAAAAGTGTTCCAAATTTAAGTGAAGTGAAAAGCCTTGGCATAGCCACAAGTGTTCTCTATTTAGTGTTATCGTCATGCTTGGCGTACCTCATTTGGAAAAAGTTTATACCACTTGTTCGAAAATTACGTAAAATCAATTCTAATGTAAACGACCCTGAAAATGTGAACGCAAATCCAATTTTACTACATACTTAAATTAAATATAAGCTCGTTGCCTCTACTCACCCTTTTCAAGTATTGGAATTGCGTATTGTAGAGACAACATTAGTATTAAGTTAGAGTATAGTACATATAATAACATAAATAGGATAAGGAAAATGTAGAAGCGAAGTTATATGGAAAATCCTTTTCCAATAACTTCGGGTCTGAGGGGGGAAGGCGTTATGTTCCCGCGAACCTGCATAAGTTGCTGACCTAGCGTTTGCGCCTACGCAGGATCAGGCGACATCACGCCATGCCACCCAGAAATGCATAGTTGCGTCTGGGTTAGATTATAAGTTTTCTTTAAGGCTAATTGTAATAAGCAAATTCAGTCTCAATATACTCTTCGGCTCATCTAGACGTATTTAGTTTTAATTTAACTTTAAATTTAGTTTTTAAAAAACAGTTTCTCGCGCTCCCGAAAGTTAACTATCTGTATACTGTGTGTATTGATTATTTGTTATTTTGTCTTCGACAAAGCCTTTTTACAGCTGCATGTAATTGACTAGGCCCCTTTACAGCTGCTTTATTCTTTTTGACGTTGTTATTTTATCATATTACGTACACAGATTCTTTGCCTTTTTGTAAATGACGTTACCAAGTGTTCTTATGAATTTATGGAATGAATAAATGAATTGAATTGAACATTTCCAAGTCGGTTTCAATTTCAATTATTAAAGTTATTCAAAAATGTATTTTAAAATATTTTATTATTGAGTTCTCCGGAACGCTAAAAATCTTGCGAGACAGTCCGGCAAATGACCGCGCTCAGTTCGCGCACACCTGGCCTCGCCAGCAACCTGCGCGCGCGCCGATGTCGCCTGCCACCGATTCTACTCTACCAAAATAAAAAAAAAAAAACAAAAAAAATCTTAACATAAAAAAACAAAATAAAAAGAACTTTAGATAACCAAAAGTGTGGGAAATTATAAATACCGTTCCTTTGTTTTAGAAGTGCCATTAAAATACCTGTATAAATATTTTGTGCGTTTTTTGTTGTCTAATTAGTTGTTTTATCAAGATGAATACCAAAGACGAGATCGTTGAAGCGAAAAAACCTGGTGAGTTTTATTTTCCTTGTTTTTTTTTTCTACGCACAGTTTTATTTTTTTACAATTGGCTAGAAGGCAGATGGTTCTTTAAAATTACAAAAACAACTCTGTGATTTATCTTAAAATGAATGATTAGCTCTCTGAATGTTTTTGTACGAAATCACAGAACTGTACTTTTAATTCTAATAAATAAACAGGACAAGTAAGTCGTGACTCTGATAACTCTGATTAAAATTTAATACACCTGCCTATAACATCACGGTGTCACGCGGCTATCGAACGCAAAGAGCTTGACTCAATGCCTAGTATTATACTACTCAGCTGGAGATACACATTTATTTCTCTGACCTGTAATTCGCCGAAAATATTGCCCTTCAAACTAGAGATCTGTAGTATACAATACTGATTGGTGGTAGTCTACCATCAACTTTACCGCCACGGTGGTAGAATCGATAACAATGATGTGCTATTTAAGATTTATCAATAAAGATTTATGAAATGAATTTTCTCTTGTGGAGTTTACAAAGAGTTATATCATTTTTTTTTGTATTAATATTAGGTTTAAGCTAAGCCGCTGTCTCGTTTCATATCAAACGAAAAAATGTCATCGTGTTTCACAATAGAAACAGATTTTGTTACGTTACATTAAAGACTCGAAAGTTTCCATTTTATTAAATTATTTTAATAATAATTATCATACTATACCGACATTTTAAGAATAATTATCATATTAATTCAAATTATTCTATTATTATTTCAACATTAATAATAATCTTCATATTAATTCGAATTATTTTAATAACAAAAATTTCTTTCGTAAGATTAGGTACATTTCTAACTATTTACACTAAGAACTTACAACTAAACTAAGCAGAATACAATCATTTCAGCTTCGAGATGTTCACTGAAACCCACACTAGGATGTTTTGTGTCGTGGGATTCAGGCTGTTTTTTTTTTTATAGTACAGAGTGACAAGACAAGCAGGACATGTGCCTGATGGTAAACAACATGCCTGCCACATAGCAACACAGTGACACTTAGCTATTGGAACGTGAGGAGTCCAAATCATTACCTTCAGCACTGCACTACGCACGCCACCGTCGCTGTTCACTGAACCAAACAATTTTGTCTTGGGTCTTTGAATCATAAGTAAAAAATTTGCACCGTCTATGAGAGAAAGCGCTTACTTTGAAGAAACCAATGTATCTCTGATGATGTGATGATGTGATGTGAAGACGCGCAGATAATATAATTTGGTTGTTTTCAAACCGGAATGCATTAAGAAATTGGCTACGTTTGTATGTAGTGGCAGACATCTCCGCAGACTCGGCCTGGGGAAGTACCACACATTCGCCAGTTATTCTGCCACCAAACAGTAATGTGCAAACATCACTGTGTTCAAGTTTGAAGATAAATGTTTCCAGATATATTACGGGGACAGATAATAATAACTTTTTTTTGTAGTGGTAGGACTCTTGGCAGAGTCCGCCTGGGGAAGTACCACACCTTTGCCAGTTATTCTACCTCCAAGCAGTAATGTACAAACATTACTGTGTTCCGGATTGAAGGGCAATGTTTTCAGAGAAATTACAGGGCTTAGAGATATAAGATCTTAGATCTCTGGGTGACGAGCGCAGTGCAGTGCTAGGTAATGATTTGGACTCTTCATGATCCAATAGCTGTGTGTCACTGTGCTGTTATGTGTCAGGCATGTTGCTTACCATCAGGCATATGTCCTGACCGTCTCGTCACTCCTTATTTAAAAAAAAAATAATAATAATAATAACAAAAAAAATTACCGTGTATCGTGGGAAACTAGAATACCTAAAGACCACGCGATTAAACAAAATGAGTATTACGATCTTCTAAATGAATTAACACGGCTATGTAGTTAATTTATACGCTAAAGAAGTAGAAGCGAGAGGTATACCAGCAAAATCTCTCTATAATCTGCTGAAACCTACGAGTATCTAAAGCTGCACTAGTAGGTTCATATCAGATTTGGCTGGGCAGGGAGAGAAACACGAGTAGTGAAGGTGAGTGTTGATGTACGTCGGAAAGGGGCCCCTTAAACCTACGCCCGAGTCACAAGTCTCGGGACCTACTCGGGATTTGTCTCTCTGCCACACGATGGACCCGGCACCCGCACGGTGTATCCATGGAATATCCTAAGAAGTTCTTCTCTCCAAAGCATCATAAATCTGTGGGCAAATAAATAGTATTAAGTAGTTCATGCTCCAATAGCTGTGTGACGCTAGTGACACTGCTGTTATAAGCAGCCATGTTGCTTTCCAACAGGCAAAAGTTCTGCTCGCCCCGTCACTCTATGCAAAAAACAACAAGTTCAAACATTTTTACTACGACAGCGGCTGATTACAAAAGAGTATAATTTCAAAACACATCTTCAAGGTTATTGAGCGTTTAATACGAATAATACATACCTAAGTCTACGTAATTTATGGTTTTGATTAACGATGGTTTCGTGAAAAAAGATGACGTATTTTGCTCCAGAATGATAAAATATTGTACCAAAATTATAACAAAATAATTCCTTTTTTCCACTCTTAAACAACGTCATCAATACAGACTAGTGCTTTTTAACTTGATGAGACTAGTGAACTAAAAAGTAGGTTGGTACTTGACCGTCATCTCGATTGATGTCAAGCAATAGTGTGGTCCATGAAGGAGCACCTTAATCTAAAACAACCGATTTCCTCTATAACTGAAAACACCAAGACTTTAACTATCGGGACAACGCCCTTCACAACCCCGAATCTCGAACAAATTTTTTTAAGTTTTGTATACTCGTATTTATTGGTTTTTGTGTTCTAATTAAGTGCAATAAAGAGATTTTTTATCTAACTAAGTAATGCTTGTACTATGGCAGATAGCTGATATAATATTTCATCATCATCAGCCGCAAGACGTTCACTGCTGAACATAGGCCTCCCCCTAGATTTCCACAACGAACGGTCCTGCGCAACCTGCAACTAGCGGTTTCCAGCGACCTTTATGAGGTCATCTGTCCATCTAGTGGGAGGCCGTCCAACACTGCGTCTTCCGGTTTGTGGTCACCACTCCTTTCTGAGAACCTTTCTTCCCCATCGGTTGTCAGTTCTGCGAGCGATGTGGCCTGCCCATTGCCACTTCAGCTTGCTTATACGAGTAATTTGAGCTATGTCGGCCACTTTTGTTCTTTTGCGAATATCCTCATTACGGATTGTGTCGCGCAAAGAGACTCCGAGCATAGCTCTCTCCATAGCTCGCTGTGTGACTTTGAGCTTCGTTATGAGGCCCACAGTGAAGGACCACGTCTCAGTTCCATAAGCCATCACTGGCAACACGCACTGGTAATAGACTTTCTTCTTTCTCGTAAATACATACTTATTAAACATAGAAAACACTCATGCACAGTACAAATGTTTGTGTTCATCACACGAATCATAAAAGGGATCGAATCCACTAAGAACTAAGCCACCAGGCCTGACAGTCAGCCTGACCGGCCAGTTCAGGTACACACTCACCGAAATTTATCCGATAAATTTTACAGTTATACAAATGTAACATTAAAACAGTAAGCTAGCTCATGAACATAACATGCCTCAGGAATTGACAACCTCCTTCTTTTGTTAAATCAGTTAAATCAAATAAATAAATACAAATAAATAAATAAATATTGGTGGACAATTCACACACAGCACCATCTGACCCCAATGTTTCCAGAGAAATTATAGGGCTTAGAGATATAAGATCTTAGATCTCTGGGTGACGAGCGCAGTGCAGTGCTAGGTAAGGATTTGGACTCTTCATGTTCCAATAGCTGCGTGTCACTGTGCTGTTATGTGTCAGGCGTGTTGCTTAGCATCAGGCACATGTCCTGAACGCCTCGTCACTCTTTATTTAAAAAAAATAATAATCGGAGCCCCCGGGTTCAAATCCCACGCGCAGCGCTTTCTTTTCTAGGTCATGTGCGTTAACTTAAAACAGATCGTGAACACGAACAAAATCGTGAGGAAACCGGCAAGTACCTAGAATCTTACGTGGTCATGTGGCATCCACCATACCGCACTGAACCAGCGTGGTGGATTATGGCCTTTATTATCTCCTTGCGAGAGAAGGCTCCGAATCGCAGCAGTGGGAACATTTTAGTGGGCTGATTATGAAAATAAATAATATTTCAATAATCTGTCATCAAGAGCCTTGAAAAACTGTAGTATAACCTGGACTTTCGAGTAATAACGCACATAGAGATCTATCTAATCTATCCGCGAGTCCCGTCGATGCCCTGTTATCTTGACATTGCGAGCATCCTGATAATATCGACAATATATCTACGAACTCATCTTTATATTTTATCATCACGATAAAGCTACTCTATAACCAGCAAAGTTTACGTAACTAAAGGCTTGTTCGCATTATGCTAGTAAATTAGTCTAGTAGAGAGTAATTTAGTAGCTAAAATACTCGCTACTATCCAAAAATCGTTCGCACCGTGCTTTAGTACAGTTCACAAGTGAGTAGCGTTTCGCAACATGAAGATCCTACAACGCATTTGTTTGAAGTTATTTTTCTCTCCAGACTAATTCGACAAGTTCGAACCTGTTTAATCGGCGAGCCAATGAGCGCACCGCTCGCAACGAACGCGTGGTGGGGGGTGCTACTCGCCCGTTGAAAATAGAACAAAATGGATTAACTCGACTAAATCACTTCCTAAATTACTCGACTAAATTTTCACTGTTCATACACGTTTAGTTGCTAAATTACTCGCTACTAGGCTAAATTACTAGCCTAGTGCGAACAAGCCTTAAGGTATTGCGGCTAAATATATAGACGGTATTACGGCTAATAGACGAAGCATTAAAAAATACAATGAAGTACCTAGTTACGGCTGGTCTAGTCGGATGAACGGCGTTGCCGATCCGGAGACCCCGGGTTCAAACCCCACATGCACCACTGTCTCTTTGAAGTCATGTGCGTAATGCCGCTAACTTAAAACGGTGAAGAAAAAACATCGAGAGGAAACCGACATGTAGTATACATTTTTTTAAGTCACGTGTCATCCACCAACCCACACTGAGCCAGGGTGGTGGATTATGGCCTTAACCCTCTCCTTGCGAGAGGAGGCCATAGTCCCAGCGGTGGGAACATTTAGTGGGCTGTTGATTGATTTAATGAAGTAGTCGGGCTTCGCACAAAATTGATTATGCGTAATAACTAAACTAAACTAACTAACTAACTAACTAGGGCTGCATTAGTATTTATCCTGAATCAACAGAGCACTTGATTAATTAATCACTCCTATTTGCCGGTATCATACTTTGATTTAAACCAGAGTGATGTACTTATATTTATTGTGCCGATTTAATTTAATTGCAATTCCAATTTAATTGATAATATGTGAACCCTGTCATTATTATATTACGTACCTATTCAAATTGTATTTTTTTTCCTTATTTAATTTAATTATTACTAACAACTGTATTGAAATTAATTTGTTTTTATGTTTTGATAAGTTACTTACTTACGCCTAAAATAAGGTAAGGTCTATTCATTTAAGTTTATTTTCATTACTGTCAACTTTACTCTGTGAGCGCTAACTCTGCATTCCGAGTATTGTTATTACCGGGTGCCCAAGATACAGGCCTAGCCTAGTTTGGGACCCACCGGACAAACTGCCGAGCTACAATTGGGTTAAAAATGTATAGAATGTGCTTTAACTTAAGGATAACAATAATGTAATTTTGTTTTTGGTAAGAAATGACTTATCTTATCTTATCTTAATTTAAAAAAAAAACATAGGTGTCGAATTGATAACCTCCTCCTTTTTTTGGAAGTCGGTTAAACAGAGGAAGTCATTTATAATATAACTACTAGCGGTTCACCCCGGCTTCGCCCGTGGTACAAACATATAGCACCAAGGGATCATGCACAACAACCGTGAAATAATTTTTGTAATCTGTCAATTAGTTTCCGAGCTTAGAACGTTCTAACAAAATACCGCTTCAGCTTTACAGTATTCGTAAAGATGTGTTGATTTGCTCAAACAGTGCAATATGAACCATTTTAGTGGTAGGGCTCTTGACGGAGTCCGCTTGGAGAAGTAGCACACCTTTGTCAGTTATTCTACCGCCAAGCAGTAATATGTAAACATTACTGTGTTCCGGTTAGAAGGACAATGTTTCCAGAGAAATTACACGACTTAGAGATATAATATCTTAGGTATCTGGGTAACGAGGGCAGTGCAGTGCTAGGTAATGATCTGGACTCTTCATGTTTCAATAGCTGCGTGTCACTGTACTGTTATGTGGCAGGCATGTTGCTTACCATTAGGCACATGTCCTGCTTGTCTCGTCACTCTTTATTTAAAAAAATAATCAACAAACTGAATATAAAACATCCTACTTATATTAAAAACAAGAGAGTTTGGGTGATTGTTCTTCAATAACATCAGAAGGGCTGAACAGATCGGGTTCAACTTTGCAGAACTGAGAGAATATGAGCTGGAATAGCACCGAAGCTACTTTTTATCCCGGGAAATAACGGGAACTACGCGAGTAAGCCGGCAGAGCACAGTTAGTGAATAATAAGTTAGAATGTATTCACAATTTTATGAGTACTAGCGGTACGCCCCGGCTTGGCCTGTTGTACATAGGCCTATATCTCTCCTATAGCATTCAAGGGTCACCACTACATATCCAACGATAAAAGAGGTTTTAAAATCGGTCGAGTGCTTCTCAAACAAGTGAACTCTTCATAATGTTTGATATCCGTCGTTTTATGTAGTACCTACGGGGCTTGATCACGAATAATTCATTGTTTCAATACGTCGACGTTCCGGCAGCTTGAAAGTTTAAAAAAATGAACTCTTCAGTTATATGGTTTATGGTTTATCTCTGGGTGACGAGCGCGGTGCATAATGTTAGAATACTCGTAGATTCTATCAGTTAGCTGACACCCACAGTACGAGCTCAGCTTCTTAGTTTGAGGCTAGAGTATGTTCACATACAAATATCTTTATTGCTGTTTGCAGGTAAGATAAGGTGACACAAAACATTTTAAAAGTTGACCCATACAAACTGGCCTCTTCTTAGAGGCATGCAACATGTCTGGCAACACAATGTTGTGTGAGAAATATCTCAGAATAATTATTTTTAACCCCGACCCCGATGTTCTTAGCTATGTTTGGTAAATATCGATTCAAGATGGCCGCCTCCACAAAATGGCGGACAAAATATTTCTTCACAATGTACTTCAATATGTGTATCAAATAAAAGGGCTTGACTAATAGAATGTTGTACAAATTACAAATCCGAGGTAGTCGGGGTTTTTTTAATTTTGTTCATGTAATCCAACATTACATAAATGCTAAATATCGCTCTCGTATGTTCCAGACTCCTGTTTCGGGGTCCGCCACGTCCAGGTGATGATGTTGTTCCTGGCCATGGTCCTGACGTTCGCCATGCGCGTCAACATCAGCATGGCCATCGTAGCCATGACGGACAAGGACGACCCTGACGTAAGTACAGCCCTGCTCAAAGCAAACTTGCAAACGTGTGGTATAAGCGGTCTATTTTCCTACCTACTTCCCTATTTTCCTAATGTATGATATGTAAAAATAATATCAAATGACAAAAGGTCCCCGGAGTCTGCGGAGTTGCTAAAGCATATTATCCTAATAATATTATGTGTGTCAACGTTTGAATGTTAGTAACTGTTGTTCAATTTTGTAATATGTGAACTATCTAAAATCTAAAGTAATATCCGATTGAAATGTGGAAAACAGTTATATTACCGGTTTTTTATCGTATACACTTCGAAGAGTGTGCAACTGATTTGCATGATCTAGTACCACCTTGTCCTTTTTTCAAACGGAATGCTCGTAGCTAGGAAGAACGACATCGTTTCATGGTCGATGTTCCAACGACACGAACAAAAAAATTTGACTCTACTTTTGTGATAAGAACGTCAAGGCTATGGAATACGTTGCCTGAGTGGGGTTTTCCCGATGGTTACAATCTTTGTGCCTTCAAATCGAGTGAATCAGTTATTTCTAGGTAAACACGCTCCATCGTAGACCGCATCATCGTTTAACATCAGGCGAGATGGCAGTCAAGTGTTAAACTATAAAAACTAAAAAAAGTAATTAAACAAGTGCATTTATCCCGGAAAAATAACGAAGGGAAACTACGCGGGTAGAACCAAAATCCGCGGAGCACTGCTAGTTGTATAAAGGCAGCCTACTTTATTTTTCCACTGTGGGCCTCGGAGCCATACCACATAATAATATATTAGTACATACATTTTATGTAGGTAGTGGTAGGACTCTTGGCAGAGTCCGCCTGGGGAAGTACCACACTTTTGCCAGTTATTCTACCGCCCAGCAGTATCTAATGTGCAAACATTACAGTGTTCCGGTTTGAAGGTGAATGTTTCCAGATAAATTACAGGGCTTAGAGATGTAACATCTTAGATCTCTGGGTGACGAGCGCAGTGCAGTGCTAGGTAATGATTCGGACTCTTCATGTTCCAATAGCTGCATGTCACTGTGCTGTTATGTGGCAGGCATGTTGCTTACCATCAGGGACATATCCTGCTCGTCTCGTCATTCTTCATTTAAAAAAAATACATCGACAAGAAAGTACTCTTAAAATAAATTGGCAGTCATAAGGACTGCCAATTTCATAAGCCTGCCGATAGAAGTGAAAACATATAATTTGTAATTTTACTATGACACAGCACTAAGTTAACACAATAGATCACGTGTATATAGCTATATACATATTATAGCTATTACGCATGTCGATATCCCGAACTCAAAAGATTTCATCCATCGTAAAGTCTTCTGGTGCGTAATGTTTCGAGGACATGGTTGGCCCATCCGCCTACACTTACTTGGCCATCGCAGCTTAGTATGGCCTATATTTACTCGTAGATATGATACTATGCTTATATTACTTACTAGATGTCCGCCCTGGCTTCGCCCGTGGTACATTATATAGCACTCATCAGGATCCCGTACATAAGCAACGGTAAAAGAATGACTGAAATCGGTTCAGTAATTCCTAACAATATCGCTTTCAAACAAAAAACCTCTTCAGCTACCTGCTACGCCACCTGTCGGAAATTGGTCGTACCAACTCAGATTTAGAAGAAAAAAAAATTAGCAAAGGTTTATTATGAAAGATGTGTTTAATCTGTGATATTCAATGACGCAATCTTAGACACATGCTGTCATGTGTCATGTCAAAGCACGAAACGTACGAAAACTCTCAAAAAGGAATATTTTTTCCCAATTTTGTTACATTCTTGAATCATGCTCCGCTTCTATTAATAGTAGCGTTATGTTCTATAACGCTACTATTAATAGAGCTTCTTCCACGATAAGTGAACTATCCAATAGAATAATAATCTTTCAATTCGGACCAATACTTCCCGAGATCCTAGCGTTCAAACAAACAAACTCTTCACCTTAATAGATAATAATAGAAGGCCCTGAATACCAGCAGTAAGAATGTAATGCAATAGTGTAGTTTTATGTATGTAATAACCATGTACGTATAAAAAATCTCGTTCGAGGCTCTGCGGGAGGAGGCGGATTAAGCTAAAGACGATGTCGAGTCGATTACTATCGGAATCCCCACCGGTAGTGATCGGCTCAACACAAGAATATGTGAAAAAAAAGATAATTATAATGACAAAGGTCATGGATCCCGGAGACTGTGGAGCGGCAAATTAAAAACAAAAATACCTCGCTAAAATAAAAACTGAGTCGCTAAAGTCGGCCACGTTTGCACGTGTGCATTTTCAGGTTGTCACATATAGGCTGACACGCACACATCAGTCATTAAACGCGCTACTTGTGAACAAACAAATGTGTGCCAAACGAAAAAAGACTCATCAAATTTGATTCACAGTTTACGAATCGGGTAATATACAAAAAAAATATACAACCGAATTGAGAAACTCTTCTTTTTTTGGAGTCTGTTAAAAAAGTAATGAAAATGTCGTCTCATATTTTCTTTGAATAAAGAAGGACGTCATCAATATCAAATTTTCCCATATTTTATCGCTTGGGATTAACCACATTTCAAAACATTGACAGTTTAATCAAATATGTTTTGTTTATCAAACATAGTGTTTGGTGTTACCATCATTTGGTTAGATAAAAGATAAGCAGAAATCTTTTATCTGAGTCAAGATAGCAACATTTGCAAGATTTCTGACATCTGTTCTAATAAAAACAATAGATTGTGTCATACGTAACTTGTTTCTGGTCTAAATGCGTAGAAAAATATAACAGTAGTGTAATACAGGTAGTATTACTTGTATTACGGCTATATTTTGCTAAATATTTAAACCATTCAGAAAGTATATGTAAGACTAGATGCCCGCCCCGGCTTCGCCCGTGGTATATTATATAGCACTCATTGGGATCCCGTACATCCCGTCCAACGGTGAAAGAATGACTGAAATCGGTTCACTCATTCCTGAGAATTTTGATTTCAAACAAAAAACCTCTTCAGCTACCTGCTACGCCACCTATCAGAAATTGGTCGTACCAACTCAGATTTAGAAAAAAAAAATAGCAAAGGTTTATATTCAATGCACAGACAACTGAAATTCAATGACGCAATCTTTGACACATGCTGTCATGTGTCATGTCAAAGCACGAAACGTACGAAAACTCTCAAAAGGGGAATATTTTTTCCCGATTTTGTTACATTCTTGTTTCATGCTCCGCTTCAATTAATATTAGAGGTATTTTCTATAGCCTAAAGCCTTCCTCGATAAATGGACTATCCAATAGAAAAAGAATTTTTCAATTCGGATCAGTACTTCCCGAGATCCTAGCGTTCAAACAAACAAACAAACAAACTCTTCAGCTTTATAATATTAGTATAGATATAACACAAACACCCCATTCAATCATGGAATTCATTCATAACTTTGTATTGGCTGATTACTTAAATATCATCACTTAAATAAAATAATATTTCTTATAAATAAGGATATGTAAGCTATTATTCTACTGAACATTTTTGCATTTTAAGTTACAATGGGCAAGTTACATTAAAGAAAGTCTAAAATCCATAAATAAAATAAATGTTAAAGAAGTTAAAGAAAAAAGGTCTAAATTTTTTTATGTTGTATTTCTATCTCACAATAATTGAAACTGGCATATTTCACGTGAAGAAATGTCAATCATTTACGATAGCAATCAATGTTTTATCTAATCACTAGTTATCTTAATAAGAAAGACAGGATACGTAACAAATGTTTCAAATAATCATTTTGTTTTGTTATCTAACAGTCTTGCTATGAAAAAACTCATCGATGTGTGAGTTTTGTAATCTTAAACCATGAACAAGTAGAAAAGGGCAATTAATATGTTAATAAATTAATATGTGAATAATTATTTTTAAAAAATTAATGTAACTTAAAATTTTAGATTTTCAAAATGTATCTTCAATGGATCAACGTTTGTATTGGGTTTGATACAATAATTATTTATTTATAAATAATATTATTTTGTATTATTGGTTTTATATCCGCTGTCTGGTTTCCATAATACAAGTTTTGCTTAGCTTGGGTCTATATGCTTTAGATCGAAATAAATGTGCAGTAATATTTCTTTATTTCTTACCTATTACTTGAATAACGCTAACATAAATCAATCAACCACAGAAGTGTCATAACCATGAATTGACAAGGATTTATATTCTAGATTTCTTTTTTACCTTTATTGTTTCTGCAATTACATAAACTAAGTACTTACAGAATTCTAAAAAATACAAGAGAGTTAGAACTTTCCGCTTACACGAACTACATAACAATGCGAGGTAGGTATGTGAAGAAAAACCACCGCATTCACAGCTTTAATTAATTAGAAAAGCTTAACTGAAGAATTAAATTTAAAATTTAATTTAATTGAAATTAACATAAAATTACTAAATTTAATTTACTTAAATTTAATAATTTTTGGAATGAAATCTTTTTAGATTTTTTTTTAGAGCCTTTATTAACAAAACTAAAATACAATGAGAACTACACTACAAACCTAACTAACTAACTACTTACACTAACTTTTTAGATTAGTTGGGTTGATTTCGTCTTGGTACGGGATTATCTTATAGATTCACATCACTGACATGCTAATGTAGGTGCTAGTAGCACTGGCTGAGTTCCCACGCTGGTTTGGTCTACCTTTGCACCAAGTACGAGCCAGCGCGAGAGTCTCCCGAGGTGTCTCTAAGCCTATGCCTTAATTCGGTTACCAGACTCTTGGCCTTGGTTCCTCACCGAATAAACCAAGCCTAGTCTGGAACTACCTAAAGTCTAAACATTATTTGGTGGTATTTTTAAATGTGATTGTGCTTTAGCAAACAATCCGTTCGTTGTGGAAATCTAGGGGGGAGGCTTATGTTCAGCAGTGGACGTCTTGCGGCTGATGATGATGAAACATCAGACAAGTATATGAATATTGTTGGAGATTTCTAACACAACAAGAACAAAATTAAAAATTTTGATTAACCCCTGACTACCTCGGATTTGTTATCAGTACAACATTTTACTAGTCAAGCTCTTTCATTTGATACCCATATTGAGGTAGGTTGTGAAGAAATATTTTGTCCGCCATTTTGTGGAGGCGGCCATTTTGAATCGATATTAACCAAACAGCTAAGAACATCCGCACGATTACTAACCTTCAAATAAAAAAACCGCATCGAAATCGGTCCATCCGTTTGAGCTCTACGGTGCCACAGATAGACACACATACAGACAGACAGATAGACAGACATCGACGTCAAACCTAACCGCTCGCTTGCCCGTCGCTGCTAACCGCGCGACGAACTATGCCCCGCCCCTTGTAGCGTTGCTAACCAAAATGCCCGGCGAAAAATACTTGCACACCTCGCTATGCCCCGCGGATTTTACGCCTGCGGCGTGCGAGTCGGGATTCACGCAATCGTTCCTTGTTGATCAATTTGTTTTGAAAGATTATAATGTGTTAATTTTTTTATGTTTAATACGAAACTAGCTATACCTTGTTATTTTTTGTTTCTCCGTTTACGACTTTGGTGAAGAGTTATGGTATGTTGAAATTGAGATAGCGCGTTTTAAAGCTCGTTTTTTTAAAAGCTCATAAGTACCTCTAAAATCGAAGCGATGACATATGGGTTTTAATCTTTGATTACTTGTGTTATCTATCATTTGTTTGTTAAAACTAAATTTTATAGTAAAATCAGAAAAACGAACATACACAGCCCGCACTGAATCAACACTCAATGACAAGATTGACAATGAACGTTGTTTTTTTAATTTCTTTTATTTTTTCTATGGCTTATATACTCTACTGAGTTTAATATGACGAAAACTTTCACATAGAACGAGATAAATAATACAAACTAAGCCCTAGAGCAATAAAGACGAGTATATTTAACTTTTTCGACCGCGGGAGCCATGTTAACTACAGGTTGACACGGGCATTTTAGAGTGCGGCGCCATGTCAACTACTAGTTAACACGGGCATTTTAGACTAAATCGCGATGTTAACTACTAGTTGACACGGGCATTTTAGCATTTGAGATTTGTTAACTACTAGTTGACACGGGCAAGCAAGCGGTTATAACACCCCTTTTTTTGGTCGGGGGTTAAAAACACTATATGGTTATAGTGTTAGAAACCCCCGGCAAATTGTTACTTTCATCATACAAATAAGTTAAACATAATATTTTTGTAAGCATTGCATCTTTATCTGTACATCTGAAAATGTGTGAATTACATTATATTTTATTCATTATACATATATTTTGGCTTACGTAATCTGAAAATAACGACCAAATAAGTCCAATCAAATTATTTTAATTTTGAAATAGAATTTACTAATAAAATGTATCTTAAAAATAACTGTCCCGAAAAGTATACTTTTTCAACATTACTTATTCACACTGTGTAACTATATTTTAGAGGTACATACCTATCTACTACCAAACCAGCTGTCAACTAGATAACGCAAATATTGGATACTACTTTCAAGTGTATTGTGATCCACGTACTTACATTATCATTTACGTTTATTTCTGTATTTCATTTATGCTAATATCAATAAATATCTAAGTTTCAATGTTTTCTTATCTGGATGTCTGTTGCTCAATCACGTCGTATTAAACATCATTACAGAAATTAAATCTACCAATAAATGCAATGTTAATAAAAGTGGTCAAGTGCGAGTCGGACTCGCCCATGAAGGGTTCCGTAGCAGCAAGTAACATAATATAAAATTCTTGTAGTTCGTTGTTACTTAAATCAGTGTTTTAACAATAGTCAATTTATGACGTATTAAAAAAACTACTTACTAGATCTCATTCAAACCAATTTTTGTTGATAGTTTACATGGTAATAATGTACATCATAAACTTTTTTTACTTTTGTCAGTCTCTTATTTTAGAAGTTACAGGGGGAGACACTTTTTACTACTTTAGAAGAGTCCCTCGCGCAAACTATTCAGTTTCGAAAAAAAAAAAATGTTTGAAACCTCAATATAATTTTTGATGATCTATCCAAAGATATTACACAGGTAGGGTTTGATCAATTTTTTTTTTAATTTCAGTTCTAAGTATGGGACACCCCTATTTTTTTTGTTTTTTTTTTTCTACTTTTTGTATCAAAATCTCGATGCGGTTTACAGATTACATCTACTTACCAAGTTTCAATAATATAGCTCTTATAGTTTTGGAGAAAAGTGGCTGTGACATACGGACGGACAGACAGATAGACATGACGAAACTATAAGGGTCCCGTATTTTGCTACGGAACCCTAAAAATGGCTGCCGAAAAGTATACTTTTTGAATGTTACTTATTACTTATTCGCGCTGTGTAGGTCCGGGTATTTTACATACATACTTTCGAACCAGCTGTCAACGATATGATGCAAATGTTGCTACTTCCTAGTCTTTTGTGAGCGTTCTCATATCACGTACTCACATTATGTCCTACATTTAGTTCTGAATAATGATCTAGTCACGTTTTACTATTAACTGTTCCATTGAAGATAATGGCTTGTTATGGATTACTATATCTCTGGACCAAACTATTGCAAGCATTACTCCTTCTAACACTATTATAAATGTCAAAGTGTGTATGTTTGCATGTTTTATTTTTAACTATTATAGGTTTACTATTAACCGCCATCTTGCCTGATGTTAAGCGATGATGTAATCGTATTTTTTCTAGGTCTACGATGGAACCTAGAAAAATACGATTTACTCCATCGACTCCATGGTTGTTATCCATCAGAAAAACCCACTAAGGCAAAGCATTTCACAGCCTAGACATTCTTATTACAAATGTAGAGTCAAACCTATTTGTTCGAGTCTTTGGAACGTCAACCATGAAACGATCTCGTTTTTTTTCTCAATTATGTCGGGACGACTAACGGATTGGGTCGAAGTTTGTACCACAATTGTCACATCATAGTTTGGAGTTCCACCGGAAACCCTCTACACACGAGCCCTAAAATCAGAGGAAATTACGTAAAAGTAGTGGTGAGGAGCCTATATGGCACTTATAAATCATTAATTATATGGTGCGATGTAGGCTCCTCCCACTACTTTTACGTAATTTCCTCTTATTTTAGGGCTCGTGTGTAGAGGGTTTAAGCTACTTTTTTATCACAGAAAAATAACATGCGCGGGAAAGACCGTTGCCAGTAATTATTGTTTAACTGATAACTTAACTTTAACTGGTAACTGACTTTGTAACTCATCCAGCATGTTCCAAGAAACTTTCGAGGTCATAATATGTCGTCCGCCAAACCACACTGAGCCAGTGTGCGGATTTGAAGACTGTTGTGTCAGCAGCATACACATAAGCGGTCTACTAAGTATTCCCACTCCTGTGAGTTGGGCCTTTTCTCGTAAGAAGAGAGTCAAGGCCATAATCCACCACACTGGCCCAGTGCGGGTAGGTAGATGACACATGACCGCGGAAGATTTTTTCTATATAATATACAGTGACGAGGCAACTAACATGACAACACTAAGTCAGCCCACAATAACACAATGACACGTGCATTGGAACATGAAGAGTCCAAATCATTGCACTGCGCTCGTCACCCAGAGATTTAAGTGGTTTTATATGTATGCCATGTAATTTCACTAGAAACTTTGCCGTTCATACCAGAACACAGTAATATTTGCAAATTACTGCCTGGCGTTAGAATAACTGGTAAAGATTACTTTCTCAGGCGGACTCAGCAAAGAGTCCTATCTCTACGAATTCTACTATTCTAAGTACATGTTTATTTCTTGACGATGTTGCCCTTCACCGTTTTTAAGTTAGTGGTACTACGCACACGACTTCGAAAAGACTGTGATGGGCGTAGGACAGTGACTTGAGGTTCCGGATTGACAGTCGCCGTTCTCCCGACTAGACCAGCCGTAGCTTGTTTGACATTCGATTCTCTTGCAGGCGTTCGATTGGAGCGTCCAAACGCAGAGCGTGATCCTGTCGTCGTTCTTCTGGGGGTACGTGGTGCTGCAGATCCCGGGGGGAGAGCTGGCGGCGCGGTGCGGGGGGATGGTGCTCATCACGCTGTGTGTGGCCATCAACTCCGCGACCAGCCTGCTCATACCCATTGGGGGGTACTATGTGAGTATCCACAACCTACACCACCAGTCTACTCATTCCCATCAGAAGGTAGTTTGTGAGTATTCATAACCTATGTTGCCAGTTTATTCGTACCCAAGGATTTGATACAATGATACAATGGTTTATTGGCCTGTGATAGTAAAATAGTAATAGACTAGTAGACGATGCGGTCTACGATGGAGCATCTTTTTGTAGAAGACACTCGTATAAATATTTATACCAATAATCACTTGAAAATAATACTATCCGCATTACGAGTATCTGCATATAATAGTATTATACGCATACCAAAGAGAGTCAGTAACACGACGAAATCTTATTGTTTTGTCACAAGGTGAATCAAATTTGCCATTGAAATCATATGGAAAAAATAATGTAGTTTGAAATTACAAAGCAAAAGAAAAAAAAATTGCATAAAAATATTTTTTCTGTCAACAGCGCAGCGGCTCTGTGGCCTCTAAAATGGTTTTGTTTCCGCAACGTTCAGTGATAATTGATGTCATTTTAAACAATGCTCACAATTAATTTTGTTACGTAATGTAGAGTGTCTGAGACTAGAGGAGCAACAGACTCGGCTAATGATAAGCAACACGTTTTCCTGTAATAAAACAGCACCATCAATTACTTTAACATGAAGAATCACCTTTGCCAGTTATTCTACCGCCAAGCAGTAATGTGCAAACATTACTGTGTTCCGGTTTCCAGAGAAATTACAGGGCTTAGAGATATAAGATCTTAGATCTCTGGGTGACGAGCGCAGTGCAGTGCTAGGTAATGATTTGGACTCTTCATGTACGAATAGCTGCGTGTCACTGTGCTGTTATGTGTCAGGCATGTTGCTTACCATCAGGCACATGTCCGGATCGTCACGTTACCATTCATTAAAAAAAAAAAAAAAAAACATATTCAGGAAAAAACATGTCACTCAGACATAAACGATATTTTTTTTGTTACAATCTTGCTATCTTCAATTCGTATGTTTCTTCTAGGTAAGCACGCTCCATCGTAGACCGCATCATTGTTAAACATCGGACGGTCGAACAGGCGCAGTTGTAGCCTCAAATTGTGGTACCAATAATAATGTGATATGTCGAGTAAAACTGTCTTTACTAATAGCACCCTGCGATTTTACTCGTAATTGCCGTTCCAGTTGCTTTCCTGCTATAAAAAAATAGACTATGTATTCTCATTCATTCATAATTTAAGAGCGACGCTCTTGTCGGCGGAGTTCCTTCCATGTACTTCTACACTCCGCCTTCTCCTTGACTTCCTGATACGACACTACATTTATCTTCTCCTTCACTTGGTTCATGTAACTTCTCCTAGATCTACCTCTCTTCCTCCTCCCTTCTAATTTACCTTCCATTACTGTTCTAATGAAATTGTCGTGTCGATCAGATGTCCCAACATCTTCCCTCTTCTGTTCTGTTCTACGTATTCTATATTTCGTAAATTAAAAAAAATATATTTAATTTATACGGTTTGGGGGGAAGTCAAGCTGACCTTGACCCTCCTCACCGGACCGCGCCTGCGGTCAAGTGCCAGTCCATAATAATACAAAAATAGTGCGTAGAGTCGTTCCGCGCGGTAGAAGTGAAACTTTTCAATCTCGCTCTGTCTCTTTCTATTCCCTCTCCCCCCGCAACAGTGCTTTCATACCCTCTCAATGGAAGCGTTTAACATTTAACGCAAACTTGTTGGAACTCGCCTAACCGCCTAGCCTAGCCATCGTCTAGCCGCTTGATACACTTTGGTAACCATATTTTACCGAATGACGGAAATTTACAAAATTGACTTTGCGGTCGGGCTTTTGGCGGGTTTTTTTTTTTTTGTATTTTTATTTGAAAAAATAAACCCATTAACTTGGTTTTAGAGGAGTTTGCTTGAACCGGTCTTTATTTTGAGATAAGCCACGTTAAAATTAAAGTTCGTTCATCTAAAAAAATCGATGAATTAAAAAAAAAACCAAAAAATATTTCTGCGGGAAAATGGTCCCGAAGTATTGAAATATAAAAAATCCAATTCATGCTATCGAGAGCAGTTTTTTTGTTTTTCCGTGTTTGTTATATCGTATACAATTATTTTAAAATATAAAATCACTATGTCTTCCTTATAATTTAAGATGTTATAGCTCTAGAACACTTGAGAACTCGAAAAAAATCCGACACAAGTATCAAAATTGTTAGTTTACATTTCAAGCACATTAATTTAAACAAACGATACCGTCTTAAAACGCTTTTGAGAAAGGGCTTAAGCAGGTACAAGTAACGCGGCACTTCATATGCCAAAGCGTAAACAAACGCTCTTAGGTAACATTACACCTGTTTTTCCGCCAAAATTGTAAACTTGAGTTGTCGAAAGTGAAACAAGCGGATAAGAAGTCTCACTTCAAAAAATCTATCTATTTCTTTGGATGGGCTCTGCTAACAATTCTACCACCACAAAAAAAATATACGACACGTCTACAAGATCGGTGGACTAAAACGTTGGGTCAAACCTGGACTCGGTTGCCACAAGAACGGAGAATGTGGTAATAAAAGAGAGGTCCACACCCAGCATTAAGGTAAAGAATTGCTGTGCATTACGTACCAAAAACTTTTCGAGGTCGTGCGACATCAACCAACTTGCACAGGGCAGCGTGGTGGATTATGGCTTTGAGTTTATTCTTGTCAGAGAAGCCCCACGCGCCATCACCTGTTTTAAAATAATAAAAACCCAAAGGTGACTTTCTTTAGATAAAACTTTTCCTGTTTTGAAAAGTACTTTTAATGAATCAACAGGAAAATGTAGTAAATACTTTATTGTAAGACGTCGGTGCATTTTTTGCAAAGGTCTCACGTTTTCCTTCCTTCTTATAGTAAGTTATTCTCTGATGAACAATGTTAAAGATTTATTTGTGTAGAAGCCCAGAAATATGTGAAATGTTTGCACATTATAGTTCGCCATTCTAGACTTTCGACACACAAAAAAAAATGAAAGTTTGAAAATTTGTTGGTCGATCACATCGGCGTGGCTGAAAGGAACGTTGTGAACATCAGAACATAGACTTATGGGATACATTATTAAGGAATATCACGTAGGCTACTTTTATCGCGGAAAAATAACGGGAACGTACACTAGCTGGCCAAAACCGTGAGGCGTCTAGTTATACAATAAAAATTCATTCATTCATTATAAGCAGCCCACTAAATAAGCATGACGACAGTTCCTGCAATTATACTCGTATTAAATTATTTGATATTGACAGTATTCAAATAGAATAAAATGTGTACCAATTTTAATTTTGATATTTTTTAGTTTAACTTACTTTATGATCATTCAAAGCTGGGCAAGTCCATTTTAAAATTCTTAGAAAATGTATTTACTATTGGATATCTCATTCAATTTCAAGTGACTTTTGTTATGAAATCAGTTTCCTTAACGCAATATTTAATAAAAAAATATAATTTAGAGTGACGAGACGAGCTGGACATATGCCTGATGGTAAGAAACATGCCAGCCACATAACAGCACAGTGACACGCTTATTTACTAATATTTATATATTTATTAATATAGCTAACATACAAACTTTACTCACGACGCATAGAAAATACGACACAGTGACGTCACCCTTCTGCAGTGTTTTTGTATGAAGCGTTTTTGGGAGAGTCCATATTTGTGATTTTAAAATCGTGATATCACGGGAAGTTTTTAAGTTAACAAAGCAATTCTTTCACTTATATTTCAGTTATGGAGTAGCCTTTTGATAACACATTAATTCAAATATGACGCGTCATGCCTCTTCCCACTACTGGAGCACAAAGTCAGGTCCATTATCCACTACGGTAGCCCAGTGTGGGTAGGTGCATGAGGCATGATCAGAAAATATTGTTGGTACATGCAGGTTGTCTCACGATGTGTACCTTCACCGTTCAAATCAGTGGTGACGACAAACACATAACACTTGGAAAAACACTCAGAGGACGAGGAGAGATTCGAACCTACTCTAACTCACGGTTGTGAATCACACGTACTCGTCACTAGGTCATCATGATATGATTTCGCAAAAAAATTGTCAATGATATTAAAATACAAAAAAAAACATAGGGGTCGAATTGATAACCTCCTCCTTTTTTTGGAAGTCGGTTAATAAAAATGATAGGTATTAATATTCAGTTACAATAATCAACGTCAAAAAAACGTCTATTTTTTACAGTAAAGAGTGATGGAGCCAGCAGCACATGTATGGTAAGCTATTGGAACATGAAGAGTCTAAATGATTGCCTAAAACTGCACTGCACTCGTCATAATTGACAAAGGTATAAGATGGACTTTGGAAACGTTTCCATTCATACCTAAGCACTGATGTTTGCACATTACAGCTTGGCGGTAGAATAACCAAGGTACTTCGCCAGACGGGCTCAGCAAAGAGTCCTACCACTAGAAAAACACATGATAATGGTGTTCCAGGGAGGCTGGCAGCTGATCTGCGCGTGCCGCGTCATCCAGGGGCTGGCGCAGGGGTTCCTGTTCCCCTCCGTGCACAACCTCATCGGGAAGTGGGTTCCGCTGCAGGAGAAGAGTCGACTGGGGACGGTCATCTACAGCGGTAAATATACTATGGACATCACTATTTTCTTCTTCTCGTATCTGTGCTATAGACCTTTGAAAATTTCCATTGATATTCTTCGTCGTCAAAGTTAAAGGTGACAAAATGGTTCTAAGTAAGAGAAGTACAAATACATCGTCCAGATAGGCAAATATCTCAAAACCTGCTTCATTGATTTCGGTAAAATTTGAATAGTAGGTACCTCTAAAGTATGATATAGAGGTAGGTACATACTTACCAGACAAAAAAGTATATTCACAATTGACGGAGCTATCGCGTAAAATGCATAATATTTAAGTACATACAACAAGAACGAAATAAAAAAAATTGATTAAGTGCCGCCGACTACCTTAGATTTGTTATCTGTACAACATTCTACTAGTCAAGCCCTTTCATTTGATACCCATATTAAGGGAATTGTGAAAAAAGAAATGTAATTCGCCATTTTGTGGTAGCGGCCATCTTGGATTTGAAATTTCTCATAGTGCAAAGTATTCTACTAATCAAGCCCTTTCGTTTGATACCCAAATTGAGGTAGGTTGTGAAGAAATATTTTGTCCGCCATTTTGTAGAGGCGGCCATTTTGAATCGATATTAACCAAACATAGCTAAGAACACCCGCACGGATTTCAACTTTCAAATAAAAAATACCGCATCGAAATCGGCTCATCCGTTTGAGCTCTACGGTGCCACAGACAGACACACACACAGACAGTCAGACAGACATCGACGTCAAACTTATAACACCCCTTTTTTTGGTCGGGGGTTAAAAAAGATATAACTGAATTGATAAAATCCTCCTATTTTGAAGTCGGTTAAAATCGTCGGTATGGCTCAATTCTAAAAATATTATGGTTTGTAATATATTTCACTTGCATTAAATTTGAGCCAATAAATTGAATTATAGAAAGTGATTGAGTCCATATCACTAAACACAATGTTTACAATTCACATAAATATACTTATTACATATATTTATGTACATGTGAAAACTGAATGGTTTTATTGCTAGAAATTAATTCGTTATATTGTTAATATTCAACCATTGCTATCCATGTGAATCATATGTCCTTACGTTTTGTTAATTTTACTATTTCGAGAGCCATTAAATTTTACATGCTCCATTTACTAAAAATTAGCTGTTGGTTCTGTTATTATTGAATAATTGATAAATCAAAGAAAGTGGGATTAAACGGTTTGGGTCCACTTTCCTCAAACCTACAGCCCTAAGGCTGTATAAGAGTAAGGCTGTATCAAGAGTATTAAGTTGCCAGCTGCATTGTAGTACTTCCTTGCGAGACAAAATATAAAATATTTCGAAGTCAGAGTGAATAGGTATCTTCTAGGCCGGGTTTTTGACCACACCCTCGTTTTCCGCGAGTTATTCTAAGACCTAAGTGCGATAAAGAACGTCTTTATCGAGATAAACACAAAAACAAACAAACGTACAAAAAAATGTATATAATCTGTCTATACTACTAATATTATAAGCAATAAAGTTTGTAAATTTAAATGTTTGTTGCTCAATAACATCGGAAAGTTAGAACGCATATGCGTGATATTTGAAACTCATTTAAAATAGTTATAGTCTGGAAAATGGCTGCTATTTTTAAGCAGGAAAATAATGGAAACAGGAATCAGGGGAGTAAAACCGCGGGCTGTAGCTAAATATATGTAATAAGTATAGTAAAATTAATACACCTGTTTATAGCTGTAAGAAAATATTGTATAGTTAAGATCTGTTACGGATTTTTTTTAATCATTCTAATAATTGTGGTAAAGTGGTATTTGAAAGTTAAAGAAAAAAAGTGCATGTTAGGTATATACCTAGAATAAGCAAATAAAAACTATTTTGCTTAGTTTTGTTTTACCTAATGACTGAATAAAGAATCTCGCCATCATTGCGAAAAATCGTGTGTTTGAATGTTAGTTGCTCGATCCCGTAAAATCGGCTTAACGGATCGGGTAGAAATTTGGAAGACGGTTAAATTATAGCAAATTTGTTACACTACTTTTTAAGGTTTATTATTATTTTTAATTGTGTATCTCATTCGTTTGGCATATCAATGAAGTGTATATATTTATATATTATAGTTTGGAATAGCGAATAAAAAGTAATCATAATATATTTATTTGCGAATATGGGTACAGAAGGATATTGACATAAGTAGAAACTTTTTATCGAGCGAAAATTACTACTTACAAGCCACATTATCTAATGGAGTAAAACCCGAATAGAGTAAAACCATATAGCGCTTCTAGTTTTATAATATAAATCCAGTTCGAAGGTGTTCCAGTTAATAAGATACAAATTAAAACGGAAAGAAGGATGTAAATGTCAAATTGATTTCACAACACTCATTTTATGGCTTTCGGTCTAGTATTCCGACCTCTCCGAAGATCACAATATTTATTAGCATTTTTTGTGCGAGACTAGTAAGCCGTCCTGACTTTACCTTAGTCAAATAAAATATTATAAATGAAATAATTTCATTATCATCATTATCGTTGTATGTGATGCGGAAACTATTAAATCGTAAAACAGATAAATGTTCTGCATTAAAGAAAATTTCAATATTTAATTATGTACAAAACACAATACTCAATAGGTCTTAATGTACCTATAGCATACTATTGACATTTTGTCAAATAAAAAAAATAATATCATTAATTATTACGTGTACATACACGTAATGTGAACATAGTAATATTATAAAGTCCATAGAAAACATCCAAGTTACGTTAAAGTCAAATTATTCAAATAATCCCCTGCGCATAAGTCTAAAAGACACGAAGTCTTTGACATGTATTTTTATCTGATATTGCCTTTCGAATAGGAACACAGTAATACTTGCACATTACTGCTGTAGAATAACAACGGTAAATCTTTCTCATCCCGTCTCTTGAAAAAAGAAATAATACACAATATAATTATATATCTATAACATTTTTTTATCACAATAAAAAATACTCATAACATCTTATTTAGTACCTGTGTTATTTATAAGGAGATTACTATAATATAACTCCATTCCCAATTTCAACCAAGTCACACCCAAACTCATATATGTATATCTGATATTACTACTCGTAGCAGCGCGTAATTATTCCCGTTATTTTTGCGGTATAAAAGGGAGCCTATGTTATGTTATAGGTATTCTTCCAGACTATAATCTACCTAACTGTGTTCCATACTTCAGTCCGATCCGTGCATATGCTACGACGTGATTGAGCAACAAACATCCAAACATTGACATTTATAATATTAGTAAGATAAAGTTGGACAGACAGAGGTGCAGCAGACGAGTTCCGAATAACCGAATAAATAACCTCACGGTTTAGAAATCGGATGGTCTGTCTATTACACTAATCACAGAAGTTATAGTATACTAGCGGGCAGTTTCGGATTTACTCGTCAATTGTTATAAAATCCATATATAGATCATTGAAATAAAAACTATCCAATATCTCAACTTGAACCAAATTACACATAAATGTCGATTTTCGTGAATAGATATATAGATAGATACTCTTTTTTCCACACACCAAAAACAAAGAAAAAATACGTGTACAGAATAAGAAAAACAATAAAAACTAGTGTTACAATCGGCGGGCTTATCGCTAATAGCGATCTCTTCCAGGCAATCTTAGGTTGGAAATGGTTTGTAAGAATATTTTATGAAGCGGGGTATGTAGGTATCTAAAAATACATTTAAGAAATTACAGTTATATAAACAAAAAAATAATAATAAACAATATAAAATAAACATACACACAAATACAACAGATTATAAATTAATACTTACGATACTTATATATACTAATGCATATAAATATATGAATATGACGAATAAATTAGTACCTATACATCAATAAATAAATACCAAGATAATAAATATGTAATGATAAATTCGACAAACATTCTTATAAAATAGTAGGTAATATGTAAATGTGATAGAAAAGGTAGATGTATAAGGAAATTACTAAGACTCCAGCTTTGACAAATAAAAGTTTTTAACATTAATTTTAAAGGTATCCAGCAAATACCAGTTGATTTGATGAAAACTTAATCAGGAACAAACATCATATTAAACTAGATTTTCATATATTAAGATAAAAATAATGTCACCACGTTATGGGATTTTATTAATGTTTTTTTATGTCTTCATTAACTGTCTAGTCACCTTCAACTTGGGTCAATATTTTCCTGTCTTACCAACTTTGTGGTCACTTCCGCGGCGATCGCTCGCGGCTGGAAGGTGAAGCAAGCCAGTAAACACTAGTGTTTACTTAATAACCTGCTTTAATGAAACTTAAGCGAGAAACACAAATAGTTTGTTCAATGTTTTTACCGATTCATGTGTTTCCCAATAGTTACAACCTAGGTGTCTTCAAATCTAGGGTCACATATTTTGTTAATAAACGTATCACATCCAAGGTCGTGGTATTACTTAACAATAACCAAATCACGGTCAAACCTAGTCTCTTCTATACATCAATACATATAAATAAATTTGCCGGACGCGATCGAAACTTGAGTCGGACTGGACTGACTATATTAAACGTGAGTTACCCGTGTATTTATGTAAAATAAATTTGAACTGATTACTTTTAATTCTAAACTAATAGCTTCTCACTAAATGTGTGAACGTATGTAAATAAATAAATATTGGCCGACATTTCACACACAACATCATCTAACTGCAAACCAAGCAAAGCGTGTACAATGGAAACCAGATAGCTGATATAGTCTGTACTATTATATATTTTTAGATACATACTTATTATACTTAGAAAATACCAGGTTTTACGAGATGTTACATGATTATGACATGGCCTCGAAAGATTCTAGATACAAACATGTCAGTTTCCTCATGATGTTTTTTTTTTCGAAAAGACAGTGGTGCGCGTGGGTTTCAGCCCGGGGTTCCGGATGGCAGTCGCCGTTCGCCCGACTAGACCAGCCGTAACTTGATTTGAAATAACAACTGTATTTTTCAGAAACATTAATTATTAGTACTAATGGTCGCCAAGTGGTTTAAATTCGATCGTAAAGCAATTTTAATCTACCTATTCTCAATGTGACTTTAACACTTGATGAGACTTTAACGGTAAACAAAAGAGTTGGTATAAACATATTTTGTGCATAATTTAATACTGATAGCACATTTTTTTGTAAAAAAGAATACAAATTTTAGCTTCACGTATGTAAGTTTATTAATGTTCCCACTGCTGGGACTCGGGGCCGTCTCTCGCGAGGAGAGAATCGAGGCTGTAATCCACCGAAATCTATAATCCATATAATTATTTTTCACCTATAGGTTTTATTTAAATTCAGCAATTTTTACTATTCACTAAAGACAAACAACCAAATCGTTTATTTTTTATTTATTATACTAGTTACGTCCCGCTGGCACAAACACATACAAGCATACCTAGAAATAAAAACTTAATAAAGCACGGATATAAGTAAGTAAGAGTCTGTGATTGCATACATTTTAATGAAAAAAATGCATTTATACAAGTTTGAAAACAAAGGATGAAAACGGATCATTTTCTTATCTAAGTTTAGGTTTGTCACATGTATAATTAATAATTATCGTAGTATTTTTTTTTTTCTTATATATACTTACTTGTAACGCTGAGTGTATAATGGAAAGTAAATTAGAAGGGAGGAGGAAGAGAGATAGACCTAGGAGAAGTTACATGAACCAAGTGAAGGAGAAGATAAATGTAGAGTCGTATCAGGAAGTCAAGGAGAAGGCGGAGTGAACAAGTACATGGAAGGAACTCCATCTACAAGAACGTCGCTCTTAAATTATGAATGAATGAACGCTGCGTGTGATGTAATCATGTTCGGGCTCATATCCATCCTATTAATATATTAAATATCAATGTTTGGATGATGAGGTCTTCTCATAACCACGGCGGTTGTAACGCTGCCGAAACGCCGAAGTAATCCTAGTAATATAATAAATGTGTGGATGTTTATTGCTCAATTACGTCGTAACATATGGCCGGTACGGTACGGCCAGACGGTCGGGGAAAACAGTAAGATTTGTATAGTCTGTAAGAACATTTAGGCTATTTTTAAAGGAAAATAATGTGAACGAGAACCACGCGAATAAAACCACGGAGTGATGCTAGTTATCAATAAGTTATTCATATTTTTATGTCAAAGATATTGTGGCCTAGACCTACGTACGTAGGAAAGAATGTAATTATTTACCTGTTACAATTACAATACAGTCTCCAAACAAAAACTGGAATCTAATCATGTCACGTTCGAACCACTCATAAAAACCTCCATCTGTAATTGCATACCGGTATTACGACGTACTTGCATTGTTTGTTCGTTCCCACACATGTTACCGTCGACTGATTTTAATTAACATGTGTAATGACTAATAATGAGACGACAAATCACTTGCAGTTTTAGCACAGTCTTGGAAAACTACAATTTTTGTGTAGAAGTTTTTGTAGAGATTTACTCAGAGCCGATGATAGGAATTTGTTATTACTATTATAGGATATTATAATTATCCATATCAGTATTCATTCATTGTATCTCATGGTGTAAATTTCAATTTCAGGCGATTGACAATGACATTGACTATCTAGATTAAATTCTTTTTTTCGACCAAATTGACTAATTTATTTAATATTTTCTTTTAATAAGTAATCAATCTGATGACATTGTAATTTAAATAATTTTTTGCATACCTCTCACGAGGAAAACATAATGGACCTAATTGTAAAAATGACACCAAATTTATCTACATATGTTTACGCAAATAAACCTCATTTCATTTCATTTCATTTCATTTCAAGAAATGCCAACTAGTACGTAGTAGGCTGTGGAATGCGTCGCTTGAGTGAGTTTATCCCAATGGTTACAACTTGGTGTCTTCAAATCGAGAGTGTATCGGTTTCTTCTAGCAAAACACGTTGCATCGTAGACGGCATTGTCGCTTAACACCAGCCAAGACGGCAGTTAAAGAAAAAGACCAGCCGTAACTTATTAGACCAAACGTAACTGACCAGATTAGCCGTAAGCCATAACATGCTATACCAGCCCTAACCTACTAGACCAGGTATAATTTACTAGACCAGTAGTAAGTTTTAGACCAGCCGTAACTTACAGACCTGCCGTACCTTACAGACCTGCCGTACCTTATAGACCAGCCGTAATTTTTAAACCAGCCGTACCTTATAGATCAGCCGTAACTTCTAAACCAGCCGTAACTTACTACACCAGTCTTAACCTACTAGACCGGTAGTAACTTCTAGACCAGCCGTAACTTCTAGACCAGCCGTAACTTCTAGGCCAGACATAATTTCTAGACCAACCGTAACTTACTACACCAGCCGTAACTTTTAGACCGACCATAATTTCTAGACCAACCGTAACTTACTACACCAGCCCTAACCTACTAGACCAGCTATAATTTAGTAGACCAGTGATAACTTCTAGATAAACCGTAACTTCTAGGCCAGCCATAATGTCTAGACCAGCCGTATCTTACTACACCAGCCTAACCTACTAGACTAGCTATAATTTAGTAGACCTGTGATAACTTCTAGACCAGCCGTAACTTTTAGACCGACCATAATTTCTAGACCAACCGTAACTTACTACACCAGCCCTAACCTACTAGACCGGCTGTAGTTTACTAGAGCAGCCACAACTTCCATCCGTAACTTTATTGATGTGATCCCGTATAACTTCCAGGTGCTCAGCTCGGCACCGCTCTCCAGCTCATGATCTCCGGTTTCATCGCGGACTCGTGGGGCTGGCCCGCCATCTTCTACGTGAACGGCAGCCTGGGCGCGGTCTGGACGGCGGCCTACGTGTTCCTGGGGGCGAGCTCGCCGCAGACCTCCCGGATGATCAGCGAGGAGGAGCGGGTCTACATACAGACCAGTCTGGGGCAGACTGGGGACCAGACGGTAAGTTTATCTTACAAATATAAATAGATTTGTCTTTTTCTTTGTTATCTTAATAATCCGCAAAGTTTCTAGTTTTTATAAGTGGACACTTCTTATGGCACACTACACAGATTTTTCGTGGGTGTGAATGAAACTCAGCGTCACGCTCGGAAATTTAAGTGGACTTGAGACCACCTAGTGTGCCAGAGTGAGAAAGATAGTCAGCTGCTGCTGTGTGTCTGCTATCACTGTCTTTTTTATTTATTCTCGGCCTTCAGCTGCATACCATCACTCTCACTGTCGTATCGCTCTGTGTGTGTGTTCTGCTTCCTATACTCAATTTAAATGTAATAGTTTTTATTTGTCTATACTAAAATTATTCAAAAGTTATTTCTGATTTTAGTATTTATTTCTGCGGCACACACATTTTTTTCTCCAGAGACCGAAGACTCCATGGAAGGCCATCTGGACGTCTCTCCCGTTCATCTCGCTGATCGTGGTGCACTGCGGGCAGAACTGGGGGTTCTGGACCCTCATGACAGAGATGCCCTCCTACATGAAGCAAGTACTGGGTGTTGACATCAAGGCGGTGCGTTTTGTTTTCTTAATTTATGTTATCGTTTTGTTTTGCTAACATTGGATACACATGACTCAATCAATCTAAAGCATTATTTAGTTACTAGCGACTCACCCCGGCTTCGCACGAGTGCAATGCTGATACTACATATAAGTACCTACTAAAAAAAATCCGGTCCAGCGGCAGGACGTTTCGTTTTACGTAGTCTCATAAGTCACAGTTTTTTGTGACATATACTTTTTTGGCGCGACGGACGCACGCAATGTTGTTGATTGATGGAACGAAACGTTCTTCACACCAAAGATGGCGACAGCGGTTTGTTTGTCAATGCCATCAGAATTTAACGAAATTATCCATAATCCGAACTTTGTGGACATAAATATGTTGTTGACTCAAAATCAATATTTTTTTTATGTTTTTTTATTCATATAAGGACAAAATTGACAAAATTATTAATATAGACTGTATGTATGTATGTATGAGGCCGCCAACTGTCGCACTCCTATGTAATATTACAGTAAATTTTCACTTTGCTGCGTTGTTTCGTCAGGACTACCTCTGAACTATGATCTACCAGAAAAAAAAACAAACATCAAAATAGACTGTCCTCGTGGCTTAGTGGGTAGTAACTCTGCATGAAAAGCCGAAGGCCATGAGTTCAATTCCCACCCAGTGCAAATATTTGTGTGGTGAATTCAAATATTTGTATTTACAACTATATAAGTATTATATCAGCTATCTGATCGCCGTAATACAAGCTTTGCTTAGTTTGGGGTTATATGGTGTTATGTGTGAATTATCCACCAATACGAGTAGTATTTATAAAAAAAAAAACGATTCACAATTGGCGGCGCTATCGCGTAACATACGAGTACATACAAAAATACATACAAACGAATTGAGAACTCTCTCTTTTTTTTAAATTGATTCATCATCTACAGCCCACTAAATGTTCCCACTGCTGGGACTCGGGCCTTCTCTTGCAAGGATGAGTGAGATGAGAGTGTTGAAATTGATGAAAAACGGTTTTTGGCGACTACCGATACGGAGTCTTAGATTGAAACCCCAGGTACACCTCTATTTTGACGAAGTCAGGTGCGCAACGCCACTAACTTAAAAACGGTGATAGAAAACATCAAGAAAAAACTGGCCTGTTTAAAGAATCTATTGAGATCATGCGTCTTCTACCAGCCCACACTGAGTTTGCTTGATGGGGTTTGGATTTTACTGTCACTCTGCGAGAGAGGGCTCCGCGTCCCAGCGCCTAGCGCCATCGGAACATTTAGTGAACTACATATGCTATGGTATTTTCTCATGTTACTTTGTACCTTTTTCTTTTCAGAACGGTGTGATGTCTGCGCTACCATACTTAGCGATGTACCTACTAGGATTTCCCTTCGGGTTCATATCAGATTACATCCTGAAGAAGCAGTGGTTCAGCATCACGGTCTGCCGGAAAATCAGTAACTCTATCGGTTCGTACACCGTACAATCTTATCACCATAGTATACGCGTCTTATATTCCAAGAGTAGCAAATTTTGGGTAAGTTTTTGAGGCAAACTGAAAGCGTGTCACATAGCTATATCACATAGCAACACGGAGCTGCACACTTGTACGTCTACTCTCTTTGTACGACAAGAACAAAATTCAAAAAATTTTGATTAACCCCCGACTACCTCAGATTTGTTATCCGTACAACATTCTACTAGTCAAGCCCTTTCATTTGATACCCATATTAAGGGAGTTGTGAAAAAAGAAATGTATTTCGCCATTTTGTGGCAGCGGTCATCTTGAATCGATATGAACCAAACATAGCTAAAAACATCCGCACGGATAATAACTTTCAAATAAAAAAAAACCGCATCGAAATCGGCCCATCCGTTTGAGCTCTACGGTGCCACAGACAGACACACACACACACACAGACAGACAGACAGACAGACAGACAGACAGACAGACAGATAGACAGATAGACAGATAGACAGATAGACAGATAGACAGACAGACAGACAGACAGACAGACAGACAGACAGACAGACAGACAGACAGACAGACAGACAGATAGACAGACAGACAGACAGACAGACATCGACGTCAAACTTTTTTGGTCGGGGGTTAAAAAATGAAATTTCGTTTCATCCGATCGAACATTGTTTGACGTTTAAATATTCTAATAAGCCTGCTCTAATAAGGAGATCATTTAAATGGACGAAACGACGGATCGAAGTAGATCCGGAGTAGGAAAGTCGCGAGTTTATTTCGATATTACGGTTTTGGTATAAAGAGACTAGGGTCCTGGGGAGTGAGTAGCGGAGCAAAATTAATCCATACAATCTTTAAATTTCTATTTTATATTATAATTCTGCTAATCCTAGCCTCTCAATAGTATCAATTAGTAATATAAAAGCTTAATTTTTTTAAGGAAAATTGAAACAAACCACAATAGGGAATATGAATGTAGTTTAAATAGGCTTGATTTTTTTTTCGTAGAATCCTTAATGTCGCGCCATTATGCCAAAACAATTATTTTATTATTTAGTTAGTTGTTAATTATAAAAAATATTACTTAAATGTGCAAAATTGGTGCGGGAAATTCAAGTTTGCGAAACGCATCACTATTGGTCGAAACCAAATGTGACGTCACATGACATGTTTTCTGCTTTAACGGTGTCGATATTCGTACTGAGCTAGTAGTGTTAGAGAGAAAAGTCGTGTTCTCCATCGTTTGATTAGCTAGCACAACTCAAAAATCGGTACAAAGTAACTGCAACACTTGTAGTAAACAAACACAGGTCGTGGCCTGTGACGTCATGCAGGCGCGGGAAAGATGGCGGCGTTTAAACTGGACAAATTATATCGATATTTTAAATATTATTTTAAAAATCAATTTGTACATTTACAAGAGTATTTATATTTTTTTATTGTGTTATAATAATGTAAAACGTGAATTAAAAATATAAAAAAATGCATGCATATTCCCTATTGCACATATATGTGCAATTGTGATAAAATATATTTTTTCACGTCAAATTAACTCAAACAGCGCAAAAACTTGAACTGAAACGGAAACTACGCAGGTAAAACCGCGGGGTAAAGCTAATTTTGCTGAAGTAGTCGTAATAAAATCACAGGTGTAGTCGTCCGTCAAAAACGAAAAGAAAGAAACATACAAATCGGAAGCTAAAGGTTTTATAATACAACGGTAGTTTTCTGAAAATATCATCATTAACTAACAGCACCCCGTGGTTTCGCCTGCGGATCGGGTTGAAATACGAAACTCAGATTATTGTTTGAAAAAATGTATAAGTTAGATTTTATCCCGAAAATAAAATGGGAACGCGAATTACGCTGCTGATTTAAAACAGGTATTAATAAGATTTTCCAATTACTGAAGTGGAGTGTTATGCGCAGGTCACTACGGGCCGGCGCTGGCGCTGGTGGGGCTCTCCTACTCGCCGGCGGGGGAGCGTGGCCATCGCGGTGGGGCTCCTCACCGTCGTGGTGGGGCTGAATGCGGGCCACTACACCGGCTACCTGGTGAGTCTATTGAAACAACCGACCATCTCCACTTGACTCCGTTCCGAACACTTGGTGTTCCGTGTGACTAATCGATTGAAGTTCATGCTAAGGTAGCTTGTAAAATTATGAAAATAGGGTCTAAATTCAAACAAACATCGCGACACCCGGGCGCCACTTGGTTTGTGGTGCCCGTAGGCCGCTCGGTGTCTTACGATAGTGGAACGATTCAAAGAGTAAGTTCAAGCTTGCGGTCAATCAATTAATTCTAGATCTCTCATTGCAACTCTCCACATCACCTGGTCTCTGAATTCTTGTAAGCTGAGGTAGTGTAGCTGCTAGAACTTTCTGAAATTTGCCAAAATACAAAATACTTGACCGAAACGGATCTTTTTTTGTCACACACACACACTAATCTCAACAATTTCTGAGAAATAACATCTACTAATGGAGTCACACACACACGCACCCACCCTCACGCACACACATACTCATACGCACCCACCCTTTCATGCACACACACACACACACACACCCTCGCACATTATATACATTACACATACAGAGCGCGCAAGCCGCACACACAAACGAATACATTCACACTTTATGTGAAATAGATAATATATGTTTACTCACATTAAGCTTCTAACTAATATCTTAATTCATAGATTAAAATTTAATTCTTAATTTTTTTTTATTATATAACTTTAACTTCATTTTGTGCCTTTAGGTGAATATAAGCAAAGCGCAAACTGTTTTGTTAACCGGAAATAGGGCGCCCAAAATACAGGCTTTGCCTAGTTTGGGGTCCATTGTAATAGCGATATAGCGTAGGATTACTTTTCTTGTAAACCTGTCTTTTGAATTATATTTAATTGTAATTCTTTTATGGTAAATAATTTTTTACTTTACTTCACAAATAAAAAGAAGCACAACACAAAATTGAAACAATAAAAAATGCAAGTTTCGACGTTAATAAATGATGAATGTGATCTGTAGTTACACGCGCTATCAGCATAATATTCAATTTCCGGTCCCAGCCAACGAGCCGCGTATTTACTGCTAGTACCTAGGAGGTCAATTTTAATATTAAATCGTGTTAATTTATCAATGTTATCAAGTCCGCTACCGTCCATGTTGACGTAGATTCAATTTTTCCGCTAAAATGAATTTAACAAGCAACGGAACACACTAATTAAAAGATCATAACTAATTTTGGATGTTTTTCAAAATATTCATTTACTATAGTTTTGCTGTTGTTATACTCGTAGTTCCTAAACTTTGAATTCATATTGTAAATAACCCACAGGGTTTAAAAAAAAAAAAATAAGTAAAGAGACGAGCAGGACATATACCTGATGGTGAGCAACATGCCTGCCAGATAACAGCACAGTGACACGCAGCTATTGGAACATGAAGAGTCCAAACCATTACCTAGCACTGCACTGCGCTCGTCACCCAGAGATCTAAGATTTTATAGCTCTAAGCCCTGTAATTTCTCTGGAGACATTGCCCTTCAAACCGGAACACAGTAATGTTTGCACATTACTGCTTGGCGGTAGAATAACTGGCAAAGGTGTGGTAGTTCCCCAGGTCCTACCACTGCAAAAAAAAATTGCTTAATCAACGGATTAAGTTGAAATTTTGAACACTAGTGCTCGTATATAGTCTGAAATTGCACCTGGGCTATTTTTCAACACGGAAAGTACTCATAACGACAACACCGCGGGCAAAACCGCGAGGCTTTTTATTTTTTAACTTTAATAGGTTTACACTTGACCGCCTTCTCGCCTGATGTTAAACGACGATGCGGTCTACGATGGAGCGTGTTTACCTAGAAGAAACCGATTCACTCTCGATTTGAAGACACCAAGATTATAACTATCGGGAAAAACCCACTCAGGTAACTCATTCCACAGCCTAGACGTTCTTATCACAAACGTAGCGTCAAACCTCCTTGTCCGTGTCTTTGGAATATCCACAATGAAACGGTACCGCTTCTTCGAGTTACGAGAAGTACGATAGTAAAAAGGGCAAGGTAGTATAAGATCACGCAGATCAGTTGCACACTCTCCGAAGTGTATCCGATAAAAACCCGATAACCTAGCAATTATGTGGCACAGGCTAGTGCTGTTGTATTTAAGTAATATTTGTATATTTCAGCTGGTGCACATCGACATGGCTCCAAACTTCGCGGGGACGATGATGGGGATCACCAACTGCATCGCCAACATCATCTCCATCATCGCGCCGCTGGCCGCCGGCGCCATCTTGCAGGACGAGGTATGTGTACTTCAGTCGAGGCAGACTAGGTACAACCTAAACTTTGCGAACCCCTTGTACAGACGTATGTTTATCTAAAACGAATACCCATTTAGCATTTCAAATTCTTACCGTCGCGTCGCAACGCTGACTTAACATGACAACCCATACACACATAATAGAGAGCGACATGGAGAGAGTGAGACGTCAAACTTTTATAATCTCCGTCATTTTTACGTTGTTGGTTTTTACCAAGTGCCAAACACTTCGTCCCTCGGCGCTAGCCCGAGTTGAGGTCGAGCCGTCTGAGGTACCCTCGAGCTAGCAGTCGTAACGCAGTTCTGGTCTCAGCCTATGTTATTTTAATAGCATAATTATTTAGGTATAGCCAGGATAGGTTCACTTTCTGCGTCCAGGGTCCTGCAGGGTCCTGCGGTCCTGTCCAGATCCAGGGTGCTGCAGGGTCCTGCGCCCTTTGCGCCATCTCAATAAATCCTGTAGGTAGTTGAGGCATCTCGCAGGCCAATTCAAAAGAGAAAAACCTGCGTTGGGAATTCAATACACGGTGAACTTGTAGCCATCTTGGGCATACTAAAGTATTACCATTATTTTTAAGTGTCTCAGCAGTTATATTGTTTTTTTTTCAGACTGACGCGTCAGACTGGCGTAAAGTGTTTTACGTATCGTCTGCAATATACATCGCTTGCAACACGTTCTTCGTTTGCTTTGGTACCAGCCAGAGGCAGAAATGGAACGAGCCCGAAAGCGATAATAATGATATTGGTACGTACTATTTTATTTATCGATGGTTGGTTGCCGCTAACTTAAAACCCGTAAATGGCGTGGAACCCATACCCTTGATATCATGTGAAAAAAAAATTAAAAAAAATTATCTACCCTTAAAAAAATTTAGGTTAGTTTTGAGAAAACAAATCATAAGGGTTATCAAATAAACATTTTTCGCAGCAGCAGAAAAAAACTATAAACTGATGAAATAAATGAAAAGAATTTGTTTTAAAATTTGGTTTTAATCACGGCTTAAAACCAGTGAAGAAAAATATTGTAAAAAAAGTCGGAATCATCGTACCGGCAGCTACTTATACTAAATAGTAAAAAAACCTATAGAGGTATTTTTCCATTACTTAAGTCCACTTAATTTGGTTACAGCACACAGAAATATAACAATTAAATGTAAATACACTTTTTTTGTTTTAGTTTTACTGATTAACGTCTTATTTTTTACAGATTTGACGGAGAAGAAGGTGGAAAAGGTCGTTTAAAACAATATTATTATGTACAGTGCCACCTTACAACCAACTTATCTGTAGAACGGATAAAAGCGGAACTACTGAGTTGCGAGTATTAAAGAACTCTAAAGTTATCTAATTTTGTAAAAGGTAGAAACACTTTTCGATTATGGCGCCATCGCTCAATCCCACAAACAAGTTGGTCGTACTGTAAAGCATTTATTGGTTATAAATGTGATTAGTGTAAATTTTGTAAATAGCTATAAAATAAATTATTTAATTTAATTAAGTTTTTGTCTCATTTGAAATACTAGTTAACATAAAATCTATGGTTCTTACTACAAACATATGCATTCCTATTATCTTTCAAATCTACAACCGCGATCAAATTATTCAACAAACTTTCGTTTCCCAACCTTCAACCCACACCCGAGGCCAACAAGGCCAAGCTTTTAACTCGTCCCGTTAGGATTCCCCTCCACATGTCAGCCAATAAAAGCACTTTTCTTTTACGGGCCCTTTTTATAAGCCTGCTGGTAATTTATGGGGTACTTTCTCAATGGAAACTTTGGACAGGAACGGCAATGATCGGGCGAGATTCGATTAAAGGATTTTATTTGATCTTATATTATGTAAGTAAGTTCACGCAGCGTTACATTTATTTTCAATATTATCTGCTAATTGAGACAATCTTTTATTCATAATATAGAGTGAACACACGAGCAGGACATGTGCCTGATGGTGAGCAACATGCCTGCCCATGATAGATAGATACTCTTTATGGACGCACCAAAAAAAAAAAAAGGATACATAGCAAAAAAATAAACAAAAACATAGTAAATTAATGCGACAGTGGGCGGCCTTATCACTAAAAGTGATCTCTTCCAGGCATAATTCCAGGCAGGATGATAGCATAGTGAGTTGCAGCTATTGGAAAATCAAGATTCCAAATCATTACTTAGCACTGCATTGCGCTCGACACCAAGAAATATAAGATGTATATCTATTTGTATTGTAATTTCATTAGAATAAATGCCCTTGAAACCGAAACACAGTAATATTTGCACGTTACTGCTTGGCGGTAGAATAGCGGGCAAAGGCTGGTCACTTCCCAGACTCACTACTTATAATTTACTTACTACAAATTAATATCGTTAATATCCGTTCATCCGTTACCGGTACATGTAGGAACAAACGTGCTGACTTACAAACACACTTTCGCTTTTATAATGTTACTAACAGCGCTCCGCGACTTTACCCGCGTATTTACTTTGTAGTGGTAGGACTCTTGGCAGAGCCCGCCTGGGGAAGTAGCACACCTTTGCCAGTTATTCTACCGCCAAGCAGTAATATGCTCACATTACTGTGTTCCGGTTTGAAGGGCAATGTTTCCAGAGAAATTACAGGGCGTAGAGATATAACATCTTAGATCTCTGGATGACGAGAGCAGTGCAGTGCTAGGTAATGATTTGGAACATTCATGTTCCAATAGCTTGTATGTCACTGTGCTGTTATGTGTCAGGCATGTTGCTTACCATCAGGCTTATGTCCTGCTCGTCTCGTCACTGTATGCTATACAAGAAACCGTTTTTTTTATTTTCCCGGGATAAAAAGTAGCCTTTATATTCTTAAATAAATAAATAAAAACTCTCTTCCTCACTATACTCTAAATATGTTCGAAATATCAACTCGAACCGTTCAAACGGTACGTGATTGAGTGACAAACATTTAAACATTGACATGTATAACATTAGAAGGATTAATTCAACCCTTAAATTAGCTCGACATTGCTGGAATAAAACTCGATTTAAATAAATGAGTCCGCAGAATGCGAATTCGAATAGTTTGCGAAGAGAGCTGAGCGGCCCTGGGGATGATTGAAATACTTCGTTCCATCAGTTTGGGTTCGAGCGCGCAGATCTACTCATTAAGGAGATGGAAAGCATGGGTGTCTGTTTGTATCAGGCGCGGTCCTAGGCTCGAATTTTGGAGGGGGTCACCAGTACGCAGCCTCAGGTTTTGGGGGGGTCACAAGTAGAAATACAATAAATCGAGTAAAAAATACTTTACTAGTAGCGCCCCACGGTTTTACCCGCGTAGTTCCCGTTCTAGTAGTTTTCCCGCGTTAAAAATAGTCTATGTACTATTAAATATTTTTAATTTTCTTAGATTTTTAGTTTAACACATACAATTTTGGGGGGGGGGGGGTCATGTTGTCATGATTGATAGATCAATGCATCGCTTCTCGTCTGATGTTTACTGACGATGCGGTCAAACACATAGAGTATGTATGTATATAGCAGAAATCTGTTAATTATTAATTTTAGAGTTTCCTCTGTCGTCTCTATTATGGAAGACAGACTCGTGTAGCTTATTCCATTCCTTAGCTGTATAATTATGTGATTAAAGTCAAATCAAACAGTGTTCTATATCGCTAATTATTTGATAGCGGTCAACAGGCTATTTATATAGTAATGACAAAACCACAAAAAAAAAAAAAAGAGTGGCACTCGGGGACTGCCGCGGTAAAGCTATTGCATGTTGCATGTATTTTTATCAACATAAGCAATAGGGATGTTAACAATTTTTCGGAATTGATTTTATTTTGAAGAGTGACATTTGTTTACCATAAAAAATCTCACGGGAAATCCGTTAAGTTGGCAACACTGCTAAGAGCATTTAGTCTGTAAAGCTAAAACAAATAAGATTCAAAGTCGAATGACCGAGTGGGGAGGACGGCGTTACGGTCTTCCATCCCTCTTTCTCGTGAACATAAAAAAGAGATGCACGATCACTTAAATTCGGTCCCCAGGCCCGCGATAAAAGTTATGCAATAGCTTAAAAACAAACATAGGCACTAAACATAGCAAAAAATATTTGTTTTAGATTTAAAATTATCTCTAAATTAAATAAGTTAATAAAATTGTCAGTCATAGGAACTGCCGATAGAAGTGAAAACTTATAACTAAGTATTTGATAGCCGGAGGGCGTGGATATAAGCATGGCCATCCAGAAATCCTGACGCATTTCTAGAGGGCCAATGGGAAATGCTGGCGCTGGCTAGATGACCAATTTACCCGAAGATTTCGTATCATTCCCGAGCGTGACGCTAGAATTCAATTCACAGCCCAGAAAAATCTGTCTGTGGCACACCAAAAAAGTTTCCACTTTATTAATAAATATTATATAAGTATATATAATAATAATAAATATTGGTGGACATTTCACACACAACACCATCTGACCCCAAACTAAGCAAAGATTGTACTATAGGAGCCAGATAGCTGATATTATAATACTTACATATTGATGAGACTCGTCTAATAAATCGATGAACGCCAGCTGCATGCACGAAAAAGTGTCCCGTTACGCTCATTATACGCTTGCGGACCATCAATCAATGTTGTGTTATGATGTTGTCACGTTAACCAAACGACTTTACAGACAACCAATTTTTTTTATATACATAATTATGTATTATATTCGATTGGCATAGGACAAAGGAAGATGACATGAGACAAAAGAGGCCTCTACCTAAAACCAGCAGTGTGATAGAGAATGCTGTGGATGATGATGATGGTATACATAGAAAATACCCCGGCACTGTATAAATATTTGTATTTATCACACAAATATTTGCACTGGGTGGGGATCGAACCGAATCGGAATTGAATCGATGACACGAAAAATCTCGATAATGATAGATTTGCTCGCTACTGCTTGTACTCCAGATTCCCGACAACAACTGTTATTAACCGCTGTCTTTTTTAATGAGAAAACACTCACTTTACTCGTCAAACAAAAGCGTTCAATTCGCAAAGAGCCACATAAAATTATTCTGGAAGCAAACAAGAGAGCGTGCCAGTGGCAGCACTACCGTAATGACGCGTTCTAGATTGGAAAGGTACATTTTAAATATTTACCTGGAGATATCCAGCAGTGGCGTCGCCAGCGTATGAAACTTTAAACTGAATTAAATAGAACTACTGATGATACTTTGTAGGGATTTCTTGAATCCGGACACTTTTCAAAGGACGGATAGTCTACCACTTATTAAATAGTAACTAGTGAAATTACAGGGCATAAAAATTAACATCTCATATCTCTAGCTGACGAGCTCCATGCAGTGCTAGGTAACGATTTGGCTTTTTTGTGTTTCAATGGTTGCTTCTCACTGTGCTGTTATGTGGCAAGCGTGTTGCTTACCATCAAGCACATGTCCTGTTTGTCTCGTCACTCTATACTATTTAAAAAAACTACTTATGATTTTTATATTATTATTAATTTTTGTACCCAATTGTTTCGAATTTACAGGCAAAGATCTCAATACACAGATGTGCCCTCCCAAACTTCAGGGCTCACGGAATTATGTAATTGTTGGGAAGAGTGAGCTCACTCATTCCGTTCCAGTCGGTTGCAGGAAGCGGTGAACGGCGGACGTTTTTACTTATCACTATTCGTTGTCAACAACCAACATAAGCAGAACCACAGCATATCGCGCCGCTAGCGATTCTAGGGGTCAAGTAGATTGATTATGTATAAACTACTTACGACACACATAGAGATGCAGTTTATTACCAATTTCAAGTTACTCAGGGCACATCCATTGGGTTATATCGATGGTTACAGGTATGTTTGCATGTAAAGAAAATACCCATTATGCGGCTAAGACTTGTAGTGGAGCTAACAAAAAACTGATTACTTCATAACACCTGAACCGATTTTGATGAAACATACCCAAAAAATATTAAAGACTAATTCACCTTTCCAAAAAATTAAAATCGGTGTAGTTGTTCAGATAGACACACAGACACGTCAAATTTATAACACCCGGTCTTGTAAAAAAATACGCGTCACGTGTTGGTATTTCTTTTACCTACATAAAACCTAACTCCTGTATATTATAAATAATACATTATAGACTTCTGATACAATTTTGGTATCAGGCTAAATAACAAAAAAAGGTCTTCGTGTGTGATTACCGTCAACCGGTTAACTTTATTTTCCCCATCTCTAGTTTATTTCTTGTAACTTACTAACAAAGTGCCTGTTTACGTGGAGCAACAGAACAACAGCGCGGCGCGGGCCGGCGCAGGGGGAGCCATGCTCTCCAGATTGTTTCAATTATAGGAATGTTATTGTACCTCGGAATGATCTTAAATATTTAAAGAAACATTCTGCAAACATTGAAATGTTTTCAAAGAAAATAAGAAGGAGTTATATGAAAAACTTAAGTGGAAATTTAGTATTAGTACTCGTACCAAATAGAGAAAAGACCTAAACAATGCTAAATATAATTTGATTTGTATTATTTATTTGACATGCATTATTTTAGGATCACTTTAGGTGCCTTTCTACTTTTTAATCGACTTAAAAAAATTAAAACAGTTATTCTATTCAGTAGTTTTTTTTTTGGATTTTACGCGATAGGTTTACTAAATATATTGATTCGGTTTGTTTCGTAGATACATCATATTTCAGATGTAGTTTCAAATTAATTTTATTAAAATCAATTCAGTGTTTTTTTTGTAAAATCGGTGATACGATATGTTCGTTTCCTCCGATATCTGAGATCCGCTGTTTTATCGGAACAGTGTGATGTGTTAGTTAGTTTCACAACACTTACGAAATTTTGTAAAATGTCTGAGTTAAATTTTAAATTAAGTTTTTCACAGAAAATTTAATTCATTATTTGAATGTCTTGATATTTAAAGATCATATTGTCATTACGTATTTGCCTACGTACATAGTTTCATAACACTTCACTTCTTTCTAAAATGAAGTGAAGTGAAATTAAAGTGTAAAGTGTATGTAAAGTCTAATAAGGTCATTTGACTTTACATACACTAATAGCCACATAGTACACTTTTAAGTGCTCCTCGTGTAAGAAGCATGACCTACTCCGAATGCATATTTGTGTGTGTACAAAATTGCACAGTCAGAAAGGCTATCCAATAATTATTAATTTAAATAAAATAACTAACTTTTACCACTTCGTCCTTACGACAATGTTAATATTTCACATGTTCCTATTTATATTTTTGTCAGAATTGAGTTGATATAATTATAGATATAATTTCTAATATTTTTTTTTACTTTGCTTTTATCCTACCTCTACTATTGATCTGAAAATTCATTGTGTTATTAATTCATCAATCAATAATGGATTTACACATTAATAATATGTGTGTTTGCATCATAATCTAAGATATTTTTTCAATTAGCTAAATTAACTGTTAGTGTAATTAATACAGAAATATCATAGAACCTCGATAGGTTCTATGACATTTTTTGTAGTTAGAAAATAGGGCTGAAAATTCATGATTAACAATTACATTTTCTCTTTTTTATCCGGCAGATGTTTTATTTACAAAACGAAAATACAATTAAAACCACACAACGCTACATACCTAACTAACTATTACTACTTACACCAAGCACACCTGATGTTCAAACCAACTACCAGTCGGAAGCGTACCCAGCATAATGGCGCCATTTAACCACGCTGAATAATAATGCTCTACAATGACAAATGCAATGGTCATGCGTCGCGTCGACCAAGCGCCCGGAAACGTTTTTCAAGATAAGATGAGTTCGTGGACCCCACGGGCCCAACGTCTGAACCCCAAAGGGCTCAAATATGTAACTAATTGCGCGCCTTGCACACTTCCGCCGTTTGAGATGCTCAGCTCAATTAGCCGCTGTATTAGCCCTATTATATGTCTGGAGGATTAAACAGCGCAATTTGCATAATACGTTACCCATGCACAGCCACACCTGTACTGCCATAACACTTGTCGTTATCGGTGACAAACTCACCAGATTTCATTCGTCCTAAATAAGTCTAACGCAATCGTCCCGCTGCGCTACTCCACCGTTGCTCCAACGCTACGCCACCGCTGCCGTCACCACTGCATGGCATTACATGTCGGTGACGCAAATCCATGATTTTTCCCTACCATAAAAATGTTCGCTGTCTAAAAGTTTTAATTTCAAGACGTCGCAGTCAAGATAGGAGAGAAGAGGGTATACGTTTAGTTTTTCAACAATGGCGGTAGAAGGGCCCAATGTTGTACGACAAGTGAAGTTAGATTGGCGTCAGGACGACGCGGGGCAGGCGCGGGGCGGGTGCGGGCGGCGGGCGGGGTCGCGACGTGTCAGTTGAGAGCGGCCGCGGGTACCCGCCGGGGTCCACAGATGCGTGATTCACTATCTTGTGCGACCCGACACAGAGAAACTAATCCAGAAGGTAAACTTTACACCGAGTCACATCACGGAGACCTTATAAAACTTCAAAAGATTTATTAAGACCACTTGTGTCGTTAAGGTCTTCTAGTACTTGAAATATGATATCATTACCAGAGCTTGCAGTGTTTCCCGCTAGCTCCCGTTCCCATAATATTCCCGCGTTAAAAAAGTAGCCAATTGTCATATTCTTTTTGTTTTAAAGTTACTTTCTCTTTCTACCAATGCAAAATATACCCGTACGGCAGCTAATAGCACTCAGGCAAGGATACACTTAACATCAAGCGAGATGGCGGTCAAGTATAAAGCTATAAAATTTAAAAAAATAAGTCGTGGTCACTTTTCTTCTCAATTACGTTGCAACAACAGTTGATCATATCGAGTTGAAATTTAGAATACACATAGATTAAAGTCTCGAATAATACGTACGTACGTATTTAATTGGCTAACGGGACACTCACGTATATACGGTCGGTCAATCCGACTCGAGTTTCGGCCGCGTCCGGCGGAAATCGGCGGCGGTCGGATTGACCGACCGTATATACGTGAGTGTCCCGTTAGCCAATTAAATATGTGTAACAACCACGTTAATTTTAATTTTAATACTAAAACGTACGTACGTATATCGCAGAAATATAACTAAAACGGGAACTACACGGATGGCACTGTTTGGCGTTGCTAGTACTCGGAATTAATAATCTTAAATAGATTCAATAGAAATAGTCGATACTGGATTTTTTGCAAACTTTTTAAATGACAACACTTAAGTGTTCCTACCATCGGGTATTTACCGAACGAATTGGGATATTTTAAACAGAAAGTACCTAGATCACTTGATTCCAAAAAGGCGTTTTTAAAACAAACTGTTTAAACATTATATGATATAAGTTTTAAAAATTCGTACGTGCTCTAAAATTGTATTCATTAAAAATAAGTACGATGTACGAAGTACGTGTTGGCGATTATTTCAAGAGTAACACGAAGCCTTTAGTGGGCCTAATAAATAGATTCATTAATTACACTATTAAATAGAGAAAGACTTGTACAATTTTATTTTTAAGCAATTAAGTTTCGGCGATTATCCGAAAGATTTGGTAGAATAAGAATCAGTGTATGGTATCCCTATCTCAGACGCAACAAAATGACTTGTTTTTTGATGTTTCGTAGTGGCTGGCTTGCACCTGGCTTGTTTGTTTTTGGCGAGTTTTTCAGTGTAGGGATGCCACGCGGATTTTTTAAAATTTGCCGCGCTTTGTCAGTATCAACTTTTGATAGCCAGACTCTAGTAAATTATTGGTTGGTCTGCGTCTTCGTCCTACCTACTGTAATTTTTGCCCTGTGTCCGGAGTATAATCAGGCATGCAGACTGCGTCCCTTATTGGGGAGGGCCCGCGAGCCGCACCGCCGGCGCCGGTAATGGACTGCGCAGCTGTACGCCGACCGACCGCCTTTGGAAAGAATTATCCACTGAAATCGAATAAAGCTGTATTGACTGGCCTCGTGGCTTAGTGGGTAGTAACTCTGCCTGCGACGCCGAGGGTCGTGGGTTCGATTCCCACCCAGTGCAAATATTTGTGTGATGAATTCAAATGTTTGCACTGTGTCTGGGTGTTTCTATGTATATTTAAGTATGTATTTAGAACTATAGAAGTATTCTATCAGCTATCAACGAAAAGATCGTGTCGAATCATCTAGAGTGCATGGGGAACGAGTGCAGTGTAGCGCTTAGTAGTGGTTTAGGGTTTCAAAGCTGCGTGGTTTTGTGTTGTCAAAAAACACATAACCACGCAGCACGCACAATCATCATGATCATATTTTTCACAATTGGCGGAGTTTAAAACGCTCCACACACGAGTACTAAAATCAGAGAAAATGATGTAAAAGTAGTGGGGAGGAGCCTACATCGCACCATATGATTGGTGATTTATGGTGCAATGGTGGTGCACAACAACTGAATTGAGAACTTCGTCAAATTTTGAAGTTGTTGATAATAATAAAGAATTTAGATAACGATCAAATCCTGAATAATGCTTATAATAAGTTGAAATTCCAGCGGTTCCATTCATTTAGTTTGTACTTCTTAAACAATTTTCGTTATCAAGCTAACGGCGCTGTAAAAAACCAACCTCTAACCGTAAACGTATAAGAAGCGCCAGTCATGCCCCGAATTGAAACTAAACACACTCAAATAGGCAATTTCTCTGACTTCACCCAGACCAAATGACTACAAAGACATGCAGATAGCATTTCTAGACTCAGCGGCTTGGAACCATTCAGGGCCCTTTAACAAAAACCTGCTCTGTCATTTAATATGTAAAGTAAGCGCTCGTAGTGAAGATTAAATTTAATTCCCCCAAAGCTTCGTGAATTCAGCTATTTTAGCTCAGTCGGAATAGAACGATGTGTGTTAAGATCTCGACTGATGAGGTCTTAGCTATACGTGTAGATACTTTCTAATGTGTCTGTCTACCGGATAGCTGGATAGAAACCAGAAATTAATAGACAATGAATCAGATGACATTCAATATTATGATACAACTGATTAAAAGCTAACAATGAAAAAAGAAGAAGGCTTTATCAGCTACTGTTATTATCATTGTATAAATTCAGATCAATAGAAACTGTGTTGCCAGACATATTGCATACTTCTACAAGAAGAGGCCAGTTTGTATGGGTCAACTTTAAAAATATTTTTGTATCGCCTTATCTTATCAGCAAACAGCAATAAAGATTTTTGTATTTGTATTTGTACTATGTTGCAGTCGAAGTTTTTTCAACGTTATTAGGTTTGCAATTGACCGTCTCACCTTAGTTAAGTGCCAAGGTCTTCGACGCGACGCTTAGTTTTCACGCTGCGAACAAAGATGTGCGAGAACAGTAGAAAAGATGTGCGAGTTGAAGTAGCAAAAGTGAATGCCTTTCGCTCATCCACTGAGGCGGGAGAGGACACGGGGACGAGCCGGAAATGGTGCACTGGCTCGCATCTCCTCTGGAGCATCGGACGTTCAGGGCTGTCCAGCACCCTACCTAGGGACAAGCTTTCCTGAGGAAGTGAAGTCCTGCTGGTTTCCAGCGCATCATTGGAGCCAAATGCGGGTATTCGCACGCCCTCCGCGAGACCTTCCTGCAAGGTTCCTTGATGAGACTACGACAAAAGACTCCACGACGCTGACTCCAAGCCATGCCGGAGAAACTAGTGGGAGTTTTACACCATAGGAGCAACATGTCCATCCATGGTGTCGAACATTTGCACTGAGTGGGAATCAAACGCTGCTCGTGAACGCAAACAGCAAGTGGCTGTCTTGTGCTGTGACTTATCGATGTCGCAAACCATGAGACCTTGGCTTTAAAGCTGAAACACTGTGGCATTGCTGGGAAATCATACGCTGTGTTGACTGACATGTTACGAGGCCGCTCTCAAGTGGTGGATGCTGGCGATGGCGATAGTAAATCAAACCCATTGTCTTCATCTATGGGAGTGCCGCAGGGTTCGTCAGTTTCAAACATCATGTTTTCACTCCTATTGAACGATCTACCTGACGCCGTAAAGGGTGCAGACATATTCATGTATGCAGATAATGTGGCTGCCATAGTTTCAATAGAGGAATTAGAAGATAAATACTGTAATTAACAGTTTAAACACATGGTTTTGTGCTAACGATTTTATGGTAAGCTCCAAAAAGACTTATTTTATTTACTTTTGTCTGTCGGGCTACTATACAAAATCGCTAAAAGTCTTGCTTGACGTTGGGGTCCGGATTGAGCAGGTACAAAGCACAACATTTTTGGGGTTCGAGATTGACCGCTGCATGACATGAGAACAACACATCGACAAGATGTGTGATAAGGTAAGCAGTGCGTGCTTTGCACTAAGACGGGTGTCCCAAGTGGTGTCTGCGGATGTATCTCGTTCGTGTTACTTCGCCATGGTGCATTCCCAGTTACAGTACGGTGCCGAACTATACGCACGTGCTGCCGACTGGGAGCGTGCGTTCCGCGCCCAAAAACGTGCCATACGCGCCATCGTGGGCGTGTCACAATGCACATCCGTCAGACCATATTTCAAAGAGCTTGGCACACTTACGTTGCCTGCAATCTTGATCTACCACGTAGCTGTGTATGTCAGAAACAACTTAGACTCATACGACACGCGAGAAGAGAGACATTCACGCAATATACGTAACGCTGACAAGCTGGATAGTATACCTCACTCAAAGTCAAAGTACTTTATTCATAAATGTACAATTTACACGTCAATTATTAAAAAACAAAAGAAAGAGCATACAAATTGTATACATTTTCAAAGTTTGAAATGACTACTTTACTGTATTATAACAATTATTGTACAGAAAACTGTCGAGCATTATACGAGTATCATATGGTTTTAATACAATTGTACTGACCCATGTCAAATTTATTTATTTACATTTTTATGGGAACTTTGCCATCACTCTCTAAAAATTCGCTGTAACTATAAAAAGCTTGATCGATAAGCCAGCACTTTAATCTGTTTTTGAAGCTGCCAAAACTTGGGGCCGATATAACTATATTCGGAAGAGTTTTATAAACTTCCGGTCCCATAATATGAGTCAACTTCTGTGACCTCGTGAGAGAGTGTGGTATAACATCCAACTTGTCGGCGTTGCGTATGTTACGAGAATGTCTCTCTCCTCGCGTGTTGTACGATTCTAGATTATTTCTGACATAGACTTGGTATATCAAGATAGCAGGTAACGTAAGTATCCCAAGCTCTTTGAAGTATGGTCTTACGGATGTACATTGCGATACGCCAATGATGGCACGTACGGCACGTTTTTGGGCGCGGAACGCAATCTCCCAGTCGGCAGCGCGCGCGTATAGTTCGGCACCGTACTGTAACTGGGAATGCACCATGGCGAAGTAACACGAACGAGATACATCCGCAGACATCACTTGGGACACCCGTCTTAGTGCAAAGCACGCACTGCTTACCTTATCACACATCTTGTCGATGTGTTGTTCTCATGTCATGCAGCGGTCAATCTCGAACCCCAAAAATGTTGTGCTTTGTACCTGCTCAATCCGGACTCCGTCAAGCAAGACTTTTAGCGATTTTGTATAGTAGCCCGACAGACAAAAGTAAATAAAATAAGTCTTTTTGGAGCTTACCATAAAACCGTTAGCACAAAACCATTAATTTAAGCCGCCAATTACAATATTTAATTTATCTTCTAGTTCCTCTATTGAAAGAGCTGTGACTACGGCAGCCACATCATCTGCATACATGAATATGCCTGCACCCTTTACGGCTTCGGGTAGATCGTTTAGTAGCAGAAAGAACATTATATTTGAAACTGACGAACCCTGCGGTTCTCTCTCGCTAGACGAACTCTCTCGCGAGATCGGAAAAGCTGACTCACATTATGGGACCGGAAGTTTATAATACTCTTCCTAAAATAGTTAAATCAGCACCGAGTTCGGGTAGATTCAAAACCCGATTAAAAAGCTGGCTTATCGATCAAACTTTTTAAAGTTATAGCGAGTTTTTATGTAGTGATGGCAAACTCACAATAAAATTGTAAAACATTGACATTGTTCATTACAATTGTAATAAGTATAGGTACATATTTAAATTTTTGACACTTCAATTTAAACTTTAAAAATGTTTTTTCCTTGTATGCTCTTTTTAACCCCCGATCAAAAAAAGGAGTGTTATAAGTTTGACGTCGATGTTTGTCTGTCTGTCTGTGTGTGTTTCTGTCTGTGGCACCGTAGAGCTCAAAGGGATGGGCCGATTTCAATGCGGATTTTTTTTTATTTGACGGTTAATATGCGTGCAGATGTTCTTAGCTATGTTTGGTTAATTTCGATTAAAAATGGCCGCCTCCACAAAATGGCGGACAAAATATTTCTTCACAATCTACCTCAATATGGGTATCATATGAAAGGGCTTGACTAGTAGAGTACTATACAATATAACAAATTTCAAATCCAAGATGGCCGCCACCACAAAACCCCGAATTGTATTATTTTTTTCACTACTACCTCAATATGGGTATCAAATGAAAGGGCTTGATTAGTAGAGTACTTTGTACTACGACAAATTTAAATCCAAGATGGTCGCTACCATAAAATGGCGAAATACATTTCTTTTTTCACAACTCCCTTAATATGGATATCAAATGAAAGGGTTTGACTAGTACCTACAACGTTATACAGATGATCCGAGGTTGTCGGTTAGTCAAAATTTTTAATTTTGTTCTTGTGTCAGTTGTATGTAAGCCTGCCCATGATGGTGATTTTTTTGTTTATTTATAAAATTGACTTGTAAATTGTACATTTATCAATAAAAAACTTTGACTTTGAAATTCACGACGTGTGGCAGGGAGGTAGACTTATTGTAAGTAACTAGTTTCCCTTTTTATACTTTAGAGTGAAGAGACGAGCAGGACATGTGCTTGATAGTAAGCAACATGCCTACCACATGACAGCACAGTGACACGCAGCTATTGGAAGATGAAGAGTACAAATCATTACCTAGCACTGTACTGCACCGAGATATGTAAGAAGATATTATATCTTTATGCCCTGTTAATTCCCTGGAAATATTTCCCTTCAAACCGGAATACAGAACGACCACTGTATATACTAAAACTACTTAGTAAGGATCTGTGTTTTTGCGCTAGCCTAAAATCCCGTAGGCAGTAGAGGCTATCCGAGGAAAACAGCCATAATCACCTTAAACAATGTAAAATAGCACAAAACATACTCGTACCAGTACATCCATTATTAAAACACATTTCAGCTTATAAATCCTTTATTACATAAAATTAGGCCTAATATCAGGTACAAAAATAAATAATTATTGAAATCTATTATTTTGTTACGTCTCTTTCGATGCAGCTTTTTCTGGTTTCACTCCTGAAAAATAAAACTTTGTTATAATACTTTCTATTGACGAATAAAAGATTGATGGGTCATAACAACAGCTATTTGCTCATCAAGAGACAAAATCACTATAAAGCCACCATACAAAAGATTTGTTTTTTGATATCAGAGAAGAAATTACGACTCTATTCATTTAAATTAAGACTATATTCAACAAAAAAATATAAATAATATTACCCACAAATGTCATATACTCGTAGTTAATTAAACTGTCACACAAGAAGTGGTTTTACTTAAGTTGTAAGTAGTTCGGTAGCAAGCGAATTGCTTACCATCAGGCATTTTCGTTTCAATATTGACTGGTCTCGTGGCTTAGTGAGTAGTAACTCTGCCTGCGACGCCGAGGGTCGTGGATTCGATTCCCACCCAGTGCAAATATTTGTGTGATGAATTCAAATGTTTGCACCGTGTCTGGGTGTTTCTATTTATAATAAGTACGTATTTAAAACTATATATGTATTATATCAGCTATCTGCCCGCCATACCACAAGCTTTGCTTAGTTTGGGGTCAGATGATGTTGTGTGTGAATTGTCCATGAATATTTATATATTTATTTTATAAGTATTCCGGTAGCAAGCGAATTGCTTACCATCAGGCATTTTCGTTTCAATATAAAATTTATTTGTAATGCGTGCATTTGAGCACATTTTGTTCTTATACCAGAAAATAATGAAGGTTGTAATCTACCACTCTGGTCAAGTGTGGGTCAAATGATACATGTCTTCAAAAGATGTTTTTTTTAAACATGCCTGTTTCGGCGAAATATTTACCAGTCAGTGGTGAATTGGTGATAATAAGCATAGACATCTGCCACATGGAAAAATAATTTTTTACTTTTTTCGTACTTTTACGTTAAACCACTTCACTTATTTTACTGAAAATGGTAAATAGTTTAGAAAGTAATTTTATTTTTTTCGTACCGTCATTAGCCTCAATGGTCGCGTTCGAGTCTGCCCTGGGTTCGTTCCATGGCTGCGTCTCTGACGTCACGAATAGCACAAAGAACAGGTTTGTAAAGAAATAAACTCCTGAAGCCACGAAGAATACCTTCCTCCACTCGGACGGCTCGCTCTGAAAAAAGGTAACTTCGCCTTTAACACAGGACTTTTATGCCGCGGGACGTGAAACTTATTTTTATATTGTCCAAAATAAGTTTTTTTTAAATAAAATATGACGAGACGAGCACGACATGTGCCTGATGGTAAGCAACATGCCTGCCACATAACAACACAGTGACACGCAGCTATTGGAACAAGAGTCCAAATCATTACCTAGCACTGCACTGCGCTCGTCACCCAGAGATCTAAGATGTCATATCTCTAAGCCCTGTAATTTCTCTGGAAACATTGCCCTTCAAACCGGAACACAGTAATGTTTGCACATTGCTGCTTGGCGGTAGAATAACTGGCAAAGATGTGGTACTTCCCCAGGCGGACTCTGCCAAGAGTCCTACCACTACAAAAAGTGCAATGGATTGGGATTTAACGTGTTAAATGTTAGTGAATCTGTAGTACGAACGGTGCTACTGGAATAGAAGTTATCTGAAGACGATTTTGAAGATGGAGTTTAGTAGAGAGTAAAATAAAACAACTATAACCCACTTAAATGTGGTAAATCTATCCAGAAGAAGAAAAATAAAGAGCTATAATAAAGGATCAAACAAGTTTGTATGTGTTTCAGTCGAATTTAACGCTCTATATAGTCTACAGACTACATTATTGCTTGAAATCAGCCGAGACGGTGGTCTAGAGCAAATCTATAAAATAAATTTGACAGTTATAATATAAAGAATAGCTAATACTTCTTAGTACCAAGTAGTCTAATTACCGTATTTCAAAAGAATATTGGAGTTCAACTTTGTCTCTGTGCCAATAAATTAAAGATTTCATTTAATTTCAAAAATGGCAAACATTTTGACTGCCCTAGTGGCTTAGTTGGTAGTAGCTCTGCCTGCAAAGCCGAGGGTCGTGCGTTCGATCCCCACCCAGTGCAAATATTTGTGTGACGAATTCAAATGTTTGCACTGTGTCTGGGTGTTTCTATGTATAATAAGTATGTATTTAAAACTACATAAGTATTATATCAGCTATCTGGCTGCCATCACACAAGCTTTGCTTAGTTTGGGGTCAGATGGTGTTGTGTGTGAATTGTCCACCAATATTTATTATTATTATTTTACCTGCTACTACAAATATCCTACAGCATAATCGTCCAAGCATTAGATAGAACCGACCAGATTAGACTTGCTCCGAATTTCCCTTTTAATATTTTGACGTATCAAAAAGAGCAATTTAAAACTTGTGGCCGCATGAAAGGCCGACGTAGATTTTTTGAAGAATTTCCGAGGAAGCCTGGTTTAGTAAAATTTTAATTTGAGCCAGGGAAAAGCTGTCGTGTGCTTATTTTAGCTTTTTTGGTAGTGGCCTTAATATAACTTGGAAAGTTTACGACGCACAGTTTGCTGTTAGTATTTAGGTTTGATGAGGAATTGGCTAGTGTAGGTAAGTTATTTTTTTTAAATGAAAACTAAAGTATACAGTTTTGACCTTTTTGTGATTAGGCATGACGGCAGGTCCGGCAATTATATTAAATTGTTTGATGTAGTGACAGTATTTAAATAGAATAAAATGTGTACAGACTTTAGTATTGATATCTTTTTGCTTAACTTACTTTATGATCATTAAAAGTTAGATGGGCAAGTCCATTTTAAAAGTACAAAATTATTAAAAAACGCCTTTTATTACTTGGATAACCCTTTCAATTTAAACTTTTGTTATGAAAAAAGACATAATGTAAACTTCAATTTTCGATTTGGAAGATTGCAAAGTTTATATCACGAGAAGTTTTTAAGATAACAAAGTAATTCTCTCACCTACATTTCAGTTGAGTTGTTTTTTGATGTACAAATTACAAAATACGCATTAAATAAAAAATGAGTCGTCATGCCTATTATCTGATTTTAAGTGTTTTTCTCAAGTAGAAAATTGATCATTCTTTTAGTTTGGAATGTTTTCATTATTCCTTTGATAATATCCTTTACTAGCATTAACTGTCAAACTTTTCATAAGGAGTTATTCGTACCTCATCCTGGATGATGAAGCCGCACACCAGCGGAGCGATGATGGAGACGATGTTGGCGAGGAAGTTGGTGATGCCCATCAACGACGCGCTGAAGTTAGGAGCCAGGTCGATGTGCACCAACTGGAAGGAAGGATATATGAATAAAAAAAACATATATACGGTCGAATTGAGAAACCTCTTTTTTTAAGTCGGGTAAAAATTAGTGAATATTGTACACTACCGAATGAAAGTAAGGAATGCCAAAGTGACACGATGCTTCATTTGCGATATGGACGACGAATAATTTTACAAAATAAATGTTTAATAAATGTTTGGACAAATGTTCTCTTATTAGCTCTCTGGGCTATCTGGGACTCAAAGAGAAGCAACCACAATTCAATAGCCTGGTCCAGCGCGGGTTGAGTGATGACGTAAAACTTTAAACGATTCCTGGGGCATGCTGGTTTCCCCGCAATGTTTTCCTTCGCCGTTGTATCCAGTGGTGATGACAAACTTCTTCACTTTTGAGTGATTGTCCAAGATGCCCATCTTGGACAAACACTCAAAAGTGAAGATGGGATTCGACCATAGGGTTGTTCTCATTCTCGAAAATAAGCCACAACGGTATTGCAAAGAATAAAATCATAATCATATTGAAAAAATCTATAATTTATTTAAAGTTACGGCTGGTCTAGTCGGGAAAACGGCGACTGACGATCTGGAGTTCAAATCTCACGCGCACGACTGTCTTTTGGAAGTCATGTGCGTAATGCTGCTAACTTAAAAAGGCGAAGAAAAACATCGTGAGGAAACCGATCTGTACCTAGAATCTTTCGAGGTCATGTGTGATCTACCAACCCATATTGATCCAGCGAAGTAGATTATGACCTAAACTCTCTCCTTGCTAGAGAAGGCCCCGTGTCCCAGCAGTGGGAACTTTTAGTGGGCTGCTTAAGCATTAATCAAAATCATAATCATTTTTATTCATCAAAAAAAAACATATATACATATATACAGTCGAATTGAGAAACCTCCTTTTTTGAAGTCGATTAAAAATATTACAGGATTGAAAAGAAACAATTACACAAAATATAATTAATGAAAAACAAATAATCCCACGTAGGTACTATCAACTAATTAATTAATGTGTGTATAAGTAAGCTGTGTGATGGACTCACCATGTACCCGAGGTACTGGCCGGCGTTGATCCCCACGCTGATGGTGAGCATGGCCACCGCGTACAGCATGTTCCCCTCGGGCGCGTACGAGAGGCCGATCAGCGCCACCGCCGGACCCCACAGACCTGCCGCCAGACCTCACACCTCTATACCAGACCTCACACCTCTACACCAGTCCTCGCACTTTTAAACCAGCCACACTTCACTTTGCTCCCTTTTTTGGGTATCTGTCATCCCCAACTTTACGGCGAAGAAAAACTTCGATAGGAAACCGTCGTTTTGTTCAGTTTCTTGTGTAGTGTTCGTCAATTTAACGGTAAAAGTAAACTTCGATAGGAAACGCTTTTTCCGTCCAGTGGTTTGTTTTATATAATTGTCGAGTGATTCTAAAGTAATCAAGGCATGCGTCTGAAGGTAAGCTATACTCGAACTCATAACAAAAGAATGTTACCCGGTTACTTAAATTTCTTATCGAGCAACTCGATAAGAATAAAGATCTTCCGCGCAAACACGGAAGGTAGTATATACAGCACAGATAATGTACAGCATATTATCAAACTTCATGGTCCACGTGGACTTGTACTATGACAGAGGGGAAACGCTGTGTATGCCTACCCCCTTCCGTGTTGCTCGCTGAAATTTATGTATTCAGTCCACTTCTCTGCGCTCGTTACTCGAAGATACAACATACCTAGCAGCGATCCCCCCTCACCTCGTATCTTATCTATATCACGAAAAATAGTTTACATATTAATCCAGACAGATAACTTGTGTTTTAAATTTCAACACAATCTAGCCGTTTCAACGTAATTGAGCAACACACATCCAACATAATATTAGTTGCAAATTATTTATTCTTTGCCCCGTAATTTCTTCGGAAAGTTGCACCATAAACCCAAACACAGTAACGTATGTTTGCGTCCTATTACTGTTTTGCGGTTCTTACCATAATGATCTCACGAATGTACAATTCATCAGCCTATACTCGTCCACTGCTCAAAATAGGTAATGTGCCTGTATATAGATAATGGTATCACGCCATTTAGCCCTCTTTTAGACTTTACTTTTCCAACCGCCACTTTCCACTCCGTCTAGTTTTTAAAATTCAGCGAATTATTTTTATTTCTGTCCGTATTGTACAAACCGATGGAGTTGAAGAGTTTCCTGGTGTTGGTGACGGACAGCCACTTCTTCCTGATGATGACGTCAGTCATGGCACCCATGGGGAAACTCAGGATGTACATCGACAGGTACGGCAGCGAAGACAGCATCCCGTTCTGGAATAACGAAATAGATAACGATATCTTCTAAATAAACCCAGCGAGCAGCACGGAGAGGAGTAGGCATACACAGCGTTTCCCCTCGGTCAAAGTAAAAGTCCGCGTGAACCATGGAGTTTGATAATATACTGTGCCTTAGGGCGGGGTTAAATTTGTGAATGGGGCTTTATTTTTGATGTGCTAGTGATTTGGCTGTGTGAGTATGATCGCCAATGGAACAGTACAGCTATGTTTTGTATGTAATAGTGCGGCTTTGCACTAGTGTGCAACTTTCCCTTCTCGCAAGAAATGACTGAAAGATTTGAACAACATTTTTAACTCCCTTCCGTGCTTGCGCGGAAGAGCGATTTGCTCGATCAAAATAAACCTGTCTTTTAAAGTTATCTATAACGGACCTTGATTCGTTCTTTGCGAGAGAAGACCCCGAGTCTTAGCAGTGGGAACATTCATTGGGCATCTTTTTTAATTAATACACGAGTATCACACAATAGTATAGTCAGTCCAGTCCGACTTAGTACCGAACGAGTAGAAGTGACGCGCGTGCACGCACTGGCCTTGAAAAAGGACGCCGGACGCGGCCAACACTTAGTCGGACTGGACTAACTATAGTACACGTGAGAATAATTCATATATATTTTAGATTAGTATGTATTATTATATTACTAATTAGTATTCGTATTTATATTATATTATAAGTATGTATTAGTATTTATTTGATTTTATTTTATTACTAAGTATCTTTAGTAGTATAATATACATTGTAATTCATCGATGTTATTATAAATTACCTTTCATGTCACATGCACACCCCGTCTATTAACACTCCTCTTATCTTTTTTCCACCCTAAGGTTGCCTGGAAGAGATCGCTCTTAGCGATAAGGCCGCCGATTGTCGCACTAGTTTTATTAGTATAAAATGTTATATTCTTGTAAATTATTTTTATTTGGTGTGTTCAATAAAGTGTCTCTATCTATCTATCTATCTAATAGCTTTATAGTGTTAGCAAAGTTCATACAAAAATTTATTGGGCTGCATGCTATATAAATCTAGCTATATCTTTACTGCGTAGAGCTCGCTCGTACTAATTTAACCGCGAAGACGCAAAAACGACGGGTTGTTATTTCTTTGAAGTGTTTTTGTTTGTGGGTCTGTCTGTAACACCCTAGCTTCTGAATGGATGATCTGATTGTGATCGTTTTGGTTGAAAGGTGAGGTAAACGAAAATTTTCTAACCTATGATGACAATCAGCCCAAGAGGCCGCTTCCAGAAAATGAAAATGAAAAAATGAAAATGAAAAATTTTGTCGCGCAAATGGCGGATAACATATTTTTAAACAACTCCCTCAACATGGATGTCAAAATGTGCAAGGCTTTACCGGAGCATTCGATACACTGTGACATATTTCTAACCCAAAATGGCTATCGCCACAAAATAATGGGATTTAGAAAATAAACTTTATATTTTATAAAATTTTAAAGGTGAAAGTTTGTGTGTTTGTTAAGAAAAACGTATTGTACAGTTGTAAAATATAAATATGAACTGTCTGTCTAACAAGGTGAGTTAAACTTGTAAGATAAATCACAAGAGTTTACTCTTACATTGTATTTTAATTGAAGTCTGCAACAGCTGCACAGATATTGTAACGAGCAAAATATTTATTGCTTTTACGTGACTTCATGTCTTGTTGAAATAATTCAAGAGACATTGTGTCTCTGACATAATGTGTTTAACATTTCTTCTAACAAAAGTCATATATTTTAAGTCTTGACTCTGAAAGACTGAAAGAGCGAGTTATATTACACGAAATTTTAAAATTATGGATGAAGGATAGTGAAAATAAACATTATGGTGAATTTATAAAACAGCACATCTTAATTATATAAAGACCGATGAAGATGTGATCAAGATTATCGTGCTCACTATCGCTCGGAAGCGTACCTACAGTAGAGGAGTAGAGGCGGTAAAATAATAACACAATATATTATTATAGACGCTAAAATATGCGTGTTAGTAAAATATATATCATGCTTTGGTATATTTATGCTTTTCCATATGAACTAGGCCGTATTTAAAATTTGCAGTCAAATGTTGGATACTTACACTCTTCAGGTCGACTTGCAGTACTTTCGCCATGTACGTGGGCATCTCCGTCATGAGAGTGAAGAAGCCCCAGTTCTGGCCACAATGGGCCACGATCACTGCCCAGAACGGCAGCGAGGTTATAATCTTCGACCACGGAGCTGGGTATCTCTGGAAATACCGAATGGAATTACTTGAAGGGAGATAGTGTAATATCAATCTTATGTCCATAACATTAAAATTTTTTCAATTAAATCTTTAAATTAAAATCTTTTTCTTTTGAAATTATAACAACTCATTTTATAGTTACGGTTAAAAAGCTACTTGTTCAACAGACATACTGCTGAGTTGTGACTAGTCCCTGCTAGTTTGCTGCCGAAATGTGCTGAGAAAGCTTTGGTTAGGTTCTCTAGTAGCAAACTAAAATAGGTAGATAATGAAATTGGCATAAAAATACTCGTAGTAACAAAGTAAGCCAAAATTTAAAGGCTTTTGAATCTTTTCGTATTGAGTATTCTTATTTCATAAGGTTTTTTCCCAAAGCACGCTATCCGGTGGTACGACAATTACTCACTGAGTCTTTATTCAGGGCTTATCCACTGTTTATCCCGCCATTACCTTAACCGCTTGGAAATTAAATGTTAACTAACTAAACTCTTTAGCTACCCTGTAGTTACTGAGACTCAACGACTTCAACTGATAGAGGTCTTTGAAGTAAACAATTTTCAGTCAATACATTTGCACAATTATTGCTAATGTTAGTAATTGACGTAAGTCATGTGATCATAGAAGCTGGTTCGTTAATTAATTAGGTTCCAGTTTAACGGAAAGGTGGCAATAGAGGTAACAGGGCAAGAGATGAATCATCTTAAATCTCTGGGTGATAAGTACAGTGCTCGTCAGTGATTTGGATTCTATTTGTTCAAAACTGCGTAACGATGTGCAGCTACGGGCAGGCGAGTAATTTATCACTAGACATATTAGAAATATTATGTTTTGCACTTTCACTCACTTTATAGTATTAAAAAAACATAATATTCACCGCACAGTAATTTACACATTGCAATTATTAACTTGGTGTTAATATTTGTGGACTCATTCTTATCATATTATCATTAGATTCTTAACATTTACGAGACGTTTTGGGAAACTTAATTGAAAACATATTATATTACTTGATTTCCAGATTACATTTTTATAAGAATAATGTTAAATATAAATATTGGTGGACAACTCACACACAACACCATCTGTCCCCAAAGCAAAGCTAGAATTAAATATGATAAATGGGTAAAAAAATCGGTATCTCTACTTTTAAGCTTAGACTGATAATACCTATTAGCTGCATTCAAGGCGATGATAAATGTCAGGTAGTTTTATAAGAAAACATGTAGAAATATTGATTTTAGTAGCACGCGGGGAATTCCCGCTAAAAACGCGAGCGAGCCGGCGCGGCGCCCTTTCTGTCATATATGTTAAACGGCGAGCCAAGCCGCAACCCAGAGGATATTACAGGTATTAGATATTATATTAATTTATAACTTCAGTTTTCACGAAATTAGTGACTAAAATTCAAGGTACATGTCGTGTCTATGGATAATAATGTCAATGCATTACGTACCTTCTGTTCGCCGACTCGTCCCAACGACGTTTGAATGTACAGTGTCTCTTCATTCGATATAAGTTTGGACTGTTCAGGCGAATCCGAGCCGTATATCAAGTAGGCTATGGACCAGGATAGGCCGAGCACGCCGTTCGTGTAGAATATAGCCTCCCAACCCCATGCCGTGGCCAAGAAGCCGGATAACAGCATCTGGAGAGCGATCCCTAACTGTCCACCTGGAAAAGATATTTATCATTATTTATTCATTTTAAATCTCTATACAATATAAAAATGTTATGTTGGTTTGTGTACGCTTTAAAAACTCAAAAAAGTTCTGCACCGATCGAGCTGAAATTATACAATGATACTAGTTGACCCGGCAAACGTTGTTTTGTCATATAAATAATTTCCTAATAAAATAAAAGTTGATCGTAGAAGGGTGAATATTGAGGATTGTATGTATTTTTGTATGTTGTATCATAAAAAAATAGAAATTAAAAATTTTGTCTAAAAAATAAATTTAGGGGTGGACTACCCCTAACATTTAGGGGGATGAAAAAATAGATGTTGGCCGATTTTTACTCGCCTGAAACACCGGTTCCACCTAGTTCAGGCTGATAAAATTAATATACCTATAGCTGTAAGAAAATAAGAAAATATTGTATAGTTAAAATCTATGTTATTGAAATAATACATTTTATTTGTTTATTTATTCAATCTAAACATACAAACTTTGACATTTATAATATTAATAGGACACCTTTGTAATACGAAGCTGCCACGTTACGCATAATAATAAAAAAAAGAATATTTAAAACCAATATGAAAAGCTAAGTTATTTATCCTTTTCCATACTGCGGTTGCCTGGAAGAGATCGCTCTTAGCGATAAGGTCGTCAAATGCTACTTTGTTTTTTATGTTTTGAATAGTTTTGTTATTTTGTTTTCTACATAAGTGCAATAACTGTACAGTACAGTTGCTGTAGCTTTACAGTGATTTTAAATAATTATAAAGTTTCGTTCGTCTGAAAACATTCTCTATAATAGTTAGTGTGTCATTAATTCACATTTTCACTTGCAATAATATTAGAATGTCCCCGACCAAGTGTGCAGCATAATCCCCTCGTAAGCATAAGAGGTAGGTAAGATTAATAATCTGTTTCGTATCTTGACGTGAGGCTTGAACGTTATCACGTCGCCATAACCACCTAGGAAGATTGATAGCACAAATCTACGTGGTTCAGTGCTATATCTCTATTTGTTTATGTAATATCAAACAAAATACTGTGCGATTTTCAATGTATTTTTACGACTACAGCAGATACATTCAATATTGGTTAACCTTGAGTTAATTTCAAACAGCTTATGCAAATGATTTATCTTCCCATTCGGGGTTTGAAGCATTTTCTCCTACACAGAGAGTCAAGGGTAAAATTTACCACGCTAGCTAAGTGCGCGTTTGTGAATGACACATAATCTCGGAAAATATTTTTTTTGAAATATGCCAGTTTTTTTGGCGTTTTTTTTTACAACCAAATCCAACAATGTTGATAAACTAGCTCCCACATATGCGGTTCGAAATATACTTAGAGGTTCAGACGGGAATCGAAACTACGACCTGAGGACTGTGAAACTAGACGTTCTGGTCACAAGGTCTAGTGGCTGTGTAGTGGTATGACTCTTGGCAGAGTCCGCCTGGGGAAGTACCACACCTTTGCCAGTTATTCTACCGTCGATCAGATATGTGCAAACATTACTGTGTTCCGGTTGAATGGCAATGTTTCCAGTGAAATGACACGGCTTAGATGTATAACATCTTAGATCTCTGGGTGACGAGCGCAGTGCAGTGCTAGGTAATGATTTGGACTGTTCATGTTCCAATAGCTGCGTGTCACTGTGCTGTTATGAAGCGGGCACATTGCTTACCATCATGCACATGCCCAGCTGCAAGTTTCGCCGCTATTTATTTAAAAAAAAGACTAACTACAAACTATAAACATGAATTACTTCAATAAGATTGATTTTAAAGAAAGAAAAGCAAAAGCTTGCAGTAGTTGCGTTTCTAAGTAAAATCAACACGTAGGTATCTATGTTTGCAAGCTAAGCAAATACCTATTACGGGTCTAAGATTTATACCGCAGTTAACAAGGCAGACATAACTTGGAAGCGGATAAACCGATTTTCATGGAACCAAACTAAGCACACTCCCAATTAAACACACACCACACATCTTTCCAATAGAAATACATAACATCAAAATCGGTTCATCCGTTTAAGAGTTACAATGGCACAGGCGTGTACACTCATACAAAAATAGAGATACACCCCCTCATTTTTGCGTAGGTGGCAAACATAAACTGGCTGGCTGGAAACATTTATTATGAACTAAGAGAGGCCTATGTCCAGCAGAGGAAGAATACATGTCAATGATGCTACAACATGACTTGATTTCAGATGGTTCATTGATAAAAAAAACAGCTGTCTACTTGGATTACTTATCAGTAGGCACTGACGTCAATATTATACTTTTCAAAACAATAACGTTTCTCACACATCTCGATATTAGATAAAATGTATAAACAGAAACGTTTTAAAATATTTGAAATTTTGCTCATAAGCATAATCAGTCACTAAACGTTCCCACTGCTGGTACTCGGGGCCTTCTCTCGCAAGCGGAGAGTCAAAGTCATAATCCATCGCGCTAGCCCAGTGCTGATCTCTATAGGTTCTAGAAACATGTTGATTTCCTCGCGATGGTTTTCCTTCACCGTTTTTAACCCCCGACCAAAAAAAGGGGTGTTATAAGTTTGACGTCGATGTCTGTCTGTCTATCTGTCTGTCTGTGTGTCTGTTTATCTGTCTGTCTGTCTGTCTGTCTGTCTGTCTGTGTGTATGTCTGTCTGTGGCACCGTAGAGCTCAAACGGATGGGCCGATTTCGATGCGGTTTTTTTTTATTTGAAAGTTAATATCCGTGCGGGTGTTCTTAGCTATGTTTGGTTAATATCGATTCAAAATGGCCGCCTCCACAAAATGGCGGACAAAATATTTCTTCACAACCTACCTCAATATGGGTATCAAATGAAAGGGCTTGACTAGCAGAGTACTATACGCTATAACAAATTTAAAATCCAAGATGGCTGTCACCACAAAATAGCGAATAATATTTTTTTTTCACTACTACCGCAATATGGGTATCAAACGAAAGGGCTTGACTAGTTGAATACTTTGCACTATGACAAATTTCAAATCCAAGATGGCCGCTACCACAAAATGGCGAATTACATTTCTTTTTTCAAAACTTCCTTAATATGGGTATCAAATGAAAGGGCTTGACTAGTAGAATGTTGTACAGATAACAAATCTAAGGTAGTCGGGGGTTAATCCAAATTTTTAATTTTGTTCTTGTTAATAGCGGCATTACGCACAATACAATACTTCGAAGAGACAGCAATGCGCGTCGGATTTGAACCATGGGCTCGAGAGTTGCCCTTCTCCAAACTAGCCAGCCCAGCGACAAACCAGCCGTGGCTTGATCAAAAATATGCTAAGGCTGTATGTACTCCATACTTTTACTATACTGTATTTTTTTAAGCTATTGCATAGCTTTTATCGCGGGTCTGGGGACCGAATTTTAGTGATTGTGCATCTCTTTCTTATGTTCACAAGAAAGAGGGGTGGAAGACCGTAACGCCGTCCTCCCCACTCGGTCATTCGACTTTGAATCTTATTTGTATTAGCTTTACAGACTAAATGCTCTTAGCAGTGTTGCCAACTTAACGGATTTCCTGTGATATTTTTTAAGGTAAACAAATATCAACCTTCAAAATAAAAGCAATTCCCAAAAATTGTTAACATCCCTATTGCTTATGTTGATAAAATGCATGCAACATGCAATAGCTTTACCGCAGCAGTCCCCGAGTGCCATATTTCTTTTTTAAATAATAAGTGACTAGACGAGCAAGACATGCCTGATGGTAACATGCCTGCCACATAACACCACAGTGACACGCAGCTATTGGAACATGAAGAATCCAAATCATTAAAATCGTTACCTAGCTCTGCGCTGCGCTCATCACCCAGTGATCTACAGAAGATGTTATATCTTTAGATATATTCGTTTTAATTTGTAATTTAATTCATAATTCGCCCAGTAATTCGTTTGACGATCATGCTTGAGTATGAGCATTTTGAGTATGTATTTATTTGTTTAGATCATGAGCACCTCCAAGTGTAAATGTTTTACTTGTTTATCACCATTGACTTTAACGGTAAAGAAAAACATAACCGATGTTATCCTGAAAATATAATAAACGAGTACATGCGGCATCCAACCAGCACTGAGTTAGTATGCTCGATTATAGCTTAAAATCTCTCATCGTGAAAGAAAGCCCCGAATCGCAGTAGCATATTTTTTTATCCATTTAGCCGCAACTGCGACTTGGAAACACAAACCCACTCAGGCGGTTTAAATGTTCTAATTGCTTTATTTTATTTTAGGTGAAAGACATTGGTCACCAAATTCGCGGTAAAGGTGGTGACTCCCAGTCTGGTTCGTTTTTGCACCAGTGCAAAGGATTTCCATCGCAATTCAGCGTTGTAATGCTGCCAGCATTTTGGGCTCCTTTGCGCCAGGAACGGTGCAGGGCGGGTTATGTGATAGCTTGTAATATAGAATATAAATGTAATCGTTACTTTATTTTTGTGAGTTTACGATTAATTATATTCTGTCATTATTGCTTTATTTCAATAAATAATCTATTCATACTGGACACTTGACTGTCCAGTACTACTACTACTACTGGACAGTATATTTTCTTTAATTTTTGTAAGTATTCTTTCAGTGTGATTTCGGTGCTGCCCCAAAAGTCATATTATCCTTATGAGGAGAAGACCTTTTTCTTTATCTCTACATTGAGGCAGTTTAGCTCAAGTAGTTCTTATTCTTGAATTTCTTTTAAAGAATATTACATTTTACTGAACATCATTTCGTCTTTGTTTTTTTTTTCGAATATTAAGCACAATTTCGTTGTCGCCACAAAAATCGACAATGCAACTATAATGAATCCAAAATGTCGATTGGTGGAACCAGTACTTTGTCAAGTATTCCTTGGGAATCTCCACCGCATCGTATATTATCTGGGATTTATTTTAAATCTCGCTTCCTTTCGTGTTTTCCTGCGTATAATGAAAATATTGTTGGTTGTTTGCATAAACTAAGTCACACAATTCACTTTCACTCCATTTTCGTAGTAAAACACCTAAGTTACGGAATGCGTTAACTCAGTGAGTATTCCCTGATACACTTTGAATGTATACAAATTATTGAAACCATTTATCGTTGGTGGCTCAGTGATAAAATATTCGATTTCATAATGAGAGGTCATGGGTTTGTATCCCGCGTTAGTATTTTTTTTTGTATACTTGTAGGTACGCGTTTATCATCATTACTGCATTCAACAGTGACCGAATACTTCATAAGTCGTGAACTGAATTTTTGTCCACACCTTTTTAGAACAACGACTAAAAGGATCAGGTTGAAAAGAACACATGTTACAGTCTGGAATAGAACATGGGATACTTTTGTTACGGGAAAATAACAGAAACGGGAACCACGTCGGGAAACCCGTGGAGCGTAATAAGTAATATAAACAAGTGGCTCAGTTACCGGCGTAGACGATGGTGGTCAGGAGCCCCTTCTCCTCCAGGGGGATCCACTGCGACACGAGGTGGTGCATGCACGGGTAGATGAACGCCTGCGTGAGCCCTTGGAGCACGCGGCACACACACACCAGCACCCAGCCGCCCTGACGTAGGAAAACTTACGATATATATTTATATACTTAATTTTACTTCTAATTGAACTATTCATCACCTAGACTATGGATAGATATGGAACAGGTATTTTTGTTTTGTCAAACTGCTAATAATGGACAAAGATATTAGACCGCAGGCCCGTGAACAAAATTTATGGGTCATCTGATACAGCAGGAGACCTATGTAGGATGATAGAAGGGTATAAAGTAATAAGATTGAGCACTATGCCGTCACTTGTAAGCTGTCCAACTGAGTGCAGTTGAAGAGGGGGGTTCTAAACCTCGATCATTTCTCGCTGTCGCATGATTTTTGTACGGCGTTGCGGAATAATAGATTAGAAGAGGTATTGAAACTATAAAATATAAAAATTTTAAAATTTTAATGGTTAGTTTGTGAAAAAAAATCATGATTTTCCGACGATTTACAGAGTAAGTTTGGTCATTTGATTGTGTTCGGCTTCAATACAGTTTCAATACCTCTTTTAATACATTATTTCTCAATGCCGTACAAAAATCATGCGACAAGGAGAAATAATCGAGGTTTAGAACCCCCCCTCTTCAACAGCACTCAGTTGGACAGCTTACAAGTGACGGCATAGTGCTCAATCTTATTACTTTATACCCTTCTGTCATCCTACATAGGTCTCCTGCTGTATCATATGACACATACATTTTGTTCACGGGCCTGCAGCCTATATAGATAATCAAACTTCTGGAACAGGGGGTCGTGCTGTCACGTCTTCGAAAAAATTGTACGATGACGTCCCTCAAAACTTCTAAGTTCTGTATCATCGTCAGTTTTGTATAACAAAGCCCAGTTTTCCAGTTTCCAGTTGCCCAGTTTCGTCAGTTTTAATATAACAAACCCCAGTTTTCCAGTTTCCAGTTGCCCAGTTCCGTCAGTTTTTGTTTAGATTTGATATCAACAGTAAATGGTTGGTGATTTACCAACGGAACAGCAAAGGGTATCACTACAAATGTATCAACTAAGCCATAGGGCCAGTCAGTTTGATTTGGTCTTCTAAGTAGTAAACGGTTGGTGACTTATCAGGGGAACAGTGAAAGGTATTATACTACAAATGTATCAACTAAGCCACAAAACCTGTTACTTTGATTTGATCTCAACAGTAAACGATTTGTAACTCACCAAAGGAGCAGCGAAGGGTATAGACAGCGAGATTAGGGAGTTGACCCCCACGGCGGTGAGGATGAGCGGCTTCCCCCCGAGCAGGCGCGCCAGCTCGCCGGCCGGGATCTGCAGCACCACGTACCCCCAGAAGAACGACGACAAGATGATGGACTGCGTGCTGTGCGACCACTCGAAGTGCTAGAACAGGAGAATTAATGTCATCTCTGTCACCTATTGGGAGTGGTAAAAAAATTATAACAATAATTATAAAACAATTATAAATTGAAATTAAAACTTCTTTTGGCGCACTCCACACAGATTTTTCGTAGCCAGTGAATGAAACTTATGGTCACGCTTGGAAACAAAATAAATGTTCCGGTGAATTCGGGACCGCCGAGTGTGCTAGAGCGAGAAAGAACAGTCAGCTGTTGCTGCTGCTTTCTTAGCCATACTTTCAGCTGTATCTGTCACTGTCGTGTTGTTGTGATAACTACGTTTAATTTATTATTCATCATTTTTATTTTTAATTATTTATAATTCAAGAAGCCAGAAATTAATAGACGATGAATCAGATGACATATAATATACAACCGATTAAAAGTTAAAAATGAAAAAAGAAGAAGAAGACTTTATCAGCTGACTATTACTATTATTATCATTGTATAAATTCAGACCAATGGAAACTGCGTTGCCAGACATATTGCATGCCTCTAGAAGAAGAGGCCAGTTTGTATGGGTCAATTATTTAAATGTTTTGTATCATCTTATCTTACCTGCAAACAGCAATAAAGATTTTTGTATTTGTATTTGTATTTGTATTTGTATTTGTCAAAACATTTTAATTAAAAGTCCTTTTTATTTTAGTCTTCACTTCTGCCGTGCGATCTTAAGCATACAGATTTTTAACCCCCGACCAAAAAAAGGGGTGTTATAAGTTTGACGTCGATGTCTGTCTGTCTGTCTGTCTGTGTGTCTGTCTGTGGCACCGTAGAGCTCAAACGGATGGGCCGATTTCGATGCGTTTTTTTTTATTTGAAAGTTAATTACCGTGCTAAGAACACCCGTTCTTAGCTATGTCTGGTTAATATCGATTCAAAATGGTCGCCTCCACAAAATGGCGGATAAAATATTTCTTCACAACCTACCTCAATATGGATATCAAATGAAAGGGCTTAACTAGTAGAGTACTATACGCTATAACAAATTTCAAATCCAAGATGGCCGCCACCACAAAATGGCGAATTAAATATATTTTTTCACTACTACTTCAATATGGGTATCAAACGAAAGGGCTTGATTAGTAGAATACTTTGCACTATGACAAATTTCAAATCCAAGATGGCCGATACCACAAAATGGCGAATTACATTTATTTTTTCACAACTCCCTTAGTATGGGTATCAAATGAAAGGGCTTGACTAGTAGAATGTTGTACAGATAACAAATCTTAGGTAGTCGGGGGTTAGTCAAAATTTTTAATTTTGTTCTTGTTATTGTACAGAATTAACGATAATATTATTGTTTTGCCGATGTTTTTTATCTTCCATTACACATAAAATATTTATATTATATATTCACAATGACATAATGATGTATACATCACAAGAAAGCCATTGAAATGTTTTTTACTGTTGTATATCGTAACTTCTAGGGGATTTCTACATTATTTAATTCTGTCATAAAATGCAAAGTTTACATTTGAAGTTGTAAAAAGGTTTTGAATTTCACAGTACTTCAATGCTATTACGCCATTTATTAACCATAATATTATAGTTTTACCAATTTTTTTATCTTTCATTAATGAGTGTATTGCAATTATATAAAAACGTGAGTGATTAAAAGAGATTTGGAATTTTGGATCGACGGAAGCTCATGACAGGATTAAGTGGAGAGAATTGGGGGAGAATTTTACCCAAGAGGTTTGGGACAACTGAGGTTAATTAAAAAGAAATGATACCTACTTTAATACTACAAATGACACTGCTCCAATATAACAGGTAGGCTTCGGATTAAACGAAAATGTCTTCAATGTAGACAAATTCTACATTTTTGTTTCACAATTCAAATGTCGTTCAACTGTTTTTAAAGTTCTTTCGTTAAAAAGGAACATCAAAATCAATTCATAATTGGCGGAGTTACAAAAAAAACAAAGTCAAATTGCGTGCGTCCTCTTCTTTTAAAAACAAATTGCAATATTTATAGTATTCGTAATGATAAAACACCATGACTTATGACTAATTACTTAACTATTAATTTAGAGCAAAACAAAATGAGTCAAGGTCTCTTATGATTTGTGTCAATCGTTCCATAAAACGTGGAACATTGATAATAGAGTAATCAAACACAATACATTAGTAATTGTACTGTTATCTGGGGGTGTGAGCGGGTCACCGGGTCGACAGCGAGCGGCAGATTTATCCGCGTTGGAGAGTAAAGTTTCCGCTCGTCACAGCGTGGAAAGTTTGCCGTTGTTAGATTGAATAGTAAAATAACACTACATTATAATTTATTTTCTCCGAAAACACAAAAATCGACAACATATTTAAAATTAAATTTAGACGCTCGGCTTCATTCCTTAAGAAGCTGTCGCTATGTCGTCTAAATAAATATGTTTTTTTAGTTTTTGTTCATATTTCAAAAACCACTTCACCGATTTCTGTAAATTAACATAACAATTGCATTGAATTACATAACAATAACTATAGAATGACGGGACGAGCCGGACATGTTTGTGTCTGACGTTGTAAGCAACATGCGCCCAAGACAGCTCATTGGCACTCTGTTGTTTGAACATAAAGAGTTCAAATCGTTACTTAGCAGTGCACTGCGCTTATTACCCAGATAAAAATATATAAGATGTTTTTTAGTTATCTATATCAATAAGTAATCTTGAACCGCTGGCGCTGTCCAGGTTCTAGGTTTCTGTCAAGGTTCCAGTATCTAGGTATCTAGTAAATAGGTCGAGTGTCATCAGGAAGCCATTAGCAGCTACGTCTGCTAATGAGCTTTAATACGCTGGAGGACTTGAATGTACGTAATTAAGGAACATAAAGTTAATTTAATTGATTTCAGTCGCCACCGCGAAATAGTTGTGGTTATCTACAAACAGAATGAAACTTGGAACTAAAGTGAATTAAACAATAAAAATAGATAGATGGACTCTTAAATGTGGTGAAAACAAATTTAAAAAATATTTGTGAAACGCTTGTGAACTCGCTTCAGCTTCGGTGAACATGTGTAAAATTACCACCAAGGAAGGCACTGGATGTTCACGACACAGGACTTTACCTAGTGGGAGATCCAGGGTTCCTTAAACAATATTACTATTGTACTTGCCATATTGTTTTTTGCTCAAATAAAGTTTATTTATTCGCAAGTGGCGGCTTTATCGAGCAATCTCTTCCAGGCAACCACCACAAGGAAAATGCTTACATACAGATAAAAGGAGGGGGAGCGATCAAATGACTGAGTTATGCCCTTTTTCGAATAATTGCGCGGACGGCGGAGAATGAAATTCCTCACACTTACGTTCCGTTCCCGTTATTTTTCTGGGATAAAGAGTAGCTTGAATTCCAAGGCTTACTACTTTTATTGAACGACTTCAAAAAATGAGGTTTCTTCATTCGACCGTACATATATTTTTTTGTCGTTTATGAACCGATTTAGATGTTTTTTTTTTTGTAGTAAAGGAGATACTCTTAGGATGGTACCATGTTAAGAAAACCAGAATCTGATGATGAAATCCTAGAGAAATCAAGAACAACTTTCTACAATTGTAAAGATGGCTAGCTAGTGTGTTTGTTAAGTCGGTTCTTTTTTGTTAAAATTATCCTATTAATATTATAATATAATATAAATTAACTGTGGGCCCTCATAACGAAGCTCAAAGTCACACAGCGAGCTATGGAGAGGGCTATGCTCGGAGTCTCTTTGCGCGACAGAATCCATAATGAGGATATTCGCAAAAGAACGAAAGTGGCCGACATAGCTCAAAGAATAAGCAAGCTGAAGTGGCAATGGGCAGGCCACATCGCTCGCAGAACTGACAACCGATGGGGAAGAAAGGTTCTCGAGTGGCGACCACGAACCGGAAGACGCCGTGTTGGACGGCCTCCCACTAGATGGACAGATGACCTCACAAAGGTCGCTGGAAACCGCTGGTTGCAAGTTGCGCAGGACCGTCCGTTGTGGAAATCTAGGGGGGAGGCTTATGTTCAGCAGTGGACGTCTTGCGGCTAATGATGAATATTATAAATATGAAAGTTTCGATGTTTAGTTGTATGCATGTTAGTTGCTCAATTGAGACTCAAATGGGATGTGATTGAGCAACAAAGCTACAAGCTGAAGTTTCGAACTCTAATACTTATATTAAAGTGTGGAATAACACATAGGCTATTTACATTTCATCTCGAAATATATATGAATAGCTTTTCTAAGCAGCTGAAATCACGAGTAATTTATAGTTTTCTTGTAAGCCAAACCTATGAACCATAAATAATATATTTGGACATTAAATTTCATACACAGCATCATCTGACTCCAAATAAAGTACAAGTTTTGCTGAAATGTCCATCCACCCATTATTTATATTGTTGAACCAAAATATTAGATTTCTCAAAACACTTTTTTATCTTTGACCCCTTATTAGCTTTGTAAATATCTTAATTTTATTAACTCAATTAATATAACGATTAGGTGAGCAGATACCCCGGGGGCAGAGGCGATGAGATTAAAAAAATGTAATGTTTGGATACAAAGTTTTATTGACATTTTAATCTGTATGGAAAATTTATAGCATGGGCCAATCACATCAATGTACTTATCAAAACATTCGGTTCAATAATATTATAAACTTTGTTTTATAATTATTATGAGATATTGCGTAAGTGGTGTCATATTTCGGAACTCACAAAGATTTGAAGAAATGGCAGTCATAGGGACTGCCGATAGAAAGGCTAATTCTAAGTTTTGAATTCAAACATCACTATGTTGAAGAATAAGTCGCCTGCTTAGCTATAGCAGATACTAGAGGTGCTATTACGTATGTCGGCGAAGGTAAGTGGTTTACACGTCACCAATCTACTTGACCCCTAGAATCGCTAGCAGCGAGGTATGTTGTGGTTCTACTTATTTTAGTTGTTGACAACATGTAGGTAAAAACAGCCAGCGTTCACGGCTTCCTGTAATCGACTAGAATCGAAAGAGTGAGCTCACTCTTCCCAACGATGACAATATTCCGTGCGCCTGTAGTTTGGGAGGTCACATCAAATGGTTTATATCGATGGCTAGTACGTGTAAGACACAATCGTGAGATCTCACCATAGAGAAAATAGCCCCAAGAATTGTAACGTTTAGAAGAATTCAGAAGAATTGTGACTTTATTGTGTATTTTCCAGCAATATCAATCGGAGCACGGGCAAACGAAAATTAAAAATTGTGACCAGAACTTCCACCTGTTTACATTCGATCTGTTATTTCTGTTTAAAAATATTATTTGTATTACCAGCCCATAAAAGTATTTTCTTGTTATAAAAAATGATGTGGAAACAACAGCGAAACTTCCAGTTATCAGAAAAATTACTTCACCTTTCACTCATATGTAAAATTAATGTAATTGTTTTGTTTTCGTTTCATGTTGTTCCCCAAATCATAGAGGTCTATAGTGGTGTTCTAGTCTAGTTACGTTGGTCGGTCTGTTGACCGGTTATTTGCGTCTCATTTGCACTCGCTGTTTTGACTTTCTCCTTTCCTGTCTTTACTATATTCTAGGGTTGGTTGGTTGATCAAAGTACGAAAATACGAGTAGGTACGACACTCGCGGCAGAGCCAATCACAGCGACTCATATAGCTTAGAGCTTTGAGGATTCGAACAACTAACTATCGGTTCTCGTAAATTTTTCGTTATGGCTATTACAAATTAAGAAAAAGGAAGAAGTGGCTAAGTGGTTCAGTGTGGCTAATCTATACAGCCAGGAGCGCAAGTTTGTCATCATCACTGGCCGCAACGATGAAATAAAATATCATAAATATGGCAACCGGTAACTTTGTGCTAAGAACCATTCAGGGTTATGTTTTATCCACCAACCCGCACTTGACCAGCTTGGTAGATTATGGCCTCAACTCTTTCCTTTTTCTGTTTCATTGGCAGAGAAGATTTCAGTTGTAAGAGTTGTAGTAGACAGCTTCTACTGCGTTGTGAATGGATAAATAAATTAATGTTGTTTTTGTTGCAATGCGTCAGCGTTTCGCCACAATTCCGGTTGTTAAACAATATGCTGGTCTAAGATGAAATCATTCTCTCTGGTCTTGAAAAACCAGGGTCGTATTCCGGAGGTACCGAGGCTGGATCGTATTATGAACACTTATGTAAAGGCTTTCAAAGGCCTAAAATGAAATTTGAACTTTGTGATGTTAGTGATTCCGAACCAATCAAGTATTATATAAAAAGACAACATTTTGCAAAAGTAAAGTTTAAGGAAAATAGACAGTGATGTTGTTATAAACTTGTTTTCATTAAAAATCTTGTCAAAACAATTGGCCGCGACGCAATTAGTTATGGACGCAGTATTTCCTATTTGCAGTATTTCATGAGAAAACCAAAGAGTGCGGCTATTCAACTTTGATTTTAAAAACTAATTGAACCTCAGTCAGGTATTAACAACCAAATTCGAAAACCTTCACACGTAAGGATTTTGTGACCCAAAAATCCTTGCACTATTTTTGAAACTAACATCAAAACTCAAGTGACTGAACGAAACAAGCATCAAAATACTTCAGTACTTTTTGTAATAAAACTTTATTTTATTTCCTTTACTAAACGGTGTACTTTTAGTGGAAGCTTCTACGCAGAAAATTTATTAGTTTTATGATATCTATGGTAATTTTGCTCAGACGGTCCCTAGTACCCACCGAACTTTAGACATAAAATAGATAACATTAATATTAGCGCTCAGGTCTCCGTTTGTCCCGAAACATTTCTTTGGCTATACATCGTTGAAATGCCGCTAGTCTGATGGGGACTTTTGGCCAGCAATTTGATAAGCACGTAAACTAAATATACCTATACTACACAAAGCCGGGCGGCTTGCTAGTATTAAATATAGGAGCATGTAAATAAAGCAAAAATAAAAATTAACTTTAGAAAAAGGCAGAAGAAGTAAGGCCCTACTAACCAAATCTTACTAACGGGTTTTTTTAAATATAAAATGTAGGTTTGCACTTAACCGCCTAATGTTACGCGACGATATAATATAAGATGGATCGAGTTTACCTAGAAGAAACCGATTCACTCTCGATTTGGAGACACCAAGATTGTAACCATCGGGGGAAAACTAGCCCTTCTACCGCTGAACTAAATTGACTATGGCTTTGCTATTGCTGTCTCTATCATTTCAAGCGAAAAGAAAAGAGAGAGCAATAACGAAGCTAAGACAGTTTTAGTTAGGGTCTACCCTCGGGTCAAGCAATGTTTTCCACAACCTTGATGTTTTTATCACAAACGTAGAGTCAAACCTCTTCGTTTGTGTTTTTGGAACACCAACCATGAAACAATATCGCTTTTTCGAGCTACGTTAAGTCCGAAATAGAGGTAAAAGGAGGCAAGGTCTGGTCTTAGTTAAGGTCTACCCTCGCGTCAGGCAACGTTTTTCACAATCTAGATGTTTTTATCACAAACGTGGAGTCAAAGCTCTTCGTTTGTGTTTTTGGAACACCAACCATGAAACAATATCGCTTTTTCGAGCTACGATAAGTCTGGTATAGAGGTAAAAGGAGGCAAGATCTGGTGGTATTAGTTGCTGCAGCTAATAGCATCAGGTAGCATTCTGGCCATAGTATGATTTCTCTCACCTGTGGCTTGTTCTCATCCGTCATATCGACGATGGCCATGCTCATGTTGACTCGCATCATGAACGCCAGAAGCATCGCCAGGAAGAGCAGCACTGTCTGCGCGTGCCGCACGCCCAGACCCTCTGTAAACAATTATATACCGTAACCATGTGTAATTATGACAGAAAATTGTGGAAGGTTGCGTTCTTCTTCTTAGCGTAAATTTGAAACTTCAAGTATTTGGATTTTAGTTGTTCAATCATGTGAGAACTAAAGGGGTCAGATTTTAATTTGTAACACAATTTCAAGTGTGGAACAACATATACAAGTGTGTATATAAGCGATACGAGCATTTCATGAAAAGACAGAAAAGTTACCTGACCTGACCTACAATTCATAAATAGTACTATTTTATCGATATTGATTTATGCGTGTTTACATATTATTATTGTTGTACATTTTATCACATTATTTGAAATCGTATGTTTCAACATTTTATTTTGCTGACTATTGATGTATGACATGGTACTTATTTGAAATTGTAAAAGGGTTAGTTTGCCCAAAATAAACTAGTTTTGATATTGTAGAAAAAAGTGCTTTGGCCATCCTTTACTTAGAGAGATAAAACCAAGAAGATGATGCTGGTAATTGTTGTACCTAATTATTTAAATTAACTTGTGGTAACAGTATCAATAGCGAAAGAGTAGCAACATGTTCGCAACGTAATTGTAAAATGGAACTCCTTATCATGTAGCTCTGAGTGAATGGGAGCCAGACTGAAAGACGTGCAATTAAACTGTTTTCGACACTTCTTGCTATATGTAACAGTGTAAATTTTGTTTTGACCCAAGGTGACTTAGAGAGACGAACTTTTGCACTTTACGTTTTTTTATCTAAAATTATTTTTTGATAATATATTTTTTGGGGCGTTTGAAACAAATGATGAAAGTGATTGTTTACAATTCGCGCATACATTGACAGGTAAAAAAGACATGAAATGAAGTTTGCTGAAAACTGTTCAGTCAGAGTGAAATATCGCAATGCACATTGACACTCAAATTCATCACACTAAAGTTAGATGCACGTTTTTTTTAAAGAGACTTTCAGTAGTTGGGCCAAAAAGACTTTATTGCTTAGCTAAGTTTTGGCTAGTGCAGAAGAAACATTAACTGCACATTAGCGTTAGTAATTCCTCTAATAAAGAAAAAGGTATAGCTTGCGTACATACAGAAGTTCACACACATACCCAAACACACAGGCACTTATTTCTTTTCTTGTTTTTTTTTTTCAGTATATTCGTAACAAATACGCTCTTATATGCATTTACGTTTGAATATGTATATCTCAAAGATTTTCGATTGTCATCCAAAATAAATTATGAACATATTTACTTACTAGGTCGTAAATTTTCAATGTCAGTCGGGATTCCCATTTTTGTGGTTTGGGTCCAGTGTTCGAGAGCACCGCACCTCGAGACGTCTCCAACTAGAATGACACGAGGAGAGGGACTAATCTCCGCGACGATGCGAGATAAAATTTGTGGAGTAGCCGATTATATTTGCTTCGTAGAATTTTGTTGAAAACATTTTTTTTTTCGACGTTTCCGCATTTACCTTAAATAACGAAAATGGCACAAATCTTTATGACTCTGGAGTTTTGAGTCAAAGCTAAGAGAACATCATAACAAAACTATCACCTTTCTTTGGTAATTGTTTTTGGTATTTGTTATACAAGAGTCTAAAGTAGTTTTTAACCGCGTGCTCGAATAACTAAATAAATTAGAATCCTGAGCGTTCGCGAGGGAATTAATAGAGCACGAGGTGAAAAATCCTTGCACTCGAGTGCAACACGTACCTTTTTATCCCACCCCAGTGGAGCATAACTTAAGTTCTCGTTACATAGAGGCGGGAAGTGCGGGAAAACTATCGCGATTCGGGACGGGATTTTTTTGTAATATTCGAATTTGTATGCAACCTGACACATAACGTTGCCCCGGATCGCACCTGCTTGTTCGAATCGGACCTCAAAAACCACCGTCTTTAAGGTTCGATTCGCACCGGAATCGCAGCTGCCTGCAGCCGGCGGCCACTGGCAGCCGCGCGCGGCCCCCAGCGGCCTAGCTTGTCCTCTTTGGCCAGATTAGCTTCTGCATTATTTGGGAAGGAAACTTGTGTCGTGTGTTTAGAGTGAAAATTATGGAATTGAGAGATGCAACGTATCCCGTCGCTAAAACACAGAGAACTGTACGCGTGCAGCGGGGGCGAGCGCGCAGGGAACGGGGAGCCGCGGCCGGCTGCTCGCACCCCCGCCCCCGCGCCCCCGCCCCCGCGCCCCCGGCCCCGCGCCCCGGTGGCGAGCGGCTTCCATCGCCTCCGCGCGCTCAGCGCGGGCACGCGCGCGTTCTTTTCGAACTTTTCAAATGATACTAGCTTTTTAAAAACAAAAAATATTAAAATTTAAATTCATTTATTTCAGGCCATTATACCCATAAATATAAAATTAACAAATGGAATCCATAAAAAATAGTATTCAATAGTCACACAAAATTTAAATGTCAAAATAAATAAAATTTGAGTCTCAGTCGTCACATAAAAATATAAATTAAAATGTCAGAATAAATACATACAAATCTTTATACATAAAAATGTTATGTTGGTTTGTGTACGCTTCAAAAACTCAAAAAGTTCTGCACCGATCGAGCTGAAATTTTACAATGATACATAATCCGCATCAAGAATTGTTTTTATCTAATTTTTGCATCACAATGTGCCACAGCGAAACGTGGCAGGGTACAGCTAATTCTATATAATTTTCATAAAAACTAATCATTTTAGATAAATTTTAAAAATATTTTTCACTGGAAGTGCTCCTCGCATCGCTCCCGGCCGCTGCAATTCCGATGTGAATCGGCCCTAAATTTCTAGATTATCTCATCATCATCATCGTCAGCCCATGTTCGTCCACTGCTGAACATTAGCTAATATTGTGCCACCAAATCCGGTCCTCGGCTCTCCGCATCCATCTGCTTCCCCCAACTCTCTTCAGGTCGTCGGTCCACCGAGCGGGTGTGGTCTCCACTCCAGAAACTTTCTCTTCCAATACATAGTTGCGGCTTTGTATAGACACTTCAACACCTCAATGTAGCGCCAATCGACTTGGCATCTCTGCAGGGACTCCAGAACAGCCCAGGTTTCGATGGAGTCAAAGGCTTTCTCGAAGGCCACGAAGGAAAAGCAAAGAGGCCGATTATACTCTTCGGTCTTCTGTACAATCTGCCGCAGCGTATGTATGTGGTCTACGGTGCTATAGCCCTTTCGAAACCCAGCCTGCTCCGGCGGTTGAAATTCGTCAAATCTTCGGGCAAGGCGATTTGAGATGACTCTTGAAAACAGCTTATAGACATGGCTCAGAAATGATGTCGGCCTATAATTCTTTAGTAGCGTTTTATCGACTATTTTGAAGAACAAGGTGACCACACTTCTAGACCACGCCTCTGGCGTTATACCTTTTTCGATGACAGCATTAAATAGCTTCCGAAGCTGTTCCAGGACTGGACGCCCACCAGTTTTTGAAGAACTCTAATGTAATGCCATCATCTCCAGGGGCCTTGAGAGCCATCCCGATTTTGGGAATCTCTATGTCCGGTAGCTCATCCGTAAAGTGGCGGGTTAGTTTAGCACGTCTGTCGTCTGTAGTCAGATATGGGTTTCGGTGTGTGTGAGAAGTATAGTTGTCCGTAGAACGTCTCAGCTTCTACCAGTAGATCTTCTGGCTTTGCTGTGAGGACTCGACCATCGGATGTCGTAAGCTTTGTCAAATGACTCCTTCTCAATTGCTTAGCGAATACTTTTGAACCTCTATTTCGACTAAATGCATCTTCGACTGCTCTGACTGAGATTATTTGTCACTTCTGAATGTCTGAAATAAAGCCTATGTGTCCTTTCAGACTATAATCTATCTGTGTTGCAAATTTCAACCCGATCTGTTCATACGTTCCGAAGTGATTGGACAACAAACATCCAAACATTGATATTTATAATATTTGTAGTTTTAGAAATACCTCAAACCTACAAGGTAAAACTAAGAATCAATCACAATAAATGAAACATCCTTAATTATTTCAGTAAGACCACACCCCGGACACTCCACAAAAATTCCATACAAATGCCGCTGTAGAGCTACCTGCTCTTCACACAACTACGCTTTCATTTTACGCGGCAATACAAAAAACACCCACAGATTTCTGAAACATTTTAGAAATCTGTGCAAACACCCTTTTAATTAGAATAGTATAATTTGGCTCCATTCTATTTATGTAACTCAACAATATAGCAAGTTTATACACTACGTCACCAGGTGAACTCAAGGGGCACAACTATTCAATAAAACAATTCAGTAGCCCTAGCTCTAACGCACACATTCACGCGTGTGTACGAACGACATCTGCGTAGTTGTGTGAAGAGTAGGTAGCTCCACAGCGGCGTTTGTATGGAATTTTAGTGGAGTGTACGGGGTGTGCCATGAAGGAAACTTTATTCTGTCACTATAATTATTCCTCCAGGCATTATCAATCCGTGCTTGGGCACATAAGTTACTAGCTGTGTAAGTTACGAACTTTGAGTTAAAAATGACTTCGTTATTATAAATAAATAAATATTGGTAGACAATTCACACACAACACCATCTGACCCCAAACCATAGAATAGCCCAAACTAAGCAAAGCTTGTAATATTATAAAGCAACGTTATTGAAAAGTTTCTAATCTTACGTTATTTTATCATAAGGAAATTAAATAAAGCTTTTAATCTTGTCCCGTTTAGTTGACGGACAGCCGTAAACAGCACAACAACCCACCATGATGATATTTCGTTAGGAATTAGATGTTCGATACCAGCCCTTCGTTGAGTGCTCCTAGCGTATCCGAAACGGTCTGAGGGGCGAGGAAGCTTGAAATTGGCGGGGGGTTGGGAGTGTCCGTTCTATCTATATTATCTATTCTATGGTAAGACTGAAAAATGTTACAAATACAACAATCTTTATTGCTGTTTGCAGGTAAGATAAGATGATACAAAACATTTAAATAATTGACCCATACAAACTGGCTTCTTCTTCTAGAGGCATGCAATATGTCTGTCAACACAGTTTCCATTGGTCTGAATTTATACAATGATAATAATAATCAGCTGATAAAAGTCTTCTTCTTCTTTTTTCATTTTTAACTATTAATCGGTTGTATCATATGTCATCTGATTCATCGTCTATTAATTTCTGGCTTCTAACCCGTTGTGTTATGTTAGTGTGATATGTTTGGTGAGCACAATTACGTCAACGTCTTGTTATAGCCAATATCTATTTTTTTCCGCGTTTTCGAATTGAAAGTCCCTAGTGTTTTTGCAGAAACGTTCATGTGCTCTGACGTCATTGAGCAACAAAAATCAAAGTATATAAGTATACAAACTTTCACATTTGTTATATTAGTAGGATATTTTATTTGAACTCAATTAAATAAAACAAAGCGATAGGAAAATGAAAAGTTTCCTATAAGAAATCACTTTTAGCGTTGAGGCCACTTCTTCGGACTCTTGTTTTGTAGATTAACCGTTTTAATTATTTAAAAAAACATCTATAAATCAGTCTAAGTTAGCAGAACACTCTTTCTTATTTTTTATTCGGTTAAAATAATACTCAATGTAAGCTTACTCTATTATTGTTATTCGCTAATCTTATAGTGGAACCAGATGATAACATTATCAAGAAAAGGTTATCATTTGAATAGTATCACCAATTTGTCTTAAAATACCAAAATATCATCTCAATTTTAAATGGACAAAATGAGTTTTAACAGCTTGTAATAGAGTTTAAAGCGAGTGTGTTGATTAAGTTGGTAATTTGTGAGATACACGTACTGTCATTGATATGTTTACAAGTCAGTTGTGTAATGCCCCCTGATCTTAAGATATCGACAATTTATTTATATACTGCACATGAGATTGTACCTAACAGTTAGTAGTGATGGGCTTTGCGAAAAACATCGATGTAATTTGTGATGGATAATGCATCGGATTATGGCATCGAGATTAGATTGGTTTATCGATAAAATTATTATTTTTCTCACAACCGATTCTTTTTTTGTTACAACCACTAGTAGTGTACAACCACTAGCCGATACATCATTTAGTAGTATATTATGTTATTGTTAATTTTTCTAAAAGCACTAAACTAATTTCGATAACATTTGTTATAGAATCCTCTGAAGTATGATGGTGGTATTAGATCAGGCTAATTAGCCGCACACGCAATACTCATTGACTTAACTTTAAACTTTAGGCCGAACGCAGACGACGGCGACGGGATGACGCGACGGGCTGTGCCGATTTGCTTGCCCGCAAAGCAGTAACGAAACGGAAAGCGGCCCTGCACTTCGATGCCCTCCGCAAACACAATGCACTTGAGGGACAGAGATATTTAAAAGAGATGAATAGCGGGTTAAAAACAAACTATTCTAATTAACATGCCAGTTAAATTATGAAAAAAAATTAGACACGTATTTTTTGTTTTACCAAATTATGAAAAAATCACCAAATTATACAATTTTTTGAGTTGTGACGTCACTTGTTGGTAAAAATCTTGTCATCAACTTACATCGCTCAAATCTTCTAAGTACTGTTCTACGTTATTTTTTGTTTGTAAAATCACAGTGAAAAATACGCGTACAATATTTTTTAACACACTAACTGACGAGCTAATTCATTTTTTTGTCATCTCGCCATAGAATAGATAATATAGATAGAACGGACACTCCCCACACCCCGCCAATTTCAAGTTTCCTCACCCCTCAGGCCGTTTCGGATACGCTAGGAGCACTCAACGAAGGGCTGGTATCGAACATCTAATTCTTCACGAAATATCATCATGGTGGGTTGTTGTGCTGTTTACGGGTGTCCGTCAACTAAACGGGACAAGATTAAAAGCTTTATTTAATTTCCTAATGATAAAATAACGTAAGATTAGAAACTTTTCAATAACGTTGCTTTTTAATATTACAAGCTTTGCTTAGTTTGGGGTCAGATGGTGTTGTGTGTGAATTGTCTACCAATATTTATTTATTTATAATAACGAAGTAATTTTTAACTCAAAGTTCGCAACTTACACAGCAAGTAACTTACGTGCCCAAGCACGGATTGATATCGCCTGTAGGAATAATTATAGTGACAGAGTAAAGTTTCCTTCATGGGTAAGTGTAAAATAAAGTGCGAATGTGTACCTACTAACAGAAATAGATATCTAGGTACCTGATCTAATCTATCATCGGTTTCGTTTCATTTTACGCGGCAATACAAACACCCACGGATTTCTGAAACAATTTAGAAAACTGTGCAAACACCCTTTTAATTAGAATAGTATAATTTCGCTCCATTCTATTTTTGTAACTCAACATTATAGCAAGTTTATAGACTACGTCACCAGGTGAACTCAAGGGGCACAACTATTCAATAAAACAATTCAGTAGCCCTAGCGCTAACGCACACATTCACGCGTGTGTATGAACGACATCTGCGTAGTTGTGTGAAGAGTAGGCAACTCCACAGCTGCGGTTGTATGGAGTTTTAGTGGAGTGTCCGGGGTGTGATCTCGCCCATTCGCCTGACATTCGCTCTACTGAAAATCACGCGTCTGCGTTATTGCCTAAAAAGAATCAGTAAATTATCACTGGTTTGTGCGATTCATAATGGGTAGCCACGGATATGCTTGCTGCCAGTGTCAGTAATTACTATTATTCATGTTCCGCATTCTCTAAGTTCCGCATTCTTCCTTGTCCTCTCCTGGGAGATAAGGCTCCCACAAATCAAGGACTACAGAGCCACTCTGACTCACCATGGACACTACTGGCGGATTTTTTGCCCTCCATGTGCGTTGGAAGTGTAGACCAGAATCCAGCTCCTTGACAACACTGAGTTAGTGCGGAGGTTTAAACGGACAAAACCATTTGAGATGACTTTATGCAAATTATATTTATACTTATGGTTAAAGTGCAGTGTTAGCGCAATTTCTATTTATAAATATTAAATACAAAGTACATACGATCAAAGTGACTTTGCCTTAATAGAGACAATAAGAAAAGTGCTTATAGACACAATCTTACACTTAATATTATTTAGCAAACTAAGTCATAAGAAAATTACTCATAATCCTAGACTTACCAAATTAGGCTAGATTGTAGTAAATGTATTTATTAGTCAGTAAGTTGGTTGGTAAATAAACATTAAAATAAAGATATAGCAGTAAGCAGAGAATTTGTCGATCCTACTAACATGATAAATGTGAAGGATGGGATGTTTGTTGCTCCATCATTACTGAATCTCTAATTCAGAACACAGATTTTAATCTGGAATAGCTCATAGGCAAAATATACTTGAATAAAACCACCGGAGCACTGCTAGAAAATACATATTTTAAGCTTTATTAATGTATGAGATAAACAAACATCTCGATTTTGGAGAATACCTTGGACTTGACTAAAAACTTGTTTTAAAACATCGATATATCGTCTTCTCCTACCTAGTAGTAACTTACATACGCTATTCGTTGAAATTCATCGCAATATTTATTGACTATTCTATAACACTAACTAAAATCCGCAATGGTTTATTGGCTAATACATCCCCCCCCCCCCCATGAGGTCCGCTTTATCGAGGGGGGGGGGGGAGGTTCATAACTCATAAAGTGGTCACCCACATCAGCAATCTGGCTCCCATCGTACAAGTTTTGCTTAGTTTATTCGGTAGATGAGTATTTGAACGTGTATTGTGGTATTCCAATACATCAAACTATGAAGTATAATTATCCATATCAGTATTCATTAATTGTATCTCATGGTGTGAATTTCAACTTCTGGCGATAGACAATGACATTGACTATCTAGATTTAATTATATTTTTTTCAAACAAATTGACCAAACTCTTTAAATTTAATCTTTTAATAAGTAATCAATCTGTTCATAATGTATAAATAATTTTTTGCATACCTCTCACGAGGAAAACTTAATGGACCTAATTGTAAAATTGACACCAAATGTATCTACATAAGTTTACGCAAATCAACCTAATTTCAGGGCTTGATGGTATTGAACATCAATATTAAACAACGTACATTTAATTTTCCTCACCTACAGTCAACAAATTAATGTTTTCACTGAAAACCGTAGTAATATCGAAGTTCGTAGACCTGGATAAGTTCAATGTTATCCAAGTAACTGAAGTTGACCTTTAAATTGGTGGTTATCATTTGGTTATCGGTTAACAGAAACAGTTCTCTCACGCGCCTGACAAAGTGGGTTGACTTTACGAACTTTGAATTTCAACATCAAACATCGTTTAATGTTGATGCTCCAAAGACACAACGAAGAGGTTTGACTCTATTTTTGTGATAAGAACGTCTAGGTTGTGGTTGCTGGCTGTGGCTATGCGTTGCTTGAGTGAGTTTTTTCCGATAGTTAGGTCCAATACTTGTTGTCTTCAAATTGAGAGTGAATTGGCTTATTCCAGGTAAACACTCTCCATCGTAGACTGTATCGCTGCCTAATAAGAATAAGAATATTTATTGTCAACAAATTAATGTATACAATCGCACTTAACGTTAAATAGCTTATAAAAGTACATTGGTGAACAAAACAATATAGTGTACAAAATGACAACTTATAAACATTAAACATTAAGTTAACGAGCTTCAGACCTCCGAACTAAGCTTGTAGTTTGTACTTCAGAGTTCTGCGCTCTCTCTAAATAAGCTTTGATAGTGGTTTCATTCTTAAAAAATGTGCTAAATCTCATGGACTATGTATTTACATTAATTTACGTTTTGTAGTTACTTTTAAATACAACAACCAAAGAAGAAGAAAAAATAAAAATAATGAATCAGAAAAGACTTACAGAGAGTTAGGTACACAGTTTTTAAAAGTTTTTTGTCTGATATGTGCCTTCTGTTCTTAAAAACTGCGATTAGCTTACGAATTCTACCAGACAGTGAACTTATGTGCGCTTGGAAACTAAGATTATTATCGACGATGATACCTAAATACCGAATCCTACTTACTCGTTCTAATTTATTACACCTACAATTGTTTTGTAAACACAGATATGATTCAAAAGAGTGGGCGATCAAACTTAAATGTGCAGAAGGTTGAGTGTGATTTTAAAGCCAGATGAAAAAGCCAGTTAGGTTTTTCTGCGTTGAGACTTAATATGTGTTTATGTACATAACCTACTCTAGGTTTATCTTATTTAACCCTATTTGGGCAAGGTAAAAAACCTCATCCCATGTTTTTCCATGAAATAAGATAGCCGTGTCGTCAGCGAACGTAAATATTTTTCCATTGATAAGTGACAGATTGCAGAGTTCATTTATGTATCCTAGAAACAGAGTAGGTCCAACGATGCTGCCGTGTGGCACACCATAGCTTATGGTTTCTGGGGTACTAAGAGTATCCCCAATTTCGACACACTGAGTTCGGTTGGAAAGATAGTCACTGAATAGCTGTAGCTGCATACCGCGAATGCCGAGGTATTTTAGCTTTTTGATAAGAATATCGACGGTATCGTGTCAAATGCTTTTGCTATATATAAGTATATGGCAAGGCACTTATCCCCAGAGTCCAACACTTCCGACACATGGCTAGTCAGCTCAGAAACTGCACTCACAGGCAGGCGCGGTCTCAGCCTCGAATTTTGGAGAGGGTCACCAGTACGCAGTCTCAGGTTTTGGGGGGGGGGGGGTCACTAGTAGGAATACAATAAATCGAGTACTAAATACTTGATACTTGACTTGATATTTTTGATTTTTAGTTGAACGTATACGATTTGGGGGGGGTCATGTCCCTGTGACCCCCCCCCTCGGACCGCGCATGATCACAGGTTGGCCTATTTTTGCGAAACCCAAACTGCCGATCTGAAAATAGTTTACACTCTTCTAAATATTTTGGTAATCTGGTATTCATAATACGCTCGAGTATTTTAGAAAATACTGGCAGTATTGAAATTGGCCGGTAGTTGCTAATGACGTCTTTAGCACCAGTTTTATGTATTGGTATAATGAGCGCAGTTTTGAAAGCTTCCGGATATCGACCCGAGTTCAGAGACAGGTTGGAAATATGAGTTAGTAATCCAGCAAAAATTGTTTTGTTTTCTTTTATTATTTTTGAAGAAATGTGGTGTAAGCCTGCTGTGTTTGTGGATTTTAGCGAATTTATTATAGCTACAACCTCGGCAAGATATGTGTCCATGATGGAAAAATAATGTAAAGGTGGAGTTGATGCAAAATTACAAGACACACTGACAAATTCTGTGTCAAATAAGTTATGTTTGTCCTGTAACTTAAGAGCTAGTTTTTTGCCCACGTTAACGAAATAAGGATTGATCTTGTTTGAAGCATCTAGGGTATTCGATGAGATGGAACAGAGTTCGTTTGAGTGGCTTTTAGCAGGTTTACGATTTCCTATCTTGTTTATTGCCTCCCATGTCTCTTTACCGTTCTTTGCTGATTCTATTTCATAACGCTGAAACTGTATTTTAAACCTTCGTAAGAGTTGTGTGAGGAAGTTTCGATACCTGGTGTCAAAGTCAAAGGTGTCAAAATCATCCTGGTTATTTCTAACTTTTGAGTGCAACCTATATCTGTTCCTCACGCAACGTACTAAGCCAGGTGTAATCCAGGGTTTAATTGGAAGTTTACGCTTAGATTTTTTTACAATTGAGGTGTTTGCAACAATTGCATCTGAGACTATTTTTATGAGAGTGTTTGTTGCAGTATCGCAATCGTTACAGTTTAGTATGGGATTTAAATCTATTTTCGGCAATTTGGCATTAAGCTCAAAATGCTAAATTTTTTTGAAATTATTACTTTTTAATTTGGTAGTAGTATTCTTCACGACCAATGAAAAGAGCAATATGTAATGATCAGTTATAGAGCTGCGTACTACAAGGGTTTTGGAAGAAAGCATGGTTTTTAGTAAAACCTGGCCGAGGCAGCTATTACCACATGTTGGAAAGGAGTGTGCTGCTAGTAGTCCATGTGTTGCCAACATATTAAAGTATTTGTCGACTTGTCTATCAGTTGATTCTTTTAAGATATTAAGGTTTATATCGCCCATGATTATTATTGATTGAAAATGATCTAGTGATATTAGAACATTATCCAAAGAATCAATGAAGTTACTGAAGTTTTTGTATATGGCTATAACTGCCATGATCTGTTCCAGTGTTATAACAATACAGTTTGCTTCTGCGAAATGCGGTTCAACTATATGCATGTTGTAGCCATTTCTAGTGTAAACGACTAGACCATCGTTATGATTGTATAAATGAGTAGAAGATATAGTCTTCCAGTTGTGGAAGGTATCTTTTGACATCAGCCGAGACGCCATTTGACGCCTGAAGTCAAGTGTAAACCTATCTCGTTGGGAAAGTAACATTTATTTTTGCACATGGCTAGTGTTAGTGGGTTATGACCTTTAGAAAGAAGTCTTTATTCGCTCCTTTAGAAGGAAGGTCCCGAGTCCCAGCGGTGGGAATCTAAAGTGGGCTACTAAGCTTATGGATTTGGTAATGCGTTTAGGTTATGGTTATGCTTATAGTTTAGTTAGACTTATACTCATGGTAGCGTAGAAGAGATCGCTTTTACCGTTCGTTTAAATAACTGTTTTCTAATAACTATGTAATCCAATAAGGCAAAGTTCTAGTCGCATCGTCCTGGGAGAAGCAGTTAGTAAGTACAGAGTAGTAGTTTAGGCCTTTTTAGTTTTATTGAATAATTAATGTACTTGTGTAAACAATGTACATCAGAAGATTGGGAGAGTGAAGCAAACAATATTTAAATGAACGTTAAAACATTTAATATAACCTTAATGACAACAATAATCAATTAGTCAAACAAAGACATGAAGGCAAACACAGTATGTCCGGCGTGGCCGGCGTCTGGAGCAAAAGTCCCTCCCTTCTCTCTCGACCCACTACTTAAAGCCAGTTTTCGTCGCACGATGTTGCCACGCCATGCACCTTTTTCTTGCTTTTAAACGGGGTTGCTAACACGGCCCTCCTGCACCGTGCCTGCCCCAGGCACGATAAAACTGTAATGTACAAACACTTAGCATTACAGTCTATTAAAATAATAACAAAGCTCGGCCTATCATGACATATTCAGTTCATACGAGAATGATAACATGAAGTCAATTCAAGAATACCTTCATTCTTAGGCATTCTTGAAACTTCTATCGTATTTAAGTTGAACAATCAGAGCGAGGGCTGTTGCCTTTATACTTAGACAACCCCTACGATTACTCAGTCATTACCAACCAACCAGTGCCTAGTACACCTCATTTTTCCTTTAGGCTTAGGAAATTTCTGTGTTAGCTCACCGTTGGATTCTACCAATGTACCAATTCTTGGCACTCTTGAAAAAAAAAGAAAGTTAAGTTGAACAATCAGAGCGAGGCCTGTTGCCTTTATACTTAGACAACCCCTTCGATTACTCAGTCATTACCACACCCAACCAGTGCCTAGTACGGTTCACTAATGTTTCACAAACATTTTTTGGCAAAACATCACTTTAAAACCAACTAATCGTATAATATTCATTACGAAAACTTTACACCACAAAAATGTTTCATTTTAAAAACAACGTTTTGCATAATATTTATTTCAAAAATGTCTTACATCAACAAATGTTTTATTTTACAAACCATCATTTTATAACCATTTATACGGCAAACGTTACATTTAGACAATGCATCGAATGATGTTTTGTTATTTGTACATTTTTTGTTTCATATACTATTCATTTTACAAATTTTACATTTACCAAAATGCAATTTTACAACAAATTAGGTCCTGTCACAGAGTTTTGACCTAACCTGTCCGATTAGGATCTATTACTAAGATTTGACTCGGTGGGCTCTCGCCAAAGCTCTGCGGTCAGCCCTGAGTATCGCTTCTCCATACTCGGCCTGCGCTCCACTACGGAGGTCGCCGGCTCGCTTCGCTCGCCACCTCCCCCCTTCGCTACGCTTGACCTCGCATGGCTCGCTCCACTCAGGACCTCCCTTGAGCTTCTGGCTCCCGCACTTTTTATATACACTCTAGGGGTAGTAGCGACAAGACTAGGTGAAGTCGGGGTGCTCTGAGTCGGATCTGGGTCCTAAGTTACTTAACCGGTCCGATGAATTAAACAACTTTTTTTATGTATTTTATTTTCAGAAAAATCCAGAGCAGTGGCATGGCCAAAAAAATTGAATAAATTTGAATAAAATAATTCAAATAAATTGCATCTCAAATGACAAATTATTTTAATTTTGTTAAATGAAATGTTTTATGTTTAAGTTGTTAAGTAATTAAAATATAATTTGAAATGTTTGTCAAACAACACTCTGTAAAATAAAAATGTGTCAGGTGTTGGTTTTGTTTTTAAACATTTATTAGTTAACTAAAATATTAAACGAATCAATTGTCAAATAATACGTTATGTAATGAAAGTTTGTCAAATAAATATTTTGAGATGTAACCAATTTGTGAAATGTTTTTTTGTGTAATAATCATTTGACGACCCGTGAGTTTGTCGAACGTTGGTTATCAGGTGTACATTTGTGAAAAAAAGGTTTTCAAAAGAACGGATACCGCCTAGTACAGCTCCCTTTTCCTTTAGGCTTAGGAAATTTCTGTGTTAGCTCACTGTTGGATTCTACCAATGTAACAATTCAATCTTCTCAAATTGTTCGACTTCTCTCTCTTTATAGGAATTATATGTTTGTATCACAACATTGGGAATTCATTAATTACCTTGCCAACACGTCATATTATTTATTAATTGTATTCAATCCACAGATCAAAATTAGCAAACTTTATTATACACCATTGTAGGCCTTTCCTATCTCTCTCACTGACTCTCATATACTGTACAGACATATAACTATTGTACCTATCTTTACTCAGTAATTTTTTTAAGCACTTGTATACTGTTTACGGCTTAAATTGCACCGATTTGTCGCTCTGTAGGTTAATCGTCACTTCGTGACTGCTAACCTTTCCACTTCCAGTTGCTTCATGTTAAAAGCTATACATTTGCACCCCTCATATTTACGAAAAGCTTAAGTATATTTGAATTAACTGCTACATTGCAAACCTCAGCTAATTCTTCGATGTAATTATGAAATGTTAGGGTATGTCATCAAAAAAGGTAACTCTTTTATATTAAGTCTTATCCGATTATCACGACGATAACATACATCTCGACTTCATTTACAGGAACAGAATCTAATTTAATTAGTCACTTACAATATTCGTCACTCTTGAAGGGACAACCACTCCTCATATCAATGAATATCATATTGTACAAATGCTCGTCTGTAACTGCACCATATACATTGTATGTTATTACAAAATGTATCTTGTTTTAGTGGTTCACTAATGTTTCACAAACATTTTTTTGACAAAACATCACTTTAAAACCAACTAATCGTATAATATTCATTACGAAAACTTTACACCACAAAAATGTTTCATTTTAAAAACAACGGTTTGCATAATATTTATTTCAAAAATGTCTTACATCAACAAATGTTTTATTTTACAAACCATCATTTTATAACCATTTATACGGCAAATGTTACATTTAGACAATGCATCGAATGATATTTTGTTATATGTACATTTTTTGTTTCATATACTATTCATTTTACAAATTTAACATTTACCAAAATGCAATTTTACAACAAATTAGGTCCTGTCACAGAGTTTTGACCTAACTTGTCCGATTAGGATCTATTACTAAGATTTGACTCCGGGTGGGCTCCCGCCAGAAGCTCTGCGGTCAGCCCTGAGTGTCGCTTCTCCATACTCGGCCTGCGCTCCACTACGGAGGTCGCCAGCTCGCTTCGCTCGCTACCTCCCCCCTTCGCTACGCTTGACCTCGCATGGCTCGCTCCACTCAGGACCTCCCTTGAGCTTCTGGCTCCCGCACTTTTTATATACACTCTAGGGGTAGTAGCGACAAGACTAGGTGAAGTCGGGGTGCTCTGAGTCGGATCTGGGTCCAAAGTTACCTAACCGGTCCGATGAATTAAACAACTTTTTTTATGTATTTTATTTTCAGAAAAATCCAGAGCAGTGGCATGGCCAAAAAAATTTGAATAAATTTGAATAAAATAATTCAAATAAATTGTACCTCAAATGACAAATTATTTTAATTTTTGTTAAATGAAATGTTTTTATGTTTAAGTTGTTAAGTAATTAAAATATAATTTGAAATGTTTGTCAAACAACACTCTGTAAAATAAAAATGTGTCAAGTGTTGGTTTTGTTTTTAAACATTTATTAGTTAACTAAAATATTAAACGAATCAATTGTCAAATAATACGTTATGTAATGAAAGTTTGTCAAATAAATATTTTGAGATGTAACCAATTTGTGAAATGTTTTTTTGTGTAATAATCATTTGACGACCCGTGAGTTTGTCGAACGTTGGTTATCAGGTGTAGATTTGTGAAAAAAAGTTTTTCAAAAGAACGGATACCTGTTTTAGTCGTCTGCACGTACTTTATTTCTTGTTTTACCGATTTATTCAGTTTTTTTTTTTAATTTATAACTCATACAAAACTCGCACTTTACCGTAAACTGAACACTTTTGTGGTTTCCGCCACAATTATAACAAAGGCTCTCGAACTCGTTAGAGTCATAATCATCGAAAGACTAGCTGTTTCAGAACTACCTACAAAATTTGGCGTTCGGGTGAATACTTGTAGGGCAATTTTAGTATCGTTACCCTCTCTAGGAGTAGTGTTACCTGCAGTATGTTTTCCCAGTTTTATTTTACATGTACCCTGCTGTGTATAAAACCTACCAAACTATCGCTTGACTTGAAATTACTAGCCTCGACAGACGCATTGATGTTATTATATTACGGTTTACATGAAATTCAAGTACAAACTGTAAATTTCTGCAATCTGCTCAAAGAATATATTGTGTAGCGATTAGTTTTCGACGGGTTTTTTGGTCCACGATTTTTTTTCGATACTTTGAACATATTTCTTTAGACTTTAAACGCTTTACAAATTCTATTTCTCCATACTCCGGGGTTCGCGAGCGATCATTACGCAATAACGAGTCGTATCAAATCTTTGTAAAACCTTTGAGTTTATTCAAAACCTGATGACAAAATACTACCACGAGAGTATCGAAGCCTGTTTCACCCATGAAACAAAATTATTACGTACCTAATGGATCAAAATCAGGTATCAATTTTTATAGAGGGTAGGACTATTGGCACTTGTACTCACAGTTGTGGCATCGTTTGTTAAAGATACCTTCGTCAGTTTCTGGGTAGCGCGCTTATGGTGAAATCCCAGACCAGCTACTGTTACTGCCTTTGAGCTGCTGCTTGATGATGAACGACCACGCTTTTTTTACATGCTTGCGTTTACCATTGCGTCTTCGTTTTGAACCCATTACAATCCAAATGATAGACAGGTTTTAACTTCAAAGAACGCTAATGACAATAAAACTCAAGATTAGATGGCGAGCTAGGCCTCGTGGTATCCCACTTCTGATGTAAACAATCTATGTACAGAAGATTGGGAGAGTGAAGCAAACAATATTTAAATGAACGTTAAAACATTTAACATAACCTTAATGACAACAATAATCAATTAGTCAAACAAAGACACGAAGGCAAACACAGTATGTCCGGCGTGGCCGGCGTCTGGAGCAAAAGTCCCTCCCTTCTCTCTCGACCCACTACTTAAAGCCAGTTTTCGTCACACGATGTTGCCACTCCATGCACCTTTTTCTTGCTTTTAAACGGTGTTGCTAACACTTGTGAATGCTTTTTACCAATAAATTATCTGTATCTGTATCTGAAGTAGCCTATGCGTAATTCCAGACTAACTATGTTTCATAAAATTTGGACCCAATCCATTCAAACTTCTCGACGTAATTGAGCAACAAACATCCAAACAACCTTACTTTGACATTTTAGTGTTAGAAAGGTATCCATGTATCTTAAGGCAAAATAGTATAAAGCTGATCGCAGACAGACAGACAATACGAATTTTCATCGACTACGGGACACGTAACACTATCGGGAATCATTTATTTTATCAAAAAAAAAATCTTCACTTTAAAACTAAATTCAGGCACTCGACCGAATATCATAAGAATCTATCACTACGTTGTCTAAATACATAAAAACAAATTTAAGTGTTTTGTTAATATTTCTGTTATACTACGAGAGTACTAGTAAACCAATTAAATGAATGTAAGAATTTAGATTGACAACTGATGGAGCTTTCCGTTACAAATCTTCAAAAGGAATGCCAGTCGCAGGGTTAGCTCCATCTACTTAAAGCCCCAGCCCCTCCAAAACTATTTTTGAGATGGCGGGTAGTAGATGGTTCGGCACCGGCGCCCTCTATACTCAACTTTACCAGTCATATCCATTTCTTTAAATACTTATTATTTTATATACCACATATTTAGACTCAACTCCTTGTATTTAAATATAATACTATACCCGAAATATACTACAAATGATACAGGTGACAACATTTCATAAAACTACGACATAGTCGTATAACCAACCACCTTTGAACTATGATCTGCCAAACAAAAATATAACCATCAAAATCGACTCGCTATTGACGGCGCTATCGCATTACATACATACATAATAAATATATAAATACAAACGAATTGAGAACCTTCTCCTCGTTTGAAGTCGGTTACAACACTATATCTGTAAAACGTGATCCCGCAATCACACGAACACCACACTGCGTGCATCACATTACCACGCAATTACTGCTGGGCGCGCAATGAATGCATTACGAGTAAATGAACGTAATTACATTTATCTGTAGTGAGAGGTCAATGAGAGTTTTTGGTGATGTAGCAGATTTAATTTCCTTTATATTTTTGAAGTAACACTACTTTTGGCGTGTTACGGAAAAAATATGGGAGTAAATTTTTACAATGTGCACTCACCGTCACGAAAATTTGACACACTGAAGTAAGCAAAAAAAAATGGTTGTCTACAAAGTCGGTTGATTAACGGACGAAAGTTTAACGTGACAACGTCAGAACATAAATAGATGTGGCGCAAGCACATCAATACCATGAGCGTAACGGGACATAACGGTACACGTTTTCGTGCATGCAGCCGGCGTTCATCGATTCATTAAACATTGTCACGTAAAAAACATTTTAGTAAACATTGTAACTTAAGGTTAATTAATAGTTCTTGCGGTTTTTCTATTTTAGGGTTGAAGTTAGATTTCTTACCACGCGGAACACAGAGAAGAAGTATCACTTTGTGTGTGTACACAAGTATACACCCTTTTATTATAACACTAGCTGTACACTCCGCGAGGCATAAGCTGAGCTTTGCATTTGAGTGAGTGTACATGGATAGTGTAGGTGTGACAACCGGCCTTAGGCGCGGCGCCATTCTGTCTCGCCGCGCTCCTGCCTGATTGGTGATCACTCACACTAATGCAAAGCTCAGCCTATACCTTGCGGACAAAATTTCAAGCTCCTGCCTGATTGGTGATCACTCACACTAATGCAAAGCTCAGCTTATACCTCGCGGAATGTACCCTGCCATGTTTCGCTGTGGCACATTGTGATGCAAAAATTAGATAAAAACAATCTTTGATGCGGATTATATATCATTGTAAGATTTCAGCTCGATCGGTGCAGAACTTTTTGAGTTTTTGAAACGTACACAAACCAACATAACATTTTTATATATAGAGATAGAGTAAGGATGTGTCTCCATACTGTTAGTGGCCGCAGGCGCGGTCCCAGCCTCGAATTTTGGAGGGGTCACCAGTACGTAGCTTCAGGTTTTGAGGGTCACAAGTAGAAATACAATCAATCGAGCAAAAAATACTTTACTAGTAGCGCCCCAAGGTTTTACCCGCGTAGTTCCCGTTCTAATTGTTTTCCCGCGTTAAAAAATATTCTATGTACTATTAGATATTTTTAATTTTCTTAGATTTTTTGTTCAACGTATACGATTTTGGGGGGGGTCAATTCCCCTGTGACAACCCCCCCCCCCCCCCCTCAGACCGCGCATGAGTAGCCGACTGAGTTAGCGGCGTATTGGTGTAATATTCTTGATCGTATCCTCATTACTGAGGGTCGTGACTACCATCAACGTCCTTGACCACCTTCCTCCAGGCACTCCTGTCTTGGGCCATCCGTAAGCAAGTTTGGATGTTTGTCCTTGCCGAGGCCTTGATGGTGTCTGTCTACCGGGATGGTGCTTTGCCTCTACCTCTCTTCCCTTATCCGAAAAAATTCAGTGTCCGCTGTATGCGGGTGGAGAGTCTCGTATCGTCATCGTGCATCTTCAGCTGGTTCAGGGTTGATGCATTGGCGCGGCGAGCAGTCCACTTGATTCCGATTTCTTTGCCAGTTATTCTACCGCCAAGCAGTAATGTGCAAACATTACTGTGTTCCGGTTTGAAGGGCAATGTTTCCAAAGAAATAACAGGGCTTAGAGATATAAGATCTTAGGAATAGCTGCGTGTCACTGTGCTGTTATGTGTCAGGCATGTTGCTTACCATCAGGCATATATTATGTCCTGATCGTCTCGTCACGCTTTATTTAAAAAAAAAAAAAATAAAGCATTGCGCGTCAGCTCCACATTTCGAACGCATCAATCTTTGTCCAGATTTGGTTTGGATTGGTGTAGTACGCCCTTCCATATATGTATTTATAAAAAGTATATTGCATATTTTTATTATATTTTTATAATTACATATTGTAAAAGAAGTTTGCTCGTTTTGCGCTCACAATACGCAGTTTGCGCAAAACTAACAAAGTGTTAGTTGCCTACTGGGGACACAGCCCATAATGGCAAACAAGAAATACGCCTGATTATGAGCAACCGCCTGCCCTTAACACCATAGTGTCATGAATCAAAGTATATGTCTAGTCATTGAGCTCGTTACCCGAATTTATAAGGTGATTGATATCTTTGAGCCCATAATTTCTCTGGAAACATTTCCCTTCAAACCATACCACACAAATATGCTCCTGACTGCTTGGCTATAGAATAGCAGAATGACTGGCGAAGGTAAAGTACCAATTGTCTCAGTCATATTTTGCAAGTCTATTAAAATATTGAAACGCCTGAAGTTTTTAAATGCAGTTTCCGCGGCGAGTGCGAGAAAAGAAATGTGCTCTTTACGGATGTAATAAAATACAATTTTCCACTCGACTGTCTTCGGTTTAAAACTTGGTATAAGTTATAAGAGATACTCGATTTGAATATGAGATCACGAATGGCATTTACAATTTTAAAATTATTATATCAGCTTTCTGGCTCCTATTACTTTGCTTAGTTTTGGGGTAAATGGTGTTGTGTGAGTAATGTTCCTCAAAACTTGCATATTTACTAGCATTATCCTACGGTTTTACTCACGCCATTCCCGTTACCGTTATTTTACGTATATAAAATGTAGGATATGTGCTATATGTGGGTATTATCTACTGTTACAGATTTCAACCCAATCTGTTCAGATGCATCCATATAAACTCCCATATGTGCCCCCGCACCATTGAAATTAGTAATAAACTGTGTCTGTGTATTTAGCGTAAATGGTTTACACACACCACTAATTTATTTGGTCCCTAGAATCTCTAGCGGCGAGGTTTGCTGTGTTTATACTCATTTTGGTTGACAACAAATATGTAGGTAAAAACGTCCGGCGTTCACCGCTTCCAGCAACTGACAAGAAAGGAAACAGTGAGTTCACTCTTCCCAACGATGATATAATTCCGTGCGCCTGAAGTTCGGGTGGCCACATATTTTGGTTTATATCGATGTTCAAAAGGAACTTTTGATTGATGTATGAATAAATAGCACTGATCGCGCTGCAAAACTCATGCGTAAAAGTTTTCAGTGACCATAAAGTGCATAATTTATGTAAAAAAACTTCTTGAACATATTTTCAAATGTGTTTTAGCAAGTTGTAATCAGTAGAAAAAAGTAGTAGTGTGGCAGTAGAGAACACTTAAAACTTTGCTGATGTAAAAAAAGGTGTATAATCACAAAAAAACTGCTGCACTCCGGAAGTGCCCACATCTTTTGTGGGAAAATAGAGTTACTTATTTAAAAAGTAACGGTGTGGTAACATTTTCGTGAGTTTAATTGTTTTATCCTGTCTCAAAAACATACTCAACATGATTCAAAAAGTTTTGGCCTAAAAGAAAAAAAATCTATGTTCGCTATTCCATCACTAGGCCCTTTTACTGTCAGATCTTATAGTAGTGATATCAATTTTTGCAGTGTCCACCCTGGGAAGTCCTACACCTTTGCCGGTCATACTACCGCCAAACAGTCATGTGAAAACATCATGTTCCGGTTTGAAGGGAAATGTTTTCAGTGACATTACAGGGTATAGAGATAAAACCTCTTAAATGTTCAGATGACGAGCGCAGTGCTAGGTAATGATTTAGACTTTTCATATTCTACTAGCTGCATGTCGCAGTGCGGTATGTTGTTTAGCGTCAGGCACATTCTTAGCTATTCAAACTCTATCAAATTAAAAAAATGGTGTGATATTTTTGTTTCCCTCGTCGCTGGTCGCTCTTGCATTGGGCCATACAATTAGCCAGAGTCAACAGGGCGGAGACAGCACTACACCTCCTTACTGCCGCTGTGAGGAGTTCCCGCGCATTGTGCCTGTTGTGGCGCCATATTGATGAAGCCCCTACTCCACACAGATTAGTCTATCTTTCACATCTTAAGTCTCACTTGATGGCTTATTATAACGATAAAAGCTTTTTTTTAAGAAATGATAATACCGTGGTCATATAAAGCATGGGTGAACTGTAAAAATGCAGATCTAGAAGTACAGTATGAGCGCATTAACTGTTCTCGACTCTTCATGTTCCAATTGCTGTGTGTCATTGTGTGCTGAGCCATGTTGCGAACCATCAGGGATATGTCCTTCTCGTGCCGGTACCATTACACCATAAAAAGAGAAAAAAAAAACGAATTTCGGCATAGTGAATAAACGCGCAGAAATGATTTTCTGATGTGGAAACTTCTTTAAGCTTTTTTTTGTGATGGGAGATAATGAATGAGTCACCGCTACCTCTGTATATTATACTAGTACTGCTTTTCGACTATAAAAACTGGATCTACTTCAATAGCACAGTTCTAGTTTTTTTTCCGATAAAAAGTAACTTATATGTTACTCCAGACCATAATCTACCTGAGTTTCATTTTTCAACTTGATCAGTTCAGGCGTCTCGACGTGACTGAGCAACAAACATCCCAACATCTAAGTATTCAAACATTCACATTTATAAATGAATCGCTGAAGCTGAATGGTCACAACACGTCATCATTACAAGTAAATCTGTTTGCGACCCTTTCTACAGTTCAATATGTATTTTCTATACATAAGTTTTAGTTTACCCAGATTGTAACTAGATGGCGTTGTTCGTTACTAAAACACGCTAACGTTTGGATCACTTAAAATAGTGACCCGTTGCATGTCGGAAGTTTTTGTGAGAAAGATCGAAGGAAGTTCAAAGATCATATTAGATCACAGAATAAACACTAGTTCACTTGATACGTTGTTTAATTTATCTACGGCTATCGAGTTCTAAAGTTCAACCGGAGTACTACTCCAAACATTGGTCATTCGACCCAAATTTTTGAGCAACTAGTATCCGCTGTGGATCGCAGCAGAAGGGTACTTGAGTACTTGACGTCAGGAATTGCGTCAGTTACTACGGAGTTCACCACACGCAGTGGCAGAGGGCGCCACAATCTTCAAACAGTACCAAAAGGCTGCTGTGGATACAAACCAGTGGATTGGAGGACATCACTATCGAAGCCAAGCAGTACAACCCTATTGTGAGTGAGTGCAGTGCAAATCGTGAGTACATTTTCAATCTTAATAACGTGAGTTCAAAAACTTAGAAGAAATTTCAAGAATTTGAAACATAGAATAAATTTGTGGAATTTGGGACTTGTAATATTTTAAGATCAATATTAAGGACTTAGAAAAATTTGTGCTTGCTTACTTTCAACTTAGAATAATTTGAGAAAAAACGAGGGAACGTGGCCTCTATGTGCAATTTCTCAAAATAATATTATAGTTAAAAAACACTTAACAAAAAAAACACACTATAATTTGGACTTAGAAATTTTTTGAATAAAATTAACATAGAATTTTTGTTTGTTCAAAGTTGTGTAAGATCATATCATATTTCTTTATTTCATACATAATGGAAGGAATTGTAAATGTGCAGAAGGATTTGAAGAAATCTATCGAGAAAGGTTTAAGTAATTTTAAAAAGACTCCAAAAGAAAGATTAAGTGTAGAATATATTGAAATCAGATTAGAAAATTTAGAACGAGATTGGACTCTGTTTAAAACTAATAATACAAAAATTTATGAATGTTATGATGGTTCAGATATCAACAAACGTGAATATGTAAAATGTGAATTATATGATACAGTTGAAGATGTTTATATAAACTACAAGTCACAAATGAAAATATTGTTAAATAAATTAGCCGAAGGATTGGGAAAGCGCGGAAGTTCCAAGTGTATCCACTAGTCCTCAGGTAAATTTGCCTAAAATTACTATTCCCCATTTTCAGGTAACTATTCGGAATGGACAACTTTCCGTGACTTATTTGTTTCTCTTGTACATAAAAATATATCACTAGATAATGTTCAAAAACTGCACTATCTAAAAAGTCACCTCACTGGTGAGGCAGAACAATTAATTCGGCATACCCCGATAACGGATGCCAATTATGACCAGTGCTGGTCAAAGTTAGAGACACGGTACAACAACACCCGATATTTGGCTAATTGCATACTCCAACGACTGTTAAGTCAAAGACGGTCTAATGTTGAATCAGCCTCGGCAATTAAAGAACTAATGGATACAACCACGGATTGTCTTAGCGCTCTTAGTAATCTCAGTATAGACGTGACTACATGGGATATACTTATCATTTACCTTATTTCCTACAAACTTGATGCTGAAACTCGTAAGCAGTGGGAGTTACACATTCATGAGAACAATGACGTTAAGGGTTTGCCAACTTATGAACAGTTCAAATCGTTTCTAGAAACTAGGTTCCGCGCTTTAGAGTGTTTAGAACCAAAAGGTCAGGTCAGCAGGGTAAAAGTAACTTTACACATAATGCGAAAGCGTTATTGGGCACAACATCATCTTCGTCGTTTAGCATTTGTTGCGAGTACTGCTCAGAAGGTCACAAATTATGCTTCTGCAAAAAATTCGCTAAACAATCTTACAATCAAAGACGTGAGTTTGTGATTAAGAAAAACATGTGTTTTAATTGTTTAGGAGGTAACCACATAGTATATGAGTGCAAAAAGGCCACCAATTGTAAAGTTTGTCGAAAACGTCATCATTCTTTATTACACCCAAACGATGACGGCGTCGTTGAGACTAAAAGCTCATCAACTGATAACCCTGCAATAGTCTCGTGCTTGTCTGCTGGGAAGGTTGACGTGTCAAAACAGGTTTTATTAGCAACGGCATTAATACAAGCCGAAGCGAAGAATGGTTGCTTTCAAACAGTACGAGCATTAATAGATCAGGGCTCACAGGCTTGTTTTATTACCGAAGCCACAGTTCAATTTTACGTTTGAAAAGATACCTATTCGAGGAGTTGTTTCTGGTATAGGTCAAGATAAATCCGTTGCCATAAAATACATGGTGCATCTGCTTATTCGTTCTCGAGTTGAGCAGTCATATGAAGTCAAATTGAAGCGTATGTATTGAGGAATATAACATCATACATCCCGGAAAAAAGGATAAGATCAATTGAATGGGTCGATATTAAAAGCCTCTCCTTGGCAGACCCCGAGTTCAACTCGCCTAACAAAATTGACATTTTGTTAGGTGCAGATGTTTACAGCTGCATCTTAAAAGAAGGTTTGATGAAGAATCCAGCAGGTAATCTGATCAGCCAGAATACTACCTTGGGTTGGATCATTTCAGGTGTAGTAAGTTCAACTAGGTCAACCGATAAGGTTAGTTCAAACAGCACTACACTAAATATTAGTGTCTTGCATGTCCAGGTCAACGAAGATGATAATCTCCGCAAATTTTGGGAGATGGAAGAGCCATTGTCTACGGGTAAGAAAATATTATCAGTAGAAGAACAAAAATGCCAAGATATCTTTAAAAGTACAACAACCAGAACAAATGAGGGACGTTATGTAGTAAGGTTGCCTTTTAAGGATGATAATCCTCAATGTAAAGCAGGTCAATCGCGTGAAATTGCTATATCACGATTGAAGTCTTTAGAAAAAAGACTAAACAAGGACAATAATTTAAAACAGAAGTACAGTGATGTAATAAACGAGTACATCGAACTAGGTCATATGATACCATTGAGTGATGATGACAGTAAGAAAGACGAAGCTGTATATCCCACACCACGCAGTGATACGAAATGATAAAACTACATCCAAAGTGCGAGTAGTCTTCAATGCATCTGAAAAAAATAAAAATGGTGTATCACTAAACAGTACATTAATGGTTGGACCAACCTTGCAAGCAGACTTACGGCACACGGTGTTAAGATGGAGGATTCATCCTATTGCTGTCGTAGCTGACATTATTAAAATGTATCGACAGGTGAGAATCGCAGACGAAGACACTGTTTTCAGCGCATTGTGTGGCGTGACCATCCTGAAAACAAGATCAGAGATTACGAGCTACTCACTGTTACCTTTGGCACGGCGTCGGCTCCATATTTGGCGGTTAGGGCTCTGCATCAGGTGGCCTATGACGAAGGGCACGAATTCCCCTTAGTAGCAGATAAGGTCTTAAACTGTTTTTATATGGACGATCTTATGACAGGCTGCTCAAGTATTGAAGAAGGTGTAGATATCATGGAACAGATGACAGGACTACTTGAGAAAGGAGGTTTTAAATTACAGAAATGGAACAGTAACAGCGAAGAACTACTAAGAATCATAAAGCAAAAAGAAGCTAAACAGGACATACAGGAAAATGAAAACAATAGAATAGATAAGCAAAGGAAAAATAATGAAGATCAATCTGAAAAAGAAATTAAATTAGACTCAAATAATAATATTAAAATTTTAGGACTTACCTGGAACCAAAATCAGGATCAGTTTCAATACTCGGTGACACTCCCGATGACAGCAGCTGGACCTGTAACTAAAAGACTAATAATATCTGATATAGCAAGACTTTTTGATCCACTAGGCTGGATCGCTCCAAGCATAGTGCTTGCAAAAATCTTCATCCAAAAATTATGGGTGACAGGTCTTGGATGGGATGAAGCATTGAGTACAGAGTTAGTTGATGAATGGGAAACCTTTCGAAATGGATTGTCGTCACTTACCAAGATTAGAGTCCCACGATGGTTAGATACACGAATAGACGACTTAGACGTGGAACTGCATGGTTTCAACGATGCGTCTAAATCTGCGTACTCTGCTGTGGTGTACATTCGAATAGTCCATGCCACAGGCAAAGTTCATGTTTCCTTATTGATGGCGAAAACAAGAGTGGCACCAATTAAGCAGATCAGCATTCCTCGGTTGGAATTGTGTGGTGCTGTTTTACTGTCGAAGCTATTACTAGAGACGGCTGAAGTGTTGAATATTCCAAAGAATAAAATTCGAGCATGGTCCGATTCTACTGTCGTCCTCTCTTGGCTCAACAGCCACCCGAGCAGATGGAGGACGTTTGTCGGTAATCGGGTCTCCGAGATTCTGACAGCATTTAACTCTTCACAATGGTTTCATGTGCCCACCAAGTTGAACCCAGCCGATTGTGCTTCGCGAGGGCTTTTGCCAGAAGCATTAGTTCAAAATAAACTTTGGTTTTCAGGCCCTCCATTTCTTCAAGCGGAAAATGTTGTTTACAGCAAACCCAAAAATTTAGACATTATTCCTGAAGAAACAATTAAAGTTCATTTCACAGCAAATACCGATATTTCTGTGTTAGAGAAATTTTCTTCTCTGCAAAAACTGTTGCGAGTTGTGGCTTATTGCAGACGATTTTTTAAAGAAAAACAAAGGTCACTGTTTGCAGAAGACGGAAATCGACGAAGCATATCACTGTTGCATCAGGAAAGTGCAAAAACAGGCGTTTTCGGAAGAGTTCCAAAACTTAGAACAAAAAGGGGTTCTTCAAGCTAAGTCCAAGCTAAAAGCGCTTTGTCCATTCCTTGACGAGCACAAAATCATTCGGTTAAGGGGGCCGTTTGCAAAAAGCCCAGCTAGATGACCCAACTAAACATCCAATCATTTTGCCTAAAGACGCTCACTTCACTAAATTGATTATTGCTGATGCGCACAAGAAAACTCTTCATGGAGGTCCGTTGATAATGATGAATTACCTTAGGACAGTCTACTGGATTTTAGGAGCCAGAAATTTGGTTAAGCAGCATGTACATAGATGCGTCACTTGTGTTAAATACAGAGCGAGCATCAAAAACCAGATGATGGGATCTCTTCCGTCAGCGCGATGTGTTCCCGCCAGACCATTTTTAAACAGCGGTGTAGATTACGCTGGCCCTATAAATATAAGAACAACCCCCGGACGCGGACCGCTCTTACAAAGGCTACATATGTTTGTTTATTTGTATGGCGACTCGCGCCATACATTTAGAGATAGTGAGTGATATGACTACTCAAGCGTTTTTGGCTGCATTCAGGCGTTTTGTCTCGAGACGAGGTCATTGTGCACATTTGTGGAGCGATAATGGCACCACTTTTGTAGGGGCTTCTAAAGAATTACAGCAGCTCACATCCTTACAACAACAAGCCGTAGCAGAACAACTAGAAGTGTCTGGTACACATTGCCATTTTATACCACCCCATGCCCCTAATTTCGGTGGGCTCTGGGAAGCAGGAATTAAATCTACGAAGTTCCACCTCAAAAGAGTCATTGGAGACTCTACGCTGACTTATGAGGAAATGAGTACACTCCTTTGTCAGGTGGAAGCTTGTTTGAATTCAAGACCACTAAGTATTTTGATTAGTTCAGAACCCGGTGATACATTACCTTTAACGCCCGGCCATTTTTTAGTAGGAGAACAGTTGTTAAGCGTACCCGACAATAATTATCAGGATTCGAATATTTCATATTTGTCTAGATGGCAATTTGTTCAGCGCCAGTTGCAAACCTTTTGGCGTCGTTGGTCAAATGAATATTTGTCGACGTTAGTAAATCGTTATAAATGGACCGCTCAAACTCCGGAACCGAGCATCAACGATGTTGTTTTGATTAAGGAAGACGATTTACCACCTAGTCGCTGGCTGTTAGGAAGAATTGTTGAAAAACACCCGGGTAGAGATGGTATAACACGTGTAGTCACGTTGAAAACGAAGTCGTCTACTGTAAAAAGACCAACTTCTAAAATATGTGTACTACCTGTTAGTACATGAATCAATTCTTGTTTGTTTTAAAAATAATTGTATAATATTTAAAACTTCCGCTTACTTAAATTTAAAATGTTATTTTTTATATATTTACCGTTCATTATATTGTTATTACCTAACTTTGATAAACATTTTCGCTAATAAATGTCTTTAGGGGGCGATATGTTTGCGACCCTTTCTACAGTTCAATATGTATTTTCTATACATAAGTTTTAGTTTACCCAGATTGTAACTAGATGGCGTTGTTCGTTACTAAAACACGCTAACGTTTGGATCACTTAAAATAGTGACCCGTTGCATGTCGGAAGTTTTTGTGAGAAAGATCGAAGGAAGTTCAAAGATCATATTAGATCACAGAATAAACACTAGTTCACTTGATACGTTGTTTAATTTATCTACGGCTATCGAGTTCTAAAGTTCAACCGGAGTACTACTCCAAACAAAATCAAATATAGAATAATGCAAAATCGGACTTAAGTGCACTAGAATTAAGTTTAAAATGTTTCTTACTGCCCCTTATTTTCATTTTGTTCCTCCTAAATACAGGTGTATGTTATGTGATAAACAAATATATATATAGGAGAACCCAGAAAATATAGATCCTTGACCCCAGAGCCTGTGGAGAATCTATATTTAATTAAAACACACGACTAAGCAAAACGTTACAGTTTAGCGGAAATACTCTAACTCCGACGAGACGTTAAGTTCGTCTGCCACATTACGGCTCGACTTTGTCGAGTTCCTAATAAACAGAAATTAATGTTTCTAGAGGATTTGCAGAAAACAACCGTCCATGTCGAGAGATTTTACTGCTAATATCTCAGTGTTACGAGCTTAGTGCGCTGCCGAGTTATGCCTTAAATACTTATCTTCATATATTTCAACAATTGGTAATGTACTTGGTTGTAACACATACCTTACTTAGTTATATTATTAAAATCAAAGTTTTTCTGTTGCTCAATCCCGTAAAGAACTGAAGGAATGAGGGTTACATTTTTGTAACTTCTATAGATTTAATAACTATGGGCTTTTTTACCCTCAAAAACATAGAAAGGAACACCTGACCCCAACTAAGCCAAGTTTGTACTAAGAAAACCAGATACATGTATACTGATATAGTTTCAAATACATACATAGATGCGTACATAGAAACACCCAGACACATGGAAAATATTTGGATTCATCACACAAATATTTGTACTGGGTGGGAATCGAACCCACGACCACCTGCTTTAAACTGCTCACTAGGCCAGTCGTAAATAAATATAATAACCCAAATGACACATGCCATGAAACCCGCAGATCTACCCACTAACCTGCTTTCTGGTATGCTTTGATCTGTGACGTCATTCACCATCCATCATTCGTCCGCAGCGGAACGGTAAACAGATGTAGTTGTCTGCTTTCATTGGTGTTACCGAATTGGCAGATGACGTCACAAATCAAGGCATACCATAGAACAGGAGAGGCGGTAGATCTGCCGAAGTCTGTGGAGTAGCTAAATTTAAACAATAATGTTAAAAATACTAGATAACCCGCTAAATAATGGCCAATCTTCCCCGCCGGCATCAGCTCAGCCCTAATTGCAACACAAGTCACAAGAACCTACCATCTAATAGCTGCGGTCCTCGCTCCGTAGTATTTATGTAGAAAGTTGTTCTGAACTCGGAACATTATCTTTGTATATATAACACACGCTGTCTAAAGCCAAAATTCATAATTAAAATTATTTACTACCTATGTAGGGTTACACTTAACGTTTGCATTAAATTATTTTTCTCTGAAATACTAAACAAAAGACTTAAATTTATAAACTTAAAAATCATGGACAAGTAATTTTAATAAAATTGGAAACCAAGTAAATATGACTAACCCAGGGGTTTTAAAAGAAAAAATATCGACAATTAGAATTTTAGATCGTATTGCTTTCAAAAGTATTCAACTGAATTTGATAAAATTTAACCATTTGATGACAATTTGAAAATATTATTAGTAACTATTACTATTAGTAATACTATTAGAGAACTGAAGGTAAAGAATAATTCTCTCCAAAGAGACAGTAGTCAGCCATCTTTATCATATCGCTTTCGGTTGTATTTTTTTTCAAGCTCACCAAAAGAAACAAGACTGCAAACATATATGTTGTAGTTATAGTCTTCTTAAAAATGGTGAAAAAAACAAGCTGTCGAAAACTGACTAAACTTTTTACTTTTCTGAATTTTTATTATAGTTTGCGATCTTAGCTACGACGATTTTGAATGTTTGTATTCAATTAATAATAAGAAAACACAATAAACTGGATATTTAGTCATGAATCGCGACCAATGTTTTGCGACTAGTGACGTCATCTCAGTCGTTAAGTGTTGTAGTGTGAACATTCAAAAATAGGCTAATAATGTATATTTACTCATCGAAAATACTAATATTTTGAAATAAAACATTATTTTTTAAGGTAAACATGAGTCAATCTTCAAAATAAAAGCAATTCCGAATTTTTTTTTACATCCCTATTGTCTTTTCGTCCATACAAATCGCTCCACAATTGTGCACCAGTTTGTATAAACCCATCAATATCAGAAGTAAACCTAGTATCATATTCAACACGAGGCTGCAGCTTGTCAAGCTGGGGCTACTCAGCCCAGTATTATGTGTCAAATTAAAAGTACTCGGTAATATTATGCAGATGTCGGTCGGCTGAGTGCTTGGCTGCTTCGAACATAGCTTGTAGCGAACCCTGCGAGCGTGTAATCATACTTTGTTATATAAAATTAATGGGGACCGCGCGATTACACTCCATAACTTCATAAAATTAATCTGGATGAAGCAACTTATAGTAATCATTTACTGCAATCAGTAGAGATGGAGTACTGTTCGCACCTTTGGGATGGATCGGCTAATTATCAGCTTGAGACTCTGGAATCGATCGAGAGACGTGCCAAAAGGATTATAGGCAAAGACATTCTAGCGCGAAAAAGACTTCAAAGTCTTGAACATCACCGCAAAGTTGCTAGCCTAACGGGTTTTTATCGGATACACTTCGGAGAGTGTGCAGCTGATCTGCATGATCTAATACCACCTTGCCCTTTTTTCTATCCTACTTCTCGTAACTCTAAGAAGCGGCATCGTTTCATGGTGGATATTCCAAAGACACGGAAGTAGAGGTTTGATTCTACGTTTGTGATAAGAACGTCTAGGCTTTGGAGCAAGTTGCCTGAGTGGGTTTTTCCTGATAGTTATAATCTTGGTGTCTTCAAATCGAGAGTGAATCGGTTTCTTTTAGGTAAACACTCTTCATCGTAGACCGCATCGTCGATTAAAATTAGGCGAGATGGCGGTCAAGTGTAAACCTATAAAAGTAAAAAAAAACAGATAGCAATTAGTTTGGTCTGAGTACGGAACTGAAAGAGTTCGGCCTCTAAATGAAATAAGACAGACAGAACGCGACTAGGTGAGACACAGATTAAATGGTTTTTTTTTTGAGGTGAGACACTTTTTTTCTCTATATGTGGCAGTCATGTTGCTTACCATTAGCCGCTCGCTTGCCCGTCGCTGCAAACCGCGCGACGCACTATGCCCCGCCCCCTGTAGCGTTGCTAACCAAAATGCCCGGGGAAAAATACTTGCACACCTCGCTATGCCCCGCGGATTTTACGCCTGCGGCGCGCGAGTCGGGATTCACGCAATCGTTCCTTGTGAATCAATTTGTTTTGAAAGATTATAAAGTGTAATATTTTTTATGTTTAATATGAAACTAGCTATACAATGTTATCTTTTGTTTCTCCGTGTACAACTCTGGTGCAGAGTTATGGTGTTTTTAAATTGAGTTAGCGCGTTTTAAGCTCGTCTTTTTAAAAGCTCATAAGTACCTCTAAAATTAAAGCTATGACATATGGGGTTTAATATTTGATTATGTTTGTTATCTGTCGTTTGTTTGTTGAAACTAAATTTAATAGTAATATCAGAAGAACTAACGTACACACCCCGCACTGAATCAACACTCAATGACAAGATTGACAAGGAACGTATTTTTTTTAATTTCTTTTCTTTTTTCTATGACTTTCATACTGTACTGGGATTAATATGACGGGAAATTTAACATAGAAACGGGATAAATAATACAAAGTAAGCCTTAGAGCGATAAAGACGAGTATATTTAACTTTTTCCACCGCGGGAGCCATGTTAACCACAGGTTGACACGGGCATTTTAGCATGCCGCGCCATGTCAACTACTAGTTGACACGGGCATAATAGACTGCATCGCGATGTTAACTACTAGTTGACACGGGCATTTTAGCGTTTGGGTTTTGTTAACTACTAGTTGACACGGGCAAGCAAGCGGTTAGGCACATGTCCTGATCGTCTCGTCACTCTTTATTTAAAAAAATAATAATTAAAATACTGTTTTTTAACTACATGTATATGAATGTAAAGACGGTACGGTACATAAATATACCAAAATAAGCATTTTCCAATTTTTATCTGTCTCCCTCTCTATTTGTCCGGCTGATCTGTGAAACGGCTGGACCGTTATGACCAAGTCTTCACTACTAGATAGCTGATGTTTGAATGCATAATTCAGGCTACCTTTACTTGATAAAAATATACAGGATTCCATGAAATAAGCAAAACCCCTTAAAACGCACGTGGTTTACATTACAAAACAAATATATAATTTTTTTTTGCAGCGTGTAATAATTTGGAGTGTATTCTTTCAAATTTCATCAAACTTAATGCTAATAGAAGATATTAATTTTTTCACCTTAAGTAGCGTTTGTCATGGAATGAGCCATTAGTTATTTGTTGTCATAGTTTAAAATCTTTTTATCATTTCGAGTATTTACCTAACCCAATAAATATTACTTGCTAACCCTACTTTATGGAAAAATTACATAAAACAAAAATCTGTGACGAATTTACAACAACTTTGTTCACCTGTGACGTTGTTCATTTGTTTTTTTATAACTTGTGGCGAGTTTACTATGAATGTATGGATTATACAAATTGTGACGAATTTACTTTGTGGCGAATCGCTTATAACCCAAACAAATCGTGTGTAAAGTGCACAATGTTTCACAGTCATAAATGTATGTTAAATAACTCTTATTTCGAACTATCTCATCTGGTACATCTCCACAAGCACACAGGTGTTCGAACAACATGAGACGCTACTGAGAATCTAAAGGTAAATCAGTTACAGTTACAGTTAGTAAACACATTAAGTTAATTTGGCATATTAGGAAAATTAATTAAAAAGAGAATAAAAAATTTAACTGGTTTCCTCTCCGTAAACACGCACCATCGTAGACCGCATCATCGCTTACAAAAGTGAACTGCGTGTGTGAAACCGTGAAGTAGTTCATATTGCCATTTTTCTGATTTGTTTTAGTTGTATTGCATTATAAATACAAACAAACTCACATCTTATACTTCTCAATCTCACCATTAGTTTCAATGACTCGATTCCTAGTTTAGCAAAGCTTCTTTTAATCCCGTTCAGTTATTCTCTTAATAACTGGAAGTCAGTAATCCTCACGCGCTGGGTCGTGATTCGATACGACCAATACGAGTCATTAACACAAAAACACAGAACGCTATAATTTAACTTGCGGTAGCGCGGAACAGCTTACTCCGTGTTGAATTCAAATCCAATCCATCAGGGATCGTGTTTTTGTGTTAATCCAATCCATCAGGTATTGGACATGAATTTACTTAATATAAAAAAATGGCTAGTACAAGTAAATTAAATTGGAACGTCTGTATGAAGTAGCAAATTCACAGCTTTTTACTAAGTTCAAATGAAAGTATATACGGCACCTATATCTAAAAACTATTTTTTTTTGTCTATCTGTCCGTTTGTTCCGGGTTATCTCCGAAATGGCTGGGCCAGGCAGCTTATGACAGGACTTTCACTAACAAAAAGTTGATTTTGAAAGTCATAACATAAGTTTTTATCTAATCATCATCATCATCATCTACAGCCTTCTCTATCCCACTGCTGGATATAGGCCTCTCTTTTCCCCAGTCATCTTCCTCGGTCCTGTGCACAACAAGTCAAGGTTCGAAAAAACAAGGAGAAAAAAATGTATTAAAGCCTGATTTGTCGATAAAATTAATCATATGTTTTACCATTTTAGGGTCCGACACGGGTAGACAAACACATTGTATAATGCTTATAATGTACTGAGCTTAATCACGATATAATTCATTGTTTAATTATCTCGACGTCTTTGTCGAGTCTTCTCGTGACCACGGCGGTTGTAACGCTGCCGAAACGTCAAGGTAATTGAACAATGAATTATAGCGTGATTAAGCCCCGTACATTATACACATTATGAGGTTTTTATACGAGGATATTTGGAAAATATTAGCGAAAATAGAAGGATGGCGGTATGAAATTCGCCAGGCTATAACATACATATATAGACGTAGAATTAACATCTCAGAAAAAAAATTGTATTACCTATAGTTTTTAGATAGGAGAATACGGCAGGTATTGACTTGAGAGAATACAAGCACTACAGATCTGATATCCGCAATGGGCTTGGCTGTGTGGTGCCGGCTGCGAGCAAGCTGCTGCAGCGCTGCAACTAGACGCCGATATTGAACGAAGCGCTGCAGCCGCTGAGTATCAAATTATCTATATCTATACTAATATTATAAAGCTGAAGAGTTTGTTTGTTTGTTTGAACGCTAGGATCTCGGGAAGTACTGGCCCGGATTGAAAGATTATTTATCTATTGGATAGTCCATTTATCGAGGAAGGTTTTAGGCTATAGAAAATAACGCTACTATTAATAGAAGCGGAGCATGAATCAAGAATCTAACAAAATCTGGAAAAAATATTCCTTTTTGAGAGTCTTCGTACGATTCGTGCTTTGAAATGACACATGACAGCATGTGTCTAAGATTGCGTCATTGAATATCACAGATTACATACCTCTTGAATATAAAAACCTTTGCCAATCAATTTTTTTTTTCTAAATCTGAGTTGGTACAACCAACAGTCCGACAGATGGCGTAGCAGGTAGCTGAAAAGGTGTTTTGTTTGAAAGCGATATTCTCAGGAATGACTGAACCGATTTCAGTCATTCTTTCACCGTTGTATATGTACGGGATCCTGATGAGTACTATATAATGTACCACGGGCAACGCCGGGGCGGACATCTAGTAGGTGATATTATATGGCTTGCATTGCCGGTAAGCAATACGCCTGGCTATGACAGCACGTGTCTAATTAACTATTAGTCTAAGATCCCAGGGTCGCCAGACGTCACGTATTTTCTGATGGATGAAATGTGGACGATTGAGTAGAGTTAGTACGTACTAAGAACACATGCTTACCCGCGAACTTGCTTAGATGGCCAATTTTGAGATATGGGGTCCAGAAGATACATTACTTCACGTATTTTCTGATAACTGATATTCACGTATGTTATAGGCAATATCTTTACAAATAAGGCCCCGATACTCTCAGACACGGAAAGTGTCTGGGAGTATTGTGGTCTTATTTTCAAACATATTGCCTACACATACTTGAAAATCAGTTATCAGAAAATAAGTGAAGTAAGCAATGTAGCTTCTGGACCCCATATCCCAAAATTGGCCGTCTAATCAAGTTGGCGGGTAATCATGTTTGTGTTCTTAGTACGTACTAACTCTACTCAATCGTCCACATTTCATCCATCAGAAAATACGTGACGTCTGGCGACCCTGGGATCTTACTCTATATATTAGGTCCTAGATTATGTATTAGGTCCTTGTTGAAATTGGTGTTGTGTATGTGCGGAGGTGGTGGCTATGTATTGCAATGCGTTTGTCGCCTATTTAGCATGATCAATCAAGAGATAGAACATGCTTAAATTACCTACTAGGTAAAGATACCTAGTAGGTAATTTCAACATACTAGGTATCTTTACCTTTTTATTTCTCTTCAAATTTGAATGGATTTAGCTTTTTAGTAGAAAAACCAGCAAAAATATAGTAAACTAGTGGCCCGCCCCGGCTTCGCACGGGTACATACACACACACATACACCCTTTTTTTGTATCGGGTTTCAAAAAAAAAAGTAAAATTATAAAGGAAGTTTTTTTTATTAATGTTTTTTTGTATTTTTTTATTTTAAAATTTTATACATATATAATATTATTTACAAAACAAAAGCCATTGGTTTTAGTGAGTCAGAGCTTCCCTGTCAACGATATTTGAAGTAGTTTTATTTTGTGGCAGCAAAATAAATTGATTTTCAGGAGCTCCGACACGTGATAGGTCAACATACAGTTGGCCATGAGTGAAACATTCTTTTCGTAGGTCGATCCCTAATAATTCGAAGGTTTGGCCCTGGGACTTGTTAATAGTTAACGCGAAAGATGATTTCACCGGAAACTGAAGTCATTTAAAAGGGATTGGCAGATCAGTTGGAATCATTGGTATCCTCGGTATATGAGCTAGTTGACCAGCTGCTGGGCCAGTGATAAAATTTTGTTCAGCAAGCCGCTGCGAACGCTCGATACTTGACTCTCTAGCACGCGATTGCGACGCGTATTCTCTCCGACTTGCAAGGCAATTTTCAGTTTCTGATGAAGATTCCTCATTACGCCGTATTTTTATTGCCCTCGCCTGGGAACTATGTTTAGAAAGTTGAGATCTTGATCTTTTTGGCATTTTTGGGCATTATAAAATGAAAAATAGAAGGAAATAAATAATTAAACAGGCTTTTACTAAATTTTTGCTTATTGAACTATATGAAGTACTAAGCTGTTTGAATAATTAAAATATAACATTTATTATCAGGTAAGTAGTAGGTACTTACTTATTGAAAAAAATTGAAAATATGGGCTTAGAAAACTACCTTTACTAAATTTTTGCTGAAATTTTGAACAGGAATACCCATAAAATACTACTATAAGCAGTTTGAATGGTTACATTAAAATATAATATTTATTATCATATACTAATTTACCTACGAAACGAATTCAACATTTTTTCAAGCTAAAATCATACGATCACGCACACGACCGCTGCGTAGGGAGCCGATCGCGCGAGTGAGCCGCGCGGCACTTTATTTTATTACATTGACCCCCGTACCCCAGTGACGCTTACATGGAGCCTACATCGCATGCTGGCTAGCTGAGCGCGGTGAGCGACAACCACGCGACTTTTTCTAATACTTGCATTTTTAACTCGTGATATCTTCCGAATGAAATGTAAAAATTATAAAAGGTATTAACTATAATATTTAGACATATGCTGTCGCGACACTTTTGTAGATAATGATGAGTTCTGCAAAGTCGTAGTAAATGATTTTGTTCTATCATCAATAGTTTTCGCAGCGCACGCGACGTAAGGAATTTCTCAGGTCTTTTTTTACACCTTATGTTACATTATTGAAGTTTTAGTAAGGATTCCTAATTTTTTTTTAAATATAATATAGCCTATGTTACTCAGGGATAATGTAGCTTTCCAAAGGTGAAAGAATTTTTGAAATCGGTCCAGTAGTTTCGGAGCCTATTCATTACAAATAAACAAACAAACAAATCTTTCCTCTTTATAATATTAGTATAGATAATGAAACTAATTTGTGAGGCCTTTTTACGAGAAGTCGGTTAAGAAAACGCATAACGATCGTAAAGTGTAACATGTAAATGAAACTGTAATTAAAAAAGTCAGAATAATTGATATTCCGTAATGAAAATTCACGCCACGCAAACAAACACCCACTTATTATTTCTGTACATTTGTATACCAATGAAATAGTCTTTGGAATGTCAACCATGATACTGTGCCACCTTTCCAGTTTGACATCAAAGAGCTAGGTTTAAAAACTAAACATTAAATCTATGGAGATAAAACATCTAATTTATCTGGGCAATGATCGCAGTGCAGTGCTAGGTAATGATTTAGACTCTTCATGTTCCAATAGCTGGGTGTCACTGTGCTGTTATTGGTAGGCACATAACTAATCACCAGGCACATGTCCTTAAAAAAATAGGCCTTATTTTCAAACTCGCATTACTTGACCGTTCAAAAGCATAAGTAGCACTTAATATTCCCACTATTGGGACCTTCTCTCACACGTATAAAATTAAAGCCGCCGCATTGGACAAGTGTGTTGTGGATGACGTATGTCTACGAACTGCCTTGAAACACGGTTTCGGTGCCGGTTTCCTCACGATGTTTTCTTTCACCGTTGTGACAAACTTGTGCATTAAAAACTTTCGGATTCATAATTCAGGTACTTAATGAGATTTAAAACACAATTAATTTATTTTTTAAATTTAGTTTTTGTTTCTGACGTATGAACGGATCGAGTTGAATCATATTATTTACAAATGTCAATGTTTGTATGTTTGTTGCTCAATCACGTCGTAAACTATAACGGATCGGGCTGAAATTTGGAACAAAGATTACAGTCTGGAAGAACAGATAGGCTACTTTGTATCCCGGAAAAATAACGGGAACTGTAACTACGCAGGTAAAGCCATAGGGCGCTACTAGTGGTACATAAAACACATATAATGTATTTTTGAAAATTGTTCTTTGTTGCTAATACGTTAAGAAATATTACAAAGAAACCATTGTCGACGGAATGTGAAATCGAGAAAACGCACAGAGTGGCTTCAGGCAAGAGTTCTTTTGTGACGACCAGAGAAATAAGGAAACGACTGGAGAGAGCAATTAATACCCGCGGGCGAGCGGCCGGAGCGACGCCACGCGAACAATGGCCAACACTCCGTCTATGTTACAATGATCCATTACATTGCATTGCAAGTTTTAAAAGGATTTGAAAAAGGAGCTAGATCTTTAAAGATGTTGAAATTCAAAACGACATTGGCTCACGACATCAATATCATTAATTTTAGCACCTGCCACGTTAACGGCGTGACAGGTGTAGCAAGATCACGATTTAAATAGAGATAATATTGAATACATTTAGTGTTAATAATGAAACACCTTATTGTTGCTTCTAAATAGGTCCATTAAATGGACGACACCTCAGTCACATGACAGACTGTGCTCAATGAACCTTCCATTTCAAACACAACAATTCGCTTAAACAGCAACTGCCATTACAGTCGTCCTATAAATTGTGGAAATACGTCGCCAATTGTATAGATATAGTGTGGGGGTAGTAGGCACGGTGTGAGGACTGCGGGGATGGAATGGGGATAAATATAAAATAAAATAAATATTGGTGGACAATTCACACACAACACCATCTGACCCCAAACTAAGTAAAGCTTGTAATATAGAGGCCAGATAGCTGTTATACTACATATATAGTTTTAAATACATACTAATTATAAATAGAAACACCCAGACACAGTGCAAACATTTGAATTCATCACACAAATATTTGCACTGGGTGGGAATTGCGAACTCGGCTTCGCAGGCAGAGTTACTACCCACTAAGCCACGAGGCCAGTCAATAGAGATAGTGTGGGGACGCCGCAACGCCACAAAAGCTGATCGAGATTCAACACGCTACTGGCGAGTTCTAGTCAGGTCTAGTTCACGAGAGATGTAATTTCGTATACCTGAGGTAGGGGCGGGTTCAGTCTGCTACTGCAGCAGTGCAAAGTCACTGATATGTTACAAATTTATAAAAAGTTGTGTGAGAGTGTGTGTGTGTGCGTGCGTGCAGGACTTTGCGGGAGCGCTCTTGCTGTCAGCCTTGACCCCCACTGCCACTACCCCTACGGGCACTGGCTCCAATTTGACGCTCGCTTCGCATTGTAGGTCACCGCGCGTCAGCTTCTCGGGAGGGCCTATCACTTCAAGTGGCTACAGGTAATGAACCGCTTTGGGCTCGGCCCCGTATCCGCTTCTGCTTCTGTGATTGAGCGAGAGACTTCCGATTCGACTATCGAGCGCTTCGCATGAAATGATGGCTGGCAGTTTGAGGTACTATCCCACTACCGCTAGCAATAGCCAAGGCTTTTCACTAGGCCACATCGCCGTCGACGTCAAAGCCAAAGCCCTGGCGAGCACCCCTACATTGGATCCAAGGACCCGTGTTTAACCAGTGCCCTTGGACCGAAGTATTATTCTGGATTGTTACTCGCTCAGATATAACTATCAGTCGAGTAACGTTCCAAGTCACTCCAGTCCTATCTCAAATAACTTCTATGCATGAACCTCGAAGGGCGAGATTTCTGGAAATGCTACAGGAGGTAAATTGTTTATTCATGTCCAGGGTGCACCACGTAAAGAACCATTCTACTTTTCAAGGGTTATTAACAACATGTTTTTCACATAAAAAAGTAGCCTGTCTTTTGTCACAAATAACAATTAGTTCATACATGCTCATGTTGGTGTAATGTCTAAAGTTATATTGTAATGGAAAAATGTAACTTTTGTGTTTTGTGAATAAAGATTGAATTTAATTTGTCAAGCTATAGACTGCCTTTGTACTAAGTTCAATTAAAATGATTTTTGTATTCAGATTGAATTTTGAAGTTCAGATTCGAAAAGGTTGCGGTCTATTTGGACTGAATGTTAAATTGTACTAAAACCGTAATGAACAGATCTTAAAATGACATTTTCCCATAATGACTGAATTTCGAAATGACTTTGATGTGTAATGTCCGCTGATCATTATGTCTGACAGGGCATGTAGTGCCGTCTATTGGCTTGCAGAGCATCGGTTAGGGCTCACCACGTAGAAACATGCTGCCGTAACTCAGGGCAAGGCGGCAGATCTGAAACAATGCCGCCGAAGACAGATGTGAACGATAAGCACGAATAACGAATCCGCAACCGCTTCTGCCGCCTAACTTATATTATCCTGGGTTTCATATTGCTTCTTGGTATAAAAAAATACTAACGAAAGGAAACCTATCTTTGTCAGAGAACATTTTCTTTAAAGATAAGTAAAGTCAGCCAACTTTCAACTTGGCTAGCGTTGTGGATTATGACTTAAACCTCTCTACTTATTTAAGGGTGGTCCCATGACGTGTAATAACATGGAAAATAACGAAAACGCGGGTAAAACCACGGAGCACTGCGCTTGTAGTGTCGTAAAGTAGTGTATATTATATTACTTCTACAACTACTCTTTTTGCTATAATCCGTAGTGAAGTAACAGTTAGAACGAGTAATACAAAATCGTGAGGTCGTATGTTTGAATTCCGCCTTTGTCTTTAAGTTTTTTCTATGTTTGAGTTTTGTGTTTTACATGTACCATCACCACTGGCCTTTTTTTTACTATAATAGCTTCGCACTTGACCACTATCTCGCCTGATGTTAAACAGGGTGCCTTAACGGTGAAAAAAACATCGTAATGAAACCAGCATGCTCAAAGATGTTTTTGTGGTCATGCGTTACCCCGTAGTACTTTGCCTGCTTGGCTTTGATTTCTCAGCCTTCGAGCCAAAGATGATGCGACAATGTAGATAGCGTGGTGTATTGTCACCGGTGCAACTGAAGTGGGCTCAAACATCGCGGCTGTGGGGTGAAAGCCGCGGCGGGAGAGGACTGCCGATGTAATATCGGCAGGGCATACACTTCAGGAAATCATACAATACACGTATTTTTAATAAAACGTATAAAATTATTTCTTTAGCTCACCGCACTCAGGTTTTTTTAGGCTGTAAGTGAGGCTAATCTCTCACGCTCGGTGAAAAGCTTGATCGGGTGAACTTGGGGCTGCCGAGTGTACCCGAGTGAGAGAGTCAGTCAGCTGTTCTTAACAGCTGTGTTTACTATATTCAATTTATACCTAACTAGCAGCGCCTTCGGTTTTGCCTACGTAGTTCTATTATTTTCCCGGGATAAAAAGTAACGGATATGTTATTTTAGACTACAATCTAACAGCGTTCCAAATTTAATCCAGATCTATTCAAGTGTTCGAACGTGATTGAACAAACAATCAGTGGCACACTCTCCGAAATGTATCTGAAAAAAATCGATAAGCTGGCAAGTTTGCAGCGACGTTCAAGACTTTACAGTTATAATCAACCGTTAATATATAATCTTGTACCTTCAAAGTCTATAAAATCAGTTTGTACCTAAACGGCCATCGTTTCAGTGTCGTAACTGTTCCTGCCATTACCCGACCCTATCAGTACCACCTATCTATATTGGAATATCCATTTTATGAAAGAAATTGACTCAACTAATCCGTGGACCGGGGATTATCTTATCGAGACTTCGTTTAACTAGAGCTGGAATGGTCGTCATTTCGTTTTATTTAGATTTAGAGAAAATTTTGCTTTGTTCGGAAAAGTCTTGTTATCTGAAATTAATCTGATTTTAAATCGATTTCACAGAATGAGGAGGATCTTAATTAGGGTGTGTGTGAAGGTGTGTGCGATGCATGTTTGTTACGTAACAGCTCCACCAATGATGAATAACTTTTGATGATTCTTTTTATAGTTCATACATCTATACTTATAATAAAACTGTAACGGGTCGAATTCTGTACATTGAAGATATTTTGAAAAAATTTTTTTTGGGGCACTCCATAGTCGATACTGATGGCGAAACTGCATTTTTTTTCTTTCATGTCTGTCTGTCTGTCTGTCTGTCTGTCTGTCTGTCTGTCTTTCTGTATAGGGATCACGCATCACGCCGAAACTACTGATTCAATTCAGCTGAAACTTGGCATGATTTTAGTTTATACTAAGGACATTGCTGTAGGCTACTTTTGATCCCCAAATTCTGATTGGTTTTCTTGCGGGAGGGGGTGAAAGTCAGAATGTGTATTTGGTTGTATCTCATGTTTGCGTTGTTTAATTTCATTAATCCTTTTTTTGTTAGAAAGAACACATTTTTTATATTGTCCCGTCAAAATTTTAACAATATCGGTCTGTTGGTTCGGAAATTACACAACCATTAAATAATAACGACACGCGCGGCGCGTTCAGTACATACTAACTTCTAAGTATTCTGTGTATCACCGACGATGCACAGAATATCTAGATTCTAGATTCTAGAAAGTGCCCACGTGATCGCGTGTCGTCGTCTTGGATGACAAAATAATTGTCAAAATATATTTTGTGTGGAAAACAAACATCATTCGGTTATAATCGACTTCAAACAAGGAGGATGTTCTTAATCGGGTTGCATGTTTTTTTATTTGGTTTTATTTTACGCGATAACTCCGCTAATTGTTAGTTGATTTTGATAATTCCTTTTTGTTTGGTAGAAAATACTTCAGAGGTGATCTTAGATATCGAAAACAGGGAGGTAGTTTTTCAAATATCAACATAAAACTAAAATCAGCTTAGATTTATCTCTATTCTATTTCAGATCTGTACGACATAGTTATACCTTCTTATAAAATTTAGTCGAATGACAGAATTAAATTACCTGTCATTAAAGTAGATTTTTGTATTTTGAAGAAAACATATCAGCATAATAAGTAGCAGCATAAACAACCCATTAAATGTTCCCACTGCTGGGCGCCGGGGCCTTCTCTCGCAAGGAGAGAGACAAGGCTATAATCCACCACGCTGGCCCAGTGTCGGTTGGTGGATGACATATGACTTAGAACTTAGATTATAGGTAGATTTCGGTTTCTTCACGGTGTTTTCCTTCACCGTTTTAATTACCGGCATTACGAACATGACTCTGAAAAGATAGTGGTGCGCGTGGTTTTGAACCCTAGGTCTCCGGATCGACACTCGCCGTTCTCCCGACTAGGTCAGCTGTAACTTACTAGACCAGCCGTAACTTATTAGAAAACGTATTATTTCAATCCAAATACTGTTTAAAATTTAAAGGTAGTGTTCAACAAGGTTCGGTGACCGAAGCAGACCGTTGTTAGGGTTCCGTACACAAAGGGTAAAAACGGGGCCCAATTACTGAGACTTCGCTATCCGTCCGTCCGTCCGTCCGTCTGTCACCAGGCTGTATCTCAAGAACGGTGATAGCTAGACAGTTGAAATTTTCGCAGATGATGTATTTCTATTGCCGCTTTAATCATGGCGGAACGTATCAAGTGATCGGGTTGAAATTTGAAATATAATTAGATTACAGTCTGGAAGAACACATAGGCTAAACATTGCCTATGTATAAGTACTCTATGTATTACGTAACAAACATCCAAACAGTGACATTCATAATATTTACAGGACAACGTTGGAACGGCTGAACATATTTGGATGGAATTCGAAACACACGTAGTTTAAACTCAGAAATAAAAAATCGGTTACTTATAGGTACTGTGACGTAGGAAAAACTAAGCAAATTTGGTGGAAAATTGAAACAGAAATAACTCATAGTCTGAAATACCACATTTATGTATTTATTACCTATCAACCTGAAAAGAAGCATGGGCCCTAAGGAAACAAATATTAACTATCACGTCAAAACGGCACAACGATATGGGTTGACATACGAAACACATATAGTTTAGAGTCTAAAATTTCACATGGGCTAATAAGTCTACATTTTCATTTAACTCCATATTAATATAAGCATATATTTTCGTAAAGAACTTGATGTGATGGTAAGGTAAAAGCCAAAAATGAAAAATATATGCACCCGTTTTGGCGTAGATAATATAGGTGATTTGCGTTCACAATCAAAATAACAAGCAACATAATATTCTCATTAGACGGTGCTAAGGCCAGTTTAAATCTAAAAGCACTAAAGGTCATTTAAATCGATGTTTTGCTATTATTGTGGTATGTATTTTTTCTTTCATCACTAGGTGGCGTTACTGGTATTCAAAATTGTACTAATAAGTTTTTGCTGCTAAAAGGATTATGTTGCCAAATTTGGATTCTTTCGTTCTTGATTTTTTTCTGTGTTACCTACAATTAAATTCATACATTAATATTTCACTAGAACTTGGCTTAGATTTACGGGTTCAACTTGCTTGAATATCATTAAAGCTCAAAATTTTAATTATTTTGATTCCACACAGGCTTCGTTCAAAATTTTACTACGGCGAAGTCGCGGGTAACAGCTAGAAAACAGCTTGCGGATAAAAAGAAATAGGTAAGTAGGTATCAGTTCATGCACATTAGCTTCAGATTTTTCTTAATATATCCTATAAAAATCCTACAAACTTAACACTTGCGGCTATGTTCGATACTACGAAACCTTACTAAGTATGTTACTTTTAAAGGCGAAACTCGAGGAGGCCGAAGCAGCCATTTACAATAATGTCACTTCCCGGGTCATCAAGGGAACCATGACAGGACAGTATATGGCAGCTTACAGTGCAGAAAATGACTTCGTGGCACTGAACGAGAGAGAGACAGAGCACGCGGGAGTGCCTGTTTATGCGACACCACCAAACGACCCAATTGTAGTTACTGCCCGATGCACCAAGATTATGCTGGACGATAAGATCCTAGAGATGGCCAAGACCATCGAAGGGAACGGAAACGTCAAAGCAGATTGGGAAAATTGGGAGGTACCAAGAATACAGTGGGTCAACGGAGTTCCAGGATGTGGAAAAACAACATGGGTGATTAGACACTTCGACGTGGACAAGGACGCCATCATCACTACAACAACTGAGGCAGCAAAAGATCTTAGAGAAAAGCTATCGCACCGAATCGGAAACCTGGTCAAAACCAGAGTGCGAACCATGGCTTCTGCTCTGGTAAATGGTTTCGGTAGAGAAAGTTTCAGTCGCCTCATGGTGGACGAAGCTCTCATGAACCATTTTGGAGCCATTGTGATGGCTTCAAGGCTGTCTGGTGTTGGTGAAATTGTCCTCATTGGAGACGTCAATCAGTTGCCTTATATCGACAGGGAAAATCTCTTCGAAATGAGGTATCATCGCCCGAACCTGGTAACAAAGATCAGCCAGGAGTTGCTCTGCACACATCGAAACCCAATGGACGTCGCATATGCACTGAGGGAAATATACTCCGGTATGTACTCTTCAGCGTCCCGTATAAAGTCCCTAGAACAGAGAAGATATAAGGAGCGCAAATACCCAACACCCTACCAAATACCTCTTCTTAGTTCACACTCAAGAGGAGAAGGAGACCCTGACAAACCAGGGTTATGGATCAGGCACCGGGTCACGCATCCTTACTATCCATGAAGCTCAAGGACCAACATACGAGTCGGTAATCGTAATCAAAACCAAGGCAAACATGAAGCTGCACGAGCGTGCCCCATGTGGTAGTGGCAATCTCACGGCACACGGGGACCTTCACATATTACGCTGACGACACCGACGACGCCATCGGTCGGTTCGTGCGGCGAGCGTGGGCTGCATCACCGAAGACCATCCGCGATTTTAACCTACAGATGGCCATCAGGGACAGAAATGCGGCCGTTGTGGAGGCTCTGGGCCGGGAGGAGGCAGCTTAGGCAAATGACAAGGCAAACACTCGATGTCGAGTCGATTATTAGCGGAATCCCAACCGGTAGTGATCGGCTCTACAGACGAGCACTAGAATTAGATTTTAAATGTACCCAACTCCCTCCTATTTTCCTCTTCTTCTCCTTATCCAAGATATGTGTAAAAAACGATAATTGTAATGACAAAGATCACGGACCCCGGAGTCTGTGGAGTGGCTAATTTAATAAAAAAAAAAAAAAAACTAAGTATGTTTGATTTTGTTTAAAAAAGAAAATAAAGATGATAAAATTAAATAAATTTTGTGTGGAAAAACAAATTCACTCAAACTCAAAGGTTTTTCAATGACTACTTATCCAAATATTTGACGTACGATACTTACAATTAATGTATAAGTCAGTAACATCTGCTTACGCGAACGAAGTAGCGGGTTCAGCTAGTTAGATATATGAGTATTGCATCACAAACAAGAACAAAATTAAAAATGTTGATTAACCCCCAACTACCTCAGATTTGTAATCTGTACAACGTTCTACTAGTCAAGCCCTTTCATTTGTGAGTTTTGAAAAAAGAAATGTATTTCGCCATTTTGTGGAAGCGGCCATCTTGGATTTGAAATTTGTCATAATGCAATGTAGTCTACTAGTCAAGCCCTCTCGTTTGATACCCATATTGAGGTAGTAGTGAAAAAAATAAAATAATTCGCCATTTTGTGGTTGCGGCCATCTTGGATTGGATTTTTTTATATTGTATAATATTTTACTAGTCAAGTTCTTTCATTTGATACCCATATTGAGGTAGGTTGTGAAGAAATATTTTGTGCGTCATATTGTGGCGGCGGCCATCTTGAATCGATATTAACCAAACATAGCTAAGAACACCCGCACGGATATTAACTTTCAAATAAAAAAAACCGCATCGAAATCGGCCCATCGGTTTGAGCTCTACGGTGCCACAGACAGACACACACACACACAGACATACAGACAGACAGACGTCGATGTCAAACTTATAACACCCCTTTTTTTGATCGGAGGTTAAAAATGTAACGAAATCAAATCATCGGTTGTAAGAAATACAACAAGAATCTTAATAAATTTGCATTTACCGATTATATTTTGGTGAACTCCAAAACCTCTGTGGAACTGTGTCTTAGCGTGGTTAATTGGTTTAAAGAAAATTAGTATTCTGCAAAGTCTGGTGGTGTACGGACGATAATTTAAAGTGACAACGTCATAACAAAACATTGCGGCGAAAGCGTACAGTGAGCGTAACGGGACGTAACGGGACACTCTGTCGTGCATACAACCGGCGTTCGTCGGTTTATTAGACTTTGTCACGTCAAAAATTATTGAGCAACTGAGTTTTATTTACTTGGAAATGAAGTCTGTGTTTGTTTTTCGAAAAAAAATCGGATATGGTATAGCAATATGCTATTTTGCAGATATTTAAAAACATCTAAAATAATTCTTTCTACGTTTATATGTTTGGTTTGCACAGACAGACAGACAACAAAAATAAAATTAGGATTCAGATATAATTCAGATATAGGTATCTACCGTTTATACTTTCGTTTGAACTTAGTAAGGAGCTTAGGTATTACGATAAAGATAAACCGTTGGGGTAGACGTGTGCTAGAGTACAGACCGCGAATGGGCATACGTCGCCGTAGGACGCCCTGTTACTCGATGGAGTGACGATATACATAAGGCAGCAGACTGTGCCTGGAGAAGAAAAACAGAAGAATAGGCTGAGTGGCGTATCGTGGAAGAGTGGTAGTCTAACAGTGGAATAGGGTAGGCTGACGATGATGATGATGACATATAGACCCTACAATTGTTAGTATTTGTATGTAGAAGATGTAAAGATGAATATGTTTTTAAACCAGGTATCTTTCAATTCGAGTGAAACTCATCTGTAGACTGTAGATCAAGAGGCGGTGATAGCTAACGAAAGTGTTAATTGTCGCGCTGACCGCTCGTCTGCAAACCTTATTATGTGAAGTTAAAAACTTTCCTGGACAAATTAAACCCGCAACGGGAGTTCCCGGGGGTTCCATGTTTACATGTTAAATAAAGTTTACGCTCACTAGGGGACTTCCTGTTTCCAAAGTTTTGTCTAAAAACATAAGGGCCTTTGTGTCTTCATGGCGTTGTTATAAAATTAAGTATCAAATTTTATGAGCTGTTAGTCGAAGTAATTTTACAAGAAAAATATAATCCTACGATATATTATTAGTAACGTCAATGTATGATTGAATATTTGGATGTTTGTTGCTCAATCACGTCGTGACGTATGAACGGATCGAGCTGAGATTTCAAACACAGTTACTGTTATACCATAGTCTGGAGGAACACATAGGCTATTTTTATCCTGAAAATAACGAGTACGGGAAATATGCAAATAAAACTGTGGGGTGCTGCTAATTCTGTCTAATGCACACACACACACACACACACACACACACACACACACACACACACACACACACACACACACACACACACACACACACACACACACACACACACACACACACACACCCGACACATCGATTCAGACTCAGTTACTAAATAAGCCAAACACATCACTCAACACGTAATTTCTTTTTCTTTTATTTGATACTATTTAAGAAACATTTTGTTTTTAAAATTAATTGGTTATATTAGGAAAGTTCGTTTAAAAAAATTGTTGAAAATAAATTATTATTTTTATTATTTGCTATTTTCCTTTTTGCTGGTTGCCTGGAAGAGATTGCTCTTAGCAATAAAGCGGCCACTTGTGGCACTAGTTCATAAGTGTTTATTTGTAATATTTTAAATTGTTTGTGTCACAATAAAGAGTTTCTATCTATCTATTATTTTATTTTAATTATGAATATAAGTTATCTCTCTGCCATACGACAAACAATACAAAGCTTAGATTTCACACTATTGTGTCATATATTTTTAAATTCAACTAATATGATAAATGTCAAAGTTTGTATATTTCTGCAAGACCTAATCTCGCGCAGGATGACCGTGTTCTTCGCTAGCTTCTTCCTCTGAAGAAGCTGACTCGGAGGTGAGCCACTGTGGAATGCCATACGTCTAGAACCACTCTGCACTAGGGATATTTATTTATTTATGAATTGCAATTACATACATTTGTTTGCATCTAAAAACTACAGAACAAAAATGTAGGAGATCCTTAGGTCTCTCTGAGCAATGACAGTGATAGTGAGCAGGTTTTCGCCGCTTCACGGGAGCTAAATGCGAAGATCCGACCCGCAAGGGGGGCGCAAGACCTGTGGCGGTGGCAGGGTTCTGCAGGTCTACTACGAAGTCCGATAAACGATATATTGGCCGAAGTTATACCACGAAACACAATCGGTCGGTTGATCTGATCGGGCGTGTCGTTCATCCCGACCGACACTGATTTGACAGTTTTTGTGTCATCAACCGACCGATTGTGTTTCGTGGTATAAAACGTCCATAACTTCGGCCGATATATCGTATAGACCTTCTCGTTGAATGCGAGAGCGGTCCCGCGACTCTGACCTTAGGCCATGCCAGAGAAACCTGTAGAGCTTTTAGTCGGTAAAGGCACAAAAAATACCTAATTGTGACTTAGCTATCTTACAAATACGACCTAAATAGAAGCATAACAATATTATAATAGACTGCAGGCCCTTAAACAAAATTTATAGGTCATATGATACACCTGAAGACCTACATATGTAGGATGATAGAAGTGTAGAAAGTAATAAGATTCAGCACTATGCCGTCACTTGTAACCTGTTCAACGGAATGCAATTGCCTAAACCTCGATCATTTCTCCTTGTCGCATGATTTTTGTACGGCGTTGCGAAATAATGGATTAGGAAAACTTTTTACTTCAAATTTTCATTAAACTTTCTTGGTCTTCAAACGTATTTTTAAAATTTAGATAATCAAACCAAAATGTTATTAACTCTAAACAGATAAAAATAGATTCTGAAACAAAATTACTTCTTTCTTTTAAAAGATAACAGATCACTGTATATATTTTTCATGTTAATAATTAAATTTCACTAGTGGAACATTAAATTTAAAAAATAGTAGTTTTGATGCCTCCTTCAAGTCTGTTTCGATGTGGCGTATAAATAAGTTCAACGCCACTAAACATTCGCTCGCTGGGTACACTTGTTGGTGGTGTAACTAAGCCATAGACAACTGATGCAAAATTTCGATAAAAACTGAATATTCGCAATCGCATTCGCGAATGTTAGGAGCAGATATTCGCATTCGCATCCGCGAATGTGCAAAATACGAATATGACATTCGTTACATCACTAGTCCCTACTTTACACACTAGGATTCTGATCATAAATATTTGTAAGAAGTGGTAGGACTCTTTGCAGAGTCACCTGGGAAAGGTGCCTACATTTGATAATTATTCTACTGTCTGGTGGTATCCTGTAAGCATTACTGATTTCTAGTTTGATGGGCAATGTTTCCAGAGAAAATAGAAGCCATAGAGATAAATTAATTTTAATCTCTGGGTGACGAGCACAATTAATTGCCAGGTAATGGATCATTATGGGTTTTTATCTAGTAAATAGGCGCGATGCTTTCCAACAGGCGCATACCACACTTGACTCGTCACTTTGTTTTATATAAAAAAAAAAAACAAAATGATTTCTGTTTTGAAATAATCAGAGTCGACAGTCAAAGCACAAGTTAACAAAATTGCCTACTTTCGTTCATTTCCTGAACTACATCTCACGGCTGAGAGGATTAACAGAAAGTAAAGTGGGGCGGGGTCGGGGGGAGGGGAAGGTGCTAAAAGGTCTATTGTGACAAAATTACAGTGGTAGGTAGGGCACGAAATACTGGGTCTCCAATACAGAGGTCATGGTGCATGCCACCTACTCTACATCTAATAGACACCGTTCTAATATAAGATTTGTTGTTTCTACGTTTCTTTTAACCCTCGACGGTGTTATAAGGTTGAGTTAAGTTTGTTCTGTCTGTCTGTCTGCGTGTGTGTTTGTCTGTGGCACCGTAGAACTCAAACGGATGGGCCGATTTCGATGAGGTTTTATGTGTTCGGATGTTCCAAGCTATGTTTGGTTAATATCAATTCAAGATGGCCGCCTCCACAAAATGGCGGACAAAATATTTCTTCACAACCTACCGTAATATGGGTATTAGTCACCAATATAGTTTTACAATTATTTAGTTTGGCCTAGAATAACGAAAAATACTTTCTTAGGTCTAAAGATTTTACATCTAAATCTTTAGATGTGAGAAAGTATTGAAAGAGCGTAAAAAAGTAAAGGTTAAAACAATATTTTAAATTTTGTTTGTCCGTTTTTACAATGTTTTATATTAATTTTTACAGTAAAACAGAAGTAGTAATTTTTACATTTAGTTTTGTTACTTATTTATGGGGTATTTATATTAGACTAGCAGCACCTCGCGGTTTTACTCTTTTAACTTCCCGTTGTTTTCCAGGGTTAAAAATACTTATATATTAATCCTGACTCTTCTAATTCTGTTCTAAATCTAAATTCATTCTGTGCTGTCGCTTCAACGTTCCAATTGAGCCACAAAACATCCGAACTATCTCATTCTTTATATATTAGTAGAATTTTAGCGTTAAGGCAAGCCTTTAGCTTAGTTTCAATTTGAATCATACCTAATGTACAAATAGTGACGTAGAACATGAACTAAATAATTACCTGAGTGTTCGTTACATCGATGACGAGTCAGCATGATGCGCTGTGACCCCGGCATTCTATTTCTCCAGAATGTATTTTTATTTCTTTTCTCTTTTATAGGTCCCTATTGAGTTATTATTCTGTGTGTATTTTTGTTTCGTTGTCTCACCATGTTTTTCTTCTTTGACATTTCATGAACGAATAATATTGTAGATAAATTATTATTTCCTTCGTGTGGAAAATAATTTATACATCATTAAAATAAATGTGTATCACCCGCGCATTTTCCGTTGGCGTTATTTTACTATGATAAAAAAATGGTCCATATATTGAACAAGCTGCGAACGTGAGTTACCCAATAGATAAAATTATAAAATATGAGTTATAAAATACTAGCTGTACCCTGCCAAGCTTTGCTGTGGAACATTGTGATGCAAAAATTAAATAAAAACAATCCTTGATGCAGATTATATATCATTGTAAAATTTCAGCTCGATCGGTGCAGAACTTTTTGAGTTTTTGAAGCGTACACAAACCAACATAATACTTTTATATATAGAGATGTATCTAGTCGGATGTCCGAGTTTAATTTTAATTTTGGGACACGGATTTCAACGGGTTTTGTTCTTTGGAAAGAATTAAATTATTTTACTTTGTGCTAATCCATATTTTAAATTGAACTCTGACGAAATCATGGCTTTGTATAAGCTATCCCCTACGCCGCGCGTATTAGCGGACCGGTCCCATAGTGGCCGGATCTAGTTCCAACGTAAAGTTATTCGACAAATAGCACCGCTCCGGAGATTAGCTCTGCGATTACGCCGGCGATCCATCTTCGCTGCAATCGGCACACCACCAACATACATCCAATCTTACATGACCGAGCCACTATTGAATATTTGGAACAAAACTAATAGCTTCCAATTCAAAATTTCAGTTATGTGTATTAGTCAACTTGGTAGAAGAGTTGGTCAATCTGATAGTTTCGATGACGTCCTATCGAAGTTGCTGATTGGATGCTCGAGTGTATGGCGCTTCGTGTTCTCGGAACTTTCTAAAGGACCTCGATGTTTAGAAATTCTGCGGTCGCACCCATATTACTTGTGTAAGTTCTCAAATTTTAAATAATTACTGACGGACATATCGCTCCAGAACGAAAAGCTGTATTAATTATGCACAAATTTGGGCTTTTGGATGTTTTTTGCTCTGGAACTGCTGAACAGGATTTGGAACACAGAATATAGTTTGAAATTATAGATTAGGTATTTTAATTATATTTCTTTACAATGTATTTAAAAGGTATTCTCAAAACAGGGTTTTTTACTTAAAGATAATTTCTGGTTATATATGTTACTTTTGTAAATTGTTCCTGAACTAAAACTTTTTGATTTTTGTTTTTTTTTTCTTGATAGATAGGCTATTTATATCCCGCGAAAAGTTACGGAATGATCCGGGAATGTTAGGAAATGGCGCGTCACGAGTTCTTAAGGCCAGGTAGTTCTGTCAAATTCGGCATTTAACGCTGTCTTGTTCTCGCGACCGTCACCGACCGCGGAATCGGTGCCACAGTGCAGAAATAACATTAAAATATTGGACTATGTAATTTAAACTCATTTTTTGTTCAAGATTTGTTTATACTGTTTATACTAGTGATAACAATTTTGTGAATTGTGAAGTGAAACGAAGAAATATTAAATTTATCTATACTCGTAGATATACAAAACTCAACCTTTTCTTTTTGGTCACACTATAAGTTGAGAACGGGTTTTCCAATTTCATGCATCTTTTTAAAATATTTCCTAATAATTCACAAGTTCACAAGTTCACAAGTCAAAAATTAAAAAAAATGTGCTGAAACGCAATGAAAGGCCTATAAAAATAGAAGGTTTTTTGGTCAACTTTGCACTAAATTTCTAATCCAATTTTTTTCTATGAGGTAAAAGATCACTTACTGAGCATAAAATTACAAAATGCTCACAGATCCAGGTAGAGCTTCAAACGCCAATTGAAAAAAAAAACTGTTTTAGCCGATATTTTGGAAACGATATATTTTGACAATAATTGTAGAAAAACTAAACTTTTTTTGTAAAACTTACCGTTTACGATTTATAACCCATTTAATGATACGATTGCGATGATGCCGATAATAGTGGATGTAAATGATGTGGTCTACGATGGAACTTGTTTCTCTAATAGAAACAAGCACAGTGTACCTCGTAACCCCAAGGTTCGAACCTTCGACAAAAACCCACTCTGGCAATGCGTTTCACAGCTTAGTTGTTCTTATTACAAAAGCGGAGACCAAACTCTTCGTTCAACTCTTCAATCATGATGATGAACGGTGCTGTTTATTCGAGCAACGAGCAATTTGATAGAATAACTTTAATTTAAAAACCCCGACTACAAAAAAATCTACACGTTAAAAAATATTACCTACTATCTAAGGACACTTTGGCGAGTCAGACTAGTCTTAGAATATCTTTGTTACCAAAATCCATCCAGCTATTTGGAAGATATGTGGAAATAAAAGATTTACAAACATAAAGATACGCGCGAAAAACATAACCTTTCTTCCATTCCGGTAAAAGGGACATGTTTATGCTACTGGGAACAGAATTCAAATCTTATTATTTTACATTGTTATCATCAAATTTGACATAAAATCGTAATCCGTAAGTTCGAAAAAAAAAGTTTACTGGCAACAAAAGATGGGAAATTTTATTTTCTACAATAATAATAGGCTTTATAACTTTTTCAGAATATCAGCCAAAAACGTTTTTTCGAGCTGGCGCTTGAAGCTCCACCTGGATTTGTTATTATTTTGTGATTTTATGCTCAGGAAATGATTCTAAACCTTACCTATATAAAAAAATACGAATCGGAAATTTAGTGCAGAGTTAAATTCTACGAGTAATTTTACTGCCTAAAAGGCTTCTTATCAAATTTAGTCGAGTGTTTAAATTTCTATGAACAATATTAACATTTTCATACAAAAAAATAGAAAAAACAATAAATTTTGGTGGTGTCACAAACTTGGAAAAGAAATAAAAAAATAAAAATTCTAACAAAACCATACGTGTATCTATGGAAAGTGTTCAAAATTGTATTGAAGTTCCTAACATTTTTTTTCTAAACTGAATAGTTTGCGCGAAAGTTTCTAATTTTGCTAATAAAGTTGATTATTTCCAAATAAAATAGTATTTTATTGTTTTTCTTTACAGCATTTGAACGCCTTAACACATTTTAGTTGATATTTAACATACAACCTGGGGGATTTTTATTTTATCCTGCTAAAACCTTAAAGTCACGGTACTATAGGACTCTCCCCTATATAAAAAATACGAATCGGAAATTTAGTGCAGAGTTAAATTCTACGAGTAATTTTACTGCCTAAAAGGCTTCTTATCAAATTTAGTCGAGTGCTTAAATTTCTATGAACAATATTAACATTTTCATACAAAAAAAAAGAAAAAACAATACATCTTGGTGGTGTCACAAACTTGGAAAAGAAATAAAAAATAAAAATTCTAACAAAACCATACGTGTATCTATGGAAAGGTGTTCAAAATTGTATTGAAGTTCCTAACATTTTTTTTCTAAACTGAATAGTTTGCGTGAAAGTCTCTTCCAAAGTGGTAATATCTAAATGTGAGGACTTTTCTTCCAAGTACTAAGTACCTTACTACCAAAGAATTTACCTAAATGGCATATAAATGCAAGTTAGGTATCATATATTATGGTATATTAGGGGATTTGCGCAGGGGATTTCTCCCCTATCATTATTTCCTTATCCCGATCTCTGATTTAACGGACGAATATTTTACCGATACTTATCTATTTTCCAATGCATCCGCATTGAATTTTTTACTGATGTGGTATCGACGTCAGTTTTTTGAGACTCCCCTTTTGGTCTACAACATAAAGTATACAGCGTACTAATTAGTATCAGCGTCTATTTGCAATTCAATGAAAACGGTATCAAAATCAAGATCATAGCGTGCTTCACTAGTAATACCTACTGATATTGTTATACTGTGGCACTATGATCGTAATATTTAAAATTTATCGGTTGTCAAAATTGCAAAATCAAGCACAGGCCCGTCGTCCGTGAGCGCCGAAACGCGACTGATCAGGCTTGCCGAACGGCGCGCTATATATATGGTAGATATTAAAACATAGTAAATAACTGATACTTTTTTATCAAGTCAAACTCTGCGAATGCATCTATAACTTTTTAGTGGCTTTCGTTGAGTACAAAAATTTTGTAAAAAAATTGATTAGTTTAGTCATAAACTTGAAAAAAGTTTTTGAAAAGGGGTAACTTTGGGATTTTTTTCTATCAAGTAAAATTCATTAAATCATGTTACTGACTGCGAATTGCACTAGATTAGATCCTTAACTATTACATATATTTTTTTCAGAGTTTAATACACTATTTTAAAGGTCTTAAAGTTGTTTTAAAAATTCAAAATTACGGCCCACACGCCCTTTATAAAAATAAATTAAATTTTACTTCAGTTACGGCAGGTCCAGCCAGGAGAACGGCATAGTACGACAACTAGAAATACATACGTGAGTAAACCGTGGATTAATTTAACAATTAGTAATAGAAAATTACCATTGGATCAATTTAATAAATAAATAAAATATATTAATAAATTTTCTTTTTTGATAATTTATATTCTTATGGTCATCGATATAAATCAAAATATGTGCCCCGAGCCCCTTAAAATTGTTAGCAGGCTGCGTCTGTGTCTGTAGCGTGAGTGGTTTACAACTACCAATCTACTTGACCCCTAGAATCGCTAGAGGCGAGGTGTTCCGTGGTTCTACTTATTTTGGTTGTGGACAGCGAATATTGATAGGTGGAAGCGTCCGGCGTTCACCGCTTCCTGCAATCGACTGGAACGGAAAGAGTGAGCTCCCTCTTCCCAATGATGACATAATTCTGAGGGCCTAAGGTGTGGGAGAGCACATCCATTGGTTTATATCGATGCTTATAGTGCTTATTGTCTTATAGTTTTATAGTTATATTTTGTAATGGCTCTTCAGTCTTTTTATTACTGTATAAAACGCCAACACGACATGTATTTGTTTTTTCTATTTTCTTCTTGTAAGAAACGTATGCCATATATTGTGTTTTTGTTTGTCTCTCGTTTTTTTTCATTTTCATTTTCAAATAATATGAGCTTATACTAGAACAAGAAGAATTAAAAGAAAATTTAAAAAAATAATGATTTCATGGATTAATCTAAAATGTGTCATAGCCACGTTAGTTTTCACACTTACAGTAGTTAATTCAAAATACGTGGTTGTGTTCTAGCTTTGGAATTCAGTAATTTGAATTGATTCCCCGCTTCCAATTCGCCCAGACGTGGATCCTCATTTCCGGCCAGTGTCCGCTGCACTCCCGACGGAAAAATATCCATTTAATGGAATCGCAAATGAACCGCGCGGGAAGTAATTGAATACCCATAATTCCGATCACATTCCGAGCGGCTCCGGCGGACCAGACGGCGGGCCGGACGGACAGATTTCATTCCAATTACGGACGCTGCAAACAGATTTTACATCCAAATTACTGATTTTGTGACTGATGAGATCGGTTTCTGGGTTATTTTGATTTCGTGGTTCATCATCTACCTCCCACATAAACCCCCATATGAACCACAGAATGTCACCGTCAAAAATGCAATCACTGTCAGCTTACAAAGCAACGCGTGAGATTATAAAACTAATCTATTATCATAAGATTGCAATCTTAAGGGTAAACTCTGCCTAAACATCGAGGTATTTAAACAATGAATTATTCATTATTTGTGATTAAGCCCTGTACTTTATAAACGTTATCCTAAGGATTTCACATTGACATATTAGTAGGAGATCCCGCTATACAACGACCTTCACCGAGCTGTTTATTGGATGAAAAGTATTTTATATGTAATTTAATATGTCAATAAATATATAGCAAATGGGTTGCCTAAAAAATTTCAGTCCAGAATATGATTAATTAACATTTAAAAATTATTTTGTAAAATATTTCAGTAGAATATATTAAATTTTAGAAAAAACTTTATTACATAACTTATTATTTTAGCTTTATTACTCAATGCTTACGAAATAACATTACGAAATTCAACTTCTAAGGGTGTAAAAAACGGGATGGAAGTTTGTATGAAATATTTTATTTCTTAAACGTATTCGCATAAAATTTCGCACGAATTGAGCATGATCAAAATAATGAATTATGTATTACCACGGTGTATTACAGTATTTTTCAAAACTCAACCTCCAAAGGGGTGAAATAAGAGATGAAAGTTTGTTTGAAACTTTTTATTGTTTGAAAATATTTGCATGAGATTTCGTATTTCGTAAGCACTGAGCAAAGCCAAAATAAAAAGTTATGTTATATAGTTTTTTCTAAAATTCAATCAATTTAAGTGAAAAATTTTAAAAATAATGTTTAAATGTTAATTAATCATATTCTGGACTGAAATTTTGTAGGCAACCCATTTGCTACATATTTGTTGACATATTAAATTACATATAAAACACTTTTCATCCAATAAACAGCTCGGTGTTTAATGAAACTCCGTTATCCGCTTGTACTTGTATTATCATTTATTTCCACAAAGGTACATGAGTACAATATGATTTGACAAAGCCATCAATTATTGCTGCCGTCCATCTTTCGGCCCTGATGAGAAGAAGAGAATTGAATCTTGTATGCCAACTACCAGACTATTTATTTTAATGTTATTAAACGTAGGTTGGTTCACTGTAAAATAAGTGCTTGCAGGATGGTAGTTAAAAAACGAATAGTTGGTAGGTTGGCACTACCGGAATTCAACACAAGAGTTACCATGTTTAATAATGTGAAATAATAAAATTCGACTAAATTACGAATCAAGACTAAAATTAATGACAGGTGAAGGTCGATGTATAGCGGGATCTTAGACTATATATAATTGTATAAATAGATCTTAGAAATGTGTGTACGCATATAACTTTTGAATGACTGCACCCAATTTTATAAGTCTTTATTTTATGTAGAGGTATTTGTTATTGTCAGGACAAGGTACAGCAGAAAATTGTGAAAATGTTGATGGAAAAAAGTATAGTGTTACAAAGTTTGCCGGGTCAGGTGGTATTTTATATAAATGTGTGTCATCGTAAAATTATTAAAACGTGAAGCAAACACTTTGTACCCTTTTTCACGAAATTTATGCGGACGAAGAAGTAGGTATAGTTTACGAGAGAGGGAGATAGCTATTTTTTTTAATATGCATAGAAAGTAAATTACATACTGCCATGTATCCAACACGTACATATAATAGTTATTTGTTATACAAGAGTGCAAAGTTGATTTTTAACCGCGTGCTCAATTTCGATGACCGAGCAATCGAAGGATTCTAAAATTGAATTACGAGCGCAGTGAGTAATTTAAAATTAGAATCCTGAGCGTAGCAAGGGAATCAAAAAAGCACAAGGTGAAAAATCTTTGCACTCGAGTGCAACACGTAATTTTCATTCCACCTCAGCGAAATGAAATGAATGAAATGAAAGGAAATGACTAAATGCAAATTTATAAACGTTTTCGCGCTAAGCAAATAAAAAAAAAGTAAGTACACCAAGGAGGTTCCGAGTCTGAGTTTTTAATATATAAAAAAAAATGTATGATGCATTCGGCACCAAGGAGGTAGAAATAAATAGGTTGAATTATGTTTTGAATTCAAAACCTCAGTACACACGATGTTCTAAATTCAAATTTACTTTAACCTCTAGAGGGTAAAACGACTTTTGCGCCCTGATGTCGAGGAGCAAAAGTACTCTTTCCGAGCTGGTGGGATGAAAATACATTTTGTTTATTGTTAAAGTATGAGATCAAATGGAGAATAAAATTATATTGATTTGTGGTCGAATTTTTACTACTAGGCGAGCATATAATTTATGCTCAATTTTCTCCACACACCCACGAGACAGCGCCACATTCGGCACGATCTTCACATATTTATGTTTCCAGTTTGCATGTAAAACAGAAATAAGCAATATTTCGAGTGCATCGAGAATTTAGTTCCAACACGGACTGACCTCCGCGCATCTGTTGCCAACTGCGATCTACACAGCCTCGCCACCACTCTACTTTCTTGGCTAAAATAACAAACTACAATTTTTATTTTCTATAGTTTTCATTAGTAGAAGCAAATGCTTTAGTAGCGCTACTCGCAAACGATCAAGATATGTGGTGGTATAGTCTACGGCGCCAACGAAGTTAGATACTAATATTTATTTTAGCTGCAGTGGGGTTGTTTTATACTAAATTTGTATCTCTGAGAAAATTAAGCAAATCCAATCACAAGTTGTAAACTTTAGATTATGTTTAGTAACCCAGGAAAATAACACGTTCGTACCAACTAATTTTGCAGTTTATGTAGATAGCTCAAGCTAACTTTACAAAATTAAACAAGAACAAAATTAAAAATTTTGGTTAACCCCCGACTACCTCAGGTTTATTATCTGTACAACATTCTACTAGTCAAGTCCTTTTATTTGATACCCATATTGAGGCAGGTTGTGAAGAAATATTTTGTCCGCCATTTTGTGGAGGCGGCCATCTTGAATCGATATTAACCAAACATATTTGTGAACATCCGCACGGATATTAACCTTAAAATAAAATGAAAACCGCATCGAAATCGGTCCATCCGTTTGAGATCTATGGTGACACAGACATACACACACACACACACACAGAGAGAGAGAGAGAGAGAGAGAGAGAGAGAGACAGATACGTTGACGTTTTGGTCGGGGGTTAAAAATATAACGGTAGATAGATCAAAATATAACCAGAATGAAAACCGAGGATAAGAGTCTACCGCCAAATCTGTCTTAGTTCTGATATTGCTCTCTCCTTTCTATTCCCTTGAAATGGTTGAGACAGCAATAGCATAGCTAAAGCAGATTTAGCTAGGCGGTAGAATCGCGGTAAAGGTTTGAAAGACTAGTTTTGACTGACAGAAAGAAACAGATTAGATTGTACGGAGTATGACAGAAAACATGAGATATGAACTTGTCGATGCTAGCCTATTTTCTACCATTGTACTTCTGCTAATACACTAATTAAAACATATGAAAATTTTGATGTTTGTTGCTCAATCACCTCAAAAAACTGAAGAGATCAAACCGTATTTGTACCTCAAATGAGTTATAACCTAGGTCAGGATCAACTTTTAAAATTTTCCGATTAATATATTTTGTGTTGTCTAACCTACAAACAGCAATAAAGATTTTTATATTTGTACTAGCAGTGCCCCGAGGTTTTACCCGCGTGTTTCCCTGGCTCTTCATTTTCCCGGGATATTGAGTTTGCTATTCTCATATTTCTATGCGCAAGCTGAAGTGGCAGTGGGCGGGCCACATATGTCGCAGAGCCGATGGACATTGGGGGAGAAGGGTTCTGGAGTGGAGACCACAGTCGAAACGTCCCGTGGGACGGCCTCCCGCTCGGTGGACCGACGACCTGAAGAGAGTGGCGGGAAGCGGATGGATGCGAAGAGCCGAGGACTGGATTTGGTGGGACTGCATTGGAAAGGCTTATGTCCAGCAGAAGACTAACATGGGCTGACGATGAAGATGATAAAGCTTTTAGACTATAATTCTCCAAGAATTTCAAATTTCCAAATTCAGCCCGATCCGTTTGTTTATACGTTGCGACGTCATTGAGCAACAAACATCCACATTTATAGGATTTCTCGCCAGCTTAGAGGTAAAAAGAAAACCCAGTATAATAGGGTATCCTTTTTACCCTTTGGGTACCTCTAAGCTGGCGACTAAGACTTCGCTGTCCGTCCGTCCGTCCGTCTGTTGCCAGGCTGTATCTCGAGAACGGCGATAGCTACACTTGCGACAGTTCCAATTTTCACAAATGATGTGTTTCTGTTGCTACTATAACAATAAATAAAAAATAAAAACTTGAGAGGTGTCAAGGGACACTCGGAAGGAACGAAGTTCCTTTCAATTAATTAGTGAAGGATTTTTTTATTATTATTTACTATTTACAAAAAACCTGTATACACTCAACAAAAATAATCGTCGCGACACCACACTGTTCAATGCGAAATAGAAATGAAATATCTGGCTTGCTTTCTATAAGAGAGAGAGAGACAGACAGAGAAACATGCGACGCCGCACAGCTTACAATAGCAAAAAGTGTCGTGACAACTTTTCGTAAGATTTTTTTCCGTCTAGCCCCCTTTCACAACGCGCGATAAGGAACTTCGTTCCAATAAAATAAAATAAATATTGAAGCCCTTCAATACGACAAACTTGATTTTTTACCATTTCTTGTTCGAAAAAAAAAAACTAATATCGTTGACAGGTAGACGCGCTTTAACGATTCACATATTATTTAGTTTCATTAGAAAATAAATGAATACCGTGGCTTCCATATAATCAAAGAGGTTTTCGCCGTTTATTTGCTAATGATAAGAAACCTTTCGTACGCGAGTCCCACTCGCACTAGGGCGGTTTTATTATAAAGCGTCTGCGGCCAAACTCGCAGGCAGTCGCGAGTTTCGTTACATTTTCGTTTGCTATGAATGGGTTCGAATCCCGCGGGCGCGTCGTACTTGCGAGCTCAATTTTGCTTGCGAGATTGCTTGCGTTATGTGTAATGGTGAGGCTAGATCCGGGAAGATTACCCTCTACATAATACAACTTGGAACTGAAGATTGCTGCAGAAAAGGTCTGTACACCCGCTTATTACAAATACAAAAATCTTGATTGCTGTTTGCAGGTAAGATAAGATGATACAAAAGATTTTAAGTTGACCCATACAAACTGGCCTCTTCTTCTAGAGGCATGCAATATGTCTGGCAACTCAGTTTCTATTGGTATGAATTTATACAATGATAATAACAGTCAGCTGATAAAGAGCTATGCTCGGAGTCTCTTTGCGCGACAGAATCCGTAATGAGGATATTCGCAAAAGAACGAAAGTGACCGACAGAGCTCAAAGAGTAAGCAAGCTGAAGTGGCAATGGGCAGGCCTCATCGCTCGCAGAACTGACAACCGATGGGGAAGAAAGGTTCTCGAGTGGCGACCACGAACCGGAAGACGCAGTGTTGGACGGCCTCCCACTAGATGGACAGATGACCTCACAAAGGTCGCTGGAAACCGCTGGTTGTAGGTTGCGCGTGACCGTTCGTTGTGGAAAACTAGAGGGGAGGCCTATGATCAGCAGTGGACATCTTGCGGCTGATGATGATAATAATAATAATATTTTTTTTATTCAGTGACCAACAACATGTAACATGATTATAAATGCGATACTTAAATATACTCTAACAATAACAAAAATGCACAGTAGCAATAATGAAGTCAGGAAGCCCTAGCCCCCACAGTAGGATTCCCTGTGTTTGTGGGAGCTAGTTCTCTTCAAGAGTGCTTTGTAAGAGTTAAAAGAAGCAGAGGAAGAGTGTGAGTATGTCGAAAAGAGTGTGCATGGACGTAAAAATGTCAATAAGTGTGTAAGTAAGATTAAAAAAAAATATGTAAATATGTGTGAATGTAGGTGTTTTCGTGTCTGTTGAGAGAAAAAGTGCATTTGTGTGTGATTTAGGAGAATGAAATCTAAACGTTTATGACTAAGTGTGGGAATGTGGTGTGTTCTTGTGTGTTAATGTAGGGACTTGTTTATCCGAGCCATGCGTGCGATATTACTAATTATTTGTTAATAACTTGCTGTTAGTTAATAATCCGCTCGTATTATATTTTCGGTTTGACTGTGCCCTAGGGAAAGTAGATATTCATTGATCTTTTTTTTACATTTCCATTTTGTGTCTTTTACTAAGTTTAGTTTTTCATTTAGTTGTTTGTAAATCACAGCTCCCAAGTAGCCATAGCAAACTGACTGTCTGACCAAACTTAATATTTTTCCTGGTAATTCCCCATCTGAAAGAGCGCCTTGATGATGATGATGATAAAGTCTACGAACTCTGATATAGACTCTGCAAGCTTAATTGTTCTTTAAATAACAAAATAAATAGATATTGGTGGTCAATTCACACACAGCACCATCTGGCCCCAAACTACGCAAAGCTTGTACCATGGCGGCCAGATAGCTGATACAATACTTATTTATATAGTTGTAAATACATACGTATGATACATAGAAGCACCCAGACACAGAACAAATATTTGAATTCATCACACAAATATTTGCACTGGGTGGGAATCGAACCTACGACCCCTGGCTTCGCAGGCAGAGTTACTACCCACTAAGTTACGAGTAATGTTCCAGCAATAAGGCTTATTGTAAAATGTGTACGTTAAAATAAAGTTCTATGTTATATTACTACTATTACAGTAGAACCTCCATTAACTGACCAGTTTTCGTCCTAGAGAACTCTTTGCAGGGTCCACCGGGGAAGTACCACACCTTTGCAGGTTTTTCTACCGCCAAACAGTAATGATAACATCACTCTGTTTCGGTTTGAAGGGCCATGTTTCCGGGGAAAGTACAGTGCATACAGTTCCGACGCGATTGAGCAAAAATCATTAAATTTTAATCTAAATTTGAAAAGCATTTTAATACTACAAGATATAAGATGCGATACGATACCGCTGTCTAAAATCAATATTATATCAACGGCAAGAAACCACTACTGAACAGTGTAATTGCTCTGGGCCCCATATCTTCAATCAATCTTAATAGTTTCCCCATAATCGCCTTTCTGTCTGTCCGTGACGTCAAAAGAAAACTATTATAGTTAAGTACTTTACTATAACATTTATAGTACTGTTTAAAGTCGGAGATCACATCGGTTGTACGACCTTATTGCCTTTTCTAATAAGCCCAGACTTGTTTACCGGCGACATTTTCTTTCAAAATACGATTCAACGTAACATCGCTACAAAATCACACTCTATATTAACGTTGGTTAGGTTGTAAATTCTTTAGAGGAAACTGCGCACGGATTGTCGAGAAGATATGGTTATTTTTACTTTAGAAAATTAGCCCTTATCCCGCGGGAACAAGGTTGACAAAATCGACGATAATGGAGATGCGTTTGTTGAATATTGGTCTTTGTTTTCAAGTGGATACGGTTGATGGTTACAGTTTAGTGTGATAGTGATCGAGTGAGGTTTTATACACGTGAGTGGCTGAAGACGTGAAGACAGCAAATTTACACAGACCGGCTTTATTACCAAGGAATAAGGTTTGCTTAAAAGGGACGTAATGGAGTTATATTTCGACCGCTTTACAGGTTTTTTTATCTATCTACTGAGTTGCAAACAGATGCAAGGTTAAGCAAATAGGGTGAACTTTACTGAAATAAATTTGATTGGCTTTTACTATAGGAGAGCCTAAGTTGGGATTACAGGATTAACTCTAGAGCGGCAGATTAATATACAGGTTGATACCTTGTATCCGATTAAGTATCTCAACTACATATGAGTCCCACAAATGAGGCTAATAATAGATAAAATAAAAGTGGTCAAATGCGAGTCGGGCTCGCCCATGAAGACTTCCGTAGGAGCAAGTTACATAATATAAAAGTTCTTGTACTTAGTTTCTACTTTAATCAGTGTTTTAAGAATAGCGAATTTAAGACGTATTGAAATAAAACTACTTACTAGATCTCATTTAAACTGATACAATTTTAGTTGAAAGTGTACATTTTAATGTATAGGTACATCATATTTTTTTTTTTAGTTTTGTCATTCTCTTATTTTAAAAGTTACAGGGTGACACGCATTTTACCACTTTGGAAGAGGTTCTCGCGGAAACTATTCAGTTTCGAAAATAAATAATCTTAATGCGGTTCACAGATTTCATCTACTTAATAATAATAATAATAAAAAAAAAAAAAAAACCCGCTGTCACGACTGGACGCTTTTTTACACCGTGTTTCATTTTACTTATTTTTATCCGTTTTTATCAATTTGATACTATATATTAGCACACAACATAAAGTAAAATATACAGCCTACCGAAAATACACAGAAGTAATAGATAAAACGTAAGTACAAACTAGAATATCCAGAAAATGCATTATGACAATAGAATGTCAATCAAGACAGCTTTTGTAAACAAACTAAAAAAACGGACGAAAAATAACAAAATAACATGATAACGCGGTCAAAAACACGAACAGAAGCGGAAACATGTAGCGCACGCCCAACACCAGCCCAGATCCCGTCACCGCCAAGCCTGTCGTCGGAGGAAGAACCTTTCTTGACACCCCGCGATACGAGTGCTACTTCGAGTGACGAGGACGCGGTGCGGACCCCGCCGCCAACAAGACCTGGTCGTCGTGGGCGTCCGCCGCTGCCGGCACGCTTGGGGCTTGTGAGGCAACCTGCCTCGCGCCCGGCCCTCGCTACCGGTGGTGTAGTGCGTCGCATGCGATGGACTCGCCAAATGAACGAGAACTGCATGCGCGCCTATTACAGGGCTACAGAGGGAGGAACCCACCTGACCGCGTACTGTGCCAGGATGCTGCTTCTGTTTCAGGCCCTTGAACCAACTGTCGCCGTATCCGCACAACGACTCTCCGACCAAACCCGGGCTATCCGACGCTGTAAGCTGTTGGATGACTCGGCACTTGATCGGATACGCCTGGAGGAGCAGCGTACTCGCCCGGCTTCTGCCTCGACTCGGGATCCACCTGCCGCGTCGTCGACGCTGACACTGGCCTCATTGCCGACGTCAGTGGCGACACTTGCGGCGCCGGTCGACCCCGACATCGAGGAGGAAGACTCAGCGAGTAGTAATGTATCCGACCAGGTAATAGAGCAACTGAGAAGCACTCTGGAAGACGAGATTTTGCGGTATAGATCCACACCTAACTCTAGGCCGCGATTACCGCGTTTGCCCACACATAGACGTAATTTGGCTTTGATGGGAGCCCTGAATACTTTGCTAGTGCCCTACCTGGGAACTAGCAAGGATTTGACTGATACCCATTCTATTCTGTACTGTGGTGCTATCGCGGCGTGTCGCGTTGCACGTGTCAAGTTCCCAGACACTGACCGTACAACGCGAACCGCCGGAGATGCACCCGCATGGCAAGTGCGAATAGAACGGCGTATCAGCAAATTCAGGACTCTTATTGCAAAGCTAATCTGCTTCAGACAGGGGAACAGTCGTCCCCGAGTTATGCGTTTCGTAACACAGGCATTCGCTGGGACTGGTATCAGTCCTCAGCACTATCTTGCCAATGTTACGGAACGTATTGACTATCTGAAGCAGAAAGTTTATGCGTGGGCAAACCGTATTCGCCGCTACAGAGAGCGTGTGAATCGATATCGGCAAAATCGCGACTTCCAGAGCGATCAAAGGAAGGTGTACCGAAGTTGGGAGGGAACTACTAGTCCACGTGTGAACGACACGCAGCTACCGGATGTTAGCGCTATGAAAAGTTTCTGGCGTAGCATCTGGTCGGTGCCTGTCGAGCACACGGAGGGAACCTGGATGCGTGTTGTCGAACGTGCATGTGAGCTTATCGAACCCATGGAGTCTATTACGATCGACTCCATAGACGTTAGTTGTGCTATCCGAACGGCTCAGAACTGGAAAAGTCCTGGACCGGACGGATTGCACAACTTCTGGATAAAGTGGTTTCAGTGCTCACATGAACGTTTGGCAACACAATTCCAAGAAGCCCTGGAGACGGGTTCTCTTCCCAGTTTCTTGACCACCGGAGTCACCTTCCTGCTCCATAAGTCTGGTAGTACCACGGAACCGAAGAACTACAGACCCATTACGTGCTTACCTACCATCTACAAGCTGCTTACATCCATTCTGAGAGCAAAAATTAATGCGCATATTGTCGCGAATAATGTTTTGGCCTCCTCTCAGAATGGATGTAAGATTGGGTCCCGTGGTACTAAGGAGCTGCTCCTCATTGACACGACCATTTGCCAACAAGTCAAACGAAACAAAGGAGCCCTCTCCGCTGCTTGGATTGACTATAAGAAGGCCTGTGATGCGGTGCCCCATTCATGGCTAGAAAGGGTTTTAGAGTTGTACAAAATAAATCCAACTCTAAAATCTTTTCTAAGCAAATGCATGGGACAGTGGGTCACAGTCCTTCGTCAACCAGGTAGCGTAGACAGCTCTTTTGTTTCGGAGGACTTGATTAGGATTGAAAGAGGCATTTTTCAGGGTGACAGTCTAAGTCCCCTATGGTTCTGCCTAAGTCTGAATCCTCTCAGCACTCTGCTGAAGGATTCAGAGTTAGGTTATCGTCTTCGTAGAGGAGGTGAGGTTATATCTCATTTGTTGTACATGGACGACCTTAAACTTTTTGCACCGAAACGCCAAGACTTGTTGGAGCTATTAAAAACCACGGAGGTTTTTAGTAACGCCATCAAGATGGAGTTCGGTGTAGACAAGTGTGCGGTCATGCATGTACAGCGAGGGAAAGTAGTAAATTCAGAGAATTTACAACTTTCTTATCTTGTTGGATGGCGGAAACGAACGCTATCGCTGTCGAGTGATAAAGGGGTTTTTACCGTTTTGTGGAAGTTTTCCCCCGTTCAATTATGAATGGCTTTTTAATGGGAAATTACGTATAACGTGCCGAGGTGAGTTGGTAGTTCCTTTGTTTCCCACGGCACTACCAAGCTGCACTACTGGGGATTTTTCCCTTCTGCACTACTGGCCAGTAGTGTTGTGGGGATTTTTTAAGCGTCTTGCATCTTCGTTCCCTTCTGCACTACTGAGTACAAAAACGTTTTACCAGCAGTGCCGTAGGAAATTTCTGCACTATCAGCCAGCAGCGTAGCTACTACTGAGTAATTTATAATGAGTACGTCACCATTCCCAACGACATCTACTCGTACTAAACTATGTCCACTAATTTTTTTATAACTACACACAAGAGAAACAAAAGCAGTCCACTAAATGTTCCCCAAGGGAAGTCAAAGCCCTTCGGGGCCTTTTCTAAGTGAGTCTTAAGTGACCGTTTTCATACATACAAAGTTCGGCCGCGGTGGGTTAGTGGGTTAGTGGCTACAGCACACAATTCCACACTCGAGGTCGTAACATCCAATTACGCCTGCACACCTTTTAGCTCTACGTTTGTGATAAGAACGTCTAAGTGGTGGAATGCGTTGCCTGAGTGGGTTTAACCCGATACTTTTAATCTTGGTGTCTTCAAATCGAGAGTGAATCGGTTTCTTCTAGGTAAACACGCTCCATCGTAGACCGCATCATCGCTTAACATCAGGCGAGATGGTAGTCAAGTGTGAACCGCTTAGGTACAGTTAAAAAAAGAAGATTTCAAACTGCACTGCACTGCGCTCGTCACCCAGAGATATAAGGCGTTTTATCTCTATGCCTTGTAATTTCACTAGAAACATGGCCCTTCAAACCGGAACACAGTAATGTTTGCACATTACTGCTTGGCCGTAGAATAACTGGGAAAGCTGTGGTACTTGCTCTAGCGGACTCTGCAAAGGCCGTACCACTACAACAGAACAGTGGCTAGAATACCCAACTTCACAAGCATGAGGTCGAGCGAAGGTTTTGCTGGTGACTGTAGCCCTTGGCTCCCTCCTCCTTGTAAGAAAAAAAACATAAATTGTGCTGTTTATGCTTATATTACTACTAGCAGCGCGACGCGGTTTCACTCGCGCAGTTCACTTTACCGTGATTTTCCCGTAATAAAAAGCCCATGTGCTGTTTCATAATTTAATCTTACTTTGTACGAACTTTGTAAAATTTCAATTTGATTTGGCCAGACTATACGATGTGATTGAGCAACAAACATCCAGACGTCTAAATATCAAAACTTTCGCATTAAAATAAGTAGGATAGGATAAATAGATATATTAATATTTTCTTAGTGGAATATGACTTATTTGTCATTAACTCAACTACCTTAATCCGACGCACTCGCGAATGTCTGATGATATATTTTTAGGGTTCCGTAGCCAAATCCGGGACCCTTATAGATTCGTCATGACCGTATGTCACAGCCACTTTTCTCCGAAACTATAAGAGCTATAGAAACTTTTGAAACTTGGTAAGTAGTAAAACAAGTTCTTCCTAAGGTTGCCTGGAAGAGATCGCTTTAAGCGATAAGGCCGCCCATTGCTCCGCAAACTGTTAAACCATGGTATTGTATTAATTAGTGTTAAATGTATTATGAAATTGTGGAAGTAATAAAGAATTATATTATTATTATTATTCACTCATTTATTCATGTTTCTTAAGTCTAAGTTTTTACAATATTTATATAAAATAACATAAAAACATTATAAAAACCTAAACCTAGTTTGCCGCCAGCAGCGGGGCAGGGCCCAAGCTACCGGTGGTTAGGGCTGCAGACTGAGGAACCTCCTGACGATGCGCGCCGTGTCGAGGATGACCGCCTTCTGCATCTGACCCTTAATCCAACCGTCTAGCGAAAGTCTCTTGAGATGTTGGTCGAGACTTTTCGCTACAAGGCCGTTGCCGACACAACTATTGGGACTATGATCGTCGAATCAACATCCCACATGGCGGTAACCTCATGAGCCAAGTCAAGGTACTTGCTAAGCTTGTCTTTCTCAGCTTTCACGAGGTTCTCGTCATGTGGTACGGTGATATCGACGATTACAGCCCGGCGCTGAGACCGGTCTACCAGTACGATGTCAGGCTTATTGGCGACAATAGTCCTGTCCGTGATGATAGAGCGGTCCCAGTAGAGCAACGCACGACCATTCTCGAGAACTGGCAGAGGTGCGTACTTATAGTAGGCCGTTGAACCGTTGAAGGCACGCGCCTTGTTACCGCCTGACAGAAGACTTTTGACTATAAGTACGCACCTCTGCCAGTTCTCGAGAATGGTCGTGCGTTGCCTACTGGGACCGCTCTATCATCACGGACAGGACTATTGTCGCCAATAAGCCTGACATCGTACTGGTAGACCGGTCTCAGCGTTGGCTGTAATCGTCGATATCACCGTACCACATGACGAGAACCTCGTGAAAGCTGAGAAAGACAAGCTTAGCAAGTACCTTGACTTGGCTCATGAGGTTACCGCCATGTGGGATGTTGATTCGACGATCATAGTCCCAATAGTTGTGTCGGCAAACGGCCTTGTAGCGAAAAGTCTCGACCAACATCTCAAGAGACTTTCGCTAGACGGTTGGATTAAGGGTCAGATGCAGAAGGCGGTCATCCTCGACACGGCGCGCATCGTCAGGAGGTTCCTCAGTCTGCAGCCCTAACCACCGGTAGCTTGGGCCCTGCCCCGCTGCTGGCGGCAAACTAGGTTTAGGTTTTTATAATGTTTTTATGTTATTTTATATAAATATTGTAAAAACTTAGACTTAAGAAACATGAATAAATGAGTGAATAATAATAATAATATAATTCTTTATTACTTCCACAATTTCATAATACATTTAACACTAATTAATACAATACCATGGTTTAACAGTTTGCGGAGCAATGGGCGGCCTTATCGCTTAAAGCGATCTCTTCCAGGCAACCTTAGGAAGAACTTGTTTTACTACTTACCAAGTTTCAAAAGTTTCTATAGCTCTTATAGTTTCGGAGAAAAGTGGCTGTGACATACGGTCATGACGAATCTATAAGCACAGATTTCTAAACAGATGAAACCTTCGTGAACGACACTGTGAGGCCAGTCATTAGTTATGTATGCGAGACAGCTCTCACCGACGTTGTCAAATTACTCACGTTGGTGTGCGTATAATGTTCCCAGTCTTAAGAAAAAAGTCCCACTATTGTTGTCTTAAGCTTTGGAAATTTTCACGTATAATAAACGCATAAAACATTATTTTAAAATAATTTATTATTACACCGATAATATTTAATGCAAGGATTTCTTGTTAATAACTTGCTCCACAAAAAAGGAGACAGAAACGTAATTGAGAATTATAGACCTATTAGCCTCATGTCAAACATTTACAATATTTTTTCAAAGCTGATCCTAAATAGAATATCAAGGACTATGGATGAAGAACAGCCCATTGAACAAGCTGGTTTTAGAGCAGGGTTTTCAACTATTGATCATATGCATGAATTAAAACAGTTAATAGAAAAATCTCAAGAGTATGGGAAAGACCTATACATTGCATTTGTCGACTACAATAAAGCTTTCGACTCAATCAAACACAATCTGCTCTGGGAGGCTCTAATTCAACAAAGAGTAAGAAAGAAATATGTTCGTATTATTAAAAATATATATGCTAACAGCACTGCACAGATCAAGTTAGAATCCACAGGTCATAGACGAGACGTTTTATAACGGCGAGGATTTGTTCTTATCTATTCGTTTCATAACTATAGTTTTCATCAACACTATTAGTATTTTTATTAACCCTAGTAACGGCGAGGATTTGTTCTTGGCATCGATTCACATTAAATAAAAAAAAATAACGATTATAAAAATAGGGCTTTAAATTGAATTATACAATGTTCATCAATAATTTGGTCTACGAGTATCTTCAAAACAAATTAGAATCTATATTTTACCTTAACTTCAGGGAAAATAATTTCAATTTAGTATAGCAACACTGACCTATTTTCGTTGAGGTGTTGTGTTTATATTCATCAATCGAAATAAAATCGTCTAAATTATATAAATACCAGTAAAAATATTCAAACTTTCCTATGAAATTTCCTTTTTTTATTTTTGGGAACAATGTTTGCAATGTTTGATGACACAAGACGGCATAATCTTAAACAAAACATAAAATCACCCGGGACTCCCGGACGAGACGGAAGTCAGTTTCGTACTGACTGGAGTTTGTATTTGCTTTGGCGTTTGATATTTGCTTTCCGGACCTAATGATCTGTGTTCCGCACGTTCCATCTGCCTTTTGTTTTAGAAATCTGTGTCTATAAGGGTCCCGGATTTGGCTACGGAACCCTAAAAATATATCATCAGACATTCGCGAGTGCGTCGGATTAAGGTAGTTGAGTTAATGACAAATAAGTCATATTCCACTAAGAAAATATTAATATATCTATTTATCCTATCCTACTTATTTTAATGCGAAAGTTTTGATATTTAGACGTCTGGATGTTTGTTGCTCAATCACATCGTATAGTCTGGCCAAATCAAATTGAAATTTTACAAAGTTCGTACAAAGTAAGATTAAATTATGAAACAGCACATGGGCTTTTTATTACGGGAAAATCACGGTAAAGTGAACTGCGCGAGTGAAACCGCGTCGCGCTGCTAGTAGTAATATAAGCATAAACAGCACAATTTATGTTTTTTTCTTACAAGGAGGGAGGGAGCCAAGGGCTACAGTCACCAGCAAAACCTTCGCTCGACCTCATGCTTGTGAAGTTGGGTATTCTAGCCACTGTTCTGTTGTAGTGGTACGGCCTTTTGCAGAGTCCGCTAGAGCAAGTACCACAGCTTTCCCAGTTATTCTACGGCCAAGCAGTAATGTGCAAACATTACTGTGTTCCGGTTTGAAGGGCCATGTTTCTAGTGAAATTACAAGGCATAGAGATAAAACGCCTTATATCTCTGGGTGACGAGCGCAGTGCAGTGCAGTTTGAAATCTTCTTTTTTTTAACTGTACCTAAGCGGTTCACACTTGACTACCATCTCGCCTGATGTTAAGCGATGATGCGGTCTACGATGGAGCGTGTTTACCTAGAAGAAACCGATTCACTCTCGATTTGAAGACACCAAGATTAAAAGTATCGGGTTAAACCCACTCAGGCAACGCATTCCACCACTTAGACGTTCTTATCACAAACGTAGAGCTAAAAGGTGTGCAGGCGTAATTGGATGTTACGACCTCGAGTGTGGAATTGTGTGCTGTAGCCACTAACCCACTAACCCACCGCGGCCGAACTTTGTATGTATGAAAACGGTCACTTAAGACTCACTTAGAAAAGGCCCCGAAGGGCTTTGACTTCCCTTGGGGAACATTTAGTGGACTGCTTTTGTTTCTCTTGTGTGTAGTTATAAAAAAATTAGTGGACATAGTTTAGTACGAGTAGATGTCGTTGGGAATGGTGACGTACTCATTATAAATTACTCAGTAGTAGCTACGCTGCTGGCTGATAGTGCAGAAATTTCCTACGGCACTGCTGGTAAAACGTTTTTGTACTCAGTAGTGCAGAAGGGAACGAAGATGCAAGACGCTTAAAAAATCCCCACAACACTACTGGCCAGTAGTGCAGAAGGGAAAAATCCCCAGTAGTGCAGCTTGGTAGTGCCGTGGGAAACAAAGGAACTACCAACTCACCTCGGCACGTTATACGTAATTTCCCATTAAAAAGCCATTCATAATTGAACGGGGGAAAACTTCCACAAAACGGTAAAAACCCCTTTATCACTCGACAGCGATAGCGTTCGTTTCCGCCATCCAACAAGATAAGCTGTAAAAACTCCGCAAAAAGATGGTTTATCGGCCAAGTTTGGAATTAAGGGTAAAGTTTGACGGATGGCTCGTGGCCGCGGCGTTCTGACGCGCTCCTAACTTTCACGTTATTAAACGCTAAGCCGCGCACATTCCGTTCTTAGTGAGCTGTTCTAGTACTTAGTAATTTGTTCTTATTAAATACTAAGTTTTCAAAGTTCAGCCTTTGCATAGCTTGGGGCAAGCTAGTGTGGTAAATAAGCGGGAAGAATATTTTTAATTATTTTTAACCCCCGACCAAAAAAAGGGGTGTTATAAGTTTGACGTCGATGTCTGTCTGTCTGTCTGTGGCACCATAGAGCTCAAGCGGATGCGCCGATTCCGATGCGGTTTCTTTTATTTAAAAGTTAATATCCGTGCAGATGTTCTTAGCTATGTTGGTTAATATCGAATCAAAATGGCTGCCGCCACAAAATGGCGGACAAAATATTTCTTCACAACCTACCTCAATATGGGTATCGAATGAAGGAGCTTGACTAGTAGAATACATTGCACTATGGCAAAATTTCAAATCCAAGATGGCCGCTTCCATAAAATGGCGAAATACATTTCCTTTTTCACAACTCCCTTAATATGGGTATCAAATGAAAGGGCTTGACTAATAGAATGTTGTACAGAAAACAAATCTGAGGTAGTGGGGGGTTAATCAAAATTTTTAATTTTGTTCTTGTTACTAGCAATGTCTTGCTGTTTTGTCGACGCAGTTTCCGTTTTCGTAATTTTGCCAACAGACTGCCGATAGAAGAGAAAACTTATAACTTAGAATTTGATAGCTCACTTTGGAAAATTCGCGGGTGAAACCAGAGGGTGCAGCTAGTCCGGAATAAATCTTCAGAGCATGGTCATCTAGTAAGTCTTAGCATGACTATCTATATTAGTATTGTAAGTAGGTACAAGCACGGCCATTTGGATTAGTACGTATTATAATCATGGGTATCTAGATTAGCCTATTAAGCATAGCCATTTAGTTATACGTTAAGTGGCAATGCCGATGACGCTAAATTGATGATTTTTCTTCATCCGTAAAGTGCTCAGATGTTCCCTCATCATTGAGCAACAAACATTTGTATTTATTTGCATTTATAATATTAATAGAATACAGAAACAGCACCCGCGGGTTTGCCCGCATAGTTTCCTTTAACGTTATTTTTCCTGAACTCTGAATTAAAAAAATAATTTTATCATAATTTAATTAATTCACAAATACAATTCGGAAATCAAAAACCTATGTGCTGTTCCAGGCTTCAATATGTGCTACAATACAAGACTCGAACGAAAAAAAATTACTTCACATTTGTGATAAGAAAGTCAAGGTTGTTTCTCGATTATTTACTTTAGGATTTACTTACTATCTTGGAGTCTTAAACTCGAGAGTGAATCGGTTTTTTTCCTCCACGCTCCATCGTAAACTGCACCGTTGTTTAACATCAGGCAAGATGGCGGTCTAGTGTAAACCTCTAAATAGTAAAATAAAAGAAAAAACTGTGTTCAAAATTAAATTCTATATTTTAAATTTTTACATTTGACTACCATCTCATCTGATTTTAAACTACAATCCGGTCTACGATGCAGAGTCTTTTCCTAGAAGAAACAAATCACTCTCTATTTGAAAGCATCAAGATTGTGACCACCGGGAAAAACAAACTCAGGCAGTTTCCTAAATCTTATCACAAAAGTAGAGTCAAATCTTTTGTTCAACTCTTTAGAACTCAACCATTATTCGAAGTCGTCTTTTCCGAGCTACGAGCCATACAATTCCGTTGTACTGAGAATTTCTCCTTCTCTTGCGGTGACTGAAATAATAGCCTGTTATAGAAATTGTAGTATAGAATTAAACCTTAACACGTAAATCATAAAACATTGATTAGCGCAGCACCCGACCCTATACATCATGCTCGGATGTTAGCGACCAATGGCGCGCGCCGGCCTTGAGACCTAACGTGTAATAGTGAGCGCGGTGTGTGACGCGTCCGCTCTGCGTTTGATATTCGAGCTTATTGCTTGGAAAATAGAATTGTTATTTGGCTTTGCTATATTACTTTCACGGATGCCAGCGATATCGTCCGTGTAAAATTCGGAAATGGCTTATACCTGAGGAACTTGTCATTATATGTTGTGTGTGAATGGTCCACCAATATTTATTTCGGGATCTAAAGCCTATTTGTCGTTCCAGACTGTACTCTATTTGAGTTCCTATTTCTTTATTTAATTGAATCGATTCAATTCTTACGACGTGAATGAGCAGCAAACAATCAACCCTTCACGTTTAGTAGCGTCTGACAGTTTTACTGGCGTAGTACACGCTCCCGTTATTATCACGTGATTAGTGACGTGTGGCTAGAATTGGATTTCTAGATGGCCAATAGGAAACGCTGACGTTTTTCTAAATGGCCAATGGCCGTGGCTTGCGTTAACCCGAAGATTTATTATCATTCCCGAGCATGATGCTAGAATTCAATTCACAGCCCTGGAAAATTATGTCTGTGGCGCGCTAAAAGAAGTTTTCAATTCAAAAATAGCAGTCATATAAAGTGTCAATAGAAGCAATAAGTTAATAACTTAGATTTTAAGTATTGAACCTATCACCTATCAACAAAGCATCAGACGGGCATCCCGCCCCGCCACTCCGCCGCCACTCCGACGCTACACTGCTGCATTAACATGTTGGTGACGCGGGCCCATAGTATGTCTCCCCACAAATAAGTGCTGTAAAGAAGTATCTGCACTGCAATATTGTCGAATACATTGTTTGTGTCCCTTGCAGAAGTACCCGTCGTACTTAATATTTCGGGAGCTGGTAGTAAACTTGGTAAGGTATTTGAGGAAACCTGAAAATTTGTCACGTAGCTCTTCTATTATATCCCTACACGGAGGTGCCGACCTGCTGGTGAGCAGCGGGGGAAATGAATCCCTCACATTAGATCACCTGGCAGGTAGATGGTCCCTCCAAAATCATCTCTCTCTTTGAGAATCCCGATTTTTAGTTGTAAACGGAATAATGGATTAGGACAGGTTATGAAACTATAAAATTGTAAATTAATTTTTTTTTAATTAAAGATAAAGATAATTTCTTAACATAACACACATGGAAAGTATACACAATTTATATAAATGTAAAGATGAGACACAATTAATCGGTAACTCAGTGTACACATGTAAGGATTATTATCGAACCCTAAACTAAGCACAAGGCTTGTGCCTTAAGGCTCGAGCGCGCGAGTGGCAAGTTATTACAATATGTTTCCTGTATGTCAAGTAGATAAATAGTGTCTTTAATAAAATCGAATATTGGAAGCGGTGAAAAAGCTATACATAAATATATTCTGTGGCAACACTGCCACACGAACACAGTTACTCCCGGTTTATTATTGTTTTAAATTGTAAAACATGGACCAAAAGCCTATAGAAGGTATGTTTCGCGAGCTGTACAAGGCGTTAAGTGAGAAAATTGAAGATTTGAAGTCCGAGATCACGAGTCAACGGCGAATAATCGAAGAACAAAATACAAGTATCACTAAACAAGGTCAGATGATATTAAGTTTAAAAACAGCCGTTGAGAATAAGGAGCAGCTGATGGCCGCGACACAACCAATGACTACAAGCGCTGCAGTGACGTCAGCGACAATGTCGCAGCGGCCAATTCGGCAAGCGCGACTCGTCGCGCAAGCAGCTGCGGCGGCCGCTGCAACCACCAATGCTGCGCTGCCAGCCACGAAGAAGACCAATAACACTGCGCGGACTGCGACACCTGTCAACGTGAAACCGATTGCTTCCGAAGTGAGCCGAAGCGAGTCCGAGCTAATGACAAGTACGACACCGGGTGGAAAGGGTGCTACTGCGAAAAAACAAGTAACGACGCGGTCGTGAACCATTCGAAGCCAAAATCTCACCTGTCTAAACAAAACGAATTCCGCGTACGGGGAACAAACTTGAGTGAGAATGGAACCGCAAAAGATGACGGTTGGCAAACGGTCAGCCGTAAAAAGACATCAATACGCAAAATTGTCGCTGTTGCCGGTGCCGGTATAGATGACGCAGAGCTCCAAACTGTGGAACGCTTGAAGTGGATGACGGCATGGTCGTTACGCCCGGAAACAACCGTTGAAAATGTACGTAACTACTTAAATAAAATTAAAAAGTTCGAGGAGAACGTTGTGGAAAAACGAGACATAAAATCTACGAGACATTCGGCTTTTCTGATCGGTTGCCCTGAAAATATCCATAGCCAAATATATAATCCATCCGCTTGGCCACCGCGAGTTATGATTTCGGAGTGGTTTCGCAGTAGGCCCCGCATCGACCGGGGCAGCGCAACAGGTGAGAGCTATGAGTCAGCGCGCGCGCCGGCCGCCGCCGCACTCGCCGCAGTCTGACGGCGAGCGGCCGCGGCGCGGTGCGCCCGCGCCTGCACCCGACAGACTCGTAGTTTGCTTACAGAATGTACGATCAGACAGACAGTGAAGATCAGAACGACATTGACCAGAAAACATCAAAACTCGAAGTGTTGTTGGAGAGTTCGTTAGCATGCGATCTTTTAGCAGTGACGGAGCATTGGTTAAGCGAGAATAAGCTGAAACAAGTTAGAATTGACGGATACAAGTTAGGGTCGAGCTACTGTAGAAGCGAGATTCAGCATGGCGGATCTTGTATCTATGTTAGAGACGATCTTAAGGCAGTCGAAAACTTAGAGCTTGTAAGTTTAAGCGTTCAATTGTACTGCGAGATCTCCGCAGTCGATCTGATTGATTATAATATAACTGTGATATGTGTATATAGGACAGGACTCGTAAGTACCGCCTTATTCATGACGTACTTGGAACGCTTGATTGATAAGACCAGCGAACTTGATTTGAGGTGTGTTATTGTAGGTGACTTCAATATAGATATTTTAGGTGATGTTAACTCGGAAAACAAACAACTCGGGGATATATTGTCGTCTCACGGCCTGGTGAACTTCGTGGACTTCCCAACCCGAGTGACGCCGCAGAGCGCTACGAGCATTGACCATGTGTATAGTAATCTATCCTCGGATATGGTGACCGTCACGCCGGTCAACATTCTCTTGAGCGATCATCTGGCTGTCAGGTTTGAGATGGTACGGACTATATCGCATTCGACAGAATCGAAACCTAATTTTAGAAGAATCTATTCCGAAATAAACCGTTATAATTTTTCTTGTGCTATTAGAAGCGTAGACTGGATCCAATTATTTGAACGGGATGCACCAGTGGATTCCCTGACGCAGTCTGTGATTAATATTTTTGTTAATAAGCTGGACGCCTGTTTTCCATTAAAACGCGTACAACATTTAAATAGACGATCCTCTTGGGTGACTAATGACATACAGTTTATGAGATTCTTATTACTTGACATAATTGAGTTATGCGAAAAATGCCCTGATAACGATACATTACTCAAACGCTTCGCATATGACCTAAATGCTTTGTACGATAATATGTTAAAAATCAATAAATGTAACTATTTTTCGGGAAAAATATTAAAATGCAAAAACCCGACGAAAACAATGTGGAAAATAGTAAATGACCAAACAGGTAAACAAAACCTGTGTAATTTGGACTTCACAGATGTCGTCAGGGATTCGGCGGGTGATCAGTTTCCTAATAAAACAGACTTGGTGAATGCGATGTGCGCCCGGTTCACGGGGGCCGCCGCGGCGTGCGGCGCGCCGCGCGCAGACCCGCGACTGGCGGGGGCTGCGCACGCGCGGCCGGCGCGCGCCGACCGCTCGCTGCGGCTACGCAGCTTTACGGCGGACGAAGTGTACAACATTATAACTAAACGAATACCGGCTAAACCGTCGAAGGATGCGTACGGAATGTCGATGGAATTTTTAAACATGACGGCAGAATCCATCGCGCCGGTGCTGGCCGATTTGTTTAACATGTGCCTCCGAGAGGGAACATATCCAAAAGTTATGAAACTTTGTAAAATTACACCAATTTTTAAGGGTAAAGGTCAACGGCAAAATATTGACAGCTACCGGCCTGTATCAATTATACCAGCTGTCGCAAAGGTGCTAGAGAATGGGTTGAGCGCCCGATTAATGTCACACTTGTCGGAAATCCAGGCGATGTCCGACAGACAGTACGCCTACCGAGAGGGAGGTCGACCACGTCGCTGACGAGGAAGTGGTACGTCGCGTGGTGGGCGCGCGGGAGGGGAAGCTACAGGTAGCGGTGATGTGCTGCGACCTCTCCAAAGCGTTTGATGTCACAGGCCACGAAATACTGAACCTAAAGCTCGCTCATTATGGCGTGCGAGGCAAACCACTTGCGTTATTAGCCGATCTCCTCCATGATAGGTCACAGGTTGTAATCGGTGATGGTGGACAGCTGAGATCGAACCCTCTAACCACCACGGTGGGAGTAGCTCAGGGCTCGGCAGTGTCCAACATCCTATTTTCACTCCTGCTAAACGACTTGCCCGCAGCCGTTACCGACGCTGAGGTACTAATGTACGCAGACGACGTTGCAGCTGTGGTGACGGCTCGGTCTGGCGAGGAGCTGGAGGAGAAGTTGAACACTGTCGCGGCGCAGTTCTACCAGTGGTTCGGGAATAACGGCTTGGTGCTGAACTCCACCAAAACGCACTACATGCGATTTGATCTGTCGGGACGTCGGCGCCCGCACCTCGCTGTGTACGCTAACAACGAGAGGATACAGCAGGTGGATAAAACCACTTTTCTCGGATTTGAGCTCGACAGCGGTCTTACGTGGGAGGCACATTTAGATAAGGTGTGTGGAAAACTGAGCGGTGCGTGCTTCGCTCTGCGCCGCCTGGCCAGGTTCTTGCCGAAGGAAGCGGTCGGTGCCTGTTATTTTGCATCAGTGCACGCGGTGCTTCAGTACGGTGCGGAGCTGTGGGGCAGGGGGGGCGGAGTGGAGACGCGCATTTGTGTGCCAAAAAAGAGCCATCCGCGCTATAGCACGCATACCGGAAGATCAATCGGCCAGACCGTACTTTATATCACTCGGGGTTCTTACTCTGCCATCTATTGTAATAATGCAAGTAGCTCTCTATATGTATTCGAACCTCGAGTCTTGTGAAAAAAGTGGGAGAAACCCTCCACAGGGCACGGCAGCGGCCCACACGCTACAGACACAGGTTAAAATGCGTTCCGCGATCGCTTGAGAAGTCCGCGAGGTTGACTCATGTCATGGGAACGATGGTGTACAACCGACTGCCCGTTGACGTCACTGAGGCACCTAACTATATAATTTTTAAAACAAGGCTGAAACGCTGGCTTATCAAACAAGCTTTTTATGACATCGAGAACGAGTTCATGACACTTAAAGAAATTATGTGATAGCACTTAGCTATATAATTTTTATATACAATTCTGATAAATTTTATTTAATACTTTAATAATCGGATCTGATGATTGACATTTTGTAATAATTAATTTCATAAATTGAGTGTGGAATTTGAATTTTTAAGTTTGACATTGTGTAATTTTAATTTTGATTGTTGAGTGTGTAATGAAGATTTCAATTAGTATATTTTATATACAATTACTATTAATTTACTGACATGTACGGATTGTATGTAATAAATGAGTATGAGTATGAGTATGAGTATGCACTGAAGACTACAGAGTTGTGCACCGACAGATAAAAACAAAACTCAAAATATTCAAGGTGATCATGATGATGAGCTATGATTATTCTCTATAAATATTACGAATGAGACTTGTTATATTTGTCGGAAACAATAATAATTTTTCGACAGGCTAAATTTGGTCATTTGATTATGTACGGCGTTGGTTCCATACAGTTTAAATACCTCTTCTTATTCATTATTCCGCAATGCCGTGCAAAAATCATGTGACAAGGAGAGACGATCGAGATTTGCAACCCCCTGCACTATCTTCTATCTTCACCTGCACTCAATTGGACAGCTTTCAAGTGACGACATAGAGTTCAATCTTATTATTTTATACCCTTCTATCATCCTACATTGGTGGTTCATTTGACCTATAAATTTTGTTCACGGGCCTGCAGTCTAATACTTCTTTATCTAAGCTTCCACGCCTCTCTCTCTATACCTCCGGGACAAATTTACGAGCTCTTTGCATTTTAAATGACAGCTTCATTCAGTTGTTTTACGGAGCAGGAAACCGTGGCGCAGTTTTAAAATCTTTATGGGACACTTACATTATACTTTGAGCCGTAATTTTAGATTGACTGTAAAAAATAATCTGAATATTGCAGCTCTTTACGTCTGTCTGTTCTACGTTTAGATGTATCTGCGTAACTGGAAAAATAAAACGAATTTTCACGACTTGTTTGATGTAAATTTACGATTGTTGTAATGTAATGTCGCTATTTTAAGCGCGTTCAAAACATTAAGAAAATCGTTATTTGTTGCACTATTTTTATATATTTTAAATAAATACACGGGTAACTCACAATAGATATTGTCAGTCCAGTCCGACTCAAGTTTCGATCGCGTCCGGCGATCTTTTTCAAGGAGAGTGCGCGCGGGTGCTAAACGATGTGCTAAATGAAAAAGATCGCCGGACGCGATCGAAACTTGAGTCGGACTGGACTAACTATATTAAACGTGAGTTACGTGTTTATTTAAAATGTGTAATAACTACGTTAGCTTTCATACTAAAATATTTCTATATATATATTCATCGACTATTTGAATAGTTTATACAAACGGATTTTCAAAATTCTTATTTAGACAAATTATAAACTTTTTATTAAAATTTTATCGCAATCAATCGAAATCAATCCAAAAAAATTATGATAAAAAATTCATCAAATCATCGATTACATTTGCGTTTACTCCTAAACCTCGCTTCCTCATTAAGGCAGTGAGTTGGGGGCGGTTTTATATTTGCGTATTTTAAGCACGTGTATGGTCGTTTTAGCAATATTATGCACTTACGCGAGCGCTACATTACGCGTCTTATTAACCCAGACTCGCATAAACAGACATATTTCGGTGTGTTTCATCGAAGTGATGTTTTGTCAGTATGTACATGGAACCTGACAAAACCCAATACGGTCTTATACGGTCAATTCTTGTACGAGCTGCACGTGCGGCAAAAAACGTTCGGTTACATGCGTTTCCAATTTTAGCTGAGCTCGTGCTAAAACGCGCGTATTAAAACGCTAGTCTGACACCGCTCTCAGTTGGCCGCATCATGTTAGTTAGTTTCACAAACTACACTAAAACTAGCTGTGCCACGTAGTTTGGCCCGCGGTTTCACAACTACTGACTTTCAAGGGATACAACTACCCCATGCGTTTATTCTGATAATTTACTGCTTCGTAATTGACACATAGTTACGTGTCAAATTTTGATTGAAAATTCCCAGTGATACGTGGGAATAGTATACACGTTAGATAAAGAATAAATATGTCAACTTTTTGGTATTTATTTATTTATTTACAATTTAAACATGGAACTTACAGTTATATAAAAACCAACACATTACATGTTTGAGCTAATATAGGCAAGGACTTCGGTCCTGAAATTGCCCAATTTGTCAAAGAAAACATCCAAATCTAGCTTTTGAGTGAGTGTGCTGTTCATAAGTTCAATCGCGGCGTGGCGTAGCGTGGGCGCGTTGTAGTCGCGCGCTTACACTTTTACACTACACACTTACACTTATACACGTTTAAACACACAAACGTTTGGCTTTATTCTGTTAGTGTAATTAGTTTTAAATGTGTAAACGTGTGAGTCACTTGGATGTTTGTTGCTCAACTTTGCTGCAACCACATTGTTAGAAAATAATTGATCAGTCTGAAATCCCGAAATCGGAATGAATATAATCTGAAATCGCGTATGCTATCTATCTACTATATCGTACCGTCAGGCGCACGTCCTGCTCGTATCGCCACTAAACTATAAATGTTATCCCGAAAACAACCAGAACACCTTAGGCAGTAGCCCATTTCTTAATTCTAGATACGTTTTTTAAATATTTTTCTTAACTTTTGCAGTGGTAGGACCCTTTGCAGAGTCCATCTGCCGCCAAGCAGTAATGTGCAAACTTTAGGCAATAAAAACTGTAATGTATTGTGTTCCGGTTCGAAGGAAAATGTTTTCAATGAAATTACAGATCCTACATATATTATATATGTAAATATTTGGATATTTGCATGTTTGTTGCTCGATCACGTCGTAACGTATGAACGGATCGAGTTGAGTTTTGGAACGTAGATTGAGTACAGTCTGGAAAAACATATTGGGTCCTTGTTATACTGGGCAGGGGAAGTAACAGGATCGGGAACTAGCGGGTAAACCGCGGGGGACTTCTAGTAAAAAAAATATCAATTCGTTTATTATGTGATAGAGTTTTAAAATCTAATCGAAATGAGAACATGCACCTTTTTATGGTTATGCAAAAGTATAATTTCTAATAATTAATACATAATTTGTTGACTTAACCCATTTTAAGATAATATTAGTATACGCGCCATCTGTGTAAATTTTCATGAACTTCTTGTGAGGAACGCACGGGAGCCAGATTCCACGACGTATTTTCCATCGAGTTGTACAGCCTAAAAACATGATTTTGTGCTTTTCATCAAGATGGCAGCACTTCGTGTCAAAAACTCCGGTATTTTCTCGTTTTTTGTCGACGTAGAATCAGGAAATTTCTCATTTTGACTATTTCCTTATTCCCGTAACTACGTTACCCTTCTTCGTGCGAGACCGGATATTTGGTACACTTATGTGGTATTTTGTACTCGAAATCACATACATTATTTATGATTGAATACGCAAAAAAACATTTGCCGTAAACAAGAGTCCTAGGCATAAGTTGCTTTGAATTGTACTTTTGTTCTCATGGTTCTTAAGTTTCTAAAAATCGTATAAAATAATTATCTACTAGCAGTATTCCGCAGCTTTATCTGCAAACTTAGAGGTTCCTTAATTTAATAACCGTTAAATAACCGTTTTATTAGTATCTAGATAGTTCGTGGTCTAGCAAAAACACATGTGGTTTTTGCTAGACCACGAACTATCTAGGTACTTTCCAAATTTCAGCTCGGTTCGTTCAGTTACTGAGCAACTAGCATCAAAATTCAGCGTTTATTAAGTAAATAGGATTCATTGATATTCACTGCACGCTAATCTAGATTTTAGGATGCTTCACTTTAGTAGATATTTTCTAATTTGCAATGTATATAATAATGTGAAAACTTACTCTTATGAAAAATAACGTATTTTTATTTATTTTTCGTATAAAACAGTACAATGTATTATTAAAATATATTTATTATTTTTTAAAACGAGCAGAGGTCGCGCACGTGCACTCTCCTTGAAAAAGGCCGCCAGACGCGGCCGAAACTTGAGTCGGACTAGACTGACTGTACATCACGTGTGTCACCCGTATATTCATTTAAAAAAATGTATAATTAATTGTTCCAAAAAATTCTGAGCTTTGAAGTTAGCTGCAAAACTGCTAGCTAATCGGTTTATTATCAATTAAGTTAGTTTATTTATAGATTCAGTTACACTATACACTTCGCTCCAAAACAAAACTTATACTACAGTAAATCTTACAAGAATGCTTCGAATGTCGAAATAACAAGAAATGAAGCAAGTAGTGAACTGCATAAAACTGCAAGTAAACGCGTCTAGCTGAGATTGAATGCAGTTAACCAGAGTTTGTGCAGAACTGCAGTTAAACCGCTTCGAGCTAACTTGAAAATAGTGCAGGCAATTGCTTGTACGAGGAGCAACTTTGTTACAGCGTTGCACAGGGGTACACACAACGACTATGCTTAGCGGTAGGAGGCATGTACTTAGTCAAAATATACAAAAAAAAAACTCTACAATGTGATGTTTTTGACGTGACAACGTCTTATAAATTGGTTTGCCGGGTGACACTTCAAGAAACTGCGTTACGATCCGCTCACGTTATACGCTCACAACGAGAGCGAGTGAGAGGCACGTGTTAGATTAGGGGTTCCAAGGAACCCCTAACCTAACGTTAAAAGTGAATAAATGTGTGTTTATTATCGATCAAATCGAGAATTATATGATAGTTATGTAAAAAGAAAGGAATTGATGTATTTCCGGAATCATATAATAAGTATAATATTGTTATAAATAATAAGGTTAAATATAAGTAATAAATAATATTGTATAACGTATATTAATAACGAGTAAGTAATTCAACGTGGTCAAATCCACCGCCTATTCCGCCATTACTTGTTATTGTGTAGTTGGAGGGGGCGGCGCTATGACTTTGGCGAGTGGGGTTGATCACGACTAGTATAAAAGCGAACGTCGTTCTGTTCGGGGCTCTCTTGTATATTATTCTCTTGGTCTTACTTATTGCTCTCGCTATTATGCTGGCTCTTATGTATTGTTATCTCTTGCTGTTCTTGTTCTCCAACGGTTGACACATTGTAAAGATAAGTATTATAACTATTATCTAAGGTTTACTTGTGTACAGATTATGTATGTGATGGCGCAGAGTTTTCTTGGCCACTTTCTTTCTCTGTCGTCTAGGGATTTGCGAATGTGGTATTAGAGTCTTTTAATATGATGAGAATACCCTCTTGGGGTTTATCAGTAATATAACGATGAGCTAAGAATAAACAACATTCAAATATCATCAATTGGTTCTTTCTATTCATCCTACTACCTTTAAGTAAATAACAGCACATACACATCTAAGCTCACAGAATTAAGGCTATCCTGACATAAATTGGGTCATAACAGCACAGAATCCTAACAGATTCTAACATCAGAAGTGGGATAGAACGGAAGCTCTATGCCTTGTAATGTTTCAGATCCAGTAATTTCCGCGATGAATTGCCGACAACGGGTTTACCGATGAAATGACGACAAAAGATTTCCGGTGAATCAGACTCGCTGCACCTGGCCAGCCACCATGTCACTGCCAGCTGGAACATCGTCGTGGAATCTTCCACGACATCCAACACCCGGAGTAAAACAAGGGGAGTACATTTCAATCTACAACTGTATAAAATTTCTAGCCGCTTGGCTTACATAATGTAATATCATGACTCAATACACCAGTATAAACAAAAATATATATATTTTGTGGATAACTACAAATAATCGGAATTAATTAATAATTTTACAATTACCCACATTTTCATTTCTTTTACGTTTGCTACTTATTACGTACTTTTTATTTTTATTATTTACTTTTATTACTATTATGGCTCGTTATCACAAAGGCAGTACATTTCAATCTACAGCTGAAGTTTCTAGCCAGATTGGCTTACATAACGTTATTATGACTCGACATAGCAATATAGAATATTATGTGGATACAGATAAAATCTGAATGAAAAATATTATACAAATACCCAGTTTTTTTTTCTCTTTCACATTTTTTAGACTTTTTATTTATTTATTATTTTTATTTACATAGCTCGTTATAACCCACCCACCCTGATGTGTCTCGGTTCGACAATTTATATTATGCAAACAATAGCAGTTTGAATGGAAAACTGAGATTTACCACTTTTAGAATAGAAAAAATATAGTGTTTTCATTAATATCGCATTGACATATTACGCTGCAACCCTCTTTTTTTCATTAGTTTTACTAAGTAGATATTTAAGTCCTTTCACGTGTAGTTTTTCTTGTTGTATTATCATTTCAGTTAAGTATTTCAGACTAATATTTTAAGAATAGCCAATTTTTTTTTCTTAAACCTTTTGTATTGGGTTTCTTTGTGTTTACTTTTTACTATCACAACCCGATATAGCCCACCCATCCTAGGTATTTTGTTAAAACACGCCCACCCTGATGTATGTTTGGCCATTGATATGATAGAACCAATAGGAATTTGAATTAAAAAAAAACGATTTACAATTTTCAAAAAGTTTTGGAATAACTATCTCAATACAATTTATTGACACCACAAACATAGTTGACAAGTAACATATAAAATAACAAAACATCATATTCTCATTAATTTTAAAATATTTTCGTACCTACCCTCGATTTTTTTTTCTTTATTTTTTAAGTAGGTATTCAAATCAAATCAAATCGAATCGTTTATTTGTAAGAAACATGGTCATAGCACATACATTTACTGCCGTACACAGAAGTAATTCGAGTTTTGTATCACACGTTCTTGCCTATTTCGGCCTAAATTGTATTATACATGATTTTTTCAAATCAAATCATTTATTTAGCTTGTGGTCCTGGGTTACAAATAGATGATACAAAGATAGTAATAGGGATCTCCAGTTCCCGCTTTGTCAGCATGCAAGCTGTTAATTGCAGCTAAATAGTTAAGATACAATAATAAAATATATGAGTAATAATTTGACACTGACATTTAATCCAGAATTAAGAAGTAATATAATTAAAAATACATTTACTCGCAACACAGCAATAATAAAAATCATCAAACAATGTCATGTTGGGAAAACTAAATAGAGAAGTCAGGAAATTTTAGTAATATTGAATATTATCATATATATAATTATAAGTCATGTCAATTAGAATCTTATAAACAATACATAATTTTATCCCTCACAGAGACATGTTCATGTTCATCAAATATTCCGGTCCGTCAAGAAATCATTCAGCGAATAGTATGCTTTACATATTAAGAACTCATTGAGTCTGTTTTTTTAAAACTTACAAAATCATTCCATTTACGGATTGATTGAGGAATTTTATTGTAAATAATAGGTGCCATACAAAACACACTTTTCAACATTAGAGTGGTCTTTACCTTCCATGTAAATTTAACATTGTTTTCCTTTCTGCTACCTTGTTCATATTTAGGAAAAAGTTGAGGGTTTTTTTTTAACAAATAAAGCCACCTCACTAATGTAGATGCAAAGGAAGATCAATAACTCCATTTGTATAAACTTATTTTTGCATGTTTGTCTACGTCGTAACCTACACATAGCTCTGATACACCTTTTTTTGGGCTCTGAAAACCTTTAATTGTAGCGTTTCCCCAGAATATCACTCCATATCTCAATATTGAGGTGACATGACCATGGTACGCTGTCAGTAGAGTGTCCTTGTTTGCAATTTTACCTAGCTTGTACAGAGCATGTGAAAATTGATTGATGCGCTTTGAGGTGTGTGCCACACGCTGGTCCCAATTCAATTTGCTATCCAAGTATAGACCTAAGAATTTTGTTGAGTCAACTTCATCTATTTTGTGTCCATGATAGTTTATGTCAAGTTTATGACGATACACACAGCTTTGCCTCTGTTTGAAATTTATTATTTTAGTCTTTTCTAAGTTAGCTTTCAAGTCACTGTTTTTTAAAAACTCGATTGTATTTGCCAATGATTCATTTATTTCCGTTTGCAGCTTGATAACATTCTTTTTGTCACCTGTGTATAATGTTATGGGATGTGGTATCACATTAGGAAGATCATTTATATAAATAAGGAAGAAAGGTGGTCCTAAGATACTACCTTGTGGGACACCTGAGTTTATTTTACTGAGTTCCGATGAGTATATTTTTTCAGTGAGGGAATCATAGCAAATTCCATTTATTTTAGTCATTTGAAATCTATCACTGATATATGATCTAATTAGATCATTTGCAACCCCTCTAACACCATAGGCTTGCAACTTGTTGAGAAGTATTTCATGATTAACCCGATCAAATGCCTTACTCATGTCCATGAAAAGGCCCACTGTTAATTTGCCCTTGTCCATATTATCAGTAACTCTTAACAGAAAGTCATAAATAGCCATATTTACATCTTTATTTTTCCAGAACCCGTATTGACTCGACGAGTAGATGCTTTGATTTTCGAAATATTCATAAAGTTTTTGATATATCGCTTTTTCCATTACTTTAGATAATTCTGTCTGTCTAAAGTAATAGAAAAAAGTCTGTTGGGTCTGTAATTTGATAATTTGTCTCGTTCTCCTTTTTCAAAAATAGGCTTTATAACTGATGTTTTAAGCTTCTCGGAGAATGTTCCCTTCTCAAAGCATAGATTAATAATATAAGTTATTACTGGTGCAATTAACAATTTTACGTACTTAACTTTTGTGGTTATCCCATCATACCCACAACTTTCAGTATTCTTTAGCGAATTAATTATATCAATCGTTTCACTATGCGTTATTGGAGTTAAGAATATAGAGTTGCATTTATTAATCTTAATTTTAGTGGGAGCACTTTTTTCAGTAAGTATTCACATATTAGGTATAAAAAAAAAGTAAATAATAAAAGCAATGTCAAATTAAGATGTAGAATGTTACCATCAATTAATAAATTGTAGCAATTGAAGTTGTCAAATATCGAATTTAAGCCCTTACATTTTAAGTTTCTCCTTTCGTGTTATGTTTAGTATTCTCGTAGATGCAGATATTTTTTTTTTTTGCCAATTTCTACTAGTGCCCATAACAATTTTAGTAAACATGTTCCCTCAAAAAGAAATGGAGATATGAAACGTCAATTGTTGTGGAAACGAAACTACAAACACTGTGTTTTTCAGACTTTGGCTGCTTCCACAACCTGCCCCATGTTCCAAGGAGTCGGGAGATATGAAGAAATTAAGCGCCAATACGATGACATCGAGCTTCCAACAACAATTGTACAGCGATCTACGAATTTACTGAATGTCACACATCTAAAATCAGGTACCAAACTGTTCCTATAAGTCAGGATGGTCAAGCGGAATATAAAGTACTCCAGTATAATTGTTTAGTAAGAAATGTTATGGCCGTAATAAGTTAAGTACCTTTATCGATTAAGTTTAAAAAAAATGTAAACATGAATCGCATAAAAAAATATTGAAAAAGAAATATAAATGGAAATATAATGAAAATAAATCATAACAATTTATATTTATAATGGTGTTTGGCACGGGGGAGAAGTTGTTGCGGTTGTCTGCTTTTGTTAGCCGAGAAGTCTTCTAGGTTCCAGTAATATATAATAAATTTAATATTTATGTATATTGCTGGAGTTTTTAATGATTTTGAGTGGCAACAGTCGATAACTGTGATTGCTCTTTTTTTGTGTTGGGTATCATTATTAGGTTAAGAATATTGTAAATCGGAAGCTTTCCATGTTTTTGGCACAGAATTCTGTTTTGTGTAGAGGCCATGTAAAGTGATTATATTACTAACCCTGAGATCGCTGAAGGGCCGATCGATTGGCAGGACAGGTAATGCTATTGCCAGCGAGTAGATGCTACTGGTATCGATACAGGTTACCTGTACCTGCCGACTATAAAAAAAAAGGACTTGTGACCTACTTGACAGAATACTGCTGATCTCGACTATTGAATTTAACGATCGGTCGGGGTTCTCACACCGTAGTCGCTTTTCAAATTGGCCGGGCGTGTAAGTCCCCCTGTACAAAAACAAAACTGGACCAGTTTGAATAGTATTCTATGGATGGGGTTCGGCCACTAAAAACAAACGGGGCATCACGGGGTTCTCACTCCGTAGTCGCTTTTCAAATTGGCCGGGCGTGTAAGTCCCCCCTGTACAAAAAACAAAACTGGACCAGTTTGAATAGTATTCTATGGATGGGGTTCGGCCACTAAAAACAAACGGGGCATCACGGGGTTCTCACTCCGTAGTCGCTTTTCAAATTGGCCGGGCGTGTAAGTCCCCCTGTACAAAAAAACAAAACTGGACCAGTTTGAATAGTATTCTATGGATGGGGTTCGGCCACTAAAAACAAACGGGGCATCACGGTGTTCTCACTCTACAGTCGTTGTTCAAATTGGCCAGGATGTGTAAGGCCTCGTTAATTATTAAAATATAAAACCTTGGTTTAGTTTGAACAGTACTCTGTGGATGGGGTACAGCCACTAAAAACACGAGGCACGGCGTTCTCATCTGGTATTGCTGTCAAAGCCATCTACGGAAAATTATGCGAATATACTATATACGAAAACTGCTCCGGCTTGATTAGCAATCTACAGGAAGAGAAATGCCACTAAACTGAAATAAAATCAAATCAAATGACATGAAATGAAATGAAATGAAATGAAAGAAAGAAAAAGTATAAAACCTTATGTATATGTACTATAAGTAATATATCCATATTAACAACTTTTTTTTTGTATAAAAAATACATTAGTAAATACAAATACATTAGTAAATACATTAGTAAATTTAACACCTAAGCTAGTATAACTACATAGTAAACTATTGAGCATTCACGTGCTTCGGGACGCAGCAGAGTCAGTCTGGCCGTGTTAGATTAGGGGTTCCAAGGAACCCCTAACCTAACGTTAAAAGTGAATAAATGTGTGTTTATTATCGATCAAATCGAGAATTATATGATAGTTATGTAAAAAGAAAGGAATTGATGTATTTCCGGAATCATATAATAAGTATAATATTGTTATAAATAATAAGGTTAAATATAAGTAATAAATAATATTGTATAACGTATATTAATAACGAGTAAGTAATTCAACGTGGTCAAATCCACCGCCTATTCCGCCATTACTTGTTATTGTGTAGTTGGAGGGGCGGCGCTATGACTTTGGCGAGTGGGGTTGATCACGACTAGTATAAAAGCGAACGTCGTTCTGTTCGGGGCTCTCTTGTATATTATTCTCTTGGTCTTACTTATTGCTCTCGCTATTATGCTGGCTCTTATGTATTGTTATCTCTTGCTGTTCTTGTTCTCCAACGGTTGACACATTGTAAAGATAAGTATTATAACTATTATCTAAGGTTTACTTGTGTACAGATTATGTATGTGATGGCGCAGAGTTTTCTTGGCCACTTTCTTTCTCTGTCGTCTAGGGATTTGCGAATGTGGTATTAGAGTCTTTTAATATGATGAGAATACCCTCTTGGGGTTTATCAGTAATATAACGATGAGCTAAGAATAAACAACATTCAAATATCATCAATTGGTTCTTTCTATTCATCCTACTACCTTTAAGTAAATAACAGCACATACACATCTAAGCTCACAGAATTAAGGCTATCCTGACATAAATTGGGTCATAACAGCACAGAATCCTAACAGATTCTAACACACGCGTCCCTTCCACTCGGGCATGGTTAGCCCGCCTAAGAGCGAGAGAGACAGACATAAAAAGTGAAAGGCACGCGTCCCTTCCGTAAAATTATTTTACCACTCAAAGTCGTTGTCACGTAAAACTTTCGCCCGTATACCGACTTTACAGGCAACCAATTTTTTTTTTAAATAAAGTGCGACGCGACGAACAGGATATGTGCCTGATGGTAAGCAACATGCCTGCTACATGATAGCACACGCAGCTATAGGAACATGAGGAGACAAAATCATTACCTAGCACTGCACTGCCCTCGTCACCCAGAGATCTAAAATGTTATATCTCTAAGCCCTGTAATTTCTCTGGAAACATTGCCCTTCAAGAAGGAGCACAGTAATGTTTGCACATTATTGCTTGGCGGTAGAATAACTGGCAAAGGTGTGGTACATTCCCAGGCGGACTCTGCCAAGAGTCCTAGCACTACTGTTTTGCTTGGATGACGTAACGAAAGAGATATTTCGTTAAATCCTTGAAAAACTGATTCCGAGATCGGTCAAAACATTTTAGTAAAGATAGAGCGATAGATAGAAACACTGTATTGTTCACAACACAAAAATGAATAAACAAAAAAGATAATTTCTTAAATCTAGTGAAACAAATGGCGGCCTTATCGCTAAGAGCGATCTCTTCCAGGCAACCGGAGGATGGAGAGAAAATTTTAAACAGCTAAAGACGGGGTAAGGGACAATGTGCCGTAAGGTTTCAAGTACACATACAAAGTAAGAAACATACATCCTTATACTTAAAATACTTATATTACAATTTGTAGGCAAGTGTAATATACCTAATAGACTAATACATGACATATACTGTACACTCCGCGAGGTATAAGCTGAGCTTTGCATTAGTGTGAGTGATCACCAATCAGGCAGGAGCTTGAAATTTTGTCCGCGAGGTATAGGCTGAGCTTTGCATTAGTGTGAGTGATCACCAATCAGGCAGGAGCGCGGCGAGACAGAATGGCGCCGCGCCTAAGGCCGGTTGTCACACCTACACTATCCATGTACACTCACACAAATGCAAAGCTCAGCTTATGCCTCGCGGAGTGTACATACATTAAAGGCAAGACAATATGAAAAAAAGTAGAATCCACGTAGAATCAGTAAGGTAACAGCTGTGACAAGTATTAAGCTTTAACTTGGTAAAGGAACGTAGAACCTCCAAAAAGAATCAATCAAACACGCTTTGTTGCTCCAACGCTGTTCCGACGCTACGCCGCAACATTAGTATATCGGCGACGTGAACCCATAAGATTTCTCTATACTTAACAAAAAATGCTAAACGCAGCTTCAGAAATTTTCAATTAAACAATCCTTTCGGTGTAGCGTGGTAGTTCTGAGTAGCCCTGCACTGCCGGTCTGCTGTCCTTGATAATGTATTAAAACTGTTCCGATATGTCGCACGACATTTTACAGTCTACTTGGACCTATAAACGCTGGGATATGTAACAACAAAAGAAAACACGAATAATATTAAACATTAGCACACTTGCTGTGCCCCAAGATTTTAACTGCGCATTACCCGTTTCTGTATTTTTTCAGGATGCAAAGTAAGTTAATCCAGGCTATAATCTGTGTTTTAAATTTCAACGTAAACTAAGCAGACGTTTCGACGTGATTGAGAAACAAACATCTACATTTATAGATTATAATCATCTCGATCAATATAACTTTAAGAATTTAGTTTTTAATGCAATAAAGTGAAATATTTTAATATTTAATATCAACAAAGTGGGCGTTATTTTATATATTTTTAAACGGTCAGAACCTTACCAAACTATAATACAATGAGAACCCTATACTACATACCTAACTATAACACTAAGGCCATCTAAATTATTTATAGACCAATTTCCACGCATCCGTAGGACTATCCGTCGGTAGGACTCTTTGCAGAGTCCATCTGGGTAAGTATTACACTTTTGCCAGTTATTGTACCATCAAACAGTAATGCAAAACATCAACGTGTTTAAATATATAAAATATCTTATATTTTTGAGTGACGAGCGCAGTCCAGTGTTAGCTTATTTAGCTATAGCTATTTGGTATCTTCAAGTTACGAGTACAGTAGCTGCGTGACGCTGTGTTTCTATGACCAGGCATTTTGCTTATCAACAAGCACATGTTCTGCTTGTCTCGTCACTCTATACTTAACCAAAATATATAGTTTAAATAGCCATGTCCCCAGTCAATTCGTCACAGCATCTCCCGTGTGTCCTGCCCGCTCAACTGTATAAAGTAAGCGTCCGTGACTTCCAGACGTTTGCTATTTCAACAAAACTACAAGTTGTATGGTGCGTCCCGCCAACAACTGGTGGGGAGGATTTACTGTAAAATTAGTATCTAGTGCATTTACCAGATACCGAACACAAGCTGGTGTGGCTGAATGACAAAATGCTGAACAAACATTGTAAATTTAGCATGGATTAATAGTCACCATTTTATCATTATTTACCTCGTTTTGGCTTTATATTCTTTATAAGTAAGTTAGGTCTACTACCTAGAAATATACTTAAATGATTCCTTAATTTTCCTTCATGTCCAATGCAAAAAATGAAAATTAAGCTCAATATATAAAAAGGATGGAGACCCCAGAAGAGGAAAATGATTTTGCAAATAAAATAGAATTAAAAGTTAATAAGCGTCTTTCAGCTACATCATCAGATTGTTGTTATCTTCTAGCTCTAAATAACTAACTCATCAAGATGATTCAAACGAGTCGAAACTCGACGAAGTTCTGTCATTTAACTACGCAGTTCGGAAAGTTCACTTTCCGGTTTCATGATCAGATCAGCTCCACATTGTACGTTGCATAGTCATGCAATATTGGACCGTATTCAAAATTTCAGGTCAATCGAGTGACTAAAAATGAGTCTAATTTTACTTGAAAACTTTGGTTACAGACAAGATGAACTAAATCAAAGCTAGTAATCATTAAATTTTCCACAAAAAAACAAACACTCGACAATATTTCCTATTTGATGTCAACCCAATTAAACACACTGTTCCAATGAGACAGCAAGGTAGTATACAAAAATATCTAATAAAAAAACCGAAATCTATGGATGAATACATCTTCGAGGTAAGGTAAAATTTTTGTTATTATGTAAAAATCATAACTCCAGTTTTGATTAAATTTCAATGAGATCGTTTCTGAACTAAGATATTTATATATTGTTTTTCTTTTTATGTACCAAACAAAAAAAAAACATCAAAATCTATTTACAAATACGATCTACGACCTATGGTACATCCATGATAATAATAAGTTGTACGTATTATAGTACTTACTCGTATTACTTCCCCATGGCAGCTTACATCATATTACTTACATCATAGCCTTGCTATTTGTACAACCAAATTTAAAACCTCCTCCTTTTTGTAGTTGGCTTACAAGTCAATCTGTGGAGATTATTATGAGGAACAAAAGAGTGGCCTTCTTTTGATTTTCACGTTTGTACCTTGTATTCCTTTACCCACGCAGCTTTGTACAATGCGACCCAGATATAATATTTAATATCGGTCGTAGCGAGGGTAATGCATTTTGGATGGCCCAATAAAAGTTTTCAGCCGCGCTCCGTCAATAGCAGACCAACGGTGGAAAGATTTTAATCTCATTCCGTCAACATTGCCAAGAACGTAACATCTTGGGGATTCTAATCTTCCCTCGCGTAATTCTACTTTTATCGTGCAAATTGCTGATTCAAAGAATGTGCTGCATTAGTGGCGAGATATTTTATCCGATTTCGCAATTGTGAGCTTCGTAGGTGGATGGGACGCTTATTGCATAAGCTTCATTCAATGGATGAGACTTGAGTCAATAAAATGGCTCTTGAAATACGAGTATAACTTTCTGTTTTTGCTCTCTCAATATTCGAAGAGTTGACCTCAAATTTTGAGCAAGTATTTTTGGGAAGCCTAAAACTTGTCTTGTCGTGAAAACACGTCACGGTTTCACGTCACTTCTTATCACTTCACATCATTTTACTTCAACTAGGGTTATAACGTTCATGTATCTGCGTTGCTACGATGTTACCGGCCAGAGTGTATACTTTACTTTTTTTTTATAAATCAATAGTTTTACATCTACATTAATAATTTCGTCAACGGGTACGGTAGACTTGATCGAAACCTTACATGAATAACAAAACATACAAAAATATTGATTTTGAGTCGACAACATTATGTCCACAAGATTCGGATTATGGAGAATTTCGTTAAATTCTGATGGCACTGACAAACAAACCGCTGTCGCCATTTTTGGTGTGAAGCACATTTCGTTCCATCAATCAACACATTGCGTGCGTCCGTCGCGCCAAAAAAGTATCCATCACAAAAAAACTGTGACTTATGTGACTACGTAAAACGAAACGTCTTGCCGCCGGACCGGAATTTTATTAGTAGGTACTTATACACCACTTTACATCACTTTACTATATATATTAAAACATTGCAAATTTGTTAAGAAATATCATTTTTTTTTACAAAGTAGCAGACAATCGGCGCTACCCTATCTGTAACATAATGAAGAAATAAACGATTGAGTATTGATTATTGAAGCGGTCCGAAAGTTTAAAGTAGCTCAGTGAACTATGAAAGAAGCAATACTCGGAGTTCGTTTTGAGAGATTGCATTCGTAACGAGGTAATCCGTCTGAAAACTAAGGTCACCGAGATATCTCAGCGCATCAGCTGTAGTGGAAGTGGGTCGGTCATATCTCTCACAGAATCAATAGCTGCTGGGGTAGATGGTTTCTGCAATGGAGATCGGGAATCAAAGAGTGACGGTTTACGAAAGGCAGCCAGTGGCGGCTGGGAACGTGAAAGATCGGTCTGAGTGGCATATCGATTGTTTATCGGATACACTTCGGAGACTGTGCAACTAATCTACATGGTCTAATATCACCTTGCCTTTTTTTATATCGTACCTCAATAAAACGATATCGTGTTATGATTGAAGTTCCAAAGACTCGAACAAAGATATTTTGTGATAAGAGCGTCTAGGTTGTGGAATGCGTTGCCTGTAGTATTTCCCGATAGCAATCTTGTTGTCTTCAAATCGTCAGTAAATTGGTTTATTCTGGGTAATCACGCTCCATCGTAAGCCACGTCATAAAATAGTGTCACTTAAAATCAGAAGAGATGGCAAGTGTAAGCCACTAAAAATAAACAAAAAAATATGACGGCAGAGGAATTTATCCAGCAGCGAACGATTGTGATAATGATGAATATTTTAACAAATTGTCGACCGAAAAACTAAGGTTTCACAGTTGGTTTGTCAACTATAATATATGTTCTACCGACGGGAAAGTTTGAAGCCATTAAGAGCTATATTCGCCTGAGCACAAGTCACAGAATATCAGGTTAGTTAGGCTTCACGCTAGCTCAGGCGCCAACAGCCGGAAAATCACATCTCGTGAAACAGTTAGCAGATTTCTCAGCTAGTTTCACTATGGTACCCAAGTTCGTTGCTTAGATTTAATCACTTGCGACATCGCTCCGAAAGCGCGAAACAAAAATGGCGGGAAAACGGGTGTCGGGTTACGTAAGTGCGTTGTTTAGGCATTGGCTTATGAAGTGTGATTCGACCGACATTTTCAACCAGAGGGGTTGTTCTTACTGGATGCGAAAGGCACGCGAGAGACACGAGTGGAAAGGATTAGGAGACGCCTGCGCTGCAGAGGCGACTACTACTCATACTCTATAAAAGAAAATATAATTATAGTACAATTTAATTAAATAAAAATTTAAACGGTACGTTACTTCAACCTCTGCCCGGCTACAGTGTTTTCCGGTCAAACAAACAAGTGAACAGAAATGGGGGTGTGGTTATCTACGTAAAAGACGTCCATAAATCGGTGGCATTTGAGCCCACTTTTGCTGACGCGGACGCTTTAGCTATACACATTGACGAAAAAGTTGCAATATTAGGTATATATCGTTCACCTTCTACCAATAACATTGATCCATTTTTTAAACTCACTAGACTGCGTTCTATGCAATTTCAAAAGTAAACCTCTTCTAATAGTTGCGGGAGACTTAAACATTAACATCTGCGACCCAGCTGATAAACACGTTTCCAACTATTTATGTCTATTGGCAACACACGACCTAATGCCCGCCATCACAAAACCAACTCGCCTTCGGAACTGTATAGATCACATATTTATCAGATCAAAAGCTAAAGCGATTGGCTTAATATGTGAATCTTCGCTCACTGACCATTCCATTACTTTAGCTGGTATTTACCGACATGGCCCTAAGGCTGAAATGGGTACGCGCTACAAAAACAAAATCGACCTTGACAAGGTCGTTTCAGAAATAAACTCTGCCGACTGGTCTACGGTCCTCAGCAGTGGCTGTGTTGGCTCCGCTGTTGTGGCTTTCACTGACATTGTTACGTACTCCATTACTAAACACACCACCACTACGAAAGTGAGTAAAAAACTTAGTACCTTAAAACCTTGGATCACGTCTGGTTTGATCAAATGCATGCGCCATCGCGACAAACTACACTTGGAGGCAAAGAGGTACCCACACGACTACACACGTCATACTATTTACGTCAGATATCGAAATTTCTGTAACAACCTTCTTCGCAAAATTAAATTGGACTACAATAAACAACAACTCGACAAGAACAAAAACGACCCTAAACGACTTTGGAAAACAATAAAAGAAATCTGTTACACCCATAAACAAAACAATGTTTCTTCTGAACTTATAGTTACAACTGATAAAAATACAAATCCGCTTAATCACTGCAATGAACATTTCACTACCGTCGGGAAAAAATTGGCTGACACTATTATGTCCAAACTCAACTCAACTGAAAGTGATCTTATTAAATCTCACAAACATGATTCTGCCTGTAACCAATCGCTCTTTTTACACCCGACTGATTCCTATGCAATCGCTAAAATTGTTGCTAAATTAAAAAACGACAGTGCTCCCGGTTCTGACTCTATATCTGTAAAATTAATAAAAAGTTCTCTCACGTCAATGGTCATCCCTTTAACTTTTATTTTCAATCTAAGTCTTGAGACAGGAATATTTCCTGAGAGCTGGAAGGTTGCGGCCGTCACTCCTATTCACAAACATGGACTAAAAAGCAAACCGGATAACTACCGACCAATTGCCCTCCTCAGTACTGTCTCAAAGATCCTAGAGAAGCTGGTCAATGCCAGACTGGTGGGCTTTTTGGAGAAACATAATCTGATCTCTAACAATCAATTCGGTTTTAGGAAGGGCAGGTCCACCACGGACGCCGCCAGTCTCCTAGTAAATATGATTTCTTCTTTTGTGGATGGAGGCGACCATTGCGTTGCTGTGTTTCTGGACCTGGCTAAAGCATTTGACTCTCTTTCAATTGGGTTACTACTCAAAAAGCTACACTGCTCGAGTGTGAGGGGTTTGGCCTTGGAATGGTTTAAAAGTTATCTCTCGAATCGTAAGCAGTTCGTCAGAGTGTGCAATTATACTAGTGACCACTTACCAATCGAATACGGCGTCCCACAAGGAAGCATTCTAGGTCCTACCCTTTTTTTAGTCTACATGAACGATATCTTAAAATGCAAACTTGTAAATGCAGAAATAATTGCATACGCTGACGACACTGCCATAATATTTCACGGCCCAAACTGGAACCTAACACAAACCCACGCAGAAGCAGGTCTATCTGTTATTGCCAGGTCCCTTGACCGCAACTTGCTTACCTTGAACACCTCAAAGACCAAATTCATTGCTTTTTCTAAGACTTCTGTCTCTCAACCTCCTAGAAACTTTAATATTGTCATACACCATTGCTCTGAAAACGCTCATTCTAGTTCTCGGTGTTCCTGTGACTCAATAGGACAAACCAAGTCCATGAAGTACCTTGGAGTCACAATTGATGACACCCTATCCTTCAAGCAACACATACTCAACGTCTCTTCACGCACTAGAAAATTAATTCATGTCATAAAAAATTTGCGTGATTGCGCTCCTTTGCCCCTGTTACGTCAAATTTACTTTGTACTCTGCCAATCCGTAATGCAGTATTGCATTATAGTATGGGGTTGTGCGGGTCGAACTATATTTATGACTGTCGAGAGAGCACAGAGAGCCTTGCTAAAAGTAATGTTTAAAAAACCCTTCCGTTACCCAACAGATTCTCTTTACGCGAATTCAAAGATCATGCGCATCCGCCAACTCTTTGTTTTAGCTGCATTCTCAAAAATATATCCCAGTGCAATAAATCAATTAACTTCTACAATTTCAGCTTCAGGAAAGCGGCTAAAACATCTCCCGCTCCCTCGTGCTTGGTCTCTAATGGCGAAACGTAGCCCCGCTTACTCCCTGCCTTGCATCTTCAACAATGTCATTAGAAAGGGTGACTTCACGGGCCTCAGTGGGCTTGCACTCGAAAGGAAGTTGAAGTGGTGGCTTCTTGGTCTCAGTCTAGAGGAAACTGAAACCCTAATTCATGGAATCTACCATAAGTTATAATATTATTATTAATTTGTGTTTTACTCAACCGTCTGGATTGTCTTCGAATTTTGGATTCCTCCGTTTTTGATGGATCACCCATCTCAGTTTACTAGTTCTCGGCAGACCACTTGTTTCACTTATCTATTTTGTATTGTTATGTAAGTTTTGTTAAGGCATATTTTATTTTATATTGTTGTTCTGTTTAGTTTAGACCTAACTCGCGAGTCCCAAGACACAAGCTTAAGCTTAGTTTGGGACTCACTAGCAAGCTTTTGTACTTAGGCGTATTTTGGTAAATAAAGTATTTGTATTGTTGTATTATTTGTAATTATATATTCATTGTATAGCACACTAGAAAAAAATAGAAACTAAGTCATATTTGTAAGTAGTAGAAATAAATGCTATTTTGATTATTTTTTTTGACGAACAAAGTAACGGTTCCAACTAGTATTCTAAAATTCTATTGCAAAAATATTGTGAAAAGGTATTACTTATTTCATTTGTTGGAATTACAAAAGTAACATAATAAGAATGTTTGGTGGAAAATAAAACCCAACGAACCACACGTGTAGTTTGGTCTAAATGAACCCGTGCGCGGATCAACATTCCATCCCTCAATTTGCAACTTTATTAACTCTAGTAAAAGACTCTCAGCGCCATAAACTATTTTATATTAAAACGAATAAGGTTCAGTTTTACCGATTTGCTTAGTATTTCTAAGTTGTTTTTTTTCCTTTTTATCATTGTACGCTCGCATAGGACAGACTACTACAGTACTGTAAGTTTGTAATTACCTAATAACAAGATGATCCAAAAACTTGGTTGATGGTAAGCATGACGTCTTTTGCATAAACCACAGTGTCAAGCAGCCATTGGAACATGACGAGTCCAAACAGTTATCTTGCACTGCACTGCGCTCGTCACACAGAGATGTAAGATGATTTATCTCTATACCATGTCTCTGGAGTCTTGTTTGAGAGTAATGTTGCTTTAGGTTCGGTAGCGGCGCGTGGTCCCAGCCAAACTCTCTCAGTACACCCGGCTGCACTCGACTTATGGTTATTAGTTCCATGCTCACCTTTAAAATATGTACAGATTCAGACCCACCTGAGTTCATTTCCTTAGCCACACTGATCCGCTTAAATATATATCCTCATAGCTAAGAATCTTTGACTAAATTAATCCTAACTCGATTTAACATGAAATCGAAATAAAACTGTTAGGGCTGAAAATATTTGTAAGAAAATAATAATTTTCTTATAGTATTTTTTGTTGATAACATCTCTGATCATAAAAAAAGTTGTTATATGATGCATGAAATCACTCATCATCAAATATTCCTTGCACAAATGTTTACCTTTGGCAAATAAGGAACCCATAACCTACACCTCAGCGAAGAGACTCGCAACCTCACAACCGACCCGAGATGACAGTTCTATACAAAGAGTGTATAATATATAAACTCTTTGGTTCCATAATGGTTCCATATAATCAGATCAGTACCTAGGTACTAAGGAATATTTCAAAACCAAATCTTTTTGAATAAGCACGTCACAACTTGTTATCTCCTTGACGTGATGTGACTTGACAACATAACTGACGTTTTGATGTTGACGTGAATGTTTGTCAGTGTCGCTCGGTGCGTTCATCTTTTCATTATATTATTATTGTTGTGATCACAATATCGATTGAACTTTATATAAAGACTTTTGGTTGTTTTCGTATTATTTTACAATATATATTGTATTGTGTGAAACAATGGCAGCGAATTTACCATTGATACCGGAAAAAATGTGAGATACTGTCTTAAGTCTATTTCCCAATTTGTCTAATCCAGATTTCTTTATTATATTTAAAGTGAATAGATATATAGTTAATCATATAAGATATAGAAAAATTCATGAGCTAACCGTGATAATGTTAAAAAACGAGCGAGCCTTACAATAGTAATGGTATCTTTTCAGTACCCACTATACCGATCAACAGTATGACGTGACACCAAACTCAATTAACTCGTGCAGTGATAGATGCTTTGGATTTAAACTGTTACTCTGGAGTCATTGAAAATAAAGACATGATTAGCCTTTTCCGTAGTTTAGGAATACGAATGAATGATGGATAGAAATGCGGCTGTTGTGGAGGCTCTGGGCCGGGAGGAGGTAGCTTAGGCAAATGGCAAAAGGCAATTAGGCAAACACTCGATGTCAAGTCGATTACTAGCGGAATCCCAACCGGTAGTGATCGGTTCTACAGACGAGCACTATAATTAGATTTTAAATGTACCCAACTCCCCCATATTTCCTCTTTTTTCTCCTTATCCAAGAAATTTGTAAAAAAAGACAATTGTAATGACAAAGATCACGGACCCCGGAGTCTGTGGAGTGCCTATTTTAGATAATTTAAAAAAAGGAATACGAATGGTAATGTGGATTTAAGACGCTTTGTCAAATCTCCACCAAGAATTCCTTGGCTCCTGCCGGTCTTGCTGCCCGACAGTAGAAAGACGAAGGCAGAATTAAGTTACGCATCTATGAGTACATTACACGAAATGTATCCTTGAAAACAAGAGGAAAACGACTATATAAGGCTTAGCGACTGGAGCTTATCTAGAGTTTCATCATCTTGGCGCGATTTTTTAATGACTTCTAAATCTTTTGAGTTGGGATTTGGGAAAGTGGAAGCAGTACTTCAAACATGATCTGACTTGGGCCAAGTGTAAACTGAGCCGTATTCCGCAGTTGCTCAGGAGCGCAGTATCTCTTCACCTTTGAAAGACACTAAGTTAATCTTTACTGAATTCAGTGCAGTATAAATACCATTCAGTAAGCTAGCACACTTAATTCAGAAGTGCTTGCTTCTAAAGCTTCTGAATTCAGTCGACTAAAATAGGCGTGACGACTCATTTTTGATTTAATGTGCCACATCACAAGGCTACTCAATAACTGAAAGATAGGTGAAAGAATTTATTCGTTATCTTAGAAACATCTCGTGATATCACGATTTTAAAATCACAATTTTGGACTGTCCCAAAAACGACACTACACAAAAACACTACAGAAGCGTGACGTCACAGTACCGTATTTTCTATGCGTCGCGCGTAAAATTTGTATGGTTTATATTAAATATTGCGTTTAGGAAATTGGTTTCACAACAAAAGTCACTTAAAAGTGAATGTGTTATCCAATAGTAAATACATTATCTAATAATTTCGTACTTTTAAAATGGACTTCCGATCCTTTGAGCTTCGAATGATTATAAAGTTAAACTAAAAAAAAACAAAATTTAAATTGGTACCTATATGTTTTATTCTATTTAAATACTGTCATTACAGCAAATATCTATAATATTATCATCATAATTATAATTTAATATAATTTCAGGACCTGTCGTCACGCCTATTATTTTTAAACTTGCTCTAAAATTCAGTCACTAAATTTAGCCAGGTGTATAAGGGCTTAAGTTGTGTGAGTGTGTGTGTGTGTGTTGTAGTGGTGTGGTGTGCGCGGACGTGCGGCCCGTGCTGCGGGAGGTGTTCCGGGGGGGCGCCCCGCTCCCCTCGCTGCCCCCGCTGGCGCCCCGCCCCGCGCGCCCGCGCCGCGCCGATGAAGCCGGCGACCTCGACCTACCGTCCGACCAATGGGTAATCTTAATAAAAAAAATATATAACTTTTTTTATATTAAATATTACTAACCGCGCGAGGGTTCATGCTTTTTTGTCAGAGTTTGCATTTTATAAAGAAGCGATACCTCAAATTATGGAGGAACTAAACGTGAGTTCCAATGAATATGTAAGATTTGTGTTATTTACTATTCGAATTAGACCAACAGCACTCTTTCATGAGTACGGCGCATGATCCAACCATCGCTCTCTTTGAACGTATTTGGACTGGGACTGGGATTACGTTATAATTGTTGTATGGATGAATCCCATTCTCTAAAACAATAAATCCAACTTCAGTCTAAAACTTAAGTTCTGAACTCGACCAAAATTCGTAAAAATCTATCACCATGCCTTCTAAATACATGAAAGCAAATTTTAACATTCTACCAAACAAAAAACGAACAATCTAAATCCATTTTTCATAATTAATTAGCGCCATCGCGTAACATACTCGTACACACAAAGAAAACATACAAGCGAATTGATAAACCTTAGTGATCTTTTTATGATGTCAGTTAAAAAATATCTATATATTTTTTTTTACTAGAATAGGTTCGCACTTGACCACCATCTCGCCTGATGTTAAGCGATGATGCGATCTACGATGGAGCGTGCTTACCTAGAAGAAACCGATTCACTCTCGATTTGAAGACACCAAGATTGTAACCATCGGGGAAAACCCACTCAGGCAACGCATTCCACAACCTAGCCGTTCTTATCACAAACGTAGAGTCAAATCGCTTCGTTCGCGTTTTTGAAACATAAACCATGAAACGATGTCGCCCTTTTGTGGAACGAGATAGAAGAAAGAAAAACATAAAACTATTCTTCAATTTACTAAAGTTGTAAAATCTCTTAAAGCCATGGAATTTTGTACATTCATTGTTTATAGCATATAACAATTTTTAAGCTACTTTTTATTCGGGGAATATAACAGGGTCAGAAAATACGCAACTAAACCCACGGAGCGTTGTAAGAAGGTAATAACGCAAGTTAGACAGTTGCTAACACGACGCGACGCTCTCAGTACTACGAGTAATTAATTACAAAAGTTTTCAAGTAAATTAGCTAATTACACCCGAACCTTCAGAACGTCGCAATTTATATTACTTCTCCACTTATACACTTAAAATAAATATCTTGTTTGTAAACTTCATTAAAATAACTCCCTTAATATCTGAAACAACCTAAAACCTCAGATAAACAACCTAAAACCTCAGAAGGGCGAAACTTAAATAACAATTTCGAAGCATTTTTAAATTTGAAACTTACCTACCTATATCTGAACGAAACCCTCGCTCGCTCCGGGCTAAAGTAATATCAACTTTGAGTAAAAATAAACGCAGTTCGTGTTCAATTTTCTTTTTAAAAAAGTACGGTTAAAAGGAGTGGAGATTAAAAGCATTGATCGTTTTGTGCCGCGCGAGTGGTGAAGGACGGAGCCCGGAGTAGTTCTGTTTGTGTGAAATGTGTCACTGCATTTCTGTCACTAGGTATTTTGTATCACTTTATAAAATGTATTTACTATGATACTTTCTTATAATATGAAACTAGAAAATAATACTTTCAGATCAGTGTACATAGTATTGGTCTCCCGACCGTGCGTGTAGACTTATGAGTTTACACATACTACGTATAGACGGTCAATCGTAAGCAGATGATGTGCATACTTTCTATGGCAACAGAGTCATGTCAAAAATATGACACTTCCACAAGAGCGACAAGGCAAGAAAGACGCTACCCGTGCTTTCGGTGTAAAGCGTTTGTGCCAACTCTATACGTAGTATATGTAAACTCTTTGGTGTAGACTAACTGTAGTGTACTGTAACGTTTTTACTAACAATAACAACTTTCGGTACTTATCTGGAAGGTAGTCCCTATGCTCACGTTTATGTTTTCACCTATTATACTCTTTTAGTTCATTTGCTTCACCTATATTTTATGTGTTACCGAATGGTAAAGGTATACTCAAATGTTGAGATCACTCCCTTGTTTGTACTTTATTTCGTTCAATAGTTTGACATAGTGTTACAACTCAAGTTAGAATCTTTCATCAGTCAGTTCAGCAAACTAGACGATGCGGAGTTTAATAAATCTTATAACTGTGACTTCTATAAGGTAGATTGTTTGTTTTTGAAGGTGTAATAGTAAAAAAAAAACGTTTGATTTGATTGTATTACAACATAATAGTGATACGTGGAGCAAATGATTAATTTAGATACAGAAGCGGATCTACTCTCTCGCTCGCACCGGCAACGATCCGCAACATTTGACGCCCTCCACTCAGTTCGATGGCATTTCACTATAAATGATTTTACCTACTCCCAGCTAATTTCCAGTGATAAAAGTAGCACATGTGCTATTCGAGACTATAATCGAACTGTATTTTAGATTTCAACCTAATCCGTTCAGACGATCCGACGTGGTTGAGCAATGTACTCTCAACCATCCAAAATGTAAATATCCAGACTTTTGAATTTGTAATATTATTAAGACAGATATTGAACAAAATAAAGAAAAAAATGCCTCAATGCCTCAGTCATAGGAACTACCGAAGTGTAAACTTATTATATATAACTCAGAATTTGATAGCTCACTTTGGAAACTACGCAGTGAACCCGGAGGGCGTCGCCCTGACATCTAGAAATGCTGATTCTAGATGGCCAATGACCATGGTTCCGAGCTTAGCCGAAGATTTCTTATTATTCCCGAGCGTGACGCTAGAATTCAATTCACAGCCCACGAAAAATATATCTGTGGTGCGACAAAATAAGTTTTTAGTTCAAAACAACGAAATAACGCAATTAAATTAATTCAGCTGAAGGATTCTCACTCGAGCTACACACAACTTGCTAGTAAGTAGGTAAGAACCAATGTTAAAGTTAAAGTCAAAAACCAAAGTTATAATTCTCACATCAATGATTCTGGCACAAACGATAAAAGGCGGAGGACACAGGAAGAACATCGCAGCAAGCCGTCTGAGTGTGGGGGGTTGATGTCCGCTCCGCTCCGCTCCGCTCCGCTCGTGTCTGCCGGCCATTGTGAGGAGACACCGTGAGTGATGGTGCGGCACGACCCTAGTGTCAGGGGCTGCTTTGTAGCCTTTTGATGCGATGACGCAAAACCGTGACTCATTCTTAATCGCTTGTTTGTAGCTTTCTACGTTTGTTTGTAGATGGCCATTAAAATTTACATTTATTGAAACCGTACGTACTATAACCTATTAAGACTCAGTAAAATGTCTACAGCAGCACAAGAAATGCATGGAATACTGATTAGAATAATTTAATTTAAATTCGTGTATGCAGTCGTTCTGCAATTGTTTTCGGAGAGGGAAAATGGTTAAACTTTTTGCTTAACAACGATTCTGAAAATAGTATTACGTGTTAAAATAGTCAACAACCAAGTTATCACTTGCTTGTAAGACATCTGGCAAGGATTGGGTTGAAATTAGAAACAAAATTAGATTATAGTCTAAAACAGTACGTAATTTGAATGTCAGTTTTTATTTCGTCAAATTTAGAGGAGCGGGCACTTCATAGGTAAAACCGTGGGCCACTGTTAGTTTACATTTATTTCTATGCAATTTTATGCTCAACGTTTACAGAAATACTAATAAATGGCGGGATTTTATGCAACGGTTTATATTCTCCAGACATATCTATATATCTAACTAAATTTTTGACCATAGTGCAAATTTGAATTATAACTTGTAAAGAAATATTATAAAATGTATTTAAACTGACGAGTTACAAATGTAACATTTATTATTATATTTAATGATAATTGTGTATATTTTTTTAATAATAAATAATATCTTATCTTAAACACATTTTCAGTCTCTCGGAACGATTACTACGGATAGTCGAACTCGCACGTAAATTTCAACTAAACACCCGCTGTATCAATTTTATTTGAAACACAATTTTAACATGTATTTTCATCAAATATTTTAATATACTTCCCAGCGACGGATATCTTATAAACAAATTGGTTGCCTGTAAAGTCGGTATACGGGCGAAAGTTTTACGTGACAACGACTTTGAGTGGTAAAATAATTTTACGGAAGGGACGCGTGCCTTTCACTTTTTATGTCTGTCTCTCTCGCTCTTAGGCGGGCTAACCATGCCCGAGTGGAAGGGACGCGTGTCACTCGCTCTCGTTGTGAGCGCATAACGTGAGCGGAGCGTAACGCAGTTTCTTGAAGTGTCACCCGGCAAACCAATTTATAAGACGTTGTCACGTCAAAAGTCGAAAAGGACTATTTTATATTAGTAGATATTTAACACTCAACGTCACTAAATCAACGCCAGCTCGGAGAGATAGCAACGAGAAGAGTTTTTAGATTGCCAGTTTCCGATGTTAGATCTGCTTGTGCTGCCAGACATCCTAAATCTCTGCTTCCACGATTTTTTAATGAAACTGTCAAGGCGCTCCCTTTCATCAAGAATGAACGATGCACTAAAGTAAAATGTTCGCGAATGGCTTAACTCAATGTCGTATGAGGATACTGAAAATTTTATAACTCTGATACGTTCAGTGTTATGATTGGTCACCATTATGACCAAGCACAATTCGAGGGCTTTATTAATCTATGATTGAAAGTGAATGGGTACCCGTTTGCTCAACTTGGTTTACTTGGTGGACTTAGTCATACTTTTTCATTTATCTCGCTGTCACACAGTTACTACGAACTCACACACCACACACACACGCACCCTCACCCTCACCCTCCCACACACACACCCTATCACACACAAACACATCACTGGAACCCCTATTGTGTTTTTGCTTTCGTTCTCTGGCTTCCACAACACGGGCCATCGAGCCTAGTGTGGGGCCAAAAGCTAATTCTAGGAACTTATGTATTTTCTTTTGTAATTAAATTTAAGCATTCTTTGTAAACTTGTTTCCGATTATTTTTTTTCTTGATAATAAAGATTTGTATTTGTATTAGCCAGCTGATACATAATAGCCGCTAATACATTTTTAATACACATTTATTACAATAGGAAGAAAGAAGAAGCGGTGCTAAATGCAGCTCTATATTTTTAATTCTGTTTATAAATTAAATGAAATACATTTAATGTACGGCGCTCTATCAAAGTAAATTACTTCCAGATCGATAACTACGAGTCTGAGCGTAAAGAAATCTGGGAACACGAGGGAGAGCTAGAGGAGCAACATGCGGCGAGGCTGTCCCACTCCCCCCTCCCCAACATCTACCAGCTGCACCCCCCGGCCACCATCTCCCACCAGCCTTCCTGGAGGAAGGAGCAAGGAATCATCGACAGGTACCACATTTGTGGCAAAATTTTTGTTCCAATTTGTAAGCGATCTATAGAAATTCAAGGACATAGAAATGAAACTCCTGAGTGAGGAGCGCAGAGCAATGCTAGGTAATGATTTAGTCTCTTCATGTTCCAATAGCTGCGTGTCACCGTGCTATTACGGGAAGCCTTGTTTCTTAGCATCAGCCACATGTCATGCTCGTCTCGTCATTTTGAACTGTAAAAAAAACGCGTTGAGTCCACTTTCCTCATACGTGTAGCTTTAGCGTGTGAACAAGTTGCCGAGCTTCATGGTTCCCTAACAGAAACAATCTAGAATCAAGGTCAGAGTGAAAAGGTATTTTCTACGTCACCATGTGTCATCTTAGACTACACCGTTGCTTAGCATCAGGCAAGTTGGTGATCAAATACGGACTCAGGCAAGATAAATATAGGTAGACAGGGAAGCATCGCCTTTGTGGTTGGTAGTACGGGTAACTTTTATTTGCATTGAAAACATCGTCAGGCGCGTGAGAACATCATACATCATGTAAGTTTCTCAGATGAACAAAAATCATGAAACTTTCGTCATCGTCACCTAACGCTTTCCGAAAACAATTTATTTCATTACACCGCTGTCTGTGGTTTTGCAAAGAACTACGTTAACTGACCTATGAAATCTTAAGTTATAAGTTTTCGTATCTATCGGCAGTCTCTATGACTGTAATTTTTTTATATAGTACAGATTACAAGACCAGCAAGAGAAGTACCTGATGGCAAGCAACATGCCTGCCCATCACAGCACAGTGATACGCAGCTATTGGAACATGAACAATTCAAATCATTACCTAGAACACGTCACCCGAAGATACAAGGTCACATCATCGCTTAAAATCAGGCGATATGGTACTCAAGTGCGAACCTCTTAGGTACATTTAAAAAAAAAGCACGAAGATTCCAAATCATCACCTAGCACTGCACTGCGCTCGTCGCCTAGAGATATAAGATGTTTTACCTCTGTGCCCTGTAATTTCACTGGAAACACTGCTCTTCAAAACAGAACACAAACATGTTTGCAAATTACTGCTTAGCGGCAGAATAACTAGCAAAAGTGTCGCTCTGCGAAAAGATTTACCACTATAGTGGCCGGCAAACAAGTAGACCCAAAAATGACATGTAAAGGGAAAGTTCGCGCATGTGCAATTCCACTAAAGAGACCTTAAAAACGTTTCTGCGCAGCCGCATGGCTGCTCTTTTTTTACGCAGCTTACTTTATTAGTTCAACTTGTTTGCCAGCAACTATACTAAAAATATTTATTCCCCTCTCTCTGCAGGTTTCAATACTTGTTCAGCATTCGTTGTGTTTTGGTGGGCGGGATAGTTGCCAAATCCTGATTCTGATCTAACTTATATGAAACTAGATGTCCGCCCCGGCGTCGCCCGTGATACATTATATAGCACAGACATAGTTATATCCAGTAGGTCAGAACAGAGTATGATTAATCATGCAGTGAACTTGGAAGCAGAATGGGCCTGTTTCGGATTGAGTGTAAATGCATAAAAGTCTAAATACTTACCTAGCCGCCGCCTCTCCACACCGGCGCAAGATGTCGTTGTAGGAGATAATGTAATTGAAGGGAAATTTACTTTCAAAACCTGGGGTCGAATCTGAACTCGCAAAATTTTATGGTGGAGGAGATCAAAGCTCGCACAGCCGCTGGTGATAGATGTTTCTATGCATATAAGACTCTGCTTAACAACAGACTTCTAAACGCCAAGAGTGTAAGTTGACAATCTACAAGGCAATAATCAGACCAGTTGTGACCTACAAGTGTGACCAAGTCTCACACTTGTAGGTTATTATTAAGCATTGTCAAATATACCAGTTCGCAGACGACACGTGCCTGTTGGCAGCTGACAGGGATATTAATAAGGCTCTGGAACGTTTACAAAGGGATTTTACACAAATTTGTAAATGGTCACATGACTCAGGGCTGGTTTTAAACGCTGAAAAAACGAATTTACTACATATTTGCTCAAGTTATAATCTTACTTGTAATACCAATCATATTGAAATAATAGCTCAATGTCATAAATGCCTACATAAACCTGCAAAAGTGACAACACAACCCCGCTGTAAAAAATGTCGGCCGATAACGCATGTACCTGAACAAATGTACCTGGGTCTGGTCATTGATAGTAGGTTTGACTGGAGTAGGCACATTGCAAAGGTGTGTAACAAGTTACGTGGTATACTGGCTAACTTTAACATCATCAGGTCCCGTGTCCCATTTCAAGTGCTTCTAACCATGTACAAGGCATTGGTAGAAAGCGTAGTATCATACGGATTGACCAGTTATGGCAGAACATTTAAAACATATCTGAATCAAATATATAACCTACAGTATAGAATTTTGAAACTAATTCCACCTAAAAGAATAAAAGAAAAATACAAAAATAACCCGGCCCAATTATTTAGATATTGTGGAGTGTTTCCAATCCATACTAATATTATAAATGCGAAAGTAACTCTGTCTGTCTGTCTGTCTGTCTGTCCGTCTTTACCGCCTAAACCAACCAACAGATTTTGATGAAATTTGATACATAGACAGAATAGATCCCGAGAAAGGACATAGGCTACTTTTTGTTCCGAAAAAGGGTTGAAAGGGTTAAAATAAGGGATGAAAGTTTATATGGAAAACTTCGTCATTGTTGAAGAACTATGAAACTTTGCGTCTAGATATTTAACACGAAACCATAAAATGTATGTTTTAGCAGTTTTGTAGTTTCGAACTGTACCTACCTACGGGGGTGGAATTGGGGGGTGAAAGTCTGGAAGTTCAATATTATTGAAGATAAAACCATGAAACTTTGTATCTAGACACTTGAAATGGAGTCGATAAACGTTTGTTCCAGCAATTTTATAATGTCTAACTATACGGGGAAACTTATATAACCGCTTGATATACTGGCCGCTTTTCGCGTTTTACAAATTTGGCGGGAAAACTGGTGTTAGGTTACATAAGTGCGGTGTTTATGTTTCGGCATATGAAGTGCCGCCTTACTTTTACCAGTTTGAGCCATTTACTCTCAAGAACGTTTCAAGACGCTTCTAGCGGTATCATTTATTTATAATTAATGTACTTAAATAAATTCAAGATGGCCGCCGCTACAAAATGGCGGATAATTTATGTTTTATTAATCCCATCAATATGGGTATCAAATGAAAGGGCTCAACAAGCAGAATACAATATACTATAAAAAATTGAAATCCAAGATGGCGGCCGCTACAAAATGGCGGATAACGTAGGTTTTATCAATCCCATCAACATGGGTATCAAATGAAAGGCCTCAACAAGCAGAATACAATATACTATAAAAAATTGAAATCCAAGATGGCGGCCGCTACAAAATGGCGGATAACGTAGGTTTTATCAATCCCATCAATATGGGTATCAAATGAAAGTGCTCAACCAGTAAAATACAATGTACTATATAAAATTAAAATCCAAGATGGCGGCCTCTACACAATGGCGGATAACTTAGGTTTTATCAATCCCATCAACATGGGTATCAAATAAAAAGGGCTTGACAAGAAGAATACAGTGCACTATACAACCTCAATATTTAAGATGGGCGCAGCCACTAAATGGCGTATCAGACAGAATTTTGATAGTCGACGAGATTTCCATGGTGTCTTATCAAATGTTATGCATGATGGACGCTCGATTAAGGCAAATTAAGAACTGCAAAAAATGAGTTTTTGGAGGAGTAAACGTATTACTTTTCGGTAATCTTTTACAACTGCCTCCTATAAAATGATCAGGAACACCTGTTTTCAATTCTAATATGAAATTGTATATGAAAGTAACTCTCTGTCCGTTACCGTCTAACGCCTAAGCCACTTAAAGAGTTTGTTACAATTTGGTGCACAGATAGACTAGACTTAGGAAAGGACAACGGCGACGTTTTATCACAGAAAAAGAGTTGAAAAGAGTGGAAATGAGGAGTAAAAATGTGCATGGAAGGATCTTTGCACTCTTTGTATGCTATTTTTAACCGACTTCTAAAAAGGAGGAGGTTATCAATCCAGTTGTATTTCCAATTGTGAATCAATTTAGATGGTTATTTTTTTGGTTGGTAGATTACAGTTCAGAGGTGGTCATATAAATTTTATCGAAATCAGTGTGGCGGTTTTTGAAATATGAACAACAAACTAAAATTTGCGTTCATGTAATCAGACGATATATCTACTAATATCTACTAATAGACTCTAATAAAATTTGGTGGACCGTCCCAATATGATTTTAAATTAAAGTCTGTTTTTGATTAATTTTTTGAAAACATAGTTTTGTAATTTGTCGTGTAAATTGTATTGTACATTTATTAATAAATATAAAACTTTGACTTAGACCGATTTTGATTAGGAAACGTGAATTTGTATGGTAGTAGACATACGAGTAGGTACTGCCTCAATTACTTTAATAAATATGTGGTGCGGACGAAGTCGCGGGTAAACGCTAGTTCAAAATAAAATTGACCTTCATTTGTTGTGTGAACAATATTTTAGAACCGAAATTAAAAACAAAATTAAGCATTCTGTTATTACAAGAAGTATATCAAGTAACAAATTATTGGTACCTACACATAACAATTTTTATGGTAAACTCACGTCACAGTATTTAATTCCGCGCCTGATCAACAATCTACCGAGTGAAACTCGTCATAAAATAACGATACTCAATTTTAAAAAAGTATTAAAGGGACATTATTTTAATAATTTATCGGAACAACCTGTATAAGCTTTCTGCGTTAACATCGTCGAAACAGGTTTTATACCTGCGACGAAAGTCGTTAGTGGTTGGTGAGTTTTCGTGCCATCGATTTTGTTCTGGATATGGGGATATTGTTATATTTTATTATGGTATTTATTGTCTTTAAGTTATAATTTTGTATTTTCTGTAATTGTATTTATTAATTTTCGAGAATGTTAGCACTAACACAAACCTCCGCGAGGTTTATTAGTGCTGATTGCTTGTTCAAATTTATTTTAATTTACGAATAATAATAAAAAAGGTCACAACAACACAATAGAACTACGTTGACCCTAAAAGACGAACTCAAACTGTCATTATTCGAAAGGAAGATCCTAAGAAACGTGTTTGGACGAACGCGAGACGCCGATGGCACATATCGCTCGAGGATGAATCACGAACTGGAAACGCTGATTAACAAGGAAACACAATCACAACGGCTTAGATAGGCGGGTCATCTGGAGCGAATGAAGGGGCACAGAGCAGTAAAGAGTATGACAATGTGGACCCCACAACAGAGGAGACTAGTTGGGAGACCAAAAAAGCGATGGAAGGACTGCGAGGAAGAAAACCTCAGAAGCATGGGTAGAATTACAGCGTGGAAAAGAAAGGCAAGAGATAGAGCGACATGGAGGAATATCGTTGAGGAGTCCAATACCCACAAAGGGTTGTAGCGCCAAAAGAAAGAGATAAATAAAACTCCTATTCCTTGTACAGGAAGGATCTGGTGCCGTCGGTGGAGCAGCGCGCGGACGCGGCGGCCGCGCTGTGGGTGCGGAACATGCAGAGCCGCAGCTCGGGCGCGCTGCCGCGTGCTGTGGGGCGCGCGCTCCGGCCGGCGCCGCCGCGCGCGCCCACCGACTGCTCGCTGCAGTCCGTCAGGTGCGAGAGGACAACAAACACAATTTGCTTTTTATTGCAGGTTTGGATGCTGTAATGTAAAACCCTCTGTACACGAGCCCTGAAATCAGAGGAAATTACGTAAAAGTAGTAGGGAAGAGTCTACATCGCACCATTTGATTGGTGATTTATGGTGCGATGAAGGCTCCTCCCCACTACTTTTACGTAATTTCCTCTGATTTTAGGGCTCGTCTGTAGAGGATTTAAGGATGTTCGAATGTTAGGATGCTTGTATGTCGTATGAATGTCGTAATGTTTGAATGTCTCTGTGTTCGGATGTTTGGAATTTCAAATGTTCGGATTTTTTAATGTTCTTTTGAGTCTGAGTTGGAACCATCAGCTGCCAAAGCAGTAGTTGCGTCAAGGCGTGGCAGAAGCCGACTGCCGACGAAATGTCGCTCAAGACTATATATTTCTGCTAGATTTGGTCTAGGAAAGGCAATATTTTCCCAGTTTTCAAAAGTATTTTGAATTTAAATTGATTTGAATTCAAATTGATTTAAATTCAATTTGATTAATTTGAAAAAGGATTTTTTGGTATGTGATTGTAGCATCGGCGAGCTGCAGCCCCGGCCGCCGGCGCCGGCCCCGGCCCGGCCCGCGCCCGCGCCCGCGCCGGACCACGTGGTGTGCGTGCCCACACACCTGGACTTCGTCAACTTCACCGTTGGACAACTGCACTCGGTACTATACGATGATCTTGTTCATTTTTACCCGTAACACTTAGGTACTCTCACCGATCAACTACAAGATCTACAATTTAAACTGCGTACTGATCAAACTCCAGAAGATTTGCATTTCAGGTGATCTCTTTTAGCAACGAGATTGGCTCCTTTTTTGGTATTCAAAAGTAAATATGGCCTGCTTATGTTCTTGATAGACATATCACATAACTAACAACATAAGATTGTGTATATAGGTACATTCTATCATGTTTGGTGGGTTTCCCCAGCACACTCACCAAGTATCCATAAGTTACATTATGCTCTTTAGTTGTTTCCCCGCAGCAAATGGTCTGGCTCCTGAACCTAAAAACATACGGGTGTGCCAAATTAGACATTATGATGAGTAGACATTAGATACATTATTCTATTTGGTTGGTTTAGATAGGTGGATAGAAACTCTTTATACATCACAATATGAAACTTAAAAACAAAGAGATTTACCCTAGAACTAGTAAATCAAGTGGCAAACCCAGTGAACTCATCAACAAAAAGTTGTGTGCCAAATTGGGCTTTATCGAAAGTACCTTTAAGTTAGACTGTTGTATGTCGTCGGTCCCCGCAGCAAACGGTCCGGTTCCTGAACCTGTCGAAGCTGGAGGTGCGGCTGTCGGCGCGGCCGCCGGCGAGCCCGGCGCTGCTGCTGCGGCTGCTCAGCGCGCGCGGGCTCAGCGTCAGCTCCGGCGCCGCCGCCGACGTGCGCGTCGACTTCCGGTTACACATGCATCCAATACTAGCTGACCCGGCGAACTTCGTCACCTCATACTTATCTCTTTCAATCATTCAGATACTAATACCAGGTACTTTATTAGTATGATCCATGACCTTTATTAGTGCCCGAGAAGATTTTCTCCAAAAAAATTGAAAAAAAAACTGCAATCTGGATTCGACCCCAGATCTACTGATTCGTGACCGGGCCAACTTCCCGGTTGAGCTCTTGTACTGTCACACAACGGTGCGAAATTTAACGTCGCATTCTAATGTTAATGTATTTCATTTCATTTTCATTGTCTACGCGCACAAAATGTCGTTTTTTTAAACAAAACCCAAACAGATCGATTTATCGTCCCCGAAATCCCTTGCATACATGATTTCATGGAAATCGTTCCTGCCGTTTCCAAGATTCAGTTTCTACTTATATATATTTTTATATACAAGAATTGCTCATTTAAAGGTATAAGATTGGAGTGGTAACTCTTCGCAGAAACCACCTGAAGAAGTACCCCACCTTTGCCGATTCCTTTACTGCCAAACAGTAATGTGAACACCTGTGCTCCAGTTTGAATGGAAATGTTTCCGGTGAAATTACAGGGCATAGAGATAAGTATCTTATATCTCTTGCTGATGAGCGCGGTGATGTGCTAGGTAATTATTTGGACTTTTCATGTTCCAACAGCTGCATGTATCTGTACTTTTATGGACAAGCATGCACATGACCTGCTCGCACTTTTGTTGGTACTACAAATAAAACTAACTAATCTCCTTTTTGTAAAAGATGATAAGGATCCCCTCCCCCGCAGGCCCCAGGATGCGCGCGCGCTACGTGATGAGCTGGTGGTGCGCGCGTCTTCCGGCCAGCTGCTGCGAGTGCCCATCTCCTGCTACGTGGAGCCGCCCACGCTGCACAGTGAGACCTCTTCTGTACTATTTTTGAGATAATCTTAAAACACTGCATAGTGAGACTGCTTCTGTAGTACTGTTTAGAGGATCCAAATTGTCTAGACGGTGCACCAAATGGAATTGATGCGTTTTCAAGCGGCTCACGGGGACCTCTCACAAACCGGCGTCCAGCGACCGCTGATCCATGTGACTTTAGACCTTACTTTCACATATTTTCAAACTACTTTACTATGAAGTTACAAACATAACGTTTGGTGCTGCAGTCGGGTGCGGTCTCTGAAAACTGTTTCGTCTTTTGCGGGTTTTATATCTCTAAATGATTTGTGGCTTTTGAACTGTGGTGTAAAACTACCGCAATTCAAAAGCTCCAAGTGCAAGGTACGACCAACTTATTAGCATAAAGTAAAAGACACAAGTAAACTAGTTGTAGAATGTATACCTTGAAATATAAAAATAATATAAATTGATGAAATTTGGTCATGCAGATCAGTTGCACACTCTCCAAAAATACTCCTATAATTCAACCAGCTTCACCTGACGAGGAGTTCGAAAGCTTGTAAGCTCTGGTCCCCAGTCGTAGTCCCCGCGGGCGGCCCCGGCCCCGGCGCGGGCGGCGCCGCGCGCAGCAGCGACTGCCTGGAGCTGGGCGCGCGCCTGCTGGGCGACGTGCACTGCGCGTCCTTCGAGCTGCGCTGCGACTCGCCGCACGCCTCCTTCTTCCTCATCACTGAGGACGCCTGGATCTCTTACAACCTCGACGTGAGTCAGTCCACGATCACCGCAAGAAGGATGCACTGCAACGTGGAATGCTTGCTCGTAGACTATTGCAAATTGGAAGGTATACCTTGTATTCCTTACTGGAACAGCCCAGTAAACCACTACCCCCACTGCTGGGACTCTTCTGGGACACCAGCCCAGTGCAGATTGGCAAATAACGCATCAAGATTTTTGGAACATGATGGTTTCTACTTGATGTTTTCTTTCACCGTTTTTAGCATTACGGATATAGCTTTTAAAAATAGGGGCGCGCGTGGTATTCTCAACCAGGAGCTGCGGATTGGCCGTTGCCGTAATTGTTTTTTTTAGGTACTGGAGAGGACTGAATTTCTTTTTCTTTTGTAGCGAATATCAATCGCAATGTCATAGCCGACGTATATTGTTTGTGTCTCATGCTATGCGGTGACTAGAAATATGAGTTTTCTTTCCATTGATTTTGTCAACTGATGGCAAAGTAAATGGTTTCACGGGCTTTCATAAGCGTAAAGTCCCGTCTTCCTCTTTTTGGAGTCAATAGAATTTCAAATTGGTTTTGGTATGGCTATGCTTTGAGAGTGAAAACGGTGACGCTATGCTTTATCGGTGCAGATGGTGGCAGTATGGTTTGTAGGTGTTGCTGGAGACAATATGCGTCGTGCGTGCAGGTGGTCACATTCAGGTCCGTGAATGCAAATTATGACAGTATAATTTGTGGGTACAAGTGATGGCAGTATGGTTTTTGGGTGCAAGTGGTGACATTAAAGTTTATGGTGCAAGTGTCAACATGGTTTTCGAATACAGGTTATAGTACGATCCATATTTATGTGCAAGGGACAGTATGGTACGTGGTTACAGGTCTCATGATGGCAGTATAGTTCATGGGTGCAAGTGATGACAGTATAATTCGTGACGCTAGTGGCAGTGTGGTTCGTGGGTGTACTCGTAAGTGACAACGGTTTGTGAGTGAGTGATAGTGTGATTAATGTATCCAACGCAATAACAGTATATCTCGTAGGCGCAAGCGATGATAGTATATTTTGGGAGAGCAAGCAATGACAGTAAAATTTGCGGAAGGAGACGGTGACAGCATGGTTCATAGGTGCAAGTGGTGACGGTATGGTTCCTTGTAAGTGCTGGTGATGGTAGTGTGTTTCGTGTGCGCAGATGGTGTCACACGAGGGCGCGGTAGTGGCGCCCCCGTTTGCGCTGTGGCCGGCGCGCTGGTCGGGCACGGTGCGCGGGCGCGCGTGGTGCCGCGCGGAGCGTGCGGGGCTGGCCGCGGGCGAGCTGCGCGTGCTGGCGGCAGGTGCGGGCGCGCGCGTGCTGAACGTGCTGGCTGACGCGCTGCTCTACAGCCCAAAGCACGTCACCATCGAGGTACGATATGTCACCATTGAGGTATGACATGTTACCATCGAGGTAGGACACGGTCACCATTGAGGTACGACTCGTCATCATAGAGATAAGACACGTCACCATCGAGGTATGATGTTACCACTCGAACAAACTAAATTGAAATAATTACCAGGTGAACATTGAAAACAGTACCTACATAAGACTCAATCGGAAATGATTTTAATTACTTTTCGACGCTTCGGTCACGTTACAAAGACCGTGATCATCACACTTAAATTTACAATAGGACAAAGTTTTAAAATACCACAAAAATCTATAAATACGGCAATTTGATTTTCACGAAAAGATCTTTCGATTTCTCTCCATTCACGTTTCAGCAAAATCCGGTTCCGAGATTTTATTAGAATTTTTTAACTCACGGATTTTCCTCAGTTTACTCGGGGCTAAGCTATTTTATGGTTTGTATTGAAAACATTGTTTTCTGTAATTAGCTATTTTGCAAACTTCGAGGATGATGACCTTCTGATAACACGATAGAAAACTATTTTAAAATATCTCTCTGAAACGAGAACATACCGACGACATATTTTATAGTGTTGCTAACAACACCATTTAGCCCCAAACTTAGCTAAAGAAGGAAAGCTATGGAAGCCAGAATGCTGATATACTTAACACTTAAATAATAAGGCGTTTTCCAAGCGCAAAAAGACTTGTCAACATAGTTCTGAATATTGTCAAATGTGGTACCACTGTTGGTTTTTGTGAAATTTCCCTACGAAACAAAAAACAAGTGGCGTCACCTACGGTGAAATTGGGAACTGTATTTAACAGGTTTTTTACGTCTTGAAAACGGCCTATGGTAATTATTGTAATTAACATATTTATTATACCTACTTAGAAACAACAAGACACAAAACAAATATTTGAATAGAATAGAATTGGAATCGAACCCACGATCCTCAGCTGCGCTTATGTACTACCAACTAAGCCACGAGGTCAGTCAAAAATAAAACAATATCTATATGTAAGCATTCGTACGCACACAACGTACCGTAAACAAAAATCAAAATTGATGCATCCCTTCAGGAGCTACGATGCCACTATTACACATACACAAACACCCACACACCTTCCCATACCCGACGCACGTATACACTGAACGTGCGTTGTATAAAGCTCGGTTTCTGTGCCCTGATTGTTCCGTGGCGATACGTTGCCGTCGGCGACGATGTGTCGCTGTGTCGCAGCAACGGGTTGCTGTTACGCGCCGCAGCGGAGCTGTTGCCCTGTTGCCGGCAACGGGCGAACGACGCTGCCGGGAATACTGATACACGACACTGCTTCTCATACGATATTCGCCATCAAAAAAGTTAAAATTTTCTTTTGTTCTAAAATTTATTTATATATTTTTTGAAGTGAAAACTTTAGCGCATCACAGACAGATTTTTTGGGGGCTGTGAATTGAGCTCATGCGTCACGTTTGTACATGAAAAAATCTTCGTGCAAACTCTTATAAAGTAAAGCCATGGCCACGCCCTCTGGTTTCACCCACGTCGTTTTCATAGTGAGCTGTCAAATTCTGAATTCTAAGTTTTCACTTCTGTCGTCAGTCCCTATGACTGCCAATTTATTTGTATGTAAATATGTTACGCGATAGCGCTGCCAAGTGTAAATAGATTTATATGTTTTTTTTTTGTTTTTTTTTTTGTGCTGTGTTGCTGAATTCTTGTTTTTCGACTGATGTGACGCGAGCGTCTATGAATGAATTGTAGTAGTTTGACAGTAGCTTGACACAATAGTTCGTTCTCAAAAGAAAAAAACAATCGATCTTTGAATGAAATCGAGGTTTGCGTCTCACTTTCTTTTGTCTCGCTCGCACTCGGCCGGCGTCCAAGATGGCTTCTAGAAATTCCTTAAACCGGCAAGACGCGACGAACTATTTTTTATTTATTTATTTCTTTATTGCTATAAATACATTATTTTTCTAAAAAATCTAGTTTTTTAGGTTACAATAATGCATTAACCCTGTATAAAGAGCGTTGCAATTTTACGATGTGCATGTTCGACAACAAACTTTGGCAATCAAAACATACACACACGCATACTTAATACTAGAGACAAATCTATACTTATAATAAAACTGTAACGGGTCGAATTCTGTACATTGAAGATATTTTGAAAAAATTTTTTTTGGGGCACTCCATAGTCGATACTGATGGCGAAACTGCATTTTTTTTCTTTCATGTCTGTCTGTCTGTCTGTCTGTCTGTCTGTCTGTCTGTCTTTCTGTATAGGGATCACGCATCACGCCGAAACTACTGATTCAATTCAGCTGAAACTTGGCATGATTTTAGTTTAAACTAAGGAAATTGCTGTAGGCTACTTTTGATCCCCAAATTCTGATTGGTTTTCTTGCGGGAGGGGGTGAAAGTCAGAATGTGTATTTGGTTGTAACTCATGTTTGCGTTGTTTAATTTCATTAATTCTTTTTTTATTAGAAAGAACACATTTTTTATATTGTCCCATCAAAATTTGAACATTATCGGTTTGGTGGTTCGGAAATTACACAAACATTAAATAATAACGACACGCATGGCGCGTTCGGTACATACTAACTTCTAAGTATTCTGTGTATCACAGACGATCCACAGAATATCTAGATTCTAGATTCAAGAAGTGCCCACGTGATCGCGTCGCGTCGTCTTGAATGACAAAATAATTGTCAAAAATATATTTTTGTGTGGAAAAAGGAGGAGGATGAGAACATCCTCCTTCAAACAAGGAGGATGTTCTCAATCGGGTTGCATGTTTTTTATTTGGTTTTATTTTACACGATAACTCCGCTAATTGTGAGTTGATTTTGATAATTCTTTTTAAGTTTTTCAAATATCAACAAAAAACAAATATCAGCTTAGATTTATCTGTATTTAGTTAGTCGAACGACAGAATTAAATTACCTGTCATTGAAGTAATTTTTTGTTCTTTTGAAGAAAACATATCAGCATAATAAGTAGCAGCATAAACAACCCATTAAATGTTCCCACTGCTGGACGTCGGGGCTTTTTCTCGCAAGGAGAGAGACAAGGCTATAATCCACCACGCTGGCCCAGTGTCGGTTGGTGGATGACATATGACATGTGACTTAGAACTTAGATTCTAGGTACATTTCGGTTTCCTCACGATATTTTCCTTCACCGTTTAATTACCGGCATTACGAACATGACTCAGAAAAGATAGTGGTGCGCGTGGCTTTGAACACTGGGTCTCCGGATCAACAGTCGGCGTTCTCTCGACTAAGTCAGCTGTAGCTTACTAGACCAGCCGTAACTTAACGTATTATTTCAATCCAAATACTGTTTCAAATTTAAAGGTAGTGTTCAACAAGCTTCGGTAACCGAAGCAGACCGTTGTTAGGGTTCCGTACCTGACTTCGCTGTCCGTCCATCCTTCCGTCTGTCACCAGACTGTATCTCAAGAACGGTGATAGCTAGACAGTTGAAATTTTCAAAGACGATGTATTTCTATTGCTGTTTTAACAAAATATACTAAAACTAAAATAAATATTTAAGAGGGGCTTATTTCCATACAACAAACTTGACTTTTTTACCGTTTCTTGCTCGATACTAATAACGTACCTGTCACTGGTTGACGCTTTCACTATTCACATAATATTAAGTTTTATGTTCTCTTTAAATGTAAGTAATTAAAATAAAATACATTTTTAAGGGGGCTTCCATACAATAAAATCATTTTATTTGCTAATGGTTCAGAACCCTTTGCGCGCGAGTCCCACTGGCATTTGACCGGTTTTATTTTTTCAAAAATTTTGTAATATCCTATCCTTTCCTAATATTATATAAATATGTCAATATTTAAATTTTTGCTGCTCAATTACGTTGGAATGGCTGAATGTATCGAGTTAAAATTTGAAACATATTCTTGGCTTAGCTTAAGTAACACATAGGGACATATAGATAAGTAACTATACATAGGCAATGTTTGGCCTATGTGTTCTTCCAGACTATAATCTAATTGTATTTCAAATTTCAGCCCGATCACTTGATACGTTCCGCCATGATTAAGTAACAAACATCCAAACATTGACATTCATAATATTTACAGTTACAGGACAACGTTGGAACGGCTGAACATATTTGGAAGGAATTCGAAACACACGTAGTTTGTAATCAGAAATAGCAAATCGGTTACTGTGACGTCGGAAAGACTAAGCAAATTTGGTAGAAAATTGAAACAGATAACTTATAGTCTGAAATACCACACATAGTTTAGAGTCTAAAATTTCACATGGGGTCTAAGTCTATATTTTCGTTTAACTCCATATTAATCTATAATAAGTATATATTTTTGTAAGGAACTTGATGTGACGGTAAGGTAAAAGCCAAAAATTAAAAATGTATGCACCCGTTTTGGCGTAGATAATACAGGTTATTTGCGTTCACAATCAAAATAACAAGCAACATTATATTCTCATTAGATGGCGCTAATGCCAGTTTAAATCTCAATCAATGTTTTGCCATTGTGGTATGTATTTTTTCTTTCATCACTAGGTGGCGTTACTGGTATTCTAAATTGTACTAATAAGTTTTTGCTGCTAAAAGGATTTTGATGCCGAATTTGGATTCTTTCGTTCTTGGATTTTTTTTCTGTGTTACAATTAAATTCATACATTAACATTTCACTAAGACTTGGCTTAGATTTACGGGTTGAACTTGCTTGAGTACTTATCATTAAAACTCAAAATTTTAATCTTTTTTGATTCCACACAGGCTTCGTTCAAAATTTTACGCGGGCGAAGTCGCGGGTAACAGCTAGAAAACAGCTTGCGGATAAAAAGAGAAATGTAGGTAATCAGATCATGCACATCAGCTTCAGAATTTTCGTAATGTATCCTATAAAAATCCTACAAACTTAACACTTGCGGCTATGTTCGATACTACGAAACCTTAATAAGTATGTTTAATTTTGTTTAAAAAAAGAAAAATAAAGATGATAAAATTATATATTTTTTGTGTGGGAAAACAAATTCACTCGGTTTTTCAATGATTACATAATGCAAATATTTTGACGTACGATACTTCCAACTAATTTACACTATAAGTCAGTAACATCTGCTTACGCGAACGAAGTAGCGGGTTCAGCTAGTTACTTAATAATAACTAAAGTTCAATTTTTTTACAAAGTTTACAATAGGTGCTCATATGTTCTAAATAAAAATTGCATGCCTAAATTCTAAATATATTTAAACATACGAGTATTTATAGTACTTCTCCCACAACTCACATGAGTACTTACATTAGTAATAAAAAAAGAATAAAAGAGAGATCAAATTTTGTCATTATAAAAGTCTTTTACGCAGTAGTAACACTTATCTACTAAAAACGTACGGAGTTTCTTTCGGAATGTATTGATGTTTGGTTCTTTTTTTATGCATTCAGGGATGTGGTTGTAAATATTGATTGACGAGTAAAATGGGCCTTTTTTTATAAATTTCTAGTCTAGGTACTGGAAGTTTAAGTTTGTATTGTCTCCGAGGATTAGTGTCTGGTGTGTAGAGGTTACTATTCTTTTTAACAAATATACTTGCTTCATATATATACATGCAAGGCAATGTTAATACGTTGAGTTGTTTAAAGAAAGGTCTGCAACTACTACGTTGATTGATATTGGCAATAACGCGCAAAAACTTCTTTTGCATTATGAAAAGTTGGCCCACATCAGTACTATTTCCCCATAAAATGATCCCGTAGCGCAGCCATGAATATGCATATGCGTAGTACGCAGTTAGAGCCATTTCTACATTGCTATTTATCTTTAGCATGCCTAGGGCATACAAGAAACGTGAAAGTTTTGCTTTAACCTTTTGCACATGTTCTTTCCACGAAAGGTGGGTGTCAATATTTAAGCCTAAAAGTATACAATCTGTAACTTCTTTGATGCCGAGATTTTTTGCAAGTGTTTTCAATTGTAGTGCAGTTTTTTGGTAAGATGTGAATTGTATGAGTTTTGTCTTTAATATGTTTATTTCAAGATTTATGGAAGCTAAACATTTCTTAAAGTCTGCAAAAGTCCTTTCGATGTCTGTAAGTGAGGCTATATTCGTACATTTAAATATTAAAGTACATTTAAATATTATTTTCGCTATCACTGCAATACCATGTCAAAGTTTTTCTTTTCAAAACACTCACGCACAATATGTAACCCAGTTCCCGGGTTTCGGCACCAATTTTTGTAGATAAAAACCACAAAAAACTATTTCAAATGAATTTATTTGCTAAACGCCTGACTTGTTGTACAATGTGCACAAAGCGAAGAGAAATGAAGCTGTGGGGCACCACAGACTACATACATTTTTATGAACAGTTAGATCTTAAGTTCAGACGTGGTCCCATATACGTTTTATCAAAACTATTGTGCTAGTTTTGGAAATATGAACAAAAAAACTAAAATTTGCTTTCATGTTTTTAGATGACGCGCGACGTAGATAGGTAGATAGAAACACTTTATTGTTCACAACACAGAAACAAAAATGAATAAACAAAAAGATAAATTCTTAAATCTAGACGTAGTGATAGATTCAAGTGAAATTCCGTCGAGTGTAACTTTAAATTGAACATTGTCTTAAGCTATCACAGTGGCTCACTATTATTTACTGAGATTATAAATATGATAGTGCATCTCTATCTATGTATTAATATAATGCTTTCATTATCATTACTTTGTTAGAAATAAATAAACAATTTATAATTATGTGAATGAATAATAATAAGAAATTAGCAGTCCTTGAATGGGCAACTCTACAGAACCTAGTAACACTTCCAGATTTTAGAGTTTTTACTTTGGGCATTAGTACTAGGTATAATTGTTTTTCATTATTCAATTACTTTATTACTTTGCTTCCATTATCATTGGATTGTTAAAAAATCCTAATCAATTTTGTATAATGAGACGATTTTCTTAGCATTCCATGGATTCACCGTGCAGGTGCCGGGTCCATCGTGTGGCAAAGAGAGAAAACCCGAGTAGTTCCCGAGACTTGTGACTCGGGCGTAGGTTTAAGGGGCCCCTGACGTACATCAACACTCGCCTTCACTACTCGTCTTTAAATGAATATAATGAAGATAATAATGGAGTAAAATTGGTAGTCCTTGTAGACAACCTAATATTTGCATGCCGTAAGGTTGATTATGGAGTTCTCAAAATCAAAATCTTAAATGTTTACAAACATTTATGATTTTATTGTAATTGCCCATTTTCGCAAATGAAGACATTTATTTATTTATCTATCAAGAAATAAAATAAAAAATGCTTAGAACATTGTTTTCATAATACAGAGTGAGGAGACGGGCTGGTCATGTGACTTTATTATTTAGACGTTAGAAGTCGTTTTAACTAACAACTGCTGAGATTCGTTGTTATTGTTAGTAATAAATCGATACTCTTACCTTGATATTTTATATTTATATTAAAATACAGAGATTTTTTAAATTTAAGTTTATTTAAATTAACGTATTTCTAAACTTTTGTATGTTACTGGTATGTATGTATGTAAAAGATATATAATAAGTCGATCATTCCGTATCCCGAGTATTTTTTTATAAAACTCAAGCAACGTCAAATATACCTAACCTTTAAATTTTGTAGCTGGCAGCATTACCCCGCTTAATAGTAACAGCGGCTCAAAGACTATGTAAAGAAGTAACTATGGCCAAGAATAAATAAATAATAGTAATAGCTGTTCTCGGGATCGGAACCGAATCCAGACCGCGAGTGACCCGGCGAGTAATTCGGCGACCAATTTCTCTTAAATATCAAATTAAATTCTCATCTCAAATATTTCAAACTTTTACAAACATATTATCAGACTCAACACAGCTGAACTATTTTGAGTTACATGTTATCGACGATCTAGCAACGTGAACGAACGGCTAAAGAAATCAAGTCAAAAACTGAATCTTAAATATATTTTCACTGATTTGAATGTTATCAGAAGACACGCTTGACTAAGTTTTCAATATTCGTTTAAGAGTAAAAATATTGCCCTTCATCCATTTCGTTTTTTATCGCAACTATTTCAGTCTTTGTTGCCGCAGCCATACTTGATCTTTTTCTTGAAAAGTAAATATATTCATGTTTACTAATATGCTAGTAATATTTCAAACTCGTTTTTTTTTAACTAGTATAGGTTCGCACTTGACCACCATCTTGCCTGATGTTAAGCGATGATGCGATCTACGATGGAGCGTGCTTACCTAGAAGAAACCGATTCACTCTCGATTTGAAGACACCAAGATTGTAACCATCGGGGAAAACCCACTCAGGCAACGCATTCCACAACCTAGACGTTTTTATCACAAACGTGGAGTCAAATCGCTTCGTTCGCGTTTTTGGAGCATCAACCATGAAACGAAAAGTCCGATAGAAGAAAGGCCAAGGTGGAATTAGATCATACCGATTTCACCCCGATCATCTTTTTTACGGAACCCTTACTATTTTCCTCCAGTAACAGTAGTGTACCATATTATGTTATGCCTTATAGCGATTGCATTAAAAACTAACCGGAATACATTAAAAAAAGTGTTTCAGAATATGTTAGCTTCGGTAGAATATGAGACACATAATGGGAATTTGCTGTACTTACAAAGAAGATACGTGTGACCTGAATTTAAAATTGTAATTTTAAATATGATATTCATACCTACCTGTTTAATCGGAATCTTATGACCATTTCACAAATATTTTCACTTTCGTTTATATACAGAAAATTACTTACACATAAACACTCCATGGGTCTGTTACTACTTTGACATTTCATTCGATTGAAATATGACAGAACAGCATTTATGAAATAAGGTAGTTTACATACATTAAAACACGCCTTTTACACAGGTACTTACATAAAGCACTTAAAACGCGACCCAAAAAAATGAGATTACATAAATGTCGTTTAGTTTGGTCCATAAACTGGCCATTCCCGCCAAAACGTTGAAATTATCGAAGTTTATTCTCCGTTAACGGGCAATTAGCTGCCCTTTCATTACCCTTACCCTTTCATAATATCTTGAATGGTTTCCCAAATTAATATTAATATATCCCAATTATTAATAATTGTCTGCGGAGTATATTCATTAGGAACAGAGTTTAATTCCGATCTTTCACTCACAGCTGCGTAGGTTACGGCGTCATCGCATTAATCATATCTCACTTTGGCTTACCTCGCGTATTTTCTAGTAGTAAGGAAATCTGAACTCTATCTTTAGTTTCTTAGAGTAAGATTTCGTGCAGGTGTCGTTGGTTGGTGTGGGATAAACACAGAATCAAGCGCTGTGTCGACACTCGACAGCCGACAGGCTACACGCCGCTAAGTATTTGAAGGTAGGCTTGACTCGGCAGATTGGCAGCAAATGTGTTTTCCGTGACACCGCGCTCTGAGAATCTTATCTGGAAAGTTAGTTGCGTGTCGGAGGCGGCTTAGCGTGTGCCGAGACGGAACCGGGATGTAGATTATATTTAGAAGGCAATGAACACAGGCGTGGGTCATGACAGTTCGATATCCTTAACGATTGACTGTTAGATTGTATTGAAGTTGTAAAAGTTCAAGCCTTGTATTAATACGTTTTGTAAATATCACGATGTTTGTATTAGTAACCTGCCAAGTAGATAGAACTTTTTTTCTCCCCCACTGAATGTTTACCTTCTCCTACATTTTAATGGCGTTTTAGGTACTATATTTAACCCCGACCAAAAAGGGGTGTTATAAGTTTGACGTCGATATCTGTCTGTCTGTGTGTCTTTTGTTTTGTAGATCATAATTCAGAGGTTCCATTTACATTTTAACGAAATCAATGTGGCATTTTTTTTTAAATAGGTCGACGCGACGTAGTGATATCTTCTTGCGAAATTGGGCCGAGTGTCTAAACTTAACGTTACATTACAGTCAGTTTGTGTTTTCTTCATCATCATCATCATCATCAGCCCGTGTTCGTCCACTGCTGGACATAGGCCTCTCCTATAACACGCCACTCAGCCCGATCCTCGGTCTTACGCTTCCAACCGCCACCAGCTGTCTTTCGTATATCGTCACTCCAACTAGTCTCAGGGCGTCCTGCACTACGTACGTGTGTTTTCTTCAGAAAAAATAAATTATTAGATATATCAGTCGTACTTCCATATATGCTAACACGTTGTGATGGTAAGCGGACACGTTGTACGGACCACTTTAAGTACGGTTGGTACAAAACGTACGTAACCGCTAACCATCTCTATTCGTATTATCTGGGTTACCACTTTTCTTAAGGCCTTATATTGCACTTGGCTCAATTTAGTCCCTACTGAATTCTAATTCTATAAAGTATATTCTATAGTATTCAGTAGCTAGCATACGAAATTGGAGGACAATTCACACACAACGCCATCTGACCCCAAACTAAGCAAAGCTTGTACTATGGAAGCCAGATAGCTGATATAATACTTATATAGTTTTCAATACATACTTATTATACACACAAATTCAGAAGCAATTATTGCTTTTTCCTAAACATACTTCTAGATTCAGTTACTTAATTTTGCCAAGTGCAATAAGGGCTTATACCAAGTCTTTTGTCTGTGAACATTCTATATTACAACATTAAATCACTCTGATATTCATATCACTCTTGGTTACTTTGTTTTCAACCCTACGCGTAACGTGTAAAAGGTTTCTTTACTTTTGTAGAGTTAATTAAATTACTCACAATTGTAAAGAGGCTTTGTTGGACGCGACGCGTGACCAAAATGCAGGCGTAAATTTATGTCAACTGAAACATTTATATTCAACGTAGTAACATATGCTTACGCTTCCAACTGGTAGTGCGCTTGAGTATATTGATCGTTTCTAGACTTTCATAAGTATCAATAAAATTAAGTGTTCTTAGTGTAAATAAGAAGAGGGAAGATGTTGGGACATCTGATACGACACGACAACTTCATTAGAACAGTAATGGAAGGTAAATTTGAAGGGAGGAGGAAGAGAGGTAGACCTAGGAGAAGTTACATGAACCAAGTGAAGGAGAAGATAAATGTAGTGTCGTATCAGGAAGTCAAGGAGAAGGCGGAGTGAAGAAGTACATGGAAAGAACTCCACCGACAAGAGCGTCGCTCTTAAATTATTAATAAATGAATGAATGAGTGTAAATAGTTAGTGATGTATGTAGTAAAGTTTTCACCACGATTATGTTTTTTTAATACATTTGAAGTCGGACTTTAGAATGCAGCGTCTACCTGACAAAGTACACTCTATTACCACTTAATTTAACGTTTTAATGCAAATATTACAGCGATCTCTATTTTCAAAGTAATCTTTTCCGAGTAATTAAACAAGAGAAAAATGAAATCATTGTGCATTTCAAGGTGATGAGCGCAACCTGCAGGTCTACTACGAAGTCCGATAAACGATGGTTGCGGTCTATTTGGACTGAATGTTATATTGTACTAAAACCGTAATGAACAAATCTTAAAATGACCTTTTCCCATAATGTCTGATTTTCGAAATGTCTTTGATGTCTAATGTCCGATAATCATTATGCCTGACGGGACATGTACAATCAGATGCAACATCAGTACTTCATGCTAGTATATGTTATACTCTGGTCAATACACTGACAAGGAAACTATGATTGTTTCATCAAAGTACCATCACCAAAAATGTCATGCTCGTGTTCTCAACACATTTTCTACCAATTAGCGTCGCAGTATCTTCTCTTCTTCGCCATATTATTTCTGATCTTAGATCTTTGGGTGACAAACGCAAAACGCACTGGAGTTCTAGGTACGAGTAATGATTTGAACTTAATATTCCAACAGCTGCGTGACGCTGTGCTGTTATGTCGCAGGCATGTTGCCTACCATCAGGCACAGGCGTCCCCATTTTTTCACATGCTTAAAAACCACTATAATTTCAAATTCAATGAATTATTGTGAGCTATATTAGTAGTTGGGGTGTAAGGGGGAAGCGCTTAACATCTAGCTTCCCCAAATGTCAACCTCTCCTGCGCGTGGTACGCCCTGCTGCCAACTAACGAGGCTCTGACGACCGAACCAATGGCGGTATATCCATTTAAAAGCCAGTCCTAAATGGACCAGGCCGATGACGGGCAGCGGCGTCATCGGTGCAAAGGACTGGCTCCGCGGTCACCAACCCGCTTGCCAAGCGTGGTGACTATGGCAAACACCCCCCCTATGAAAATCACAACCAGAAAACGGCCCCTAGTCCCCGGCGGCTCCGCTATTCCAGGCGCTGGTGGCAGCCTTGGTTCCGGCGGAGCATGGGGTGCGAAGAATCTCCGGCAGACGCCCCGCCACCAAACCCAACGACTCGACCTGGCAACATATAACGCACGGACGCTGAAGGCTGACGAAAAGATTGTGGAGCTGGAAGAAGAAGTGGACAAGTTGCGATGGGATATCATGGGGTTATCCGAAGTCCGTAGACAGGGCGAGGACAGGATAACCCTCGAATCCGGCAACTTGTTCTACTACCGGGAGGGAGATCAACAATCCCAAGGGGGTGTCGGGTTTATCGTCCGCAAGTCTCTCGTCAACAACGTGATAATGATCGAGAGTGTGTCGAACAAGGTGGTATACCTTGTACTTAAAATTAGCGACCGGTATTCATTGAAGGTCATACAAGTATACGCACCGACCTCGACACATCCCGACGAAGAGGTTGAGGCCATGTATGAGGACATCTCCAAAGCCATACATGTCTCGCCAACACATTTCACAGTTGTGATGGGAGACTTCAACGCGAAACTGGGCAAACGTAGCGGTGATGAGTTGAGAGTGGGGAATTTCGGATATGGGCAGCGGAACCCAAGAGGGCAACGTCTAGCGGATTTCTCGGAAAGGAGAGCCTCTTTATGATGAACTCCTTTTCAAGGAACAGCCACAAAGAAAGTGGACCTGGATTAGCCCTGACGGTTCCACAAAAATGAGATCGACTTCATTATGACGACTAAACGGCAAATATTCAGCGACGTCTCTGTGATCAGCAGGGTTAAGACCGGCAGCGATCACCGTATTGTAAGAGGCACGCTGAATCTAAACATTAAGCTCGAAAGATCACGTCTAATGAAGTCCACGCTCCGACCAAATTATGCTCAGATCGAAGATCCCGATAACTTTCAACTCGAACTTCAAAATCGCTTCGAATCCTTAGATGAGTGCGTAACGGCGGACGAAATAAACGACAGGCTAGTGGAAACTGTTCATGCTGTTGGCAGAAAATTTTATAAGAGCTGACGCCAAAACAGAACCCAAAAGCTCTCCGATCAAACTCTAGATCTTATGGCGGTCAGACGAGATATGCGGTTACAGTCTTCGGTCGACATGACGGTACACAGACGGCTCAATAGACAGATCTCTACTTGTGTGCGACGCGACATACGCTGCTTCAATACTTCGAGTATTGAAGAAGCGATCAAGCAGAACAAAGGCTCAAAAGTGTTCGCAAGAAATCTGTCTCTTGGGCAAAGTCAGCTGACCAAACTGAAGACCGATAGTGGTAACGTTGTCTCGTCGAAGCCTGAGATTTTGGAGGAGATTGAGAGGTTCTATGAACAGAAGCACAACCTGTCGTTAGCACGGCAAAAGACCCCAGAGCCAAGCTGACCCGACACTTTACCGAAGATATCCCAGAAGTCAGCCTGTATGAGATTAGGATGGCCCTCAAACAACTTAAAAACAACAAAGCACCTGGCGACGACGGAATTACGACTGAGCTTCTGAGAGCGGGTGGAAAACCGGTACTTAAAGTCCTCCAGAAGCTGTTCGATTCCGTCATACTTGACGGTAGTACGCCAGAAGTGTGGAGCAGAAGTGTGGTGGTGCTCTTCTTCAAAAAAGGTGACAACACCTTGTTGAAGAACTACAGACCCATCTCACTTCTGAGCCACGTTTATAAGTTGTTTTCGAGGGTAATCACGAATCGTCTCGCACGCAGGTTTGACGACTTCCAGCCACCCGAACAAGCCGGTTTCCGAAAAGGCTATAGTACCATAGACCACATTCATGCGCTTCGGCAGATTATACAGAAAACCGAGGAGTATAATCGGCCACTATGTATAGCGTATGTGGACTATGAGAAAGCCTTCGATTCCATCGAGACCTGGGCAGTACTTCAGTCTCTCCAGCGATGCCGCATCGACTATCGCTATATCGAAGTGTTGAAGTGTATTTACAGCAAAGCCACAATGTCTGTCCGATTACAGGACCAGTGCACAAAACATATCCAGCTACAGAAAGGCGTGAGACAGGGAGATGTTATATCTCCGAAACTGTTCACTGCCGCGCTGGAAGATGCTTTCAAGCTACTGGACTGGAACGGATATGGCATCAATATCAACGGCGAATGCATCACTCACCTTCGGTTTGCCGACGACATAGTCATTGTGGCGGAGTCGATGGAGGACCTCGGTGCTATGCTCAGGGACCTCAGTAGAGTATCCCAACAGGTAGGTTTGAGGATGAATATGGACAAGACGAAGGTCATGTCAAATGTTCATGTCTCACCTGTACCGGTTATTGTTGGGAATACCACACTCGAAGTTGTTGACGAATACGTCTACCTGGGTCAAAAGATCCAATTAGGTAGATCCAACTTCGACAAAGAGGTCCAGCGAAGGATCCAACTCGGATGGGCAGCGTTCGGGAAACTTCGGCACATCTTTGAGTCCAAAATACCCCAATGCCTAAAGACGAAAGTCTTTAACCAGTGCGTGTTGCCAGTGATGACTTGTGGAACTGAGACGTGGTCCTTCACTGTTGGTCTCATAACGAAGCTCAAAGTCACACAGCGAGCTATGGAGAGCTATGCTCGGAGTCTCTTTGCGCGACAGAATCCGTAATGAGGATATTCGCAAAAGAACGAAAGTGGCCGACATAGCTCAAAGAATAAGCAAGCTGAAGTGGCAATGGGCAGGCCACATCGCTCGCAGAACTGACAACCGATGGGGAAAAAAGGTTCTTGAGTGGCGACCACGAACCGGGAGACGCAGTGTTGGACGGCCTCCCACTAGATGGACAGATGACCTCACAAAGGTCGCTGGAAACCGCTGGTTGCAGGTTGCGCAGGACCGTTCGTTATGGAAATCTAGGGGGGAGGCCTATGTTCAGCAGTGGACGTCTTGTGGCTGATGATGATGATGATGATGATGATATTAGTAGGGATTCAACATTAATTCTAAACGAAACTTATTTACTATAGCTCGCAAGAGTTAACATGAGACATGAACCCTGTAGGTAGTACACAACGGACTCCAAGCCTCTACACAACCCCCTCATTTTTTCCTGGGTGTTCGAGCGAAGCTGAAGCAGGACGGTAGTTATATAAACATTTTTATGTTTCGGTTCTATTTCATTTTTTGTGTAGTCAATTTGCACGGTTGGTTACAAGAGATCGTCCTAAGCGAAGCATTAATTGAAATATCTAGATTATAACGTTCTTAAGTATATTTTTGTGGCTTTTAGGAAAGAGTTTTCTTATCTGATTAATTAATTACACCTTATATATTTGCATCAGATTTAATTTTTATCACTACATTTTCATCAACAATCATCCGGTTCATCATAGTTATATTAAAATTAAGAATAGAATTAGTCTTTTTTGTTATAAAATTATTGTATTATTTTATTTTAAGCTTTTAAAAAATGTTACTAACTGTACTTCAATTTGACAGTTTTTTTTCCGGCATACTAGAATAAGTACATTTCAAAAATCAGTCATTATGGGAAAAGGTCATTTTAAGATTTGTTCATTACGGTTTTAGTACCATATAACATTCAGTCCAAATAGACCGCAACCTAAACGATATATCGGCCGAAGTTATGGACGTTTTATACCACGAAACACAATCGGTCGGTTGATGACGCAAAAACTGTCAAATCATCGTCGGTCGGGATGAACGAAACACCCGATCAGATTAACCAACCGATTGTGTTTCGTGGTATGAAACGTCCATAACCTCGGCCGATATATCGTTTATCGGACTTAGTAGTAGACCTGCTGATGCTAGCGAATATTTTGATCTTCGATCGGGTGGCACTGTAGCGTTATAGGTAAGAGTGTTGCTTAAAGGCCTGTACCTTGTTCGTTTCGTCACTTCTTTATATTACGCGTACAAAAAAGGAAAATAAATGTCCCATTAAAAGGTTCCGTTATAAGCGACCGACCATTCACCGTCGTCCAGCTGCCGAGCCTAATCCTCTGAGTGGAGGGACGTAACATTTAGACGATGCTGTAAATAAGTAAACAGTTACTCATGCGTGATACAATCGGCTTTCGCGAGGTTCATGGGTCGTACCCAATTTAGGGGTATTTTATCTGTGGTTTTTGAAGTGAATCCTTCTTTTGGCACAACAATATAAAAATACAAAATAAACTTAAAATTATTATAAGAAAAGATGACATTTCAATTGGCGGCCTTATCGCTTTATGGCCTACGAGTTTTTGTGGGCTATATGGCCTGTCCATTGCCACTTCAACTTGCTTTTAAGAGTTATGTCGGTGACCTTTCTTCTCCTGCTACGCGGGAACCACGGAACAATTTCTGATCCTAACACGCTTCTGGAAACGTCGCCTAAGCGACTAAGTGCTAGGTAATTATTTTGACTTTTCATATTCTAATAGTTGCGTGACACTGTGCCGGTATGAACAAGCGTCGTTCACAATCATAAACAAGTCCAACTTGTCCCATGATTCCACAGTATATAATAGACTAGATGCCCGCCCCGGCTTCGCCCGTGGTATATTATATAGCACTCATCGGGATCCCGTACATATCCAACGGTGAAAGAATGACTGAAATCGGTTCACTCATTCCTGAGAATATCGATTTCAAACAAAAAACCTCTTCAGCAACCTGCTACGCCACCTGTCGGAAATTGGTCGTACCAACTCAGATTTAGAAAAAAAAATTAGCAAAGGTTTATATTCGAGGCACAGATTACTAAAATTCAATGACGCAATTTTTGACACATGCTGTCATGTGTCATGTCAAAGCACGAAACGTGCGAAAACTCTCAAAAGGGGAATATTTTTTCCCGATTTTGTTACATTCTTGTTTCATGCTCCGCTTCAATTAATAGTAGAGTTATTTTCTATAGCCTAAAGCCATCCTCGATAAATGGACTATCCAATAGAAAAATAATCTTTCAATTCGGCCCAGTACTTCCCGAGATCCTAGCGTTCAAGCAAACAAACAAACAAATAAACAAACAAACAAACTCTTCAGCTTTATAATATTAGTATAGAACTCAACGGGATCCCGTACATATCCAACGGTGAAAAAATGACTGAAATCGGTTCACTCATACCTGAGAATATCGATTTCAAACAAAAACCTCTTCAGCAACCTGCTACGCCACCTGTCGGAAATTGGTCGTACCAACTCAGATTTAGAAAAAAAAATAGCAAAGGTTTATATTCGAGGCACAGATTACTGAAATTCAATGACGCAATCTTTGACACATGCTGTCATGTGTCATGTCAAAGCACGAAACGTACGAAAACTCTCAAAAGGGGATAGATTTTGTTACATTCTTGTTTCATGCTCCGCTTCAATTAATAGTAGAGTTATTTTCTATAGCCTAAAGCCTTCCTCGATAAATGGACTATCCAATAGAAAAAGAATCTTTCAATTCGGACCAGTACTTCCCGAGATCCTAGCGTTCAAGCAAACAAACAAACAAACAAACAAACAAACTCTTCAGCTTTATAATATTAGTATAGATAGGCTCGCTTGACTCGCCCCGGCTCGGACCCGTGTCGTTCCCCCATAAATCAACCCGTAATCGCAAATTCGATAGAATATTTATAAAGCTGAGTTAAAACACACATCTACCTGTTGATTCTTCATGAGTCCTCTCTCAGCTATTCCGTGTGACGTCGGCGGCGCTCGCGAGCTCCTTAGTAAATCTAATGAGACGCGTGACAGGTTATTTAAATGTACTCCGCGTTAGCGACGCCGCCTCGTTTAACGCAGAAATTGAATGAGTTGAGAGCTTCCTTACTTTATACTCTTACGTGACTTCCACGTCTTCTTAATATGTGAAAATCCAGTGTTTTGCTTCCAGCGAACTCTTCGACGAGTCAACCGGTATTCACGAAAGATAGCATGAACATAATAATACTCGTATGTGTAATTTAGTTCATCTTGAGAGATAGAATAATTTTTTATTGCAATTAAATAGTCTGTAGTTTTTTTTTTAACTTTTATAGGTTTACACTTGACCGCCATCACGCCTGATGTTAAGCGACGATGCGGTCTACGATGGAGGGTGTTTACCTAGAAGATACCGATTCACTCTCGATTTGAAGACACAAAAACTGTAACCATCGGGGAAAACCCACTCAGGCAACGTATTCCACAGCCTAGACGTTCTTATCACAAAAGTAGAGTCAAATCTCTTCGTTCGTGTCTTTGGAACATCAACCATGAAACGATGTCGCTTTTTCGAGCTACGAGCATTCCGATAGAAAAAAGGGCAAGGTGGTATCAGATCATGCAAATCAGTCGCACACTCTCCAAAGTGTATCCGATAAAATACCGATAGGCTGGCAATTTTTCGGCGATGATCAAGACTTTGTAGTCTTTTTCGCAGAAGAGAGTCATTGTCTATGAGCCTTTTGCCACGTCTCTCGAGAATAATAGATGAGAATATCCGAGTTAAACCAGAACATTTTAGGGTTTTTTTAGACCGTTAGTCATCTTGTTAGTTTTGACTGGCCTCGTGGCTTAGTGGGTAGTAACTCTGCCTGCGAAGCCGAGAGTCGTGGGTTCGATCCCCACCCAGTGCAAATATTTGTGTGCTGAATTCGAATATTTGCACTGTGTCTGGGTGTTTCTATGTATAATAAGTATGCATTTACAACTACATATGTATTATATCAGCTATCTGGCTGCCATCTTACAAGCTTTGCTTAGTTTGGGGTCAGATGGTGTTGTGCGTGAATTGTCCACCAATATTTATTTATTTATTTGTTAGTCAAGAAGAATGATGGTGGTGTTGATTCAGCGTTGCTGAACATCAGAGGAGAGAGATCAAGTGCAATCCTACACCTGAGTGAGGACGTGGACGTAGCACGCTTAAGCCATTATTACATTTAGCTAAATTTAGTTACTTAATTCAGAAGCAAATTAGAAGGGGTCAAGTTTCGCTTCTGAATTAAGTATGCTAGCATGCTGAATGCTATTACAGTTTACTGAATTCAGTAGCGACAAAATTCAGAAGACTAAATTTAGCCAAATATAATAAGAGTTTAAGCGTGCTACATTCTGTCGAATGTTTCGACTCAACTTGAATTTTATTGTGTCATGCTGTTTGTTTTTCATTCATAACAAAATAACAACAAACAAAATTAGTTTATACCCTTTATTTTTATAGTTATTAAATAAATATGTGTAAAAGCCAGTAAATTTAGATGATTTAATAATTAAAAAGGCACTAAAATGTAGCACAGACACAGCGCGGCGCTGGAAAAAGTTTTGAAATGGAACTAATTGTTTTCAGTGCTAGTGACAGATTTTAAATCCAAAAACATCTGCGGTTCAGTGAAAATTTTAATATCTGGATTTCCCCTCCTCCCCTCAACTCTCACCCCTCACCTCCTTGCGCCATGGATAGAGGACGACACATTGACAATAAAAAAAGTATTTGTCATCATAATTATTACCGGTAGCCTTTGTACCCTACAAACACATTACAGTCTTAAATGATTACTTATTTCTGGCTGGCTCTTAGTAATTATTAATATACCTCAGTCCCATAATATACGTACAACACTGCTCATGCAGTCATAAAAAGCATGTACCTGAGAGACCGTGGAGAACGTCCCAAATAAACATTCATCATCATCATCATCATCAGCCGCAAGACGTCCACTGCTGAACATAGGCCTCCCCCCTAGATTTCCACAACGAACGGTCCTGCGCAACCTGCAACCAGCGGTTTCCAGCGACCTTTGTGAGGTCATCTGCCCATCTAGTGGGAGGCCGTCCAACACTGCGTCTTCCGGTTCGTGGTCGCCACTCGAGAACCTTTCTTCCCCATCGGTTGTCAGTTCTGCGAGTGATGTGGCCTGCCCATTGCCACTTCAGCTTGCTTATTTTCTAAGCTATGTCGGCCACTTTCGTTCTTTTGCGAATATCCTCATTACGGATTCTGTCGCGCAAAGAAACTCCGAGCATAGCCCTCTCCATAGCTCGCTGTGTGACTTTGAGCTTCGCTATGAGGCCCACAGTTAAGGACCACGTCTCAGTTCCATAAGCCATCACATAAATAAACATTACACCGATAAAATCATGTTATGTTGTACAAATAAATTTATTATTTATAATTGTAAAAAAAAATATATATTCACATTTTTATTTTGTTTCACAAACATGAAATGATGAACAAATAGTGTTTAAAAGTTTCGAGTGAGGTCCTGTGTTTATACTGTATGTGGACGTGACGTCACGTCTATTCCAGAACTTTGATGATCTATATCTTTGTTGATGTTTAATAATTTGATGAAACAAAAAATACGTGTCCCATGTTCTCCAATACTCTATCGTACGGACTAATTAGAATCAAATGGTACATATTTGACCCCTTTCAACCCTATTTCATATACTACAAAATTTTTACTTTGACATCACTTTATAAATTGGAAAATTGCAAATTTCTTTAAAAATGCCCAAATTTATTTGGTAAAGTAGCAAACAACTGGCGCAACCCGATTTGGACATTATACAAATAAGACTTAAACGTACCAACATCAAAACTAACTTTACATAGTACCGGTTCGCATGCGATGGCTACAAAAATGTATCATAAACTTCCCAATAAACTCAAGGAAACTGAAGACGAGCGTAGGTTTGTCAGGACCTTGAGAGATCTGTTATTATCAAAAGCCTATTATAGTCTATCCGAGGTTTTAACCGATGACCTAAAAACTTTCAAGGATCAAAACCAAGTATCTATTTGACTGTGAAACGAAACGCTTTGCTCTAAAATTACACTTCAATTGCAATGCTCGGTTGGGGTACGTTGTGTTACGACTAAATTTTGTTCTAAATGTACTTATTTATTACTGTAACATAATGAAGCAATAAATAAATAAATATTGTTGGACAATTCACACACAACACCATCTAACCCCAAACTAGGCATAGCTTGTACTATGGCGGCCAGATAGCTGATACAATACTTATATAGTTTTAGATAGATACTTATTATAAATAGAAACACCCAGACACAGTACAAGCATTTCAATTCATCACACAAATATTTGCACTGGGTGGGAATCGACCCTCCGCTTCGCAGGTAGAGTTACTACCCACTAAGCCACGAGGCCAGTCATGTAAAATGATTTATTGAGTATATTCGTACAGCAGTGGTGTTTGTGCGCAGGCGCAGGAGAAAGACTACGACATCTTGAGCGACGACGACCCGGCGTGCGAGCACTACGTGCACCTCGGGACCGCCTTCCCCGGACACTCGCTATCCGCCACCGTGCAGCTCGTCAACCACAGGCACGTACTACTAACGCTTTTATTTTAAATTTGCACAGCCCCGCGGTTTTACCCACGTAATTTCCGTTCCCGTTACTTTCCGGGCAAAAAATGGCTGGAGCCTATGTGTTATTCTAGATTCTAGACTTTTACGTTATTGCGTTTCAAATTTCAATCCGACCCGTCAATACATTACGACGTGGTTGAGCAATAAACATCCATACATTGACATTTGTTGTATTAGTAGGATAACACTTTATGAAAGTATTTTAATAAGTCCAAAATATCAGACTGACCCGATACGCTTTTACATTGTGATTGAGCAATTAGGTTACAAACTTTAACATTTATAATATTAGGGAATAAGTAAAGTTTGACTGTTATCTTGTTTGATGTAAAACGACGACGATTTCTCCAGGTTTTTCAGCACAAGCCATCCATTTTATATTCCTGCTGGCATTCACCGATTTCTCTCACAAGTGAAATGTAAGGGCCATAATCTACTGTCCGTCTCCGGCAATGCTACGCCAAATAAATCGAAATTACCATGTCGATGAACCAAATTCTTTGCAAAAATTACTAAACGTGCCTAAATATTATGTTTTCATCCGAAATTTATCAAATAATTACATTACTCGTACCTCAGAGTCTCGCGGATCTTATCAGCTGAAAATAAAAGCTGTCAAATCTCATTATGCCGATATAACAAAGGAAATATTTCCTTTATAATTGAATGGCAGTAATGCTGAATATTCATCGGTAGTGTCTAAATGAAAATAGCACATAATAGATAGGAGCACCAAAAGAGAGGCGAAAGTAAAGTTGTAGGTTTTGATGCATATATACATTATGAGCAATTAATCGTGGTGTTGATTATTCATAATCATATTTTATTTATAACACTTGTTACAAGTCATCATTGGTTTGTACGTTAAAACAAAATAATTACTAATAAATAATAATTATAATACACTAAATGCCCGCACCGGCGTCGCCCGAAGTACATTTATGCACTCATGAGGATCCCAAACATATACAACGGTGAAAGAATGACTGAAATCAGTTCAGTAATTCCTGAGAATATCGCTTTCAAACAAATGTCATCATTTTTAAATTAATCAATTCATTATAGCTGTAGAACGTCTGCTCGGTAAGCCAGCGTTTGAGCCCAACTTTAAAACTACTCGTATCAAGAGAAGGCGCAGTGGTTCATTACTCATACTACTATCAGTAGTCCACCCGGCTTCTCCCGTGGTGCATATTATATTAGCCTATAGCACTCAGGGATCAGGTACATGTCCAACGGTGAAATCAATTTTAAAATCGGTCCAGTAGCTCCTGAGATTAGCGTTTTGAAACTAACACCTTCTTTATAATGTTAGTATGGATAAGATGTATATAACTCGACTTTTTAGGGTTCCGTAGCCAAATGGCAATTTACGGGACTCTTATAGATTCGTCATGTCTGTCTGTCGGTCCGTATGTCACAGCCACTTTTCTCCGAAAAACTAAGAAGTTAAGTCAAAGAAGTTAAAACACTGATTAAAGTAACCACGACCTACAAAAACTGTGCGTCTCGCACTTGACCTCTTTTTATAAAATTTAGAGCACCTCCCTGTTTTCAACCCCCGACCAAAAAGACCGTGTTTTTAGGTTCACATCGATGTCTAGGCTGTGGAATGAGCTGCTTGAGTGGATTTTCCCCGATGGTTATAATCTTGGTGTCTTCAAATAAACATTGGATCGGTTTCTTCGTAAGCACGCATCATCGTAGGCCGCATTGTCGCTTAACATCAGGCAAGATGGCGGTCAAGTGTAAACCTATTGAAGTTAAATTGGAAGTGAAGTGCTGCACTGGACATACGTTTCTGCTTGGCAATAGAATAACCTGGCAAAGGTGTTGTTTTTACATATAAGTGCGTACAGAGTTGATACAAACGCTTTACACCGAAAGCACGGGTAGCATCTTTCTTGCCTTGTTGCTCTTGTCATCATCATCATCATCATCAGCCGCAAGACGTCCACAGCTGAACATAGGCCTCTCCTAGATTTCCACAACGAACGGTCCTGCGCAACCTGCAACCAGCGGTTTCCAGCGACCTTTATGACGTCATCTGTCCATCTAGTGGGAGGCCGTCCAACACTGCGTCTTCCGGTTCGTGGTCGCCACTCGAGAACCTTTCTTCCCCATCGGTTGTCAGTTCTGCGAGCGATGTGGCCTGCCCATTGCCACTTCAGCTTGCTTACTCTTTGAGCTATGTCGGCCACTTTCGTTCTTTTGCGAATATCCTCATTACGGATTCTGTCGCGCAAAAAAGACTCCGAGCATATCCCTCTCTATAGCTCGCTGTGTAACTTTGAGTTTCGTTATGAGGCCCACAGTTAAGGACTTATAGCCTTTTCGGAAACCGGCTTGTTCGGGTGGCTGGAAGTCGTCAAACCTGCGTGCGAGACAATTCGTGATTACCCTCGAAAACAACTTATAAACGTGGCTCAGAAGTGAGATGGGTCTGTAGTTCTTCAACAAGGTGTTGTCACCTTTTTTGAAGAAGAGCACCACCACACTTGTAGAATTGTCATATTTTTTTTGCTTGTAGAATTGTCCTACTTTTTTTGCGGCACATCACTCTGTTGCCATAGAAAGTATTCACGTCATGTCTGCTTACGATTGACACAAAGAAACCGTGCGGAACATCTAAGTCTATACGTAGTAAATTATGTAACTAAACTCTTCGAGTAGTACCTAAATGTATGCTCTGAGTATGTTGTCAATATTATAGTTAGTTTATCAGGTTTGCGTTAGCCGGGCCTTGCGTCCTATGAATTCAAACTTCAGGAGCCAATTGACTCCACTGCCATAAATATATTTGTAAAATAAAAGTATACTTTCCTGTCTGGATTCTGAATAGACTGAATATGTTACCGGTTACCCAATTTCAGGACAAACTAGTTTATCATAGGTCAAAATCAGTTTATTCTTTCGGTGATAGGATAATCCCGATACAGCCTAAACTAGTTTATCCTATGGCCGACAGGAGAAACTAGTTTAGCCTAGGCTGAACTAGTATAAACAATATATATTTATATAGGTAGACATTTCTCACACAATATTATCTAGTCCCAAACTAAATAAAGCCTAATACCATAGAAGCCGGATAGCTGATACAATACTTCTACAATGACTACATAGTATAAAACAAAGTCGCTTCCCGCGTCTGTCCGTCCCTAAATATGCTTAGATCTTTAGAACCACCAAACAGATTTTGATTCGGAGTTTTTAATAGATAGAGTGATTCAAGAGGAAGGTTTATATATGTACAATACTCGTACGTGCATAAAATAGAAGAGAAACACTGATAATTTTAAAGGTTACTAATGGACATAATGTCACAAATAAATACATTTTTTGCGCTTACACTGCAAACGCTGGCTTAATCCTACGAGATAGATGAAAATAATGTATCACAGTAAGAATAATATTTCTTCAAAATGTCTACAAAAAGTCTGTAATATTATATTTATGTCTATTTCTTGGAAATAACAACAATAACCATTTTTTTGTGTATTTAGGGCAACGTTGATAGAACCGTGCAAAGCCGGGACGGCTCGTTAGTTGTAAATATGTCATACTTATTATGCGCTATACGACCGCCCTGGCTTCGCCCGTGGTACATATATAGCACTCAGCGGGATCCCGTACATATCCAACGTGAAATAATGACTGATATCGGTTCAGTCATTCCTGAGAATATCGCTTTCAAACAAAAAATCTCTTCAGCTACCTGCTACCCCACCAGTCGGAAATTGGTCGTACCAACTCAAATTTAGAAACAAATTTGATAAGCAAAGGTTTATATTCAATGACGCCATAGCAAAGGCTTATAATCAATGACGCCATCTTAGACACACGCTGTCATGTCAAAGCACAGTACGAAAACTCAAAAAGGTTTTTCCCGTTTTTTGTTACATTTTTGATTCATGCTTCGCTTCTATTGATAGTAGCTTTATGTTCTATAGCCTATAGCCTTCCTCGATAAATGGACTATCCAATAGAATCGTTCAATCCGGACCAGTACTTCCCGAGATCCTAGCGTTCAAACAAACAAACAAACTCTTCAGCTTTATAATATTAATATAGATAAAAACACCCGGACACAGATTTAACAATTATATTCATCACACAAATATTCTCCCTGGGTGGGAATCGAACCCACGACCATCAGCTTTTCCGACAGACTTTTTAAGTCAAAACTTCTTTTGGCGCACTGCATACAGATCCGTGTGCTGTAAATTGAATTCTAGCGTCACGTTCGTTCGTAAACGAAAGAAATCTTTGTTTAAACTCGGATGATCTAAATTACCATGCTCGTGACCACGCCCTCCGGTTTCACCCGCTTAGTTTCCAAGTCGGCTATCAAATTCTGAGTCATTAGTTTTCATTTCCATCGGCAGTTCCTATGACAATTTTTTAAATTTTATTTTTATCATTATAAACTACTAAGAGTAGCAAGACGAGCAGAATGTTTGTCTCATGGTAAACGACACGCCTTTCCACATCAGCACAGCGTCACGCAGGAGAACATGAAGAAGCCAAATCATAACCTAACACTGCACTGCGCTCGTCACCCAGACATGTAATTAAGATGTGTTATCACTATGCCCTGTATATTCTCTAATACTACAGTCTAATAAACCATACTGTCGTTCAACGAAGCCTTCTAGACGAGGCAGAAACGAGGGAGACGCGCTCCCGCCGTGCCAATATTAGAATGTTAGTATTTTGTGAGCGCGGTTCAGTTTTCGGTTATATTTTTTTTTTTTTTTTTTTTTATTATTTTTTTTTTTATGAGACAAAAAGTGAGAGGTACCTAAGTTCATTACTGAGGTATGCAGCAGTCTTCACTAGGATGCCCCGTGTCGAAGACTGTTGCAGCCCGCCTCAAGCCACAAGACCGAGCGAACACCAAAGCAAGTCACAATTGAACTCCACATAACAGTAGCATGCAGTACAATAAAAGGAAATTAATAACAAAAGAAAAAGAAAATTGGGTCAATATTAAACACCCATACATGAAAACATAATCAGCCCAGAACCCACCACAATTATTCACATCAAAGATATCGGAAACCAAACACTTTAAGTGTCTTAAGATATTACGCAATAATGACAATCAACACTCACAGTTACTTTCAAACTCTCAACTCAACTAAACATATTTACATGTTTACGAAAGATACATAGACTATTTTCATTACTATCCGAATTACTGGATGCACATTTAACTTTCTGCTTTTATATTTCTACGGTGTATATTTTACTTTCTAGTTTATGGATGCCCATACCCAAAATCCATGCCTTTATCATCTTTTTTTTCTTCTATATGCAGGCATTGCTTTCCGAGCCTCGACTGGTAAATAATTATAGACAAGTGGTCCAACCCATGAAATAAAACGCGTTGCAAAAATTGTTTTTATCCCTTTTTGAAGTTCTATCTTACCAACATTCCTATTGCGTACGCTGTAAGTTGTTGTACGTTTTGTATGTAGTTGTTCATTTTTGACATAGTATAACGCAACTTTGTATGTATAGATTTGCCTTATATTTAGTATGCTGGACTCTGCATAAAGGGTTTCTGTATCATAAGTTCGTGTTTTTTCATAATTATTTTAAGGATAATATTTTGTGCGGGTTGTGCAAGTGCAAGAATTGATTTGGCAGCTCCTCCCAAGCAAGTATGCCATACGAGAGAATACAATGTGCCATCGCATAGTAAACGCTCCACAATAATGATCCGTTTATAACGTTCCGAACTTCCCAGAAGAAATGTGAGAGACTCCTCAGTCTCTGCCTCAATTTTAAGATTTGTTCTCCAATTGAGGTGTTGATCTACTATGACACCTAAGTATTTGATAGATTTTACGCGTTCAAGTAATGGACAACTGCATTGTTCGCTTCTAGCATTACAGTCACTATTCTGGTGGGCTACTAATCTAAAGTTATTTGAGGGCTGACCTTTAGCATTAATCGAGAATGTGATATACTTAGTTTTGCTTTTATTAACCGTTAACACTCGCGAGTCCATCCATTGAAGCGTTTTGTTGAGCCCAGTTTGGCAATTTTCAAAGGTGTCAGCCCAATTTACCCCATGGAACAAAAGTAGAGTGTCGTCAGCAAATGCCACCGGAGCACAATTAACCATGTTCATTCGAAGAAGTTTATTCACGTAGATCAAAAATAAGATTGGCCCTAAGACACTGCCTTGGGGCACGCCGCATTCCACCAATAAAGAACTAGACTCAGAAGAAGTCTTTTTATGCACAACTTTTTGTGTTCGTCCTACAAGGTAGCTTTCGAACCAAGCCAAGGCTATACCTCTTATTCCAATTAATTCTAGTTCTGTTAACAGGATACTAGGCGCGACCGTATCAAAGGCCTTAGACAAATCTAAAACACCCTATGCATTTGTTACCCAAGTCCAACTGCTCGCTGATTATATTAACTGCGTTTATTAATGCATCTTCTGTGCTCAGATTCTGTCTGAAGCCATATTGACGCTCGCTAAGTATATTGTATTTCGTGAGGTAACTTGTAATTCTCTTCTTGACTATTTTCTCCAATACTTTAGAGACAACACTTAATAATGAGATAGGTCTATAGTTTGTAAGTTCATCACCATTGCCTCCCTTAAAAATAGGCACAATAATAGCTCGTTTCAACTGTCTTGGAAAAACGCCCGTTGATATACTTAAGTTACATATGTGCGTTATAGGTGCAATAAGGTTGCCTCTGCAGTCCTTTAAAATCCGTTCAGTTACTTTATCTTCGCCTGGTGAACTATTAGCCTTAGGTCCGGATATAATTTTATCAACTTCTTTATTATCTGTAGGTGTAAAAAAGAACGAGTTGCAGTAGGTTACATGACTGCTTTCATTTCGAATGTGTTTTGATAGTTCCGCAAGCGATGTATTTGTGCGTTGTAATAGTTTTCCAGCCAACTCATTTCCTATATTCTTGAAGTATAGATTTATTTTTTGTAATCCATCCGATTGACACGATTTATTCAATTTAGCTAGTAGTTTGTTGACATTTTCATCTTCTAAAGCAAGCGAACTTCCAGTGTATTCATTTAGCAGCTGCCAACATTTACGAGGATTATTCAGGCTGCTATTTATACAGTTTCTGTAATGAAGGGCTTTAGCGGCACGTGCAGCCCCTTTGAAAGTATTACGATATCGCTTATATATCTTTACTAAGGTTAGGTTATTCGGATCATTTCTAACTTCTAGATGCATAGCGTCACGTCTACGAGCTGATTCTAGTAACTTTTCGGTTATCCAAGGCTTGTAGGACACATTTTTCGTCTGTTTGTTTGTAACATTGGTTGTATGCGCATTAATAGTAGCCTCTATTTGAGACAAAAATATATCTGTAGCCATATTTACATCATTAATACTATATATAGAGTCCCAGTTTACAAGTTTAAGGTCTCTTGTAACATCGTTCCACCGAACCACTGATTTGAATTTACAAATATTTTTAGTTTTGGGTTTCTTTAGATTGATATTCAATACAATTGGCCAGTGGTCCGTAATAGTACTATGCAAAATATAAGTACAAAATGTGTTAGTTGTTCGTATAAAATAATGATCAAGTAATGCATGTTTTCTGGTAGGAGCATCCACAGCCGAAACAAACCCTAGCTCCATCAACCCATCAATATAATACTGCACGTTTACATCCTGTTCATCCAAAATATCCAGATTTATATCACCAGTAATAACAACAGATTTAGCATTATTTATAGTTTTATATAGTCGAGAATACTATTTATAAATTTCCTAGGATTTTTATAGGAAGGTGATCGGTATATACAGATAACTAGCATACTTTGGTCTTTAATATTCAGAACCAAATTAGTACATTCAACCAGAGTGGGGTTTTCCATGTAATCTATTGATAATCTATCCTTGCAGTATATCACTACTCCGTCATTCTGATTATAGTTTCTAGTTGTTTTATAATAATTATACCCTGGCATGGCAGTTAATATGTTGTTCTCAGTCAACCAACATTCGGTAAGACAGTAAATTTTCAAAGCTAGACTTTAATCTATTTTGCAGCACGACAAAATCCTCAAAATTCTGTCTAATACTCCGAATATTCATGCAAAATATTTTAAAAGAATTTAATTTAGGAATAATTTGGTTTATATTATCTACATTTTCTACAATACTACACGTTGACAATTTTAATGAATTGTCAATAAAATCCAACGGGTCACTGTTACCCATTTTCGAACGTGGTAAACAAACAAAACATACCTTCAACTAAAAGTTCTCTATAACTATCACAAGCCTTTTTGAAAAATGTAGCAATGATTACAAACATCATAAGTATGTACATTCTAAATAAGCAATGTGTCTTGCAATACAAAATTATTATGTATAGCATAATAAACTTATAGCATGCTCGATAACGCTGAATAGCATAATGCGGTAAACATTCCGCGTAATTAGTATAAAAATAAACAAACACATAAATCAACGAACCAGTAAAATAAGTCAGGTTCTGAATAGAATAAATGTAAACGAGAGAAACCCGAGGAAAAAAATTGAAAGTAATACTCTCAATCCAATCAATACAAAAAACATTCAAACAAAGTCATAGTGACTGCAACTGTGTCTCACTAACAATTTGGACGGCAGGTGCACCTTCCTCTTTCCGCATAAAAATTCGACCATTACGAGTCCAAACAAATTTGTAAGCAAGAGCCTCAGCTTTTTTCCTTGCTAACGACAATAGGTACTTAGTGCGCAGTGTGGTTCGTTCGGATATAAACACAAACTGAGGCTTACTCGTAGCAATGCCTAGGTCACCAGCGCAAAGCCTATTTTCCTGAGATCGCCTAGTGCGTTTTTTAGCCTTAGCTAAGAAATTGTTGCGAATCTGTTGCGACAACATTGAGACAATCACTGGACGCTCTCCTGTTTTCACAGATTTTTTCCCTCGAAAAATATGTTTAATGTTACTTGAGGGTATTCCTTTAACTTCCTGTATCTTATCAAAAACAATTCCCAAATTTTCTCCATTGCTTTCCGGTATGCCTCTGATTTCTATGTCACAAGAAAACGACTGATTATGAATTTCGTCGATGCGTGCCTCGAGCGTTTCACACTTGGCGCCAAGTTTAGCGTTAGCGTTTTCGAGACTAACAACTTTTGTAGAAACATTCCGTAATTCACGTATTTCTTGCATAGTCGCATCATAAATTTCACTGTACTTATTTATGGCTTCCAGCATTTTTTCGTACTGTTTTTGCAGCTCACTTTGCTTGTCTAAAAAATTCTGATATCCCTGACTAAGTTTGTTATCTATAATTTTATTAATTTCGGTCAATAGCTGTTTATTCTTCTGTTCGATGATAGCGTTCAAGCTTTCTTCCTGATACTTGACACTAGAATCGCTTTCCCTTCTTTCCTTCGGCGTACATTCCTTCGGCGACGAGACAGGAGTCGCAAGGCTAGCACTACTACCAGCATTACGAACGGGAGTGTCTGAGTTATCCGTCCGCTTTCCCTGCTGTGGCCTTACACACCTATCCGGGCACAACCACGTAGTACCAGACTTCGACATTTTAACAAACATCGATCTTGTTATTGCAACGCATTCATAATGATAAGAGTTATTACAACCCTCCGCTGAACATTTAAGTAACTGCGTTGTATTTACGATATTTCTACAGGCGGTACAGATAGTCATGTTGTAGATTGATTAATTAGTAGCAGTTACGGGTAGGCACGGACTCCAGTCGCGAAAGCACAGTTGTTGTCGAGTATTTGCCGAGCGCTCCGTTAGCCACAATCAGTTACTATGTGATCCGTTGTAAAAAAACGAACGCGTCTCACAATATTCACATGTTCACTTGAATACTGCTTCATTAAATCGATGATAATGTATACACACGCGTCCGTCTCGGTCCGTGCAAAAAGGCAGACTTATGCCCGTGTTTAGAAATTATCGGCGTTTCTTCCAAAATCAAAAGTAATGAACTACTTATAGTATTTATTTATACTGTGCTAATATTTACTACCAACTAAGCCACTAGGCCAGTTCTATCTAGTTCTGATAGATGACTGGTCCGCAGCCCGGTGGAGTACTCATACTACTGGTCGGCGCGGGAGTGGGGCGCCTGCAGCTGCTGGGGGGAGCGCGGCGCGGCGGGGGGCGGGGGCAGTGACGTCGGCAGTGACGTCGGCAGCGAGGAGCTCTGCGCCGGCGCCAGGGAGCAGAGGGACCGGGAACTACGGGTGAGGAGGTGGATGTGGCATATTTGGTGACCTTCGAAAGCAAGAAATTTAAATAAGGAAGTTGCTTTTCAGATGAAAATAATTGAGTGTATATATTTGTATTAGCTCAAAGAGTAAGCAAGCTGAAGTGGCAATGGGCAGGCCACATCGCTCGCAGAACTGACAACCGATGGGGAAGAAAGGTTCTCGAGTGGCGACCACGAACCGGAAGACGCAGTGTTGGACGACCTCCCACTAGATGGACAGATGACCTCACAAAGGTCGCTGGAAACCGCTAGTTGCAGGTTGCGCAGGACCGTTCGTTGTGGAAATCTAGGGGGGAGGTCTAAGTTCAGCAGTGGACGTCTTGCGGCTGATGATGGTGATGATGATGATTTGTATTTACACTTTTATTACTATATATTGTGCTGTTACATGAGTTAATAGTCTGAATGCCGTTTTTATACTGAATAAGCTTCTGTTTGAAGAAGTTACGGCTAGTGTAATCCAGAAAACGGTGGCTGCCAATCTGGAACCCCCGTGTTCAAATCTCACGCACACCACTGTCATTTCTAAGCCATGTGAATAATGCCGCTAACAACGGCGAAGGAAAACATTGCGATGAAACGGAAATGTATTTAGTATCTTTCGAGGGGATGTTTGTATCATCCAACCCGCACTGGGTCAGCGTGGTGGATTATGGCCTTGACACTCTCTGGCCACGAGGCCTAGTAATGGGAACATTTAGCGGACTGCACAAGTATATGCTTACTTCATTCGTTATCATGAGGAAGGTGCTGAATGTATAAGGGCTGCCGGTGCGTTCCAATGCTCATCCCAGGGGCCTAAACAAAAAAAATACAACAGACTAAGTCTAATTGCAGTACGCTTGCCCATAACATACCTATGTACCTACAAATGAATGATTAGTTATTCGCAGTTGTACAAAACTTCGACAAAAATACTAATACGAGTCTAATAGTTGTAATAGTTTTTTTACATCCGGCGCTATTAGATACACAGTTATTGTACGCTTGCTGAGATGATGAGATAGATGCATCTCTCCTCTACTTGATTGCATTGTACACAATAATTTCGTCAATATTTTCTTATGACGTTGTCACGTTAACTTTCGTCCGTAAACCGGATTTACAGATAGCCATTGTTTATGTTACAACGTCTAATAAATCAATGAATGCACGCATGAACTTCATACACGAAAAAGTGTACCGATTTGTCCCGTTTATACTCATTACCTCGTTACGCTCATTGTACGCTTGCGCCGCATCTATCAATGTATTGTTATGACGTTGTCACGTTAAACTATGGTCCGTAAACTGACCGACTTTACAGACAACCGATTTGTTTGTCAGGAAGGTGTCCCCGGCCCCGAGCAGCCGGCGCTCGCGGGCCTGCCGCAGGTGGAGCCGGCGCGCGGCCGGCTGGCGCCGCGCGCGCGCTGCCCCGTGCGCGTGCGCGTGCGCGCGCCCGAGCGGCTCGGCACCGGCCGCGCCGTGCTCATGTGAGCAGCTTCTTTACCTTTACATCTCTGTTCCTCGCTCATGTTAACAGGGTGTTTTATTGGGTAACATCAGCGCCGCGCAATGTTCTTGTTAACAGCATTTTATATGCATCATAGCATCACCAGTTATTTTTAACAACAAAACTACGCTTAGTGTGTTTTATCACGAGCTTCTTTAACCTTTACATCCATAGAGGCCTAATATTGCCTTGCTTATGTTACCAGGGCGTTTTATTACCAGGAGCATCTATTACTAGGAGCATCATGATTTGTTCATGTTAACAGTTTGTTTTTAACGACCATTTTTCCCTAGTGACTCCGTGCCTTCTTCGTGATAAACTTAATCACGATTTAATTCATTGTTTAAATACCTCGACGTTTCGGCAGCTTTACAACCGCCGTGGTCATGAGAAGACTGAAGAAATTGCGGGTCGTCTCATTGCGAAATGAGGGGATCTAGATCTACCCTCATTCAGTCTTCAAAAATCGCAGGGTTACCATCACGCCACACACACTAACCGTATCACCAGGCTTCTCCGAACTCACTCCCCGAAGATTCTCTCCACCGAACGTCATTACTACGCAAGAATAGTTCGGGAAGCCTTAGAAATTAAAAAAACATCGTAATTTCAACCGGGAGGATGGTTTTCGGTTATCGGCGTCGTAGAATCTAGTCATAAATAAATGTACGCATCGCGGAGTGAGTTCGGAGAAGCCTGGTGATACGGTTAGTGTTGTGTGTCGTGGTGGTAACCCTGCGATTTTTGAAGACCAAATGAGGGTAGATCTAGATCCCCTCATTTCGCAATGAGACGACCCGCAATTTCTTCAGTCTTCTCGTGACCACGGCGGTTGTAACGCTGCCGAAACGTCGAGGTATTTAAACAATGAATTAAATCGTGATTAAGTCCTGTACATTATAAACATTATAGCTTTATTTTCTTTTAGTTGTCTATTATCCGTATGTCTTACTGATGTTAACAATATGTTTTATTACAAGCAACGCCGCGCTATGTTTATATAACAGGTTATCACCAGCAGCTCTCGTTGTGTTTACAGCTACATAATTATGTAAAATTTAAGCGGTATATTGACCTATGCCCAGATATTCATTATTTTCATTAGCATTCAGATTGAACAATGAGTAAGAACAAGAACATCTGCTTTTTCACGATTTTAATATCACATTGACTGGGTCTCAGTTGAAACACTTCACTCCTGCAACATTTCATAATATCTGATACTAGCGGTCCACCACGTTTGTACCCTAGCCGCTTGATACACCGGCGTGTAATATAGTACCCCAAAAACATGGTTGATGACGACAACAAACAAACTTATAGTTGCGTTTTGGGTTTTCGGCGGGAAATAAATTTTTCGTGTTTTTATTTGGGAAGGTATACCGATAAATTTGTGTTTAATGGCGTCTACTTGAACCGGTCTTTATTTTGATATAACCCACATTAAAATTAAAGTTCATTTACATAGAAAAATCGTAAAATTAAAAAAAAACATAATCAAAATTTTTGGCGGGAAAATGGTCCCGAAGTATTGTAAAAAAAAAATATAATTTGTGCAATCGAATACAGTTTTTTTGGTGTTTCGAGTTTTTTATTTCGTATACAACACATTTTACCCATAAAACCACTGTCTCCCTTATAAATGATTAAAGTTATAGTTGTTAGACTACTTGAGAAATCGCAAATTTTTTTACTCAAGTGTCAAAAATGTTAGTTTACATTTTAAGTACACTAATTATAAATAAATAATACCGCTAGAAGCGTCTTGAAACGCTCTTGAGAGTAAATGGCTTAAACGGGTAAAAGTAAGGTGGCACTTCATATGCCGAAACATAAACACCGCACTTATGTCACCTGACACCCGTTTTCCCGCCAAATTTGTAATACGTGAAAAGCGGCCAGTGTATCAAGCGGGTAGTACATAATATATTAATAAAGCCTATGTCACTCAGAAGTTACATAGATGTCCGGTCAAAAAGTTTTTGAAAGCAGTCCAGTAGCTCCTGAGATTAGCGCGTTCAAACAATAAAACTCTTCAGTTTTGTAACATTGATATAGATCAGTGACGACATTGTTTTATTAGATTTTATTAATGTTTAGCAAAGTATTCAGATGCCTTTATTTGAACTGATGTATCATGTCAATTTGCCATGTATTGAATTTGAAACTGACTTTTTTCCAGGTTGATTCTCAAAGACATACCAATTGAAAGTTTGCCAGACGATTTTGAGCCAATGATCGTCGATACAGAAATAACAAAATCGGACCCAATACCTGGTTTCAAGGTATTTTTGTATCACTGAGGTTATTCTATTTAAATGTTTGTTTTAAAATTTTGAAGATGGCAACTTGTTGCTAACAGTCTTGCCTGGATTTAAACCCATAATTGTTGATAGTGTAGATGAAATTCACTCGGGATGTAATGAGCAGGAAACAGCTGAGTAAAAAAGAACAGACGTAACTGATTGGCTAACTGAGACTGAGCTGAGTAAAATACACCTGCGCCCAAATTACTACTGTTGCAGCGCCCTTGGTGCCGGGTCTACTACATTTTTGTTCTATAGTTTTTAGATACAACCAAATGTATGTAAGTGCAATTTATAAATAAACTAGCGGCCCGTTCTGGCTTTGTTCGGATATTGTCGTATAAATTCAAATAATCGGAATCCTGTCTTTCAAGTTGGATCAAACTGCACACGACGTGCAAGTTTTATTGAAATTGGTTGAGCAGTTTAGGAGCCCACCGCGGACAAACAACGTGACGCATAATTGATGTATGTTAAGATCTAGAAATATGATTGGTGGTGTCCAGAGCTGGCGGCGGGTGACGCACGCGCTCGTGCGCGCGCAGCTGGAGGTGTGGTGGCACGCCGCGCCCGCGCGCTTCGTGCTCGACCCGCCGCGGCTGCACGTGGCCTGCTCGCGCAGGTACGCGCACACACCACGGAACCATTGGCAATCAACCGCCGTGGTACCAGAACCGTTTGAGTGAACTTCGTCCACCAAACCGCACTGAGCCAGGATAATGACCACGCGTTGAGGTAATGTTTCGTCCAGGACTTCGCACTGGGCCAGCGTGAAGGATCATACCACGCGTTTTTCATAAAGGTCCGAGTTTCAGCAGAGGAAATAACGGCGGCATTTCTATCTCAGATAATTAATTACGTGGAACAGAAAAGCAAACGTCGTAGAGGCTCTAAGTTGGGGATAAGTGGCTTAGAAACTAACAAATGACGATGCCGATTGGTTGTAATCGACTAAAGAGCTCGAAAATTAGGGTGATTTTTTTGTTATATAATGTACTTAATACTAACAGCGTTCCGCGCTTTTACTCGTGTAGTTCATGTTTCCGTTATTTTCCTGTGAAATAAAGTATCTTACGTGTTCTTCGAGACTATAATCTAATTGTGTTTCAAATTTCAGCTCGATCCGTTGATACGTAACGACGTGATTGAGCACCAAACGTCCAAACATTGACAATATTAGGAGTATGTAAAGAACGGTTGCGGCACCGCTCCGCGCCGCCTCGCCCTCACGCCGCGGTGTCCCGCCAGGGTGCCGGCGCTGGACGTGCAGGTGCGCGCCACGCAGCTGTTCGGGCGCGCGCGCGTGCCGGCCGCCTGGGCGCTGCCGCCGGCCGCGCGCGCGCCGCCCGCGCCGCCCGCGCCGCGCCTAGCACCCGACCGCTCGGCCGACGCCGCGCTGCGCCTGCGCCTCGACCACGCGCCTGACCCGCGACTCGAGACGGAAATACTCGCGTGAGTTGTACCCTTGTACTTCACTTCTTGTAAATCCATCTGTGTTGCCCGAGTCACACGAAGCTAGTCTTTCAAGCTAGAATAGCAAACTAGTGTTAATAAGCTAGCAAGCCAGTAGCGTAGTGTAGATAAAGCTGGCGTTGCGTAGCGTTTTCTACACGAAGCTACTATCTTGCTAGCTTGAGAACACTAGATTGTTGTCCTAGTTTAAAAAAACTAGCCTTGTGTCCATCGGGTATTGGATTCATAGCACGCAACCAGCAACCAACATGGAAGGGAGTAGGCATACACAGCGTTTCCCCTCTGTCAAAGTACAAGTCCGCGTGGACCATGGAGTCTGATAATATACTGTGGCGTGAGGACGGGGCTATATTTGTGAATGGTGTTTCATTTTTTATGTGTTAGTGATTTGGCTGTGTGAGTATGATCGGCAATGGACCGGTACAGGTATGTTTTGTGTGTAATAGCGCGGCTTTGCGCTAATGTGCAACTTTCCCCTCCCGCAAGAAATGACAGAAAGAATTGAATAATATTTTTTTGCTAAGGCTACTTCCGTGCTTGCGCGGAGATCGCGCTGCTCGATGCACGCAACCGTCCCGCGCGTGGAGACAGATGTACGCGCGTGCGTTACACATCTTTTATTAGATTCTTATGGTTGCAGACACTAGTAAATGGAAAACAGCCTTGCACCTTCCGCTCTAGCTCTAAATTAAGTAGGCAGTAGAAATCACTTGAGGCCAATGCCATAAGTCCTAAAACAAGGAATTTGAAAGTAGTTTGTTGTACATTACCATTAGCTTATCTGTTAAATGTAGATCTTAGTTCAACGATTCAAAAGTGTTCCCACAAATTGCCATATTTCATAATTATTTGTACAAAGATGTGTTGACGTGTCGCCGTGGTTCAGGTTGGAAGCGACGGAGACCCCGTGGCGCGCCACCAGCACCGTGACGCGCACGAGCAGCACGCGGCACCCCGCGCTCCTCCCCCCGCGCCGCCTGCTGGGCGTGGTGCCCCCCGGGGCCGCCCTGCGCGCGACCCTGCGCGCTGTCAACCACACTTACCAACACGTGAGCTGGCGTCCCTCTCGCACCCACTACAACTTGAGGCACCCGTCTCCCTCACATCCATCACATATAGATCGCTAGTCTTTGGTCGCTGGCTGTGACTGTGGGGCTTGTGTTGCTCTTTGTGTTGCCTTGAGTTGCCCGTCCTTCCCACAGTCACCAGCATGCCAGTCAGCCAACTTTCCCACAGCTATTATGACGCGACCCTCCCATCCCTTCCTTGTCCACAAACACATGACCCGCCTGTAGTAGTGAAGAACACCCTAAGATTAGATAGAGTGATGATGACATGGAAAACAGAAGAAAAGATGGAAACTTGAAGGTGCGGGTAGCTGACCTAACTATAGACCGACCGTTTATCTGAGTCCTCGCCTGCGGTACAGAGGCGCGGGGTATGACGACAAAGAGGACTGAGACAGGTGCGGGCGGCGGGCGAAACACAATCTCACTAAGCGCCCTCGCCGCCCGCACCTGTGTCAGTCCCCTTTGTCGACATACTCCCGCGCCCCTGAACCCCGCAGGCGAGGACTCAGATAATCAGTCGGCCTATAGCGAGCCACAGGAGAGGTCGTGGACTAAGATAAGCAGATGATTGCAGATCTACTGGTGGGCGACCCCGCACCGCTGGCACGGCGAGCTGCCGCCGAGCGCGGCGTGCGCGCGCGGGCCGGCGTGCGCGCGCTGCCAGGCGCGCGCGTGCTCGTGCGGGCTCGTGCGGCCGGCGCGCGGCGCGCTGCGGCACGCGGCCGCGCACGACCTGCACTACGCCGCGCACGCGCCGCAGGTACTGCTGCTGTTTTCTGGTTAAAAAGCAACTGCAATGTTTCCATGTTTCCTAACTGCAGGGCTATTATAAAACATCATATATATCTGGGTGACGAGAGCACTGCAGTGTTAGGTAAAATGATTTGGACTCTTCATGTTCCAATAGCTGTATATTCCTGTGCTGCTATGGGCAGGTATAACAGGTACATGACCTACTCGTCTCGTTACTCGAAAAAAATGTTCATCATACGATGCAAGTCATTTTACAGTAGGGAAACTAAATAAAGTTAACTCCACTTTTGTGATATGATAGTAGGCTGTGGAATGCGTTGCATGAGTGGGGGTTTCCCGAACATCCCCCCTACTCACCAACCAGGTCTCCACCTCTGTGTTGAGACACGGTAATCAAATACCTACCCGCGAATTAGTACCAGCTCTCAAAATAAAACATTACCACGTTTAAGCAAATCAATTCGCTCGAACGCATTACCCAAAAGAAGAAAAACACTTCCTTCATTTGGCGTTTTCCATTAAACAATTTGACTTTTAAACCGCCGATAAAACATTCATTACTTTAGCGGTAAACTCGAACACCGGCCTCGTTCCGATCGCCATTAGCATAAGACTCGGCTCGGCCACTCAGCCACTCCCGTCTGTTTGAGGAGGAATCTGTTTAAATAGTGCTTACAGAGAACCTCTTGGGGGGATGAGGTTTTTGATGGAACAGTTCACTTTGAACATCAAAAGTAAACTTGCTGGTATGAATAGTGGCTGATTCCTAATTTTATTTTTCTCTTTTTGTTGAAAGTACCTGATACTTAATTTTACTTCTTGTCTCGTTATCGAAATGGAAACGTAGTTTGGTGCACCGTACACATCTTTTCCGGAGGCTGTAAGTAAGGGTCATTCGTCACGCTGTAAGTTAAAAAGCTTGATCGGGTTAACTCGGGACCGCTGAGTGTGCTCGATCGAAAAAGATACAGTCAGCTGCTCTTCACTGCTGTGTCGTTATGTTTACTGTTTTGATTTTTAAAGAACTAGAACACTAACTTTTCTGACTTATTTCTCATTTATCCTACTTATTTGATTCATAATATTACAACACAATACAAAATTCAGATATTAAAGATTTCACTTTTGCCGTGGATTTTTTAAAACATATATTTCATAATACCACAATACTAGGCACCTAACCTAACCTAACCAAAAACGCCTGCCTAGAAAAGTACATACATTTGTGTTTTGTAACTCACTAGAGGCTTATTCCACTTTCGCTTAGAAAATATAAATAAATAGGTAAATGTAAACTACAAACCATTGAACATCAAGTCAAGCTTATTGGTGTTTTCTATACATAAACTACAATTTGAGAAGTTTTCCTTGGAGTTGTTTTTATCCTCCTTCTTACGACAGGACATACAGAAGACATTATATAATCCTACTAATATTGTAAATGTAATTGTTTGAATTATGACGTGATACTGTCTGAACGGAGCTGGCTGATTTGGAACAAAATTAGATTATAGTACGGAAGCACACATAGGCTACTTATCAGGCTGTGTATCCTGATACAGGCTTTCAGGCTTTTTATTCTACATAACGGACACAAACATATATTTAGGGAACATAACGGGAATGAAAGGAACGGGAACTACGCGGGTAAAAACGCGGGCACTGCTAGTATGTAATAATAGAAGTAAGCAAGCAGTAATGGGCAATCATTACTGTGTTTCGGTTTGAAGGGCAATTCTTCTGAAATAATTACAGGGCTTAGAGATATATCATCTTAGATTTTTTGGGTAACGAGCGCAGTGCAGTGCTAGGTAATTACTTGGACTATTCGTCTTACAATAGCTGCGTGTCACTGTGATGTTATGTGGCAGGCATGTTGCTTACCATCAGGTACATGTCCTGCTCGTCTCGTTACTCTTTATTTTAAAAAAATGTTCTCGTACCATCCCTACATAGTCGACCTTCCACCACCCTACCCTACCACCGGCTCGTACTAAAAAGTTTACTTTCATTTTTTTTCGTCAAATACCTTCCCATCTTCCTTATTTCCTGAGTCCTATAACCTGGGTGATTCAATTTGAGACAGAATAGTCTTCTAGAAATATATGCTACAACGTTGTTTTTCACGAAGCAAGTTAGCAGCCAAACGTTGATCATTAGAAGATTTGACTTAAATAGGTTTACACTTGATTGTAACCATCGGAATAAAACCATTGGCAAACGCATTCCACAACCTGGACGTTCTTATCACAAAGGTAAAGTCAAACTTCTTTGTTGGAGTCTCTGGAACGTCAACATGAAACAATGTCGCTTTTATTAAAAAATAAGCTAGAGATGTTCAAGATTTAAAAAAAAAAATGTGTGCGTAAAAAGTAAGTATTAGAAACCATTGAATAATTTCAATATTTAAAAATCAAAACGATAACATTTGAATTGTAAATTATTAAAATATAGTAAGCACAGCAACACGACAATGACAAATCCTGCTGAAAGACTAGTATCCAAGGAAAACAATAAATTTTAAAAACAGTGTCAGCAGAGAAAAGTACCAGCTGACTATCCTTCTAGCTCTAGCACACTCGGTGGTACAGAGTTCACCCGAACATTTCTTTCATTTCCAAGCGTTGGCTCCATTTACAACCCATGAGAAATCTGATCATGGTGCGCCAACACATGTTCTCACTTGAATAAGCCGTAACATGAAACTCGAGCAAAAATCTATCAAAGTTACGAACATTTCTAACTCGGCTGAGATCGATGTGCACCGAACCCGGCGAGCGTGGGTTCCCCGTGGCGGGGCATACATTACCCGTCAAATAAAAACCATTACCGATATTCCCCAATTCTACTCGGGCTGTAATAGGCTTTGCGGCGCCGAGACAAATGGCTGTTATGCCGTGCTACTTGCCAGAAGGTAATTTACGTACATTTTCGGGGTTTTATGATCAAAACTTTGGGATGTGGACTACGAGAATGGGATACTTAATAAGATACAGTTTCCGAACTAGAACATTGTTGTGAGATTTCGTTTAAAAATGGCTTGAAGGAAAAATTTGCTGGCAGCTGATTTATTTTGTATTTGTAATATTAAGAAATTTTTCTACTCAAGACTTTAGATAAGATTGTTAAGTAGTTTTTAAAGTGAAAACTTTTTTAGCTGCTTTGTTGTTGAGGAAAAATTTTATGGGTTGCGACACCGACATGATAATCTCGGATTGCGATGCTGTGTAGCGTCGGAGAGGTAGCGAAGCAGTGAAGTGTGCACGTTAAACGGTTTTTGGATTGGTAAAATAAATAAATAAATCATAAATAAATAAATCGTTTATTGGCCATAAGTAACTATACATTACAGGCAAGTCATCATAACTTAAGTTAACAATAACAAAAAATAATTCATTCGTCACTATAAATCTAATATATAAAATTCTCGTGTCACAGTTTTCGTTGCCATACTCCTCCGAAGCGGCTTGACCGATTTTGATGAAATTTTTTGTGCTTATCCGGTATCTATGAGAATCGGCCAACATCTATTTTTCATCCCCCTAAATGTTAGGGATAGTCCACCCCTAAATTTATTATTTTATTTTTTAGACAAAAATTTTAATTTCTATTTTTTTATGATACAACATACAAAAATACATAAAATCCTCAATTTTCACCCTTCTACGATCAACCCTTATTTTTTAATAGCCATTTTAGTAATTTAATCATTTTTCCTCTCCGGTCGACAACTGATCAATCGTCATTTAATTAGTTATCCCCGCCACATGTCTACAGGTGTCACTTCTGACCCAGTAAACAGCACGATAATTTGGGGATCAAAAGTGGCCATATATTGTATAGTTTGAACACGCTAATCTCGGGAACTACTGGACCGATTTAAAAAATCGTTCACCGTTCTTTCATATGTTTGTAATCCTCGAACGCTGTAGGTTATATATATGTACCACGGGCGAAGCCGGGGCGGGCCGCTAGTTTAACTATATTTTTCCGTTTGTCCTTTATACAAAAATGAAGATTCAGATAGATTCATTGACATAAATTCACTAAGTTTGTAAAATGGATTGCTCATAAAGAAGTGCTTTATCTTATTTCTAAATTCGTTATTATCTAGTCTTGTTATGCTGTACGGTAATCTATTGAACATCTGGATTTGTATAAGACGACCTTGTCTTTCAACTTTAGTTAGTCTAGTTCTCGGATTGCACAACTTTTCATTGTTTCGTAAATTAAATTTATGCATGTCTTTATTTTTTGGCAAATTAGCTTCGTGTACTTCCAATAAACTATTATATATGTACAAAGATATAACTGTCATTATCATATTAAGTCTAAAATACTTTCTTGCATAAATACGCTTCTTCAAACCGTTTATAATACGAATGGCTCGTTTTTGACATTTTAAAACTCTAATGACACTTACAGCATTCCCCCAAACCATAACAGCATATCTTAAAATTGAATGCACGTAAGCATAATACATGGACATGAGAGTTTTTTTATCTACAAGTGATCTAAGTTTTAATAGAGCGTAGTTTCCGCTTGAAAATTTTCTACAGATATTATTAATGTGAATATTATGAAAAATTGTGTTGTCTATCGTGTACCCCAAAAATATGTTGCTCTTACAAGTTGAATTGTCATAAACACCCAATTTTGACTGGTATTCCATGAAAGTACTTTTATCGGAATTCAAAATGATTCCGTTGCAGCTGAACCATTTCTGAAGCAATTTCACAGCAACACTCATCTTATCCTTTAACTTTTGGTAGTCTTTATCTCTAACCCCTACATGAGTATCGTCTGCAAATAGACTTATGTCCATCCACTCTGGCATAGAACTAGCTAAATCGTTGATATAAATCAAGAACAAAAGAGGGCCCAAAATTGATCCCTGTGGGACTCCCATTAAGATTTCGCCTGGTTGAGAAGAAATTTTGTCAAAACCTTGTGTGTTGACACCACTGACATACGTAACAGCAGTAAATGAAAATGTTAATAAAATAAATACTGGTGGACACTTCACATACAACACCATCTGGCTCCAATCTTAGCTAAACAGGGTGACAAATATATACATGTATTGTGCAGCATTAAGGCCAAAACTCGATGTGGAGTAAAAAGTGGTGTCTAAAAAATGTATGTTAAAAGTGTTGTCCTGTCCCGATAGACGGACGGCTGCGTGGCGACGCTGGTCCGGCTGCAACGCACAGGCGCGGACGTGGCGCGCGCGGCGGGGGGCGCGGGCAGCGAGGCGCGCGCGGCGCTGCTGGCCTACCGCGTGCTGGCGCCGCGCCTCGTGCTGCGCGCGCTGCCCTGCCAGGCCGCGCCGGGGGCGTGCTGTGAGTCACGAGGATATTCCCTAATGCTATAGTTCCAAGTATATTAAAGCCAAAATGCTATAGTTCCAACTAAAATTAAGTTCATGATAAGTTCAAATTAAAAAATGTTGAACCATAAATAAACTGGCATACCTCAGGGCCCTTTGTTGCCGTCAACGCTAGTCATCTGGCGCATTAACGATGTGTAAGGACTTGGTACCATTCATTGTTATACGGATGATAATAGGAATGGTGCACTCTCCTTGGTCGTATTGAACTAGGCTTCTTTAGATGGGGTGCGTCGCTCGGGGACCTCTACGTGGTGCACCCTGGGCATCACACGACAACTTGTTGTGTGATGGCGAATCCTGGCCGGGGCTGAAAACTTCTACACGCGCTCTTCCCCTCTTGAACAGTACGTGTAGAGGTTGGGGAGCCCTCTCCGCACTGGAAGTCTTGGGAAGGTTACTTGTCTGACATATCGGTCAAAAGTCTTCCAGATGAGGGCCCTCCACGAGCACTTTGATTAGCAAAGTGATCAGTGGAAGGACAAGGGCTGCGGTATCGCCACCATATCTCTAGCCGTGGTGGTAAGGGTGGGCCTCTCGCTGCCGACCATCTTCGCCGTGATGCTTGACAGTGAGAGGTCGTGTGAGTTGAAAGAGTGAGGCCTGAAAACCTCTCGCTTCTTTACTGAGACAGAAGCATACACGGGAGCGAACCTGAAGGCACACTCAGGCTCGCACCTTGTCTCCCCTGGAAGGCCTGGGAAGTGGACGTTAAGGGCCGTCTTACACCCTACCTAGGGATAGGCCTTCCCGAGGAGGTGATGCGCTACTGGTTTCCGGCGCGACGCTGGATCCAAACGCGAGGGTGTGAACACCCCGCACCAGGTGGGCCCGCAAGGGCGATAGCTAATAGGTCAGGGTCGTTGATGGAAGTGCGAAAATTGACCCCGCGACCCTGACCCCTGATCATTCCGGAGAAACTTGTGGGGGTATTAGTCGGTAGGGGCACCATGCCGTCTCTCATGGTGGTGAGTCCGATATACCCATCATGTCCCTGCATGGTGAGCACACGTAAATGTATTTACCCCACATAAATAAGGCTTCTTTAGATAGAAGGTAACATAAAGTTAAAGATGTTACAGACTAATATTGATCAGAAAAAGGTTATCTTTAAATACACAACACAATTACAAGAAAAACGTTCACAGAGCCAAAGAGTTCAATATAAAAATCATATGGATATCAGAGTCCGTGGTAGATATAATTTCATAACAAAACCTTTGATGATGAAACCATCCACCAACGAAAACATTTGTAGTAAACCATAAAACCATGGCAGGTTTTGATTGCCACCATTTTCGCAACCGTGGTATCATAAGTTTCACTTTTGATGACCGGGCTAGATAAGTTAGTAAGGTTAGATGGTACGCTGCCAGGCTCGGGCCAGGGCTGCGCGCTGGACGGCGGCGCGGGGGGCGGCGCGCGGGGGGCGGCGGTGCTGCGGCCGCGCGCCGCGCTGCCGCTGCGCCGGGCCGCCTGCTACCGCCTGCGCCTCACCAACCTCACGCCGCTGCCCACCACGGTCCAGTGGGACCCACCACTTGGTACCGACGTTACCATTTCTTTTAACCTTATCTTTATTTTCTTCCTTATACCCATCGTCATTTTTATTTGTGTTCTTATCTTTAATTCGTCTATCTTAGTCTTCATTTCGTTCTTAGTCTTTGCATGTACACCCATATTAGCACCCACATCCACGGTATTTTAACTCTTTTATCACTTTTTATTTGACCACCACCTCGCCTGATATAAAACGACGATGTGGCCTACGATGTAGCGTTACATTGAAGACATCAAGATTTGAATCTTTGGGAAAGCTCCATTCAGTCAACGGATTCCGCAGCCTAGACTTACAGCCATCACAGCGAAACTGTGCAACGTGTAACGGGAACAACTATTTAGACTTGAAATGTTTTGCTCCTCTTAGCTCTCAAAAACTTGGTGTTGCGTCAAATATACCAAGGCCCTTCAATACTGAACACGATAATCTGTGTTTTGTATACAATTGAAAGTAAAAACCTGTCATGATGGTGATGTGATGGTGTCAAAATGGTCGGTGATGTCAAAATCATACACATTTGGAAAAAACTCAATAAAACAAGCAGGATTCGAGCTCACGACTTCACATTTGTGAAATAGTTCCGTCTTGATTCCCTCCTTTATCCTCATCTTTATTCTCATATTAATGTTCGTCTTCATTCCCTTTTTCTTGTTCATTCTTGTCCTGGTTCTCTTCTTCATATTTTATTCTATGATTCTTCATGTTCTCAATCTCGTTCTGGTCCTTGCCTTTGAAATCGCCACTACATTTCTGTTCTTTCTTATAGAAGACGACAAATTAAACGTGACATTCTGCCCGAACAAGTTCGATGTTGGGAGCTACGGACAGGTGGAGATCCGAGTGAGTTGACGGCTTTTTATTTATGTAGTTACAACAGAATATGATGACCAAATTGGATGCTTAATTAAGTATAGATCTGTACCTAATTAGTAAAATGATAAAATGTTGTAACAAGAGAGTACAATCGCTACCTAGAACTTAAAAACTGCTATGCTTGTGACCTTGAAATATAATTATTGCTATAATAACTGACACAAAGAATAACACAATATTTCTGATAATATACTTACTCGTATAAGAGGTCTCAATGCATTTAATTAATTAGATTAATTTAACTGCGTAGGTAGGAGTTTTTAATGCGAAAGCAGTCGAAAGACAGTATAGATTTACTACTATAACATGATCCACCCCCTCCAGAATTCAAAACGTTTGAAAGTATTTGTGAAAGTGTGTACAACGCACCACCACGCATGTGTGCGTACTGCTACTGCAGACGAATAATTACAACTACATACAAACTCTTTCGTAAGGATGTGACTACACACATTAAAACAGTAATTTGGAGGGGCGGGCCATGTTATCGTAGTAAATCTCTTTATTAGTTTATGTATAATACTAACAAAAAATAATAAGTTTTGCATGTCCTAAAGTTTTGTACATTTTTTGGCATTAAACATTATATTGGCACATCGCACACATGTGGTTCCGTAGGTTGTAAGTGAACCTGTTCAATTACGCTGTCAGTCAGCTGGTGGTCACTGCTGTGTCGCTATGTTAATTATTTTGATTTGTATAAAATAAAAAAAATAATAAACTAATTTCGGACTCATTTATCTTACTTATTCGATCCACAGTAATACTTCATAGTACAAAATTCAGATAATGAAGTTCTCTTCTGCCGTGCAGTCTTAAGCACTGGCGTTGTTTTTTGTTCTGCAAAGGTAATACATAAATATAAATGTTTGTATAATTTATTCTAAAAGCTGTGTAAAAAAGCACTTACTTGATAAATAATTATACTTTCATTCCTGCGTAAAGATGTTAGTACCGGAGTGAGAATCTTTGAGGAAGGTTTTTAAAAATATAAATATTTTAACAGCCCCTTCCCTGTATATTTATGAATGCATAATGTATGCCAGAAAGAATAAGAAAAGCATTGGTAAAGTATCAGATAAAAACCCTAAGGCACACTACAAAGACAAATTGGTAATTCCGAAGTGTAGACTACAAAAAACATGTAATTCTTTTATAGGAAACAGTGTTCGCTTCTATAATGTCATACCAGATCAGTTGGCAGGTCTCAATGAAAAAAGGTTCAAATATATTGTAAAGACCTATTTAATGGATAAAGCCTATTATAATGTTGATGATTTCATTAAGGACAAAAAATGTATGGCAAAAAAGTGTATCACAAATGTAACTACCAATTAATTAAGAGTATTTTAACATCGTAATTTAAAATTTTAGATTTAATTTTTTTTATTTATTTTTTGCTTTATATAAAGCTTTTGACAAAGGATTTAGCTAATTAAAATAGTTGAATCCGTTGGACAAGGCCTCTTTACAGCCGCTTACTGTTAAATATTGTCACTTGTTTATGTATTTAAACTCTTTTATTATTTTGTATTTGACGTTACCAAGTTTTCTTTGTAAAATAATGGTTCGAAGAAATAAATTGAATTGAATTGAATTGAAGTGAGCCGAGCCCCACCTCGGGGCGTAATGACGCGCGGGCCGTTAGGCGCGGGGCCCGCACGGCACTTTCAACTAATTACTTTAAATCTTATCGAGTTTTTAACACTTCCGCCCCATAGCCCCCGGGACGGCTTAAGGACCTCGAACGTGAGAATTGGGACTTCAGGGGCGAATTAATGGGCTTAGTTTAGCTGTTTACACTCTTTGTCTTTTTTTCAATGAGGACTGCTTTTAATTGAATTAGTTTTGTTTCCAAGTTCTACGTTTTTTTTGCTAACTGTTACAGAGTAGAATTATACTCAGATGGAAAGAAAATGCCATTAATTGGTCAGTTCCTAGCCATTTCGATTAGAAAGTTTTTTGGAAGAAAGAAGAAGTTAAAACAATTTGTTAGGCTGTCGGAACGTTAGCAGAAAACTTTAAACCCTTCGTCTGCAGCGTTCTAATTGACGCAAACAACCAAATAATAACATAACAATATTGAATGACAGCTGTTTCTTCAAAATGAGTGAGAACTTCAAACTGAACTTAGTTACGTGAGCTAGCGTAGTCCAGTGCTAGGTAATAATTTGGACTCTTCATGTTCCAATAGCTGTTTATCACAATGTTGTTATGGGCCGGCATGTTGTTTAGCATCAGGCAAATATCTCTTCTTTGTTGTGGCAAATTTGTCTCTTCTAAATTTAAAAATTCAAATCTTTAAAAAAAGTTTACCCTGTATTTTTTTTAACCCTTCGGTTATCTGGGCCACAATTAAATGAAGTTAGCATCAGCGAATTGTGGTCAGCAGGAGTGTCAGGTTATTGCTACTACCAAGTTCAGTTAAATTTGACTTGAACCTCGTGATGGAGCGCAGCACAGGTTGTGCGGACATTTGTAGGCACTGGCACGTAACATGTAACTCAACATTTTGTCCAAGCGCCCTAAAAAAAGTAAAACTTCCATAAACCAAACAAATTACCTTCAAATATCTTATGTTTCATGTAACTAAATTCACATTATTAAGTATTCAAACTGGCCAAACGTAATAGTAGATTATTCACCAAGGGAGTAAGACACTGTCTTGTGTCATGGGCGTCATATTGGATTCTGAGCGCAGCGAGGGACTCGAGTCAACTCCCGAGCGAAGCGAGGGAGTTGTAGTGTCTCGAGTGAAGCGAGGGATCCAAGCCGCCTATGACACAAGACAGCTTTTTACTTCAAAGGTGAATACTCTACTTTTCATATCTTCTGCGAGGCAATTAAAAGAAAGGACTATGTAAAATGTTTTTTTTAGATATTTATCTTTCGATTTTTCCGGAAGTAGATTATTAATAATCCCTAAAGCGTCCAATTTCTTGAACTCCGGGGTCAATTCACTATCGCTTGAAGACATTTTGGTGTTTTTTTAAGAATTAAAGTGATACAATTCAAAACTAACAAAATTCGACTCAACGGCGTCTTTTTATATTTTCTTTTTTTTGTGTTTTGTTTCTGTGCGTGCGAAGCAGTTTTTAATAAAGTATTTTTACAATGATACTATGAATGGGTATGAATTTTCATACGAATTTTAACGTTCCAAATTCAAATCATTTTAATCCCTAGGGGAATCTTCTCAATATTACTTACCTCTGCATTTTGAAAGGTCACTATCACTTGCTTTGTTTTGACGTTTCATGACATATAAGTGGACTTTGTCGAGCAGGAGATAAGAAAAATATTTAATGTCGCATCTAGAAAGATTGTCAAACAGAATTCTACATATATTTTTAAGAAGATACTTATAAAGGTTTTAGGAGTTTTGCCTTGACAACTTGTTTACCTATACAATATCTCCCCGGTATAATCAAGATCCCGAGTAAACAATCTACAGTATTCTATAGCAATTTTTTTTTACTTAAAGGCTTACATTTGACCGCATTTTCGCCTGATGTTAAGCGAAGGTGCGTTTTGTAGAACATTTAGGTTTAAATATTATAAAACTGACAAAAATCAATCATAATCGTAATGTCGCGGTGTTCACCAAGGCGATCCCATCCTTCGCAAATTGTTTAATTTCCCGCGCGGCTCAGCTTCCTCTCGACACATCGCGTCGCTCTCGACAGCGCGTTATCTTTCCAATAGATGCTTCGTCACTAGGTGTAAGACGCGGGTTCGCTTGAAATATTGTGCTTCCTTGTTTGAGACATACAATTATATTGATGATTTTAGTTTATCTAATCGTTTTTTTTTTCGCAAGTTTAATTTTATTTATGAAGTGAATGATATATTTGATGTTATAAATTTTGTTTTGATTGAAAACTGAATAAGATGTTTGTATGTAATTCTTAAATTACTAGTATGAATTAAAACGCATTATTGTTATATTAGCTATCTGTATTCCTTATAACAGGCTTTGCTTAGTTTGGGGCTAGTGTACAGTCAAAAAGTGTCAACCAATATTTATTAATTATTTATTTTTTGTTAAATTTCTACAAAATATAATAAAGATGTACATTTTGTTCAATACAAACAAATTTGGCTTTTTTCACATAGGTAGATAACACTTTAGTGAACTTGAAATGTATGTATAAAACGCCTGATAAACGTCAATAATTTGAGTTAGATAGTAATGCCTTTTTTTGCTCTTTGTAGAAATGTGATGATATCGTATTAAATTCGTATTCCGACACAATACGACTATAGTCGTTTATTTGAACTCAAGAGAACTCAACTGAGCATTTCCAATCCTCGATCGTCGCACAGACCAACAAACGTCGAGGCGTCGACGTGAACGTAAAATTCCAGCATTTTCTCAAGCGTCAAGTTTTACGGATCCTTTAGAAAGGGATCTCGTTGGAGAATGTGAGGATCCTCCCACGCGGGTGACGTAGTAAATATTTCATAATCTGTGACGGGGGCAGCGCGGCGACGCCGACGGCACCATGACGGTGTGCACCGCAGATTACTCAGCAGTTAGTACGTGGTCAGGACGTGTGTGGTGGGATTTGCTTGATGCAAGCTACTTGCGCGAGTAGAACCACTTGCGTATTTGAAGTGAAACGATATTTAGAGGACTTTTTGGTAAAGATTTTTTATGAATTCACGTACCCGAAATGCTGTAGTAGCGTAGACACGTAGCGACTGAGTAGGACGTGCGCGTCAGACACAATTTACCAATTTAAATAATGATGTCAAAAATATAATTACAAAAAAAGTACTATATCACGCTATATAAGTCGTTTCTTCCTCTTTTATCTAGCATGAAGCTGCACTTATGCACTTCAGATAAACTTGTATTTAAATAATATGAGAAAGGACTCCCTGTCGTAGACCGCTTCGGCGTTTAACACCAGGCGAGATGGCGGTCAAGTGCAAACAATCAACCAAAAAATGGAATAAAAACAACTGTTTATTTTTCGGTATAAAAGAAGCATGTGGATGGTACGGTACCGTGTACAATGTAAATACTACTCGCCCAAACAATTAGAGCGAGTAGCTGGATCGGTCTATCTGCGCCACGTGCCTTTTACCAGTTCTACGAAAAAATGTGTGACGCGAAAAACTTTCTTTTGAATGGAGGTGATTTGGACGTTGCGGTTGAAATTGAAGGTTGTTCAACATACCGGGGAAATAGCTCGTTTTTTTTCTTGCTTTTTAACATGAAATTACGTTTCACGACGTTTGTAAATAACGATTTTGTGAGTTTTTTTTTTGTTTGGTTACTCGCGAATAGGTAATAGTTTCTTTTAACCCCTACGCAAAAACGACGGGGTGTTATAAGTTTGACGTGTCTTTATGTGTACATATATAGCATCGTACACTCCGCGAGGTATAAGCTGAGCTTTGCATTAGTGTGAGTGATCACCAATCAGGCAGGAGCTTGAAATTTTGTCCGCGAGGTATAGGCTGAGCTTTGCATTAGTGTGAGTGATCACCAATCAGGCAGGAGCTTGAAATTTTGTCCGCGAGGTATAGGCTGAGCTTTGCATTAGTGTGAGTGATCACCAATCAGGCAGGAGCTTGAAATTTTGTCCGCGAGGTATAGGCTGAGCTTTGCATTAGTGTGAGTGATCACCAATCAGGCAGGAGCGCGGCGAGACAGAATGGCGCCGCGCCTAAGGCCGGTTGTCACACCTACACTATCCATGTACACTCAAACAAATGCAAAGCTCAGCTTATGCCTCGCGGAGTGTAACTTTCGAACGATTGAAATGATTGGCTTTTTTTCTTTGAAGTTAACAAATACTTTTTTTGGCGCAGCACACAGATTTTTCATGGTCTGAGAATTGAGCTCAAGCGTTGCGCTCGTAAATGTAAGAATTCTTCGGGTGAGCTCGGGACTAGTCTAGTTAGTCTAGATGGCCATGTTTAGAAGACCTATTTAGACAACAAAGGTTTCAATATTTATCTAGACTAGCAGTGCCCTCCGGTTAGTAGTAATAGTCGTATTTCCAAAGTGAGCCATCAAATTCTGAGTTATAAAGTTTTCATTTCTATCGGCAGTCCCTATGATTGGCATTTTTTTTTAGTTTTAGATAGATACGTTTCATTCAAATCGATTCAGTGGTTTGAAAGTTATGAGTTATTTTGTTACGATATGGATAGTATGTTAGGCCCAAAATAGGTGTTTGCATTACTTCCAAACAGACCTTTTAAGCAGTAGGTCCCCCTGGACCACTAGCTACTAGGCAGTAGTAGGCATACTAAATAGTAGAACTCATGAAACATGTAAGGGTTTTGAATTTTTTGACCGACTTTAAAAATGAAAAGAAGTTTGTCATTTATACATTATGATGTTATGGGATACATTATGATGGTTCTGTTATTGTAATCATAAATATGTAGATCATAGTTTAGAGGTGGTTCCACACAAATTTTATCTAAATCAATGCGGTGGTTTTAAAAATATGTAGGTACAAGAAAACGTAAAGTTATCAAGGTATATGATACTCATATTCATACTGATCATAAACCTTGATGACTTAGTCATGGCGTCTTATGTGACTTACATGATAATAAACATTTTCTATTCTATCCTATTCTTATAATAGATAATTTTTGATCTTATTTATAATAAGTACCATAATATGATAATATAATACGTACCATATTAATATCAGCAATAAATGATTGAGTATTGAGTATTCTATTCTTATGAAATTTGGTCTGAATTCAATTTTAAATTTAAGGTGTTTTTGTTATTTTTTGGGTAAAAAACTTTTAATTTTAATGTATACCTTGAAGCCACACCTTTAAGATGTAAATTTGCAGATAGGGTAGAAACTATAGACGTATATCAGGAATGGCGAAACTTTGAGAGACAATTAACGAGCGTGTTTACCGCGGGTGGAGCGGGGGCCGCCGGCCGAACTTGCGGAGGACGCTTCCTTAGATTTATTATTCTGTTTATTATTCTCTACTGTATAAGGTTTTTCCGGTATTATTTGACCGCCATCTTGCCTGATGTTAAGCGACGGTGCAAGACTGATTCACTTGAAACTTGAAGATACTCAGATTAGATCCATCATTTCATCCATTACCTATCAACCTCTCGGACAACGCATTCCAAAGATTGGATTTTCTTGATACGAAAAAGGAGTCAAACTTCCTCGGCCATAATTACCTCAGGTTTTAATTACCTAGATAAGTTTCGGGGAGTACAGCTGGTGGGCATTTTAAAGCTGATAGGTATATCATGATATGCAAATTATACGCACACTTTCCGAAATGTAATTTATTCAATAAATACTCGATATACTTACGACTTTCCGGCAAAATTCAACAGAAAACTGTTTGGGTTACACAGATGTGTACCACGCTGAAAGGAATGCGTTGTGCTCTGTTTATAGCTGTTCTAATTGTAGCACAACGCATTCACTCGCACTGGTCAGTGGTGGGACTGAGATTTGTTGTATGACGCATGACCTTGAAAGGTTTTGAAGCACATGTCAGTTTCCTCACGATGTGTTCCTTCGCTGTTTTAAAATGAGGCATTAAAAGACAATAGTGCGCGTGGTATTTGAACCAAGAGCTCCGGATCGACAGCCACAGTTCTGCCGGCTAGACCAGCATGTGGTGTTGTGGCATGTTGCTTCCATCCTGCTTGTTTATACAATTGCTATTTGGTGTAAAAAAGTGTTGTTCTCGTTTCCCCCGCAGGTGGTGTTGGAGGGGCGCGCGGTGTGCGGGCGGCGGCTGTTCGTGCGCCGCGCCGTCTACGCGCACGCGCACCGCCCGCTCTACCTTGTCATCGACACGGCCATCTCGGTCAGTGCACGTCCTCATTTACTCACTTTTATTTTATTTCTTAACTTTAGTTATTACGGACAAAACAGGTATGGTGAGAGTGTGCAACTGATCTGCATGATCTAATACCACCTGGCCCTTTTTTCTATTGGAATGCTCGTAGCTCGAAAAAGCGACATCGTTTCATGGTTGTTGTTTCAAAGACACAAACGAAGAGGTTTGACTCTACATTTGTGATAAGAACGAGATGGCGGTCAAGTGTGAGCCTATAAAAGGTTAAAAAAATAAAAAATAATGGTAGAGTAAATTTATCCTACACAATATCGTAAAACAGTTAAAACTGCTAAATTACAATCTAACGCGGTTATATTAAAAACTAACTTAACATTCTATTAATATTATGAATGTCAATGTTTGGATGTTTTTTGCTCAATGACGTCGGTAACATCTGAACAGATCGGACTGAAATTAAGAAAATGGATAGAATATAGTCTGGAAGAACACATAGAACTCTGCAAAAAGTTCTACTACTACAAAAATCTCTGTTATGGCAAAACCAATCACAATTAAATTAAATAGGTACGTAGTAAAATATCCTTGATTAACTATTATATTACATTATTTATTTTAACTTCTTAATATACCAATTAAAATCCCCTTTTGGTAAGGAATGTTCCCAGTGCTGCAGTAGTAATTTCATTTGAAGCAGCCAAATTTGTTACCAAGTTATCTTGTTAGCCTCGCGACTCTCGGACTCGTTGCCAAATGCAACGCCGATCACAATGTTCCCACAAAACTTTGTACCGACACTATTGAAGGATGAGTGAATCTCTGAAGATACTTCTTCAATTTATGTTGGAGCTAGCATCGCCCCTCGGTTTTACCCGCTTAATTTCCTTTCTCATAATATTCCCAGTATAAAAAGTAACATAATTATTTTTCCAGGCTCTAATCTAACTTTGTTTCAAATTTAAGCCTAATACGTTCATACGTTACGACGTGATTGAGCAACAAATATCGAAACATTGACATTTATAATGTTATTTAGTAGAATTTATGCTTGGTATTTATCCACACGAGGAGAGAGTCAAATAATTATAGTCCATCATGTTGACCAAGTGTTGGTGGGGAGTCACAAGAAATCTCTACTTCTTAATCTTCTACCTATAGTCTACTTTTAAATTTCGTCTTATTCACGTCGTTTTCCTTCACAATAAACTCTCACTTATTGAATCCGTACTTCAGCATATGCATTTCAGCATATTTTAAGTGCTTGATTTTAGTTATAATTGCATTCGGTATTCTTCAAACGAACACATCTTGCTTAGCACTTCACATTTTGTTTTAAATAATATAGGTTTTCGAACGCCATCTCGTTTAAACATTAATTTGAATAAGTACACAAAGAGCCCATTAAATGTTGCCACTATAAGAGCTTGGGCCTTCTCTCATAAGGAGAGACTTAAGGCCACATTTATTACGCAGACCCAGTGCGGGTTCTGATGATACATGATCTCGAACTATTCCCGCTCCTCATGTTTATTTGCTCCACGGTTAAAGCCGGTGATGCCAGTGGTGATGACAAACTTGTCCATTTTCACTTGGAAAAAGATTCTGAAGCGCAAACAGGATTCAAACCTGTGACAAACGACCTCACGATTGTGAATCGACTGACGACACCGACGACGCCATCGGTCGGTTCGTTCGGCGAGCGTTGGCTGCAACATTGAAGACCATCCGAGAGTTCAATTTGCAGATGGCCATCAAAGACAGAAATGCAGTCGTGGTGGAGGCGCAAAACCGGGAGGAGGCGGCTTAGAAAATAAAATAGGCATAGAATTAGAATGAAAATGTTCCCTACTCCCCCCTATTTCCTTTTCTTCTTAATCCAAGATTCATGTAAAAAAAAAGAAAACAAATGACAAAGGTCACGGACCCCGGAGTCTGTGGAGTTGCTAAATTTAATTTAAAAAAAAAATTGTGAATCGTACGCTCTTGACCAGACTTATTTTAATTAAAAATGTGGAACAACTACGTTGATTTTAAAATTAAAATTGGGCACGTTCCCAATTGAAGCTGTCCGATGATGCATGCTCTCGTGAAACATTCAAACTAAAACTCCCCTATGAATAATGAATGACATTTGTGGCCGAAAAACATTTATTTTATCATACATACTATTAAAATAATCATTGACGTGTTTTAACCCCTGATACAAAAATCACGGTAGGTAATAAGTTTGACTATGTGGATAAAACGATTTTGGTTTGTTTGAAAGTTGAATGAATCTAATATGTTCGTATTCAGTGTTGATGAAAATATATTCAAGATGGCCGCCGCTCCAAAATGGCGGATAACATTTGTTTCACTTCTCCCTCAACACAGGTATCAAATCAAAGACATAACTAGAAGAAAACACGTAATATTTATGACAAATTTCTTATCCAAGATGGATTGAGGAAACGCATTTGTTTTACGCAAATTTACGTCTTCTGTTAGGGAATTTGACCTTTGAATGAAAACCTAGAAATGAAAACAATAATTTTATTCTCGAAGACAATCAGATTGTAAATCACAGGAATACGAAAATGGAATGGAAAAAATGAGTTAAGTTTTATTTTTACGAGTATTTTATTGAGTAGTTGGATGTTGCTGGAAATAGCCTTTCATCGAAATTGACGAACTCTTACAATTCCTCTCTATATTTTTGTTAGACGGCTCTGATCAAAGTGCTCTCACAAAACGTCCAAGTCAAAACTCAGCTACGTCAATAAAGGTTGAATCAACCTCTTCAATGTTATGAATTATATTAAACCTTTTGTGAGAGCGGCTGCAAAATTGCTTTTTTTACCGCTGGTTAAATTGGTTCCAGAATTTTACCCAAACTTTTAATAGTCTACCCGTGTTGAATTTTTACAACGAATTTATTATGGGATCAACCCCGTGGTTTATAGCCTTAGGCCGCGTTTAAACACGACAATTCATCAAAGAAATCATAATATTTTTTTGTTACAATTTGTTTTTGAAGTGATAACACCTTTTGCGCGTTGATGGGGCAATTTTTATAAAAGGAAAATCTTAAGAATTCGCGTCGCCGATATGTTAATCTTGATGACGCTAGCGTAGTATGTGAGTGGTGGCGGAGCAGAAAGTGCATCTGAGACGCGTTTCGGATGGATATCTTGTGAGTTCACGTTGCTGACGTGCTTAATAGCAGTATGTCTGTAGCCATGCAGGTGGAAATAGTGCCAAATTATATTTAGAATATTTGAGTTACGGCTGGTCTAGTCGAGAGAACGGTGCCAGCCGATCCGGAAGCCCCGGATGCAAATCCCGCGCACACCACTGACTTTTCGAAGTCACGAGCGTAAAGCCTCTAACTTAAAACGGAAAAGACAAGGTATCGTGAAACCGACATGTACCTTGACCTTGACTCTCTCCTTGTGAGAGAAGGGCCCGTATCCTAGTAGTGGGAACATTTAGTGGGTTGCTTATGTATGCTGCTTAGTACTCAAATCCTAAGTTATTCGTTTTACTTCTATCGGCAGTCCCTGTAACTGCCAATTTTTTTGAGCCTAGTCGGTTTCAGATGACATTCACTGCCTAACGATGTTTTATGACGTAACCTACAAATTAAAATTCTTAGTATAACTCAAGTATAACTGTATTTTGTTATGAACCTAAAATAAACCTTATGACTAGGTATATTATAAATCTGTCTCTTTTTGTTACATTCAAAAGGATAAAGACGATTATGTCTTCAAAAATAGAAAAGTAGAACAGTTCTCCAAGAATAGGTATGGAGAACCAAATTTTTCTCTTTGTGTGTTCCGTTCACATACTGTGAAATAAAAACTAGCTTTTGTGCTACAAGTGTATAGAAAGTGTTCTTAAGGCTGTGCACTTCCCTGGGGTGACAGCAGTAAATAACGGATTAACCCATGAAAACCACAGAGTCGGAAAACATTTAAATGTCACTTATTAATTCACCCCTGTGTTTTTGGCATGGTTTATTGGTTTGGTATGTAGTAACGTTTTGCTTAACATCACGTGCATGCTTTTCATGTAAAACTGTGGTTTATAAAATAGCAATAACTAATTATCTACGAAAAAGCGAAATTCGACTTCAATTTGAAATTACATTCAGACAACCAAATTTCATTAGAAATCATCACTTAGTCGTCTAGATACATAAAAGTTAATTTTGTTTTTTTATTCATACTTTAAAAACCTTGAAAAATAATTATTTCGATATAATTTGAATGTGGTTCATTCGAACTGAATGAAATATCTGAACTAAGTATAGTCTACAAAACAAAAAAAAGAAACATCAAAATTGATACTTAATTGGTGGAACTACCGCATAAGACATATACAAAACAATCCAATATAATCGAGAATTTTCGCTACTTTTGAAGTCGGTTGAAACAAGAAAAAAATTTGAGAGCATAATACGAGAGGTGGTTCGTTTGTGTTTTACAAGACGTGAAAATTTAATAGCGGCTCTTCGTTAAAAAGTAAACTAATCTTATTTTATGTTGTAGGCTCGCGTTATAAAGTAATAAGTTATGACTCAGATACTAAACTTAATTAAACAACAAGAACTAGAAAAAATAAGGCACAAACTGCAACGTTTCGCCTCTCACCTAGCGGGACATTGTACTAGGTCATTGCATAAAAGCGACCAAGTGCGAGTCGGGCTCGCCCATGAAGGGTTTTTTTCTGTAGTAGCAAGTAATATGATACGTAAGTTCTTTGTAACTTTAATCTATTTTTAAGCTATTGCATAACTTTTATCGCGGGCCTGGGGACCGAATTGTAGTGATCGTGCATCTCTTTCTTATGTTCACAAGAAAGAGGGATGGAAGACCGTAACGCCGTCCTCCCCACTCGGTCATTCGACTTTGAATCTTATTTCCATTAGCTTTACAGACTAAATGCTCTTAGCAGTGTTGGCAACTTAACGGATTTCCCCGTGATATTTTTTATGGTAAACAAATGTCACTCTTCAAAATAAAAGCAATTCCGAAAAATTGTTAACATACCTATTGCTTATGTTGATAAAAATGCATGCAACATGCAATTGCTTTACCGCGGCAGTCCCCGAGTGCCACACTTCTTTTTTTTATATAAAAGTGTAATGATATGAGAAACCTCAAATCATTTTTGAAGACCTATTCATTTTTTTAGGTATTCCCACCATGCAGGAACATGGTGGGTTATGTCGGGCTCGGCACCATGGTATACGACATGGTGCTCCTACCGACTAAAACCCCCACAGATTTCTCCTGCATGGCCAGGGGTCAGGGCCGCGGGGTCACTTTTCGCACTCCTACGACGACCCCGATCCTTGCCACCGCCTTTGCGGACCTGCCTCGCGAGGGGCGTTAGCACCCCCCCCTATTGAGCTGTAGTGACGTGCCCTTCAAGGAGGTGCCAGAAGTCACGTCGTTGATTGAAACTATCCCTAGGTGGAGTGCCGGGCCCTAAACGTCCAACGCCCCAGGCCCTCCAGTGGAGGCGGGAGGCGACTCCGGAGTTGCAATCTCCAGGCTCACCTCGTGTCCTTTTCCGCCGCCGCTCCGCCAGCAGAGGAGCGAGAGGCTTCCAACTCTCGCTCCTCTAACTCACACGACCTCTCACTGTCAAACATCACGGCGAAGATGGTCGACAGCGAGAGGTCCGCCCTCACCACCGCGGCTGGGGAGGGATAGCCGCGGTGCCGCCTCTATGGCCGCACCGCAGCCCTTGTCCCTCCACTGAGCATCTGCTGATCAGAATGCTCGTGAAGAACCCTCATCTGGAAGACAGAGGATTTTTACTTGGCCAACATGTCAGCCGAGTACCTTTCCAAGTCTTCCAGCCCCTTCCCAAGTCTACCAGTCCTTCTCTTCAACCTACACGCACTGCTCTGGGGGATAAGAAGCGCGTGTAGAAGTTCCCAGCCCCGGCCTGGATTTGCCATCACACAACAAGATGCCACAGAGGCAAGTTGTTGTGTGATGCCCAGGGTGGACCACGTGGAGGTTCCCGAGCCACGCACTCCTTGAAGATCTATAGACCATATACAATTCACACGTATGGGTTTGATGAAAATAAATTAGAAATGTAGTTCTGAAAAAGCAACAAACCTCCATATATTGACATTTATTAATATTAGTAGAATCATTATAGTCTAGAAAAGTACATAAGCTACTTTTTATCTCAGAAAAATAATGGAAACAGGAACTACGCGGGTAAAACCCCGAGGAGCTGCGAGTACATTGTTATTTTTTTTAGTTATGAGTGACGTGACGAGCTTGACATTTGCCTGATGGTAAGCAATATGCCTGCCACATAACAGCACATTAACACGCCGCTATTGGAACATGAAGAGTACATTACTTCACCTACTACAATATTTTCTAATGAATTTAGCTTGCGGTCTGAAATCGATATCAATATTGGACTCACCTACGAAGAAGACAGCAGTTAAGTAGCCAATCTCTTAACTAAATGTTCGAAGTAAGTTAATTAATTGAAAGTAACTATAGTTTTATGAGAAAAGTTGAACCTTTCAGGTTAGTTAAACTAAGGCTTTAACGGATATCTGCGACGGCCGGGGTGCACTGTCGGTACAACCCGCGCCAACAATGAAGTCCTCCGGCTAAATTGTTGAACTACTTCACTTTTTTAATGAATAACTATGGTTTATTGTAGCGGAATACGATTGTAGCGCCAATTATTAAAGGTACTGAGGGTCTGGGGTGATTTGCTATCGGGTTTCTGCACCGAGTTTACGGGCTAAGTTTAATTAATCTACTCTGATACCGGGATAATGAATTTTTCTTTAAGAATACAAAGTAACGAGGCGGGTACACTAGACGGCTTTTGAGGAAAAGGTAAGATGTTTTTTTTTTTTTTTTTTTAAATAAATAGTGACGAGACGATCAGGACATGTGCCTGATGGTAAGCAACATGCCTGACACATAACAGCACAGTGACACGCAGCTATTGGAACATGAAGAGTCCAAATCATTACCTAGCACTGCACTGCGCTCGTCACCCAGAGATCTAAGATCTTATATCTCTATATATGATGATATATGATGATATCAGACATAAATAATTAAATACTATAGTAGACGTCTTATGGTTGTCTAACGGGTCGGTTTTTTCTAGGTAAGTACGGTCCATTAAATAAATAAATATTGGTGGACAATTCACACACACAACACCATCTGACCCCAAACTCAGCAAAGCTTGTGGTATGGCGGCCAGATAGCTGATATACATATATAGTTTTAAATACATACTTATTATAAATAGAAACACACAGTGGAAATAGTTGAATTCATCACACAAATATTTGCACTGGGTGGGAATCGAACCCACGACCCTCGGCGTCGCAGGCAGAGTTACTACCCACTGAGCCACGAGGCCAGTCATTGTAGACCTCATCGTCGCTAATTATTAAGCGAAATGGCGGCCAAGTGAAAACCTATATACAGTGCAAAAATGTGTTATAGCCGAGAGTATCTATATAAGAGCTAATATCTCATCTTTATGCTGGACATCTTGAAGAGTTTTCAAACTGTCCTGTGTCGATGAGAACTAAACAGACATTAAAAGTTTGGAATACGTGCTCGAAGGTAAATGGGTTTTCGAACCATTCAAGTTTGTGCGATTTATGTGAGTTTCTATTTTAGGGCCTATTTTGGAGGCAAGTTCTTGAACTATACATATTGGTATCGTTGTCCTTGTCACATTGACTGTAGAAAAAATTAAAAGGTAATACATACATAGTTTAATTAAACGACCTCTACAAGGAAGAGGTTACCAATTTGACAATCTTTTTTTTTGTGTATTTTACCCGACCGTGGCGTGACGTTGGCAGAAGAGTCCTAGTATCATTATCTCATTCAACCGCCTCTTTGCCACTGCGCCCGCTCTTGGGGGCCCACTTCGCGGAGAAACGAACCTCCTTTTTGGCTTCAGTCAATTTAGCGCGCCGAAAACCAGAGCCGCCTCATGTCCTTGGGAAGGCCTATCCCGTGTCTCGGAGCCCTAAACGATATTTTTCGAGTTCGTCCGCCAATCCACACTTGGTCAATATGGTGGATTGTACTCTTTCCTTTACCTCCCCCCACCTTTAGGTCTTCATTTGAACACCAGCTTGCGTGGTGGAGAGCCACGCCATGCCCAAAGATAAAACACGATGGAGTCCAAGTTACTAACTCACTCGCGACTCGACGACACCCAGGTTGTAGGCCTCGGGCTTACCCGAGACACCTCTTCGAGTACCTAGCCATTTTGTTTCTTAAAACATCTCCAAGACCCTGATAAAATTATGAAGCATGCCTGTTTCCTCGCAATGGTTTCCTTCACCATCGACAGTGCGACGACCAATTATTGTACTTGGAAAAAATCAAATATGCAAACGGGGTTCGAACCTATAACTTCGCGATTATGAATTCCACGTTCTAGTGACTAATTCATCACACCTTTGTTATTTTTTATGCAAGTATTTTATATTTTCGTCAATGCTGAATCGATTTTCAAGCAGAAACGAACCAGTGGTCGTTCAACTATGTCCTAAAATACGGCACTTCTTACCATTGTTTGTTACCAGTGTTGGTGGAACTTTGTGCTATAAAAAAGTTTTCTAGGTTCTTACATATAAATAATACCTGTGAGTAAAGGCCTATATTCATGAGATATAAATATTTGAGAGGCGCAATAAATCAGGTAGTGTAGCGACTCCGGTGGGGAATAATCCTGACCCTAGTACCGTCTAATAGATTGCCTTATTTACTACCTTTACTACTGCTCATTGGGCTAAATCATACGCGGCTGCGTCTGGCGGGGAAATGTTTATAAAGTCATCATTGTCACCTTCGGCTTGTATGCCTTGCATTGAACTGACCTGTTCGACGCAAACCTCGTTGCAGCTTCTGTCGCCTCTCATTAGTCAGAAATTGTGTATACATTAAAAATAACAATATGAAAATAAAACTAATTAGAAACAAAAGACAATACTAAATAATGTATGAGATTATAAAAAAATAGTATTAGATGTAGCCAAAAATGTAATCTCTGACACGATTAGACGGGTCAGTGCAAAAGAATTTTTACACCGCCTCCGAAAGAGTATTTTTACTCTTTGATATCAAAGCGCAAAAGTCGGTTTTACCATTTAGAAAATAGAAAATTTGAATTTAGAATATCGTGTGCACTGAGTTTGTAAATTCAAAACATCATTAAAGCTATTTAGTTCTGCCTCCTTGGCGCTGAATTTATAATACAACTTTTTTAACCTACTTGTTTAACTTTTGTATTTGCCTTGCGCGCAAGTTTCTTTCAACGCATGGTTTTTAGTCAAATTGTTATTGTTAAAACCTTATGTTTCGAGAGCTGCTAGAAAATTTCGGGTCGGTATTTGATGCAAACTGAAGACTTGTCACATAGCTCTCCTAATACTCCCCAATCGATCTAAGATTCCAATGGATGGATCGGGCTGAAATTTAGAACACAGTTAGATTATCATCCAAACAACATCTACAGCCCACTAAATGTTCCCACTGCTGGGACTCGGGCCTTCTCTCGCAACGGGAGAGTTAAGACCATAATCCAACACGCTAGCCCAGTGTGGGTTGGTGGATGACACATGATTTCGAAAGATTCTAAGTACATGTCGGTTTCTTCACGATTTTTTCCTTCACCGTTTTAAGTTAACGGCATTAAGCACATGACTTCGAAAAGACAGCGGTGCGTGTGGGGTTTGAACCCGGGGTCTCCGGTCCGGCAGGCGCCGTTCTCCCGACGAGACCAGCCGTAACTTAGACGTAACTAAGTTAGATTATAGTATGGAAGAAGTCTTTGTCTTTTTATCCATTATTCACACTATTTGAAATGAAAACTAAAAACGCTGTCGCCCGTGTCTCGCGCCCGCCGGCGCCGCAGGTAGCGCCAGCGCCCGCCGATCCGTCCCAGTCTAGTTCCGCATCGATCCTCATCATTCTCCCGATCCCCTCATTTTTCGAGAAGTTTCCGCGAGTTTGCGGTTTCCCTGTATCCTCGTGCGATTCCGAACTGAATGTTTCAATCAATGGCGGCCGGAGGATGGAGATGCCTTGGGTTTCAATTAATTGGACCTTCCAATACTTTCCGGTTTCCGGTGAACTCGACCCATCCCACTAAAGTTTTAGGCGGGAATGGACCGGGCCATTGTTGAGGTGGTACTTTTAAAACATCCTGTAAATTTTATGCTTACTAGATGACGAAAATTTCAGCGTTCTGGTCTTATCCAGAGGTTCTCAAATAGGGGTCTGGTATAGTAAAGGATGGTGCGGCAGTGTTTGCTTCGCGCTCAACTTGGCGGGGGCACTGCCGTGCCCCCAGATAGGTGTTTCGACTGAGTCTGTCTATTTTGTATAGTTACAAAGTTTACACTTGTATTATCTAAAAAATAATAAATATTAGTGAGCATTTCTGCGGTAGCGTTATCTGGCACTAAACCTATAAAAATGATAGGTACAACTGTAGAAATTAAATCGCTGATATAATGCTTGAACGAATACACATAATATGCTAATATCGTAGATCCGATACACAAATATTTGTTCGGTTAGGCGCGCTTAGAAATAAACAAACACTATAAAATAATAAGTCGATTCACGACACTTAGATGCCACCCATAAATGGATACCTCAGACGACGTATACACAACGCATGTCGTGTCTGTATTAGCTAATCGGGTACTCGCAGCTTGCACCGGGGCTCCGGGCACAGTAAACATACAGTAAAATATCTTCATACAAACGTGCCGCTCTCGGCTTGAATGTGTGCGTGCGCGCCGCGCGCCGTGTCGGCACGCGATTTCACGCACACGCTAGCATAATATATGGGGGAATAAGGCGGCGGCAGTACGGGCTGTGCAGTGCGACTTGACCGACCGACGAACTTGACATGACCGCTCGCGTTCGTCAACTCTCGACGGCCACTTACCATAATATTAATTATTACGAGTATCATGACTTCAAAAAGGGAAAAAATATTGTAGGGTTTTCGGGTGCCTCAATAACGATTTCGCAAGCCCGAACTTATCATTCTTCCTAGTTGCTACTGAACCAGAATAATATAATAAATTTTATGTGAATAAAGGCTTTTTATTTTTACTACATTTATAAATTGGTAAAATATTCAATCACAATATGTTTTTATTGCATAAATATAGATCAAGTGCTGCTTGTTCGAAAATATTAACTAAAAGTAAAAGTCACAACCCTGGGGATTAACGCAAGAGTAGGCTAATAGCTCGGCGGGCGGCCTTAGATAACCTACTGTTATGTATTTACTGTGGTCCGGGCGGCTGAGCCGGGCCCGATAGCGGCGCTCAATGAACACAGCGCGGGCGCGATGTAGAGCTAGAGGATTGGCGACACGCCGACAAATAAAGTCACAGATCATGATGTACAACTTTTGATAGGTACTATAATATTAATATAGATTACTACCCACCCGACCCGGTTTCGCTCGGGTATAATGCTGATACTGAATATAAGTACTAATAACAAAGATTAATGTGGGTTATAAGAGATAGACATATTTACAAGGTGCTGCAGAATGGTGCAACAATATTTATGGTAGTTCATCTATCTACATTAAGTTTTGAATCAAAAAATTAGACATTTTCATGTCTAATGCTTTCATTTCACGCTCAAAATTTTGTGCACAATCCGACCGTGCGATGACCGGCGGGTTCGGCGATCTGCTATCGGTTGACAGCGTGCACGGTCCGGTCCACGCGGTGGTGGCTGATTATGTTGATTGATTATAATGTCCCTGTTCCTGAACTGAGACCTGGACCGTAACTGGACCGGAGTCGATCTGACTGATCTAAGGTTTTAGAGATGAATTAAAACCACTGAAATTGAACTTGAAACTGATTTATTGGTTAAGATACGGAACACAACCGTCCCGGTTGACCGTTCGCTGGCAAGAGAGCGATGTGAAAAGTGTCACAGATGACATATGATTTGACAACAGATTGAACATTATTTGACCTTTTGCGGTACCATACACAGACCAAAAATACATGTTTATGTTGAAAGAACAATTATAACCCATAATAAAATTGTTTGATATTTTATTTGATACTAACTGAACCCGTTACTTCGTTTGCGTAAGCAAATGTTGCGGACTTGTACATTAGTTGTAAGTACGTCAAAATATTTGGATAGGTAGCCATTGAAAAAAAACGAGTGAATTTGTTTTTCCACGTAAAAAGGTATATTTCATTTGAGAATCTTTATTTATTTTTTTTAGAAAAATCAAATGTACTTAGTAATGTTTCGTAGTATCCAGCATAGCCGCAAGTGGAAGCGCAATCAACAACTAAGTTGCCGTCTTCATACCGCTGAAACAAATAAAAGCAACTCGGGTCGTGCCGTGCCGTGATAATCTGTCTATTCTCACACCATTACCCAAAACAACATTACGGTCGCGGAAAAAATAAAGGGTAAAATGTGAGATATTTCCCCGCGGAACTATTGTCGTGCAGCTTAGTGGAGCCACGGGGAATACCCGCGACGACCCCATCTGTACCGCGCGAGCGTGACGGTGCTGGCGTTAATGTCGAGCTTTATGCCGCTCGCAGCTTCCGGTGTGGAGATCTACGGCGCAACGAGCGTGATTTACTTACACTTATAAAATTGTACGCTTGTTGTGCAATAACTTAAACTAACAACCATCTTAGCTGATATTTGGAACGAACGATACGGAAGACGGCTGATGGCGGCTGGCAACGTTAGAACGAGGATCGGGCTGAGTGGCGTGCTATGGGAAAGGCCTACAAGTATGCCCAGCAGTGGGCAAATACAGACTAATTGTAATGATGACATTCAGAACATTTGCTCAAGGTTGCGTACCCGAAAAGTAAATTTTGTAAATTTTCGAGTATATTCAAACAGGTAACATAATTTCAAAGTTTTTGTTGTAAAATTGTATTTATTTTATGTTATGGAGTGCGGAGGCAAGAACTTTTAAGAAATGAGTTGTTAAGGTGTGTTTTGATAGCTCTCAAGGTCATATCATTGCATTGCGATAAATCATCTTAAATCTCGGAATAACGAGTGCATTGCAGTGATAGGTACTTGTAATGATTTGACTCTTAACATTCCAGTGTAAAGAGTCTGCGTGGCACTGCTGTTATGGGCAGGTATGTTGCCTGCCACCACGTAGGTACATGTCCTACTCGTCCTGTCACTCTATACCATAGAAACTAAAAAAAACTGAAATATTGCACGGATCCTCCAGTCTACGGTGCTAACATTTTAACGAATAAAAAAAGCCTCTTATTCCATTTGTTTCTCTTTATATTGAACTAGATGCCCGCCCCGGTTTCGCCCGTGGTATATTATGTAGCACTCATCAGGATCCCGTACATATCCAACGGTGAAAGAATGACTGAAATCGGTTTTTCATTCCTGAGAATATCGATTACAAACAAAAAACCTCTTCAGCAACCTGCTACGCCACCTGTCGGAAATTGGTCGTACCAACTCAGATTTATAAAAAAAAAGGAAAGGTTTATATTCAAGGCACAGATTACTGAAATTCAATGACGCAATCTTTGACACATGCTGTCATGTGTCATGTCAAAGCACGAAACGTACGAAAACTCTCAAAAGGGGAATATTTTTTCCCGATTTTGTAACATTCTTGTTTCATGCTCCGCTTCAATTAATAGTAGAGTTATTTTCTATAGCCTAAAGCTTCCTCGATAAATGGACTATCCAATAGAAAAATAATCTTTCAATTCGGACCAGTACTTCCAGAGATCCTAGCGTTCAAGCAAACAAACAAACAAACAAACAAACTCTACAGCTTTATAATATTAGTATAGATAATTGAACAGTATCAGTAAGCATCTCAACTGTTTGTAAGCGATAAAGTTTTAGATTGGGTAGGTACAAGTTAAATTGAACAATTCATATGTTTCCTCCATTGAATTGTTTACATCAAACAGTTCATCACACATGTATGTATCAAGGAACTATGATTCGCTGTTCAAAACTAAACTATTTCATAGAAGATGCCGAAAACACAAACCGCGAAACGCGTCTAACTTAACCAACTTAATTATTACTTGTCGAGACTTGATTACGAATCAATATATCGGTGGCGTAGAACAAGGCGACTGTAGTGGGAGAAGAATCCGAGTGCTCGCCGCAGTCAACTAACAAGCCACAGTTTCTCAACTTGTTATCGTCCCGAAGTTGGAACGAACTGATTACGCCCCACTTCCATCAAAGGCGGCAATTACCGGCGCTCCGTAATCAATGAGAGTTTCACACTGACTGATATTTAATCTGTAGTTTCGCGGCCAACTTGATTATTAGTCAGAAACTAATTTTCTTGTATCTAGAAATAGATTTGATTGAGATCATGATCTCCAGAAGTTTGTAATCTTCGAAGTTGGCGGTAGTGCGGGAACATCATGGAACAATTAGAGACGAACCGAGTTTCAAACTCTATTGCTATAAGATTTTGTTGATTTCTTGGGATTGCGCCACAAAGCAAATATTACTTATCTATTTGATCGGGGTAAGATGAAATCGTTAAAGGACGATTTCTCTAGAATTTGGCTTATAAAATGTTATGTACAAGACAAAAATCAAGATCATAATTTTAGTTTTTAACCATAATTTTAGACTGTGTGTATGTCTGTCTGGCTGTGTCTGTGTGTGAGTCTGTTTGTGGCACCGATTGCGAAGCGATTTTTTATTTGAAAGTTAATTTCCGTACAGCTGTTCTTAGCTGTGTATGTTTGGTTAATACCGATTCAAAATAGCCGCCTCCACATAATGGCGAATTACATTACATTTTTCACCCATCATCATCATCAGTTTTTTGTCAGATACGCTTTGGAGAATGTGCAACTAATCAGCATGATCTAATAACACCTTGCATATATTTGTTATCATGGTTTAGAATCTATCATCGTAACGAATTTTATCCAGATCCCTTCTTTATTTTTTGCGTGAAAGAGTCACAAGCATTCATCCTTCCTCGCAAAGTATTAAATTAGTAGGATATTTGTTAACGTATAACATCTTCCTCAGGGTCTGGAGATCACCTGCGAGATCCCGCTGGGCGACGGAGAGGAGACGGACACGACGCTCATCGTGCGACGAACCCAGGTACTCATTCATATGATTTATCCGAAAAAAATATTATCCGCTAAATTTATTCGGAGAAATTGACTTGATTGATTTATTTCTTATATCATGCATGAAATTAGTTTGTTACCTTATTATTTGTTACCCTTGTGAGATAGATGGGTATCAGATTACATAATCTGATTTGTAACCCATCTAACTTTTGAAGGGATTATATTTTATGCTAATGTTTCAAAGATACGAGTAAATAATAATTGCTTATTTGATTTGTTATACGAGTACTTACATAAAATTCAAAGTTTATTTTACTTATGTTTGCTTTGCAAGTAGAGTAAAATTTACAATAACTAATACACCGAATCCAGAAGTATCCAGAGTGGTACTCGCAAGTTTTTTTTTTTTTAATTTAGAGTGACGAGACCAGCTGGACATGTGCCTGATGGTAAGCAAAATGGCAGCCACATAACAGCACAGTGACACGCAGCTATTGGAACATGAAGAGTCCAAATAATTACCTAGCACTGCACTGCGCTCATCACCCAGAGATCTAAGGTATTCTATCTCTAAGCCCTGTAATTTCTCTGGTAACATTGCCCTTCAAACCGGAACACAGTAATGTTGACATTACTGCTTGGCGGTAGAATAGTATATTGTTAACGTATGTTAACTATATTACGTTTGTTGTACAATATCTTTGTTAGAGAAAAATATTATGTTTCATTTCTTACACTTGTTGAAAAGTTGACGGTACTTGTAATAATACTCGTAATAATACTCGTAATCATATGATTATCACAAATTAAACATAATTTAGTATAAGGGTATTAAGTGATACCTACTAGCAACAATGTTGCAATGACCTGTTTGCAAATAAACAGTGTAGTTTGTATACCCGCTTGTATTGCTTCACTTTCGGCGACTCACGTTTACAATTTTGGCGGGATAACGGGTGTCAGGTTACCTAAGTGCGTTTGTTTACGCTTCGCGGCATATGAAGTGCCGCATTACTTGTACCTGTTTAAGCCCATTATTCTCAAGCGCGTTTCAAGATGCATCTGGCGGTATTGTTTGTTTAAAGAAATGTGCTTGGAATTTAAACTAACAATTTTGACACTTGTATCGGATTTTTTCGAGTTCTCAAGTGTTCTAGAGCTATAAAATCTTAAATTATAAGGAAGACATAGTGATTTTATATTTTAAATTAATTGTTTACACTATAAAAACACGAAAAAACTGCGCTCGATAGAATAAATAGGTAATTTTTTTTTTGTTTTTTATACTTCGGGACCATTTTCCCGCTAAAAGTGTTTTTTAATTTAACAATTTTTCTGCATGATCAAACTTAAGTTTTAATGTGGTTTATCGCAAAATAAAGACTCAAGCAGATGCCATTAAAATCTAATTAATGGGTATTAATGGGTATACCTTCTGAAATAAACATACAAAAAAAACCCGCCAAAAGCCCGATCACAAAGTTAATGTTGTTAATTTTCGTCATTCGGTGTAATACAGTTCCCAAAATGTATCAAGCGGATACGTTACAAAGTTTGTCTTACGCTAAGTAACGTCTTACGTCCGGTTTGAAGGTCAATGTTTCCAGAGAAATTACAGAGCTTAGAGATTTAAGATCTAAGATCTCTGGGTGACGAGCGCAGTGCAGTGCTTGGTAATGATTTGGACTCTTCATGTTCCAATGGCTGCGTGTCACTGTGCTGTTAAGTGGCAAGCATGTTGCTTATCGTCTCGTCACTCTTTATTTCAAAAAAAAAGTATTTTCCTAATAGCATAAAGTGATACTCGTATAAAAATCACTCGTGCATTCATTTTATTTGAAGCGAAACTCTCATTAACGTCACTAACATACCAACCTACAGTTTCACTCCCACACTAATCTTAACTGTTAAGTTCAAGTGTTTGGAGTAAAAGTCGTATCAATATCACTCACGTACTAACTTTATCTCTCGTTGTATCGTTTCTCCATTATAAGGTTGCCTGGAAGAAATCACTTTAAGCGATAAGGCCGCCCATTACTCTGCGAGCTTCTTCGTTTTTTATAAGATATGGTATTACCATTAAGGTTTATTGTTAATTTGTAGTGCAATAAAGTATTATACTATTTTAACCTGTAAGTGATTGCAGTAAAACTCATTCCGATATCACTCACACACTAACTTTATCTTGGAAAAGGCTTGGAGTGAAAGTCATATCAATCTCACTCACATACTACTCTACACATAATGTCTACTCGCAGTAATGTTACTAATACTTTAAAAGTGAAATTCGTAAGGACCCGATTACAATAGCCATAAACTTCACAATTTTCTGGCGTTAAAATAATAATGTGTCGAAAATTTGTTCCGATGTTCGTTCGGCGGCGCGACACAGCGCGGCGCAGGGTTGCGGCGGTTGCCAGTAATCGAAACCTGAAACCATTTCTTTTATGGCGAAAAACGGAAATAAATGTCGCATGAATAATGTTTTTATTTCACACTCCATTGCTTTTTATGACAGTTGTAAAAGTTTGAGAGCCGGTGTCACCTGAACGCTGTATTACCTGTTTCGATCTAAAATCATTGGATCGCGATTAACGTTATGATTTCAAATTAGACGATTTCCGACGACATACAAAATATCAATGAAATGTTATTATTATTGGGTAGCGAGCTTTAATTCTTTTGTCCTACTACTAACGTTATAAATGCAAAAGTTTGAATATTTAGTTGTTTGTTACTCAATTACGTCGGAATTCCTGAACAGATCGAGTTCGGATTTAAAACATAAATTATTATTATCTATATATGTTATACATAGTTTATATATTTACCTAGGGAAATTATCTTAAACTGTGCTAGTGAACCGCGAGAGATTGCTGGTACATCATTGAAATCTAAGATTCTATCAATGTTAGTTAGGCTCATTTGTATACTATTACCCAAAGAGTTTGGATATACTACGTAAAGAGTTAGATTTTTCGCACGGTACCTTAAGAACTTTGTGTCAACCGTAAGCAGATGACGTGCATAGTTTCTATGGCAACAGAGTGATGTGCCGCGACAAAAGTATGACACTTCCACGAGAGCGACAAGGCAAGAAAGATGCTACCCGTGCGTTCGGTGTAAAGCGTTTGTACCAACTCTATACGTAGTATATTATATAAGCTAGCTGCCATGGGAGGGTATATATTGTAGACCGCCTACGAAGCTACGAGCTCGCCTACGACGTAGCGTGCTTGACTAAGAAAAACCAATTCACTTTCAACCTGAAGATACTAAGACTATATTCGGAGAAATCTACTCCAAGTCAAATATAAAATAAAAAGCATTAATTCCAAAGATGACAACTGACTCAGGCGACGGATTCCACAGTCTATCTGTTCGACGGAAATAGCATCAAATCTCTCCGATCGTCTTCGAGCGTTCAGATCGTCAACCGTGAAATAGTTTCGCCTTTCCGAATTCTGATCAGTCCGATAGATAAAAGGCTTTGATGGTATGACGTCACATATATATTCATTATTAGTATCGCCTCATGGTTTTACTCACGTAGATTCCGTTAACGTTATTTTCCCGTGTTGAAAATTAGCCTAATTTTTTTAGTTATTGTAGGTTTGTGTATACATTGATTTATGTGTTGGCTCCGATTAGAATACTATTGTGTTCAACATTTTTTATTAATAAAGTGACGAGCAGAGTGTGTGCTTGATAGTAAGCAACATGCCTGCTAATAAATAAAATAAAAAAATTGTATATAAAAAAATACAATACAGCACAATATAACATGATGAAAAGTGACACAAATTAGTAACAAACTTATAGATGTATCGGTGGGCCCCAAACTAGGTTTAGCCTTGTGCCTTCGACACCCACAGAATTCTAATACAACTCTAGGTTAGAAGAACGCGGTTGGCAGTAAAGTGTCGCGTGTTTATTGGAGCAAGTAGAACCCAAACCACTGTACTCGTCACCTAGAGATATAATGAAGTTGGTTAAAATGGTGTTTTATCTCTATGCCCTAACAATTTCTCTGGAAACATTTTGAAAACAAACAAACTTCGAACCGGAACAAAATGATGTTTTCACATTACAGCTTGGCGGTAATAACTAGCCAATGTGTTTGATACTTACCTTATTTGCAAAGAGACCTAACCTCAGAAAATTGTAAACCGATTTGATCAGGCTTTCCGGCGTCATTGAGCAGCAAACATCCACACTTTCGTTTTTATTAAATCCGCTTGATACACTGGCCGCTTTTCGCGTTTTACAAATTTGGCGGGAAAACGGGTGTCAGGTTACATAAGTGCGGTGTTTATGTTTCGGCATATGAAGTGCCGCCTTACTTTTACCCGTTTGAGTCATTTACTCTCAAGAGCGTTTCAAGACGCTTCTAGCGGTATCATTTATTCATAATCAATGTACTTAAATTGTTAACTAACATTTTTGACACTTGAGTAAAAAATTTTGCTATTTCTCAAGTAGTCTAACAACTATAACTTTAATCTTAATAGATATAAATCTCCTGTCACGATGTTTGTCGACGATAAACTCCTAAATTACTTAGCCGATTTTAATCAAATTTGGACACCGTGTGTAGATTGATCCAACTTAAAAGATAGGATAGTTTTTATTTCGATTAATGGTCTTTATGTGACAATATCCGTGCGAAGCCGGAACGGGCCGCTAGTATATTTATAAGGGAGACAGTGGTTTTATGGGTTAAATGTGTTGTATACGAAATAACAAACTCGAAACACCAAAAAAACTGTATTCGATTAAACAAATTATATTTATTTTTTTCAATACTTCGGGACCATTTTCCCGCCAAAAATTTTTTTTTTTTAATTTTACGATTTTTCTATGTAAATGAACTTTAATTTTAATGTGGGTTATATCAAAATAACACCGGTTCAAGTAGACGCCATTAAACACAAATTTATCGGTATACCTACCCAAATAAAAACACGAAATTTTTTTTTCCCGCCATAAACCCAAAACGCAAATATAAGTTTGTTTGTTGTCGTCATCAACCAAGTTTTTGGGTACTATAAGACACGCCGGTGTATCAAGCGGGTCCTTACATTGTGAAATTGGTGTTTTGTCGTACTGGCCAACTTTGATCTCAAATATCTCGTCTTTGGTTCAGAATTCCAATTTCAAATTTATATAATAATGAATTTATTTTCTCATGCTTTGTGTTTAGTTTTTTGTGTAATTTGTTTGTTTTTTTTCCTCTATTCTTTTTTTTAACCCCCGACAAAAAAAAGGGGTGTTATAAGTTTGACGTCGATGTCTGTCTGTCTGTCTGTCTGTCTGTCGGTCTGTCTGTCTGTCTGTCTGTCTGTCTGTCTGTGTGTGTGTCTGTCTGTGGCACCGTAGAGCTCAAACGGATGGGCCGATTTCGATGCGGTTTTTTTTATTTGAAAGTTAATATGCGTGCGGGTGTTCTTAGCTATGTTTGGTTAATATCGATTCAAAATGGCCGCCTCCACAAAATGGCGGACAAAATATTTCTTCACAACCTACCTCAATATGGGTATCAAATGAAAGGGCTTGACTAGTAGAGTACTAAACGCTATAACAAATTTCAAATCCAAGATGGCCGCCACCACAAAATGGCGAATTATATAATATTTTTCACTACTGCCTCAATATGGGTATCAAATAAAAGGGCTTGATTAGTAGAATACTTTGCACTATAACAAATTTCAAATCCAAGATGGCCGCTACCACAAAATGGCGAATTACATTTCCTTTTTCACAATTTCCTTAATATAGGTATCAAATGAAAGGGCTTGACTAGTAGAATGTTCTACAGATAACAAATCTAAAGTAGTCGGGGGTTAATCAAAATTTTTAATTTTGTTCTTGTCTTTCGGTCACTCAGTTTGCAAAATGGGAAACTTGAATATAAATTAAAACTTGAATATATAAGTATGAAAACTAACATGGTTATTACACATTTTGAATAAATACACGGGTAACTCACCTTTTTCAAGGAGAGTGTGTTCGCAACACACTATATCGTTTAGTTGACTATATCAAATGCGTTTTATTATTAAAATTAACGTGGCTGTTACACATATTTAATTGGAATAACGGGACACTCACGTATAATATGGTTGGTCAATCCGACTCGAGTTTCGGCCGCGTCCGGCGTTTTTCAAGGAGAGTGCACGCGCGTGACGGCTGTCTGTTTGGCACTGCGGGCTGCGGTGCGGCGCGCAACGGCTATTGCGGGGGCGCAGGTGAGGGTTGTGCGAGAGGGTTGCGCAGGTATACAACTCTTAGTCACTCGTGAGATGCGAGTCTCGAACTCGAGTCGAATTGGCCGACCGTATTATATGCGAGTGTCTTGTTATTCCAATTAAATATGAGTAACCCGAGTATTTATTTAAAAACTTGAATATTAGTAGATGTACCTGTGTAGTCGTGGAGGGGCGTCGCGCGCACGGCACACGTGTCGTGTCGGTCCGTTTGTAAACTAGTTACAGTTTCCCGGAGTGAAATGAGTTGCTGAGCGGAGCCGTCCGCCCCATTTCAACTACACTATTCTATTTAAAAGTTTTCGCTTTGACGGACCTGTTTCTGCTCGGCCTATTTGTATGATAACTAAGTAATAGCGAATATAGGGAATGTTTTACTCCAGTTTATTTCTACAGAAAAGGGATTAGTTGTTTGTTGTTTGCAGATTTAACAAGAATGTATTTTATGAAGCTACAAAACACATGATTAAAAAGTTCTACTAATATTATAAATGACTTTTATTTTAAAATGACAACGTGTGGATGTTTGGTACTCAATCTCGTCGTAATGTTTGTACGGATTGGGCTGAAATTTGAAACATTTTTGTATAGATTATAATCTCGAAAAACACATAACTAGACTAATTTGTTTCCCAAAAAAAAAAAGAAGAACGACAGGAACAGGAACTGCACGGGTAGCACCACGGGGCGCTGTTAGTCGTACTACTTCCTATTTATATAAAAAATCTCAATCTTTGTATGTTTGTTGCTCAATCACGTCGTAACGTATAAACACAAATTAAATTTTTTTGATTGGGTTGAAATTTGGAACACAAAATGGAAACTCTATACATACATCACTACATCACGATCAGGACTTTTGTGTAATTTCCTCGACATTTCGGCAGCGTTAGAACCATCGTAGTCACAAAAAGACTGAAATCCTGTATATAGTGCTTACATTATGTGTTATAATCACGAAATTTTAAAAATATTAAAAAGTTATAAAATATAAATAATATACGTGTCGCACATAATAATAAATAAATCACAGAAACTACGCGGTTGAAACTGAGGAGCGTTGCTAGTGCGCTACTTAACACGCTTGCCTAGCAGAAACCTGATTACTCTATATTTCAAGACACCCAGAACGTACATATTATTTTCAGGAAACACAAGACTCATGTAGAACGTTCCACTGCGTACATACTCGTAGTACCGTTCCTCTGATATAAAAAATTCAAATTTATAATGTAACTGTACGAGGGTTCTGTCATTACTGTTGGCAGCTGTAAGCCCTTGGTTTCTGTTACCGCCGGCCTGTCTCAACGTTTGCTTCTCAAATTAATTAATTTCTCTGTTTATTATAATCCCTTATGAAACATTATAATCACTGTTTCTGTAGGCTTGGGTTGTATGGAATACATTATTACTTCTCTCTTTGTAATGGACTTAATACTTGACTTGACATAGGACACTTGTTTGTTTATTGCCATTCGACTGTCGTAGTAGCACCTTACGTATGCTCCGGGTTCGAAGGCAATGTTTCAAATAAATTTTCTTGTGTCTTAGGTGACGAACCCAGTGCAGCAGTTATTGTTAAAATGAATCACTTTAGAGGAAACCCACAGTGGAAGTTTCCGGTTAACGATCCTTAGATATCACGATGACGATATTGATCAAGAGGTAGGTTTAATTGCTAACTGTGTATCACTACATATCATATCTGTCTGTCTGTCTGTCTGTGTGTGTGTGTGTCTGTCTGTGGCACCGTAGAGCTCAAACGGAAGGGCCGATTTCTATGCGGTTTTTTGTTATTTGAAATTTAATGTCCGTGCGGATGTTCTTAGTTATGATTGGTTAATATAGATTCAAGATGGCCGCCACCACAAAATGGCGAATTATATATTTTTTTCCACTACTACCTCAATATGCGTATCAAACGAAAGGGCTTGATTAGTAGAATACTTTGCACTATGACAAATTTCAAATCCAAGATGGCCGCTACCACAAAATGGCGAATTACATTTCTTTTTTCACAACTCCCTTAATATGGGTATCAAATGAAAGGGCTTGACTAGTAGAATGTTGTACGGATAACAAATCTGAGGTAGTCGGGGGTTAGTCAAAATTTTTAATTTTGTTCCTGTAATAGATAGCGTGACTGAAGATTTATATGTATAATATGTGCATACACCAGTATAAAAACACTAATAATTTTAAATGTTTCAAATGTGATATCATAAATAACAAAATAAAATAAAAAATTGCCCTTACCTTGCAAACTCTGGCTAGATCCTACGAAATGGATCAAAATATTGTAGGGCAGTATTGTACCCCCTTAAAAAGGTTTACAAAAAAGTCAACAATGGGATTTGTCTGTATCTTAGGGATAACCCACAATACCCATTTTTATTCGTATTATTAGTAGCAGCATTGCACCCGTGCGAAACCGGGGCGGGTCTCTAAATAGTTAATACTAAAGCAAAGTAGGAACGAGTAAGAAACGTAAATATATAAACATTTTCTATAAATTGTCTTTAAGATGCTTTCGTCTTCCATCTATCTAAGCATCGTACAGGCGGAATTACTTATCTGAAATGTTGACCACATTATATCTAACCCACAGCGTAACAAACATAGCAGTTAGATTGTATTCTTGATACAACAAGCATTCACTAAGTAGTAATTCTGGAGAAACCGTTATGGGCTATTATGGCCCAATGGGCTGTTAAAGTTTACTGAAGATCCGTCGGTTGAATCCGAGCCCTGGGAGTACATTAGCACGCTATCATGTGCGGTCACCCATCACCCCTCTCCCGCCGCTCTACTGCCTAAATAAATCGGCTATGGCTCTGCTACTGCTGTCTCTATAATTTTAAGCGAAAAGAAAAGAGCGAGCTATATCACAGCTAAGACAGTTTAAGTTAGGCGGTAGACCCTCCGTGCTCATACTGTTTAGAAAGTATACTATTATAGTATATTACGCCTGCGAAGCAGTGAATTCGATTCCTACCCAAGGCAAATATTTGTGTGACGAATTCAAGTATTTTTTCTGAGTCTGGCTCTTATAAAAATCATTAAAACAATAATTAAAATAGACTAATTAAAAGCTTTCATGCAATATTTTTGTTAATTTGTATCACAATATCTAGCGAGTTTATAAACATTAAAAAGGGTAAAAACGGTAAATAACTAAATTAACATTGATGTTTGTATATTTATATTAAGGAAATATAGTTTTCTAATATTTAATTTTCTGCAATGGTCTGTGTCTATCGCTGGCCAAAGTTTTAATTTGATAAATTTATTTTTGTCATTCAATTTGTATGCTAGAACTGGCAAGACAATGTGATACTGTTACTGTAACAATTTCAAGATATATTATTTTCGTAGTGACAGGATTCCTTGCAGAGCCAGCTTTGGGAAATTTAAGATATTTGTCAGGTATATTTTTTCATGGTTGATGTTCCAAAGACACGAACGAAGAGATTTGACTCTACTTTTGTGATAAGAACGTCTATATAGGTTGTGGAATACGTTGCCTGAGTGGGGTTTCCCCGATGGTTACAATCTTTGTGTCTTCAAATCGAGAGTGAATCGGTTTCTTCTAGGTAAGCACGCTCCATCGTAGACCGCATCGTCGCTTAACATCAGGCGAGATGGCGGTCAAGTGTAAACCTATAAAAGTTAAAAAAAAAAAAGATAAGATAAAAAGGTATTCTACCGCCAAGCTTTGTTCCCAGAGAAATCTTAGACAGAAATATATATATAGACTTCCACGCCGATTTCGGCTGTGGCGACTATAACCTGTTTTCAAATGTTGCGACAGCGTTCGTGTGCGCGCATGTGACTGACGTAACCGACTTTTGCCCGAAAAGTTCGTGCGCAGGTAGGACACGTCAATATACTATATAATCTGATATCTGATCTGATGGTCGATGAGCGTAATACAGTAGATATTAGATAGAAACTTGGATTTTTCATTTACGAATAGTAGAACGGGGCTGTATTATCATGGGCGTTTTGCTTGTCATCAGGCGCATGCTTTACTCGCCTCATTGCACTCTGTATTATATACTAATGTGTTCAAAAGACAACATTATTTCTATTTGTACTGAGTGAGAATTTAACAAACATATAATACTATAAGTAGTGTATTGTATTACATTTTAGCAAATTATTGTTAGGGCTTACAGCAATGAATCACCGTGTAAGGCGAGTGGACGAGCTATTCTGATTTATTGTGCGCCGTTCTGAATAAATCTTACGCGACGCGGCAGCCCTGGACGAAACCTCGGCTTAGCTTTCTTCAGAAAATATTAAATGATAGGCGCGGGTTGAAATCATAAATCGCCAAAATGTATCAAGTTATTTAACGGTTTCGCTAAGGGAAACTCGACCGTATCTTTTAATGGTATTGTTTGGCGATATAGCTTATTACTTACTGAGAATGTAAGGCTGAATTTCGCACTAACGTTCTGAATGAAAATGGTTATGTCACGTGATAAGCAAAACCGTGATTCGTAGAGGCAGGGCTCTTGGCAGAGTCCGCCTGGGGAAGTACCACACCTTTGCCAGTTATTCTTCCGACAAGCAGTAGTATGCAAACATTAATGTGCTCCAGTTTGAAGTGCAATGTTTCCAGAAAAATTATTGGGCTAAGAGATAACACCTTATATCTACGGGTGACGAGCGAAGTGCGGTGCTAGGTAATGGTTTGGACTTTTGGTTATGGCCAGGCTTGTTGCTTGTTGCTTGTTTTGTTGGAAAATAGTATGCAGCTGATCTGCATGATGAAATCTCACCTCACCTTTTTTATCTGATTGTTCGTAGAAACGCTTGCTCTTCCGCAAAAGCATTGGGTTTATGATAGACTAGTAGTAGTAGGACTCTTAGCAGAGTCCGCCTGGGGAAGTATGCCAGTTATTCTACCGCCAAGCAGTAGTGTGCAAACATAACTGTGTTTCGGTTTGAAGGGCAATATTTTCAGAGAAATTACAGGGCTTAGAGATATAACATCTTAGATCTTTGGGTAACGAGCACAATGCAGTGCTAGGTAATGATTTGGACTTTTCATGTTCCAATAGCTGCGTGTCACTGTGCTGTTATGTGGCAGGCATGTTGCTTACCATCAGGCACATGTCCTGCTCGTCTCGTCACTCTTTATTTTTTAAAAATCATGGCACGGTTGCCACCACGACACACAACACTACACTACTCTTATACTCATAGTATACCGAGAGCAAGCATTCTTTTTTGGATATCAAAATTTATGTGATTCCTTTTTTTGGTTTCAAAATTTATATGATTCCTTTTTTGGGTTTCAAAATTTATATGAATCTATTTTTGGGTTTCAAAATTTATATGATTCCTTTTGGCCCGCTACTCATCAGCGAGATCTGCAGGTCCGTGCGGGGTATAAACAATAGGAGAGCTGAGTGACAAGTTTTCAGCTAACCTCAAATACCTACCCAATACTTGGTGCCAGCTCTCGGTATATTACAAACTAGCTGTGCCCCGTGGTTGTACCCGCTTAGTACCCGTTCTCTTCGTACCAAATTTCAGCGCGATCCGTTCATACGTTACGACGTGATTGAGCAACAAACGTCTAAACATCCAAACATGCATACATCGACATTTTTTATTATAATACTAGCGGCGCGTTCCGGCTTCGCTCAGATATTGTCACATATGTAAAGACCATTGATCGAAATAAAAACTATCCTTTCGTTAAAGTTGGATCAATCTACACACGGTGTCCAAATTTGATCAATATCGGTTAAGTAGTTTAGGAGTCCATCGCGGACAAACATCGTGACAAGAGATTTATATATATTAAGATTAGTATGAAATAGGATAGTTCAAGTTATATCCTACTGAACACTAGTTGGAGCTGGAGTTGTCAGCTTCGACAATGTAGCGGCAATTCCGCCGAACCTCGAAATGATGAGGATTTTGTCATCGATATAAACCAGTGGATGTGTCCTCCCAAACTTCAAGCACACGAAATTATGTCATCGTTAGGAAGAGTGAGCTCACTCTTTCTGTTCTAGTCGGTTGGAGGAAGCCGTGAACGCCGGACGTTTATACCCACCACTACTCGTTGTCAACAACCAAAATATCTACACAACATACCTCGCCGCTAGCGATTCTAGGGGTCAAGTAGATTGGTGGTGTAAACCACTTACACAACACACATAGACGTTTATTACCAATTTCAAGGTGCTCAGGGCACATCCAATGGTTTATATCGATAGTTTTTGTATAGTTAGTACCGCGTCAATCTAACTAATTGTAATGTGCTCCATTTGGCCGGAGTCTTTATATCCGCAGTTAGCCGGGAAACGTTTAGATAGCGCTGGCGTGGCTGGGTCTAGCCGCTCTAATTATCGTTCGCCGAAATTTGGCTGTGATTGTTTCGTTTTAATGAAAATAAGTTAACTAAATTACATCTTTTCATACTTTGTTACGTGTACCTGATTATTCATAACGTCTCTGGTACATTTCCTTAATATTGAAAGAGATGTGTTATTAGTTGCAATGGCACCAACGCCTTGTTTTTATTTTAAAATTGCTAAGGGCCGTTCATCCTACTAATCCTATTTCTTACTAATGTTATAAATATCCATGTATGGATGTTTGTTGCTCAATTACATCGTAACTTATAAACGGATCGGGAAAAAATTTGGAATAAAGTTACATTTTAGCAAAAAGGATACCTTTATCCGGCAAAATAATGGGAAAAACGCAAATCTCTGTGGGGCTAATGGAACAAAAAATATACAATTTCTTGTAACTGCGAATCAGAAATACTGAAATAGGTGTCACCGCCGAACTATCACTCACAACATTAGGTAACCACCATAACATTTACAAGATTTATAAATAACGTAGTTCAAGATGTTATACATTTTTAACCCTCGATCAAAAAAAAAGGGTGTTATAAGTTTGACATCGATGTCTGTCTGTCTGCCTGTGTGTCTCAGACAGACACACGTCTGTTGCGCCGTAGATCAAACACGTAGTAGATTACCCGATTTCATGCGGTTTTTTTATTTGAAGGTTAATTTCCGTGCGAATGTTTTATCTATGTTAATATTAATTCAAAATGATGGCCGCCGCCACTAAATGGCGGACAAAATACTTCAATATTGGTCTCAAATAAAAGGGCTTGACTAGTGGAATACTATTCACTATGACGAATTTCAACTCCTGGATGGCCGCTTCCACAAAATGGCGAAATACATTTCATTTTTCACTACTCCCTCAATATGGGTGTCAAATGAAAGGGCTTGACTAGTACCCGAGGTAGTCGGGGGTGAAACAAAATTTTTAATTTTGTTCTTGTTTGAGTAAATTCGACAAGTGTAGAATGTCAAAATGTTTGTGTTTTCATTTTACGTTTTTATACTCGGAGGCAAGAAATGCTTAGAAAGAAATATGTTTAGCAAGTGTGTTTTTGAAAGCTCTCGAGGTGTCATGTCGTAAACCAGTTTACAACTCTGCCAGATGCTGCGTGCACCGAGATAGAAACTACCCAGTCGGCACATAGTGGTTTGTTTTAAATTCATATTGCTTTTAGAGCACTTAGGGAACACTTGCGTGTTAGTGTTAGTAATAAATACTTGTTAAGTATTAAAAAAGCATAACTTTTTGTCCACACCAACATAGATTTAAAAAAAAAAACATTTTAAAAATCGTACCATAAAGTGATGTCACTTGAAACTTCTAATCGCTCGTTCTTCTTATTTTTTTGTGTCAAACGAAAGAAAAATACGTGTGCAATACTTTTTAATAATTAATCTAACTGTCAGATTTTAGTTATTATTTAGAATTAGTTATTATTCGTTTCGCCTATTTTATTATAATTATCAAATTATTTTTTTTGGCATCGAGTGACGAGATAATATTCAACAGGCCTACCGATTACAGCACAGTGACACGCAACTATTGGAACATTAAGAATCCAAATTATTACATGTACTGCATTGCGCTCGTCACTTAGAGCAGTAAATTGTTGTATAAATAATCTATACCCTGTAATTTCACGGAAACAATGCCATTAAGCCGGTTTTTTTAAATATCTGATTGGTGGTAGAATTGTTGGTAAAGGTGTGGTACTTTCCCCGGCGGACTCTGCAAAGAGTCTTACTACTAACTACTAGATATAGCACTACTGTACGCGGATGAACCAACCAGCAGTGCGCCGCGGGGTTATGCGCTTAGTTCCCGTTTCCGTTGTTTTTTCGGGTAACAAGTAGTTTATGCGTTCTTCTAGACTATAATCTAACCGTGTTCCAAATTTCAATTTTATCCGTTCATACGTTACGACGTGATTGAGCATCAAACATCCAAACATTGACATTTATAATATTTGTAAAATTTACTGTAAGTACAACATTTTAAGGCATCTATCCATAAAGTGACTCCATCTGTAAACAATTTTTTTGTAGTACAGAGTGACGAGACGACATGCGGTAAGCAACACGCCTCCACATAACAGAACAGTGACACGCAGTTATTGGATCATGAAGAGTCCAAATCATTACCTAGTACTGGACTGCGCTCGTTATCCAGAGATCTAAGATGTTACATCTCTAAGCCCTGTAATTTCCCCTGATAAGCTGCTCGTGTGTGCGAGTGACCCCGAGGACAGAGTGTCGGCAGCTGCCATCACTCTCCGCAACCCTCCCCGGCCCGCTGCCGACCTGCCAGCTTCGCAAATATCATAAAATCTAATTCCCGCCATAACGTTAATGTGTTCGTTTGTTTACCGCCGTGTTTCCTCCCCCTTTCGCCCTCTCCCCTTGGCCCCCTCTCCATCGCCCTCTCTCCTTCGCCTCGCTCCAATAACTCTGCCCAGCGATCGTTAATGAAAATTATAGCATTACATACCAATCTATCAGTGGAAACGGACAAATTGCCGAACTGAGACTCATGTCACATCACTGTTACGATTACCTACGTGAAACACTGCTATTTTGTTTTGTGTCTAGTGGTGCTTTTTTGTATGTTTGTGTATGTGTGTTTTGTATTATAAGTAGACATGAACGGGGGCCACGCGAAGGTCTTTTTTAAAAAGCAATTTTAAAGAATGTATAATGCATTTATTTGCTCTAGACCTTAATTCTAGGACGATTTAACACTGAATGACAAACCTAAAGCTTATTCTAAAAGGAAGGCTGGGAGCCAGACGCTAATTCAGCAGTCTACGCTGTCCGGCCGCTATGGGTGGCCGTCTTCGGTGAATTCTCAGCTTTGTGCTGACGGCACAACCATGGTGTTTCCAGAGCGGTAGGGCTGTGCTCCCAACATAACTATGTATAGTAGTATTTATTTGCAATCAATCTGATGACAATGTATAAATAATTTTTTGCATACCTCTCACGAGGAAACCGTAATGGACCTAATTGTAAAAATGACACCAAATTTATCTACATATTATGTTTATGCTAATAACCCTATTTTTTTTTATTCATTTCAAGTATTTACGATTTTTACGATTAATTAAGTAGTACCTGGTTGACCAAGCTTTGCTCGTTTTTTTAAATGAAATTTAGGCAGGTACGAATTACGTAGTGATGACTTACTTAGACCTACTTAGATACGAATTAAATGCTAAGACTAAAAGTATAAGATTTTCTCAGAAAAAAAAGAACAAAAAGAAAAGTCCCGAGTGTAACCATCAGGATTCGAACCGGGGCCTGTTGACTCCGAGGGCGAGCATATTCCGTCTGAGCCATTTAGACTTAAAAGAACAGTGGCGAAATAAGTTATCGTATTCTAATGACATTGTAGGAGTTTTTCATTATCTAAAAATGCGCATAAAATTATGTTTTAAAAAAATAAAACCTAGCTAGATCGATTTATCGTCCCTGAAACCCCTTGTATACATAATTACATGAAAATCGTTCGATCCGTTTCCGAGATTCAGATTCTATAATTATATATATACCTACATACATATATACCTACAAGAATTGCTCGTTTAAAGGTATAAGATTACATCAGCTATATGGCTTTTATAACAGATGTTTTGCTTAGTTCGTAACTGTTTATGTTGTGTGAAGCGCGCGGTTGTTTGGTGCACTAGTGTTGATTGTTTACGGGATATTACCGTGGTTATATGTGTGTGTATGGATTGTTTGTGTATTTATTTAGCTAGTGTATCGTCGCGGAAGTTAATTGATCATTTTTTAAATAGGCTTTTAAATAACAGGAAAGTTGAAACACATTTCGGAATAAAACCGAACTAAACGTAGTAGTTGACATCCAGACTGTGCTAATTACACTTACAGAAATAAAAAATCAGTAAAATATCTTATGAACGCAACCAAAACTCAGAACTTAGTTAATTTATTTAGGACAATCGGTAGTGACACCCCCATTCAGCTGTATTAGTATTGAAGAGAAACATTGTAATATTCTGGCGGGACTAGGTTTGCGTCTTGGTAAGTAATAATAGCTCAATTTGTTCATTTTAATGCCTTTTCAGAGATGAACCGACGGAGGTTTCAGGCGGCATCCGGCGAGCTCATTACAGGCCTTCATTCGGGAGCTAACTCCATTGTGGGCTTCCGGAAGATAACAATATTATACTTTTTATGTTCTAAAAGGTCAACAGAAAGCTGGATGACGCGACATAAACTCGTGTTTATTGCACTACATACGTGTACAAGAAACAGAAAGAATATTTAAATAACCACTAAGACAAAAGCAAATCTGTCTGTCTGTTACGATATATTGCCTAAAGTAACAAACTGATTTAAAATAAATTTGATACAGAAGTAGAAAACATTCTAAAAAGTAACACAGGCTACTTTTTAGTAATAAGTGTTGTACGGGTCTGCAACTCTGCTGGCAAGCCATGGTTGGAGAAACCTGTGGGGGTGGGGTTCAGTCGGTGGGGACTCCAGTCTATGGCGTCGACGTCTATTTATCCCGCTTTTTTCTTAGGCGAGAGAAGATGCATTTTTTGGGTGCAATACTTCCCCAAAAAAGTGTCTATTAAGAAATAATATAAAAAAAACTTGCAAAGAAAAAACTGTTCCTGACATTTTTATAGTTATTGAAGAGTCTGTACAGAATCATTCCAAATGTTTAGGTTTAAGCAAACGTATGTGAATGTGACATGATAATAAATATTTTTTATTCTTCTATTCTATAAATTCCCAGAGTAAAATAATGAAAATGCGCAAAATAATCTTTAAATATCACTGTTGTCTTATCTCATTATATTAAAGGATAATAAAACACATCCAAACAAAAGATGATCTCATTAGTTATACATTTCTAAATCTTGACAATCTAGAAAAACTGGAAACGAAGAAACCGTCAAAGGAATAATTTTGAGGCAGGCCTGTCGGATCTCAAATAAGTATCAGATTATTGAATTTGTATCATAATACCACGAGTATTGAAGGATGTTCAACGAGCAATGGATAAGCTTTATGTGAAAACGTCTACGCTTGATTGAATGAGTGTTTTAATTAAGGCGCGTCTCCTGCCAAAACGAGTTTTTTGCCAGTTTTCAGAGCTATCTACTCATTGGGCAACGAGACAAACAAATATCAACCAAGTGGTCAAAAATACATTCCATTTCTACAACTTCTTGGCTTTAAAATGCTTGTTTATTTTTGTTGTTAGTGAATTTATTGTTTAAATAATCTCAAATTAAAGAAACCATAAAAGTAGCGGTAGACGATTATGAGTGATCGGCATAATCGATTTATTTTGTATTACTAATGTTGATAATCGATTATGAAATTAGTAACTAATATGTATTCATAATCGAATGATATTATTAATTAGTACTACTAATCTTGTTTTATGAAGTCAACGACAGTTGTTCCATTACTTATGTTAGTAGTAGACTTGTATTAGTAGTATAGACATTGATTTAGTTTGGTTTGTTTTGTTTTTATTATGGTGGAGGGAAACGTGATGGTTTTTACTATTATAGTGGATTTAACTAAAGGCAAGTTTACCGATTTTTGGACTCATAGATTGTTTTAGACTTTTACGTTTTAAAAGACCAAAATCTGGTTTTATAAAGAGTTCATTCTAAAATTTGAGCGTAAGACAACGACAAATCTTACTGTTTCTCTCTTGCACTTTCTTGCGGTATGCGATCATATAAGAAATACTCAAGGTTATTTGCTCTGAGTACGGCCTTAATAAAATACCACTAATCCTACTACTATTATAAATGAGAAAGTTTGTTTGAATTGATGTTTGATACTTTTCAAAAACTACTAAAGAGATCTAGATAAGATTTGGTACATAGGTAGATATTAACATAACTAAGATACTGAAATAACATATAGGCTTATTTTTATCCCGGGGAAGCAAAGGAATCAGGAACTACACTAAACCGCGGGGTTCTACTAATATTCCATAATGGCGGATATAATAGACTTCTTGTTGTGTCTATAACGATATTACGCTGTATTTTCTTCTTGAGTATCTTTTTATTGTAAGGACCTTCTACAAATTTCTCGATAACATAAAAGATACGAACGAAATCCCTGAAGTCGTATTCAGGTTGTGAGGTAACTGGGAACATCCAAAATTACGTGTGTTTTATGTAAAAGACTTCACGTCTATGAACGACGGTTAAGGCGTTTAGATTTCGATCGAAAAATAATATAAATTCTTATTCGATCATTCCAAAATAGAAGATTAGGAGAGCAGGGTGGAAAATAATATTTTAAGACTCACTAAAACAAATATGAATAGGGATGTTAACACTAATCACAAATTAATGTTAATTTTATAATAGTTTTATCAATAGAAGAACGAAAATCATAGTATTATAATTTAATATTACGTGGTACATTTATTATAAATTATTTTAAATGTTACATTTTTAATTTGTTGTCAAGTGACTGGAAATGCCAATATGACTTATTACGTCACTAGTCGCAAAACAAGCTGTCGAAAACTGACTAAACTGTGTAGATTTCTGCATTTTTATTGTAGTTTGCGATCTTAGCGACGACGATTTTGATTGTTTGTATTCCAGTAATGATAAAAAAACACATAAACTGGACATACAGTCATGAGTCGCGACCAATGTTTTGCGACTATTGACGTCATATCAGTCGTTAATGTTTTAGCGGAAAAATTCAAAAATAATCTAATATTGTATATTTAATCATCGAAAATACTAATATTTTGAAATAAAATATTATTTTTTATGATAAACATGCGTCAATATTTAAAATAAAAGCAGTTTCGAAAAATTGTTAACATATAATTGTTACAAAAATAGCTTAGGTAACAGCTATTTTTCAGGTCCATTCTAGGGAGATTTTTCAGGATTCATCATAATTGCATCTATCTGCGTTCGAAATTTAATCCGATTGGCTCTGTCGTTCCAATGCAATAGAGTAACAATTCAACTTTTTCACCTAGATTTCTATTGTACAAAGATCTTGTGTCGCTTACGTACTCGTCGTCGCGTGTACTCTTTAATAAAACTAGAGTTCTCTCAGAATCTGCGTGGCAAGCTCAGCTGATCAGTACATGTTACAAAAACGAAATCTCCAGTAACAAGTAGCATAATTGTCCTACTTTCGGTACTAAACATTTATTTTATCTTCTGAAATAGCACATTATTACTACATCATTTATTATTACTGAAATATTACTTAATAGGTGTAATATTTCAGTAATAATAAATGATGTAGTAAATGATAACTACACGGGCGAAACCGTGCGGCGATGCTAGCAAGAACATAAAACCGGGTAAACCGAGGCACAACATTACCGAATGAAGATATATAATGTAATATCGTGTGTTTGGAGATAATTAATACTCGAACCATAAAACATGCCCAGATTTGTAAAAACAGAATGCCGTAAAACCGTAAACATGCTTAACGACCTACGGACAAATATACCATAGAATTACAATACTTATGAAGAAAAAAAGTCAACATATTATGCAATAATTTAAAAGATTAACCATTGTTTCAATTATTTCAAGTAAAATAATATTGATTTTGAAATGTACAGCGTCTTCGCCGTGAAAAAAATCAATTATATAAAAACGTGCTTATTTGAAATTTCAGAACTCGGAGTCAAGAAATGTGTAAAGAAAAATTTTGGTAAGGTTCATTTCTGAAAGCTCTCAAGGTGTTTTATCGTAAACCATTTTACAACTCTACCAGATGTTACGAATACCGAATAAGAAAGTTTCCAGTTGGATTGTTGTTGAGAGATTTTTTTAATAACCTGTGTTTTTAACCCCCGACCAAAAAAAGGGGTGTTATAAGTTTGACGTCGATGTCTGTCTGTCTGTCTGTCTGTCTGTCTGTCTGTCTGTCTGTCTGTCTGTCTGTCTGTCTGTCTGTCTGTGTGTGTGTCTGTCTGTGGCACCGTAGAGCTCAAACGGTTGGGTCGATTTCGATGCGGTTTTTTTTATTTGAAAGTTAATATCCGTGCCAATTGCAAGTGCCGTGTATATTAACCAGACATAGCTAAGAACACCCTTAGCTATGTCTGGTTAATATCGATTCAAAATGGCCGCCTCCACAAAATGGCGGACAAAATATTTCTTCACAACCTACCTCAATATGGGTATCAAATGAAAGGGCTTGACTAGCAGAGTACTATACGCTATAACAAATTTGAATTCCAAGATGGCCGCCACCACAAAATGGCGAATTATATAATTTTTTTCACTACTACCGCAATATGGGTATCAAACGAAAGGGCTTGACTAGTAGAATACTTTGCACTATGACAAATTTGAAATCCAAGATGGCCGCTACCACAAAATGGCAAATTACATTTCTTTTTTCACAATTTCCTTAATATGGGTATCAAATAATAGGGCTTGACTAGTAGAATGTTGTACAGATAACAAATCTAAGGTAGTCGGGGGTTAATCAAAATTTTTAATTTTGTTCTTGTTATTAAGAATACCGAATTACAAAAAGAACTCCACAACATTACAGTATGCCTAACTCTGAGCAAATCTGAATGCTGTTCATTTTTATTGTTATAAGTAGTTGGTAAACTGGAAAATATCGCTCTTGGAGATAAGATCTTTTTTTCATTTGTAATACAATAAATCTTATACCTTTAAACGACCAATTCTTGTAGGTATATAGGTATATATATATAAAATCTGAATTTCGGAAACGGCTCGAACGGTTTTCATGAAATTATGTATACGTATAGGGGGTTTTGGGGACGATAAAGCTAGGTTTTATTGTTTTTAAACATAATTTTATGCACGTTTTTAGACAACGAAATACTCCTATAATGTCATTAGAATACGATAACTTATTTCGCCGTTGTTCGTTAAGTCTAAATGTCTCAGACGGAATATGCTCGCCCCCGGAGTAAACAGGCCCCGGTTCGAATCCTGATGGTTACACTCGGGACTTTTTTTTTCTGAGAAAATCTTTTACTTAGAGCCCTTTATAAACGCATTTCAACCGAGCAGAGCATGGTCAACCAGGTACTAAGTTCTTTATTGCAAAAAAAAAATCAAACACAATTAGTTCATATTGAAATATCTGTTTCTGGGTATGATTTTTCCGCAACTGTTATGCATGCTTGGATCACTTGAGTTTTTGAATTTTTACATACAACACAAACAAGTTTCTGTGGTATGTAAAAATTTTGTAATTAAATTTTGTTTGCAAAGTTTGTAGAGTTGCGTTACATTACGTTTTGTAATTTTTATTTAAATTTTGCATTACATTTTGTGATGTCGATTTTTGTGGTTGTTTAATTTTAAAATTAAACAGAACTTAAGTGCGAAATATTTTGTGGTATGATGGATATTTTGTTTGGAGTTATTGTTCTATGGGTGTCAGTATTCGTGGCTTACGAGCCGTAGACTCGTCCGCGCACTCGACGCCGCTCGACTCGGCGCCGCCCACAGGCGGCAGTACGCAGATGATATGAATCAGCCGCGGCTTGCTTTTATGAACGAGATATGGTTTATCTCCTAATCCATATGTATAGCCGTCGTTGTTACACTTTTATTTTTCTTAGTGGCGTTACTGTTGATTTTCTCTATTTTAAAGGACGTATTTTGTTTGTGCACGTGTAGTTCAAGATTTTTGTCGCGTGACTCGAGTGATGGTGGAGACTTCTTGTCACCGACTTGACATTACGCATTGCGCAATCAAAAGCAAGCCTTTGTTTTGTAACAGTGATGTCTTTTCTGTAGATTGTTACATAAACATATGTTCTATTCTTTTTGCTGGTACCGTTGGTACCGTTTTCAAAAATTATTTCACTGTTGGATATATTACGTGATCTCGAAGCACTTTACGCAATATTTTAAATGTACCGCGGGCAGAGTCGAGGCAGACTGCTTGTAAATAAATAAAAAGTAAACTTGAAACACGGCGGTTCGATTGTGGAGCCAGGTACCACGCGCTGATGCTTTAAATTTAATTTTAATCAAAAATAATGTTCGAGCAATCTTCCCGAAACAGCTTATAAAACAGCAGGGTACTTTTGAGGAATGGAAATTCGTTCCGGCCCATAGAAAATCAATTCTGGGTTGGAAATAAAGAAACCATTCCACCTTGTGTATCGCACTCCGCAGCGCTAAAGGTAATGAAAGTTAAATTGCTAGGGCCCTATTCTCGGTCATTCGATATTTTTGGAACTTTCCCGTCCACTAACTGCTAATTGAACTATACCAAACTATACTGGTCACGTGGTCACTGTATTGTGGGGTCGACGTAGCACCAAGTTGTTGAAGTTTACCCTCTTATCTGTGAAGGTACTTAGTCTAGAATTTTATGAGCAAATAAATGTATTATTATAACTAACAGCGCCCCGCAATTTTACCCGCGTCGTACCCGTTTCTTTTATTTTACCGGAAAAGCATCTGTGTTCTAAATTTCAACCTGATCCTTTCAGACATTACGACGTGATTGAGCAATACACATCTAAACATAGACAAACATTTACAATATTAATACGAGTTATACGAGTGTTAAAAATTATATTTAACTCTATAATCTTAATATTTAAATCGATACTGCGTTTGAGTTAAAACAACATAGTATTATTTGTATACTAGCTGAACCCGCTACTTCGTTCGCGTAAGCAGATGTTACGGACTTATACATTAGTTGAAAGTACGTCAAAATTAACTAAATTTGGATAAGAAGCCATTAAAAACCCGAGTGAATTTGTTTTTTCACAAAAAAAATAATAATTATTATTTCATCTTTATTATTCTTCTTTTAAACAAAATCAAACATACTTAATAAGTAGGTTTCGTAGTAACGAACACAGCCGCAATTGTTAAGTTTGTAGGATTTTTATAGGATACATTATGAAAAGCTGTTGTGCATGATCTTATACCTACTTATCTCTTTTTCTCTAGGTGTTACCCGCGACTTCGCCCGCGTAAATTTTTGAATGAAGCCTTCAAAATGATTAATTTCTTTGAGTTTTAATGTTACGCAAGCAAGTTGAACCTATAAATCAAAGCAAAATCTAAGTGAAATGTTAATGTATAAATTTAATTGTAACACAGAAAAAGAATCAAAGAACGAAAGAATCCAAATTCGACATAAAATCATTTTAGCAGCAAAAAAACTCATTAGTACAATTAAGAATACCAGTAACGCCACCTAGTGATGAAAGAAAAAATACATACTACAATGGCAAAACATTAATTTAAATGGGGTTTAGTGTTTGAGATTTAAACTGACATTAGCGCCATCTAATGACAATATAACGTTGCTTGTTATTTTGATTGTGCATCCAAAGCACCTGTATTATCTACGCCAAAACGGGTGCATATATTTAATATAATATGGAGTTCAATGAAAATATAGACTTATTACCACATGCGAAATTTTAGACTCTAAACAATCTGCGTTTCGTATGTCAAACCAATTCGTTGTGTCGTTTTGACGTTAATATTTGTTTCCTTAGGGACACAGATTACATACCTCCTTAGGGCCAATGCTTCTATTCGGGTTGACAGGTAGTATATGTGGTATTTCAGACAATAAGCTATCTCTGTTTCATTTTTCTACCAAATTTGCTTAGTATTTCTGACGTCACAGTAACCTTTAAGTAACCGATTTGCTATTTTTGAGTACAAACTAAGTACGTGTGTTTCGAATTCCTTCAAAATGTGTTCAGCCGCTCCCACGTTGTCTTGTAAATATTATGAATGTCAATGTTTGGATGTTTGTTACTTAATCATGGCGGAACGTATTTAGTAACCGGGTTGAAATTTGCAATACAATTAGATTATAGTTTGGAAGAACACATAGGCTAAACATTGCTTCTTAAGCTAAGCCAAGATATAATGTGTTTCAAATTTTAACTCAATACATTCAGCCGTTCCAACGTAATTGAGCAGCAAAAATTTAAACATTGGCATATTTGTATAATATTGCTAGGATAGGATTTTATAAAATTTTAGAAAAAATAAAACCGGTCAAGTGCAAGTGGGACTCGCGCGCGAAGGGTTCCGAACCATCAGCAAATAAACGGCTTTAATTGGATGGGAGCCCGCTTCATAATTTATTTTAATTAATTACATTTAAAGAGAACATAAAACTAAATATTATGTGAATAGTTAAAGCGTCTGTGACAGGTACGTTATTAGTATCGAGCAAGAAACGGTAAAAAATATTTAGCCCAACAGTATTTGGATTGAAATAATACGTTTTCTAATAAGTTACGGCTGGTCTAGTAAGTTACAACTGACCTGACCTAGTCGGGAGAACGGCGACTGTCGATCCGGAGACCCAGGGTTCAAAACCACGCGCACCACTATCTTTTTAGAGTCATGTTCGTAATGTCGGTAATTAAAACGGTGAAGGAAAACACCGTGAAGAAACCGAAATCTACCTATAATCTAAGTTCTAAGTCATATGTCATCCACCAACCGACACTGGGCCAGCGTGGTGGATTATAGCCTTATCTCTCTCTTTGCGAGAGAAGGCCCCGACGCCCAGCAGTGGGAACATTTAATGGGTATTAAATGGGTATTTATTATGCTAATATGTTTTCTCCTAAAGAACAAAAATCTACTTCAATGACAGGTAATTTCATTCTGTCAATCGACAAAAATTTTTATGAAGCTATCTATGGCTATGTCGTACAGATAAATCTAAGCTGATTTTAGTTTTTGTTGATATTTGAAAAAATACCTCTCTGTTTTCGATATCTAAGATCACCTCTGAAGTATTTTCTACCAAACAAAAAAGGAATAACCAAAATCAATTCACAATAAGAGGAGTTATCGCGTAAAATCAAACCAAATAAAAAAACATGCAACCCGATTGAAAACATCCTCCTTGTTTGAAGTCGGTTATAACCGAATGATGTTTGTTTTTCCACACAAAAAAATATTTTTGATAATTATTCTTTCATTCAAGACGACGCGACGCGATCACGTGGGCACGTTCTAGAATCTAGAATCTAGATATTCTGTGGATCGCCTGTGAGACACAGAATACTTAGATGTTAGTATGTACCGAACGCGCTGCGTGTGTCGTTATTATTTAATGTTTGTGTAATTTCCGAACCACCAGACCGATAATGTTCAAATTTTGACGGGACAGTATTAAAAATGTGGTCTTTCTAACAAAAAAAGAATTAATGAAATCAAACAACGCAAACATGAGTTACAACCAAATACACATTCTGACTTTCACCCCCTCCCGCAAGAAAACCGATCAGAGTTTGGGGATCAAAAGTAGCCTACAGCCATCTCCTTAGTGTAAACTAAAGTCACGCCAAGTTTCAGCTGAATTGAATCAGTAGTTTCGGCGTGATGCGTGATCCCTATACAGAAAGACAGACAGACAGACAGACAGACAGACAGACATGAAAGAAAAAAAATGCAGATTCGCCATCAGTATCGAAAATAGAGTGCTCCTAAAAATTTTTTTTCAAAATATCTTCAATGTACAGAATTCGACCTGTTACAGTTTTATTATAAGTATAGATGTCGTAATCGAATCATAATTGAGTCGCAATCGAATCTAAATAGAGTTGGAATCTAGTAGTGTCTGGAAAGCTAGCGCCTCTTGTGGCGCTCGATGGAGTTAGTGGCGCGCGCGCTGTCGAATGGACGGATGGTTGGAGTCAGTTCTCTCTTGGCTTTCGACGCGTGCGGTCGGCGCTGAGCCATCGCGCGTTCTACGATACGTACTTCGCTATAAAACCAACTTTTTTACCTGTGCTTCATAAATTCGATTGTGTTAGCGAGTTTTCATCCAACCCTACCCGCCGCTACGCCCACAGCAGAAGGATGCGATGAATAATGATAATGATAACTCCGTTCGCCGACATATATTTATGTTGGTCTTACGTCACGCCTCTTGTTAAACAAACAATAAAACGGAGTGTAGTGTATGTAGCGTCCGCCCCAGAATAGGGTCCCGGAGTAGCGGAAACAAACGCTGTAAATATCGCAGGAACGAGCGAAACACTTCTGTTTCCAATTTCGCTCGGAACTGCTCGGAGCACCGTCGACTCGGGCGGCTCATTTAATAACTAACTGGGCACACTTGCGTGAATATTATTAGTAACTGTAGCTTTTAAATAAATATAACGTATTTGATTCAAATCCAAGGTCCATATCAAAATGAGACAAACTTATGGAACAAATAGACATTTAAATCATCCGCACATATTAATCAAAGCCTTGACTTTAAAATTTGTCAAGAACTTTTTTTCGTGTCATCTAAGAATATTCTTTCAATTTTGTATTAACAATTTGAATGGTTGATATTTTTTGTGAGATACTTTATATAGCTTTTACTCGCAACTTTGCTCGCATAGTATAAAATGTTTGTGAAAGAATACGTCTGCCTGGGTCAAAAGATCCAATTAGGTAGATCCAACTTCGACAAAGAGGTCCAGCGAAGGATCCAACTCGGATGGGCAGCGTTCGGGAAACTTCGACACATCTTTGAGTCCAAAATACCCCAATGTCTAAAGACGAAAGTCTTTAACCAGTGCGTGTTGCCAGTGATGACTTATGGAACTGAGACGTGGTCCTTCACTGTTGGTCTCATAACGAAGCTCAAAGTCACACAGCGAGCTATGGAGAGAGCTATGCTCGGAGTCTCTTTGCGCGACAGAAACCGTAATGAGGATATTCGCAAAAGAACGAAAGTGGCCGACATAGCTCAAAGAGTAAGCAAGCTGAAGTGGCAATGGGCAGGCCACATCGCTCGCAGAACTGACAACCGATGGGGAAAAAAAGGTTCTTGAGTGGCGACCACGAACCGGGAGACGCAGTGTTGGACGGCCTCCCACTAGATGGACAGATGACCTCACAAAGGTCGCTGGAAACCGCTGGTTGCAGGTTGCGCAGGACCGTTCGTTATGGAAATCTAGGGGGGAGGCCTATGTTCAGCAGTGGACGTCTTGTGGCTGATGATGATGATGATGATGAATAATATTACTATGTTTTGGTCATAAAACGAATACTCACCACTCTCGACGCTCACGTTAGATCCGCCCTTTACTTCTTAGACACTCTAAATCAGTCTCTCTGAACTGCCCACCTCGAACTTTTTTTGACCTAGACTACACACACTTAACCACCCACTTTGAACCACCCACTCTAAACCACTTACACTGAACCACCCAAAATAAATCACCCACTCATAATTGGCCATCCTGAGTTACTCACTTGGAACGTCGACCCTGTAGAGACAGCCCTGGACATTTATCTCGGACCATCTCCGCAATTGACGACTATAATTATTGTTTTAAATGTTTTTGTTTGATTTTTTTGACTTCGTTTTTTTTTTGATTGACTTTTTTGTAAGGATTGCATTTATTTGAAGTTCATTTGAAAATAGTGTTTTTTTATTAAAAATCCGTTTTTATTTCAATAACTGAAAAAAAAAAATGATTTCTCTTTGTTTTCTGTGTATTTCCCAATTTTCGTATTTAAAGACAACATCTTTTTCTCATCAGACAGCAGCCATCTCTCTGGAACTCGCGAACTTGTTCCACTTCGAACTTATTCAAAAGATCTTTAACATCTTGACGTGAAGTCGAAACAATAGCTGTACGATTCGACGAGCAAATAAATACAAAGTTATAAGAGCACATCGAATATGACGAAAATATATTGTAATCACTGTATTATTGCGTGACTGATTGGTAACTCTTAAAGATAAATGTGGTAAGGTTTGGTTTACGAAATTGCAAAAGCGAAATCGAATGGTTTTGATGGGATACTAGTATATAACAGTTATTATTCTTTGAACCTACGAAATCTCGACTGAGATATCAATAAATAGTAACTGAGATATAATTTTATAGTGGTAAGACTCTTGGCAGAGTCCACCTGGGGAAGTACCACACTTTGCCAGTTATTCTACCGCCTAGCAGTAAAGTGCAAACATTACCGTGTTCCAGCTTGAAGGACAATATTTCCAGAGAAATTACAGGGCTTAGAGATACAACATCTTAGATCTCTGGGTGACGAGTGCAGTGCTAGGTAATGATTTGGACTTTTCTTATTCCAATACCTGCGTGTCACTGTGCTGTTATGTCGACTACCATCAGACGCATGTCATGCTCGTCTCGTCCCCCTTTATTTAAATTGGACTTTTCTAGCTCGAAAAAGTGATTGTTTTATGATGGACAATCCGAAGACTTGCACGAAGAGGTTTGACTCGTTTTCTTGTGATTAGAACGTTCAAAGGCTGTGGAAAGCGCTGCCTGAGTGAGTTTTTCCCGATGGTTACACTATTGGAGTCTTCAAGTCGAGAGTGAATCGGTTCCTTCTCGCGCAATCGTAGACCGCATCGTCACTTAACATCAGACGAGATGGTGGTCAAGTGTAAGCCTATTAAAGTTAAAAAACTGAGCTATTACGGAGATATTCGAACCTGTAACTCTATGATTCCATTTACAAACATCCTTAAACCAGTTACATTATAAAGTTGTAAATTTTAAAGAATTTACTATTGTAGGTATCCATTGAAGTTTACAGTAATTACCACAGATATTCAGCCGTCCCAACTTATATTATTTAGTCTCCAAATTCCTGCGTGACGCGGGGAATTTAATGACGCATACAGGAATAACTTGACGGACGACAAACTACAAAGGTTCTTCACATTGTTTCGGAACCGAAAATACTTAACGAAAGTTATTTATGTAAACCTCGCGCCACTGTACTCAATTGCTGGTGAGGGGAGCCACTGTCGTAAAATTCAATGTCATTGTTTTAACTCAGTCATTACGTAGTTCAATTTATGTGTTGGCAATATAGAAAATTAATTTCATAAATCCGGCTAATTGTTGAAATAAAGTGCCGCCACAGCGTAAAAATTCACGATACAGTCCATCATTTGTTCTCTTACCTTTGTTACCTGAGTTTTTTCTATGACACCGCCGCTTGTAGATTATCCTCACATGCATAGTGGTCAAACGTTGACTCATAAAAAAATTGGTTCCTATTTTAACCGTCTAGTTTCAATCTGAGCAAGATTGTTCTCTAGAAGACAGTTAACCGATACAATATTTTTGTATGTTATGTAGGAAGGTCATATAAGTCGCATTGTGGCACAACCCACAAATATTAAATGCAATAATTCAGCCACAGCACTTCAGTGGCGGCGCGAGTGTAGCTCCGGCCTCGAAGCGAAGTCGGAAGTGCCAACTTTGCGAAAGTTAAAGAGTTAGGTGACGTCACGGGGCCCACTGCCAACTGCGGCGAGCCAACTCAGGCGCGTGCTGCTTTTTTTAACAGATATCGGGGCTTGCAGCGCCACCAACTTATCTGTACAACGGCTAAAAGAGGAACTACTGTTAATAGTGTTAAATAACACAGAATTTGCGTTTTTTTTTTAAAATATGGCAATGTTGAAACGATGGTCCTTACACTGTACCTTGTAAATAAATTATGTTTTATGTTTTTATGTTTTTTATATAGATATTTCAGCACGACCGAATTGAAAAAAAAATGTGTGACTAAAATCGTAAGAAACATACCTAATATGTTATGAAAGTGACGCGTTAAAACTGGGCACGCCCACGTATCGTACCATCGATGATCGCACCATGAAAATAAAATAAAGCCATATATATTTTTCTCAAATTGTGTTACTTTATTATCTAATTTTATCGAATGGAACTTCGTTCCTACCCGGTGTCCCAAGACACCATATATTTTTCGATAGTAGCGCCATCGCTATATTTCACAAATAAATTTGTCGTAGTAAGAACTCTATCTAGTGAAAGAAGTTGTGTCCTCCGGTCCAGTCGCCCGCTGCGACTTGGAAAGATGTTCAACTTCTAGTTTTTAATGTAATCGATGAACTGGAGTGCCGCTTTGAGAACTGTATTACTTTACTGAAACGAACAGCCAAGTTTGATATAAAAAGTTTCAGTTTTATCGCCCTGTGTTGATATTTGGTTAGTTTCAGTTTTTTAACCGACTTCAAAAAGTAGAGGTTATCAATAGCGGTGTATATTAATATACTCAATAGCTTCGTCAATTGTGTAACCTAATGCTCATGCTCAATGCTCCTAAGAGAGATTTCTTTAAAAACGCAGTTCAATCTCTTAAACTCGTCGATAGCTCTTTATGAAGTGCTAGCAATAACCAAAGTCCTCGCGTGTGACGTCACCGGCGAGCGGGCGGGAATCGCCGTGGGCAGACAACGCGGCGCGCGGCGCGTCGCTCGGTGGCTACGACTGCTACGGCGGCTCCGCGCTACGAGCGCAGCGTAGCACATCCCGCGTATGAGCTACGCTGAGATTACTTTCGATTTACATAGCTGTTTTTAACCCCCGACCAAAAAAAGGGGTGTTATAAGTTTGACGTCGATGTCTGTCTGTCTGTCTGTGGCACCGTAGAGCTCAAACGGATGGACCGATTTTGATGCGGTTTGTTTATTTGAAAGTTAATATCCGTGCGGGTGTTCTTAGTTATGTTTGGTTAATATCAATTCAAGATGGCCGCCTCCACAAAATGGCGGACAAAATATTTCTTCACAACTTCCCTCAACATGAGTATCAAATGAAAGGGCTTAACTAGTAGAATACTGTACACTATAAAAAAATCAAATCCAAGATGGCCGCCACCACAAAATGGCGAATCATATTATTGTTTTCACTACTACCTCAATATGGGTATCAAACGAAAGGGCTTGACTAGTAAAATACTTTGCACCATGACAAATTTCAAATCCAAGATGGCCGCTACCAAAGCATGGCGAAATACATTTCTTTTTTCACAACTTCCTTAATATGGGTATCAAATTAAAGGGTTTTACTAATAGAATGTTATATAGATTGCAAATCCGAGGTAGTCGGGAGTTAGTCAAAATTTTCAATTTTGTTCTTGTAGACTGAATGAGACGTAACAATAACAGGAACGGTAATTAAGCGGATATAACCACTGCTAGTATCATATAAATATATATCATGATTGAAATTATATTTACTAGCAAAACCTTACAGTATTACCCACGTTTCGTTCACGTTATATTTTCGGGATAAAAGTAGCCTATCTGTTCTTCCAGAATATAACCTAACTGTGTTTTAAATTTCAGCCAGCTTCTATTCGACGTTATATCGTGATTAAATAACAAACATCCTAATATCAATTATTGACATTTTTAATATTAGTGAGATACACAAACATAAAATACAAACTTATTGAAATTTTCCTATAATTGAAACAATGTTATATTTAAATCTTATCATTACTTTGTTAAGTTCTCAATAATCAGGAAATATAACGTATGTAAATGAAACGAAATTTCGCAAGGAGAATATAAGTTTGGGCTGATGTTTTTTGCACGAAATCTTGTAGAAGTTGTGATGTGAGCAAACGACATGAGTTCACGCGCAAACACCGAGTTTTCATTACAAATTGCGAATCGAGCGTTAAGAAGTCAAAGTGAAACTCTCTCACGCCATTTGTCCGCGAAACTTTCCTTCCTCATTTCCTCTCGAGGGGAGCAGGGTTGGCCGCTCGTGAGTTTCCGTGGCTGGGACGACGCTGTGTCGTTTTAGTGCGAGCGATACGCGGGGAACATCGCGGTGCTTAACGCGCTTAAATGAACTTATATTCCGAGAGCTGGCAGCAAAATTTGAGTAGGTATTCGAAACAAGCTGAAAACTTGTCACATAGCTCTCCTACTATATCCCTACACGGAGGTGCCGACCTGGCTGGTGAACAGCGGGGCGAAATGAATCCTTCAATTTATATCACCTGGCAAGTAGATAATCCCTCCAAAATGATATCTTGTTTTGAGAATCCCTATTTTTAATCGATTTCCAAAAAAAGGAGGAGGTTATCAATTCGACCCCTATGATTGTTTTTTTTTAATTATAAATAATACACAATTTAAATTTCAAGTTGCCCTAAACCCATTTCTTGTATATTTTGCAAAACATATTTGCACGCGCCTGTCAATGTTAAAACCCAGACTAAATCATCTGACTTATTATGATTTTTTTCTTTAAACATTCAACTACAACATTACAAAATTGCATATTACCTTAAACTTATTAAATAAATAAATAAAAAAAAATGTGTGGATCCATTTTGCCCCGCCTCTCACCAGCCTGGTCTGCGCCTCCGTGTAGGGATATAATAGCAGAGCTATGTGACAAGTTTCCAGCTAGCCTCACACCATCATACACATCATACACCTGCCCAAAATTTGCCAGCAGCTCTCCGTATTCCGTCGCGTGCGTCGTGGCTGACATTCGTCTATTCAGCCCGTTTTCACATACGAGTAGTTATTAGGTATATAGAAATTGTGATGTCATGGAACACGGAACACCAGGTAGAAACGATGATCTTTCGGACAAAGAGTTTGCAACGCAATTTGCAAAAATAACCTTAATTTTGTTATCTTCTCCTTCTTCTTTATTTCTGGCTTCCATTCGGTTGTATGACCATAATTTCGTCAATGTCTTGTGTTTCAGCAGAATGTTATTTTAGAATTTGGCCGGTATTCAGATTGAATACTATAACTTTATTGTATAGGTAGTAGCAACAGTAACAAAGTAGCAGTCTGGAGTATTGCATTGTATGGCAGCGAAACGTGGACCATGACTCAAAGGGATAGGGAAAGATTAGAGGCTTTCGAAATGTGGTGTTGGAGGAGAATGGAGAAAATTAGCTGGAAGGAAATGAAGAGCAATGAAAAAGTTTTGAAGATGGTGGAGGAGAAAAGAACATTAATGGAAACAATAGAAAACAGAAGAGGGAAGATTTTGGGGCATCTGATACGACACGACAACTTCATTGGAACAGTAATGGAAGGTAAATTGGAAGGGAGGAGGAAGAGAGGTAGACCTAGGAGAAGTTACATGAACCAAGTGAAGGAGAAGATAAATGTAGTGTCGTATCAGGAAGTCAAGGAGAAGGCGGAGTGTAGAAGTACATGGAAGGAACTCCACCGACAAGAGCGTCGCTCTTAAATTATGAATAAATGAAATGTAGTAGCAACACCGCACGCTTTTATCCGCGTTGTTCCCCTTTACCACTTTTATTCGGATAAAAATACTGTTACCCTGTGTATTTTTCCAGACTATAATAAATCTGTGTTACGAATTTCAACCAGAGTCGTTCAGTTCAAACGTTACAACGTGAACACAAACATCCAAACATACACATTTATAATATTAATAGGACTCGCAAACCACGTAGTACTCATTCCCTTTATTTCTCCTTGATAAAAGTTTAGTTTAATTTAATAAAATCTCGAATTTACGGGACGTCTAATAAATGGATGGACGCCGGCTGCATGCGTGAAAATGTGACCAGTTATGTCCCGTTACGCTCATTGTACGCTTGCGCCGCATCTAGCAATGTTTTGTTATGACGTTGCCACGTTAAACTATCGTCCGTAAGCCGACCGACTTTACAGACAGCCCAATGTTTTTTAGTTACCAAAATATAAATATGTTTTCCGAGACCATCATCTATCAATGACAAATTGCAACCACATCCCTGCACTAGTTTTCCGTCAAAAAGGTAACAAGCATTCACACACACCTACTCAGAAGCTTTCACGTCTGTAATTTAAGTAGGATTATTTCCGATTTAATAAAGATCTAAATCGGAATCGAGCACCGATTTCGTTCGTCTATTTCCCGAAATATCTTCTCAGCGGGTGAGAGTGACGCGCTGACGTGTGTCGACGTGTCCTTATTGTGCGCCTCCCCCCCCCCCTCGGGTCCTTCCTCCCCCCCCGCGGCCGGATATTGCCCGTTACGGACAAAACGGACACGATTATCTGATAGGTTTACCAGCTTCGACGGAAGCCAATTATCGTGTAACAACTAGCGCCTAACCTGGTGCTTTGGCCGCGTAGATGCCAGTCTTGGTAATTTTCCGGGGTAAAATAATGTAGCCTTTGTGCTATCTAAGAACGTTATCTATCTATCATAATTTTAAGTAAATCATATACGAAATGAAGGTTTCCGTCAAGCTACGTACGGATAGCGCGTTCCTATGTTTCGCGTAGTTGGGAAACACTGTCTATATACATTGGATACGCGTACAGCTCCTGTGCCGCGAATCGAAACTGTACGCGAGGTCAATAGATCCAGAGCTCTCCGCGAGCCCCAATCATTCGCCATGATAATTTTGGCGTCCATCTATGCTAATATTATAAAGCTGAAGTTTGTGAGTTTGTTTCTTTGTTTGAACGCTAGGATCTCGGGAAGTACTGGTCCGGATTAAAAGATTCTTTTTCTATTGGATAGTCCATTTATCGAGGAAGGCTTTATGATATAGAAAATAACTCTACTATTAATTGAAGCGGAGCATGAAACAAGAATGTAACAAAATCGGGAAAAATATTCCTTTTTGATAGTTTTTGTACGTTTCGTGATTTAACATGACACATGACAGCATGTGTCTAAGATTGCGTCATTGACAGCATGTGTCTAAGATTGCGTCATTGAATATCACAGATTACATACCTCTTGAATATAAAACCTTTGCTAATCAATTTTTTTCTAAATCTGAGTTGGTACAACCAATTTCCGACAGGTGGCGGAGCAAGTAGTTGAAGAGGTTTTTTGTTTGAAAGCGATATTCTCAGGAATGACTGAACCGATTTCAGTCATTCTTTCACATTGGAAATGTACGGGATCCCGCTGAGTGCTATATATGTACCACGGGCGAAGCCGAGGCGGGCATCTAGTATAATATATAGCGTACACAGTCGTCTGCGTTCTCTTTCATGCGCGACCAAAACCCGACTGACGGCGGCTCGCGCTGCGAGCTACCTCGCGCGGTTTGCGTTCCCCAATACTGTACGCGTAGCTACTACAAGTATGGACATGACGTTCCGGACTCGCGTAAACTGATTACGAGTACCAGTATTCGCGCTGTCCATACGCACCTTCAGACCTCCATAGCTATCAGCATAGGTCAATCCAATCTGAAGTGTTAGTAGCCTGGTCATCTGTCGTAGGATCGATAACCGTTGGAGTAGACGTGTTCTATAGTACAAATTGCCGTTGAGTGACGATATATGTAAGGCTCCAGGCATTGGTTGGCGAAGCAGAACCGAGGGTAGAGCTGACGTATTATGGTAGAGATCTATATCCAGCAGTGTCGGCTGGGCTGATAATGCTTATGATAAAGACTTAATTGAGTTACATCTGTGGTAGCTTTATTCATATCCCGTATTACAGAGGGAGGTGTACCCGTGGGAGGAGGCCTCCCCGCCGCTTGAGACCTTCGCGGAGATATTCGCTGCGGAGGACAAGAAGCGCGCCGAGAGGGCCGGTCAGTGATACTCCACTAATATTACTAGATGCTACTTCTACACCAACGGTATTCCATCTCCAAACTAAACGGTTGCTTGGCTGCTTATCTGTCAAACAATGGTAGAGAAATACTTTTATATTGACACTAGCAGCGCAGATTTACCCGTGTAGTTCTCGATACCGTTATGTTATCAAAATAAAAAATACCCATCTGTTAGTCCTGACCATCATCTATCTGTGTACCAAATTTCATTCAAAACCCTTGAGTAGTTTTTACGTGACAGATTAATAAACATAAATCTGGACATACTTACAAACTTTCAGTTGTATAATACGTTTAGTAGGATATTAAAAAAAGTGGTCAAATGCGAGTCGGACTCCCCCATGAATGCTTCCGTAGCAGCAAGTAACATAATATAAAAGTTCTTGTACTTCGTTGTTACTTTAATCAGTGTTTTAACAATAGTGAATTTATGACGTATTAAAATAAAACTACTAACTAGATCTCATTCAAACCAATTTTCGTTGATAGTTTACATGGTAATGTGTATATCATATTTTTTTTAATTCGATGGGGGGGAAGGGGACAACATTTTACCACTTTAGAAGAATCTCTCGCGCAAACTATTCAGTTTAGAAAAAAAAATGTTAGGAACCTCAATATCATTTTTGAAAACCTATCCATAGATAGCCCTTCATACATCAAAACTTATGGTTTTTATGGATTTTTTTTTGTATTTCATTATCTAAGATACACCCTAAGATTTTTGTTTTTTTTTCTATTTAATGTATGAAAATATTTTGTACAAAAAAGCTTACCAAGTTTCAATAGTATCGATCTTATTGTTTTCAGAGAAAAGTGACTGTGACATACGGACGGACAGACAGACATGACGAATCTATAAGGGTCCCGTATTTTGCCATTTGGCTACGGAACCCTAAAAACAATACTTCTACGTATGAAATATCTAATTGGGGCGAGCGATTCGGGCTAAATAAAGGTGCTGATTTTGCATTGCATTGACCTTTTTAGGAGTCGGGTAAAAATCCATTAAAATGCTTCATTATTCTTGAGTACGAGTAACATAAGCTGAGTTGTCCATCAATTGTGTTTGAATTTAATTAATTTTTACGCGAGTGAAGTCTGATCGGACTGCCAGTCAACCATAATACAAGTTAAATGTGTTTTAAATGTCACAATCTTTAGATCAAAAACATTTAAAATCAGAAACCCAAGTCGTGGATAAATGGCGACTGACACAACATGTTGTTGTGCTCATAAACTAATTATTTATTTAACGTAGGTTTGTTTACATTATCTCGCAGTTTGTCGTTACAATGGGAACTTTTGAATGCATATATTAATTAGAAATTAATGGTAATATGATAACAGTGAGTTTGAGGCGTAAATGCAAATGGTCCTTAAAGTGAAAAAAAAACTTTTTCAAGTTTCTTTTTCTTTCAAATATTATATATATCTTTAAACTTGCAACACTAGAACTGTTACAGAGTATGAAAATGAATATGAGTATAAGTATGTACGTTTGTACGTAGCTCACTTCTGTCCGCTGTAGTTTTTTATATCATAGATTGAAAGGAAGAGCGAGACATATTTTATGTTCGATGGTAAACAGCCCGTTTGCCTATTACGGGACAGTGCCTCGCAGAAATTTAAGTTAAAAGTCAAATTTATTTATAATTTACTCGCCAAAAATTATGGTAACAATTAGGATTTTAAACATCTCTATAATCAGAGTTTGAATGACTAAACATGACGGGTCTAACTTACTGCTTATCCCTGCACTGCGCCCTCAGCCAGAGTAACAAGAGGATTTACCCTTTCACCCTGTAATTTCCTTAGAAACATGACCCTTACAACAGGTACAATTAACGATCACACATTGCTGAGAGTGTAAGGTTTAATCATTATTTATCTTCGTTTCTTTATTTGTTCGTGAATTCTGTTCGATAAGATGTGGTGTAAGTACGTCATAGGCGTCTAATGAAGATACGTCGGAATCAGTCTATTTTTAGTTCCTCCCACGCGGGTCCGGGGAGTAATGGATCACGTCGTTAATTCCCGTCCCCGGCGCGCTCATCCATTGTCACCTGACGAGCGCCCCGCACCCCCCGCCCCCGCGAGCAGGGGTACACGGAAAAATGGATTTATTTCTCTCACGTGCGTGTGATATTGAATATTAATCAAGGGGCTAGCGGTGAGCGGGAGATGGGCCGTTACGAGCGTGACCTCACATAAAAGAACCAATTCAGTATGAATTATAATACGTTGAAGCCACGGAGTATTACGACACACACAGCAACAGCATTAATAACTAGCAGTGCCCCGTCGTTTTACCCGCGCCTAGTTCACGATCCCTTTATTAAAAAGGAGTTTTTGTTTTATTCCTGACCATTTTCGCGCTGCGCACTAAATGTCAATGAAACTCCTCAGTGGGTTTTTGTGAAAAAGAAACAAAACATACAACCATACATTATAACAAATTTTCACGTTTAATTAAATATTAGTAGGATAATTGAGGAATATTTCCTATGGTTATGTGTTGAAGCTTGAAGTTTTTACTAAGTAAGGTGTAGTCGGGAGGAGGGCAACTGGCCATCCGGAACTTCTACCTACTTGTAGTTGGAATTCTACCGCACCACTGTATCTTCGAGGACACGTCCGTATTGCCGCTAACTTAGAAATTGTCAAGGAAGGTCCCGAATTCCAGCAGTGGGAACATTTCATTGGGCTGCTTATGCTTATAGATCTGTAGGAGCGGATCCCTGACACACTGATTCAATTTCACGCATAATGTGAATCGTGTTTGATGTTCTGCGTGTTTGTTGTGTAAGTAGCGGTTTTTGAAATATCAATTTAAAACTAAAATTTGCTTTCATTTGTCTGGACGGCTCGTCACAGATGGCAACATAGTTTGATTTAGCGTCTTATGACATTTGATCGAATGTCTGAATTTTATTTTAATCAAAGTCTGTTTTGTTTTCGGAGAAAATCATTATTTATATATCTAACAAGAACACTCGGTTGAATTTAGATTCATTAATGGTGTGGGCAGTTCGTGTGTTGCGGATTTCCAAACATCTGTACCTAATGTGCGCTCCACTATACAACCAAAGGGAAAGTATCTATCATTGTACATTTAAGCATAAATAGCCCAATTCACATTCCCACTGCTGGGGCTTTGGGCCTTCTTTTACAATGAAACAGTTAAATCAATAACCCACCACTTAGGCCTAGTATAAGTTGGGTAACGCATGCCTTCGACTCGTTTTCGGAATATAGTGGTGCTCTCACGATGTTTTCCGTCACCGTCAAAGCCAGCAAGGATGACAAACTTGTACACTAGCACTGCAAAAATTACGCAGAAGTACATGCGGGGTTTGAACCTAAGACCTCACCACTGTGAATCGGATATTCTGGTTACTGGGACACCATGGAGCATATAATGAATTCTATGTGTCGCATTAAGGATATTAAGGCTGCTACTAAAGCGTCCGCGGTTTCACCCTCGTATTTACCGATCCCGTTATCTTCGCGCTAAAATAATAAAATTAGTCTATGTTTTATTCCAGACTTTAATCTATCTATGGGTCAAAGCTCATTTATATGGATTCAGTATTGTTTGTCTGAAAGAATAACAAACATCCGTCCGTAGTCACAAACATAAAAATTTATTTCTGAAATGTAGATTAAAGTATATTTATAGCCAAATTTGATTTCCAAAATAAGAAAAAGTTAAGGTTGTACGCACATAAAATTACATATAATTAGACAACTCAAACTTATTTGACTAAAAAAAAAACAACACATGTACAATCAAATAGAAAAGGCAGTATTAAAATGAACTCTAATCACAAATTAGCAATGTAAGTAAAATGTCCGTCCGGCCCGAGTGCTTGGAAGCGAAAGAGGCCCGTTCTTCGACGCTCCGGAGCTCGCTGGCCACGCGCCCCTCCAGCTACCAATGACGCCGCGCCACCACAGTCGATGTGACGTCACACATCTAGACCACGCCTTCTTGGTTCGCTAAATCGGCTTCTCCTGACGGCGGAGCTTCCTCGCCCGCGTTATGGAGTGGCGTTGCGGAGTCATGGACATCCACCTCGACATCATGGCGCTCTCCAGCTGTAGATTGGTCATCGTCATCATCAGAATCATCTGAAATGTACATTGTTTGCATTTAGTCAACTTTCAATGCTGAAAGAAAGAGCGGGTCATTTATACTTTCAGCCACTTCGGACAGAGCCCTCGGGATATCCAGGACGATAATTAAATCGCCCTCGGCACGTTGAATGTGCCCGCCGTGAAGAGCCCTCGGGATTCACAGCCACATCACAGAGCTCTCGAGATGTGATGCCAACGTCAACTGCAGAGCCGGATGCAGGACGAACAGTGCGCAGAGCCCTCAGGGTGCGACTTCACAATGCAGAGCCTCAGGATGCATACAACAGTGCGTAGAGCCCTCAGGATACGACTTCACAATACAGAGCCCTCAGGATGTATCACACGACAATGCGCAGAGCCCTCAGGATGCGACTTCTCAATGCAGAGCCCTCAGGATGCATTTTACGCTCACAAAGTGTACATAACAAATGTTTGTGTAGTGGTGTATGTTTAGTGTTTTTGGGTGTGAGAAAGCAAGCAGCTGATATGTAATAACGTTATAACAAAACGCAAGGAAACCTCTCTTACTGCCAGGTCATTTGTGCAGAACAGTCGAGGTACTCAACTGCGTCACCATTACACATCAACAAGGTACTCACTGTTAAAAAATGCTGAGCACACATCGGGGGACCATTCCCCGCGCCATATTGTCATAAACCCGCAGCAGCCTGGGTAGTTTTTCCATATGAGCCAGCGATCAATTTCAACTCGTATCGACCACGAGGAAGCGTTCGTACTACGTTATACGGACCTCTCATACCAGAGTCCATCTTGCCTGTGGCCTGACTTGTTTTACGTACGAAGACTACATCGCCTTCTTGGAATGTACGCGGCGGCTTGCGTCGTTGGTTAACGCGAGCATCTTGACGAGTGCGATTGTCATCAAGCAACTCTGTCACTCGTTGTCGGGCCATCTCGCGAGTAGATTCGCGATTCGGGCTAGTTGCACTGAATGCAACATCTCGCACCAGGGACCGTATGACGGGAGTCGTACCATTACTGCCAATTAACAAATTCATTGGAGAACATTTAATACATTTTTGAAAAGTAATGTTCAAGGTGAGCTGCAGCTTCCACAAAATGTCAGACCAACTTTCTTGTCTAAAGTTCGATTCGATTCTGATCATATTCATAACCGTACGACAGTAGCGCTCAACTTGACCATTGCTTTGGTGCATTTCAGCGGTTATAAAATGGAACTTACAACCTAGTTCTTCAAGCCATGATACAAAAGTACTACTCGTACATCCGACCGCGGTCAGCAACTATTAATTTGGGGGTACCAAAAAGAGAAACAGCATTTTCGAAAATCTTTTTGAGTTCATTAGCATCTTGTCTACGCATCGGATATAAGAGGCAGTACTTGCTAAAGGCATCAACAATAATCACAACATGTTTGTACCCATTTGAATCGGGCAGGGGCCCCAAAACGTCCGTGTGAATCGCATCAAAGGGCGTACTGGGCTTGCTCCACGAGTCAATTGGCTGCAAAGGCTGACGTGGAACCTTTTTGTGAGAAAGACATACTACACAGTGCTGTATGTACTTCCGCACAAAGTGTCTGAGCTTTGGAAACCAGAAGTGATTTAAAATTAAGTCAATGGTTTTTTCAACGCCTATATGTTGATGTTCATCATGAAAAACACGCAGTAAACTAAGGCGATGACCCTTAGGCACATAACATAAATAGCGAGACTGCTCCCCGACGACATCTAGTTTATAGTACAAAATGTCATTCTTTTTCGTGTACCTACAAGAGTCCAGGGAACCTTCGCTTAGTTTTTGAAGTAAATCCTGAGTCTCTTCGTCGGCGGCTTGTGCTATCTGAGCCCAATTAAGTGGTTTACGAACCTGACAGACATTAACCGGATTTCGACTCAGATAGTCGGCATGAGATAAGGCTAGCCCCCTTTCGATATTCAAGCTCAAAGTCATAATCCTGTAAGAAAATCCACCACCGAGCAACTCTAGGTAGCAAATCCTTCTTGCTTTTGGTCAGTTTCAAGGCATTGCAATCTGTTACAACCTTAAATTTGGAACCGATGAGGTAATGCCTAAAATGTTGCAACGCCTTGACTACAGCCAGTGTCTCCAACTCATAAGAGTGGTAACGTGGTTCAGCACCTTGCGTTACTTTGCTAAAGTAGGCTACAGGGCGCTTATGTCCTCCATTATGTGTCTGTAGTAGTATAGCACCATACCCGAGAGCTGATGCATCCGTGTGAACTTCAGTTGGGAGGTCTGGATCGAAAATAGCCAAAATTGGGTCACTCGTTAAACGCTGTACAATGTCCTTACGCACTTTTTCTTGATCCTCGCCCCAACTGAATGCCACACCTTTTCGTGTTAAATGTGCTATGCACGCAGTCTTCAATGAGTACCCCGGGATATAACGCCTAAAATAACCAGCGAGGCCTAAAAAACTGTCTTACCTCTTTAACGTTGCTTGGTGCGCGTGCGTCGACCAAAGCTTGTACCTTCTGCTCGCTCGGTCTCACCTGACCATTACAGATCGTTCGGCCTAAGTATTCTACTTCAGTAGTAAGAAACTTACACTTCTTCAAATTAATGGAGAAGCCCGCTTGTGTCAACGTGCGGAGAACATCACGCAGCGTACGCAGGCCCTCATCTATTGTGTCGCTGAGCAATAAAACATCGTCTATGTACACGCAAACCTTACCTGCCTCTATATGTGGGCGTAGTGCATTTGATATGATGCGTTGATAAACAACCGGCGCATTAGCTAGACCATATGGCATCTTTAGATACTCATAGTGGCCTTCAGGTGTCACGAACCCTGTGCGATGAATTGACTCCTCATCTAGCTTAATTTGGTGAAACCCCGTTGCCATATCAAGACAGGTAAAGTATTTGGCTTTACCTAACCGGTCAATGTGGTCATCTATCAAGGGTAACGGGGAAATGATCTTTTACAGTTTTGGCATTAAGAGCACGGAAATCAACGCAAAGCCTATCGCTCCCGTCCTTTTTTCTTTACCAGTAATACCGGACTAGAAAACAGACTCAGACTCTCTGATAATTTTCTTTTCGAGTAAGTCCTTAATGATCTCCCTAACACGTAACTTCTCATCATGTGACATTTTATATGGGCGATAAACTACTGGAGTCTCATTATGTAAGCGAATATGCATAGCTCCCGTACTCACTGTTGTTGTAGCAGTACCTATGACGAAGTGACCGCTGAACTCGTTGATAACGTCCATCAGTCTTTCTTTCTGCTCACCTTGCACGGGAGTGTTAACTGCAGGTAAACTAACTTCGGTCGGGTTGATGTTGAGTACAGTTTCAGCTCTGGTTATGCGTTGTACTCCTCGAGTACGAGTATAAATTACACCGTCCCTATTTAATACGTCCGTACCAACTAATACCGGCGTATTCAGGTATTTGTCCGAAACTACATGAAAATCTATTTCAAGAGTAATATCAGCAAACTCGACAGTAAGATTCGTTTGGTATGATGCTTCTACCTCCTGACTACCTATGCCACGTAAGATTCTGAATGAAGGAGTTTGTGTACACTGTAAATGTTTCGCGACCGATTCGGATATCAGAGAAATCGTTGAACCACTATCTATAAGTACATCTACAGCAACTCCCTGTATAACAGCTGTCGTTATATCGTTCTGTCTATAAGTTTCGGCAGTGTCCCGGCAAAAAATTAACATTAGATTTACCGCGCGACTCTGATCTCTGCTTTGCAAAACAGTCTTCAATTCGGTGGCCTACTTTTTTGCAAAATAGACATTGTTCAGACGCTCGTAGCAACCGAGGGGGAGGCGTTGACGTACTTGGACGATTACTATCTAATGGTTTTATTTTAGTGCGTTTAGAACACATTGTTTTCTTGTGACCGTACTCCCCACAGTTAAAACATTTGGATTTGAATTCGACATGTTCGCGCTTGCGCGTATTTGGTTTCAAATAATCTCTTCCGTTACGGCCATGGGGCTGCACAGATGTAACTGGAGCTGGCTTTGTATAGGTTGATAAAAAAGTTTACTAAACCATCAGGCATTAAATTCGCATTTGAAGCAGCTGCACGAATTTGGGTATCGGTAATGCCTCTAATAATTATGGCAGTCATCAGCTCTTCACTTAAACCTTTAACAATTCGAAGTCGTAACAAGGATCGCTTAGCATATTCTGCATACGTCGTGTAATTGTCCGAATCACATTTCATTACATCAAATAAAATATTAGCAACGTCTATGCGCCGCGGACACAATTGTCTAAAATCACGCTTAAAGCTTGACCAGCTACGATCGTTGCTAACCCATTCATCGAGCCAATATTTCGCCTCACCTTTCAGACAATTACCGATGCGTGAGAAACACTCGCGATCATCCCATCTATTTAGAGTGCGCACATGATCTACTTCGCTACACCAGGTATCAAAATCGTGTAAAGATGGGTCAAAGTTCGACACAAAAACATGGGTAGATCTTACCGGCAAAGCTGTACCAATCGCAGTGGCGAGTTTTTCAGCCATTTCTGCCATAGCTGTCTCGACAGCGCTCAACTGGGTCGCGCCGACGTCTCGCGGCGCTGATAGGTCCAAACTTGCCAGGTCCAATTCCGCACTCCTCGGAACAGCCGGTAAAATAAGTCGATCGCCTGTAGACGGCGACTGCGGCGGCCGCACCGACGCAGAAGTACTCGCAGAAATCGACTCATCCGTACCGTCTCTGCGTACACTGGAATTTTGTTCAAGCACAATTAACCGGTCTAAAACACGTTGAAGCTGCGCTTCCACACTTGGGACGGCGGACGTATCTTTTCGTTTTTGACTACTTCGCGTGTTCCTGGCACTCATTGTTAAGGCATAACACGGTTTTCGAATAAAAAACTGCAATTAGAAACAAGATGTGAAAATATTTTTTCCTTCTTTTCTTCACAGTGGGTACTTCGAAAACATTTTGATTTTGATATTTAAAGTCACGGCGGAATCAAGATATAGCCGGCAGAAAATGGGATAGGAATCCCACTTCTGAAATTAGACAACTCAAACTTATTTGACTAAAAAAAAAACAACACATGTACAATCAAATAGAAAAGGCAGTATTAAAATGAACTCTAATCACAAATTAGCAATGTAAGTAAAATGTCCGTCCGGCCCGAGTGCTTGGAAGCGAAAGAGGCCCGTTCTTCGACGCTCCGGAGCTCGCTGGCCACGCGCCCCCTCCAGCTACCAATGACGCCGCGCCACCACAGTCGATGTGACGTCACACATCTAGACCACGCCTTCTTGGTTCGCTAAATATATAGAATATGTACTTACACATAAATCATTAGTATAAATCAACATCTCTAACGAGACTACACTACTGTTTAAATATCAAATCGTAATGTATATATTTACTGAGCTATTTTCATTAAGTGAACCAATTCCATCTCTGTATTCATACATTCAGTCATTGGCTATATCTATGTTAATATAATAACGCCTAAGAGTTTGTTTGTTTATCGCTGGGATATAGAGGTTAGGTAAATAAATAAATGTATATTTGTGGGCATAATTTCACACACAACACCATCTGGCTCCAAATTTAGCAAAGCTTGTACTATGGGGGCTAGATAGCTGATGTAATAAGATAAGATAGAATGAGTGGCTTGGGAACCTCTTGTGGTGCGCTGGACATCACACTACATACAACTTGCTTCGGAGGCATCTTGGTGTGTGATGGCGTATCCCACTTCCCCTGTAGCAATGCATGTAGAGGTTGGGGAGGGAGACTGGAAGACTTGGGAAGGCTACTCGGCTGATATATCGACCAAGTAAAATGCATAAGTCTTCCAGATGATGGTCCTCCACGATCACTCTGATTAGCAGAGTGCTCAGTGGAAGGACATGGGTCGTGATGCGGCCATAGAGGCGGAACCGCGGCTATCCCGCGTCGTTGAGGACGGACCTCTCGCTGCCCACGATTTTAGCTAAGATGCTCGGCAGTGAGAGATCATGTGAGGTGCGACAGTTGGAAACCACTCGGAAACAAAACAGAAGCGGACACGGGGCGAGCTTGAAGGCCACGCTCAGGCTCGCCCCCGTGTCCACTGGAGGAGACCTGGGGCGTATTGAAGGCCTTCCGACACCCCACTAACACCGGATAGGTAACGCACTGCTGGTTTCCGGCGCGTCACTGGATCCAAATGGAGGTGTGGACACCCCCCGCGAGTTGGGTCCGCAAGGGCGGTGGCAATTAGGGGAGGGTCGTCTTGGGTGACAGCGAAAAGTGTTCCCGCGACTCTGACCTCAGGTCATGCCCGAGATATCTGTTGGAGTTTTAGTCGGTAGTGTTGTTACCATGTTCGGTCTCATGGTGTCGAGCCTGATACACCCACCATGTCCCTGTATGATGGGCATATATATATACGTATATATACATACGTAAACGTATTTCTACCACATGAAAAAGGTTGATTTATATACTGATTTCGTTAGATTATAATCTGACGGTATGTACAATTTTACAAAGACATTCCGCGGTAACCACTAACGTTAACATAAATATGTATACTGTATAGTCCAAGATCCCAGAGCCGTCAGACGTCACGTATTTTCTGATGGATGAAATGTGGACGATTGAGTAGAGTTAGTACGTACTAAGAACACATGCTTACCCGCTAACTTGCTTAGACGGCCAATTTTGAGATATAGAGTCCAAAAGATACATTACTTCACGTATTTTCTGATAACTGATTTTCACGTATGTTATAAGCAATATCTTTAAAAATAAGACCCCAATACTCCCAGACATTTTCCGTCAGCCGTTTTGCTTAACAGACGCTTTAAAACTCTTTGATTTGGAAGTTTTAAAGAGTAAAATACGTGACGTCTGGCAGCCCTCGGATCTTACTTTAATAATACAATTGAGAACGCTATGTTTTAATTCAGGTAATAAAAAGCAATGTTCTTGCTTAGTATTTCATTCCATTCGTTTTATTTACGCAAATTATCGTCTTTAGAGCTAAATATTATAATAAATTCAATTAAATTTGTTACGAAATAGCGTTCAAATAAACATTTTATAGTCCTAAGTAATTTAGTCTCAGGTGGTCTCAAGTGGTATTGTTGATCTTTAGACTTAGCGCAGAAGGTGCTGGACTCTACTTCTCTTATTTTAAGGAACCTGTAGCAGTTGGCTTCAGATCCTCTAGTTCATTGAGCTAGTACAGATTGTGGAACTTTGTGCTAGCTTAATTTTAATAAGATTGTAAGAAAATTCGCTTAAGATTTCTATATTAATTACTCATCTATACAGAAAAACGTTATGTTGGTTTGTGTATGCTCCAAAATTCAAAAAGTTCTGCACCGATCGAGTTGATATTTTAGAATGATATATAATCCGCACCAAGGATTGTTTTCATCTAATTTTTGCATCACAATGTGCCACAGCGAAGCGTGGCAGGGTACAGCTCGTTTTAAATAAATGAATGATTGAAACCACGCGGCTCGGCTAGTGTTACATTTCATGAATACAAGGAGAGCAGGATTTATTCCTAAATCCTGGATATTTGGTTCTATTTTCGGCGTTCACTTTGTTTTAAGTAAAACTCTGGAAATTGGTTTGGGAATTCAGTTCACAATGGGAGGAAATACACGTTCCTAGAAGCGATAATCGTTTGCGAGCTTTAGATTTTAGCTGCTAAATAATGAGCAGCATTCGTCTATGAGCGTTCAGTTTGGAGCGAGACTTTACTTAACAGTTCTTATTTGAAGAATAAATAATTCATAACATTTCGGCCTCGTGGCTCAGCGGTGCTGAGTCTGCCGACACAGTCGTAGGTTGTGGGTTGAATTCCCTTCCAGCAAAAACGTTAGTTGATAAACACGGATATTTGTTCTGCGGCTAAGTGTAAAGTGTTCCTCTGTTTGATAAGTTAGTAATTAAACAAATGTTATACTATTCGGCTTCATATTATGAACAAGAATTGCATAGTTTGGAGCTAGAGATACGTGATGAATATCCACCCAAAGCCAGAAGGTCCGCATAAACAGCACATATTTGAATGAAATTAAATACGCAGTAGATAAAAATTGTCTGGTTGAACAAGTAAAGTATTTTTTATCCCGTAAAAATTACTAGGTAACTGTAGGTGATGAAATGACTGGTTCGGGCTAGAATTATTCTGGTTTAAACCTCTGTGTCGAACTAGTTTGTCATTATCAGGCGAGTTGTTTGCTTTAGAATGAAGTCAGAAGATTATTTTTCCAGGATGGCAAAGTAAGTCTTTGTAACCACTAATTTTGAAGATTCCAAAAGCTTGTGCGAATCATTTCGGTAGTTGAGCTTAATCTCGTGTTCACAGCCTACATTATAGGTTCAAATCACACCAAATTCAGCGGCCTGCGTCACAGGGACGAACAGTACAATGTAGTGCAACTTAAAACTTTATACCCATTGTTATGACGCACAGTTTCGCTTGAGAAATTTGACAAGTCGTCCGCCCGTGACTCCTTGGGCATTCTGACGACTTCTACGCAGCGGCAACGCGCGATTTTTCAAGTGATACTATGTATTATAACAATGAAGATAAGGTTTTAAATCGCATTACAATGAAACAGCTCGTCGCTGTGCTACTCGCCGCTGCTCTTTTGGTATGTCTGTACGTGGTCAGTGGAGCCTTTACGTCGTGAGCGTGGGCCCAGCCGAGCGAAACATTTCCAGCACTCCGGCTGCATTTGTTGATATCGCAAATTTCCCGACCCGCTGGCCCCGGCTGATTGCGCCGGCACGGCCAGCCGCTGTCAGATACACCCGCCGGCGCCGGCGACCGGCGACCGGCGACCGGGCCGGGCGTCAAACACGGCCCGACAGACCGTCCAATCAATCACAGCGGATCATGTTGAATGAATTCGGACGTCGAACGATGGAGTTACGTTTTTTGTTTTCTGTTTGTACAACTGATGGATTAAGTGTATAATTGGAAACTGGTATGAATATACTAGATTAAACGAACTTAAGTAATTATTGACCAAAAAACATACAACTAATATTATTTAATTGGTAAATACGATTTAAACTTGACACAAAAATATCATGCTAATATTATAAATACGAAATTTTGGATATTTCGCGGTTTGTATGTTTGTTTCTCAATCACGTCGAAACGGCTTGGTTTGGACCACAGCTAAATATTCTGGAATAACAGATAAGCTATATTTTGTACGGGAAAATAGCGGAAACGCGGGGCGCAGCTAGTACCTAAATAAAAGTAAACTTATCTGACCACCCACGTACCAAGTCTTGCTCAAAGATTAACACGTGGAAACAAAACTATCACGTACTTGGCAACAAAGCGGACACCGAGATAGAACACGAGATAGAACAATATGTCCAACATTCAGAAACATAAATCTCGCTCGCCGGAGTTACATATTGCATATGGCACTAGCTGCACCAGTTTTACCTGCGTACTTCTCATACCCTTTATTGTTTGCGTTAAAGAAGAAGAAAGAAGTCTTGGTTTTATACTAGATCATAATCTATCTGTCTTCCAAATTTCAACCTAAACCGTTTAGCTGTTCCGACGTTATCGAGCAACAAGCATATAAACATCCAAACTTTTCTATTTATAGAAAAGAATTCGTGTGGTCGCGTGGCTATTGATTCATTCTAAAGTAACCTGAGAAGGCATAGCATATTTTTTTTTAAGTGTGGTATGATGAGACGAGGAAGACATGCGTCTGATGGGAAGCAGAACGTATACTCATACTCATTTATTCATACGTTCTGTACATGTTATACTTATGAAATAATATTTCGTAAATTATATTAATTACATCATTCAGTTATATAGTATGGTTATTATAATATTTCAGTCAAAATAATAGCGATGATATAAAATATACAAATTGAGACCAATTAAATATAATGTCAAATAGTAGTTAATAAATGATGTCATGTCAAAATAATTATCCAAATAAAATATAATACAAAACAATGTAACTTAGCATAAATTCACTTTACAATAATCAAAACATACTATAGCTTAGCTATGTGATTTCTTTCCGTGTCATAAATTCTTTTTCAATATCATAGAACGCTTGGCTGATAAGCCAGCGCTTTAACCTATTCCTGAAAGCATTAAGATTCGGTGCCTCAATTATGTCCTCCGGCAGTCGGTATACATATAACAGTGATATCTAACATGTAACTTGTGCAAAAAAACATCAGTAGATGTTGATGGATATATTAGGTACTTACAAAAACGTGTTCGCTATTCTCTGCTTTTATAGTAAGTTATTGTATCCAAAGTAGCGTTTGTGTCTCCCCGTGATCTGATTTGTCCTTTGATCCGAGCTCCCGAGCGAGCTGTTAACACGCGTGTTACTGCGTTACACGGAAACAAACAAGACGCTCTGTCGTTTTTAAGCCCCCGAAGCAAAACTTCGTTTTTGCATAAATTTGGTATAAATTTGACGTGTTTCTGTGTGTGTGTCTGTGGCATCGTAGCTCGCAAACAAATGAACCATTTTTTTATGTATTTTTATTTGATAGGTGAATAAGTTGAAAGTTTGCATAGCTATGTTTGATGAAATACGATTCAAAATAGCAAATTACATATTTTTACAATTCCTTCAATAAGTATCTAAAGAAAGGGCTCGTAATGTAATATTACACTACAAAAATTTCAAATCTAAAATGGTCGGAGATAACTCGAAATTTTAATTTTGCGTTTATGTTAAACTAATGAAGTCTTCTTCTTCTTCATCTCCTTTTAATTTCTGGCTTCCATTCGGTTGTGCTATATTATTTGATCTGATTTATCATCATCATCAGCCCATCCTAGTCCACTGCTGGACATAGGCCTCTCCCATGGCTCGCCACTCAGCCCTATCCTCGGCTATTCAAGGAGTTGATCTGATTATTCATCTTCTATCAATTAAGGCTTACATTTGGTTCTTCTATATAAGTTATGTATAACTACGTTGTCGTTTCATTCCGTGGCTGGAAACGCTCGCATGCTCCGCGATCCTCAAACTTGCCAGTAAACACGGGAATGGAAGCTACACAAGTAAAATGTCCCTGCTAATCCATTATACATTGAAGTATTATATCGAAACCGCCACTCAACGCATTGAGATTAGATTTAGAACGTCAAACGCAAACGAAAAACCCAAATCGTTATGATACGTCGTCATGTTATCGGCAAACATTTGATCGTGTGTATTTTGCAAGCGATCCTATTTGTCGCGTGTTTGCCCTCAATTACCTTGTTTGTGTTGTACCGGTGCCGCCCCCGCACCGCCCCCGCACCGCTGTCGCGAGCAGACAGCCTTTGATTTGTTCTCTATCAAATACTTGCCAATATACAGCAGGGTCGCCCAGAAACGAGGCTAATCAATCCATGGCGGCACACAAACGTGCGTTACATTATGGATAATGCTCACTACTTAGGCATTCTTCACATAACAAACACTATCCGGACCCTAACTACGCAAAGCTGGTGTTATGGAAACTGAACAGCTGGTATAATACTTGTACAATTGTACTCGAAAACTCATAATGTATTGCAACATTTAAATATAGAACAAAGTTTTTGCCACTCACATTTTTGTCATAAGTGGTAATAAATCCTATAGCTCAGTCAGAACACTACCTACTGAGCTTCAACTTCAGTATTCTTGACAAAACAATGATTCTCGCATCTCTGAAGCAAAAGCGTAATACGCTTTTGCTACACAGAAAACATACTATGTTTTCTAAGAATCTACAACTTAACAAGTTGTAGATTCGATCCTTTCCTATCGCCTGCTCCTCAAACCATTTTGTCGATAATAAACTACAAGTTCTTCGTTTTCATTTATTGTTTTGATGGAAAAAATAAATTAAAATGTATCCTCAAAGATTTTTTTTAAAAGCACTAGCAACTGTCAATCCGCACTTGGCTTGGGCAACAGCTTGGTCTTGACTTCTTGTGAGAGATTTCCAATTTACAAAAAACTCAAAGCGGGGTGTTTATGCTTAAGCAAGACAAAAATTTAACACTCACACGATTTGTGCTACTGGGACCTATAGCGTCACAGTGCCTTTTAAAATAGTGTGTTTCTATTGGAGGATATCGATTTACCAATCGCACAGTTTCCTACGTCAGAAACATTATTTGACTTATTTAATTTAAGATTTTCCGTCCATGTTTATTTCTGTCTTTGCTTTGAAACCCAGTCTCATTGTTGTTCCCTAGATTGGAGTCCAACTTAAATGAAATCACTAAAACGATAACTTTCCGAATTCAAACAATAAACGCCTTTCAATCTCCTAGCTTCAATCATTTAGTTGAATTCTCAAACCAAAAACTTTTTCTAAAGACCGGTGATTGAATCAAGCGGGAGATTCAAAACGACTCAAAACTGTTTAGAGAAACAGGATCCGATCTTTCACTCGCGATGTGACGCGCAGAGCGAACCATTTGTTACCTCAATACCTCTTATAACGCCGTGTTGTCTATAAAATGATCAATTCAAATTTATAACGTTTACATGATTGATCGTTTCAATCTCTGCGAGGTTCGCAAAAGCATCACTGTGCTTTTCTACTGTTGGGACTCAGGTTTTTCTCTTTCTTTCTTTATTTCTAAGGAAAGAGTTAAATAAATAAATAAATAAATTAAGTTTTTAATTCAAATAACTTTCTTTGTAGTGGCAGGACTCTTTGCCGAGTCCATCTGGGGAGGCACCACAATTTGCCAGGTATTCTATCGTCAAGCAGTAATGTGAAAGCATCACTTTATTCCGGTTAAGATAATGCTTCCAGAGAAATTACAGGAAATAGAGGTAAAACATCTAATATCTCTGGATGACGAGCGTAGTGAAGTGCTTAGTAATGATTTGGATTCTTCATATTCCTAAAGCTGCATGTCACTGTGCTGTTATATGGCAGGTACGTTACCATCAGGCACTTGTCGTCTTGTCTCGTCCGAAATGTATTAATTAATTTCCTTTTAGTTGAGATCCTAACTGCGCACCCCGGGGCATAAAATCATCAAAAGACTTATTTCTATACACAATAAATCTTTTTCTCGAGAACTGTAGGAGTCGCTGGAACGAAATTAGGTTTATTCTATACAACGCTATTGTTACGTGTTTTCTCCATTATCTTTATTCTGTTTTGTTTGAAAATGGAAATCTAATATTTTTTCTCTCTCTCGCATTTTGTTACCATGTAGCGAGATACCCCACTTCTGGGGTGAATCACAAATACACACTTAGAAATTTGCAACTAGAAATGTTTAACCAGGCAACTTAGAGTTCACATTTTGAAGAGCTGAAAGCGACTGATTCGATAGTGAAATTTTTATATCGCGCGTTGGTCCGCGTTCGATCACGAACTCGTGATGGTAAGTGATGTGGCTAGCGAAATTATAGGGCTTAGATAAAACATCTTAGATTTCTGGGTGACGACAAGCGCAGTGTTAGATTAGGTAATCATTTGGACTCTTCACGTTCCAATAGCTACGTGTCACTATGCTGTTAGATGTCAGGCATGTTGCTTACCATCAAGCACAGCTCCTGCTCGTCTCGTCAATCGATATTTAAAACAATCTTCAGTAGTGGAAAGGGGAAGGTAAAATAAGGTCTCGTAAACCCGCTGCACACTCTTCAAAATCTATTCTGTAAAAGACTGACAGACCACTGTTTCTGTAACTTTCGCGCTTTGAACAGGTAATGTTTATATTGTATGGGGCTTAATCACTGGCAGATCTAGCTATCTACTTAATCACTGGCAGATCTAGCTAGCTACTTAATCACTGGCAGATCTAGCTATCTACTTAATCACTGGCAGATCTAGCTATCTACTTAATCACTGGCAGATCTAGCTAGCTACTTAATCACTGGCAGATCTTAATCAGCAGATCTAGCTATCTACTTAATCACTGGCAGATCTAGCTATCTACTTAATACTGGCAGATCTAGCTATCTACTTAATCACTGGCAGATCTAGCTATCTACTTAATCACTGGCAGATCTAGCTATCTACTTAATCACTGGCAGATCTAGCTATCTACTTAATCACTGGCAGATCTAGCTATCTACTTAATCACTGGCAGATCTAGCTATCTACTTAATCACTGGCAGATCTAGCTATCTACTTAATCACTGGCAGATCTAGCTATCTACTTAATCACTGGCAGATCTAGCTATCTACTTAATCACTGGCAGATCTAGCTATCTACTTAATCACTGGCAGATCTAGCTATCTACTTAATCACTGGCAGATCTAGCTATCTACTTAATCACTGGCAGATCTAGCTATCTACTTAATCACTGGCAGATCTAGCTATCTACTTAATCACTGGCAGATCTAGCTAGCTACTTAATCACTGGCAGATCTAGCTTAATCACTGGCAGATCTACTTAATCACTGGCAGATCTAGCTATCTACTTAATCACTGGCAGATCTAGCTATCTACTTAATCACTGGCAGATCTAGCTAGCTACTTAATCACTGGCAGATCTAGCTATCTACTTAATCACTGGCAGATCTAGCTATCTACTTAATCACTGGCAGATCTAACTATCTACTTAATCACTGGCAGATCTAGCTATCTACTTAATCACTGGCAGATCTAACTATCTACTTAATCACTGGCAGATCTAGCTAGCTACTTAATCACTGGCAGATCTAACTATCTACTTAATCACTGGCAGATCTAGCTAGCTACTTTTCTACGATGTTGTAGATCTAGCAGGATTTTTGCTATAGTAAATAGACGGTACCGTCGTCTGACAGCAGATAGGAAACATAGAAAGATAGGAGATAAGAAACACTCTTTTTGGTGTATATGTCTGTTATGTAGCTTTAATTTTTTGCGACCTAGTAAAACATAGAATACGTGACAAATTCTCTTAGTACAATACTCATATTACTGGCCCCTATCTCTTTGTTTGACGGCCTATCTTTTAACGTGTCTTTGGCGGAATTGTGAGGCTAATCCACAAAGAGCCATTCATAAAAAAAAAAAAGAAACACTCTTTCTCTATGAATCGGAAATACGAAGTTCACTTTAAGTTGTCTTCACATTGTACCTACAGAAGAGAGTTTGGGTAAATTGTGGTTGATGTATCGAATCGGGGACGCCCCGCGCCGAACCATTCCGCAAATAATGTTCCATGCTTCCTACAATCTGCTGACTCGATGTAGCTGAGAAGTTGGCTCAGTAAACTGTTTTTTTTATCATATCGTCTGAAAGCTGTGATCCCATTACGCGAACTATGCAAATATAGGAGATGAATTGTGTAGGCTTGCACCAAAACCTTTACGAAGGACCGAAGGTTTTACTTACTTCTAAACTTACTAACTATTCTTACCCTATTATAAGTATCATATCTCTGTACAGATACAGATACAGATACAGATACAGATACAGATACAGATACAGATACAGATACAGATACAGATACAGATACAGATACAGATACAGATACAGATACAGATACAGATACAGATACAGATACAGATACAGATACAGATACAGATACAGATACAGATACAGATACAGATACAGATACAGATACAGATACATATACAGATACAGATACAGATACAGATACAGATACAGATACAGATACAGATACAGATACAGATATATAAAAATGTTATGTTGGTTTGTGTACTTTTTCGAGTCATGAGCTGTTCGATAGTGAACAGATCAGCTGCACACTATCTGAAATGTATCCGATAAAAACTCGATAAACGGTTCAATTTCTGACGATGTTAATGACTTTAAAGTCTGTTATGAATAACGTTGTCGTAGACCTTTTGGCTCGTCTTTAGACCAATGCCCGAGCCTCCAGCTGATACTCGACCTTCGTTCCTCGGAACGCTGTATTCACGAACCTTTATTCGACGTGTAAACAAACTAAATATTGTCGGATGTAATAAACATCCTATTACATAATATGATATTAAAAATGGGAAAGCACTTTGTATTTTTAGTTATTTTGCTCTTCGTTGCTCAATCACGTTGTAAGAGCTGAACGTGTAAGGCGGAAATTTGAAACTACGAAATAGAATGGAGTGAACTAGAGTATAAACTATTTTTATTGACGAAAAACTGAAAATTTCCGCGTGATTTTTTTGTAAGCGAAGTTACAGGGATGTAAATTATTTCATTGATGAGGTTCTAAATACTAAATAAGAATAATAACATCCAAACTGCGGAAAACATTTTTATTTTTGTGCCCATGACATCACAGTGACAGCAGCTATTGGAACGTGAAGAGTTCAAATCATTACCTAGCACTGCACTGCGCTCGTCACCTGGAGGTATAAGATGTCTTATTTCTATGTAATTTCTCTGGAAATATTATCCTTCAAACCGGAATGAAGTGTTTGCATATTACTGCTTCGCGTTAAAGCTAGCAAAGGTGTGGTACTCCCCAAAGAGGACTCGGCAAAGAGTCTTTCTTACCACTGAAACTAACGTTGCCTCAGTTAGTATTTTATTATAAGTACAAACTGCGTGTGTTCATGCGTCGTCATTAAAACTTTTATTCACGGTAACCGCTGCCTTTCTTTCGACCAGTTGGTGATTACAAGTAATACTGATTGTATAATAAAATGCGTTTATGTGGTGAAATAATTAACTTTATTTAAATTTACTAAAGCTAGCGTGCCTATGCTTTCACAGTTGAAATCGGAAGGGAAGAATGTTGCTACATTATGAATGACAAAAACTTACATTTAATGTTGCCATTGTGAGAAAAAAATATACTAATTTAAATTATTTGTATGTTTGATAAATTACTCAAACACTGATTGTATCCGTAAAAAAACTAGACCTTTTAAATAATGAGCTCAGTCTCTTTAAATTTAATTGAATCATAATTTTCACTTTCTTTAAGAAATCGAGACAACATTGAAACAGATAACTAAGTAAAATATTTGCACTGGCCATCAATTTTACTTAATGTAAGTAAATTTTGAAATACTTTGAAATACTTTTGTATTTCAAGGATTTAAACAAAGAAAGGGCTCGTTCTAATATCGGCGGCGATCATTTGATATATTTTCCGAAAAAAAGAGGGATTATTTTGATAGGTTCTGTGGATTTAGGTCTTGTAGACTTAGGTCTAATAAAGTTTGGGGTCAAACTCTACATGAGATGATTATTTTTCATGGTGCGAGCTGTATGCGTAACATTTTTTATTTTTTATTTTTTCTTATTCTTAATTATATTTGACCGCCATCTCGCCTGTTATTAAGCAAGGTGCGAAATTTTTTCAAGTCTAAATAGTTGCTCACGTTATGTCATGCACAGATTTGCTCGTGTACAGAGCACTGTTCGCATCTTTGGGACGGATCGGTAAAAGGCTCTGCAATCGACGAGACGGAGAGACGTGCCAAAAGGCTATAGGAAACAACACGCTTGTCTAAAAAAGGCTTCAAAGTCTTGAACATCACCGCAAAATTGCTAGTTTATCGTTTTATACCCAACTTCAGAAAAAGAGGATGTTCTTGATTCGCTGGTATGTTTTTGTATGCATGTATTTTGTATACGATATAGCATGAGAGCAAAATCTTTTTTTTTTTTTTAACTTTTATAGGTTTACACTTGACCGCCATCTCGCCTGATGTTAAGCGACGATGCGGTCTACGATGGAGCGTGTTTACCTAGAAGAAACCGATTCACTCTCGATTTGAAGACAAAGACACCAAGATTATAACTATCGGGAAAAACCCACTCAGGCAACTAGATGTTCTTATCACAAACGTGGAGTCAAACCTCTTCGTCTTTGGAATATCCACCATGAGACGGTGCCGCTTCTTTGAGTTACCAGAAGTACGATAGAAAAAAGGGCAAGGAGGTATTAGATCATGCAGATCAGTTGCACACTCCCCAAAGTGTATCCGATAAAAAAACCGATAAGCTAGCAATCTTGCGGCGATGTTCAAGACTTTGAAGTCTTTTTCGCGCTAGAATGTCTTTGCCTATGAGCCTTTTGGCACGCCTCTCGATCGATCCCAGAGTCAAATCTAGCCAAGCGGCCCCACCGCAGGGTCAGGCTACTGAGCAAACTGTCCCGTGTTTAGTCTTTTAACAAATACGCACTTACGAATGTTTGTTAAAGTAACACGTTTTTAAATCTGAAACTACAGATCAGTTATTTTTAATAAACGCACGGGTAACTCCCGTTTGATACAGTCAGTCCAGTCAGACTCAAGTTTAAGCGTTAAACGAGCTGCGAACATGCACGCGCCCACTCCCTGAAAAAGATCGCCCGACGCGATCGAAACTTGAGTCGGAAACTGACTATATCAAACGTAAGTTACCCGTGTTTACTTAAATTGTGTAATAACCACGTTAGTTTTCACACAGATCAGCTATCTGACGTCCCTAGTACAACTTATACATAGTTTGAGGCTATATTATGGTATTGCGTGAGAAATGTTTATTTATTTAATCTGAAAGTGATCTCAGCTCTATCTTGACACAGCTCTGAGCGATGACCTCAGAGATGAGCGAAAATAAAAGCTATTCCGAGCAATGGGCGAGATCGTCTGTCAGCCCGCGGCCAGGCTCCCAGACTCCCCGAGATCTAGGCTCCGTGGTTGTGTTCTGCAAAACGCAAACTCGCGCCAGCTTAACTTGACACCTGTGCCTCACTACGGCTTTGGGGAATGATGGATCAATCAATTACTTTCTTCCTCGTATAATTTGAAACCAATTGAATCGAAATTAGTACTTTCCATTCACGATGAATTCAAATTCAAATTCATCAGAAAATACGTACCGACGCAACGCCTTATACAGTTATGAAAGTATAAGAACTCAAACTGCTTCGTTCAAATGATCGTTACTTACCTACGACAATGAAGATTCAAAGCATACATGGCTGGCCTGGTGGCTTAGTTGGTAATAAGTCTGCCTGCGAAGCCATTGGTCGTGGGTTCGATCCCCACCCAGTGCAAATGTTTGTGTGATGAATTCAAATATTTGTACTGTGCCTGGGTGTTTGCTATGTATAATAAGTATGTATTTAAAAATATTTAAGTATTATATCAGCTATCTGGCTTCCATATTACAAGCTTTGCTTAGTTTGGGGTCAGATGGCGTAGTGTGTGAAATGTACACCAATATTAAAAAAAAATACTGTCACTTAAGTGGGTTTGATTTTATCGGCTACAGAATACAGCTCCTGTCTTGTCCCCGTTGCGTGACCCCAGACATGCCTCTCTTGTAATGTCTCCTAATGTTCTGAGCCACGGAAAAGTAAAACACATTTCCGTAAGTGCCGTAAGTACGCATCAACATTAGCTGTACATTTTGTGTTCCCACTGCTGGGACTCGGGGTTTTTTCTTTCAAATATAGAATCAAAGGCGGGGTCTACCACGATGACGAAGTACGAGTTGGCGGATGATATGTCTCTAAAAAGATAATATTTTCCTTGGAATATGTCAATCTTCTTAACATACGTTCTGTAGTACTAGAATTAAATGTTCACAACACCCCCCCTATTTTCCTTTTCTTCTTCTAATCCAAGAAATTTGTACAAAAAAAAAAGATAATTGTAATGACAAAGGTCACGGACCCCAGAGTCTGTGGAGTGGCTAATTTAAATTTAAAAAAAAAACATACGTTCTGTCACCGGCACCGTTAAAAACAGGGATGAGAGCAAACTAGTTCATATATATATTTAAGATAAGTATTATCTCAGAAAAGAATGAACTCAGATAGTTCATTAGTTTTATTACAGTCAATAGTAAACCATCGAAGTATGTATTTTTCGACTCTTTTGAAATTACTAAAACGACATCACCGATTTAGATAAAATTTATATTTAATATGGGTCTATTCGGAAATAATTATTCTTTGTTCCAAAAATAACCTTTGGAGCAAAAATTTTATTTCAGAACCAGCAGGTCTACTACGAAGTCCGATAAACGATATATCGGCCGAAGTTATGGACGTTTTATACCACGAAACACAATCGGTCGGTTGATCTGATCGGGCGTTTCGTTCATCCCGACCGACGCTGATTTGACAGTTTTTGTGTCATCAACCGACCTATTGTGTTTCGTGGTATAAAACGTCCATAACTTCGGCCGATATATCGTTTATCGGACTTCGTAGTAGACCTGCAGTTCACCCAGTCGAAAGTTTTGAGAATCGAATTGAGAATCTTCTCTTCTTTTGAATTTGGTCTAAAATACTCAGAAGTGCGGAATTTGAACCTATGACTACAATATAGTGAAATCGAACGACCCAGCCACTCGCCACCATTGTTTTGAGTTGCGCGCAATTCTTGTAAGTATATATATATAGAATCTGAATCTAGGTAACGGCTCGAACGATTTTCATGAAATTATGTATACAGGGGGTTTCGGGGACGATAAATCGATCTAGCTAGGTTTTATTTTTTTTAACACATAATTTTATGCGCTTTTTTAGACAATGAAAAACTCCTAAAATGTCATTAGCATACGATAACTTATTTCGACATTGTTCTTAAAAGTTCAGTAAAATTAAATTATTTTTGTCATAAACATGTATGTTGTAGAAGGAGGTGGAAGGTGGGTATTGCTAAGGCGGTATCTACCTGCCATCATTTTTTATTTTTACTAAGAATTTATAAAAGCAGTAGGTACCTATTTCAACGGATCTAAGTAGGTACAAACATATTTTGTACATCAAATAAAATTGTAAATTGTGACGAGTCTGTGTAGTGGCGTTCATAAAACTTAATTTTTGTAATTATAGTATATGTGAATGTTACTTCCATGACAATAAAGAATATTCTATTCTAAAGTCTAAATGGCTCAGACGGAATATGCTCGCCCTCGGAGTCAACAGGCCCCGGTTCGAATCCTGATGGTTACCCTCGGGACTTTTCTTTTTGTTCATTTTTTTTCTTAAAAAATCTTTTACTTAGAGCCCTCTATAAACGCATTTAAACCGAGCAATGCTCGGTCAACCAGGTACTGGCTTCTTAAATGTGATAAGCACGACTTAATAACAAATGAACACGATTCAGACTCAAATAATTAAAAACATCACAATTCAAACATTGAAAATTTCACCGACTTATTTTATTTTTCGTCTTGTTTCTACTCTACGTATTTTGTTGAATTGGTGATTGTAATTTTAATTTACGCTTTTATGTGCCGATAAACATTTAACATTTCTATATCAACATGGCGTCTCGCCACTACGGCTGTAGATCTAACAACAACGTTTGGAGGTTATTAACAAACGTTTGATCGCGATTGAGTTTACTGTTCATAATGAGAGTTGGGCGGTCTCTGTCGTTATCAAACATTGACAACTCTGGCTGACTTTGAATCAACCCCCGGAGTTGTTAATATTGTCCTGAATCCTCTAATTCTGCACTAATTTAATGAACGAATAATTGTGTGTTTGTGTATTACAATTGTATGTTAACAATTACTGTAATTTATCTGGGAACATTACTCTTCTAACCGGTACACAATCATGTTTGCACATTACTTCTTGGTGGTAGAATAACTGACCAAGGTGTGATACTTTCACAGGTCGTCTGAGTCTTGCCACTAATTAAGCACTGACTCAATAATACATCATCATCATCATCATCAGCCGCAAGACGTCCACTGCTGAACATAGGCCTCCCCCCTAGATTTCCACAACGAACGGTCCTGCGCAACCTGCAACCAGCGGTTTCCAGCGACCTTTATGAGGTCATCTGTCCATCTAGTGGGAGGCCGTCCAACACTGCGTCTTCTGGTACGTGGTCGCCACTCGAGAACCTTTCTTCCCCATCGGTTGTCGGTTCTGCGAGCGATGTGGCCTGCCCATTGCCACTTCAGCTTGCTTACTCTTTGAGCTATGTCGGCCACTTTCGTTCTTTTGCGAATATCCTCATTACGGATTCTGTCGCGCAAAGAGACTCCGAGCATAGCCCTCTCCATAGCTCGCTGTGTGACTTTGAGCTTCGTTATGAGGCCCACAGTTAAGGACCACGTCTCAGTTCCATAAGCCATCACTGGCAACACGCACTGGTTAAAGACTTTCGTCATTAGGCATTGGGGTATTCTGGACTCAAAGATGTGCCGAAGTTTCCCGAACGCTGCCCATCCGAGTTGGATTCTTCGCTGGACCTCTTTGTCGAAGTTGGATCTACCTAATTGGATCTTTTGACCCAGGTAGACGTATTCGTCAACAACTTCGAGTGTGGTATTCCCAACAATAACCGGTACAGGTGAGATATGAACATTTGACATGACTTTCGTCTTGTCCATATTCATCCTCAAACCTACCTGTTGGGATACTCTACTGAGGTCCCTGAGCATAGCACCGAGGTCCTCCAGCGACTCCGCCACAATGACTATGTCGTCGGCAAACCGAAGGTGAGTGATGCATTCGCCGTTGATATTGATGCCATATCCATTCCAGTCCAGTAGCTTAAAAACATCTTCCAGCGCGGCAGTGAACAGTTTCGGATATATAACATCTCCCTGTCTCACGCCTTTCTGTAGCTGGATATGTTTTGTGCACTGGTCCTGTAATCGGACAGACATTGTGGCTTTACTGTAGATACACTTCAACACTTCGATATAGCGATAGTCAATGCGGCATCGCTGGAGAGACTGAAGCACTGCCCAGGTCTCGATGGAATCGAAGGCTTTCTCATAGTCCACATACGCTATACATAGTGGCCGATTATACTCCTCGGTTTTCTGTATAATTTGCCAAAGCGTATGGATGTGGTCTATAGTACCATAGCCTTTTCGGAAACCGGCTTGTTTGGGTGGCTGGAAGTCGTCAAACCTGCGTGCGAGACGATTCGTGATTACCCTCGAAAACAACTTATAAACGTGGCTCAGAAGTGAGATGGGCCTGTAGTTCTTCAACAAGGTGTTGTCACCTTTTTTGAAGAAGAGCACCACCACACTTCTGCTCCACGCTTCTGGCGTATTACCGTTAAGTATGACGGAGTCGAACAGCTTCTGGAGGACTTTAAGTACCGGTTTTCCACCCGCTCTTAGAAGCTTAGTCGTAATTCCGTCGTTTCCAGGTGCCTTGTTGTTTTTAAGTTGTTTGAGGGCCATCCTAATCTCATACAGGCTGACTTCCGGGATATCTTCGGTAAAGTGTCGGGTCAGCTTGGCTCTGGGGTCTTTTGCCATGCTAACGACAGGTTGTGCTTGCGTAGAGGTGTATAACTGTTCATAGAACATCTCAATCTCCTCCAAAATCTCGGGCTTCGACGAGACGATGTTACCACTATCGGTCTTCAGTTTGGTCAGCTGACTTTGCCCAAGAGACAGATTTCTTGCGAACACTTTCGAGCCTTTGTTCTGCTTGATTGCTTCTTCAATACTCGAAGTATTGTAGCAGCGTATGTCGCGTCGCACACAAGTAGAGATCTATCTATTGAGCCGTCTGTATACCGTCATGTCGACCGAAGACTGTAACCGCATATCTCGTCTGACTGCCATGAGATCTAGAGTTTGATCGGAGAGTTTTTGGGTTCTATTTTGGCGTCGGCTCTTATAAAATTTTCTGCCAACAGCATGAACAGTTTCCACTAGCCTGTCGTTTATTTCGTCCGCCGTTACGCACTCATCTAAGGATTCGAAGCGATTTTGAAGTTCGAGTTTAAAGTTATCGGGATCTTCGATTTGAGCATAATTTGGTCGGAGCGTGGACTTCATTAGACGTGACCTTTCGAACTTAATGTTCAGATTCAGCGTGCCTCTTACAATACGGTGATCGCTGCCGGTCTTAACCCTGCTGATCACAGAGACATCGCTGAATATTTGCCGTTTAGTCGTCATAATGAAGTCGATCTCATTTTTTGTGGAACCGTCTGGGCTAATCCAGGTCCACTTTCTTTGTGGCTGTTTCTTGAAAAGGAGTTCATCATAAAGAGGCTCTCCCTTTCCAAGAAATCCGCTAGACGTTGCCCTCTTGGGTTCCGCTGCCCATATCCGAAATTCCCCACTCTCAACTCATCACCGCTACGTTTGCCCAGTTTCGCGTTGAAGTCTCCCATCACAACTGTGAAATGTGTTGGCGAGACATGTATGGCTTTGGAGATGTCCTCATACATGCTCTCAACCTCTTCGTCGGGATGTGTCGAGGTCGGTGCGTATACTTGTATGACCTTTAATGAATACCGGTCGCTAATTTTAAGTACAAGGTATACAACCCTATTCGACACACTCTCGATCATTATCACGTTGTTGACGAGAGACTTGCGGACGATAAACCCGACACCCTTCTGGGATTGTTGATCTCCCTCCCTGTAGTAGAACAAGTTGCCGGATTCAAGGATTATCCTGTCCTCGCCCTGTCTACGGACATCTGATAACCCTATGATATCCCAGCGCAACTTGTCCACTTCTTCTTCCAGCTCCACAATCTTTTCGTCAGCCCTCAGCGTCCGTGCGTTAAATGTTGCCAGGTCGAGTCGTTGGGTTTGGTGGCGGGGCGTCTGCCGGGGATTCTTAGCACCCCATGCTTCGCCGGAACCAAGGCTGCCACGAACGCCTGGAATAGCGGAGCCGCCGGGGACTAGGGGCCGTTTCTTTTTTGTGACCATCATATGGGGGGGTATTTGCCATAGTCACTACGCTTGGCAGGCGGGTTGGTGACCGCGGAACCAGCCCTTCGCATCGATGACGCCGCTGCCCGTCATCGGCCTGGTCAATTTAGGACTGGTTTTTTAAAGGATATACCGCCATTGGTTCCGTCGTCAGAGCCTCGTTAGTTGGCAGCAGCCACGCGCAGGAGAGGTTGACATTTGGGGAAGCTAGATGTTAAGCGCTTCCCCCTTACACCCCAATACAATATAATACAATAATACATAGATGTGCAAAATATACATCACATTACCAAGTACTTATCTCACTTTCAGAGAAGTGAATCACTTTACCTTGATATTGCTCTTGTGCAATAAACGGTCGTCAAACATTCATGAGAACCTTCTCATCCATACCTATAGATCGCGTCCCACGTTTCACTCTCGTGCGGCGTGCGCGCGTGCGACGGCCGCTCGGACGTGTACAGTACGACCAAATTATCTATAGAGTAAAGCGATGGCGCCACAACCGAAAAATATTACAACCTATTAAAAACTTAGACAACTTCTGTGTTTTTAAATACTCGTAACCAAATAGTTCCACTTTCGGCCGTTGCACAGATAAGTTAGTGGCGCTGTACGCGACGAGAATAGTCCGCTCATTACTCACGGGGTAAATTATGAAAATTAACTTACTCCGTGTGTTTGTCATAAAGCTCGCAGTGTGTCCGCCCGCGGCTGCGCTCGCCCGACGCGTCGACTTTATGTTAATCAGAACGGCTCGATAGTTACCGACAACTGGCGTTGAATAGTTTTCCACGTTATATTCCGAGAGCTGGTAGCAAATTTTACGTTTTGCACGCTATATATACTAAACTAGATGTCCGTCCGGCTTCCCCCGTGGAACATATACAGCACTCATCGAGATCCCGCACATATACAACGGTGAAAAAATTTTAGAAATCGGTTCAGTCATTCCTAAGAATATCGCTTTCAAACAAAACACGTCTTCAGCTACCTGCTACGCCACCTGTCGTAAATTGGTCGTACCAACTCAGAGGTTAGCAAAGATTTTATATTCAAGAGGTATGTAATCTGTGATATTCAATGACGCAATCTTAGACACATGCTGTCATGTGTCATGTCAAAGCACGAAACGTACGAAAACTCTCAAAAAGGAATATTTTTTTCCCGATTTTGTTACATTCTTGATTCATGCTCCGCTTCTGTTAATAGTAGTCTTATTTTCTATAGCCTATAACCTTCCTCGATAAATGGAGTATCCAATAGAAAAATAATCTTTCAATTCGGACCAGCACTTCCCGAGATACTAGCGTTCAAACAAACAAACTCTTCAGCTTTATAATATTAGTATATATAATCTGGCTAATTATTACTTTCATTCTTTATAACTACAACATGTTAAAATTGTATTTTGCTCCAAACATATTCATTGAACAACAAAATAAAATGAACATTTTAAAAATGTACAAATTTATTCTGCCACGCTACTCACCAGCCAGGCGCACCTCCGTTCGTTTTGTGGGATAACAGGAGAGCTGTGTGATAAATTTTCTTCTTGCCTCAAATACTTACCCAAAATAGCTACTATCTCTCGGAATGGTATATGAATGCGCGAATAGCACGATCCCCAAGTTAAACTTACACGTAAAATCCAACAGACAAATTCATAAGCAGGAAATAGAAACTATGGGACTCACAAAATCTAGGTCGTAGCTCGGGAACCTTCTGTAGGCGGCCGCCTAGGTACAGGCTAGCAAGCCTGGTCGCTACAAAAACTTCACAAAGAGCACAGAACAATGTAGTTTTTATAGTTTTTTTTTTCAATTAATAACAGGGAGCACGTCACACCTTCTTCGAGTGAAAGTTCTTCGCACAATGCTCGTGCGACGGGTCAATTCGTCAATGAGACAAGGACGGATAGGGGGTGAAATATGGTAGGAAAAGGAGACGGAACATATGAAATGTCTTCTTCAATAATAGCTATTTAACGTTAACAGTATACATGGGTAAATATTTTAAAAATCTTGAATGTTTTATCTATACCAACATTATAAACCTGGAAAGGTTCTTATTTTGGAAACTCCTGAGCCGATTTAAAAAAAATCACTGTCAAATAAAGACGTGATCGCTGAGTGGCATATGCTATTTATATACTACGGCCGAAGCCGGGGTAGTTAACTTCTATGTAACAAAAAGTTTAAAAAAATAGTTTCAAGCTTAGAATACTTTACACGTTTTAAGCGTACCTATAACCATTCTACTTATTAAGTAGGTACATTTTAATAATTATGACAGAACTTCAGAACGACATTCGTCAAATCATTCTTTCCGTCCACGTGTTCGTTCCTCAGTCGAGAAGACTGGGTCAAAGAGAGTGATAACGACATGTTTAACATCATTAAGTTGATGTGAAGTAGAATGTGTGTGTGCGTGTGTGTGTGTGTGTGTGTGGCGCCACACACACCGAGCCGGGTGTGGTGTTGGAGAGTAATTGAGTTACCCCGCGGGATCCGGTGTCTGTCCTCGGTAATCTCCTCGGCTGTATAATGTGAGACGGCCTCTCAGGGACTCGGCCACTAGCGGATCTAGAACGGGGGCTTTTCAATATAAACCAAATTTAACAGCACGTCGTAGTTTTCATTTTTGATATTTTTTGCAATTAAAGTAGTCTGTGTTGTCATTGTTAATTTGTTTTTTGCTTTTATTGGTTTACACTTTAATCTTTCCTGATGTTCAGCGATGATGCGGTCTACGATGGAGCGTGCTTACCTGGAAGAAACCGACTCACTCTCCATATGAAGACACCGAGATTGTAACTGTCGGGAAACATTGGCTCAGGCAACGCATGCCACAGCCTAGAATATTATAAATGCCAATGTCTGGATCTCCGGATGTTTGGATGTTTTTGTTGCTCAGACACGTCTCACGGCGTGAAATTTGAAACACAGCCAGATTATAGTATCCCGGGAAAAGAACAGAAACGGGAACTCCGTGGGCAAAACCGCGAGGCGCAGCTGGTAGGTTACCTATAAATGTAAACCCCGTTTTTATTTTGTAATTTAACGATATGAATAAATCATTTGATTTGATTTTTATATCCAATGTAACTACCCTTCATTTGATTGGAGTATTTATAGTTAAGTCATTTCAATATTTTATTTGATAATTCACAAGGCAGAACAATGTTTACCGGCTCAGCTAAATAATTGCAATCAAGTCAGTGCTAATAAAAATAAATACTACCACAAATCAGCCCGTCAATACTACCTCAAATCCGTCAAATAACGCTTCGCATGCAGCTTGTTCCACTTATCAGAATATGAGTACGTACTTCCATCAGGGCGCCGAACACAGAGTTGGTTGTGCGATAACATCTCCGCGAATATTTGCTGATTCGGCTGAAGGGGCTAAACCCTCTTAATAAGTTGTGCTCCACGACGTTATCCGGCAATGTTATATGGCTTACTCGCATTGCCAAGAACTGAGTCATCAAATATAAAAGTATTATTGCAAATCACCCCCATAATTAGCACGTAAAAATATTTTTCAGTCATTAATAATTATTATTATTATTAGCCTAGATTGTCCCCAATCTACGGTTCAAGCTTTAAACGGGTAAGTTTTATCTTGAGTTTGTTATTCACCTGAGTCGATCTCTCGATCATTTATATTGAAATTTAATTTGTCGTTAACATAAACAGTTAAAAAACCAACCCTTGAACTTCGAATAGTAGAGTTTTATTATTATACTTATCTTCTAGTCCAGCGGGCATTACTCAACTACACTGTCGTCTATATTCGGCTTTTATGGTTTTTGCTTGATCAGTTTACTTTAGGTAGGCGTGCCCTAGACTAAATCGTCGCTTAGTTTCATCGTTATGTGCAAGCCTAGGTATATCTGCTTAATTGAAATTATCAAGTTTAATCTCAGACCAACTAATCCTCAAAGAGTCTAGGGTACGATAAACTGAAAATCAGATTAAATACGACATTAGTCTAATTTTCGAATAATAGTTTTAGCTAGTTATGACTATAACAAGAACAAAATAAAAAAAATTGATTAACCCCCGACTGCCTCGGATTTGTTATCTGTACTACATTCTACTAGTCAAGCCCTTTCATTTGATACCCATATTAAAGGAATTGTGAAAAAAGAAATGTATTTCGGCATTTTGTGGCAGCCATGTCAAATCCAACATGGCCATGTTGGATTTGAAATTTTTTCATAGTGCAAAATATTCTACTAGTCAAGCCCTTTCGTTTGATACCCATATTGAGGTAGTAGTGAAGAAAATAATATAATTCGCTATTTTGTGGTGGCGGCCATCTAAGATTTGATTGTTTTATAGTGTTTAGTATTTCACTAGTCAAGCCCTTTCGTTTGATATCCATATTGAGGTAGTATGAGTGGTATATTGTGGTGGCGGCCATCTTGGGTTTGTTTTTTTTGGTAGTGTATAGTATTTTGCTAGTCAAGCCCTTTCATTTGATACCTATGTTGAGGGATGTTGTGAAAAAATATTTTGTCTGAATGAATGCTTTTTAGTGTCTAGCTTGATTTATAGTACACTAGCAGCCCGCCTCGGCTTTGCACGGGTATTATGGAAAATAAGTATAAAACAAAATTATTAGTCTTTCAAATTTTAACACACTCTTGGCAGAATTGCCATGCTTAGTACATACGACCAAGACAAAACAAACAATCCCAATCATCTGTTTATCGTTTAAAACGCATGTTTTTTTGCCTATTTTACTTTATAAAAAAATGCGGGAGCCAGATGAAGCTCAAGGGAGGTCCTGAGAGGAGCGAGCCAAGCGAGGCCAAGTGAGGTCGCCGCCGTAGCGAGAGGTTACACTCAAGGACATAGAGCTTCTGGCTCCGGGAGCTCACCCGGAGTCGAACCTTAGTGATAGACCATAATAGGACCAATTGTTATGTTTAGGTATTATTATGCTTCTCTCAATATGTGCCTTTAAACATTATGCTAAGTTATGTTTATGCTATATACGGTAGCAAAAATTATGCGAAAACTGTTATGCGTTAGTTGTTATGGTATATTATCATTAGTCCTAAAAACGTTAGGCGTGTTTGGCGTCGTTGTTATTCCCCTTTTACTTTTACGCATCAAATCAAAAATTGAATTAGTAAATATTTAATGGTTGTAATTTAGTGTTAAAAATCTGCTAATGCCACCTTCAACGTAGTTTATTAGAATCCTTTGAGGTCATGTGTCATCCACCAACCCGCACTGGGCCAGCGTGGTGGATTATGGACTTGACTCTCTCCTTGCGAGAGAGGGCCCCGAGTCCCAGTAGTAGGAATATTTAGTGGGCTGCTTATTGAATCTATTGACACAGCTAGATTTCTGATCGTCTCATCATCGTAGTCCTTAATGCTCCGTTTTATTCTACTTTAGTAGGTAGAATGAAGGGGACCTTTGGGAATGACCTATATCGTATCCTATCCCCCAGCTCAAATTACACGCGCATTACTGTTTTTTCTAAGTCATGTCCGTAATGCCTCCAATTTAAAACGGTGAAAGAAAACATCGTGAGGAAACAGAACTGGAATAAATTTAATGTAATACTGTGTAGAAAGTGCGAGAAAACTTGAACAATAACAGTAAAGGTAGAATAAACTTATACAAAAGTAGTTCTGAAAAGAACATTTTGGTAGGAACATAAAAAAGTGTTACGAAAAAATGTTTAATACGATATCATTTGCGTCCACTACCTACGTAGCGAGGCGACCACGCGAATTAGTAGACGCGCGCGCGGCTACTCGTACTTACCTATTTCATAGCTGCGAACACCTCTCCCCCGTGCCTCGGTGTCCCCTCTATCGGTGTTGCGCCGCGCGGCGTCGCATTCTGATAGGATATTTTTAATTTCGTTATATCTTTTGAATGGAATGTCCGACTTCAATAACTCAAAAAGTAATCAATTGGTATTAAAAGAGTCTTGAATAAGAAATAATTTATTTGGATAAGAATTAATACAAATGGTGTTGATAAAATGGTCTGAATTTGATAGGCAGTTTTATCTACTTTTAAAATATAAAAAAGTAGTTGTAGCGACGTAATTACTGTAGTTAGACATATGGTCTCGCGAGGTTATTTGTGGATTTTAATACGCTCTATAATATTGTAGAACATTGTTTTGGTCTATCATTAGTACTTTCCGACAACGAAAGCCATTTTATGACTGTTTTTTTTATACCTTGCGTTGGTTTTAGTAAAAAAATTCCGTGGATATCTAATTTTTTTCGTGATAAACATAGCATATGTTACTCAGTGATAATGTAGCTTTCTATTGGCAAAATAATTTTTGAAATCGGTCTAGTAGTTTTTGAGTTTATTCGTAACATACCAAAATACAAAAATACAAATCTTTCCTCTTTATAATATTAGTATAGATTCAGGTAAATCCCAGCCAGCCTGACCCCCGCCCCGGCCCGCAGCCCTGGCTCCACCCCTGCCGGCTCGCCCGCGGCTGTCCCCGGCGCCGGTGTGTTGTTCCTCACACACGCTAACCCTGCAGACACGTAGGACTCTCGAAAGAGGTTCTACGCACTAACATGCAAACTCTTTGTGACCCTTGTGTTGCCATGTGGCAGTTTATATCTCACGCAATTTTGCAGTGATCCAAAATAATTATACTGTGAAACTAAGAACTAGTTTTTTGGTTGTCCCAAAATATTTTTTTGAATGCACGATCATTATTTTTTTTTTTTTACTCTCCTGTAAACCATGGTGAACTAGTGACCAGCACCATCGATTTTACAATTGCGAGTTTGTAGTTTCAAATTTCGCCTGTCTTTTTGTGTTTAAGGAGCATTTAAGTATAAAAAAATCCTTTGAGTATTTTTTCTAAGTTCAGACCTAGTTTGGCTACCACTGGCTTTCGAGGTCAAACATCAGCGTATCACAAGAAAAGCATCTTTCCAGAATAAATGTCATCCACCAACCCGCGCTTGACCAGCGTGGTAGATTATGGTATTGACTCTCTCATTGTGAAAGAAAGCCCGAGTCCCAGCGGTGGGAATACCTGTGGCCTGCTTACGTTTATACACGACCATTATGTCTGTTTTTTATTTCCACCATTACTGCTGAGCGTCTGCGCGGTTGATAAATGTGGCCACGTTAGAATTCCTTCCTTGTTCGGAGCGTCATGGGTCATGAAAAATAACGTATTTCGTATTCTTTTAACCCGTGTAAGATTGCGTTGGACAGCTAACTCGCTTGATAACGACGATGTGAAGAAAAATGAAGCACGCTGGCTTAGAAGGTAGGTACGTATTCTGGGATCTTGAAAATAAGTCGGGGTTAACTTGAAAGGGACCAGCTTCTTTTTTCTACTTACCCATTATATTACGGAAGACAATTACCCTAATATTATACTTAAATGTCAAAGTTATGTGTCTGGATGTTTCAGTATTTGTTTCTCAGTCACGTCGAAACGTCTGAACGGTATAAGTTGAAATTTCGAGAATAATCAACGGGAAATCTGTTAGTAAAATTGTAACTGCTAGTTAATAAGTATATGTCAAGTGTTTAGGGACGTTCTGCACCCCAACTAGAGATAGGCTTTCCCGAGGAGATGACGTAACTCTGGTTTCCGGCGCGTCGCTGCCGCCATGCCCCGTACATCCGTTATCCTACGAGGCGGGTCCGCAAGGACGGCGGCAGAGTCGTAGTCGATTGCCAGAGCGGTCCCGCGACTCTGCCATCAAGCCACGGCTGGAGAAACTTATGGAGGTTTTTGGAGTATGCCTACTTTATAAGTATAATGAGGGTAGCTATAAGATGTTTGCATATCGGTAAAGTAATAAACCATTCGCATCTCAGCTGTTATACAAGTGTCTCATTTGTTCCCGATTCCCGTAATTAAATAAGTAAGCCAGGATATCACAGTGGCGACGAGGATAAAAGCTGTGTTTATCGCGTAATCGTGTTTGTGCATTAGTTTACCAATAGCAAACAATGTCGTACGGCAAAATAAATGAATTTAACGTGAATGTTGGCAGTTGGACTTTGTACTGCGAACGTGTCGAAATGTATTTTCGTGCAAATGGAATAAAGGACGACTTGTAACTCCCTACGCTAATTTCTCTGGCCGGCGATGAAGTCTACGAACTAATAGTTAACTTGTCGAGTCCGAGAAAACCGACAGAGTTAACCTATGCGGCAGTCGTCGAGTTGGTTCGTGCGCATTTGCAACCCAAGCCCTCGGTAATGGCGGAACGTTATAAATTTCGTCAGAGGCGTCAGGGTGGTGATGAAACTATTGCACAATATCTAGCCACGTTGAAGAAGGCATCCAAGGATTGCGAGTTTGGCGGTGCGCTCGACGAGAACCTGAGGGACCAGTTTGTGTGTGGTGTGAGCAGCGATCTCATACGGCAGAGGCTATTTTCTGAGCCCGATCTGACGTATGGGAAGGCGATGAGTTTAGCGACAGCGCTCGAGGCTGCGGAGAGGGACGCGGCGGCCGTGGATGCGACGGTGGCGTCTGGCAGCGGAGCGGCGATCACGAGCGCGGTGCACGCGCTGCGTGTGTCGGCGCGCGGCCGGGCCGGCGGGCGGCGCGCGCCCGGCGGCGGCCCGGCGCCGGCGGCCCGGCCCGGCGGCGGCGCGCGGTGCCGCGCTTGCGGAGGCCAGCACGAGGCGGACAGCTGTAGATACGTCAATTTTGTATGCAACAGCTGCAAGAACCTGGGACACTTGAAGAGAGTGTGTCCATTCAAGAGACCGAGCGAAGCGAGTCTTCGAGGCGGCATTGGGCGTTCGTTCAAAGCGAACTACGTGCAACCGGCGGCAGCGGCTGCGCCGGCGCGCGCCGCGGACCGCGGCTGGACTCGGGCTCGGAGGAGGACGTGGAACCGCTGTTTCAGATGGCAATAGGTGATTACACACCGGTGAGTGTTCGTGTAATCATTAACGGGGTTATTTTAAAATGGAAGTCGACACGGGCTCGCCATGCTCGTGTATAAGTGAGGTGACCTACAAAAAACTGTTTAGTAATGTAAAATTAGAAAAATCTAAATATGTTTTCCGTTTTTACGATGGACAGTCTAAAGTTAAGCCGCTAGGTAGTATCAAGGTCGACGTTCAATATGGAAATATCAAGAAGGGGTTAGACCTCTTCGTGATCGAAAACGGCGTAACGTCATTGATAGGCAGGCAATGGTTGGCCGAGCTATATATTCAGATTCCTTTATTACGATACCCGGTTGACAACATTAGCGACAATTTTCAAATACAACCGATCGATAACGATGTTCGTGTAATGCTCGACAGATATAAGGAGGTGTTGGGCGGCGGGCTGGGCCGGTACCGGGGCGCGCCGGCCGAGCTGCGCGTGCGCGCGGGCGCGGCGCCGGTGTTCCACCGCGCGCGGCCCGTGCCGCGAGCGCTGCGCGAGCGCGTCGACGCCGAGCTCGACGCCATGCTGCGGGACGGGGTCATCGAGCCCGTCGACTGCTCCGACTGGGCCACGCCGCTCGTGTTGGTACCTAAAGGTGACGGTGCTCTCCGTATATGCGCTGACTTCAAGGTCACGCTCAATCCCGTACTGATGGTCGATAGGTGTCCGCCGCCGAGGGTGGACGAGTTGCTCGCTAATCTCGCAGGGGGAGAGGAATTTACGAAAATCGAGTTGTCCCAGGCCTATAATCAATGTGTTCTTTCTGAGGCATCCAAAAAGTTTACGGTGATAAATACGCATCGCGGGCTATTCAAATATAATCGTCTAGTTTACGGACTCGCGTCTAGTAGTGGCATTTTTCAACGAATCATTAACGGGGTCGTTGAGGGCGTACCTGGAGTCCAGTGCTTCGCGGACGACATAATTTTAACGACTAAAAATAGGGTTAGCCACCTGCGATCGTTAGATATGTTATTTCAAAGATTAGAAGCGGCCGGTTTGAGAGTCAAACTAGAAAAATGTTCGTTCTTGAAGCGGGAGGTTCGATATTTAGGGTTCATCGTCGACAAAAATGGAATTCGACCCGACCCGGGAAAACTAAATGCCATCGAAAACATGCCGAACCCGCATAATGTAACTGAATTAAAATCATTCCTAGGAATGGTTAACTTTTACGCGAGATTTGTCAGAAACCTGAGCGATATACTCGATCCGTTGCACGAGCTGTTGCGGTGCGATGCTCGGTGGGAGTGGACGGACCGGCACGCGCGCGCGCGCCCGCGGCAAGCGGCTGCTGGTGAGGAGCGACGTGCTGGCGCACTACGACCCGCGCGCGCGGCTGACGCTGACCTGCGACGCCAGCGCCGGCGGCGTCGGCGGCGTGCTCTCGCAGCCAGGGCCCGGCGGGGAGGAGCGCGCCGTCTCCTACGTGTCTAGGAAACTCACTAAAGCCGAACAAGCGTACGCGCAGATACATAGGGGAAGCTCTCGCTATAGTTTATTGCGTCAAAAAGTTTCATCAGTACTTGTACGGTAGAAAGTTTGTATTGAAGACCGATCATAAGCCGTTGGTTTGCATATTCGGTCCTCAAAAGGGCATTCCGACCATGGCCGCGAGCAGAATGCAGAGGTGGGCTCTCATTCTTTCCGCGTACGACTTCGATATAGAGTACGTGTCCACGGACAAGAACGGCGCAGACGTGTTATCGAGGTTGCCCGTTGTAGAGAAAACATCGTACGAGCCACCCGAACAAACGTATCTACATTTCGCATCGGATGCGATGTTGCTAGATAACGAAAAAAATATAAAAGGGAAACATCGCGTGATCTTATACTCAGCAAGGTTTACGGTTACATAGAAAATGGATGGCCCGAAAGAGTAGATATGAAGCAGCTCGAACCTTATCAGGCTAGGAAGTCCGAGTTGTACATAGAACTAGGATGTATAATGTGGGGGCACAGAGTGGTCATCCCGGCGGCATGTAGACAATGGGTTCTCAGGGAGCTACACGGGGCTCATATGGGAATCGTTAAAACTAAAGCGTATGCCCGATCTTATGTGTGGTACCCGGGCCTGGACGAGGACGTGGAGGCCGCGTGTCGCGCGTGCCGCACCTGCGCGGCGGTGGCGCCGGCGCCGCCCGCCGCGCCGCACGCGCCGTGGCGCTGGCCGAACTCACCCTACGAGCCGATTCACCTCGACTTCCTAGGACCGATCGATGGTCGTACTTACTTAATATCGGTAGATGCCAGATCGAAATGGGTCGAAGCGTTCAAAATGGGACATACGACGGCGGACTCTACGATTGCGAGATTACAAGAGTCGTGGGCGCGTGGTGGAATTCTGAAACAAGTCGTAACGGATAACGGGCCTCCATTCACGAGTAAACAATTCGCAGAATTTTTAAAATGCAACGGGGTATACCAGGCGTTTTCGGCTCCGTACCATCCGTCGTCCAACGGCTTGGCGGAGAATACGGTGAAACTCATAAAAAATGTAATTAAAAAGGCTCGCCTCGACGGTATCGATCCTGAGCTAGCGATACAGAGATTTCTGTTAATATATCACAATACTCCGCACTGCACGACGGGTGAAAGCCCCGCACAAATGCTACAAGGCAGACGTTTGAGAACTCGATTAGACGCGGTTAGGCCTGAACACGGAAAAATTCGTAACAGAGAGCTTGCGACGATAGAAAACGCGCAGAGCTCGCGGCAACTCGTCCAAGGGGAACCCGTATGGGTTAGGTCTTTCGGTACGAACAGTAAGTGGTCAGAGGGTCAAGTTATCGATCGATTCGGTAGGGCTAGTTATTCTGTCAGAACTGGGGATGGTTCGGCAGCACATAGGCATATCGACCAATTAAACCGGAGGAGCACCTGCGTATTTCCGTCCGAGGTAACCGACACGGGAGGCGCGGCCCCGTCGCCGCAGTCGGGGCCCGACCGCGGGCCGCAGCGGGCGAGGGTGAAAGCGCGATGCCGCAAAAAATGTCATCGCCGATTTTAGATGAGGCGAGAGTTACAGAGCCAAGTGCTACATCTCCGATATCCTTGCCCCCCGATACCGGAACAGCCCAAAGTGTTGCAAATGTCAACAAAACACCTACAGCTACGCGCCCAAAGCGTGTTAGGAAACCTGTAGCCCGCTTTCGTTTATAAGTATTGTATGTCAACTCTAATTATAAGTTATGGTCAAATATTAAATATTAGCTATTGTATGTACAGTTAAAATAAATTGTTTAAGAAGTAAAACTTAGCTTGTATCTTACTTCACTATCTACTATCTATTAGTACGATAATTTTGTCCAACTTAAAAGTGTATAATTACCTAGCTAATACCAATAACTTATCTCGATAACCATGAAATTATAATTCAATTAAGTATAGAAACGGAAGAGTTTGTTATTTAAGTTCAGTATGTTTATTACTAAGTGAGGAGGATTGGAGTATGCCTACTTTATAAGTATAATGAGGGTAGCTATAAGATGTTTGCATATCGGTAAAGTAATAAACCATTCGCATCTCAGCTGTTATACAAGTGTCTCATTTGTTCCCGATTCCCGTAATTAAATAAGTAAGCCAGGATATCACAGTTTTAGTCGGTAGCCCACTGACAGGTCGTCGAGCCTGTCGAGCGTGGTGGACGTTGCTCGCATATCCTCCACAAAAAAACTGGTTGTCTATAAAGTTGGTTTTACGGACGATAGTTTAACATGACAACGTCATAACACGACTTACATAGATGCGGCGCAAGCATACTATGAGCGTAACGGGACATAACGGGACACTTTTTCGTGCATGCAGCCGGCGTTCATTGATTTGTTAGACGTTGTCACGTCAAAAAAAAGCTTCATTTGGCGGGCCCCCTGGGGTATAAATGTAGGTATCTGATACCTAAGGTTGATAATTGAAAGAAAGGAAGCTGTACAACGAACGTTTTAACTTTCACGTTACAAAAACTCGGAAAAGAGTAAAATGATTTCACAATTGGTATTTAAACAAACAATAAGAGAAACAGAAAATTAATCAGAGTTTTGTTGTTTGTTCCCGCGTCCGCCCGCGGGCGGCGGGGGGCGGGCGAGGGGCGGGCGCGGGGCGGGGAGTGGAGCCTTAGAAGCCTAGACGTGTTAGCTTTAGCTATTGTTGATTTTCAAGAAAAAATACATTAAGTTTTTTATCGAGCTCTTTTTAACCGACTTCCAAAAAGGAGGAGGTTATTTTAAAATTTATTTTTGTGTTCGGATGGGTATGCTTTCCGAATGGTCCCATATAAATATTATCGAAATCGGTCGGGTGGTTTTTGAAATATGAACCATAAACTAAAATTTTGCGTACAATTTTCTGGATGACGTAGTTGTAGATTTCACTAAAGTTATGAAACTCGAGCCTGTATATACGAAATTGTGTAAATGGATTAATAAACACTTGTTTTGCACTAAAAAGGGTGAAATAAACTATTTTCGTACAAAAAATTAAATCGACTTCAAAAGCACAAATAGGCACTCAAAAGCGAAAAATTAACTAAAATCATTATTATAAGCGCTACTCACTCATCTATTTGAAGTCGGTGCCAGTCAGGTCAAAAAGTTAGTAGATTGATGCTATGTAGGCACAGGTAAGTAGGCACAGGTAAGTAGTATCTATCCACTACCTGTTAGATTTGGCTGGCACCGACTTCATATAGATGAGTGAGTAGCGCTTATAATAATGATTTTAGTTTACTTTTACTAGCATAATATCTTATGGATATGGGGTTACCGGGGGTGGACCGACACGCGTTAAAGCAGTACATCTTCAGCTATTTATATATCTACATGTATAGGGGACGTATTATTGGATACCTAACATTAGTGCGGTTTAAACTAAAATTCTAAATTATAAATTATCACTTCAATCGGCAGTGCAAGTCCAGTAAATGCCATTTTCTTTTTAATTAAAATCTGTTGTTAGGTGTTTGAAAGAAAAATTATCTTTAAAACGAGAACCGTAAGAACGCTGAGAGTTCATGTCTGTATCTGGACCTCGAGCTATAGAAATCTAAAAAGAAAGCGACAGCACAAAAGAAAACATTTTCTAGAGCAAACAATATCGCACAAAGCGGTATATTTCCGAATGTGCTGCCGAGATTTATGAGCGACGCATAAGAAAAATGCGGCCGTTTGTGGCAGTTACGGAACGCTTTCATTAGGGGGCTTTTGCTCGGAATAACAGATCGACGAAAGCCGGGATCAGAAGTCATCTCGCAACACACACAAACACATATACACACACACTGACAAACATTTCAATAACACGGACTCACATTTACTTTCCATGTCTCAACAGGCTGGAGACTGCGATTATCTCGCGCTGTATTTCCATTAGATATTATTATTTCAAACTAACCACCCGCCCCGGCTTCGCTCGGGTGCAATGCTGATACTAAACATAAGTACTAATAAAAATAGTGATTGTGGATTATTCCTAAGAGTTCCTATTTTACTATTACAGATTTTTTGTAAACCTTTTGAAGAGGTACAATATTGGTGTACATTATTTTGATCCAGGGTTCAGCCAGCGCTTGCAGCGTAAGCGCAAAAAATGTGTTTATTTATAACATTACATTAGACATTACCTTTTAACATTACCCATTATTAACCCACTTACCACTTGCCCATTACCCTTTAAAATTATCCATGTTTCTCTGCTATTTTAAGCACGTGTTATACAAAAAACCTTTTTCTTGAATCATTCTATCATCTAAAAAAAACCGCATTAAAATCTGTTTGGTGGTATTAGAGATCTAATCTTATATAATGACGGACAGACGCCGAAAGGGACTTTGTTTTATACTATATAGTGATTATTTCAAATTCATCATAATCAGCTCATATTTGTCCACTTATGGACATAGGCCAATACCATTTGTTCTTTAGATTGTAACTCTCGTTGTAAAATTCCTTAGATATAAAAACTGTTATTATTATTGTAAATGTTTCTGAAAAATTTATATTTGTATAACAATTTTTTTAATTTCGCATGCATTTTAGGCTGAAATTGTGCAGCATCTCACCTTTTCTTTTTGACTTTTGACATTATACGTCATATACCATAATACCATAATAGGCCATAATACGCCAAATTTCCAACCTTTCGTAAATTTCAAGTTACCTACCGACAATGTTTATAGCACCTATCCTACCTTTCTCTTTTTCCTCTCTGACCGCTCGTAATTCGAATAAGCGACATCGATTCATAGTTGACGATTCAAAGATTGAAAGGGGAAGTTGGACTCCGCTTCTGTAATACGAGTAAGAACGTCTAGTCTGTCGATTGCGTTGTTTGAGTGGGTTTTTTTAATGGTAATAATTGTGGTGTCTTCAAGTCAAGTAGGGTTTTTTCTAGGTAACCACTCTTCATCGTAGACCGTATCGTACATGACACTGAACTGAAATATAGGGAATTCACTTTATCATTGAACCACTTGGATATTCAGTAATTGCCATTAGTTGCAGCTGGTCTAGTCGGAAGAACGGCAACTGCCGATCCAGAGCTCCCGGGTTCAAAACCCACGCACACCACTGTCTTATCGAAGTCATGTGCAAAATGCCGCTAACTTAAAACGGTGAAGGAAAACATCGTGTGGAAACTGACATGTACCTAGAATCTTTCGAGGTCATGCGTCATCCACGAACTCGCACAGGGCCAGCGTGGTGGATTGTGCCTGGAGAATGTCCTTAGTCCCAGCGGTGGCAACATTTAGTGGGCTGCTAATCCCTATGCTAGTGAAAAAATCTTAGTTCTTATATTCCGTTAAGTTCATTAGCTAGCTGACATGCCCAGGTCGCTGGATAACTGTTATTTTGCGTGTCTTACTTACATTTTTATCCGCTTGCTTGCCCGTGTCAACTAGTAGTTAACAAATCTCAAATGCTAAAATGCCCGTGTCAACTAGTAGTTAACAAATCTCAAATGCTAAAATGCCCGTGTCAACTAGTAGTTAACAAATCTCAAATGCTAAAATGCCCGTGTCAACTAGTAGTTAACAAATCTCAAATGCTAAAATGCCCGTGTCAACTAGTAGTTAACAAATCTCAAATGCTAAAATGCCCGTGTCAACTAGTAGTTAACATCGCGATTCAGTCTAAAATGCCCGTGTTAACTAGTAGTTGACATGGCGCCGCACTCCAAAATGCCCGTGTCAACCTGTAGTTAACATGGCTCCCGCGGTCGAAAAAGTTTAATTTACTCGTCTTTATTCCTCTAGGGTTTAGTTTGTATTATTTATCTCGTTCTATGTTAAAGTTCCCGTCATATTAATTCCAGTAGAGTATCTAAGCCATAGAAAAAAGAAAAGAAATTAAAAAAAAACGTTCCTTGTTAATCTTGTCATTGAGTGTTGATTCAGTGCGGGCTGTGTATGTTAGTTTTTCTGATTTTACTATTAAATTTAGTTTCAACAAACAAATGACAGATAATACACGTAATCAAAGATTAAAACCCATATGTCATCGCTTCAATTTTAGAGGTACTTATGAGCTTTTAAAAAGACGAGCTTTAAAACGCGCTATCTTAATTTCAACATACCATAACTCTTCACCGGAATCGTAAACGGAGAAACAAAAGACAACATTGTATAGCTAGTTTCATATTAAATATAAAAAATATAAAAAATATAACACTCTATAATCTTTCAAAACAAATTGATCCACAAGGAACGATTGCGTGAATCTCGACTCGCGCGCCGCAAGCGTAAAATCCGCGGGGCATAGCGAGGTGCGCAAGTATTTTTTTGCCGGGCATTTTGGGTAGCAACGCTACAGGGGGCGGGGCATAGTGCGTCGCGCGGTTTGCAGCGACGGGCAAGCGAGCGGTTATTGAAATAAATGAATCGCTTCTCAAAGACTGTATAGACTACACCCACGTATTCGTTCGCATGGGCTTTACTGCTCGAGGTTGATAAATACCACTTCACGATGATTTGTGGTAATGGGTCTTGCGACTATTGAATTCAGGTTTATATTGCGTAATGGTGTTGACTGTAAATCACATGAACCGAGCGACGAGAGATCATTTTAGATTCTCGAAATAATTATAAATTGAAAAGTAGGTAATATTCGTGTTTAACGTTCTTTAAAAATGATTTTAGGAATAAAATATGCAGACGTTTAGCTTTGCAAGCTGGATGCCACCTGTGTTAGCTGACTTGCGAAAAAGTCGTTTATTTTAGATTTTATTGTTTTCAGTATTAGATAACTTAAATTTAAAAAACCCGACTGTAAAAAAATAAACAAATACAAAACATTATGTAATACAATATACTATTTAAGGACACTTAGTGATTGAGACAATTCTAACGATATCTATATTGTCAAAATCCATCCAGCCGTTTGGAAGACACGTGGGAATAAAGATATTTACAAACATACAAGATACGCGCGAATTACGAAGCCCTGCTACCGATATATATCGCCGATGTTGCAGATCCGCCGGTTCCCAGGCGAACACCTTCTTGCTGATGCGGCATTGCGCAAGCGGCGAGTTGTCGCTAATTTTAATTTAGAATAAGCATTCCATTTTCCCACATCGAAGTGGTCTCACCCTTTTTTAGTTATAGTAATTAATTGTAATTTTATATTTTAAATAAATTTATATTTTACATTTCGGTTTTTTTTCGATCCTCCAGCTGCCGCTAACGTAATTGGCGCAGTCGGTAGGATACTCACGGGTAGATTTCGGGACTATCTTATATCGATATTCGCGTCGCGAGCTACCCGGGTGGCTATCGAGCACCAGCACCGAGTATCCAGAACTTACGGACCTGCAGCAGCCTGGAAGGAGAATCTAATCCTCGATTCACGGAGGAAACCAGAGATGAAATCTATGTAAGTACACTTGAATTACTCTCGTGTTGCTTTCCTTTACTCCTAAGTCCAAATCTTAATCGTAAAGATTTACCACCCTAGAGCCTCTAGTTCTCGGAGCCTGAATCACGCCAGGCCCGCCGACGTGTAATAGATAGCAGTAGAAATATTTTAGAAGTAGATAATTTTAAATTAAATAATAAAATGGCTGTTGACCCGGACACTATCTTCAAGGCCCTCCGCCTTGTCCCGGAATTCGACGGCAACCCAAACATCCTTACAAGATTTATTACTATATGTGACCAATTAGCAGTGCAGTACTTAAGTTCTGCAGCTGGCAGTGACTTCCCGAATTTGTGCCTTTTGAACGGGATACTAAACAAAATTACGGGAACAGCAGCTTGCACTATAAATTCAAATGGAATTCCAGAAAACTGGTTAGGCATTCGAACTGCCTTGATAAATAACTTTTCGGATCAACGTGATGAAACAGCATTATATAATGACCTCTCTTTAGCTTCCCAGGGTAACAAGTCACCCCAAGAATTTTACGATCATTGCCAAACTTTGTTTAGTACGATAATGACTTATGTGACACTACATGAGACGATAATTACAACTATTGCAGCTAAACGTGAGCTATACAAAAGGTTACAATGCAAGCGTATGTGCGCGGATTAAAGGAACCCCTAGGTTCACGCATACGATGCATGCGCCCCGCTACCATAGAAAAAGCGCTTGAGTATGTACAGGAAGAGCTTAATATTATGTACTTACAATCTAGGAACGACACCCTAAAACTCAAGTAGCTCCGAAGGTCAGCCCTACTTTACCTGCAATACAATTTACACCCCGCGACTACACAATTTACAGATGACAACCCCTAACTGGCCTGTTCCTATGGGACACCGCCCCATGAGGCCTTCGCCTCAACCATTTAGATTTGATAACCAACATCGCGTGCCCACGAACACACAGCGAATGTTCGCTGCCCCGCCACCTAATTATAATGCGCGTAGTAACGTTTTTAGATTACCACCCGCGGTAATCCACCACCACCTCAAGGCCCTCAGCCTATGAGTGGAATTCAGCGGTTTACTCCGAAACAATTGCCTCACACAAAAATTATCACGGCCCATGATTGGAGTAAATACGGTAACCCGCCACCAACTAATTATTTTAAGACTAGAGAAATGAATATGAACGAGTGCGCGGCGTACAATGACCCGTATTATAGCTGTTATCAGCCGGAGTCGGATTACTACACCGACTATAGCGATAGCGGTTTAATCCCCGACTTCGCTTGTGACCCGACTTATTTTTACGAGATGACTCCAGACAGCCAACTGCCAGAAGACTACCAGGTAAGCTCTAATAACTGTGAAGATCAAAATTTTCAGGAGATTTCGAATTCACCAAAACCAACATAGAGCTAAATCTCCAGACGCAACGGCGTTTACCATACATACAAATCGCGAACCCACCTTTAAAATTTCTTATAGATACCGGAGCCAACCAATCTTTTATCAGCCCTGAGGCCGTTGAGAAGTACTTTACAGACTATCCTCTTAACTTCGACCCTTTCGAGGTAACCAACATACATGCAACTAGTAAAAATAATTACTCTATTACGCTACCGTGTTTCCAAGAATTTAATGACGCTGATAATATGAAGTTATTCATTTATCGGTTTCATGACTATTTCGACGGGCTCATAGGTTTAGATTTGTTGAGTAATTGGGAAGCCCGCATAAATTTAAGGGAAGGTAGACTTTTAACCCGTACAGCGTCCAACCCCATCAGGATGTATAACTCATGCAACGTGAACTTATACGAAGATATAATTCCAGCGGGAACCTCTAAACTTATACGTATTCCCGTGGATACAACAGACGGCGAAGCTTTCATAAGGGAGCAAGTCCTCTGCAACTGCATGGTTCACGAGTGTATTACAACCGTAAGTAATAACCGTGGCTACTTAGAAGTCGAGAACTCAACGCCTAACGACGTAATATTCTCACTCGACCGGCCAGTGCACGCGGAATTATTTAATACTGAGTGCACGCGTACCCAACAACTGCCTCGCGCCCAAGATGTTATCTCACGGTTACGAACGGATCATTTAAACGAAGAGGAAAAGGCAAACCTTATAACCCTTTGCTGTCGTTACTCCGACGTGTTTTATATTGAAGGCGAAGCACTTACCTTCACTAATAAAATCAAACACCGAATTAGGACCACTGACGAAGTACCAGTGCACACTAAGAGCTATCGGTATCCTTTCGTGCACCGCCAGGAGGTACAAGACCAAATAGGAAAAATGCTAGACCAGGGTATTATACAACCATCTGAGTCAGCTTGGGAGCTCACCCATTTGGGTAGTGCCCAAGAAGCTCGACGCCTCTGGAAAGCAGAAATGGCGCCTCGTGGTCGATTTTCGTAAGGTTAACGAAAAAACTCTAGACGACAAGTACCCCATCCCAAACATAAGCGATGTCCTTGACAAGCTAGGCAAGTGCCAGTACTTCACAACTTTAGATTTGGCTAGTGGGTTCTACCAAGTAGAAATGGATTTACAGGACATCCAGAAGACCGCATTCAATGTTGAACACGGGCATTTTGAATTTCTTCGAATGCCAATGGGACTCAAAAAATTCTCCGTCCACGTTTCAACGTGTAATGGACAATGTCCTCAGAGGCCTTCAAAATGAAATATGCCTAGTATACCTTGATGATATCATAGTGTTTAGCACATCCCTGCAAGAACACATGATAAATCTCGAAAAGGTCTTCCATAGACTTCGAGAGTCCAATTTTAAAATCCAACTAGACAAATCTGAGTTTCTTAAATTAGAAACAGCCTATCTCGGCCATGTTATCACCCGAGATGGTATAAAGCCAAATCCCGATAAAATCTCTGCTATAAAAAAAATACCCCATCCCTAAGACTCCAAAGGAGATAAAAAACAATTTTTAGGTCTTATTGGTTATTACAGAAAATTTATACCAGATTTTGCCCGTACAACTAAACCACTTACTCAGTGCCTAAAAAAGGGTAGTAAAATCACCCTTAACAATGAGTACGTTAACTGTTTTGAGAGATGTAAGACACTTTTAACTAACGACCCCATCTTGCAATATCCAGACTTTAAAAGAGAATTCAATCTCACGACAGACGCTTCAAATGTAGCTATTGGAGCTATTTTATCACAGGGTCCTATTGGATCTGATAAGCCAATCTGTTACGCATCTCGAACTTTAAACGAAAGCGAGATGAACTATAGCACTATCGAGAAAGAGCTTCTTGCCATAGTCTGGGCCACAAAATACTTTAGGCCTTATTTATTCGGACGGAAGTTTAAAATTTTAACTGACCATAAACCTCTCCAGTGGATGATAAATTTGAAGGAGCCAAATTCACGTCTCACAAGATGGCGACTTAGACTGAGCGAATACGATTTTACAGTTATCTATAAAAAAGGCAAGTCTAACACAAACGCTGACGCTCTTTCGCGTGTAGAAATACATACTAAAGAAGCTATGTCTTTAATAGAGGAAATTGACGAACTAAATTCCTTAATGGGCAACCCACCTAAATCAATACGTGCCCCAACCAATTCCTCTACTGAAACGGTTCATACTAGTAATGAGAACCCTATTTTAGAAATCCCAGTTACTGACGAACCTCTTAACAAATTTAACCGACAGATACATTTCACTCTTGTTAGTACCGTTAAAAAACGACCCACCGTAACTAAACCCTTTGACACCCACACACGTGTAAGTATTCAATTATCAGAGTCTAATTTAGCGGAAGATGTTGTAAACGCAGTTAAAGAGTACGTCAACCCTAAAGTCAGGACAGGTATCTTAATTAATCCCCCCTTAGCTATGTACTCAATAATCCCAATTTTACAGGACAAATTTAGAAGTTCATCCATGAATCTTAAGCTATGTAAAACTGAGTTAGAAAATGTCAAAGAATACCTTAGACAGCAAGAGGTTATTCGCCACTATCATGATGGTAAAACCAACCACCGTGGCATTAACGAATCCTATTTAGCTCTATCCCAAAAGTATTATTGGCCAAAGATGAAGGAACACATAACAAAATTCATAGGTGAATGTACCATCTGCGGACAAGCTAAATATGATAGGAATCCAGTTAGACCTCAATTTAACGTTGTGCCCCCAGCTACAAAGCCTTTTGAAATAGTACACATAGACTTGTTCACCGCTCAAAGTGAAAAGTACATAACGTTCATGGACGTCTTTACAAAGTATGGTCAAGCCTATCACTTACGCGACGGAACAGCTGTTAGTATTTTACAAGCCCTTTTACAGTATTGTACTCATCATGGCGTCCCTATGACTATCATTACAGACAACGGGACAGAGTTCACCAACCAGTTGTTCATGGAGTTTACAAGACTCCACAAGGTCAACCATCATAGAATACTAGCTCACTCCCCTAACGATAACGGCAATATAGAACGCTTTCACTCTACACTCCTGGAACACCTTAGAATCCTTAGACTACAGCGTAAAGATGAACCCATTGTGAATCTTATGCCCTATGCTATTATAGCCTACAATAGTTCTATCCACAGTTTCACAAGATGTAGACCTTTTGACTTATTGACAGGACATTTTGACCTCGAGATTGCTTAGACATTGATCTGACACAACAACTATTACAGCAGTACGTTCAAACTCATAGAGACCAGATGAAGGAAGTCTATGAAATAATAAATTCCTCATCTCTCGCTAACCGTACAGCACTCATAGACAGACGAAATACGACTCGGGAACCCGAAAAGCAATATGCACCCCAACAGCAAATTTTTATTAAGAACCCCTCGCTAGTCGACAAAAGACCGCTCCACGTTTTACACAGGACACTGTTTTAGCTGACTTACCTATCCACATATATACCTCTAAAAAACGAGGCCCCGTAGCAAAGTCAAGGCTAAAGCGTATCCCTAAAGCAGCCAATTTGTTACAGAATCCTGCTAGTAACGATCCTCCCAATGATACGACCTCAAGAGATAAAACTTGAGAGCCTAGACGATGGACCCGGACTACTACCCTACAAACTTGGACTCATGAGACTTACTACTCACCACCATACGTTCCTACAGTACGTACAATTGAACGACATCAAAGACAACATACACTCACTACAAACTCAACTACTAAGCTACCAAGACCGAATGACTAACGACACTTACTCACTGTACGAAATTCAGATATACTATCTTACTAAAAAGCTTTGCAAAATTTTAGATCAATAAAAATCTATAAAACCTAGAGTTAAAAGAGGTATTATAGACGGCTTTAGTTTTATCATTAAAAGCATTGTCTATGATAGCAGATTTTAGATTTAGAACTTAAAAATATTTTAGTAATATTAGACCGGGATCATACTATTGGAACAAACAGATAGTTTTAATTTTCAAGTTCCCTATAGTTTATAAAAATAATTATAATTTAAATAATTTAACTATAGTGCCTAACTCGACACGCTCAGGCTCTCATCCCATCCTTTCCCTTTATAGCAACTAACGAGATGACATTCGTGTACATAGAGGCTGAATGCCCGAAGTAAAAAAAAACTGGTACCTCTGTGAAAGCGAAGTCACCCGCATTTGATCTACTTACATTCAGAAGCTGATCATCAACCAAGTACTCCTAGAATCCTGCCAGTTTACTACAGTCACCCTGAAGAAAGAATCCATAACACTTCACTTAATGGAAGCTGATGAAGATGTCACCTGAAGAGTTCACCATCGCCAACGAGAACGACAGGAACTCACATCAATCTGAACTCTCCTGACCTCCAAGGACTATACAGCATCTAAAATAAAATTATGTTCCAGACCCCTCTACAAACAGACAACGTGCAACCAGATGTCCTAGGCCACACGACAGTACCATTCTACTCAGTACTGTTAAGTGCGGCTGTACTTACTATCATCATAAGATTCCGGAGCTACCTATTCAGATATATAGTAATAAAGCTATGAAAAGGGACCAGCAGCCTCCGACTATAATCCTGAAGGAAGAAGATCCTGGCACCGTCCCGGCAACATTTTCACTGAACGTGCTAAAATAGTCGCCGTTCTAAGGGTGGAGGAATTACGAAGCCCTGCTACTAGTATATCGCCGATGTTGCAGATCCGCCGGTTCCCAGGCGAACACCTTCTTGCTGATGCGGCATTGCGCAAGCGGCGAGTTGTCGCTAATTTTAATTTAGAATAAGCATTCCATTTTCCCACATCGAAGTGGTCTCACCCTTTTTAAGTTATAGTAATTAATTGTAATTTTATATTTTAAATAAATTTATATTTTACATTTCGGTTTTTTTTTCGATCCTCCAGCTGCCGCTAACGTAATTCGCGAGAAACATTATCCTTCTTTCAGCCGGGTAACAAGGGCATAAATAGTAGCAAAGCAGCCCATTTCATATTCCCACTGCTGGGACACGAGGTTTACTCTCGCGGCTATCCACTATACTGGTTAAGTAGGCTGACGATTATCTCATGTCATTCTATTTCTAGAAACATTTTCATTTCCTCACGATGTTTTTTTCGTCATTAAAGCAGAAATGTCAACGGGATTTCAACCTGCACTTGTGAAATTTGTGATTCTCGTACGTAGGCCACGCGTCTCCGTCCTGTAAATGTAGCTGTATTGACAGGGCAAAGGTTCCTAAGTGATTATGATAGTGGTCTGCAAAAACGTACTATATGATGAACGTCTTCAAAATAAATATTATCTTTTTTGCATCGACGCAGGAAGCGACAAAGTTTTCTAAATGTTTGACGCGAGAGGTTGTTTGTGTTCCCATATATCTCAGCAACTCTTCAACTGCTTTAAGCGCAGTTTTCGTTAAGTTTCCTGATTTATCGGCGGGGCTCATAGATGGGTGTCACGATGTTATTTCCTCATAACAGGGTTACAGAAGCGTCAAATAGGTACGTAAAGTTCGGAATAAATCTAACTAGAACATGTTTTAAAAGTTTTAGAGGAATTATTTATTATCGATTTGCGTTTCTTGCTTGTCTTGTCTCTGTTATATCTCGCTACTCGTATTTAAGCAATATGCTCTCCATTTTGATTGGGCGCTATCTCGCTGTATGAACAATCATCATCTGCCTGTATTTATCAATTGCTGGACATAGGCCTCTCCCATGATACGCCATTTAGCCCGATCCTCGGTCTTCCGTCTCCACCCGCCACCAGCTTATAATGCAATGTATGAGCAATAGCTTTACATTTTTCAACGCCATCTCACTAGTTTTGCAGTTTCGAGCGCTATCTCGCTATTTAGTGATATTCAATTGATAGTTTTGCACGTTTGAGTCTCGACTGATAACAAGCGACAATGCGGTCTACTTCCACTAGAACCTGCACACTTGCTCCCTCGGCCGATGCATCAGAGTAGAAGAGAGACAGCGGGAGCATTATACACAATATTAATAAATAAATTATGCAATAAATAAGTATGCAATTTTTCACCAATGCTTTCTTGTAAAAGTAAAAGTATCGCCCTTGAGCTGACTTTTCTGACAATCATCTTTTTTTATGGTCTCCGTAACACTACAATATACACAGTACAAAAACACAACAGTTTTGTACAGAGTACAAAAATACAAAATACAAAACTCTCTGTAGCCGATAAGATAGCAGGTAAGATAAGACGGTACCAAACATTTTGTACCGTCAAAAGTTGACTCACACAAACTGACGTCTTCGAGAGGCATGCGATATGTCTGGCAAAACTATTAAATTTGTTTTGGTTTGAATTATTTGTACAATATAAAAAAGCTCGTAAAAATAGAGCCTTCTTCTTCTTCGTCTTCTAAATACATAAATATTTCCTATAAGCAACCCGCCAAACGCGGCTCTGCCATAAATTGAGCTATAGGTACACTATCCTGATACTCAAGTTGGAATATACTGCACACATTGTGCAAAATTTGATTAGAATCGATTTTGTAGCTTATGAATTCATCGCAGACAAGGAACGCGACACGAAATTTTTGAAAGAAAGTATTTATTTTTTTATTGTGTACATGTTTCTTATTTATGTACATTACTAACAGCAGCCCGTGGTTTTATCCGCGTTGTTCCAGTTAAAAACTAACGAAGAGATTTGATGAAAAATGGTGCGTAGATAAGTAATGATCTGGTATAACACATAGGCTATTTTTTTTTTTTTACTGGGCAGAGCCTTTGTTAACAAAACTAAAATACATGAGAACTACACTACACTATAAACCTACCTAACTACTTACACTAAACACACCTAAATTAACCATAAACGAGTTCGAGTATGGTTGGGACATTGGCTGTGGAAAAAGCCCGGCGTATGATGCCGTTCAGGCTGGCGTGGCGGCCAATACGACCCGCGCTGTTCGAGCAAGAGAGACCATGGTGACCGAGTTGGTCGATGGCAGTACCACAATGGCAGCGATGGGCTTCATAGCACCTGGCACCCAAGCGCAAGCTAACAGCTAGACGAAATGCAGTTGGATCTAATGGGCTACCGGTATTGAAAGATGGCAAAGCTTGTAACCAAAGGCCCGATTCCCACACAGACACAGCAAGGATACGAGCACGATCCGCGATACTAGGACACGTATCGAGAAGAGAGTTCCGTGCTAGATCGCAGATCGGTCGATCCCACTGTCTCTGAGATGACAGACATCTGGGGAAATCGTTGTTTGGACAAGCCAGCCTCCAAGCATTACTAGCTATTAGCTATTTAACTTTAATTATTGTATGCTCGCAAAGGGCAGACTGTTGTAAGTACTGGACATATTGTAAACTACCAGCTAGTTTGTACACAGTTTAACAAAAATGATTCTGATTCTGAAGCATTCTTAGCCTCGCACAAACTAGCTACTACTACATCCGAATGACCTAATGAGGGTGCGAGAATGTTTTCGATTAGATTTTGAGTACTATGAACTGAGGACAAGAATGTCGTAGTGGTAAAGCTACACTTGAAATTTGGCGGACCTCTATTCCTCTCAACCTTATGGGTAGTGAGGCTTGTGACCATGCCCTCCCACTCAGGTCCACATTCAACACCGATATTAAAGATTCCTTTACGACATTGTCTAAGCTCCAAAAGAGTTCACCATGTTTCCACAGTGGACTACATCGTAAAGCGTACATAAACTTCGGAACAAAGAGACAATGCCGAATAATTGTAAACGCCATATGGGCGTTTACTTTGAATAGTCTATCGGAGGCTCTCGTAAAATTTTGAATTTTTTCCTCGACGAAAGATGTAAACGACTCATCTAATATCGGTGAATCCAGGAGGCACAGGGAGCATAATTTCTGTATTATCGAATCTTTATCTGGACATGTGTCGCAAACGAAAAGTTCACATTTTGAGAAATTTAGTTATTTTTTATCCCAATAAATCCACAAACAAGCTCGGCAACTCCGCCTGTGAGACTGTGGGGCCTTGCTAGCTTATAATACTAGTATTTTTTTTAGAAATTCTCCGACATACCCAATTAGAGATTTCTTTAAAACTTTAGATTTAAATCAAAGCTCGAGAAATTCGTTAAGAAGTGTCGCCACCAGCTGACTCGGTTCCAATTAAACTGCGGCCGCGGAGTCTCTGTGTGCTGCACAGATATTAATGCTTTAATTACTTGGATACAGATATGATTATACAATGTTATTTTATATAAAAACCGGGAAACTATTGTTCTATATCTCATTTGACTGGCCTCTTGGCTTAGTTGATAATGGGTCTGTGTGATAGTGATAGTGCCTGCCAAGCTCTGGGTCGTGGGCTCGATATATATCACACACATCACACAACTGGGTTCAACACAATGCAAATATTTGTGTGATGAATACAAGTTTAGTTTTTGTTCTATGTTTAGGTGTTTCTATGTATGTGTTTAAATCTATATAAGTATTGTATCACCTATCTGGGTTCCATAGTATAAGCTTTGCTCAGTTTGGGTTCAGATGATGTTGTGTGTGAAGTGTTCAGGTAGGTAATAGGTATATACAGTACAAATATTTAATTTACATTTGCACTGGGTGGGGCTCGAACCAGCAATTTCTCTGGAAACATTGTCCTTTAACGAAAATATGTTTAACAAAAAAGAACCGACTTTCAACGGAAAACTTATAAAGTAAAAAAGTTTTCCTCGATTTCTTTAGAATGTCATCATTAGATCCTAGCTTCTTTACCATGGTACCACCCTTGGAATATCTTCTTTACAACAAAATAAAAATCATCAATATCGGTTCATAAACGACGAAGTTATCCGCGAACATACATAAAAAATATATATATATATACGGTCAATTCAATTCAATTCAATTGATTTATTAGAACCATTATTTCAAAAGAACACTTGGTAACGTCACATACAATAAAATTATAAAGTACATAAATAATCTGTGTACATAATAAAATAATACTAAAGAATTATGTCAATTAAAAAATAATCAGCTGTAAAGGGGCTTTGTCATGGTGAAAAAACAAATTATCCAAATAATGAATACATACAGTACTTAAACAAAGGATGATGGGCGTTTTGGGCCCCACGTCCAATCAAAATGAATTTACCATAGTTGGATAGTTTTTTATCAAGAGAACAAAAGCTACTATGGCAGCAAGCCCGTATATGTTGTCCGTTTAGAACTATCGTCCTCAGAAGATACCATATATTTAATTCCAAATAGACTTTAAAAAATCATATTGCTTAACTTCAACGATTTTAATAATACTTGCACTTATTTAAACAATGGACAAGTATTGTTGTCTCTCTCGCTCTCTAACGCAGCGCGGTTAGCACGGCCAAGGGAGAGGGTGGGGGCGTTAGGCAGGATGCGGCGTTTACGCATGCCAGGTAAGTGCCAGTCGTTCGCTGATAATTGTTGTGTGACTGCGTTATGCCGTACCTCATTGTTCACGTCGACTTTAGACCCTGGCTTTATTTTGGACTCTGCTACCCGTTTTATTTTTGAGTTTGGCTTTCTACTGGACTTGAGTGCTTAATGGAATTATTTGATTGCAATGGAACATTTTCATAACTGTGTCATGTGCCGAAGAGGATTACACCGAGGCAGATATCAAGTGCGCGTTCTATCGGAAAACTTACCAAGAATGCGCGCAAACCTTGCTGCTTTTATTCGAGAAAATGCAGCATTGGAGGTGAGTAGTTATAGAACTTTCCTTTTGACAGTTTTATTTTATTGTTAATAATGCTATTGCTCGTTTCTGTTTTTTTCCCAATAAAAACAATGAAATAGTTCTTGAATGTTAATCTATTTGTATAATTATGTACCTATTTATACAAATAGATTAACATTCAAGAACTATTTCATTGTTTTGTTATTGTTGTTTTGATATAGTCAACAACATGGAATATAATTACGCAAAGTAATAAAAATAATGACCACTTCGATGAGTATGTACATATGCGTATATATGTGCGTTAGTCATTGCCTTAGCCTAGAACTAGCCATATTACTTTGAAATCTTCTTGCGTTAATAATATAAGTTACATAGCCTATGTGACGTTACTATAAAATCAATATGACGATGATATTAGTCATGTCAGCTACTTTGGTCAGCCTTCTAGATAATGATTTTGGAGCCATTTATTTCTTTTTATTAATAATATTTCTGATTTTTAGGTCGTGTTCGATGACACGCGAAGAGTATGTTACCGATGTTGGCAAAGAGCTGAAAATGCGACTAGAACTCAACCCCAACCACAGCTTCAATTCGTGCAGATCCCAGAGCCGCAAGAACAAGTAGAGCCGCAAGAACAAGCAGAACCGCAACAAGAAGTGCTGCACGTACCCGAATGTATGAGAGCGCCAAATACATCGAGGCATTATATATTTCGTGGATGCAATAATACAACTCGTTATCGAATCCCAAACGTTGTTAAAATCTACGTATTTACTCAACATAATATCTACATTCCCGATGCTACCAGAGTATGCCGAGATGACCTAAATGGGAATAATTGGGATGAATTACCTCAAGCATGCAATATTTCTCATGACTTTACAGCCGCTCACTTCAGTGACCTTTGTGACCTACTAAGAAATGCCTTAAACACGCCCAGATTATGTTTTAGTGAACCAGGAAGAATGAGCGAAGAAAAAATGCACTTTTGGACTGGACGTACTACGGAACAATTTAACGCTATCTTAGAGCAAACCCCTTCATTGAGTGATGCAAGTACAAATCCCAGAACCACACTAGGCATTTTACTGACAAAACTACGCACAGGAGATTCCAACGAAAGACTTGCGACGTTGTTTAGTATATCACGAAGAAAACTCCAACGCCAGTTGGCCATTGCACGTGACTGCCTTAGTACTGAGTATGTGAGTCTTCACCTGGGTCTGGATCACATAAGTAGAGACGATGTGCTGGAGAGAAACTTGAAGATTCCAAAAGCGTTGTATGGAAATGAAGACAACTGTAAAGCTATTATTATTTGCGATGGAACGTATATTTATATTCACAAGAGCTCCAACTTTTTGTTCCAGAGGCAATCTTATAGCTTGCACAAGTTCCAGAACTTATTAAAGCCATTTTTAATTGTAACCACCGACGGATACATTATAGATATAAAAGGTCCATACGCTGCAACTAAAACCGATGCCCAGATTATGAAAGATTTAATGAACGACGAAGAAAACCCCTTGCATATATTGCTCCATCCCAATGATGTATTTATTTTAGATCGTGGATTTAGAGACAGTTTAGGAGATATTGAAGCATGTGGCTACGAATATCACGTTCCTCCGACAAAGAACCCGAATCTGCCGCAGCTTATTACTTCTCAAGCGAACGATTCCCGACTAGTTACAATATGCCGATGGGTAGTGGAAGTGGTTAATGGGCGGTTTAAAAGAGATTTCAAGCTATTACGGCAAAGATATTTTAATAATACAATGCCTAATATGTTTGTGGACTTTAAGATTGCGGCAGCAATTACAAATCACTTCCACGCGCCCATCGTAGATAGCCAGTACGCAGAAGCTTTTCTACAAAGAATAACTGAAAAAATACAAACCAATAACGTGTTGTACAATTATGTGGAAGAAAACGATTAAATAACCGAAGAGCTAATTTCCAGAGAATGGACGCCAATCATGTGAGTGATTTTCCGCGATTGAGTGAAGAGGACGTGATATTGCTGTTTAGGGACATATCAGTTGAAACTCGCGAAATCTTATTGCAGCGAGCATTTAAACGGCTTGTATCTCATTGAAATATATAGAGAAGCTGCTTTGGAGGACTTTACTGACTATGGAATTGATGAAGATGCGTGGCTTTTGCGTGCACGCATACAGTCCCGCCACGTGAGAGCAAAACAATACTTTTGTTACATATTGTTAAGTAGAAATGAAAATATAGTATTACACCAATATTGCACATGTTTGACAGGACGCCGTACGGTAGGTTCCTGTGCTCATACAATATCAATTGTCTGGTATTTAGGTTATGCTAGACACGTGGGCTTTACTGAGCCAGCATTGTTTTTAAATAGCATCATTGTAGATAGCAATGAATAATATGATGTAAGTGTAAAAACACATTTTAATACTAACTTGAAATAAATGATAAAACATACTTCAAACCTGTTTTATTGATTAGCTAGATATTGAAAAATATTAATAACTAGTTCTGCGACCATGGCTTCGCTCGCCCCATCCCGGGGAACTTTTTCTGAGTACAAATGTTGCTTGGTTTACTCTACGATTGCTCTAGTATATTTTTTGCAAAAACAATACTAAGCCTCTGCGTTTTCACGTAAAAAATATCGAATATCGAAAAAAATATAGAATTACAAAACCCCGGATATGTTGACGAAGATAATGGTCATGATGATATTACCAGTTTTGTAATGTACACATTATGTCCTTTTCTTTGATACCTCATTTGAGTATATTTGAAAACATTCCGTTGTTCATTCCCTATTTAACTCCTTGTAATCCGCTGAACCGATTTCGATAAAACATAGCTAAAACCACACCAAGGAAACTGGTTTTCGAATGAAAAAAACCGCATCGAACTCGGTTTTTCGGTTTGCGAGCTACGATGCCACAGACAGACACTTACACACAGACACACTCTCTCTCTCTCTCTCTCTCTCACACACACACACACACATACAGACATCGACGTCAAACTTAGAACACCCCTCTTCGGAGGTTAAAAATGATAACACTACCATGCCAAATTCAAGAAAAATGTTAATAAAAGTGTTTGCAGGACGTAATAAAAAAAATTAAAAAACTAGGATCGGACAGCAAATCGAGCTTAGCGCCATAGTTATTCATAATCCACACAAAAATATCTATCCAACGGTATATCATTCATTCCGATTGGAGCTGGGACCAGAATCCATACATTTGTGCCCATCGTCCTTTACATTAATGTTTAGTATTATTCTACTTTACTCGATAGTTCTAATTTTGACATATTCCTTTTCCAAATATTGCTGTCCTTTACAAAATCATCTACAGTGTAATATGCTTTGCTCATTAGGTCGAACTGAGAAACCTCCTTTTTTTTTGAAGTCGGTTAAAAACTATCGTTTGTTAGATAAGTATTCCTCTTAGCGATAAGGCCGCCACTTGTGGCACTAATTAAGAAGTGTTTATTTGTAATATTTTAATTTGTTTGTGTCGCTATAAAGACTTTCTATCTATCTATTGTTTGACGGCAGAATAATTATTGTAAACAATCGTTCACAAACTTATTCTTGTACGAGTATTATTTATTTGATGTTTTAATCAATATTGTATTGGCTGTTATTGGGCTGCAACTACGGTGTCATATTTAAGCGTTTTCATTTGGAAATATTGAATACTGATATGAATACAGTGTCTGGTCAACTCAGCTTCTGACAATACATCTGTAGCGAGTTAATTAGGCCAGCGATGAGGCGCGGTCGTGTAGCGGGCGCTTTACTCCGCCGGCCGACGAGGCGCGGCCGTGTAACGTGTCCCTTACTCTGCTAACCGTTGAATAATGCATGCCGGACGTCGCACGCGGGCGGACGGCGCGCGGTTAAGCTAGTTAGTTGCTCCCTAATGGAAACATAGTAAGCTGGGGAAGACACAGGCCAAGCGAATTGTTTTTTCAATAGACATGTACGGTTTTATGCTATTTGAAACGAAACCTTTTTAGTAGTTGAGTTCTTTTTGGTAGAAGAAAAGTTATGAGATGGCGTCACTAACATGCTAATGTAGCGATGTAGCGGAGCGGAACGGGACGAGCGCGGTCGAAACTTTTTGGATTACAAAATCTTGTGATTTTTTGCATCTCTTACATTTTTTTTTTTTTTTTTAATAAATGGTGACGAGACGATCCGGTCATGTGCCTGATGGTAAGCAACATGCCTGACACATAACAGCACAGTGACACGCAGCTATTGGAACATGAAGAGTCCAAATCATTACCTAGCACTGCACTGCGCTCGTCACCCAGAGATCTAAGATCTGATATCTCTAAGCCCTGTAATTTCTATGGGAACATTGCCCTTCAAACCGGAACACAGTAATGTTTGCACATTACTGTTTGGCGGTAGAATAACTGGCAAAGGTGTGGTACTTCCCCAGGCGGACTCTGCGAAGAGTCCTACCACTACACTTACATGCGCTAGAGCAGTATATCTGTAGCTACACTAGTAATGTTCCGAGAGCTGGTAGCAAGTTTTGGGGAGGTATTATTAGAGGCAAGTTGAAAACTTGTCACATAGCTCTCCTATCATATCCCTACACGGAGGTGTCGACCTGGCTGATGAGGAGCGGGGCAAAATGAATCCCTCAATTTAGATCCCCCGGCAGGTAGATAGTCCCTCCAGAATCTTCTTTTTGAAAATCTTTTCCCATCCTATCCTAATCCTAATCCTGTGATAGCAGCCATTAGAGCGTCAAGAGTCCAAATCATTGCCTAGCACTGCTCTCGTTCCCCAGAGATATAAGATGTTCTATTATTTCACCGTAAAAATTTCTCTTCAAATCGGAACACAGTAATGTTTGCATATTTCTGCTTGGCGATAAAAGACCTGACACAGAAAGGTACGTACTTCCTAGTCAGAGTCTACAGAGTTCTAACACTACGAGAATATTTTCGTACAAAATAGCCACTTACCTTTTTTGTTGAAGATACTTAAATTGGGTAAACAGTCGCGTTAGCGAGTTGGGTAATGGTGGCTGGAGAGGACGTGACACGCGGGGACGTTGGGGGATTTCCTGGGGCGTGGGGCCTCAGACCTGCTGTACACTGTTGGAGGAACAATACTTCTTTGTCCTTTTCTAGTTCAGCGTCGTCGGTTTTGACCGACGCTCAGGTATTTCATAACGATAGTTGAATAGAAAACAATACAACAACATTTTGATAAAAGCCGGCCGGATAAAATATATATGTATACTAGCGGCCCGCCCCGGCTTCGCCCGTGGTACATATATATAACCTACAGCATTCAAGGATTACGTACATATGAAAGAACGGTGAACGATTTTTTTAAATCGGTCCAGTGGTTCCCGAGATTAACGTGTTCAAACTATATATATGCTATAGACTACTTTTGATCCCCAAATTATCGTGCTGTTTACTGGGTCAGAAGTGATACCTGTAGACATCTGGCGGGGATAACTAATTAAATGACGATTGATCAGTTTTCGACCGGAGAGGAAAAATGATTAAATTACTAAAATGGCTATTAAAAAATAAGGGTTGATCGTAGAAAAATGAAAATTGAGGATTGTATGTATTTTTGTATGTTGTATCATAAAAAAATAGAAATTAAAATTTTTGTCAAAAAAATAAAAATAAAAATTTTGGGGTGGACCACCCCTAACATTTAGGGGGATGAAAAATAGATGTTGGCCGATTCTCATAGATACCGGATAAGCACAAAAAAATTTCATCAAAATCGGTCAAGCCGTTTCGGAGGAGTATGGCAACTAAAACTGTGACACGAGAATTTTATATATTAGATTGAGCAAAACCGGCGCAAACTGCGCCGTTTTCGCCCTTTTCGTCCATATAAAATAAAAAAATAAAATAAAAATTAAAATTTATTTCAATAACATAGATCTTAACTATACAATATTTTCTTACAGCTATACATAGATATATTAATTTTATTAGCCTGAACTAGGTAGAACCTGTGTTTCTTGAAAAGGTGAAAATTTTGAAATTGGCCAAGTAGTATCTGAAATTAACGCGTTCAAACAAAAAACCTCAATAGCTATATAATTTTAGATGTATGCAAATTTTAGATTGTTGTAACCGATTTCAATAGGATGTATATGAGACACATGAGACTTTCTCTGGATCATGATGTACAAAACAACAAGTTCATTACAGTTGCTGTGCAATGTTTGAAGCTGTCCGTAACATACAAACTCAAAAACAAACAACTAAATTGAAAACCTCCTCAGTTATTTAAGTCAGAAAAAGTCGTGTGTTAACAATGTGAGTTAAAATCGCAAAAGCTTAAAAACTATTTAAAAAAGTAAAAAAGTAATCTATAAATAAATGCAATGTCTCCTCAAAAGACGGCACGCAATCACAGTGTACCCCCCGCTCTACAGATATGTTCCGCTGAGGAGGAATCCGTTTGATGCGGTCCTGTGACCGGGAGCGGGCGGACTGTTTGTTCTGGCTGAGGAAATTGTGTTGCTATAAGCACATCGGCCGGGAATTAGGCGGCCGTCCACGGGACCGGGCGCGGCCGGGGCCGGCGCGAGATGGTCACGACGATTTTCTCAATTGGATTTGGCTTTTTTGAAGGGATTTTTTGCCTTTTTGGCAGGAGGAAATCTTTTGTCCGGCGGCGTAGTGGCGTAGCGACGTAGTGGTATCGTAGCAGGACGTGTACGCTATATTTTTTTTGATGGTTAAAATCTGGTGAGTTTGCTTCACCTATATTCGTAATAGCGGAATACCTAAATAAATAAGTATTGGTGGACCGTTCACACACAACGCCATCGGCCCAAAATAAGCAAAGATTGTTGGCTATTGCTATGGCTATGGCAGCAGTTGGAAAAAGTTTTGGCATCATCATCATCAACCTACCTAATAATCATCCCCTGTTTGACGTAGGCTGAACTTACTGTATTGCAGTTTGCCAAATGTTAGGGTTTTGCAGATGACTTTGGTTTTCTCCTACCTGTGACATAATAACACAAAGAAACACAGGATACTTTTATTCCCAGGTAGGGCATCGGCCTTTGGCGTGGGACTCTACGTCTGCATCCCAACCATTTTTCTTTTCAGCAAGGACTTCTACATTTATTTTGTACATGTAAATCATATATATATAGGAGGTAGAAAGCACTCAAGTACTCTTTTAGTAAAATCTGAAAACCCTAATTTTAAATGTATATTAATTGTAAAAAATTGAGTTGTATACTGCTCTCAGCTAAAGTTGTAAAACCATCAGAATACGAATTCATGGTACGGCCCAGGCCAGGTGCATCATATCAATAGTTCATAACAAACCGTCGTGAATAAAGTTAGAAGCTGGAGTTAGCAGTTTGTCCTCTGTGTGGATGTGAAGAACATATTTCTAGATCGTCTGCAGGTAAACTTGTGCGGTTCTGTAGAGCATTTCTAGGAGTTGCCGTGAACATTATAAATACGAACATTATACGCAGCTGTAGTTTTCGTTCAAAAGAAAATTAAACTAACCAGTCTTGGCAGAGTCCGCCTGGGGAAGTACCACACCTTTGCCAGTTATTCTACCGCCAAGCAGTAATGTGCAAACATTACTATGTTCCGGTTTGAAGGGCAATGTTTCCAGAGAAATTACAGGGCTTAGAGATGTAAAATCTTAGATATCTGGGTGACGAGCGCAGTGCTGTGCTAGGTAATGATTTGGACTCTTCATGTTCCAATAGCTGCGTGTCACTGTGCTGTTATGTGTCAGGCATTTTTATTCATTTAAAAAAAAATAGTCAAACGCTTTCATTTGATATCCATATTGAGAGAGTTGTGAAAAAATATGTCATCCGCCATCTCGTGGCGACGCCCAGCTTGGAGAATTTTTTATCAAATAACATATCTGGCTTGGACTCGTGGCTTAATTCCTACCCAGTGTCAATATTTATGTGATGAATACTAATATTTGTTCGGTGTCTGGGTGTTTTATGCATAATAAGAATGTATTTACAACTATATGGGCAAGTATTACAGCTATCTGTCTCCCAATATTACAAGTTTTGCTTAGTTTGCGGTCAGATGGTGTTAAGTGTGAAATTTCTACCAATTTTTTATTTTATTTTTGTATAGCTTACATAACAAACAAAACCAAAGTAGTTTTGTCCGTCCGCGAGCTACAATACCACAGTTAGAGTGGCATATACAAAAACGCACCAGAGTAATTCATCATTTATCACTTATTTTGTTAGGGTAAGAACGAGTCTGTAAACCGCAGAGAAATATAATATCATGATCCGTATTTGGAGTTACGTATGAGTCGTGTGTCAGGCCCCGGACCGCTACGAGCGAACTTACAGCAAACGCCTGGTTACAACGCGTGTTCATCACAAAACACGACACGTGTAAATGATTCGAGTTTATTTATAAAGCTGAAAGGCCGGCCGCTGGATCGGCGCGTGGCTCGGGGAACTAACCGGAGGTTTTATTTGATCTTTGTAATTGTAGCGATAACTACGTGGAGATAAGACGGAGGGGGGAGACTGGCGGGGCGCGGGAGCGGCTCCACGTCTCCATATCTTAAAGTGAGAACTTAATTGTTATGCGTCCATTTTGGTAGAAAAAAATCTTGTGGGGTTTCAAAAGTGGAATTTCAGGCAGCGATTGAGTAGCTGAGACGCTGTTTGCATGGATACAATCCTGCCAGTTGGCGTTACCAACCTGTACAGCTACAAATATACTGTTATGTGTACAGGTGACGTTTTGTGGAACTGAAATTCTAAGTTATACATTTTTATTGCTTACACTTGACCGACGTCTTACATAACGTTAAACGACGACTCGGTATACGATAGAACTTACTTACCTAACACTCGCTCTCGATTTGAGATCACCAAGACTGTAACCATCGGAAAAATCCAACTCAGCCAACGCATTCCACAGAACGCGTTCTCATCACAGAAGTCGAGTCCCTTGTAGTGTAACCCTAAGATGCCTGTACAACATTGTTGTTTATTCTAATAAATTCAGTCTTAAAGATGAGCTCAAGAGTTTGATTCGTTTCCGAATAGGCCACACCTTTACATGGCGACCGTGACAGGACTTATTTGACAGAATTTATTAGAATAAACAACAATGTTATACGGGCATCTTAGGGTTACACTACACCCCCTTTGTTTGAGTACGACTAGCGATTTAAATTTAAGCCTCCCGCCAAAGCCTAAAATTTTAATGGAGAATAACCGCTTACGCAAGATGTGACAAGTTCCCCGCCACTGGGGCCGAGGGCCTGTCAAACTCGGCGGGAAGTTAAGTCTATTTCACACGGGGGCAGAACAGTGAGGCAGAACAGTAGGGCAGAACAGTTTTGAAGGACAGTATCGTTCAAATATAGGATTATAGGATAGACAGGACAGTCCAAGTGAGCGATGGAGCGTCGACGACGACAACGGCAATATTTGCGCCGTTTACTAAAGATTTCTGCACAAATAGCTCTGGATGAGGCTTATTTAGTGTATAAACAATTAAATAAATAAATAAAAAACTTTGGATCAGAAACTGGGTGGCAAGAAGACCAGAGCTTAGTTGTTTTAGAAGAAATAAGTATTGAAAATCCCAAAGAGTTTAGAATGATTATGCGTATGACAAATGAAAATTTATAGTTTCATCCATTGGTAATTTAGGAGATGGCATTTTAATCTAAAAACAAACAAATTTTAAGTAAAACAGACCACACCAGATGCAAAACACGTTAAAACACGCGCGCACACTGTCCTGCTCTTTAAACTGCACTGCCCTTGCGTTCACACGAGTCCAAACACAAGACAGACGAGCGAGAAAGTTGGTGGGGGAAGCAAACTGCCCCTAAAAAATAGACCGGCGGGCTATTAGCTGTTCTGTCTTGTTTACTGGCAAGACAGTACTGTTCTGTGCGTTCAAACAGTAGCAGTGCTGTGCTGCCCACTGTCCTGCCTCACTGATCTCACACGGGGGCAGAACAGTGAGGCAGAACAGTTTGGAAGGACAGTATCGTTCAAATATAGGATAGACAGGACAGTCCAAGTGAGCGATGGTGCGTCGACGACAACATCGGAAATATTTGCGCCGTTTACTAAAAATTTCTGCACAAATAGCTCTGGATGAGCTTATTGAGTGTGTAAATAATTAAATAAATAAAAAAGAAAAACTTTGGGTCAGAAACTGGGGGCTAGAAGACCAGAGCTTAGTTGTTTTAGAAGAAATAAGGATTGAAAATCCCAAAGAGTTTAGAATGATTATGCGTATGACAAATGAAATTTTATAGTTTCATCCATTGGTAATTTAGGAGGTGGCATTTTAATCTAAAAACAAACAAATTTTAAGTAAAACAGACCACACCAGATGCAAAACAAGTTAAAACACGCGCGCGCACACTGTCCTGCTCTTTAAACTGCACTGCCCTTGCGTTCACACGAGTCCAAACACAAGACAGACGAGCGAGAAAGTTGGTGGGGGAAGCAAACTGCCCCGAAAAAATAGACCGGCGGGCTATTAGCTGTTCTGTCTTGTTTACTGGCAAGACAGTACTGTTCTGTGCGTTCAAAGAGTAGCAGTACTGTGCTGCCCTCTGTCCTGCCTCACTGTTCTGCTCCCGTGTGAAATAAGCTTTACCCGCGGCCCGCGGCTTCGTGCCGGGAGCCCGCCCCGCGCCCCGCACCCCGCCGGCCGCCCGCGGAGACCCTTGTTCCCAGGACTCGCTGGAGACTCGTAAACAACGCTCAACACGCGGCAGCGATGAACTTTCACATGTATGTGCCTTTATTACAAACATGCCTTTTATAAATAGGTATTTTATAAAACGCAAAATCATTTTTTTAAACCCATGACGTTTAAACAGTACTTAATTCATTTAAAAAATCCCCAACTTATAGTACAAGAGTAGCACGATATACCTAATTACCACAAAACTTGTTTAAAAAAAACAATAATATTCGTCCGGGCTCCTGGTCAGTTGTCACTAATATTTATATTAAAACATAGTCCATTCAAACTTTAACAAATCACTGAAAACCGCATTAAAATCGGACTATGTAGGAGTTTTGGAGAAGAATGGCAATATGTTTGTGTTTGCACAAACATTCTCTCATCTCAAACGCATATACCGTCTCCGTTCCGTAAACTTGGTAACTTTACATAATAAAGCTCAGTTATTGATTGACCTTAACTAAAAAATAAACATTTATAAATTACGATACATTTTTTTCTCAAATGTAGATGTCTGAATATCTTAAGGATCAAGCTTTTCGGAACACAGATTATTAGTCTGTTGTAGTCGAGCATAACATAAACATATGCTGCTTTCTGTGGGGAAATGACGGCGTGGGAACTGTGCGGGTGAGGCCGCGGGGCGCGGCTGGTTGGTAATTAGCGTTTAGAGAGCTTAAAAATTACACTACAATAAAATTCGGTTGGGGTCCGGAATTGCTGAACAGAAAGGTCCTTAATAAATACTTTGTATTTTCTTAGGCACCTTCTTTTTTTTTTTGTAGTGGTCTTTTCGCAGAGTCTACTCGGGAAGTACCACGCTTTCGCCACTTATTCTACCTTCCAGCATTTCATGTGTTTCGGTTTGACTGGCCTCGTGGCTTATTTGGTAGTAAGTAATTTGGTAGTTTGTTAGTCTTCTTGCAACGCCGAGTGGGTTCGATTCCCACCCAGTGCAAATAATATTTGTATGATTGGTACAAGTATTTTTCTGTGTCTGGGCGTGTCTTGAAATTTCTAGATAACGTACGCAGTGCAGTGCAAAACAGTGATTTGGACATACCTATCGTAAAAGCTCCGTCATTCTGTGTGATTAAAATTGTTGTTTGTTGTGTGTAAAAATGTTTTAAATAAAATGTTAAAATACTTGAATTTTATAGAGTGCAGTCGTATATACAACCAAAAAATATGCGTGTCCTCATTTCTTATAAAATCTTCGCATATGGGTTTCTTATGTAATCAAACTTGAGTTTAATAATAGAAAACTTATAAGTATATTTCTTTAAACACTGTATGGAGACACATTAGACAAGAAGACATATTTCAACGGAAAGGAGGAAAGCAAATATATCGACCATGGACTAAATGTTACATACATTTAGTACATATGTGATACAAAACTATTTAACTTAAATTTTCTTATATCTAACATAAAATACTAAAACAACATTGATGTAAATCAAATGTAAAGTTACTTTTAAATAATCACGATTTGGACACATATTTAAGAATGGCGGCGGCTGTAACGCTGCCGAAACGTCGAGGTAAATCAATATAAATTCCCGGTCGTGACTAATCCCTGTACAATGTTTAACAATAATGAAAGTGTGATTTTATGAAACCACGGTAAAAGTGAAACTATTTTTCGTATTGTAGCATTTAACTAAAAAAAATTGAGTTAAGTAACTTATTGGGAACCGCCGCCATATAGCCCCGGGCTGCTCTTCAAGTGTCTTTCTCTTAACCCCTACTCCGGAGCTGACCGTCACGCGACATGCAATAAATGGACGAAAAAGTTTGAGGCAATGTAATACTATGTTCACTTTAAAAATTATATAAATCAATCAAACATTATGTAAATCAATCAAACATTATGTAACTCCAAAATAAATGAGCTTGTACCCTGTGAACCAGTTACATCTTATCACACTTATGTATATAGTCCTACTAGATGACGTCTATGACGTCCTACTAGAGGACGTTTATGACGTCCTACTAGATGACGTCTATGACGTCCTACTAGATGACGTCTATGACGTCCTATTAGAATTAGATGATGAGAGAATGGAGATAATCAGCTGGAAGGAAATGAAGAGCAATGAAGAAGTTTTGAAGATGGTAGAGGCGAAAAGAACATTAATGGAAACAATAGAAAACAGAAGAAGGAAGATGTTGGGACATCTGATACGACACGACAACTTCATTAGAACAATAATTAAAGGTAAATTAGAAGGGAGGAGAAAGAGAGGTAGACCTAGGAGAAGTTACATGAACCAAGTGAAGGAGAAGATAAATGTAGTGTCGTATCAGGAAGTCAAGGAGAAGGCGGAGTGTAGAAGTACGTGGAAGAAACTCCACCGACAAGAGCGTCGCTCTTAAATTATGAATGAATAAGATGACATCTGAACAGCTGAACAGATTTGATTGCTATTTGGAACACAAATTAGAGTCTGGAATAGAAAATGCTACTTTTCATAGCAGGAAAATTGTAAGACCGGGAATCGCGGGATTTACTAATACCAATACCACATACTATTTATGTTCATCACACGAATATTTATTTTGTCCTGGCCAGACATTGTGTGTTTATTTATATACTAGCTGAACCCGCTACTTCGTTCGCGTAAGCAGATGTTACTAACTTATACATTAGTAGGAAGTATCGTACGTCAAATATTTGGATAAGTAGTCATTGAAAACCCTTTGAGTTTGAGTGAATTTGTTTTTCCACACAAAAATATATTTAATTTTATCATCTTCATTTTTCCTTTTTTAAACAATATCAAACATACTTAGTAATGTTTCATAGTATCGAACATAGCCGCAAGTGTTAAGTTTGTAGGATTTTTATAGGATACAGTATGAAAAGTCAGAAGCGAATGTTCATGATCTGATACCTACTTATCTCTTTTTATCCGCAAGCTGTTTTCTAGCTGTTACCCGCGAATTCGCCCGCGTAAAATTTTGAACGAAGCCTGTGTGGAATAAAAATGATTAAGATTTTGAGTTTTAATGATATTCAAGCAAGTTGAACCCGTAAATCTAAGCCAAGTCTTAGTGAAATGTTAATGTATGAATTTAATTGTAGGTAACACAGAAAAAAATCCAAGAACGAAAGAATCCAAATTCGGCATCATAATCCTTTTAGCAGCAAAAACTTATTAGTACAATTTAAAATACCAGTAACGTCACCTAGTGATGAAAGAAAAAATACATACCACAATAGCAAAACATCGATTTAAATGGGGCTTTAGTGCTTTTAGATTTAAACTGGCATTGGCGCCATCTAATGAGAATATTATGTTGCTTGCTATTTTGATTGTGAACGCAAATCACCTATATTATCTACGCCAAAACGGGTGCATCAATTTTTCATTTTAGGCTTTTACCTTACCATCACATCAAGTTCCTTACGAAAATATATGCTTATATTAATATGGAGTTAAATGAAAATATAGACTTATTAGCCCATGTGAAATTTTAGACTCTAAACTATATGTGTTTTGTATGTCAACCCATATGGTTGAGCCGTTTTGACGTGATAGTTAATATTTGTTTCCTTAGGGCCCATGCTTCTTTTCAGGTTGATAGGTAATACATAAATGTGGTATTTCAGACTATACGTTATCTCTGTTTCAATTTTCTACCAAATTTGCTTAGTCTTTCCGACGTCACAGTAACCTTATAAGTAACCGATTTGCTATTTCTGAGTTCAAACTACGTCTGTTTCGAATTCCTTCAAAATATGTTCAGCCGGTCCAACGTTGTCCTGTAATTATTATGAATGTCACTGTTTGGATGTTTGTTACTTAATCATGGCGGAACGTATCAAGTGATCGGGTTGAAATTTGAAATCGAATTAGATTATAGTCTGGCAGAACACATAGGCTAAACATTGCCTATGTATAAGTACCCTATGTATTACTTAAGCTAAACCAAGAATGTGTCTTTAATTTTAACTCGATACATTCAGCCGTTCCAACGTAATTGAGCAGTAAAATTGAAACATTGACATAATTATATAATATTAGGAAAGCATAGGATTTAACAACAATTTAGAAAAAATAAAACGGGTCAAATGCAAATGGTACTCGCGCGCGAAGGGTTCTGAACCATTAGCAAATAAACGGATTTTATTGTATGGGAGCCCCCTGAATAATTTATTTTATTTTAATTAATTACTTTTAAAAAGAACATAAAACTAAATGTTATGTGAATAGTTAAAGGGTCTACCTGTGACAGGTACGTTATTATTAGTATCGAGCAAGAAACGGTAAAAAAGCATGTTTGTTTTATGGGTGCACCTCTTAAATATTTATTTTATTTTTAGTATTTATTGTTAAAGCGGCAATAGAAATACATCATCTGCGAAAATTTCAACTGTCTAGCTATCACCGTTCTTGAGATACAGCCTGGTGACAGTCGGACGGACGGACGGACGGATAGCGAAGTCTCAGTAATAGGGTCCCGTTTTTACCCTTTGTGTACAGAACCCTAACAACGGTCTGCTTCAGTCACCGAAGCTTGTTGAACACTACCTTTAAATTTTAAACAGTGTTTGGATTGAAATAATACGTTTTCTAATAAGTTACGGCTGGTCTAGTAAGTTACAGCTAACCTAGTCGGGAGAACGGCGACTGTCGATCCGGAGACCCAGGGTTTTTTTTTTTTTTTTTTGTATTCCACCTGTACTTCCCCCAGCACAAGCCGGGGACATTGTCAAGATGAACATTAGCAGAAGCAGTTTTCTGTTTGTTACACAGATCGGCCAGATATTTAGATTATCTGCCTTATGTAATACGCAAGTTAATAAAAAATAAAGGGCATCACATCTTACGCATTTCATACATTTCTGTTAGGATCAGGTTAGTACTTACTGTATTTCTTTTTTTTTCTTAATTTTTATATATATATATATATATATATATATATAAATATATATATATAAAAATTAAGAAAAATTTATATATATATATATTTATATATAAATATATATATAAATATTTTTTTTTTTTTATCCCCCTTTTAATTACGTTTTTTTAAAAAAAAAATTTTATTATTATTATTATTTTGTAAATATACTTAGCCTAATTGTTAGTATAGTTAGATATCATCAATTAAAGTAACGTTATCGGTACGTGTTCATATAACTATTGCAGACCTCAAAATGAATTTTACATGTTGGTATAACATGCTAATATTCATTACTGGTGATTAACAGATTTTTTTTTTTTTTTTTCTAGAAGGTGAGCGGATATTACCTAATATGCTGCACACCTTCATTTTCTACTTACTTTTATTTATCCACCTGTACATTTTTTATTAAATCTTTTAAACATGATCTGGTTAATCTACTATACTATCAGATATCTATATGGTTGCAATATATTCATAAATATATCCTACATATAGTTTTCTCAAAATAACTAAACTTTTACAACTTGTCGGAGTGTCGTATATTTACATTTTTGTCTTAGGGTATACCTACTTCCCAAACTGTACAACCATGTAGGGGAATCAAATCCACAATACAACAACAACACAACACATTCCAGCATCGTAGTAGCCTATATATGTTACATAACACATATTACTTATTCCTTTTATTACACATTTTTGTCACATATTTACAAAATTCCAAAAGCGAATTCTACTATTCTCATCCTGAAGCCACTCGGTCAAGTTACTCCGTCTCACATCCTTTTTGTATTCTATTTCTAAGAGTGTTCTTTTCAGTATATAAACAGGGCAGTCAACAACAGCGTGGATAGTTGTCTCCTCTACTTCCGGGTCACAAACACAACCAGGTGAGGACTTGATTTTAAAACGATGCAGATATTGAGCGAAGCCACCGTGCCCTGTAAACACCTGTACCAATTCTTGGGTAAGTTTAATTTTCTTAAGAAGTTTATTTGCCATTCGAACATCCGGGAAGAACATTTTGTTGTCCCTGCCGTATCTCCATCAGTGAACCTTGCCTGCCATTTTTGCACGGCTTCATTGCGAATGAGTTGCTTCACGTATGAGATTGGACACTTGTCGTAGTGAAGTGCAGACCTCATTTTTTGCGCAGCTTCTTTAGCCAACATATCTGCTCGTTCGTTGCCTTCAACTCCTATATGTGCTTTCACCCAGTACAAGCGCACTAACTTACCCTGTTCTTTTAGTTTTATCAAGTTTTTTCTAGTGCGGAAGGCAATTGGGTGAAAAGTATCACAATTTTGTAGAAGTTCTAAAGACGACCTAGAATCACTAAATATAGTTAATCCAGGGTCATTCATTTTAAGAGCCTCTTCTGTTGCGTGATAAAGGGCATACATTTCAGCTTGAAATACCGTGCAAAATGATTCTAGCTTCAACTTTTTTGACTTCAATTCTTCACCATCTTTCCACCATGAGAGAGCGGCACCCACTTTACCATCTATCTTGCTTCCATCCGTGAAAACTAACATACCATTTATATCATTTGACGTCAGGGTCTCTGCTGTCCAGTCTTCGATGCATTTAAATGTTAATGTTTCATTTTTTGACGGATGGATTGCATTCAAGAAGCTCTCTTTAGTTTCTAGATCGCGACCAGCTATAGGCTCAAAGGGTTTTCCTCTTTTCGCTTCAAATATTTGAGCTGCCTCTTGTATTCTTATATCCAAGGGAATAAAGCCTGAGAGCAGCAGCGCAGAGTTCAATGATACCGTTCGGTAGCATTTGCAGATTTTTTGAGCAAATCCCCTCTGGATAGAGCTTAGTTTTTTCCTTATAGTTGCTTTTGTTACGACCTGGGACCACACACTTGCCGCATACAAGATGACTGGCTCTATTACTGCCATGTATATTGTTTTTGTAACTTCGGGATTTAAACCCCAAGAAACTTTTGCCGCTTTCTCCAACTGGTGATAAATTTTAATAGATTTCTTACTAATATTAGAAATATGACTATTAAATGTAAGTTTTTGTCAATTGTTAAGCCTAAAATTTTATTTCATTCGTCATATTAAGTATTGTTCCACCCATGCTTAAATTTGGAATATCATATTTTATTTTCTTAGTCAAAATCATTGCAAAAGTTTTGTGTGCAGAAAATTTCAGTTTGGTGTCGGTTCCCCACTTATAAACCATATTGAGTATTTGGTTAATGTGTGATTCCAGGTCTTTCACTGACTTACTGGAGAATACCAGGGTGATATCATCGGCAAATGCTTGAGTGTAGACTTGTTTTTCCTCCAAGAGCTCCAACAAGGGATCCAATAGGACATTCCAAAATGTGGGACCTCCTACTGAACCCTGAATACATCCTTTTGTGGTTTGCTTAGAGCACCGTTCCCTAGCGTACCTTATCTCTACTTCACGGTCTCTCAGGTAACTGTCAACCATACCTCTAAGATTGTCTGGGCACCTTTTTTCATTAGTTGGTGTTTTATGGCCGGCCACCAAGCACTATCAAAAGCGCCTTCGATGTCTAGAGAGACCAAAACTACAATCTCTTTATTCCTTATCTTCTCTCTGATGTAGTTTACCAGATCGTAGAGGGCGTCCTCTGTGCTGCGCTGGGGTACGAAACCATACTGCCGAGGATTACACTTTGAAAGTATATACCACTTCAATCGTTAGACCAACATCTTTTCTAAAATTTTGCCGAGAATGGTAGTAACCCTATTGGCCTGTAAGACTTTGGTTGAGTATAGTCGGTCTTACCTGGTTTTCTTAATATAATTACCGCTGCTCTCTTCCATAGCGTTGGGAAATATTGTAATTCTAAGCATTTATTAATGAGTTCCAAAAATAATTCCGTATGCACACCGATAGCTCTTGAGCAAATATCAGCTGTGAAGCCATCAGGACCTGGGGCTTTTTTGGTTTTGAAGGTCGCAACGGTACTCTCAAGCTCACTGTTTGTGAAAGGGGGATCATCTTGATCATAGTTATGTTTTGTCTGGTTATGTTCTGTCAAGCTTCTAATTTCCGTATGCTCAGGCAAGTCTTCTCTCACATCATCGTTAGGGTAGAATATGTTACCAAGCAGTTCCGCTGATCCTACTGCGTCCAGAGTTTTTCCGTCTTTGACCAGTAACATATCTTCCTGTCGTTTAGCAGTCTGTTTTATAACTCGATAGATACCATCCCAGACACTTTCTCGATCTTGTCTTGTGCAGTATTCCTTCCAGCTTTCAGTTTGCAATCTTTTTGCTTCTTCTTCGTATATTTTCTTAGCTTCCACATACTCTTTTATCACGTATTCCCTTCTACTTGGTGCAGCGCATCTTATCCTTCTTTTCTTTGTCATCACTTTTCTTTTCTTTTGTTCTATCTCTTCATTCCACCATGGTAAACTGAATTTGCTACTGTATTTCTTTTTGGTATAGTAGTTTCACAGGCTTCTGTTATACATTTAGAATATAAACATATGTTTTCTTCTAAATCTTTTCTCTCTTTATCATTTTTGTATTAGAAGGGCTTACACCGTTTTCCAAAAAAGTTTTTGTAGTACTGATTCGAACTCTGTCCACTTTGCTTTTTTGGTGTTGTAAAGTCTAGTTGTTTTGGTTTGTTTACGGGGTGTGGGTTTTCCAAAGGTTACTATAAAAGAGACAGCATTGTGATCCGAACTCGAAACAGTAGCATCTACATTCCAATTGTCAATTTTTGATAAGAGATCATCGGTACATACTGTTATATCAACTATACTTTGGAAGAGTTTATTATTCCGGACAACTTCAAATGTTGGAGTATCACCTGTGTTCAGAATATGCAGAGACTTTTCATTTAAATACGCAGCCACTTTTGATCCCCTAGAGTTTTCTTTTTTACTACCCCTCCAAGGACTCACGCATTGACGTCACCTCCCATTAGTGTATTTTTGTTGTTGGATTTTGATAACAGTGAACCAACATGATGCAGATAGTTATCTAGAGGCTGGTCCTCCTCAAAATATACGGACACCACAGCAAGTTCCCAGGTATCTGTTTTAAGCACTGCATAGGCTACGTTTTCGTTTGTAAGAGTGGGATCTGCTAATATTTGAATATTGTCATCTAGCACTTTAATCGCAGCTTTTACCGGTTTGCTCGTATCCAGCGGTGTGGTAGATCCAGCGTGTTGAATGATGCGAACTCCAGTGTAATCTCTCATTTTCCCTATTGCTCCGATATATGGTTCTTGTAATAGACCAAATGCTATCCCTCTTTTTTGCGCTTCGCAAAGGAATTCAAGTGTAGCTAGTTTACTTTTATGTAAATTAGCTTGCAAGACGTTATATTTTATGGTGCCCTTTTCTTAACAATAGGCTACACTAGAGCGAGCTAGCGCATCCCATCTTTTCCTAATAGGACAGTCAAGGTCAAAAGCGCTGTGGTCGTGCTGATCCAGTTTAGAACCACTGCAGTTTCGGCATGTTGCTATGTCACCAGTCGCCCACGCTGGACAATCCTTTTTCAGATGAGGACCAGAACAATGACTACACAGGTCCACTTGTTCCTTGCATAGTTTCCGCCCGTGACCAAATGCCAAACATTTTGTGCATTGAATCAACGGGGTTTGGTCCTGTACAGGTCGTCGTTGTAGGTCTATGTGGACATGCTCAGCCATCGTGAGCCGTTGCCACAGCTTTGGTGAGACTTGTAAGATCACGTTACTTTCTAGCGGATTCCTGGTGCGGCGCCTATACTTAACAATGGCTCGGTATTCGCATTCCGGAATATCACCCAAGATTTTAGCGTTCTGGGTTTTCAGGGATTTTAATATGTCTTCGTCAGTATTATATGCTAATACATCTCGAACGATGACCAAAGGATCCTTACTGCGAGCCTTTTCCACGCTGAGTCCCTTATTAGATTTTTTGATGTGTTCGGCTATTTTGGACATATTTTCTTTATCGTGACAGCTTATGAGTACTTTTTGATTTTTTGCTTTGCGCACTTTCGACACTTGGATACCCATGTCTCTGGCGTCCACTGCACCCCTGATTTTGGTAAGAACGTCCTCACTAGTATCTTTAGCTTCCTCTGACGAAACGATAAGAGTGTGATTAGGAGGCTGTTGGCGTGCTACTGCTGCAGCGTATGTTAGCATTTCTGGTGGTTTTGTTCGTACAGTTTAGCCACGTTATTCTCAATAGCTGCTGTTGTACGCGGGATAATTTCAGAAACAGTATCCTTCAGCTCCTTTATCTCGCGGGTGAGTAGTGCCATATCCACCTCTCCTACTGGTTCCCTCACTCCAAAAGTAGGAGTAAACTTTTGCTGTTCCAATACTTCAAAGACAATCAGTTGACGCAGGGATTTTATTTCGGTTAGGGTTTCCTCCAAGGGAGCTCTGACATCCGCTTCCTTAACCGAGTCGAGCAGCCGTGCTAAGTTTATAGCATGATCTCTCTCGCGGCTGCAGATTTCATCCTTAACCTGTAATTTCACCTTTTCCAACTGTAGTTGCAGGGAAATCCTTGACTCGTGTTGTCGTAAGATGATTTCGTACATTGCCGCCAGAGAATTTATGACTGCCTCTTTTATGGACGCCTTTAAGTTGCCTGACTGTTCCAGCTGGTCTTTCGCTTCTTGGAAAAGCCGATTTGCAGTAGTTGGCATAATAGTCATAGCGCTGCTCAGCTCATTCACAGAAGATGGACGAGATGTGGGTGGAGTTTCAGAAGGCGCTCCGGTGGTACTGGCTTTAGCCTGTGAAGGAGTATTCGATGTGGTAATGCCTCCATCTGTGGATTGCTTATTACTCAACTCTGCGTTCTTTATGAGGGTCGCTTTACGCGTAGTGTCTCTTCCACTTTTCACTCTAGACGCGTCAGAAGAGGAACCACTCTTAGTAGACTTACTTGCTGCACTAGACATGATGCTGGCTGTTTTTATAGAATTAGGTTAGTGCTGTGAGACGAGTAACCACAAACCAAAACAGCAGCTGCAAGAGTATTTTTGTAACAAACAGATTCAGGTGAAACAGGTAATGTTTTAATTAACAAAGTTTAGAGTCCATGGAAGTAAACAATCAAGCAGACGCGCAGAAGGCACCCAGAAGATTGGTAAGTTTATAGCTTAAGTGACTGTAATTCAGACATTGATGTTATAAATATTCACAATAAGGGGTCCTTTTTTTACAGTTCTACCTAATCTATAAAAAAAAAATACAATAATTAAAAAATTTACGATAATTCACAAAAAAAAAACCCTATAATAAAACACCTCTAAGATAAATCAAATAAATTTCTAAATAATACGTTTCGCTTTCAGTTTTCAAAACTCAAACAAACATAATAACAATGTTTACTGTAGCTTCTAAACTGTATTCTTTTTAACTGTACATAATATATGAAAATGTTTTGGTACAAAATGATTAAATTTTTAGAGTGTGAGTAGTTATACAATTTTAACAATCAGTTCAATGTGTGAAACTTAATTTATTATGTTTTTGAAGATGTGGATTCACGAAGTATTTAAAATCCTGCAAGAAGGTAGTTCTAAAACTGTTGCATAATAAAATTATCTACGCGTAAATAAAGATGATGTTTACAAGTTTCATATATTTTAATTTTAACTTTCACACCAAGCGCAGATCAGTTGTTCTTTGTTCGCTATCCCGCACTAATCCGTTATGGTGCCGTTCCGATAACAGGTAGCACAATGTAAACAATAGATATCAGGTTATGTCTGACTTGAGCTCGACTATGCCTACGGGCGTGTAGGCATATTTCCGCTGGCTTATAATATCACTGACACTTGTTCACTATATTATGAAATTTGTTTTCTCTTCCTTACAAATTATTCGGAAATAGCGGAACAATATTATTTTAATTTCACAGCGTAAAATGCACGCGTGCGATCTGGGCCGTGGTTAGGACGGAACTTCGAGACCCAGGGTTCAAACCCACGCGTACCACTATCTTTTCAGAGTCATGTTCGTAATGCCGGTAATTAAAACGGTGAAGAAAACACTGTGAGGAAACCGAAATCTACCTATAATCTAAGTTCTAAGTCATATGTCATCCACCAACCGACACTGGGCCAGCGTGATGGATTATAACCTTGTCTCTCTACTTGCGAGAGAAGGCCCCGACGCCCAGCAGTGGGAACATTTAATGGGTTGTTTAGGCTGCTACTTATTATGCTGATATGTTTTCTCCAAAATAACAAAAATCTACTTCAGTGATAGGTAATATCATTCTGTCATTCGACTAAATTTTATAAGAAGCTATGACTATGTCGTAACAGATAGATCTAATTTTATTTTAGCTGATTTTAGCTTTTTGTTGATATTTGAAAAACTACCTCCCTGTTTTCGATATCTAAGATCACCTCTGAAGTATTTTCTACCAAACAAAAAGGAATTATCAAAATCAACTAACAATTAGCGAAGTTATCGTGTAAAATAAAACCAAATAAAAACATGCAACCCGATTGAAAACATCCTCCTTGTTTGAAGTCGATTAAAACCGAATGATGTTTGTTTTTCCACACAAAAATATATCTTTGACAATTATTTTGTCATCCAAGACGACGCGACGCGATCACGTGGGCACTTTCTAGAATCTAGATATTCTGTGGATAGTCTGATACACAGAATACTTAGAAGTTAGTATGTACCGAACGCGCCGCGCGTGTCGTTATTATTTAATGTTTGTGTAATTTCCGAACCACCAGACCGATACTATTCAAATTTTGACGGGACAATATAAAAATATGTTCTTTCTAAGAAAAAAGAATTAATGAAATTAAACAACGCAAACATGAGTTACAACCAAATACACATTCTGACTTTCACCCCCTCCCGCAAGAAAACCACTCAGAATTTGGGGATCAAAAGTAGCCTACAGCAATGTCCTTTGTATAAACTAAAATCATGCCAAGTTTCAGCTGAATTGAATCGGTAGTTTCGGCGTGATGCGTGATCTCTATACAGAAAGACAGACAGACAGACATGAAAGAAAAAAAATGCAGTTTCGCCATCAGTATCGACTATGGAGTGCCCCAAAAAATTTTTTTTCAAAATATCTTCAATGTACAGAATTCGACCCGTTACAGTTTTATTATAAGTATAGATTAGCATATTGTTCTCGAAGTGAACTAATTTGGGGATAACTTGTGGAAAAAGAATATGTTTTAGTAAATTATTAACGACTAGCTAAGTCCCGCGGTGTATCCCGCTACTGGCTAGTTTTTTACGACAATTTATGTTCGCTAAATACGTTATTTAATTACAAACATTCGTGTTTTATTTATTGGTATTCTGTCAAAAAAATATTTTTTATCTGGGCAGATCCTTTATTAACAAAACTAAAATACAATGAGAACTACATCCACTACACTACAAACCTAACTAACTACTTACACTAAGCACACCTGAATTATCTATAGACCACTGTAGGTCTACAAATAATCAAGATGTTCAAGCCCACTACCAATCGGGAGCGTATAAAAATTATATTGTATTAATGTACTCATTAAATGAGCTTCAAATTTTCTAGCTTAAAATATTATACATCTTCCATGCAAACTTTCATTCTAATTATAATCCTATTTCACATTAAAAAAGTAACCCCTGTACAATGGGCAACTTTTTTAGCTGACTTCCAAAAAGAAAAGGATTCCCAATTTGGTTGTAAGTTTTTTGGCTGAATGCCAAATGTTGGTTGTAAGTGATATCTTCGATGAATCGATTTTGATGATTTCATTTTGTTAGGCAAGAAATAATAATAGTTCAGAAAGATCGGCGGGTTTTGAATTTCAGCGAACACTTACGTACTTTCATTTATTTGGACGACGTAGACATAAATATTGCATTATGAAATTTAATAGTGTCTCAATTTAATTATAAATTCAAATCGGATTTTGTTTTATTTTCGGACAAAATTAAAATCGGTCTCAAGACTATTTCAGTGCCAAATTTAATTTAAACCAGTTCTGTAGTAAAGCGAAGCAGATAAGCAGATAAACAGACAGACACGAATTACTTTCTCATTTATAATATTAGTAGTTATTAATTCCACGTCCCCCGACACACGAGACACGTCTGACAACTCGTATTAATATTCATCGACGGCCGTCAAACGTTTTTATTCCCCGGAGCCGCAACTTCTGCACGAAGTACAAATATCATTGTTAGTCCCGGCGCCCGCCGCCCGGCGCCCGGCGCGCGGCGCGCAGGACCGCATTACCATATTATATGTCATTAATATATTGATACGTACTAGCGGTGCACTGCGACTTTACTCGCGTGGTTCCAGTTTTCATTATTTTCCTGGGTCAATACGTGGGTAGTATATGTAGTATAACGTACCTAACTGTGTTCAATTTTTAATTGACCCGTTCAAACGTTACGACTTGATTTAGCAACAAACATTCCAATACCCAACCATTTACACTTAGAATACTAATACGAGTAGGATCAGCGTGCTCAAACCAAAATCTCTTCAGCTTTATAATATTAGATAAATGCGGTGCATTACTGTAGCTTTAATGGTTGACGTACCAATAGATACATACTGTTTTGAAGTGAAAACTTTAACCGCTATGATTATTTTCCGTAAGGGAAAATCTATGAGTTCCCGTCACTGACATGCTAATGTCGTAGTATCGTAATGTCGAAGTGGTAACGGAGTCCGTGTTAGAGGATTATTGAATGGATGAAATCTTGTGAATTGGCTAAATGCATAATATCAGTACATATGTCGCTACACGCGTGACGAATTTAAGATTTACAAATAAAACACAAATATAAAGTTTGCAAACATAATTAAAATTTTATTGAAGTACCTATTATAAATATAATAACGTACTGACCAACAATAGTGCTGTTTATTTTTTAAATTTCACGTTGTAAGTTTTCACTGCTGCCGCCAGCCCCCATGCCTGCTAATTTTTCTTTATATTTTCATCTAGACGTGCTGTTTTCACAAAATGAAATTTCACAATCTCAAAAGTCAATTACGAGACTTTGTGATTTTATGAATAAAAATATGTCTAATTGTAAAGTACGTCAGTATTGAGATACCGCCTACTACTAGGTACTATCTGGAGATGTTCGTGTGGACGCACCGGCGCGCGCGTGTTTCCAAAATTGGCGGGAAAACGGTTATCGGGCCACGTCAGCGCGGCTATTCCTGGTATTGGTATATCACCTGGATAGCCGCGCATATTATTACAGTTTTAATTACGACTCCAGCTAGATCGTATCTATGTTTTCACTAGACAATTTTACACCAAGTCTGTAATTGTCTAATGGATCTAGTGCTTATTCATAAATCTGCGGCTCAACAAAACCATTGTAGCGATATTAAAGTCTCAAATACTTATTTTCAAAACAACTCATCGTTTGTTCAGACCTAAAATATTTAAATTTGTATCATTATCTGCGTAAAGGCGGCCTCGCACTTGTAATCCCTTTGAGGAGAATAAAAGATATTTTGATAAAACATCTAAGTTTGTCTGGAAGTTGTGAGACGCGAGAGAATACGCGGCGGGGTGCGGAGGGGGGCGGGCACAGGACAAAAAAGCGGAAAACACACTTATTAAGTTATAGTACGAGTCCTGACGCTCGTTTGTGTGTGACTTTTAGTTTATCACAGCTGTATAGTTAATAGTCAATTTAGATAAAAGTGTGGCGATTCAAAACAATTAATACTTAAGATTTCAAAAACCGTCTAATAACGCACACATCTCGTTTCGTTGTTTCGCCGTCACGCCGCGCCGCTATGCCAGAACATTATCATGTTAGTGATGTGAACCTTTTACTAGCTAAAGAAGCTTTTACTACAAAAATCTAAATTTTAGATCGAAATGCCTTATGAGCTGAGTTTGATTTAACCACTAAAAGGAGCTTTCCAAAGTGTTTTTAAATTTTACGGGTATTGCGTCCAATGCTCGCACTAAGGCTTTTATCATTGTTGGACTTTGTGGTGTTGCGTCCGCACCCAGTACAACTTCCAAGTAATAAACCTAGTACAGAATCAAGTTCTGTATCTGTGGGCGCGGGAACTTCACCAATTAAGTTATGTGATATAAATACTTCTCTGAAAGTAGTAAATGTAAAAGCTTGGATCTTAAGACATTTGGCTGTTTGTTGTTCAATCAATTTGTCAGAATTGAAGCTAAAATTTGAAATTTAAATAATTTGTAGTCTGAAATAACAATACGATCTACTAGACAACCCCGATAAAATCGGGAAACTTCCATCTAGAATAGACATTGTCTAAATAAAATTCTAAGTGGAAAAGTTGTACAAAAAGGGTAATGTAATGTAAGGTAATGTAATAAAGTACATATTTGTAAAAATCGATACATTCACTTATCAGCCACGCGGCCACAGACGAAATTTTATAGCCTCTAATAGTTAAAATAACTGTTTAGTTAACACAGTTCATGGATGAAATGTTTACAAACTTTGAATGACATATTTACTTATTTCTTAGCTAAAACTGAAATAATTTAATTTTCTACGAAAAGCTAAAACTGACTTCTACTTAAAATTAAGCTCAGAGACTCTACTGAATTACATAAACTTTGCGAAATTCAACTAAACACACTGTTTTTATGAAAGGACGAAGTTGCGAGAAAACAAAAATATCTTCGATGTATCCAAATTTAAAATTTTTGCGTAACATAATATCTAAACTATCTTTTATGAAATTAAATTGGACCATCTCTGAAGAACGATGAAAGTACCAAAATATCATCAAAATAGGCAAGTTTATCGCGTAATATACAATCTAATCGTGAACTACCTACTAATAATTTGAAGTCGGTAAAAAAAATAGTTTCAAATTCTAGATTTAAAAATTACAAAAATTCTATAGAAACTTTCGCCCTTATATCACAATCTCTTGGAACACTTTTTTGCATTAAACAAGTTGCTTTATTTCAAATTATTCCGAAACTTTTCTTGCATTAAAAAGTATCTGTTTTTTTCCAAAATGTCAATTGTTTCATCAAATTGCCCTTGTTTTAGATTCATATCTACTCCATACACAAACAAGCTACGCAAGCTAAGTGCCACAATAAACTTAGTACGCTCGGACGGAAACAAAAGCTGATTTTGTATTTCTTCAGAAGAACAATGTTTCAGCTGTATTCAGTCGGAGAGTCGCAAGAGTCGCTGGACCGTGAACGACTGATGCAATTTCTTAGAAAACGTAATGGAATACGTCGATATAGGTTATCTGGGCGAGCGGCGGCCGACGTGACGTCACCACTCCCCGCACCGACCCCGCACCTCGCGCCTTCCCCCTCGGCTCCCGTTGGGGCTCACTCTCACCTGTATGCTAGCAGTTTGTAGATTCGAATTCACTTCATTTCTCAATTTAAATGAAGAAACCGACATTTTAAATGAAATCAAGAAGAATATTTTTCATATATCAGATTTTTTTTCAATCTTCTCCTATTTCTGGAAGATGCCTGATCCCCAACATGGTATCATTTAAATTTTATTGTAATCGGTCGCACACTTTTTGAAAAAAAAAACACCGGGTATCTAAAACTTGTTACATAGAAGATATTTTCGTTTCCTGACCCCGAAGTCTCGCGGTATCATTGGAGCAGTACGTACAGAAGTAGCAGCGCAGTCACTTATTAGTCTAGATTTTTTAAGCACAGGACAAGCAAAAAATGCACCCGTTGGTGCCTGGACATAATAACACAGTGCTCCATGTTCCCGTTCGCGTAATTTTCCCACAAAAATAACTACCCTATTTGTTATTTCAGATAATCTTATACTTTTAAACGAGCAATTTTTGTAAGTATATATATATAGAATCCGAATCTCGGAAACGGCTCGAACGATTTTCATGAAATTATGTATCGATTTGATAAATCGATCTAGCCAGGTTTTATTTTAAATAAACGCCGTTTTATGCGCGTTTTTAGACAACGCAAAACTGTTACTTAAAGATTAGAATGCGATGGTAAATTTCGCGACGGCGCGCGACAGTATATTAGCTCTGTAGGGAAGATGGGTGGTTGAAATATGGTAGGTCCGGGTTCGAATCCAACCGGTCGCGTTCTTTTTTCAAGTTCCTTAGTTCAAGTTAGTCAAGTTTTTTTTAGAAAATCAGTATGTATCTAAGTAACCGAGCAAAGCTCGGTCACCCAGGTACTAGTCTTATTATGTTCTTAATTTCAACCCGATGTGCAACTATTCGGACATGCTCGAGTAACAAACATCTGAATTTGCTTATAAATAAACTAGTTTAAAAACCCGACTGCAAAAAATCAAGAAAGAAAACACATTACATAATACAATATCCTATGTTACAACACTTGGGTGACTGACACGAATCTAACGATATTTGAATTGTCAAAATCCATCGAGCAGTTTGAAAATTACGTGGGAATAAAAAATTGACAGACAAAACACGCGTGAAAAACATAACCCTTCTGTCAGTCCCGTAAATATGCGTAAAAATTCTCTATTTTCTGTGTATTTTTTCAAATCATTTCCATTAGAACTAGAAGCCATTAGTGTTAGCGTTCATTGTTCACTGTCATTGAAGACAACGTCGGTCACCAGATTTAAATAGAGAAGCTGTATAAAAGCGTACATTACCTCCACTCCCCCGCTCCCCCGCTCCCGTCGCGGTCGCCCGGCCTACATTATTTAATGTTATTTCGGTCTTCAAACACCGCTCTTAATATCCCTACACTTTTCATTTACGTGGAAAATAGATAATAATATCTACTCATACAGGTAAATAACTATTGGTGGTCTATTCACACACAACACGAGCTGACCCCAAACTAAGCAAAGCTTGTAATATGGCGGCCAGACAGCTGATATAATACTTACATAGTTCTAAATACATACTTATTATACATAGAATCACCCAGACACAGTGCGAACATTTGAATTCATCACGCAAATATTTACACTGGGTGGGAATCGAACCCACGACCCTCGGCTTCGCAGGCAGAGCTACTACCCACTAAGCCACGAGGTCAGTCATGGTGTGAGGTGAAACTAATTGACCGTTCTATGTTTTATTTCTGAACTGAGCGAGGCTGGAACGCGTCCTCCTGCAGGGTAACGCTCTTTCTCCCTAGTTTTTTCGCTCAAGTACAAAGCTACTTGGAAAATACAAAAACAAAGAGATGAAATAAGAGCTTTGCCAAAACTGGTCTAATTATCGGGATCTAACGCCGACTCGCTTCGGGGAAACTCTACAAAAGAAAATGCCAATATTAATAAGACAGATTTTGTTCAGCGTCCGATTCATTAATTTAATAACGTCCAGGCCACAGATTTCTAAAACAAAAGGCAGATGGAACGTGCGGAACACAGATCCTTAGGTCCGGAAAGCAAATATCAAACGCCAAAGCAAATACAAACTCCAGTCAGTACGAAACTGACTTCCGTCTCGTACGGAAGTCCCGTGTGATTTTATGTTTTGTTTAAGATTATGCCGTCTTGTGTCATCAAACATTGCAAACATTGTTCCCAAAAATAAAAAAAGGAAATTCCATAGGAAAGTTTGAATATTTTTACTGGTATTTATATAATTTAGACGATTTTATTTCGATTGATGAATAGAAACACAACACCTCAACGAAAATAGGTCAGTGTTGCTATACTAAATTGAAATTATTTTCCCTGAAGTTAAGGTAAAATATAGATTCTAATTTTGTTTTGAAGATACTCGTAGACCAAATTATTGATGAACATTGTATAATTAAATTTTAAGGTCTATTTTTATAATCGTTATTTTTTTTATTTAATGTGAATCGATGCCAAGAACAAATCCTCGCCGTTACTAGGGTTAATAAAAATACTAATAGTGTTGATGAAAACTATAGTTATGAAACGAATAGATAAGAACAAAACCTCGCCGTTATAAAACATCTCGTCTATGACCTGTGGATTCTAACTTGATCTGTGCAGTGCTGTTAGCATATATATTTTTAATAATACGAACATATTTCTTTCTTACTCTTTGTTGAATTAGAGCTTCCCAGAGCAGATTCTGTTTGATTGAGTCGAAAGCTTTATTGTCGTCGACAAATGCAATGTATAGGTCTTTCCCATACTCTTGAGATTTTTCTATTAACTGTTTTAATACATGCATATGATCAATAGTTGAAAACCCTGCTCTAAAACCAGCTTGTTCAATGGGCTGTTCTTCATCTATAGTCCTTGATATTCTATTTAGGATCAGCTTTGAAAAAAATTTGTAAATGTTTGACATGAGGCTAATAGGTCTATAATTTTCAATTACGTTTCTGTCTCCTTTTTTGTGCAGCAAGTTATTGACAAGCAATCCTTGCATTATATATTATCGGTGTAATAATAAATTATATTAAAATAATGTTTTATGCGTTTATTATACCTACGTGAAAATTTCCAAAGCTTAAGACAACAATAGTGGGACTTTTTTCTTAAGACTGGGAACATTACACGCACACCAACGTGAGTAATTTGACAACGTCGGTGAGAGCTGTCACGCATACATAACTAATGACTGGCCTCACAGTGTCGTTCACGAAGGTTTCATCTGTTTAGAAATCTGTGGTCCAGGCAGACAGTCGGGTAGTTTGCATTACTAAGCATGAAATTAATGAGAAAATAAATTGAATTAAAATTGTATGAATTTAAGAGTACCTATCTGTTATATAATTAGTAATAATTACATTACTGAACAAAACACTCCTCCCACAGCTCCATAGAACTACGTTTTAGGGTTATTATAATAACAGATATGTGTGAGTCGAGATTACTTGTTCGCATAATTCAACACTACATTGCGTTTACGAAGTGATGTTAAAATACAAACGATACAATGTTCTTACAATAACATCAAAGTATCACGACCTCGTCTGGGCTTTGAACGATTTGTAAACGCCGCGGACGAAACGACGGATGCCTGGAGGCTTGATCACACCGAGCTGCCTGAAATGACGACAGTATCACAGTTTAATAAACCGTATTCTTATCATAGTATTTTTTATACTGTAACAGTACGTAGAAGCCTTTTGGGATCAACTGTCAGAGGTCAATGTAAACACTGAACCAAACAACAAAAGAATGAGATTCGCACGGCTCCCGCGATTACCACGTTACATCGTCGAGTGCCTTGTGACTCAGTTGGTGCTAGTCTGCCTGCGAAGCTGTAGGGCGTGGCTTGAATTCTCACCTAGCATCAATATTTGTATGATAACTTCAGATATCTGTCTTATATATGGGTGTTTCTATGTATATGTTTATAAGTACATCGCCCGGAGGTTTCAGCCGCGTAACTCTCGTTACCTTTTATTATCCTTCTTAAAAATAGTTATCTTTAAGTATGCTAGTTTAGACAACAATGTGTTTCTGATTTCAAACACATCGATAATTATTCATTATTTTCTATGTTGAGTAACCAAACCTCCAATCATCTAAATATCCTATCATTGACGTCTATAGAATAGTATAATATATAAAGAACATTAATGGAAACAATAGAAAACAGAAGAGGGAAGATGTTGGGACATCTGATACGACACGACAACTTCATTAGAACAGTAATGGAAGGTAAATTAGAAGGGAGGAGGAAGAGAGGTAGACCTAGGAGAAGTCACTTGAACCAAGTGAAGGAGAAGATAAATGTAGTGTCGTATCAGGAAGTCAAGGAGAAGGCGGAGTGTAGAAGTACATGGAAAGAACTCCACCGACAAGAGCTTCACTCTTAAAATTAATAAAAGTTATTTGTCACTTATCTTTGTTTTTTCATGAGACCGATAATTATCATAGGTTCCATAAAAATTAATGCAGACAACGAAAAACCGAGCTGTGCAGGGATACGCCCCCCGTTCCGTTCCCACGCTGTCAGCTCGGCTCAGCGCGCCGCTTCGTAGCGTCCCTTAACTCCCGAGCTTTACATCGCGCCACAAATATTCTATTCCCCGAGTAAGCGGGTGTTACCCGCGCTGGGAACCCCCGCTGTCAACTGTGCATTCCAGGCAATCGGGAACTTGTCTAGAACGTTGGACGTTGGCGACAACTGCGGAGCTCGCGCGCCACATGTCGCGAGTTCGAAATGTAGCTGTTCAACTGTTTCTGCAGATACTCGATTTCATTTGTACCAGTGAGCTGTATACTTTGTGTCACTGTCCTAGTTTCTGTGATAATATTAATCTACTAGCATTGCCTCGTGGTTTTACCCGCACAGTTCTCGTTCCAGTCATTTTCCCACGATAAAGAGTAGCCTATGTGTTTTTGTCAGACTATAGTTTATCTGTGTTCCAAATTTTAGCTAAATCCGTTCATCGCAATATCCAAACAGACATTTGTAATGTTATTAGACAACAGACGGATGCAATTTTGTTCACTAGAAATTAAAAATATTTGTTTGATGTTTCATAAAACAATAATTCCGGCAGCTCGCTCCCCAGTCGTGGAGCAAATTAAAAGCAAGAACAACATAAAAAAAAATGTTTAGCCCCGACTACCTCAGATTTGTTACTTATACAACATTCTACTATGTAGTCAATCCCTTTCATTTGATACCCATATTGAGGGAGTTGTGAAAAAAGAAATAAATTTGCCATAGTGGAGAGTATTCTACTAGTCAAGCCCTTTCGTTTGATACCCATATTAAGGGAGTTGTGAAAAAAGAAATAAATTTGCCATAGTGGAGAGTAAACTAGTAGTCAAGCCCTTTCGTTTGATACCCATATTAAGGGAGTTGTGAAAAAAGAAATAAATTTGCCATAGTGGAGAGTATTCTACTAGTCAAGCCCTTTCGTTTGATACCCATATTAAGGGAGTTGTGAAAAAAGAAATAAATTTGCCATAGTGGAGAGTATTCTACTAGTCAAGCCCTTTCGTTTGATACCCATATTAAGGGAGTTGTGAAAAAAGAAATAAATTTGCCATAGTGGAGAGTATTCTACTAGTCAAGCCCTTTCGTTTGATACCCATATTAAGGGAGTTGTGAAAAAAGAAATAAATTTGCCATAGTGGAGAGTATTCTACTAGTCAAGCCCTTTCGTTTGATACACCCATGTTGAGGTAGTAGTGAAGAAAATAATATAATTCGCCATTTTTTGGTGTGTTTTGCGCAATTTTTTGGGGGCGGTCAGCTTCGATTTGAAATTTGTTATAGTGTATAGTATTCTACTAAAGTTCTTTCATTTGATATCCATATTGAGGTAGGTTTGAAGAAATATTTTGTCCGCCATTTTATGTAGGCAGCCATCTTGAATCGATATTAATTAAACATAGATATGAACATCCGCACAGATATTAACCTTCTAGTTAAAAAACCGCATTGAAATCGGCCCATCCGTTTGAGCTCTACACAGACATACAGACAGGCATCGACGGCAAACTTTTAACACCCTTTTTTTTGGTCGAGGGTTAAAAATAGAGAATAGCAAGTTGGTTCGATGTGATTAACGATATCATATACCATGAGTTACGAGTGTGGCGCCCCCAGTCCAGCAAGTGGCCTATATGCATAATTTTGACCGTCGCGTCGACCACGACGAAATATATTTTAAAGTGGATATTGGTCAAAATGAACCAATTTATAAAATTAAATCTATTTCAAAACGATGTTTCCAGACCCTCAACTCCCAACAGCATATAGCTCTCTCAAACACGAGACCGATCGGCTCCATTGTATTTGCTCCCCCGGTTCAGTTCCCGCGGTCGAACTGTGACCACGAAATTGCAAAACTTGATTAATTGGGGACATTTCACTAGAGTTTGCTCGTCGGGTGAAGTGTTTTTAGGTTATTGAAACTCTTGAGTGTTGTGTGAAATAGTTGCAATGTAAATAGCCATTACCTAAGGAAAAAATGAAAGTAGGTAGGCACCGGCCCAAGGGTGTCAAAGGTTCAAAATCATTGAAAAAAAAACATGAAGTTCGTCATATTAAAATTGAAAAAAAAATGTGAATATGAGTGAGTGACTTTTATTATTTTTATAAGTAATATTTAGTTCTAAAAATTAGGACAAAAAATTATGGGTAAAGCAGGGTACCATAATATTATAGTATTATTTTGATTTGATAAACTATTTTTTACAAAAAATTAAACCGACTTCAACACCACAAATAGACACTCAAAAGCGAAAAATAATTTAATATAGGTAATTATTATAACCTCTACTCACTCATCTATATGAAGTCGGTGCCAGGCTAGTTAAAAAGTTAGTAGATATACTATGTACGAGGTAGTAAGTAAGTAGGCATAGGTAAGTAGTATCTATCTAATACCTGTTAGATTTGGCTGGCACCGACTTCATATAGATGAGTGAGTAGCGGTTATAATAATTACCTATATTAAATATTTTCGCTTTTGAGTGTCTATTTGTGGTGTTGAAGTCGGTTTAATTTTTTGTAAAAAATAGTTTATTTTACCCTTTTTAGTGCTAAACAAGTTTTCACTAATGCATTTACACGATTTCGTGTTGAGATATCAATACATGAATTAAACCCAAACACTGGGTAGTTCCTGTAAACCGTTAAGAAATTCCCTTGACTGTCCTTTATCTTCATCATCAGACCACTAATGACAGTCACAACCCATCTATGTAAAAAGTTCTCATCAATACAAATTCATCGAGCCCAAACACAAGGTAACTAATATGTACCGTGAGGAGTTCCTTCGACCGTCATCCCGTTCCCTCATCAGATCGACTCCAGACCATCTTTAAACTATACTGCTTTAAAATGCTCAAGCAAAAACTTAACTAACGCACTAGTCATCTTTACAATTTTCGAAAGTTATCCTCGATTTCTCTAGAATACCATCATCAGATCCTGGTTTCCTTATCATGGTACCACCCTTGGAATATCTCCCTTTACAACAAAAAAAAAACCATCAAAATCGGTTCATAAACGACGAAGTTATCCGCGAACACACATAAAAAAAAAAAAAAAAAAAAAGGAACATACATACGGTCGAATTGAGAAACCTCCTTTTTTGAAGTCGGTTAAAAATTGTAATTGGCATTGGATAGGGGCATAATTTTGTGACATCAGCCTATCTCAAAACCCATCTGACGACAGTATCATAATGTTACGTAAATATCTGAAACTATAAAATCAGGATGGTGTAGTCTACATCAATTGGAAGTCAGTGAAATCAGTGGGAGAGGAAGAGAATGTTTTAAAATAAACGTAAAAAAAATATCAAATTTGGTCAAAATATATTTAGCAGCAGTAGTCTTTTATATGATTAGCAGCAGAGTACAATGCTATGACATTGGCCACCCCGCGTGTCCACCCCCGTGTCCACCCCCGCGCCCACCCCAGTCGTACCTAGCTAAGCTTCTATCTATAACATTCAGTACGAAGTAATTTCTCAGAGTATTTCAGAAACGTAAATTTCATTGTCTCCATATTACGAAAATCGTTGTTTCTCGAAATAACTCAAACAATTTAATTAACAGAGCGCGCAGCAGAGCAGAAATGCGCGATTAATAACTCATACAGCATGTGAGTAATGTTCCCTGGTTACAGTTCCCGGTTCCTTCGTTCGGTAGTTATGATTTATTTTTCTTTGTTCCGGAAACTTGCGACCGAGCGCGCGCCCTCCGACGGCTCGGAGGCTCCGGACCCCGTGACGGGGTTACAGCTGCCAGGAACAATACAGAAGAAATAATACAGCAACACTACATCTTAAATAAATACTTTGTTGTACGCGGAGGAAATACATTTGCGTATACCTTTCCCCCTTGGGGAGACGGTCGGGTTTTGTCAAACTTCACACCACGGACAAATATGGTGTCCCTACTGATTATAACCTACACGGAGTTCCACCATTGATGCTTACTGTGGGAACGCTCTGGGATTCGTTCGCGAACCCGCAGTGTTCAAAAAATATGAACGCAAGAAGAGACACGTAAATAGAGGTTAGGGAGACCTTTCCTCGGCGGCTTTTCAGGCGTCAGTATTGTGGCTATCAGATGCCTTTAAGATGTTTTCTAGTACTTTACGCTATTTTTCTTTACCATTGGAGCATACCAATAAACATGTACTTCACGTGCACAAACACTCAAGAGGTGCATAAATGAGTGGTCATGGTATCTTGAGCTCGAAAAATCGACATCGTTTTGTGGTTGATGTTCCAAAGACGCAGACGAAAAAGTCTGACTCTATTTTTGTAATAAGATAGTCTAGGCTGACGAATGCGTTGCCTGAGTGGGCTTTGCCCTATAGCTATATACTATCTTTGTGTCTTCAAATCGAGAGTGAATTGGGTTATTCTTGTAAGCACACTCCATCGTTGACCGCATCATCACTTATCTTCAAGCGAGTTGTTGGTAAAATGTAAACCTAACTTTTATTTAAGTAGCCGTCGAACAAACCACACCTACGACCACACCTACGACCGTCCAGAAGCCTGTAATGTTGACGTTATTCCAGAGAACGTGTGCCGCTGCCGCTGCCGCCTGGAGCCCGTGCCCCCGCCCCCCCGCGCCGCCGCGCCCGCCCCCGCAGCGCCCTGAGGACTACCCACCCGTCGAGATCGGTCAGTTCTCACAATTGTTTGCAATATCCACAATTTATATATTCTTTGTTATTATAGCATAAAGTGGAACAACAAGAGTTCAAATCATTACCTAGCACTCCACTGCGCTTGTCACCCAGAGATCTAAATATGTCTATCTCCTCTAAGCCCTGCAATTTCTATGGAAACATTGTCCTTCCAACCAGAACACAGTAATGTTTGCGCATTACTGCTTGGCGGTAGAATAGCTGGCAAATGTGTGGTACTTTCCCAGGCAGAATCTGAATCTACCACTACAAAAATATATGAGTGGAGTAAGTAATTGCGACTTAAAGTACCTTCACAACAGCGAAGAGCAGCAGGCTGTCTACTCGCATGTTATCTTTCTCGCTCTGACGCGCTATTATTACAATAATGGTTAACTATATTTTATTTTTTGCTCTAGCATCCCGAGTTCACCCGATTTTTTTTATCATACCCGAGCGTGACGTAGATTTCAATTCACAGCCCACGTAAAATCTGTCTAGGAACGCTCAAAGGTGTTTTCACTTCAAAAAATAAATTGAATGAAAGACCCCTTCCTACATTCACCGACCCTACGTTAATAGGGGTAAAAGAAAAGAAATATGATGGTAAGCGGTAAAGTAGACGGAAATATCTGCTATATAAAGATGTGAACATACGAGCAGGCCTCCATTCAGAGATCGCTGGCTCGAGCTCGTCTGGGCTCGTCGTAAAATATGTTTTCGTCTGGCGACGACAGAAGGTTCATTTTATGTTGATTTTCAACACAGCAATATGTTTTTTAGTTTGTAGGAACACGTATTTATGATGTAAGACTTTAGTATTGTGGATGGCAGCGGAGAGTGAGCAGTCTGTCGCCCCGCGTCACTTGTATAATTAAGAACGATATAAAATGATATAAGGCAGTTTATACAGTGACGTGGTTTCATTTTCTCTCAAAAAACAGAGTAAACCAAAAAATTTGCAGAAAAAAAATTTGCGACAAAAATCAGTCGTTAGAATACAAAAAATAATAGAAGTGTAGTTATACTATAATACTGTATATATTGGTGTCTAGTGATGCTATGAAAGGAAAGTAATTAAAATTAAAGGTACTAAAGTTGCGGCTGGTCTGGTCGGGAGAACGGCAACTGCGGATACGGAGCCCCTGGTTCGAATCCCACGCGGCTTGCTGCATGTTCGTAGTCACGTGCGTTTTACTTGGAAACGGTGAAGAAAACGTCGTGAGGAAACCGAAAGGTTCCACGAATCCTTAGGGAACATGTGTGATCTACTAACCTGCACTAGGCTAGCTGAATTGTAGTCTTAACTTCGTTGCAAGAGGAGACGTCGACGCCCAGCAGTGGGCACATTTAGCTATCCGACTGGTCAAACCAACGGAGAAAAAAGATCACGTGGTCCTGATCGATCGAACTACGCAGTCGAACCACGTGACCAGGAGGAAAATAATAAATCCATAGAACTTCAGAGCACACATCTACATGTTCAGATAAAAAATACAGAGAGTATTTCAGCTATATTCCCAATACACAACGCTCGCAGCTCGAAGCTCGACGCTCGGTGCCCGCAATCAGCGGAGTGGCCGCTCCGCGCGGCACACGCGTGGCGAGCGGGTTGTATAAGCGTAGAGAAACCAGCTTTATTTAAAAATTACTTTTTTTTCAAACAACCTTACTTAAAAAAGATACTTTTACAAAAAAGAAAATGGGCAGTCAAAGGAACTGTAGATAGAAGTGAAAACTTGTATCTTAGATTTTGATAGCTTACTTTGGAAACTACGCGGGTGAACCCGGAGACCGTGGCCATGAGCATGGCCATCTCGAAATACGTCAGCCAATGAGAAATGCTGATTAATTTCTAACAAATATTATATAACTCATAGGTTTTTAATTATAGCGCTCCAAACTTTATCCAATATGGTTTTTACTAAATGTTTAGTTTATAAATTAAAGATAATGGTAACTGAATTGTAGAGCATAAAATTACCTATAAATTTTAGTATCAATAAGAATAGAAATCTGTTGCATGTGCACACAACCCACGGAGATGGTAACACAGAGAGCGGACAGCAGTGGCTCCCGAGAGGACGGCGGCGCACTCCAAACTCTTGAGGAGAACCGTAGGGATGCATTTACCTACAAACGAAACTATTAAAATGAAAAAATAATACAGGTATAAATTATAATTGCAAATTTCCTACCAATGCGCCTAGACAAACTTTACTTCAGAAATAAGTAAAACTTGATTAATTATTGTTTCTTTACTGTATGATCTTCCACGTCGCTAAAGCAACAGACCTTGCAAGGGTAAACCCAAAGTATGACAATTTTAAATCCTGTCGCGAATAAAATAAGAACGGTTGATTCATAGTCGTGCACACACACACACACACACACACATGCGGCACTCGAAGCCCACGCACACAGAGACGGCGCGCGGGTCGTAATACCCGACGTGGAGTGCCATCAGCGCGAGTCGCCGCAATCAGCGGCCCGAGCCGCCGGATCCGGAAAAAACGTAATAAACGTTGATACACGCGTTCATCTTGTTTATTTTATTACTTCAAACCATTCCGGCTGCAACGCCGTCATGGCAATCTTCGCGAGGCTTATAAAATTGTTTTTTTTTAAACATAAAATGTTTATAGGAGTTTGTTAGGACTTTACATCTCGCCTGATGTTAAGCGACGATGCAGTCTACGATGCAGCGTGCTTACCTAGAAGAAACCGAATCATTTTCGATTTGAAAACACCAAGATTGTTAAAATTAAAATGTCATGCTTGTGTAATAGTTCTAAGTCTCTTTTGTATTTTTTTCCTATTCTGTTGTGGCTTTTAATAAAGAGTTTTCTTATCTTATTGTTATCGTTGGAAAAAACCCGCCCAGGTAACGCATTCCACAGCCCAGACGTTATTGTAACAAACGTTTATTTTTTTTAAATAAGAAGGGACGAGACGAGCAGGACATGTGCCTGGTGGTAAGCAACATGCCTGCCACACAACAGCACAGTGACACGCAGCTATATTGTCACGCCTTTCCGTTCGTATATGTAAGAACAACTTAAAAATGTGTAGTGACCCGGCCGCGCCAAGCAAGCCCCCCCCCCCCCCCATATAGACCCGCCGCAATGAAAGGACGACGTCTCCACGAGTCTTCACAGCGCAAACAGGAATTAAGCTTAATTCAGGTCTCATGTGGCGTTTTTTATATTCCGTCTTTTGATGAAACTCCGCCACAGCCTCCTTTGAACGTGTGCGCTCTTCCCTTTGGACGACTCGTTATGGTATTTAACGCGGGTGAGAGGAATTACGGAACGCTACCGACGAGTTTAAATTTTTTTCGTACATTTTTATTATAATTATATCAAATTTATTTCCAGTTTGCCATAGGTTAGGACGCTTCTTCATAGATCGCTCAAACGCCATGGCGGTCAATTGTGGATCAATAATAGTTTCAAAACACTGTTTTTCAAGTGAAAACTTGTTTTGGCGCACCACACAAATTTTACGTGGGTTGTGAATAGAGCTCAAGCGTCACGCTCGTAAATGAAAGAAATCTTTCTGTGAATTCGGGACCATGACCATGGTCAGAATCGTGGCCATCTTCTAATCTAGATGGTCATGCTTAGAGAACCTATTTAGACGACAATGCTTTGAAGATTTACTCCAGACCATCAGCACCCTCCGGTTTCACCCGCGTAGTTTCCAAAGTGAGAAATCAAATTATGAGTTAAAAACTTTCACTTGTTTTTATTGAATAGACCCAGACTTTTCATATAACAAACTGTTCATTAAGTTGTTACTACATGTTTCATCATTTCGGTAATCCTACGAAGCGCGTGGAACCGTAACCGGGTCTACGCCTCGTAGACTGTAGCCCCATCCTACGTTGGCTACGCCGTAAAAACTGAATCTTTTATCTAGGTCCTACGTAGATAGTCAAAGTAACGACATACTTGTTTTTATCTTTATTGGTTTAGTTGGACGTTACGTAATTGACGTCATTATACCATACTAGTCTATTTTTATTGTTTGTTTATCTGAATCACACCGGCTATAGAAAATCACATCCTTGCAAAAATAAACGTTATTTTTCTATAAATATGTTCTCGCGTGTTCTGGAGAGGCGGGATTGGAAAACTCATTTCTTAGCATAGATTTGCATGACGCGAATAACTCTCATGGAACCCGGCGCTGGCGTGCGGTGCAGTGAACCATTCACTTAGAATAAAACCTTCTATAAATACGGGTAAATTGTTGTGTTGATGAAATGTAGCTTCTACATTTATCATTTATTCCCTTTGTTCTTTACTCAATGTTTACTGGAAAAATTATGTTACGTATGTTAAATAAAATATTTTGTTTTTTTTCTATTAACTAGTGGTCGCTCAGTGGTCGAAATTCGATTATAAAACTGTTTTAAACCACAATAAAGCTAAACACAATGGTCTAAGGCTTTCACAATTAACAAAAGAATATATTATGTATGTACGTGTGGTATATTGGTATTGGTAACATTGTTCATTGGTATTGGTTTAGATTAAATCACTGTTAAAACCATCGATATAAATTATTAGATGTGCCTTGAGCACCTTGAAATTGGCAATAAACTGCGTCTGGGTGTGTAATGGTTTACACTCCACCAATCTACTTGACCCCTAGAATCGCTAGCGGCGAGGCATACTGTGGTTCTACTTATTTTGGTTGTTGAAAACGAATAGTGATAGGTAATAACGAACGGCGTTTATCGCTTCCTGCAACCGACTAGAGTGGAAAGAGTGAGCTCACTCTTCCCAACGTTGACATAATTCTGTATACCTGAAGTTTGGGAGGGCACATCAATGTAGTATATGGATGGTTCAAATAGTATTGAAGTTAACGTGTGCGTATGTGTGTGTGCAGTGTGGGCGGCGCCGGCGCGCGCGCGCGTGTGTGCGTGCGGCGCCGCGCCCGCGCCCCCCGCGCCGCCCGCGCCCGCCTGCCTGCAGCTGACGCGGCTGCCCCTGCGCACCGGTAAGTGTCAAAGTTCTTTATTGATAAATGTACAATTTACACGTCAATTTTATAAACAAACAGAATAAGAGTATACATTTTTAACAAATTGAACTTTATATTGTACGATAATAGGTATCGTACAAATAAGTGTCAAAAATTAAAAATATATGTACTTACTACAATTATAGTGCACAATGTCAATTTTTTACAACTTTATTGTGAGTTTGGCATCACTATATAAAAACTCACTGTAACTATAAAAAGTTTGATCGATAAGCCAGCTTTTTAATCGGTTTTTGAAGCTACCCGAACTCGGTGCTGATTTAACTATTTTAGGAAAAGTGTTATAAACTTCCGGTCCCATAATGTGAGTTAGTTTTTCCGATCTCGCGAGAGAGTGAGGTATACTATCCAGCTTGTCAGCGTTACGTATATTGTGGGAATGTCTCTCTTCTCGTGTGTCGTATGAGTCTAAGTTGTTTCTGACGTATGTCAGTACACAACAGCTACTTGGTGGTGTCGCCGCAACACTGTAACACTCCCCGGACACTCCACTAAAATTCCATACAACCGCCGCTGTGGAGTTGCCTACTCTTCACACAACTACGCAGATGTCGTTTGTACACACTCGTGAATGTGTGCGTTAGCGCTAGGGCTACTGAATTGTTTTATTGAATAGTTGTGCCCCTTGAGTTCACCTGGTGACGTAAAGTAGTCTATAAACTTGCTATAATGTTGAGTTACATAAATAGAATGGAGCCAAATTATACTATTCTAATTGAAAGGGTGATTGCACAGATTTCTAAATTGTTTCAGAAATCTGTGGGTGTTTGTATTGCCGGGTAAAATGAAACGAAACCGATGATAGATTAGATCAGGTACCTAGATATCTATTTCTGTTAGTAGGTACACATTCGCATTTTATTTTACACTTACCCATGAAGGAAACTTTATTCTGTCACTATAATTATTTCTCCAGGCATTATCAATCCGTGCTTGGGCATATAAGTTACTGGCTGTGTAAGTTAGGAACTTTGAGTTAAAATGACTTCGTTATTATCTCTATATTTAAAAATGTAATGTTGGTTTGTGTACGCTTCAAAAACTAAAAAAGTTCTCCACCGATCGAACTGAAATTATAGAATGATATATAATCGGCATCAAGGATTGTTTTTAACTATTTTTTGCATCACAATGTGCCACAGCAAAGCGTGGCAGGGTACAGCTAGTAAAGAAATAAATATTGGTGGACAATTCACACACTACACCATCTGACCCCAAACTAAGCAAAGCTTGAGAGACGAGACGATTTTCTTAACATTCCATGGATTCACCGAGCGGGTGCCGGGTCCATCGTGTATCAGAGAGAGAAAACCCGAGTAGACCTCGAGACTTGTGACTCGGGCGTAGGTTTAAGGGGCCCCTTTCTGACATACATCAATACTCACCTTCACTACTCGTCTTTCTCTCCCTGCCCAACCAAATCTGATATGAGTACAGCTACCTACAGCCTACTAGTGCAGCTTTAGATACTCGTTCTAGTATACTTACTGTACTTCTGGATAAGCCAAGGTCTAAAATAAATATTATAAAGCAACGTTATTGAAAAGTTTCTAATCTTACGTTATTTTATCATTAGGAAATTAAATAAAGCTTTCAATCTTGTCCCGTATAGTTGACGGACAGCCGTAAACAGCACAACAACCCACCATGATGATATTTCGTTAGGAATTAGATGTTCGATACCAGCCCTTCGTTGAGTGCTCCTAGCGTATCCGAAACGGCCTGAGGGGTGAGGAAGCTTGAAATTGGCGGGGGGTTGGGAGTGTCCGTTCTATCTATATTATCTATTCTATGACTGTAAGTGGATAGTTTGTCTGCACGCAATAATCTCAGGAACTGCTGATTCAAATTGAAAGATTATTGTAGTGAAAACTTCTTTTTGTGTTAGTGAATTGAGCTCAAGCGTCACGCTCATGAATAAAAAAATCTTCGGATGAACTCGGGACCATCACCATGGTTAGAAACATGGACATGCTTAGAAGACGTATAGATGTCAATGTGTTGAAGATTTAATCCAAAACGAGAAAAACGAGAAAACATACTATTTTTTGTTTAAAAGGCAATGTTTGCAGAGAAAATTCTATAATTTATAATGAGGTATAATAAGATAATAAATATCCTAAAGCCTAGTTTACACGAAGCCATCGCTGCTTGTTGGTAACACTGGTGGTAGCTAGCGATGTCTTGCTATTTGCCATGTGTAAACAGTTTTTCAAGCCAGCGCTGGCTGCCAACGCTGGCGAGGATAGAGCTCCTCCCGTCTATATTTCATTCCAGTGAAAAGAACACACCCGAAGAAAAATTCGTGAATGAATATTGAACTCGTTTAAACATCAGGGACCAGGCCAATGGTGGCTTGTCTGCAGAAGTAGCGCGTGCATTACTGGCTTCGTATAAACTATGCTTAACTTAACGTGAAAAGTGTAGTGTATTCGTAATTCATCATCATCATCATCAGCCGCAAGACGTCCACTGCTGAACATAGGCCTCCCCCTAGATTTCCACAACGAACGGTCCTGCGCAACCTGCAACCAGCGGTCCCCAGCGACCTTAATGAGGTCATCTGTCCATCTAGTGGGAGGCCGTCCAACATTGCGTCTTCCGGTTCGTGGTCGCCACTCGAGAACCTTTCTTCCCCATCGGTTCTCAGTTCTGCGAGCAATGTGGCCTGCCCATTGCCACTTCAGCTTGCTTACTCTTTGAGCTATGTCGGCCACTTTCGTTCTTTTGCGAATATCCTCATTACGGATTCTGTCGCGCAAAGAGACTCCGGGCATAGCTCTCTCCATAGCTCGCTGTGTGACTGTGTGTGTATTCGTAATTATTAGACAGGAATTCGACGTCTTAATGTTCGAATAGATGCATGATACTATGTTGTTGCGAGTACGGACAGACCATCAGTCGCACGGTTTACTCGTATATTATAAAATGTCAACGTTTGTATGTTGGAACATTTGGATATTTGTTGTTCAATCACGTCGTAATTTCTAAACAGATCTGGTTAATATTTGGAATTTAATTATAACTATAGTTTGGACAAACACATATGCTTCCTTTATCCCGGAAAAATAACAGGAACGATAACTAGTAAAGTTGCGGGGCGCTGCTAGTCACTCAATATTAATATTATTTTCGTTCCAACATCTAAGATTGCTTCAGATTCCTTCACGCTACAGAGGGAAAACAAACAAAGTTTTTCATCAACAACAATATCTATAAATTAAGTAATACTCGTATTCATTAGCATTAGTTATTGTCTCAGTGTGAGCGCGGCTCAGTAAACCAGCGCTGAATGCTCACTGTCGCGAGATAGCGCTGGGAAATACGATTATGATGTGGAGAGCGGGCCGGGGGCGGGGCGGGACGGCACGGGACGGGAACGGGACCATGGGAGAGCCGGGGCTCTACCGCCTAACGAAAACTGTCTTAGCTGTGATGTCGCTCTCTCTTCATTTCGCTTGAATAGATAGAGACAGCAATAGCTAATCTCTAGCCGATTTACTTAGGCGGTAGAAGGGCCGGGCTAAGGGAACAACGGACTGCCTTGTCCAAACTACTCCAGCTACTCGTCAGGTGTTGAAACGTGATTTCTGACCGACGAGCCGATGAAATCAAATGTGAATTACAGTAGTGTCATATACGTAACGCACTTTGTATTATCACTTAAAAATAATTCAAAGATTTTTTGGCGTAATTTTGTTTTAGTTGCCAAACGCTTTTGCAACATTTGCAATGTCCGTGAAGGGTGGCTAAGTTACAAGTTACTATTACATTACTTTCATAGATACCAATATATTAAATATTTCCACTTAATAGTAAATAAAATAAAGTTTATAAAGCGCAGTTACGAATTTGTTTTCGCATGAATGAACGATGTTACGTTATTTCGCGTTATTTCAGGTTACGCTGCGTTCGCGTTCCGTTTCGTTAATTCGTACTGCATTACGTTACGTTGCGTTACGTAACTTTACGTTATCACAACGTTATTTATTTTGACTAATAAAAGTCGCTCATAGCTTGCCAACAGCATCGGTTCTGTTGTTAAAGTGTTAATTAAAGCCGTTACTGTAATGTGAATGAGAGCGGCGGATCGCTCGGCGATCAATCACCGGAGCCTGGTTCGTGTGACAAATGAAACTCATTTTTCCTGTTCTCACCGGGGTGAAAGCAAGGGTGGTGGGGGTAGGGGGGTTGGGGAAGAAACGAATTAAAACGTAAAGAAAAGGAAAATGACATCCATCAAGAGTTAAGGAGATAGTCCGGCGATGAATTAACTGAAATTGTGTCTAACTTCCGTTTGTTTACTCGTTGTAACGTCGCGCGGCCAGGCGGGGGGAGGGGTGGCTGGAGGGGAGGGGCATCCTTTCTTTCTGCACAAACTTGGTATAGCTAATAATCTTGAACAGGTTCTAAGTCGCTTTGTGACGTAGTTTTAAATGAGTTGATGAGTACAATAGAAATCTATTCAAGCTGAAGAGGTTTTTTGTATGAACGCGCTAATCTCAGGAACTACTAGACAGATTTCAAAAACTCGTATATGTATCGATATTTACGTAATTTCTAAGTGCTATAACGTCAATACTATGTACCACGGGCGAAGCCGGGATGGACCGCTAATGGGTAAATAAGTTAGTTATGCCCGCTAGAACAATTACTCGAGATTAGTGGAAGGAAGGAAGTTTTGGTATTTTGTTATTCGACAGAACTAAATAATTATAGTTATTTCCGAAGAACCGTGTCAAAATAAATAAACATAAAATAACACGAATAAGAAAATATTGGCAATCATAGGAACTGCCGATAGAAGTGAACAGTTTTACATTTAGAATTCAATAGCGCACTTTGGAAACTACGGAAACCGGAACGCGAAACCGGAGGGCGTGGCCATGAGCAAATTGAGCATTGCCATCTTGATTATGCTGACGCATGCTAGATGACCAATAGGAGATACTAACGCATTTCTACATTTCTAAGTCTCGAGTTTACCCGAAGATTTTTTATCATTCCCGAGCGTGACGCTAGAATTCAATTCACAGCCCACGGAAAATCTGCCTGTGGCGCGCTAAAAGAACTTTTCACTTCAATAATCACAAAATACAAGGTTTATAAAAACTACTTCAGTAAAACAATTTAGCTCTGAGAGTATCTAACAATTTCGAGCATTTATAACTTTGCTGCAATATCTCGAGAAATTCGCAAATTCGAGTGCTGCGATAACAACTGAGTCAGTTATACTCTCACTTGATGATTCAATTTTCGCATTTGAGCTGGCGTCGGAGCGGAGTCGGGGTTATTCTGCGTTTGATGGAATTGTTTCCGCGCGAGTTTAATGAACCGGTCGGACGGCGCGCGGGGTTTAACTCCGCCGGGTTTCATTCGTTTCACCGAATTCCAGCATTGTTTATATCTTAATATAATTATATAGTACACAAGAACAAAATATAAAAAATTTGATTAACCCCCGACTACCTCGGATTTACCTTTCATTTGATACCCATATTAAGGGAGTTGTGAAAAAGAAATGTATTTCGTCATTTTATGGTAGCAGCCATCTTGGATTTGAAAATCGTCATAGTGCAAAGTATTTTACAAGTCAAGCCCTTTCGTTTGATACCCATAGTGTGGCAGCTGTGAAAAAATAATATAATTAGCCATTTTGTGGTGGCGGCCATCTTGGATTTGAAATTTGTTATAGTGTATAGTATTTTACTAGTCAAGCCCTTTCATTTGATACCCATATTGAGGTAGGTTGTGAAGAAATATTTTGTCCGCCATTTTGTGGAGGCGGCCATCTTGAATCGATATTAACCAAACATAGCTAAGAACATCCGCACGGATATTAACCTTCAAATAAAAAAATGCATCGAAATCGGCCCATCCGTCTGAGCTCTACGGTGCCACAGACAGACAAACAGACAGACAGACATCGACGTCAAACTTATAACACCCCTTTTTTTGGTCGGGGGTTAAAAATCCAGTGCCATGATGTTTGTTCCCAGGGAACCGAAATCAACAGGTTATCAGCATGCATGCAAGCATGTTTGTGTAATTTGTATCTGAGATATGATAGTTTTTATTTCGAGGAGAGTGGTCGCAATGAATTATGTTTAACGGTTAACTGATCACTAATGTTGATTGTTGTGATGTTATTGAACGTAAGTTTCACGAGTCTCGAAAAGATCACGCCTCAAATAAAATAAATGTAAATATTGGTGGACATGTCACACACAGCGCCGCCTGACCCCAAACTAAGTAGAGCTTGTACTAGGGTATGATCTGTATTGTAATAATTATATAATTATCTTTTGTCTGCGATGAACTCCTAAACTAAATTTATTAAAATTTTAGATATAGTATGCAGTTTGACAGAGAAAGTATGTTTTGTAGCTCAATTTGTGGCCGCAAAATATATTATAACATTTTTTTTAATTTACATAATCTAACCAAAACCGTTAAACTAAGTTACGCCTGGTCTAGTCGGGAGAACGGCGCCTGCCGATCCGGAGACCCCGGGTTCAAACCCCACTCGCACCACTGTCTTTTCGAAGTCATGTGCGTAATGTTGCTAACTTAAAACGGTGAAGGAAAACATCGTGAAGAAACCGACATGCACCTAGAACCTTTCGAAGTCACGTGTCATCCACCAACCCGCACTGGGCCAGCGTGGTGGATTATGCCAGCTCTCTCCTTGCGAGAGAAGGCCCGAGTCCCAGCAGTGGGAACATTTAGTGGGCTGTAGATGATGAACCAAAACCGTAACAGGCTGCTAGTAAAAATGTAAAATACAGTGTCTATGTGTGTACTCGTGTGGACATTTGGCAGCGCTTACAAAGTTCAATATTTTTGTAATGCAAATTCAGATCATGATTCAGATTTTCGTTCAGAACTGTGGAGGAACTCCCGGTTCGATGGATGGCCGGGGCCGCGTCTCGGTGCTTATGTATACACATGTATGGCTGACGTTTGGTTACGCATTCAGTTGCTTACAGTCGGGCCCCGGGATTTCAGCCGCATAGTTCGATCCCGTTATTTTTTTGAGATAAATAATAGCCTGGATGTTACTCTACTCCATTGTCGACCAATGTACCAAATTTCAATCAAATCCATTCAGTAGTTTTGACATGAATGAGTTATAAACATACATCCATATATTCTTACAAACTATCGTGTATATAAAAATATTTTTTTTAACTATAATACGTAACGTAACGTTCGCACTTGACCACCGTCTCGCCTGATGTTTAGCGATGATGAGATCTACGATGAAGCGTCCTTACCTAGCAAAAACCGATTCACTCTCGATTTGAAGACACCAAGATTGTAACCATCAGGGAAAACCCACTCAGGTAACGCATTGCACAACCTAGACGTTCTTATCACAAACATGGAGTCAAATCTCTTCGTTCGCGTTTTTGGAACATCAACCATGAAACGATGTCGCTCTTTTGTGGAACGAGAAGTCCGATAGAATTAAGGGCAAGGTGGTATTAGATCATGCAGATCAGTTGCACACTCTCCGAAGCGTATCCGATAAAGAATCGATAAGCTAGCGATTTTGCGTCGATGATCAAGACTTTGAAGTATATAATATAGGATTTGTGTAGCGCCATGGGCCGAGGTCTGCCTGACTTTCAACTGTTTGTGGAGATTCCTGCAAACACGAAGACGGCGTCCCGTTCCCGCTTGGTGACGTCACGGGACGTTCTATTATTTAAATTCCCAATAAACTACACCGCATGCACACTGACAGCCACGGCGCCCGGACCTGTGCAGATGTAAATATGAAATATTCTAATTTTATAGCATCTGATAAATGTAGCATGTTGGTTATAGCTCGGACACGAGTCGAATAAAACTGAAATGAAATTTGAAATATTCCATTTGCACAATTGAGAATTTATGTAGATTTCTTCGCATCTGTTAGTAATGTTCGGCTTCACTAGTATTATTATTATTATTATTTAACGGAGCCCTGGTTGAAACTCCACGCGCACTAGTATTTTTTCACATACGTGTGCGTAATTCCACTCACTTAAAGAAGATGAAGGAAAACGTCGTGAGGAAACCGACTCGTACATAGAATCTTTCGAGGACATCTGTCATATACCAACCCGTGCTGGGTCACCTTGGCCTTGACTCTCTCCTTATGGTAACATCGTTTTGGCGAAGAGTAAGCGTGATGCAGTTTCATAAACCATGGTCACGGCCCCACCATATCTTATCTTATCTTAACGCTATGGTATGTGCGCCAGTTCGCGCCGGGACCGCGACACGTGTCTCGGTCTCCTGTCCCGGTCTCGGCGCGAACTGGCACCCATACGATTTTATAATGTCAAGTGCCTGTCGCGGTCTCCGGTCTCGGTCTTGTGTCGCGGTCGCGACGCGAGCCGCCGAAAACATTGAAAGAAAACACCCTGCAGAAACAAAAATGTTCTTAGAATCTTTTAACTCCATCCGTTATCCACCAGCCCGCACGGAGTGGTGAATGCGAGAACAGATCCTAAGTTCACTAACTTTTATGGGCATTGTTACATATTGTATAATGCATATTGCATTTGTATTCGTATCATGTTGTTGCGTATTGTTGCATGTTGTGGCGAGTTGATGAGCATTTCACACACAACATCTAGCCCAAACTAAGCAAAGTTTGTAAAGCATTTGTTGCATGGTGTTGCATATTTTTAAACCCCTGACCAAAAAAAGGGGTGTTATAAGTTTGACGTCGATGTCTATCTGTCTGTGGCACCGTAGAGCTCAAACGGATGGGCCGATTTCGATGCGGTTTTTTTTATTTGAAGGTGATTTTTATTTATCCGTGCGGATTTTCTTCACAAAATAGCTGACAAAATATTTCTTCACAACCTATCTACTATAATACTTTGCACTATGACAAATTTCAAATCCAAGATGACCGCTACCACAAAATGGCGAAACACATTTTTTTTTCACAACTCCCTTAACTCTTAATATGGGTGTCAAATGAAAGGGCTTGACTAGTAGAATGTTGTACAGATAACAAATCCGAGGCAGTCGGGGGGTTAATCAAAATTGTTAATTTTGTTCTTGTTGCATGTTGTATAATGTTGTAGCATGTGGTACGGTTGTTGCAGAGCGGTGCCGCGAGCTGGTGCTCCGCAACGAGTCGTCGCAGCCGGCCACGTGGCGCGCCGCCATGCGCCGGCCCGCAGGTACGGAGCCCTACGGGCCTACGTTATACATGTCACCAGATAATAACAAGAACCGTTGGTTAGTCAATTCACTAGGTAGTTGATCAACTTTCGGAAAATAACAAACGGCGGTTGAAATGTGTTATTTAACATACGTATTTTAATAAATTGATCAATTTACGGTGTCTGGCCGTTAAATAATCCGACGAAGGCGAGGTGTGCGCTGATTGGTTCTACGACTGACGTGTTTTACACCGCTCCCCACCAGCCAGGTGATACCAGACTTAGTGAATTGATTAACTAACGGTTCTTGTTATTTTCCGGTGACATATCCAAAAATTAACATCGTTAAATTACGGCCGGCTTACCGTTGACTTAAAATGGTGAAGGAAAACATCGTGAGGAAATGGACATGTACCTAAAATCTTTTGAGGTCATGTGTCATCCACTAACCCCCACTGGCCCAGCGTGGGGGATTATGGACTCTCTTTTTGCGAGAGAAGGGCCCGAGTCCCAGCAGTGGGAACAAGTGAGCTGCTTCCGCTAACAAACTAACCGCGCGGGTTTCCCTGCGTCGCTCGGGTTCCCGTTATTTCCCCGTAATTAATGTAGCTTCTGTGTTATTTCAAACTGTCTTCACACTATTAATTAGTTATTTTTTAATTGTGTTCCAAATTGCAACCTAATAAATAAGATAAGACAATCTGGCGTAATTGAGCAACAAACGTCTAAACCTTCCTATTTACAATATTGGTAGGATTGTAGGATATTGTGTTCAACCTTTAATGTATTTAGTCTTTGCTCTGATCAAATAGTAATCATGCTCGTGATAGGAGAGTCTCCAAATCGGTAGTAAATCAGTTCTCGTCGGCGACCGCGACCCGAGCCGTCGCGTCGTCCGCCGCAGCAACGTTTTACACCAGAGCAAGATGGCAGCCACGTGCTAATTTTTCTTAGACAAGTAGCAATAAATAAAACGAGACAAGGATTACAAAAGTCAGTAAAAATTTACGTTATAATTTATTTTCTCCGAAGAAACAAAACCCGACTTCAATTTAAAACTAAATGAAGCCACTCCACCAAAACTATTACTATTAGAGAAATTACTGGGCTTAGATATATATAACATCGTAGATCTCTGGGTGATGAGCGCAGTGCATTGCTAGGTAATGATTTGGACTCTTCATGTTCCAATAGCTACGTGTTACTGTGCTGTTATGTGGCAGGGATGTTGCTTACCATCAGGCATATGTCCTGCTCGTCTCGTCAGTTCTTCTTTAAAAAAAAGTGAAAAAATGTCGTCTAGAAAATTTTTTTTTTTTTTTAGTTCTTTCTTCATATTTTTACCGCTACATTTCCCGCCGGACCCGCAATGACTTCGGTAAAAAAAAATTGAAAATATTTCTGAAGTATTTTTACTAAAAAAAGAAACACAATAATCGTAAAATTTGCGAAGCTACGCGTATCATACATAGATAAGTGCAAAAAATATACAGCTGAATTTAGAACCTCAAAATGTTTTGAAGTCGGTTATAAATAGATAAGCCGTTTGCTATTTTAGGTGGATATTAATAGAAAAAAAGCGTGTTTAATAACAACAACATCGCATACTATGGTGTAGCACCTTCAGCAAGGAAGCCGGTGTCACCGGCCCCGGCGGCCCCGGCGGCGGCCCCGGCCCGGGCCGCCGGAACAAAGGAAAACTTTGTTTAGCAGATATCTCTCTAACTGCGCCGGCAAAGCGAACAGCACTCAATCTATCACTGACTTTGATGGTATCTTCTAACGCGGCCCGCAACTCTGTTGCCAAACAACTCTTTGTTAATTAATGGCTTGAAGTTTATTCCTCACTCGCAATAAAACGGCAGAATGGAAGGTAGTTCTGAAAGTTTAACCGTACAGTGGAATCTTTTGACGGCGAGGTCTCCTGTCCTCTCAGACCTCTCGGGCCTCTCGACCGCGGCGTGCGGTCGGGCGGTCGCGGGATGCGGCGCACCTGGGCTAGTTCAACTAATTACACAACTACCCTCACTCCTACCCTCCAACCCCCTCCCCGCGGCTCACCTCCCCGCGTCTGTGGGGAATTAACAACTTAATTAGCAACGAGCTCGCGGCTTCCGTGGACTTGTTTACTTGTTTAGTATCTTTCTGTGGGACGCGCCATCACTGTTTATATAAGCACATGTTTAAATGTAAGCTAGAAAGAACGCCTAATTAACGAAAGGAACTTGTATAGGTACGAATCTGTGGCAGTTGTGTCCAGATTGCCTCTACTCGCAACTAAACTTTAAACTGGCGCAACAAAAACAAAATTAAACATTTTGCTTAACCCCCGACTACCTCAGATTTGGTATCTGTACAACATTCTACTAGTCAAGCCCTTTCATTTGATACCCATATTAAGGGAGTTGTGAAAAAAGAAATGTATTTCATGATCTTGTGGAAGCGGCCATCCGGCCATCTTGGATTTGAAATTTGTCATAGTCAACCCCTTTCGTTTGATACCCATATTAAGGTAGGTTGTGAAGAAATATTTTGTCCGCCATTTTGTACCGGCGGCCATTTTGAATCGATATTAACCAAACATAGCTAAGAACATCTACACGGATATTAACTTTAAAATCAAAAAAACTGCATCGAAATCGGCCCATCCTTTTGAGCTCTACGATGCCACAGACAGACAGACACAGACAGACAGACATCGACGTCAAACTTATAACACCCCTTTTTTTGGTCGGGGGTTAAAAAGCCCAGGGCCCATGAGTTTCAGCAACCTAAACATGACATTAACTAACTTGCTGCGCCCTGCGATGTCCCCATTTTCTTTTGGGATAAAAAATAGCCTATGAATGATTCAAGACAATTATCTATCCATATACGAAATTTCATCAAAAATCGCTTCAGTAGTTTTTGCGTGAAAGAGTAACAAACATACATCGCGTTTATAATGCTAGTAGGACTATATTTATTTACGCATATATATATATATATATATATATATATATATATATATATATATACAATATATATATAGAGCAAGCCTTAAAGCATAATAATAATATGAATTATAGTCAAATGCTACTCGTACCTAAGCATTCCCATATACTTATCATTCTGAACGAGTCCTACATCTCGTCCTACGACTAGCGCAAGGGCTCCTAGTAAAAAAGTCACACGAAGACGATGGATCTTTTAAGACGTCGAAGATATTTAACTTAATAAAAATTACAATGGAGTATAAACTACATTCTCGGATTCATATTATAACACATGTTTTCGAGATTATGAATGACCGAACATTACATTCATGTAGTTTTCACATTTCAAGTCAAAATATCCGTAAAAGCGTTCAGAGTGAATAATCTGTGAGCCAGCACCGCGTCACTTGTTGCCTGTGGGTTGTAGTTTGAGTGTCGTCTCTCGATCACCGGCCAGCGGCCCGCCGGCCGCCATCCGTCCGCGGCTATCGGCAGCCGCCGAGCGCTCGTCTCTCGTCCCATCACTCTCGCTAAGCGACTCCGATATCTGCGCACAAAGCGAAACTTACAAATTGTCACTTCATTTACATAATTGGCCGAACTCACCCTCCCCCGGCCCCTCTCCACCCGCGCCCCCGCGGCCGCTTCCGCTGCTTTTGTAATGAGCCATTGATCTAGAACCCGCGGAGGTACAGCGGCCATGGAGCTAGGCGACGAGTTAACGATGTGGTAATTCCACATCTGTACCTATACTAGAAAATCACCGTTGTCTTCCCAGCTTAGTTCTGGTTCCAGTTATTTTCCAGCGATGAAATGTAGCTTATGTTAAGTGTAGTTTATTTCAGAGCATAAACTGTGTCCCGTATTTCAATCCTTATAGCCGATTCCACGTGATTGAGCAGCAAACATTCCAACTTTCACATTTACAATATCAAAAGGAAATAAGATTTAGTATGAAAGAACGCATATTTAGTATACTGGTCGACACAATATAATATACTGGTGGTGGTGTCCCGTATTTCAATCCTTATAGCCGATTCCACGTGATTGAGCAGCAAACATTCCAACTTTCACATTTACAATATCAAAAGGAAATAAGATTTAGTATGAAAGAACGCATATTTAGTATACTGGTCGACACAATATAATATACTGGTGGTGGTGGTCTTTAGAACCACAGAGTTTATCACAATTAAAAATGTATTTGCATGTATTTAATTTTTTATTTATTATTCCACTAGAATGAAATAGGGATGACCCGCTAGTACATAAAACAAATCTGATACAAATCTGGTTTGCATGAACACAAGATTTTTCGTGTGTTTTCAAAAGTTTCCCGTACTTTGACCAGGAGGAGTAATCGTATTTATGACTTCTGGTTTACGAAAATTTACACAAGAGTGAGTTTGATCGCAGATCAAAGGAGACCGTTCGGTGTGCGCAGACCTGGAGTCGACGGGGGCTCCCGTGATGTATTAGCGGGTGATGAGGCGCCGCGGCGGGATGTTGAATGCCTCTGATTGGGGCTTGTTTCGAGCGGCTGACGCTCGGAGCTCGGATCCACTCCGCCGTTGTTTCTATTGAAACCTCGCAATTTATTCTGAAAGCTGTCATTTCCAAAGCCGAGGGGCTAAGTAATAGCATTACCCGTGATTGATCGCCGCGAGACGGACGAAGCATCGGACGGGAGTCCGCGGCTCCAGGCGCCTCGCCCCGGTATCTGATGTTAATGACTTTGTTGTCGGTTTTCTTCATTAACACCAGCTTTGTTCTCCGACACTTTGCTGAGAACGGCTGTCTTTTTGATTTATATTGATGTTATAAACGTTGCAAACTTTGATGCCGATTTAATTTGACTCAATTATTATTGTTTGAAGTGAACATTTATTATGCCATTTTGAGCACATTTTGGTTGGAGAAAGTTTTATGGATGACTTCACCGATATGCTATTTTGGGGTGACTGCAGTGGCAGCGTTGCAGAGTAGCGTTAAAGCAAGAGAGTAGGGCGTTGTTCTAAAGCAGCATGCAAACATCAACATCCAAGCACTAACTAGTTTCATCCGTTTCCTATATTTCAAGCAACTTCAGTAGTACTCTACAGATAGTTTCTCGGTTCATGAACGAAAATGATTCATGTAGTCAAAGCTGAGACCCCCAGGTACGGGCGAGGGGCGGACAGCGCGGGGTGAAGCGAGCGGAGCCAACAGCGGACGTTAAAGGAAGCCCCGGAGCTTTGAAGGCGCCCTTTATAGTGACTCTTTAACTACTGAATAACCCGGTCAAGAGCGAGGTGGAATCTAATGCGGAGGATTCCGCTCCCGATAGAGTTTTTTTCATCTATTCTGTTCGAAATTCGTACCATGTCCCCGACCCACACATGGTCAGTTTTTGGTCTATTTTCATATCGAAAGTATACTTAATTGTTTCTCTAAAATGTAACCTTGTGTGAAAACTGTTTTCCTCGTGCACTTGTTTTTTCCAGAGTGCTATGACCTGTACTGCTTACTTTTGGCTGGTAAGACAATAGTTACGCACTGGCACTAGGTGTTACTACTGTCTTCTCTAAAGAATGAAATAAACAGCTGTTTAAATAAAATATTTCAATGTATGCATGCTCTCAAATTTAATGATTCACAGCAACAAAGTTTGTATCGAGAATCTACGGTACCCTAGAAATGAAAGTGCAAAAAAGTACCGGTGTTCCGGTGACGTCACGAGCACTCGTCTCGACTGAGGCTCCGAACTACAAAGCCTACTTGTTCCGTTTCGACTTTGAGGATCGTTTGCTATGTTGTTGCATTTTTTCCATGTTTTACAGTTGTGTGTTTGTATGTAGATCTTGGTTTTTATACGTGGGGAATGTGTACACTACAGAGGTATGATACCCAGTGACTACGGTACCTTCGTCGCTTGCAATGAGGACGTGGGGTCACTTTTTCATTATTTCGCAGCCTCTCCCTCTCCGGGTTTTTTACTGGTTACTCCAGCACCTAGAAACCCCACCTCGAGACATCATCTCGGGGACCAACCAGTAAGTAGGTGCCAGAAACCCTCACGTTTGGACTCGTTCGCGATGTACGGCCCACTACCTTGCACCGGCCGGGTGCGCCGGCCGCAGCGCGCAGAGAGCACCGTGACACCGGCACTCCTCTCCCGGTATGATCTCAGCTCCACTCCTCCATGTTCATCGCTTCATCTCGCGTCTCACCCAACTTTCGATTTAAATCCCCAGTCTTTTTTGTAGTTCGCCTCAATCTAATTGCTTTATCCGACATCAGCGCTCTTTGTATTATTATTATCAGGACGTGAACAGCTCGAGTTCTGTAGGGAAGCAAGTATACAGTCTCGGTAAATAAGAATAAAACAACGATAACCTAATTTGGTTCAGATTTATGCGTATGATAAAGTTGTTATATATGTGAGAGCGGAAGGTAAGTAACTGATAATAAATGTGGATATGATTCGTGGCGCGCCCCGGGCGGCCTGCCCCGGCGAGCGCCCCGGCGAGCGTCCCGGCGCGGTGGCCCGGTGGCCCGGTGGCCCGGTGGCCCGGTGGCCCGGTGGCCCGGTGGCCCGGTGGCCCGGTGGTCCGGTACCCCGGTGGCCCGGTGGCCCGGACCGCCGCGAGCCTCATCTGCTAAATGTACCCGCTTTGTAGTCCTCCGCCCTCTGCGAGCGAATAGAGCGAACTAAACTAACCCGTCCCGACGATAGACGGACGGGAATTAATGTAAATTTTAAAGGGTCACGGTCGCCTACATTGGAGTTTAACTTAATATCCTTTTAATGACATCGAAGCGCGTCAAAAAGGTCGGATGACTCCAAGACAGGATAAAGGAAACTAGAGAGAGGTTAGGGTGGTTTTTACCATGTAACTGAGTGGTAATGGCTGCTCCTAACATTAAATATGCGTATTTTGCCTGCTGTTCTGAAAAGTATGTTTTTTGGGTCTCTTGTTATATGTGAACGGGACAACTTGATTTTTTGCAAATTCCTTCATTGGTACCATAATTTTTAATGTTAGGTTCAACTTATTTGTTTATTACACTATTTATTGGGTATCCACTCTAATCAAAATTTTATTCACATTATTTTATTAGCTTGTTGAAATATGATTTGAAAAAAAACCTGAGAGTTTTTTTGTTGTACTATCGTCAGAATGGGTTAGAAGCTTTAGGACTATATCTCGATATGACTAGATAGCAGGTCTGGCTACATAGGTTTGAGATGGCTCCTGTTTTGTTTATACAACATAATTGTTCATCCAGCGGTCAGCCGGTTCTATTCTTTCAGGGTTTTGAGCGGTTTATCTGACGCGGATTCTTTTGTCAGCTTCATGTTGAACCTATCTCCTGAGAGAGTGTGGGCGCCCGGGACGTGTTCTTAGATAAGATATAATGGACAGTTTTTTCTAGATGTAAGTACTTACATGTACATAAATATGAAATTACATGTACATAAGGATTTTATAAACAAAAGTATTAACCATCGATAATATTTTGCTGTTGTAATAATGATTCTGGTTTAATAATCTGATGTCGCTTCTTGAGAGACCGGGATTTATGTCCGCTATAAAAAAGTGGAGAGTGATGGTTCGGGGCTTATCATCAAAAATTGGTTTATCATAAATATTATCAATTAACGTATAGAACGGAACGTAACCACGTTTTAAATTAAAGAGCGAACTCGATGAACTGCCCGACGAGCGCAGTGCCGTGCTAGTGTTAGACAGGAATTTAGATAGTTCACGTCCAAATATCTCAAGACAAGCTGTGTGGTGTGCTGCAAGCGTGGCGCTTACTATTAGACTCATGTCTTGCTCAATTTGTTTCTCTTATTTTAACATGAAATCTTATATTTTTCAAATGTTTTCAAAACAAATAAGTATACTTCAACGTAATATCACATTGACCTGGTAAAGTGATTTATCTCTCGTTATAGAAACATATTGGTTGAAAGACCGCTCTATCCACAAACATATCACGTAGGGTGTGACCTCGTGAGCAACATCCGAGTTATGAGGAGTCAATAAAAGAGCTCTTTCGTCTGATAGCGAGCGCTCGACCGAACGAGCGAACGACCGAGACATAATGACATTTACATAAATGCGAACATTTGTCGAGCTCTGTTTTGGATATATTATGATATACTAGCTACTCCCCGTGGTATCACTCGCGCCCATATTGTCATGTTCTACAATTTCGCTACCTTCGATTCGCGAATCCACTAATTTACTCGATGAAGTATCGCACGGGAACCGTTAACATAAGAATGTGTGCGTGAGCACGCAAGAAATTAATAATTATTCGCTTTGCTCTTCGTGCTAAGAAGTCTTACTTCACACATACGAAAGATAATACCTTCAATGCACGAACGCAATGCCTTAAACTGAAGTTAGGTAGCTGTTTTCAAAAATTTTGACTTGATCTTTGTTTCTATTTTTTTGTTAATTGCATATTTATGGGTACCTACAATAACTTGAAATCTAAAGAGGTACATTATTTAATTGTTTGTTCCCCAACGCGCCAAAAATATTACACTTCAAAAAAACATTTATTTTATCTCTATATCCTAATTGTACACTTACTATTTACATATATTTATTTAAATTTTTTAAGGTATGACACAGACACACAAATACACAGACTTTCGTCTTTAGAATATTAATATGAAGGATGTTCTGACGTCACTCCGCTTCAATCTCACAGATCATTTTATGTAAGTAGGTACTCTATAAATCAAAATATTCCCTAGGTACTTGGTTCTTTCCATAGTTTTCCACAATTTAGTACATTTCTCTTAATAAAGAGAACGTTCTTTTTTATAATGTGGATGAGACGAACAAAATGTGTTCCTGATGGTAAGCAGCACGCCTCCAAATACAAATACAAAAATCTTTATTGCTTTTTGCAGGTACTGGAAAGATAAGATGATACAAAACATTTTAAAAGTAGACCCATACAAACTGGCCTCTTCTTCTACAGTCATGCAATATGTCTGGCACAAGCACAAAATTAAAAATTTTGATTAACCCCCGACTACCTCAGATTTGTTATCTGTACAACATTCTACTAGTCAAGCCCTTGCATTTGATACCCATATTAAAGGAGTTGTGAAAAAAGAAATGTATTTCGCTATTTTGTGTTGTTTGGATTTGAAATTTGTCATAGTGCAATGTATTTTACTAGTCAAGCTCTTTCGTTTGATACCCATATTAATATGGTAGGTTGTGAAGATATATTTTGTCCGCCATTTTGTGGCGGCGGCCATTTTGGATCTATATTAACCAAACATAGCTAAGAACAACCGCACGGATGTTAACTTTCAAATAAAAAAAACGCATCGAAATCGGCCCATCCGTTTGCGCTCTATGGTGCCACAGACAGACACACAGACAGACAGACAGACAGATATCGACTTCAAACTTATAACACCCCTTTTTTTGGTCGGGGGTTAAAAACAATTTGTTTCAGTCTTAATTTATACAATGAAATAAAAGTGGTCAAGTGCGAGTCGCACTCCCCCATGAAGGCCTCCGTAGCAGCAAGTAACATAGTATAAAAGTTCTTGTAGTTCATTGTTACTTTAATCAGTGTTTTAACAACAGTGAATTTTTGATGTACTTATTAAAATAAAACTACTTACTAGATCTCATTCAAACCAATTTTCGTTGACAGTTTACATGGTAATGTATTATACATCATAATTTTTTTTCAGTTTTGTCATTTTCCCGGTAGAAAAAGTAGTATATGTGGTATTCCCAATTAATTATATAATCTTTATTCCAAGTATGACCCCAGACGTTCCGATATGATTGACCAACAAACATTCAAACATCAAAATATCCAAACTTTTGAAAATATCATTTTATTATAAAGTAACTAGCAGTGCCCCGCGGGAGTACTCGCGCTGTTAGTGCGTAGTCTGTTCAGAAGTTAGGACTTAATTGAGCAACAAACATTCATATACATCATGTTATATTTATTTATTACAATTACAATGAACAATGTTATTTTTTTCTACTACTATTTTTTGCTCTAAACTGTAAAAAGTTTGATCTACAAGCCAGTTTTATAATTAGTTTTCGAAGTTGCCCAAACTCGGGGCTAATTTAACTATTTTAGGAAGAGCGTTATAAACTTCCGGTCCCATAATGTGAGTCAGCTTTTCCGATCTCGTGAGAGGTGTGGTATGCTGTCCAGTTAGTCAGCATTGCCTATATTGCAAGAATGTCTCTCTCCTCGCGTGTTGTTTGAGTCTAAAATATTTGTGACATACGGAGCCACTTGGTAGATCAAGGTTGCAGGTAACGTGAGAGGCTAACGTAGGAGAGCTATGTGAAAAGTTTTCAGTTTATTTCCAATACGTACCCAAAATTTGCAGCCACCTCCCGGAATACAATGTGATTCACGACGCGGTTCGCCGTGCGAGCACCGAGCGCTCCAGTTATCATGTCGGTTTATTTGTTTTTACAGAATTATGCTCCAATAAATTGCTGAACGACACAGGAATGCACTCAAACAAACTTTGTATTTTTTTATGAGTAAAGCTTCTGAACATGGGCCGCACGGAAATGAGAGTAACGTTATGGTATCTGGGGAAGTACCACACTTCCAGGCCAGTTATTCTGCTACACAGTAATGTGCAAACATGAATGTGTTGCAGTTTGAAGGGTTCGGTGTTTCCGGGAGTATAACAGGAATTTGATTATGTTATGTTTCTGGGTGACGAGCGCAGTACAGCGATAAACAGTCATTTCGATTATTTGTTCTCATTTTGATGCATTTCAATGTGTCGTACTGTCACGCGCATTTCTGGCTTCACCCGTCACTCCAAGATAAATGGATGTAATACTAGACAATGCGAGAAGATTTTTTATAAAAACCAGTAAGTACACAAGATAATAATTACATAATAAACTTAAACTACATTAAATATGGCATTTCAATGTATATTCTTTTAAAATATGTATTTGATTTATGATGTATCCCCATTTTTTTTAATCACGACCTTAAAAATATTGTTTCGCGAATCCAAGTATATCGTGTTTCCAGTAGAATGAATGTCCGCGCCAGTTCCAACATATCGTTAGCTGGGACCCGGCCGCGGTGGAGTGAGGTGCCCCGAGTGTCGCGTCCTCGCTTCCCGCCCCGCTCCGACACACGCTTCCGGTCGCCGCTCCCGCATTACCGGAATTACGTTTGAACGCTGAGCGACGCGAGCGAACTTAAACATAAGTCTGCTTTGCCAACAGATACGAGTATGTGTTGCTATGGTTGCGTTTGGTATTCTCCGATTGGCCACACAGCTCTGGTGGAAGCGACTTCAAGTAAGATATATTGTTTAAATGGTCTTCCATTCAAACAATATAGCTTACTTGATGCTATGGATGGAAGCTATGTATGTGCTGTGGGTGGAAGCTATGTGTGTGCTGTGGGTGGAAGCTATGTGTGTGCTGTGGGTGGAAGCTATGTGTGTGCTGTGGGTGGAAGCTATGTGTGTGCTGTGGGTGGAAGCTATGTGTGTGCTGTGGGTGGAAGCTATGTGTGTGCTGTGGGTGGAAGCTATGTGTGTGCTGTGGGTGGAAGCTGTGTGTGTGCTGTGGGTGGAAGCTGTGGGTGGAAGCTATGTATGTGCTGTGGGTGGAAGCTATGTGTGTGCTGTGGGTGGAAGCTATGTGTGTGCTGTGGGTGGAAGCTATGTGTGTGCTGTGGGTGGAAGCTATGTGTGTGCTGTGGGTGGAAGCTATGTATGTGCTGTGGGTGGAAGCTATGTATGTGCTGTGGGTGGAAGCTATGTGTGTGCTGTGGGTGGAAGCTATGTATGTGCTGTGGGTGGAAGCTATGTATGTGCTGTGGGTGGAAGCTATGTATGCTGTGGGTGGAAGCTATGTGTGCTGTGGGTGGAAGCTATGTATGTGCTGTGGGTGGAAGCTATGTATGTGCTGTGGGTGGAAGCTATGTGTGTGCTGTGGGTGGAAGCTATGTATGTGCTGTGGGTGAAGCTATGTATGTGCTGTGGGTGGAAGCTATGTGTGCTGTGGGTGGAAGCTATGTGTGTGCTGTGGGTGGAAACTATGTGTGTGCTGTGGGTGGAAGCTATGTGTGTGCTGTGGGTGGAAGCTATGTGTGTGCTGTGGGTGGAAGCTATGTATGTGCTGTGGGTGGAAGCTATGTATGTGCTGTGGGTGGAAGCTATGTGTGTGCTGTGGGTGGAAGCTATGTGTGTGCTGTGGATAGATAGACGCTGTGTGTGTATGTACCACGGATGGGAATGGATGAGCAAATGGTATACCTGTTGGCCAACTAATGTGACAACAGGACATCGTACATACATATCTCATAGTGGACATCTCCATAGCACATCTTTTAAGTGAGCTACACAGCTATTCATAACTGGACTCGGTCTCATAGTTTCCAAACGTAGCTTTCGCATCTTTACGGCTTAGCTGCTCACGTGTAGTGGAAAAGCAGCCTTACACTTGTACAGAAGCGAATATTCGCTACAACTGTCGCTGCGCTCATTGCTCACGCAGGGTCTGTCCCTCTATCGCTCGACACAATTGCTTATGACATTGCATACGTTAATTATGACGGTTTGCTCCGGCCGCCGGCCCACCGGTGTAATGTGGGCACGTAACACTAGTTCTACCTTGTATCTGGGGCCGAACATTGCAAACGCCGTCAGTTTAAATGTAACACATGAGATTACAAACCTACGTGAGATTAAGTTAGTGTCTACTCCAACGTCGTCAGATAATGAACTGATGGTATTTACAATGTTACGCTGATATCACATAATTATATTTCACTTATATAATGAGAGCTGGCAAAATTAAATCTAGAAATATTAAATAGTACTAGTGATACTGATAGTGAACCAGGGATTAATAAGATCTAAATTCAAATGAGATTTGAATTTCTAAGAAACATTCGATTCGATAACATTAATACCAAAGAGTTTACATATACTACGTATATAGTTCGAACAAACGATTTACACCACAAGCACGGGTCTGATCGCTCTTACCTTGTCGCTCTTGTAGAAGTGTCATACTTTTGTCGCGGCAAGTAGTGGTGGGACTCTTAGCAGAGTCCGCCTGGGGGAAGTACCACACCTTTGCCAGTTATTCTACCGCCAAGCAGTAATGTGCAAACATTACTGTGTTCCGGTTTGAAGGGCAATGTTTCCAGAGAAATTACAGGGCTTAGAGATATAATATCTTAGATCTCTGGGTGTCGAGCGCAGTGCAGTGCTAGGTAATGATTTGGACTCTTCATGTTCCAATAGCTGCGTGTCACTGAGTTGTTATGTGGCTGGCATGTTGCTTACCATCAGGCACATGTCCAGCTCGTCTCGTCACTCTAAATTATAAAAAAAAACACTATGTCGCCATAGCTAAAATATGTACGCCTCATCTGCTTACGATTGATACAAAGAAACCGTGCGAAAAAACCCGGATCTATTTGTTTATTCTTTATCTAAGATTAAGACTAATCTAAGAACATTTCTCTCAAGGATATTTACAAGAATGTTACAAAAGTGTGTTTTGTTCTCCAATAAATGTATTTGTTTGAAAACCTCTGGAAATTCCGATCTGATTACATATGTTGATTGATCGAACGTTCGAATTGTACAATCTCTTTGTTGTAAATGAGACTCTCTCGCCACTCTAGCTCCCGACTATATTGCATCAAAACAATCTTGAGTTTTGTTGTAAAACATGTATAGTGTAAGCTCCATATAGAGTATACAGTTTCACAACAATACTCAAGAATTTAGTGATGCAATATACTCGGTACAATACCGGCACTATATGATAAAGTATATGATATAATGCCGGTGGAATCATTCAAAAAATTCCTCTTAAATTATTAACATACTTTTCCAGTTACATTTGCACTCAAAAGCTCTTTAAATTGATAGAAAGATAGCCATAATTTTATCGTAACGGGATCTCGCCGGGCGGGCCGCCGCCGCCGCCGGCCGGCGCGGTCCCCGCTAGTTTCCAATAAGGGGCTAAGCGCTGATGTCAATATTTCAACCATTTCATTGGAATCTAGATATTGCCATAAATACATGAGTACAGTTTGATGGTATAATTTATTTCCCGGCCCCGGCCGAATGATCCGCTCCGATATTTATTGCTCCAATAAAGTTTTATCTTCATGCCGTACATGTAACGCCGGCGCTCTGTAATACTATTAGTTCGGAATGTCCACTCTCCTTTACAAAGCTCATCAATTTGCTAGCGAGAGGAGCTCAGGAACTCGTATTGTTGATAGCTAAGCTTATTACTTGGAATTACTGAAAATTGGAAAACAAATTACCTTTTCTTTCTAAAACTTGTGGCTCCGTGTCTGTACCTTGACTGTAATACCTACGAGTACGTAAGCCGTAGTTATTACTTCAGTTTCGATGTCATATTAAATACTATTAAATTCTATCTTTTCTCATGTTAGGTGCGTAGTAGATTACAACTATATGAGTATTATATCAGCTATCTGGCTGACGTAGTACAAGTTTCGCTTAGTTTGTGCTCAGATGGAGTTGTGTGTGCATTGTCCACCAATATTTATTTAAGTTTTAGAAGTTCTGAGTGAACTTTCATCCAACTTATTTTTGTCAGGTGGGAGCGTAAGAAAATGTATGTTTACGGTTACCGTTTTTCTTACAGACATATTTCAACCGCTGTCATGGCGCAGGCTTCTTTCAATAGGAAGGTTCCGTCGATCTAGTGAGCCCCTACAGCCTACAGCCCCACACCGTCTGTCAGCTCGAGGGATCGAAGACGTCACCAAACATGACGCGACCACGAAAACACGAACCAGACGATGAAATTCAACATTGAACTCATTCAATTCAACATATTTCTTTGTTTTCAGTTAAACCTCTGTGTTTTTCGAGAAATGATTAGGTATTTGATACCGTCGAAGATGGGGTGCTATTATTAATTTTTCTATTAATATCAGGTCAATTTAGATTTACATTGAATGGAATGCCCATCACATGTTGGTACATTCAGTTGTATAGCAGAGAAGGACACACAATCACTGATTATACTATAAGTAAAATAGTAATCAAAGCCAAGGCAAACATGAAGCTGCACGAGAGCGTGCTTCATGCGGTTGTTGCAATCCCACGGCACACGGGGACCTTCACATACTACGCTGACGACACCGACGACGCCATCGGTCGGTTCGTGCGGCGAGCGTTGGCTGCAACACTGAAGACCATCCGAGAGTTCAATTTGCAGATGGCCATCAAAGACAGAAATGCAGTCGTGGTGGAGGCGCTGAGCCGGGAGGAGGCGGCTTAGAAAATAAAATAGGCCTAGAATTAGAATGAAAATGTTCCCTACTCCCCGCTATTTCCTTTTCTTCTTCTAATCCAAGATGAATGTAAAAAGAAAACAAAAGACAAAGGTCACGGACCCCGAAGTCTGTAGAATTGCTAAATTCAAATAAAAAAATAAAAAAAGAGCGGGGAGTTCAACAGGATCACAACTTTTTTCCAAAGGTTTTCAAGACCATCAGGAGTGACATATTATAAGAAAATTGATTTTTATAATAGGTCAAAACGGAATTTTATTCGTCAATCATCAATCGTATTCATGTCTTTATTTCATTTTAATTTAATTTTGAGAGCACAGTGTTTTTAATAGTGGTGGATATTTCGCATACTATATCCATTCGACTCCAAACTAAGCAAAGCTTGTACTACTGTGGAAGAAGAAATTATAAATAAAGCTGGGAGCTATACACTGACGTGTCGGTGTCCTATGGTGAGCCAATACTTGGGAATGTTCGTGTAACATTTTCCAGCCTACTAATCTAAATATATAAAAATCAGTGCCACTTTTCGTTGTAAATAAATTCCTCCTAAACGGTTCGACCGATTTGAATGATTTTTTTGCATCCGTTTGTGTAGAGCCCTGGATGGTTTAGATTCACAAATCAGCCCGGCAGATGGCGCTGCAGTTGGTATTTAGGTTATTATCTGAGCGAAGCCGGAATGGGCCGCTAGTAATATTATAAATGTCAATGTTTGTATGTCTAATATTTGGATGTTAGTTGCTTAATCACCTCGAAGCGTCTAAGCGGATCAGGCAAAAATTTGGAGCACATTTTTTATCCCGGAAAAAATAACGGAAAATAAACGGGTAAAACCAGGAGGCACTGCTAGTTATCATTATTTTTAACGCACTGGCTAGGACACTAGTACGCAGTACATAAGTTTCGAAAAACAGTTTTTTGTATTCAAATATTTATTTGCGGTCACAATTTTAACAGTCATACACTGGTTTTGACACTAAATAATACAGAAAAAATTGTTTTTAACCATTCCAATGTACATATCTCCAAATGTTCAAATGTCCAGACGTCCAGATTGTCAAATGCTCAAACATCCAGACGTTTATTTGTGGATTTACTCGTAGTTGGCTTTATGGACGTACAGCACAACGTTTGTTATCAACAGGATCGTGCGCGGAGGCTTTCATGGTGGACAAGGAAGAGGGAGAGGAGGGAGGGGAGGGAGGGGAGGGAGGGGAGGACGTGTGCGTGTCGGTGTGGCCGGAGTCGGGCGTGCTGCCGGCGCGCGGCCGGCGGCGGCTGCGCGTGGCGGCGCGCGCGCGCGGCGGGGCCGCCTGCCGCGACCAGCTCGCCGTGCACGTGCGTACGCCGCTAGGGACTCGGAGAACGACGCACCCGCGCCCGCCGCGGTTGCGGAACTATGGTTTTATTTTCCAACTCACGCGACCGCTTGTTTTCGCGGTTGTTTATGATTGCAACCGCAGCCCGCGCGTTTTTACTAGTTGTCCGTCGCCGCGCGCGCCGCGGCTTTAAAATTACACTATCTGCATTCTTCTGAAGCTGCGGGCCCGCAACCGCGGCGGTCGCGGGTGAAAATTGCTCCATGAGTTTTTAACCTTAACCTTGCAAATTGTCGTGAAGCGTGGCCATCTTAGTGACGTAATAAAATTGTTAATAATGTTCGCATGGTCCGCCAGCGCTTCCGCGTACTGTGTACCTTCCTTTCACGGCAGATCATACCTAACGACCAGAGTAGAGATATGTTTAGGAAAGTATCACACTTCTGCCGGTTATTCTACCACCTAGGAATGATGTCACAAACATCAGCATTCAGTGCTACTAGTCTACTACAGTAAATATAAATGCAGATTACTTAAAATGGAATAGCTGATCTTTTGAACTTTTGATGGATAAAAGTGTCAACATGATATTTTTACAATATATACAGTATCCCAACGAGCCTAAAAATTATAAAAAATAATCAAAATCGTAAGAAATGAATAGTTAATAAATATTAATTAATAATTTTAGTTTATTGCTAACTGTCTGTGTAATGTTTTGTATACTTCGTGTTAAAAGCATTGCCATCTAATCTAGATGACCATACTATAAGACTTATTCAGACAAATATACGTACATAAGCAGATGACGTGCATAGTTTCTATGGCAACAGAGTGATATGCTGCGACAAAAGTATGACACTTCCACAAGAGCAACAATGCAAGACAGATGCTACCCGTGCTTTCGGTGTAAAGCGTTTGTGCCAACTCTATACGTAGTATATATAAACTCTTTGGTTCCATGACTACCAGTAACTTTCTATCATTCTCTTTCACGTCTCACAGGATATGGAGTTCACGTGTCATAAAATGCTTCAATAAACTTTGTAACGCTCTTCCTGACTGGAATCAAATAATAAATACAAAGGTAATTTGAAAATCTGATCACGAACCCCAACAAGCGCAAGAGACAATGTAGGAAACTGCTCGGTCTTTTGGTTTTGTTGTTAGTAAGTCTCTGCATGGAGCCAGAGTTTGTGGGTTCGAATCCAAGCTAGAATAAAAAAATCCTACTAACTTTTATAATTATATTACCTATGTAACGTATACAAATATTTGTTATGTATGTGGGTGGTTATGTGCATCATAAGTCCTCCACTTTGAACCGCCGCATATGACTTATAAATTACAGTGGAGCGCGTGGGATTTGAACCCGGGGCTCCGGATAGGCTGTCACCATTCCCCCGACTACAGCAGCCGTAGCTATGGAATGGAGGAATATTTAGGAATATCTATTTTCTCCTATATTTATTTTTGTAAAACAAGGAGACTGAAGGTTGTTACTGTGGGCCGCGTCAATTTTGGGCCCTCATATGCGGGGGTGTCCCTTGGCATTCCCGACCGCTGTACTTGGAGCTGGAAATAAAACGCTAAGTAAATGATGGTTATCGGGACTCGTCCGTCAAAATGTCAATTATCGTTTATCGTTATCGTTTTAATTGACATTTTGAAAGACAAGTTCATCGCGCAGTTTCAAAAAAATATGTTTTTCACGAACTATGGAGCCTAGAGCGTCCTAACTACTGTTGAGGAGATTGGACCCAAAGTTTTGTACTGTAATTTCACCATCGTATAGCAGTGAGTCATACAAATGTTTGTTTTATTTGCTTGCTGTGTCATGGTGTTTGGGGAAGAGAACAAACTTAGATAATTAAATAAATATTGGTGGACAATTCACACACAACACCATCTGACCCCAAACTAAGCAAAGCTTGTAATATGGCGGCCAGATAGCTGACATAATACTCATATAGTTGTAAATACATACTTATTATACATAGAAACACCCAGACAAAGTGCAAATATTTGAATTCATCACACAAATATTGCATTGGGTGGGAATCGAACCCACGACCCTCGGCTTCGCAGGCAGAGCTACTACCCACTAAGCCACGAGGCCAGTGAACTTGTTGCTTAACGCGAGGGAGGAGCTGGCCGTTAACTTTACAGAAGACAGTCTGTGGGTCCGCGAGCGCCCCAACATGGCTGCGATTCAGTATTTGATATTGTGATAGTTTGTAAACGAAAAACTTTGTTCAGAAATGTTATTGTGTACACTTCACAACGCAATGGAACTGGTAAAACTTGTAACGAAATGTGTTTACCTTGTTGTGGAGACGGCTTCTCTAGCCTTGACATACTAATTAGAAACATAGTAGAGGTAATTCGTGTAACCTAGGATAAGACTCAAGTTATGTTTTTCTTTAATTACTATTGTAAGCCAACCCGCGTGCAGCAGCGAATATATGTAAATGTATACCCCGTACTCGGCCGAGCCTCACATCAGCCGGTATTCGGGTCGCGTAATTCGCAGCGATAAATTAGTGAAACGTGAGCGACGTCGTCTTGTATCTCGAACCGTAATAATGTATCATACGTTATTACGGTGCGAGATGAAACGACGACAGATGACAGCCCGTGGACCCGGTACGGACCCGGTACGGACCCGGCACGGACCCGACGCGGACCCGACGCGGACCCGGCGCGGACCCGACGCGGCCCCATGTGGACTCAACAAGTCCTACAATAACACGTAAAGGGTTATGTGGTGACACTGACCCGCCGCCACACAGCTTCATTTCAGCTGGATGATGTCTTTTTGAGTTTGTGTGACGTCACAAACGCTAATCATGTATAGCCAACTTGCTGCGTTTCGCGATTTGACCCACGGCTGACCAGATTTTCACGGTAATGTATTATTACTAAATACGAACCAGGGATAAAAAATACAAACTGTAGGATTTGTATTTATTTATATCTCATCAAAAGCTTTTAGAATAGGTTTTTAGCTTCTAGCTTCAAAGTTTACGAAACTTAAATTCAAACTTTCATTCCCTATTCAAAAGTCTAAAGTTTATCTTAAGCTCTAGACTATATCTCCACCAAATTTAATTTTACTCGGTTCTAATAGTTTAGGCGTAAAAGCCAAAATTACTTTCGCGCTTAAAATAATAATACTGTTGTTTAGACTGGACCCAAAACTGTTTTTGTTCCACGTGAGACTCGTTGTGTGACAGACGGCGGTGGTTGTTTGTTCGCGCCAATCTCTGGAACTCTCGGTTCCATTTTCAAAATCGTTTCACATCTCACGCTCCAACTTGCGGAGAGACTGACGTACTTAGTGATAACGGATTCTTGTTAACGAAATAACATAATAATATATTCTCCAACAAGTCTTTAAACGTATTTAAAAATAGAGCAAACAAACTGATACCGTAAACCAATGTACGTATAGTTGTAGGTAATGTTGATTTACGTACTACATTTTATGATACCCCGACACGGAGAGAGTTTATGAAACTTTGTGCTATATTCATTAGAAAAACGAAGATAGACGAGGTAACAAAAACATTTCTTAAAAGTTTTCAAATTAATTTATTATCTTTTAGACGATTCTGTGTATTCCTTGATATATATATTCTGGATATCTTCGAATCGAGGGTGAAGAGGAAGTAAACGCTCTGTATCGGAGCCCTCATAGTATGCCTATGTATAATATATACGAAGTTTCATGGTCGGTTTAGTAGTAGTTTTTTATGTTTAATATTTTTTTATACAGAAGATGAGTCAAACTTCTTTCATCCCTTTAGATTATCAAATGACACGATGTCCGATAGAAAAAGTTTCAGTTCTTAGTATTCACCCCTAAAAATTTATGTTTTTTTCTATTTTTTGTATCAAAATCTTGATGCGGCTTACAGATTACATCTACTTACCAAGTTTCAATAGTATATCTCTTATAGTTTCGGAGAAAAGTGGCTGTGGCATACGGACGGACAGACAGACATGACGAATCTATAAGGGTCGCGTATTTTGCCATTTGGCTACGGAACCCTAAAAAGCCAGTGATATAAGATCATACATATCAGTAGCACACTTTGATAAACTTGCAAGTTTTACGATGTTCAAGAGTAATGTATAATGTACTATAACTGCTCTCTAGTAGTTTAAAGATACTATTTTTTTTAGAATAATTTTATTTTCATTATCACGATTACGAACGCCAGTACAGACATGGCGTACGTATAATATCTTAAAGAAATGTATGTACTCAGAGACCATACCTACTAATAGAGGTATTATAAATGTAAAAATAGCTCTGCTTGTCTGTTACGCTTTCACACCTAAACCACTGAACCGGATTTTAAAGAAATTGTATAAAATGTTCTAAATAAATATTTAATGTGCAAAATAAGTATTTGTATACTGGCTGAGTTACCGTAGGTAAATATTAAGGCCATACGAACAAAGTCATGAGTAAAAGCTACTTTAACATAATAATCGATAACTTATAATATAATTATAGCAACGTCCACACATAACAGGTTGATATTAAAACCGCGATCACGCCCTGCCGTGTGTAAACTGAGTTTAAAATTCGAGCTTCATTTTGTCGCGTGGTAGAGCCTCAGACATATAAACATTCACACGAACAATGTTAGTGCGGTAGGATTTAATGATATGAATGTAATATCTTTGCCTAATTAGAGTGTTTGTTCGTGAGGCTTTGAATTACACAGCGTAATACCTATCCTCGGAGACGGAGACCCGACTCGCTGTTACCAGAATATGATACGATACATTTCATTTTTAACCGACTTCCAAAAAGGAGGAGGTTATCAATTCGACCACCATGTTTTCTGAAGTGACAACTTCTTTTGGCGCACCACAGATAGATTTTTCGAGGGCTGTGAATTGAATTCTAGCGTCACGCTTAGAAATGATAAGAAACCCTCGGGTAAACTCGGGACCATGGCCATCGGCCATCTAGAAATGCGACAGTATTTCCCATTGGCTGACGTATTTGTGGTTTTGAAGTCGGTTTAATTTTCTGTATAATCTTCTTCATTATCAATCACTTGATAGACCTGTAGTTGTTGTTTCTTTCCAGTATGTAATATTATTTATTGATGGCTAGCAGCGCCCGCGGTTTCAATTTACCGCGATAATATATTATGTTAATCCAGATAATTATCTGACTGTGGTTCGAATTGAAATCCACTTCAGTCGTTCTGACGTGACTGACCAAACATCTAAACTTTGACATTTATGATATTAGTAGGATGCAAAATGTAAATATTGTATCTTCTCCTTTTATCTGGGTCTCAACATTTATTGCGAGCTTTCGACGAACTTTGAAAGCTTATTGATTGAGCCGTAAACATTGTCGAACAGTACGGCAGACAGTCGGTGTAACCGAGCAACTAAATATATCTGTGCACGTTTTCAAACCGTTGAGGTACTACAAACATAAGAGTAATATCTTGTATTACAAATGTTTGGATGTTTGTTGCTCAATCACGTCATAACGTGTGAACGGATCGGGCTGAAATTTGGAGTACAGGTAGACTATAATCTGAAACAACACATAGACTACTTTTAACCCCGGCAAAATAATGGGAACGGGTACCACGCGGGTACTGCCGCAAGGCGCTGCTAGTTTTTTTTAATAAAGTCGTAGTAACCACACTAATGTTATAAATACTAACTCACTAATTTGTCGCTCGCAAACATTCCAACTTGCGATATAAATACTGAACTGATTAGTCTGAAGTACCTCATGGGCTTTTATCTCGAAAAGTATAAATTTAGAAATAAAATTACTTTTTTTAATTTTTACTTCAAGAAAATAACGGGCAGATGCCAGTGAAGACTTAATGACTTCTTACAAAATTATAAATGTTGGCTTTAAACGACTTTATTTATATTTAGCATTAATTAATTTTAATCTCATCTTACTTTGTGAGATCAGCCGCGGAGCCTTTTTTAAATTAATGGACAAGGAAAATACGTCATTAACGCGAACGAGCGAGTAACGAGCGTGATGCCGTGCCTGGCGGGAAACACAAGTTTAATTTGAAACACTTCATGGCTGTGTGTACTATGTATACATACTTGCAAGTTACCATCCGGTATTTGAGCTGACCGACTCGTCTCTCCCTATGGTTACCATCAGCCACTCGCCCTGATCTAAGAGCTAAGCCAAGAGTTCGGAACACTCCCACCACGGAGTACAGAGTCGTGTGGAGATCGTAGATCATCTTTACAGAATTGCATAGAACTACTCGTAATTTCACTTAGTAATTCGTCAGAGAACTAAAGTGGCCGACATAGCTCACCGTATTAGTAAGCTGAAGTGGCAGTGGGCCGGTCACATCTGTCGCAGACCTGATAACCGTTGGGGTAAACGGGTTCTGGAGTGGAGACCGCGAATAGGTAAACGTAGTGCAGGACGCCCTGAGACTAGATGGAGTGACGATATACGAAAGGCAGCTGGTGGCGGTTGGAGACGGAACACGGAGGATCGGGCTGAGTGGCGTATCTTGGGAGAGGTCTATGTCCAGCAATGGACAAGTACAGGCTGATGATGATTCGTATTTCACAATCGGAAGTCATGGGTTCAAATCTTATATGCATGTGTTAGTATTAGTGGGCAAATAAATAAGTTTGCTCCACTGCCTCTAACTGGGAATATGGCATTAACATATTCCAAGAAAGACATCTTTGAAAGAGACGTCATCCATCAGCTAGGCTTAGCAGCCAGCTTAGATCGTGGTCTTGATTCTCTCGTTGTAAGAGAAGGTCTGAGTCTCAACGATGGGGACATAAAGTGAGTCCGGTCATGATATCGGGATACAAAAATAAATAAAGTGAACTGTTTGTACATAGCACCAGAGTCAGGCGAGCGACACTGTAGTGTCCTGTGCACGTCGGTGGGAGCGCCGCGCCGCCGCATCACTGTGTCCGCGCTCTTTGAGATGAAAGTGAATTCCGGCATCAAAGGAGCGGCGGAACCGGTGCCGTACTGTGGCTGCTTCCGGGTGCCGTCCCTCACCGGTCCATTGCCGCGCTATAAGCACGAACAACTTCACCTCTCACTCATTACCTCTAACAGCGAGCGCTTACCTTCTGCCGGATCCAATTAAATCAGTTCCTTTACGATCATCCACGAGATCACAATCCGCTTTTAACAGGCTCTATTATAATTAGTTGTACGTTTAACTTCGGCACGCAATTAGTATTCCACCGTCGCGAGCTCCGCCGGTGTGTAGCTCCGAGCGAGCTACGTTGGTTTCGGGTAAATAAATACGAGTGAAAGGAACGCACGTGTATGGTGGGCGGTTTCCTTGGAGTGTTCGCCTGGGAACTACTCGTACCACATCGTTACCAGTTCTATTCCGCCAAATATTAAATACTAGTAGCAATATTTTTTTCCGTTCTCATTGTTTTCCCATGAGACGATCTTCTTTCTTATGACTTCAATATCTTTATGACATTGGCATCTAGCTTTGCCAGGAGAGTTTTACCGATGTCATATACTAGGAAAGGCCAAGTGAGACGTGATGTGAGGTAGTTGTCATATATCCATGCTTTTTTGATATTGCTGATAGGCTGCTGGTCTACCTTATTGAGGTTGTTCATGAAATTTTCAACAACCACCTCTAATGATGGTGTACGTCCTTTGTGATCCATCTTTCTACCAAGAAATTTGAAAGGCACTGCCTCTGCAATTGTGGCAACTCCTTGGCCACTTATGGAGAGTCCCGGATCGTAAGACGTATATTTGGTATTTCGTCTACCCAGACAAAGTCAATGACATTTTGATGGTTTTGTCCTCATTCCCTCCGTCCATGTACAGAACTCATCGACTTCGTTCAACAATTCTTGGCACTGTTTAGGATTACGTGTAAGTATTGCAAGGTCGTCCGCAAAGGCCAAGATTGACTCAGTGTACTTATTGTTGATTTTAAACCGGTAGCCCCATTTCTTTTCACGGGATATTATTTTGTCTACTAAAATATTTATAACTATATTAAATGCTATTGGTGATAAGCAGCACCCTTGGAATAGTCCTACATTGTATTCAAGTGGTTTTGTGTATTCCTTGTTTACTGCTATGACGAATTTTAAGTGGCAATAATAAGAATTAATTATGTCAATAATTTCAGCAGGAAAGTTATACCATTTTAGGGCAAATATCATAAGTTCATGCTGGACAGAACCAAACGCGTTCTCTAGGTCTATCCAGCAGACTGTTATTTGCATCTCATGTGTTCTGGCATCTTTCAAACTTTCTGCTAGTAATGTATTGTGTTCCAGGCATCCAGAAATACCAGGCAAGAACCCTTTCTGGTGATTGGGCCTGAAATACTTATTGCTAGTCATAAATGTGGTCATTTTGTTTTGCAATATACTGAAAAGATTTTAGAAATTGTATTGGTTAGGGCTATCGGTCTGGTGTCTTTGGGATGAGTTACTTCCTGCTTTTTAGGGATGAGGACAAAATTGCTCTTCCGAATGCTACTGGGACTTGCTTTCTTGACCAGATCTTAATGAATATATTCAAGATATGTTTACGAACTGATGGACACTTTTTATACACTAAGTAAGGAATGCCATCTGGGCCAGGAGCTGATTTAGTAGTTTTCTTTTTAATTTGATAGTTTACTTCCTCTTCACTAGGTGGGGTGCTTTGAAAGTTTGTCAGAGGATCATTAGGTCTTTGGATGTTTGGTTCTACGTACGAGCTCCCGCGTTTAGGCACTTCGTATGTGCTTTTAAAGTGATCGTAAATTTGCGCGTTAGTCAAGATAAGCTTTCCATTTTGCTCCCTGAAAATATTTTTGGAGTATTGGTTTTTGGGTTTTTATCAAAGTCTACTTCGTGTTTAGCTCTGTTAAAATTATCACGATTTTTACTAATTTGAAGCGATATTCCTTGTATTAATTTAAGGATTGATCTTAGAGCCCTGGACAGTTGGTGACTTAGATGGTTATCGCCCATGGTTTTAGCTACACGAAGACGTTTTATTAACTCTCTTTTCTTCCTCCGCAATTTCATTTTAAACATATTTTCCTTGCTATTTTGAGCATAACAAGTTGATGGTGGGTAATGTTCCGAGAAGTATGTATATATGGTGTCCTGGAAAGTTTCTACTTGGCTGTTTAGGTCTTGTTTTGGCCCAGGATGTTCTAATAAGATCGCCAAGTTTTCGTCATGAACTTTCCAGGTAGAGTTTTTAAACTGGGAATGCCAAGACGTGTCCTGATGACAATGGACTCCTGGTAGTTTTCACTCGATGGTTCACCTTGGGATATATGAGGGTCAACTCTATCCATAGTGTTTGTCGAAGTACTGACCGACGGCTGTCGTGCTTCAACACCATCGTGTGTCTTTAAATGCTTTTGGTACCAGGCTCGTCTCTTGTAAATTTTCCCGCACACAGGGCATCTCAAATCCGTATTCGCGCCAGGGTCGTCATTACTATCACACGGTGGACAGATCTTCCGCCCCGCCTCTCGGACTGTCCCAGGGTATTATTCTTATTTGGACTTTTAGCGATTTAATTCCGGGCTTGGCTTGCTAGGGCCTTCACCCTCGGCTGTCTTTCCAACAGTCAGATGTCTTTCCATCCGTCAGATGTCTTTTCCACCAGCCATCTGTCTTTCCAGCGTCATCCCGTCTCTCCGGGCTGTCATTTTTGTTTGAGACGATCTTCTTAGCATTCCATGGATTCACCGTGCGGGTGCCGGGTCCATCGTGTGGCAGAGAGAGAAAACTCGAGTAGTTCCCGAGACTTGTGACTCGGGCGTAGGTTTAAGGGGCCCCTTTCTGACGTACATCAACACTCACCTTCACCACTCGTTTTTTCTCTCCTGCCCAGCCAAATCTGATATGAGCCTACTAGTGCAGCTTTAGATACTCGTTCTAGTATAGAACTTACTGCACTTCTGGATAAGCCAAGGTCTTTCAGTAGGTTATAGAGAGATTTTGCTGGTATACCTCTCGCTCCCACTTCTACAGCGTATAAACTAACTACATAGCCGTTTTTGTTAATTCGTTTAGGAGGTCGTAATACTTATTTTGTTTCATCGCGTGGTCTTTAGGTATATTAGTTTCCCACGGTACGGTAAGTTCTACAAGGACTATGCGTTTCGTAGCTCTAGAAAAAGGAAAATGTCCGGTCTGGATGACGAAACACCCACATCCTCTGGGATTTTGTAGTGCTTTTCATACGTGTCCATTAAAATAGTCCAATCAGGTGCTGTACCCAGGATTGAGTAAGGCTTGTTCCTGGAGTTTGAAGTTGAGCCTGCTTTTACAAAGTTAATTTGTCTTTTGTTTGTCGTCAATCCCTTTTGGGCTCTAGCTACTGAAAGGCTCATGGCTTCACGTATGATTTCAAGTACTCTGTCATGGCGCCGTGAGTAATGACCCCCATCAAGGAGCACCTTGCATCCCACCAATATGTGCCTTGCTGTACATATCGCCTCTCCACAAGTATAGCAACATTTTTCAGAGGCTTTTCCTACCTTACCAAGTTACTCTGGTCAGGAGGGTCATTTGAATGCATTTAGATAAAATTTTAATAAGGCAGGAGACCAGTCATAGATCAAGGTGCGCCACTTTAGAGCTAATGGGATACAGAACTCACCTATGGTTAACCACTCACTTTGCATTTCTAAATTCATAGCCTGCACTTTGTAACCGTTATTTTCGTCTTGTTGTAGAAAGGTTTTACCATGTCTCGGTCTTCCTTTTCCTTCTCGCACCCAACCCAGCAGTATTTACTTGTGCACCTGCCATAAATTGTTTATGGAATTGAAGTCTAGATTCCAGGTCTGAAGCAGTTTTGTCTTTTGGGAGAGATGTAATTAATTCGTCTTGCGACTTTCCCAAAACATGCGTTTTTGTAACTCTTAGGTGTTTGTAAAGTTCAGACGGTTTCTTTAGTTTCAGCCCAAAACTATTTTGATCCCTAAAAAGAGTAGAGGGATCAGCCGGATGTGCCAATCCTAACCATGACTTCAATATCTTTATGACATTGGCATCTAGCTTTGCCAGGAGAGTTTTACCGATGTCATATACTAGGAAAGGCCAAGTGAGACGTGATGTGAGGTAGTTGTCATATATCCATGCTTTTTGATATTGCTGATAGGCTGCTGGTCTACCTTATTGAGGTTGTTCATGAAATTTTCAACAACCACCTCTAATGATGGTGTACGTCCTTTGTGATCCATCTTTCTACCAAGAAATTTGAAAGTCACTGCCTCTGCAATTGTGGCAACTCCTTGGCCACTTATGGAGAGTCCCGGATCGTAAGACGTATATTTGGTATTTCGTCTACCCAGACAAAGACAATGACATTTTGATGGTTTTGTCCTCATTCCCTCCGTCCATGTACAGAACTCATCGACTTCGTTCAACAATTCTTGACACTGTTTAGGATTACGTGTAAGTATTGCAAGGTCGTCCGCAAAGGCCAAGATTGACTCAGTGTACTTATTGTTGATTTTAAACCGGTAGCCCCATTTCTTTTCACGGGATAGTACCTATATCTATACGTATATACAAAAGCGAAAGGTCACTCGTCACGAAATCTCAGACACTAAGAGAGACACTAGACACTGCTAGGAGTATTTGCATGGAGGTGTATTATTTAACTACGTAGGCACTCGCTAAGATTTGTTTTTGTGAAATTCAACCCCTAAGAGAGTGAAACAAGGGATGGACGAATGTATTCATTTCCAAAGTCATTAGTATTTATCCAAAGTCATTATATTAGTATCAAATCCACTGAAACGATTTTCATGAAACTAAAACTGTCTGTGTGTGTGTCTGTCTGTGGCACCGTAGAGCTCAAACGGATGGGCTGATTTCGATGCGGTTTTTTTATTTGAAGGTTAATATCCGTGCAAATGTTCTAAGCTAATGATAGGTTAAAATCGATTGAAGATGGCCGCCTCCACAAAATGGCGAACAAAATATTTCTTCACAACCTACCTCAATATGGGTATCAAATGAAAGAGCTTGACTATTAAAATACTATACGTTATTTCAAATCCAAGATGGCCGCTACCACAAAAAGGCGAAATACATTTTTTTTTTCACAGCTTCCTTAATATGGGTATCAAATGCAAGGGCTGGACTAGTTTCTTATAATTATTATGCTTTTGTGTTATTCCAGACCATAAACTACTCGTGTGTTGCAAATTTCAATCTGATTTATTGAGATGTTCCGACGTGTTTGAGCATCAGGTGTCGGGACGTGCGTGGGTCGAGGTGACATTTTCTACACAGATAAATGTATCTCTACACTAAACTATAATAATTATAGTCTGGATTAACACGTAGACTACTTTTTGTTACAATAAAATTACGGGGCACAAAAATAATCACGTCTCTCGAGTGAGAGCGGGCCCGCGGGCGGGCGGCGGGGGGGGAGACGAGGCTTGGTCACGTGGGTGACGTCAGCTGTGGCCACACTCTCGGAATATCGACATCTCTGTATTGTGGAGTACGGCACCTGAGCGGGTGATCTCTGGCGGATATAGTAAGAGTATCATACAGTCCAGAGCGGACCGACTTCGATCTTCGACTAGTAGACGTCATTAAGCTGATGTGGTGATAGCATATTCCACCATAAACCACTTCGGCGAGTAACATCAGGCGAGGCGGTGGTCAAGAGCAAAACTACTGTCAATAAACAAAACCCCGTCTAACTTGAACTCAATAACGTAACATTTCCACATTACTCCTTCCTGGCAGATTCTATACATTAGAACCGGTTAAGTTACCACGGTAAGTTAAAATAATAAGCTGATGGTATCTTTTCAAAACTTATTTTATTTCCTCCACCGGGTCCGTTTAAGCTGTGTTAGTGTATCGAGCGCCGGCAGCGGGTCCGCCCGCCGTTTGGCTGCGGCGAGATGAAAGCTGATTTCCGTTTAAAGAGGATCTCGAGTTTGTAAATAAAAACCCTTTTCTCTCCTCGACCCTCTATTACCTGGTCCTTTGACCCGCCACCTTATTGTTTCACTTACGTTCTTTACACGTTTGAAGTGACCTTTGTGCCCGCCCGGTATTCCGGGGCAGGTGCGCGCCCCCGCCCGCGCGGCTGCGCTCCACGCCGCGTAATTCTTTAAAAGCCTCGCGTCAACATGAAAGGAAGCATCCGCTCCACAATATGGCGTATAAATAAAAATGGAAGCGGAACCAGTTCCGGAAATATTAACCGAAACGCGACGATATACAATATTGATGCGTCGATGTAACGGATACGACGCGGCCCGGCGGGGCGGGAGCAGGGCGGGGGCGGGGCGGGAGTGCGCCGGGAATTATGGAGCTTTTACTCGCTGTCAGGTTTATAGCACGATACAATCAAAACACAAAGTTCCCAAATAACATTACGCGGAACAATCTTATACCGAGAATATATCGCACAATAATATGTTGAGGCCATCTGCCAGATGTCATAGTCTTAACCTTAAGTCCAGTTACTGAAAGATACTACAACTCTACTATACTCAGCAGTGGAGATAGGCCTAGGTAGGCTGATGATGATGATGATATACTACAAAGACGTGTTACATAAGCAACAACAAAATGTTATCTCACATGACCAGAGAGTAGATGTAATTGTCTATTAAGGTAAAAAAACCTTATTGAGATTAAGTTAATAAACAAGCTTTCACAATTCCTAAACTATTAAATAAAATTTAAAATTTTAGCAAATAAAATAAGCTTAAGATAGTACGTTACAAACTTTGTGAATGTTTATTATAACTCTACTTCATGTGAAGCGTGTGACGAATTTTGAACTTTAGAGTTTTGAGTGAAAGCTTTAAGTAAACTCGGGCGTGTGTGGCGCCCCCAGGGGACACTGACAACCCAGAGAACTGTGGAAGTGTCGTGACTCAGATACGGTGTTACTCTCTGGGGTAATAGTGTGTATCCAGGCGACCTCTTTCTGGATTAGAAAAAGTTTATCTGTATCCTGGCAGACAGCGACGTCACTGAATATCTATCCTCACCTACGTCACTGTTTTAACCTGCATTATAGTTCCAATATTTGCCCGCGACTCCAGCCGCGCAGAAAAATCAATTAACTCTTCATTTAATATGAATGTTATTGATATCACTAGTCGAAATAAAAACTATCCTGTCTCTCAAGTTGGACCAAATTACACGTACATACATAAAATGTGGACTGATTGATCGGTTAACTTGGTGGAGAGTTCAACAAACAAACATCATTATACGATTTTTTTACATATTAAGATAATACTAGCTGCATCTCGCGGTGTCACTCGTAGCTCAAAAGCTAGGACTCAGCGAGATAAATTGGTTGAAGTAGTCTATATTTTCAACCAGAAATTAATTCACTACGTATTTATTTTTATTCCACCGTTAGGCTGAGACTCCATCAAAGTGGAGCTGTGGGGCGATGTCTGAAGCAGAGACGAAACGAGATTTATCCACCGGAGCTGCGGAGACGAGATGTCTGAATAATTAAATTCTATTGGTTGATAAAAAAACATCTCGTCTCCGCTCGCTCATCTCCGCTTTAGTGGAGTCTCACCCTAGAGAGACACAGAAACAATACACCGTTACAACACGCAAACTTTCGCCCTTATAATATGAGTATTTGCGTTTCAACCTGATTCAATCAGAAGTTCCGACAGGATTGAGCAACATACATGCAGACAAAGTTTCACATGAACCTAGTTGGAGTAACAGTAAAGAGCACATAGCGTGATACAGTCCGCGAGGTATAAGCTGAGCTTTGCATTAGTGTGAATGATCACCAAAAGTACAGTAAGACAACAAACTCTTAAAAAATAAATATCATTACATTTTAGGTAGATACTTAAGGCATATCATAAGTCGGAGAAGTATTCTAGTATTAAAATAAAATAAAACTAAATTGATAAAATAAAGTCCAGCTGTGTATTTGACTGATGAGTACATATTATTGTGTGATTATTACTAAAAATTCAATTTGAAAGACAAAATAACTACACATCTTCTACACCAGACATTGCACCATAGTCACTTTCTTTATCACTCTCGTTATCATTTTCACTCTCGTCTGATGTGTCGTTTGTTTTAATAATGAATCTTTCCGTTATATTGTCAATAACGGCGTCGTATCCATGAAACTTTTTCTTCTTTTATTGCATGGTCACAAACATTTTTCCATTCCTGTACAGTGATACTTTCAATTTTTTCATTTGCTAACCTCATTATTGTACGTTTTTTTGACACGTTTTTTTTCGCGACGTATCCTTTTATCATTGCCCATACATTTTCAATCGGATTGAAATCTGGGTGATAGGGTGGTAGACGAAGGACGCTGTGACCATGTTCTCTTAATAAGGTGTCAATTTTATATTCAATAAATCGTTGTTTATTATGCAGTATCAATTGATAAAGTTGTGGTTTAAGCATGGATATTGAGTGATCGATATTGCGTAACTTGAGCCAGTCAATCATATCTTGTTTGCGACTATTTGAGTTGGGAGCGGGATTTTTTAACGAATTGTGGTAAGATGCGTTGTCAACTACAATAACGCTATTGGGCTTCAAATTGGGAATTAATTGCGTTTGTAACCATTTTGTATAGTTTTCTGTATTCATATTGTTATGATAATCACCACTTTTTTGATTAGCTTTAAACTTCAGCAGCGCATTTGGTATGAAACCGTCCTCGCCGCCGGCATGAAATTTTAAGTAAATAAGTTATACGTAGGTGACGGATCTCATGTTTTTCCATTAAAATTTTTCTGTTATTCTCTGTCCTTGACCATTTGAATCCTAAAAGAGATACTTCTTTTCGCAATGACCATATTGATCCTGGATAGTTAATGTCAGCCTTTAATTTTTCATGAATTAATAATAATAATAATACATTTATTTGAAACAAAAACAATTACATTTGAAAAAAATACATGAATCTTATCAATCAAACCAAATAATAATACATACCTATGAAATACAATTATAAACTTATAACTGTTTGGATAGATGTTTAATATATTAAATTCCATGGACATTCTTCGACATTCAGACACTAGTCATCGCTGTAGGATACCCTGTGTTGCAATGACTAGTGCTCTTCCAATGCAATTATTATAGTTGGTTGTTTATACCAATATTTGGACTGCTACGAACCAGAATCAAGTACCTACTCAAAGATATAAAAGATAAGAGACAACTAGTACAACTGCATGGATGTGTGTGGTAGTAGGATGTGATTGTGCTTGAATGTGTTGTGTGTGGATATGATTGTGGGAAGTTGACGAGTTGTGTCTATGTGTGTGTGTGTTTGTATGTGTAAGTGCGCACTTCTAAGGAGTGTTTATTTGAATGATTGCGTAAATGTGAAATAAAAGTTTAGTTTTGTCTAATTGTGCAATGTTGAATTATTATTAGTGGAAATCTCTATCGAAAAATAGGCATTCAAAATGCAAACTAGCTAACAATTCTTATTATATCCTCTGTATCTTTATATTCAAGACCATTAAGGTAAGTTTTTATTTTATTTCTGCAGATGTGCTTGGAGTTGTTGATTATACTAAGTTTTTTTATTTAGTTTTGTGTAGATAAGACAACCGCGAAAGCTGTAGCTTCTTTGACCTACTAATGTTTTTGTTCTCGGAACTGGCCAACGATTGATTCGTCTGCTTCCAGAAGCTTCCGATCCACCAATCTGCGAAGTGAGGGCGGCTCGGTGAAAACGCAGCGCTATTGCCATAATATAAATTTGTCTCACCGTCAACTGCACCGTTTCGCTAAATAAGGTTGCAGTTGGATACCTATAGGGTCTACCGAAGGCGACCTTCAAAACAGCCCTTTGTGCTCGTTCGAGCTTCATGAGATTACGTGTTCCAGCTGCACCCCAAGAAACAACACAATAGTTCAGTATAGATGCGCAGAGGGAAGAATACACCATAGTTATTACTTTTTTTATTGGCTATGGCTCTTAATTCTGGAATTCTTTTCATTGTTGGCACCTCTTTGTCAGTTATGTGAAAATTATGAATTGTTCTACGGATTACTGCTTTATCAAAATCATCAATGATTATTATATTTTTCCTGCATCTGGTCTTTTTCGGAGATTTGAATTTGGTTCCATCTTTCAAAACACGTTTACCTTCCAATAAGACTCTTTTAACAGTTGACAGTGGAATTCCTGTCGATGTCGATACCAATTGGGCTGATATAGTCACACTTGACATGTCTTTATCGTTCATGTCTTTAAAATAGCTATTTAAATTGCACAAAATTTCTTTTACTTGGTTATTTAATGGTTTCCGTATTTTGCGCTTATTTGTGTTGGCATCCATTTTACTAACACTTATATCAAACAAAAACAAAATAATATTAAACACGTCACGCTGCAGTCTGTACAAGAGGTGAAGTGCGGCAGGAGCGCGGCGAGACAGAATGGCGCCACGCCTCAGGCTGGTTACCCGAAATCAGTTTAAACCGGTTTTTACCGGGCGAAAATGGCGCCGCGCCTAAGGCCGGTTGTCACACCTACACTATCCATGTACACTCACACAAATGCAAAGCTCAGCTTATACCTCGCGGACTGTACCCACGTCTTCGATATTGCGGTGTCCGCGGACGCAGGCGAGGGGAAGGGGGAAGTGATGGGGGTTGGGGGGGGGGGAGTTATAACTTAAATTTACTCCGTCCTAAGCATCCCGGCTATTTTCGTGATTCCACGTCAGTTGTCTTTGTAACGATGACCCTTTACAGAAAAAATCTGTTCGCTTCACGAAACAGGTTTGGGAAAGGATTCCCAATATTATAAAGTAGCAAATCTCCTGAGTTGATGCGGCGTGTAAAAGTAACAAATTAACTTTGCGCGTTGATATCACATATTGGTAGGAAGCCAAACTTTCGATATTTGTGGCTCAATCACGGCGGAACGTCTGAAGGTGTCGGGTTGAAAATTGGAATACGGTTAGATTATAGTCTACAATATAAAGGCTACTTTGAACGTGGAAAAATAACGAGAACGGGACACATACGGGAGACACTGTGGGAGCGCTGTTCGTTTTTTGTAAATCAGTGTAAGATATGTGTGGCCAGCTTGTACGGGTCTACTTTTAAAATGTTTGGTATCATCTTATCGCACCTGCAAACACCAATAATGATTTTTGTAGGCGTATTTGATAGTTAGCCGAGGTAGCCTGATGGCGATAAAGTTCCATGTCAGTGGTGAGCCCTTCGGTTGAATTATAGTGGCGCCAATAAGATTTTCAAAGTGCTGCTTTAATTTTTTGTCATCTCATCTTGCTTTAATGCCGGAAAATAATGTCGTGAAGGTAACGGTGTGTTCCGACAAACATCTTTTGGGGACATATTATGTCATCTGCCAACCCGCATTTGGCCATCGTGATGAATTAAGACTTTGACTTTCCGTGAAAGTTTTGTAATTTTACTAAAATACCAATATATCATAGATTCCACGGAAACAATACATTTTTCCATGACTTAACTGTTAGGTGAAATGTAAATATAGATGGAGAAAAATTACTGTGGCGCTCTGGGGATGGCCACAGAAGCGAAAACTTTTACAACTACGCGTTTCTTTTTGAATTTTCGGTACCTATATAGTATAATATAATAAAATATACAAATACTGTTAGCCCCGTGTGTTAAATACAGTCAAATTATAATCTAACTATTTTGTATTGTAAACTGACAGTGATAGGAATTTTACGGTGCCATATATACATATATAGACGGGTCTACGTTCGACCGACGAGTTGCTTGTTGTTAATAAGGTTGTTAGTTGAGCAGCTGTATGTATGCATGTCCCTATTAATATGCGTTCCGTTCTCCGAACTCATTTCCGAAACGCTGAGTTAATCCGGCGACGCCGCGGCGCGCCCGCGCGCCCTGGCCGAACGAGATCTTGATATCAGTTGAATAAAATCACCGGATCCCCGACGTGACTCTGCTAAACAAACTGAAACTTATTTTATTTGATGCTAGTCAGTTCACCTTTTTTAAGATAGTGACGAGACGAGCATGATATGCACCTGATGGTAAGCAATAAGTAAGTCGCCTGCTCTGAACTGTCCAACGTCACGCAGCTATTTGAACGTTAAGAGTCAGAGTTATTTTCTCGTCATAACATTACTGTTCTTATATTACTTAAAACAGTTGAAGCTGAAATTTTGTAACTAAAAATCAGTTCACCTGAGTCATTCGACCTGTTCCCACTATCTACTCTTCAGTGAACAACAATCAGATAGATTACTCACTGTCACCTACTACAATTCGTCACTGAATGACCCTTTGCTGTTTACGACACGCTTGGAATTCCCGTTCCTCATCCGAACAGACAAAATTCACTTCATTTTGATTTCACCATGGGAACTATCCTGTAATTTTAGGAAACCTATTTTTCCATACAAAAACTCCCTGTGAACATAAAATAAGTTAAAATACAAAGTACCATCTGGCAATTTTAAGTAACCGTAAGATTTAAAGGACCTTATGTCCTGGATGCCTGGGCGGATAGTGCAGGTGCTAAATTATTTATTTACACACCGTTACATGAAAGCACACATTGTCTCGTGCTTCAACTTCCGTAGACTTCAAAACAGAGGTTTGACTAAACATTTATGAATGAATTGATTTTTCTTAGATAAATACGCTTCGTCAGACCATTTCAGCCTTAAACATTGACAAAACGGCAGTCAAGAACAAACCTATTATGGATTGCTGTAAACTAAAATACTCGGACACATAGAACTACCACGATCATAAATCAGAGCAGACGTAAAATAGGTAAAAACACATGAACGAAAGATGCTACTAGTACCTAATGTAACCTTACCTACTTACACGTAACACATAACACAGAGTTTTTTGAGAATCATGGAGTATCCCACTGCGGCCAGCGTTGTAACCCGCGACCTGAAACTATTAACTTACGGATACTCATTACTCATGTCATCTGTGGAGACTCGGCGGGATCTAGTAGATATGCCAGCGACCCCACGTCGTCCTCCACTATTTTAAGGAGCTCGCAGGCCAGGGGAAGTGCACAATACACCGCTAGCAGAATGTCAGTGCAGACCAATCACCACCACCCTGAATTTAAATCAGATCATCAACTTTGACGGGATAAAAATACCATATTTCGTCCCGTAGTTATTTTTATCTCTCTCTGTGTGTGGGAAGTCAGAAGCCGGCTTTGATTCTCTACCAGGGCTCCAGGGCTCCTGGACACTCTGGCTCCGAGGTTTTTTTAACTGTTATATTACTGGTTTACGTTAAATTTGCCCGCCATCTCGCCTGATGTTAAGTGACGATGAGGTCTATGAATGATGGTGCGTATTTACCAAAAAAACTGACTCTTGAACACTTGATTCGAAAACACCAAGATTTCAACCATTCGGAAAACCCCACTCAAACAATGCATTCGACAGCCTAAACGTTCTTATTACATACAAACTGTACCCTGCCACGCTTCGCTGTGACACATGTGATGCGAAAATTAAATATTAACAATCCTTGATGCGGATTTTATATCATTGTAAAATTTCAGCTCGATCAGTGCAGAACTTTTTGAGTTTTTGAAGCGTGCACAAACCAACATAACATTTTATATATAGGGATGTAGATGTATATATGTATATAGATCCTTATAATTAGTGGCCTACGTACTGTGTGTGTTGCCCCGGTGACGTGGGTCGTGTGCCGGCAGGTGGCGGGCGTGGAGCCCATCGTGGTGGACGTGTGGGTGGAGGCGGCGGGGCAGCCGCTGCAGCCGGCGCTAGCCCCCGCGCGCGCCGGCGCCGGCCCGCCCGTCTGGTGAGCTCCCGACACTGCACAACCACACACACACACACACACACACACACACACACACACTTACCGTAGAGGTATGATCTCGAATTCCGCTGCACGCAGCAGAGTTGCTTCAGAACAACTGGTCCCCATACAGTCCCCATTCCGAGCAATGTCGCAGCAAAGATCCAGCGACTACACGGGGGCCAGTCAGTGCAGGAGAGTTCAAATCATACTTTAAGCAGTCCGCTTTGTGTACCCATTGCTCTTGTGACTCGGGCCTTCTCATACAAGGAGAGATTCCATAACGTAGGCCAAGTGCGGATTGAGGAATGACGTTCGGCCTCGATAAATCTTTTACCTAGAATGAGTGGGATTCCTCAATTTGTTTTCGTTCGCTGTTAAGTCAAAGTCAAAGGTTTTATTGATAAACTAGCGACCCTCCCGGTTTTGCACGGGTGCAATGCTGATGCTAAATATAAGTACCTACTAATAAAATTCCGGTCCGGCGACAAGACGTTGCATTTTACGTAGTCACATAATGTCACAGTGTTTTGTGATGGATACTTTTTTAGCGCGACGGACGCACGCAATGTGTTGATTGATGGAACGAAACGTGCTTCACACCAAAGATGGCGACAGCGGTTTGTTTGTCAATGCCATCAGTATTTAACGAAATTCTTCATAATCCGAATTTTGTGGACCTACATATACATAGTATGTTGTCGACTCAAAATCAATATTTTTTATGTTTTGTTATTCATATAAGGTTTCAATCAAGTTTACCGGACCCCTTGACGAAATTATGAATATAGATATACATTTACAAGTCAGGCATTATAAATTGTATAACAAAAATTATACGGATTAGAATAAATATTGTAAAATGGAATAAGACACAAAAAGTAAAAAATAATAATGACACAATGTCATAATAAAAAATAATCATAAAACAATAAATGTCAAATGGCATACGACAAATCCACAAGAGGACACCTAGTCCTTGTCCCACGGTTTTACCCGCAATGTTCCTGTTCAATATGAGTCTTCAGATCATCGTGACGTTACAGAGCTAACAAATATCGCAAACTTTCATATTTATTGCATTAATTTCATTTCCTTAGATACATTTTAGTAGTTTGCGAACGAAAAAGGTATGTATAACATTTCTTTATTTTTATCAAGACAAACAAGTTATCACATTTTTTACGTTTTATCTTACCTTACCTTATCTTACGTTTTGAAACTTCACCGATTTACCAGACAAGTAGCCAAATTGTAAAATGAAACAAATTTCAGAATGGAATTTGTAAATTCAACTAATAAGAACGAGAAACACCAATTATAATAATCGTTTATTTCCAAAAAAATAATACAATATAGCACATTTAACATGATGGTGAAATTGCTTAAATTGATATAATCTACTAGATGTACCATTGAGCCCCAAACTAGGCTATGCCTGTATCTTGGGCGCCCCTTCAAATTTCCGAAACATTTTAAGTAAGTTCGCTGTTGACAGTACTTATGCAACTTATTGACATAATTAATTACATGCTATTAACGTAACAAAGAGAAAAAAAAACACATAAAATAATAATAACACTGCATGAAAGCCAACACCAAAACTCATTCACTAAACTCATTGATTCAGACGCAAAATAGTATCACCTAGGTCTTTATATAGATCGTTACATTATTTTACAGTCTAGTTTATATTAATTGGGACACGTTAGTTGTTTTCAACGTATGTTGACATCATTATGTATATAATAATATAACATAATATAATATAATTCTAGTAGCGCTGCCCAAGTGGTTGAGTAGGAGTGTGACATTTTTTCATCTGCGTTTGTAAGCGTATGAGTGTGTGTGTGTGTGTGTGTGTGTGTGTGTTATATGTATGGTTGTTAAGGAGATACGTTAGTCGGTGGGTATATTTCTTTACGTATCATTTCTGTATGGGTAACAAGTCTTTCTACTTGATCACCAGTAAGCGAAACTAGCCATTTAAATAACTTTGCTTTGCAATCTCTGAAAGTATATTTATCGATTTCAATGTGTTTACAGACCGAATTGTAGGTGAAAATATAGACATATAGAGGTAAACGTGTACCAAACGCAGTATAAACTTTAGGAAGAGGTATGTCACGGAAGCGATTTTGTCTGCCGTGTTTGATTCCACTAGACATGCCTTGGCACTTAGCAACGGTACGCATAACGAACAGTTGACGAACTCTCAGGACCGAAGCTTCTTCGTAGAGTCTATCCGTGGAGTACTTGCGTGGTTTTCCTAACATTACTTTAAGCATGGCCCTTTGTGCTCTCTCAATTTGGTCCATGTGCGTTTTAGCTGCACCTCCCCATACGCCTATGCAATAGGTAAGAAGAGACTGGCAGAGTGACCTGTATATAAGCAATTTAACATTATCATGTGCTGTGGCTCTTAAAGTTCTCATTATATAGAGCATTTTGCGAACCCTCCCCGAAATGTAAGAAATATGCCGCGAGAATGTCATGTTTTGATCAATAATTACACCTAGGTATTTAATACTACATACTCTATCCAATGAGGTATGAGAGCGGTTACCTTTAGAGTAGTACGTTTGTAGGGTAAGTTTAGTTATCGAAGTTCCAGTAGCTGCTGTAATGTGGAACGCGATAAAGTTAGACTTTCCAACATTGAGCGTGAGGAGATTCCTGTCCAGCCATTCCGAAAGAGTATTCATGCCACATTCGGCAATTCTGACGACGGTAGCCCAGTCTTTTCCGTAAAAAACAGCAACGGTATCGTCTGCGTAGCAAATGAGTTTACAGTTCGGTATGTTCAGACTAAAGATGTCATTTATATACAGCGTAAACAGGGTTGGAGCTAAAATTCCGCCTTGAGGAATTCCGTAATCAACTTTTTTTTCACTACTCGTGTCATTCCCTATTCTCACTCTCTGTTTTCTCTTTGTTAAATAACTGGTAAACCAAGCCAACGAAATTCCCCTAATACCAAATGTCTCTAGTTTTTTCAGTAGGAGTGTCTGCGATATAGAGTCAAAAGCCCTGGAAAAATCGAGGAAAACACCGATACATCTCCTCTTTCTATCCAGATGAGAGGCCACTGTCTCAAAAGCTGAACCGCGTCTTCAGTTGATTTACCTCTTCTAAAACCGAACTGATTATTGTTGAGCAAGTTATATTTTTCAATAAAGCTTACAAGTCTCCGATTAACCAGTTTTTCCAAAACTTTCGAAACGATACTTAACAGTGAAATCGGCCTGTAGTTGTTGGGGTCCATCTTGTCACCGGATTTATAAGCCGGAATAACTATAGCCGTTTTCCAGCACTCCGGAAAGGTACCTGAAGCCAAGCTAAGATTGCAGATGTGAGTGAGTGGCTTTACCAGCGATTGTTTAGCGTGCTTAAGCAATAGAGGCGTGAAAGCGTCAAAGCCAGGGGCACTATGTGTTTTCAGGTTTTGTATAATACCCAAGATTTCCCCATAGTCTGTAGGTGCTAAAAATATAGGAGTCCTTATTATTACTTCTACACATCTGTTGCCGAGCTAGAGTTTCCTGAGATAGGTTTAACTTTTTTAGTATACTTGTAGCAAGGCGAGTACCCGTCATGGCAAAATGTTTATTGCACCTATCTAACGCAGTCTTAGGGTCGCTGTCTATGCTTTTTAGTGCGTCACTTGATGTTTTTTTGGAGCTTGGTATGTCACAAACTTCTTTAATAGATTTCCAAAGCATCTTAGAGTTACTGTAGTTCTGGGTGAGTTGTCTATTTGCATATTCCAGTTTGAGTTTGTGTAGCAGATTATTGCAAAAGTTTTTGTAGCGGACATAAATAGTCTTGAGCGACTCATCATGTGGACTATTTCTGAGTTTTAGATGTAAGTTATCTCTATGTCGCATACACTTCAGCAATCCCGGCGTAATCCACGGCTTGATGTTTCTCTTTGATCGGCTAGTAGTTACTTTGTGTGTGTGTTTGCCAACTATGTCAGTCATCACCTGATTAAAAACTAAAACTGCAGTATTCACATCTTGTTCGATCAACACTTTATTCCAATCCACTTGTTTAAGTTCCTCCGCGACATTGAGGAAGTTAGTTCGAGAGGTACTGGTTTTATTAAATCTATTTTTTCCTACTTCAAGAGACATGCCAACACACAGAATATCGTGGTCAGTCACCGAGGAGATGCAGATTAAACCTAGACTTTTGCCCCGAGACTTTATAAACGCGTGGTCTAGACATGCTGACCCTCTAGTTGGTTGGGTTATTGCTGGTAGGAATCCATGGCCAGCCAAGAGACACTGATACGCTGCATTGTTTTTTCCTGGTGGTTCTTCGAGAAGATTTATATTTATGTCGCCCGTGACCAATATAGACTTGCAGTTCTTGTTGCTCAATAAAATGCTATCTAAGTTATTGTTGAAATTTTCTAGATCTTTACCCGCCGGAGATCTGTATATTGCGACTATTTTCAGTAATTTACCCACCGTGAGTACAAGACAATTGGCGTCATCAAATCTGGGCTCATAAACGGACGCCGACCAACAATTCTTGACGTAAACGACAACACCTCCACATTTGTTGATTACTCTTGTGGAGTAAAAAGCCTCGTATCCCGGTAACTGTGGAATATTAGAGTTAACGTTGAGCCAACACTCCGATAAAACCAGAGCATCAAACTCACACTCTATTCTGGTCAGTGTTGGGAGTAGGTTAGAATAGTTTTGGTTTAGGCTTCTAATATTATGCGACAATATTTTAAAGTTGTAGGGGGCAATGTACTTAGTGCATAGTTCTGGTTTCTCAATGGTATGACACATTACTTGCAGATTCTCGTCTAATTCATCATAAATATCCAAACTAGCCATTTTCATTAGTATAAATCAAAAGTGAAGGACATTTCATTCTGATTGCGATTAGTAACCCGCCATTTTGAGACCCTACATTGCAGTTATGTATATTTCCGAGGATGAATATGTTTCCAGTAATTAGATTTACCATGAGACCGGGATCTATCCCAGAGAAGATCAAGGGCAGAATCAGGTGAATGAGTTTTGTGAGTGAAATAAATATGTTTGTCTGTTTAAAAAAAATATATGTGTCTGCGTGAGTAGTATTTGTGTTATCTATGTACGTAAGTAAGTGTGATGTGCGCTTTGTAAAAACACAAAGATACCAATAGTATTTGTTAGTTATTCCGTATCTAGCCATTAAATTTAAGATTATAGTTATTTTAGTTGAAAATGTTGAACAAATAATAGAAAATAAATATATCCACCAAAATAATACGTTATAGTTAAGTACACTCAGCTGAACATTTGTATGAAGTTTAATTGAAAGAGCTACGAAAATATTTAACATATTATCAATTATTCTTCGAGTTATTGTGGTACATAAGCATTGTGACAGACTGTGATCAAAATAAAGGATGCCGTTACAGAATAACTGTGGGAGATGATTCTCGAGATAAGCCTTTTTGGCCGACGGCAGGCAGTAGCTGATCCAGCTCTTCGTATCTCGCAATGTGAATAGCCGGATAAAAAATAAAATTCCATTATTACATTGTAAAGCTAAGTTAAATTAAATAATTTTCATTTGTCAATATTTGAATAATTAATTGAAAACCATCTCCATTCTCCACTTAACTCAACTTTCGTCAAATCAAATGAAAATTCGTTCCTCCCGCGTCCCGCTCCACTCCGAACCTATCCGTTCGGTAACAAAAGACGACGCGAGCAAAGCCGGGGGTCTAAGGAAAACTGTCTATGTTTTGATTTTACTCTCTCTTTTGTTTTCGCTTGAAATGATAAGGACAGCATCAACAAAGCCAAAGAGGATTTTAACTAGGCGATAGGAGGCCGGGTCCGCCGTCGCCGGTGAGACACCATCGATGCGAGGAACGGGTCCGCTGTACGCAGCCCTCCCGAGCATCCAGAATGTAGATCATTGTTGGAACACGGCGCGGGGGCAGCTGTGGGTAATGGACTGTGCCCGGCGCAGGGGTTGCTGTAATGGTTTCCCCGAACTGCAATGTGGACGGAATGTGTAGGATGCCACGCCAGCCGAGGCGTCCGGACCGCTAGTTAATTGCTCACGTTTGCTCTATATTAAAAAATTTACAGTCATAGGAACTGCCGATAGAAATGAAGATTTATAACTCCGAATTTGATAGCTTACTTTAGAAAATATGCGGATGAAACCGGAGGGCGTGGCCGTGAGCCTGGCTGGCTAGAAACGTGTCAGCTTTACCCGCTGCCGCCAACGGGTAAGTGTCGGAGTAGTATTTGTAGTGGTAGGACCCTGTGCAGAGTTCCCCTGGGGAAGTACCACACCACCAACCAGTAATGTGCAAACATTACTGTGCTCCAGTTTGAAGGACAATGTTTCCAGATAAATTACAGGGCGTAGAGATAAAACATCTTAGATCTCTGTGTGACGAGCGCAATACAGTGCTAGGTAATAATTTGGATTCTTCTTATTCCAATAGCTGCGTGTCACTGTGTTGATATGTGGCTGGCATGTACCTTATGATCAGGCACATGCCCTGCTCGTCTTGACACTATATACTATATAAAAAATAGTGGGACGTCTGCGTTACACATTTTTGTGGACAGTGAAATATAAAGACTTGAAAATAATGACGTCAGTTGCTCTTTATATATTTGAAATCCTAAAATACACAAGGAACAACATAGGTCGATTCAAAATTGAGAAAATTAAAGAACGGAGAACAGGTCAAATAAAAACAATCCTTCAACCGACGCATTCCAGACTATCAGTGGCAAAAAGACTGCCGACAAACATGGGTAGAGTCCTTTACAATAAGCTGCCAGAAGATTGTAAAACTCTACCTAGTGATGCAATGTTTTTGAATGAAGTGAAACGACTCCTTTTAAATCGCACCTTGTACACTGTGAAAGAGTACTTGAATTATGACTATGACTCTAGCATCTGACATCGAAGACAATAAGTGCAAACGATCTGTATATATATTTATATATAAGTCTATAATCTGTATGTATGTATGTCTGTATGCTTGCCTGTTACCCAAGAACTGCGCTCCATTTAGGTTTAGTACCTATTTATATTTTCATTGTTACAACAATTTTGAATATAGTTATTAAGCTCTCACGATTTGAACTTATATTATAACATAACACGAAACTTGATCACGATCTAAATTATTATTTGTTTTGAATTGTATAATACTTTAAATTTATTCTTATTAATCATGTTGCCCCTATACAGCAAATTAATTAACTGTGCTTTAACAATTGTGTAAAGTGACGAGACATATTATGATCTATATTAAGTTTTGGTTGTAAATATTTTGCAGCTAAGTTTAGTGTATGTATTAATGTGTCAATAAATGATTATCTTATCTTATCTTATCTTATGGAAAGTCCGTCACCGACACATGTAACAGCAGTTTCTCTGTAGCTGTGCCGGTGGCGTGCTGTGCAACGTTGGAGCTGTTTAAGGTTAAAATGCTAAGTTGTGAGTTTTCACTTCTGTCGCCCGTCCCTAGACTGCCCACTCATTTATCGCACTTGCTTATAGTATGATCATCATAATCACACAAATATAGATATCTCTAGATGGGAATCGTGACATGCTGATTCTGTGCAGGCAGACTTACCACCGACTGGACCACATGACCCCTCGAATAAGACTAGGTTTGACCACCACTCGCTTCTTAAGCGATGCGGCGATGTGAAGCAGACTTAGAAGGTTACAATACGTATGATGAAAAAAACACTAATTAGTCCGTCCGTTGGTAGTAACAAATATCAGACACGTATTTGTTCTTTGTTTCGCAAACTAAAAATGACTAAGAAAGTGCTTAGAAGTTCGAATGACGTCACTTCATTGTACCATTCTTACAAAGACGTGACGTCACAAAACACTGCGAAAGTTCGATGGTCTTTGTTGATCTATACTAATATTATAAAGAGGAAAGATTTGTTTGTTTGTTTATTTGTAATGAATAGGCTCCGAAACTACTGGACCGATTTCAAAAATTCTTTCACCTTTGGAAAGCTACATTATCCCCGAGTAACATAGGCTATATTATATTTTAAAAAAAATTAGGAATCCTTACTAAAACTCCAATAATGTAACATAAGGTGTAAAAAAAAGACCTGAAAAATTCCTTACGTCGCGTGCGCTGCGAAAACTATTGATGATAGAACAAAATCATTTACTACGACTTTGCAGAACTCATCACTATCTACAAAAAGTGTCGCGAGTCAATGTAATAAAATAAAGTGCCGCGCGGCTCACTCGCGCGATCGGCTCCCTACGCAGCGGTCGTTTGCGTGATCGTATGATTTTAGCTTGAAAAATTTTTGAATTCGCTTTAAATTCGTTTCGTAGGTAAATAAGTATATGATAATAAATATCATATTTTAATGTAACTTTTCAAACTGCTTATTTTTTTTTATGGGTATTCATTCCTGTTCAAAATTTAACCAAAAATTTAGTAAAAGGTAGTTTTCTACACCCATATTTTTAATTTTCTTTCAATAAGTACCTGCTACTTACCTGATAATAAATATAATATTTTAATTATTCAAACAGCTTAGTACTTCATATAGTTCAATAAGCAAAAATTTAGTAAAAGCCTGTTTAATTATTTATTTCCTTCTATTTTTCATTTTATAATGCCCTAAAATGCCAAAAAGATCAAGATCTCAACTTTCTAAACATAGTTCCCAGGCGAGGGCAATAAAAATACGGCGTAATGAGGAATCTTCATCAGAAACTGAAAATCGCCTTGCAAGTCGGAGAGAATACGCGTCGCAATCGCGTGCTAGAGAGTCAAGTATCGAGCGTTCGCAGCGGCTTGCTGAACAAAATTTTATCACTGGCCCAGCAGCTGGTCAACTAGCTCATATACCGAGGATACCGATGATTCCAACTGATCTGCCAATCCCTTTTAAACGACTTCAGTTTCCGGTGAAATCATCTTTCGCGTTAACTATTAACAAGTCCCAGGGCCAAACCTTCGATTCTTATTAGGGATCGACCTACGAAAAGAATGTTTCACTCATGGCCAACTGTATGTTGGCCCACGTGTCGCTCCTGAAAATCAATTTATTTTGCTGCCACAAAATAAAACTACTTCAAATATCGTTTACAGGGAAGCTCTGACTCACTAAAACTAATGGCTTTTTTTTGTAAATAATATTATATATGTAAGTATAAAATTTTAAAATAAAAAATACAAAAAAACATTAATAAAAAAAAATCATAAAAAAAATTCAAACTCCCTTTATAATTTTACTTTTTTTTAAACCCGATACAAAAAAAGGGTGTGTGTGTATGTACCCGTGCGAAGCCGGGGCGGGCCGCTAGTTATTAATAATTTGATGAAATCATAAATACGTTTTCCATAACCTACCTGTCGGATTAATTATAATGGTATTTTTTGATCCATTCATCATCCCAAATCACTCTGACCTCGGTAAATACTTCACAAAAACCGCGCTCGGAAGGCGCGAGATATATTATGTGTTGTGGAGAAAAACTCATGCCCGGCGAACGTCGGCAAATATAAATGTAGAGCTCCGAAAGTTATTATTATACCGGAACCAGCTTCGGGGCTATCGAGTACAACCAGAAACAATGCTGGGAAATACCGAGGAAGCTTTATTGCTGAGGAAAACATTTTATGAAGGACTTACCGTACAACTTTAATAAAGTGTAAATTACGTGAGGTCGTTTAAAAACAACTCTCTCTCCACCGCGAGGAACTCGACAGATGTGAGATTAAACTCATATTAAAAAGTCTCACGTCTCGCTCTTTCAAGTATATATTTTTAACATAATACCTATTGTTTCAAAGATCCCTTGCTGTTCTATCTGATTTCATCCTCAATTGTTTCCTTTTCGAGTAATGTTTTAGGAGAAATTAATTAATTAATTAATTAATTAACATTTAGCGAGTTTGGTAATTACAAGTATTTGCATCAATCATCGTGCCAGGCTCAGGATGCCAGCCGCCGGGCGCCGCCGCCTGAGAGGGTGTTTCCATTGACGTGTAGTGATGGTGGATGGTGAAGCGGCAGCTTGGCGCCCACCGTGGACACGGAAAAACAATTATTGAAGTGAAATCTTCTTTTGGCGCACCTCGTATGAATGTTCCGTGGACTGCAAATCGAGCTCAAACGTCACGTTCATCATTAAATATGAAATTTTCGAGTAAACTCGGATGCTCTCAACTAGGATGAAGATGGCCATGGTCATGGCCACTACCTCCGGTTTCACCCGCGTAGTTTCCAAAGTGAGCTATCAAATTCTGAGTTATTAGTTTTTACTTCTCTCAGCAGTCCCTGTGACACTTTACCGCTGTTGTTTGTTTATTTATTTCAATTGTCATTTTCAAACTCATGAAGAGTTCGTTCTGTGGAATAAATTCAGTTCCGACAGTTTTAATCTTCTTGTTTCGCAATTGTTGTGTCAGAATCGCGTCAGGTGGACGGACACCCCCTCCCCTCCCGCGGCCTTCCCTCTCTTTAACTCGTTTTTTAATAAACTCGCTAAAGTTTCGGGGTTCCGTACCTGCGGCGCGGCAAACATCGACTCCCCTGTATTCCGTGAAACAACGGAGTCCTTATTTTTCTCTGGATGTATTTTTAAAGGTAATGAGGTAAACGCGTTTATTTTTTTTTGAGTAATTTTTCTATTATGATTTCGAGGAAAAAAGGTTCTGTGGCTCGCTACCAACCGACGTTATAACATGGGTCTTCTCAGTTTACAAGTCTATACAAATTAGCTCTCACACCGCCACCACTCGTAGACTGTCGATCCGATTAGACTATGTAGATCCGATTCCTGTGCGAGTGTGTGAGTTTGTGTGTGTGTGTGAGTGAGAGAGTGTTGAAGTCCGGCTCGAGCCGCTAACCGCGCGGTAATCCGTGGCGCCGATCCCGAATCCCAGTTAATCAATTACTGGTTGGAGCCGGCGGAACCAGCTCGCGCGCTGATTACTAGACGACGACGTTTTTGTGTTTGGGAATTTTGTTCTATGTATAAAAATGTATAAATTAATGAAACAGCTTTTAGTAATGAAGTCGTTAAACGCAAGTTTATTTTTAGATTTTTTATATTATAAAGTGACGAGACGCGCAGGTCATGTGCTGGTAAGCAACATTCATGCCTACAGCACATTAACCCACAGCTATTGGGACATGTGGTTATAAGTTTGTTTTTGTTTAGTAACAGTGTATGTATATGTATCTGAGATGGTGTATTCCATTCCCATGAAGGAAATAAGCGTCGTGTGCTGGATCACATGTAGAGCGGGCGATATACGGTTGCGGGAGTAATGTCGCCGTCCCCACGCCGGGCACGTCCCGCCCCGGCGGCGCGGCGGCGGGGCGGGACGGCGCGGGGGCGGGGCGGCGGCGTGTCATATCGGCCTCACTTGTTTTATGAAGTAAAAATATTAACACATCACTAAAGCGCTCTACAGACGATGCCCTGATATCAGAGGTTATGACGTAGATGTAGTGGAGCACAAAAATTGGGTATTCTCTACACACGTACAAACCAGTCAGTACGATACTGGCTGTACAACGGACTGGTCGTCGATCAGAGCAAAGAGTATGTAATTACTACGTAGGAGTCGGCACTCAGTACAAACCAATAACAGCAGTTAACATGTCTGTTCAATACCAACCTAACAAATTATTTAGTTTTCATAATTTTTGCAATATTAGACTTAAATAAAGTTTCTAGTGGAAATGAAAAACTGCTTGGTAAACTACGTTTTATATTTACAATACAATAGAAAAATAAATTTACAGCTAATAAAGAACAAATAAACTATTTTTAACAAAAAAATTAAACCGACTTCAACACCACAAACAGGCACTCAAAAGCGAAAAATAATTTAATATAGGTAATTATTATAACCTCTACTCACTCATCTATATGAAGTCGGTGCCAGCCAAATCTAACAGGTAGTAGATAGATACTACTTACCTATGCCTACTTACTTACTACCTCGTACATAGTATATCTACTAGCTTTTTAACTAGCCTGGCACCGACTTCATATGGATGAGTGAGTAGCGGTTATAATAATTACCTATATTAAACTATTTTTCGCTTTTGAGTGCCTATTTGTGGTGTTGAAGTCGGTTTAATTTTTTGTTAAAAATAGTTTATTTTACCCTTTTTAGTGCTAATCAGGTTTTCATTAATGCATTTACACGATTTCGTGCTGACAAGGTCGAATTTCATAACTTTGTGAAATCGACAAATATGTCATCCAGACAAAATGTAGTTTTATGTTCATACTAGATGCCGCCCCGGCTTTGCCCGTGGTACATATATAGCACTCAGCGGGATCCCGTACATATCCAATGTGAAAGAATGACTGAAATCGGTTCAGTCATTCTTAGTCCACTGCTGGACATAGACCTCTCCCACGGTTGAAGGATCTCATAACATGAATTAACCCCAAACACTGGGTAGTTCCTGTAAGCCGTTAAGAAATTCCCTTGGCTGTCCTTTGTCTTCATCATCAGACCACTAATGACAGTCACAACCCATCCATGTAAAAAGTTCTCATCAATACAAATTCATCGAGCCCAAACACAAGGTAACTACTATGTACCGTCGAGGAGTTCCCTCGACCGTCTTCCCGCTCCCTCATCAGATCGACTCCAGACCATCTTTCAATTATACTGCTTTAAAATGCTCAAGCAAAAACTTAACTAACGCACTAGTCATCTTTAGAATTTTCGAAAGTTATCCTCGCTTTCTCTGGGATGCCATCATCAGATCCTTGTTTCCTTATCATGGTACTACCCTGGGAATATCTTCTTTACAACAAAAAAAGAATCATCAAAATCGGTTCATAAACGACAAAGTTATCCGCGAATACACATAAAAAATTTATATATATACGGTCGAATTGAGAAACCTCATTTTTTGAAGTCGGTTAAAAACGCGGAAATAAATCAAAGAACAATTATGATCAACACGCAAATGCCACAATGACTACACGATGCCAAATTGACAAATCGCCTAAATTGGTAAAGAGATGCCCGATGATATGATATTATATTATACATCCTAAAATGCTATTGCCTATTATAAAATTTGAAATCGGATCGGTTGAAATTGCGAAAACAGTTAGATTATAGTCTGGAATAACTTAGACTTTATCAGCTGACTATTATTATTATCATTGTATAAATTCAGACCAGTAGGAACTGTGTTGCCAGACATATTGCATGTTTCTAGAAGAAGAGGCCAGTTTGTACAGGTCAACTTTTAAAATGTTTTGTATCACCTTATCTGACCTTTTAGTTTAGTTAGTTTATGAATAATATTTGTAGGATTATGATGGGCAACAAATTTGTGTGTTTCTAATGGATAATACTGTCGGGGCTATTAAAAATTGTATCACTTTTACTATGTACAATGTAAAAATGTCATCATCATCAGTCTGTATTCGTCCACTTCTGGACATAGGCGTCTCCAATAATATGCTTCTCAACCCAATATTTGGTCTTACGTCTGCTACCGCCATTAATTGCCTTACTTACATGTATAGTCATTCCATCTAGTATCACGAAATCCTATACTATGTTAACTGATTCGCGGTTTGGCCAACAGCTTGACGTCTTGCTTGAAGTTTATTACGGGTATTTTCATAGCATCATGTCCTATGGAATTCTATTATGGGGGGTCGGCAGCGGACAGAAATTCAGTTTTCATATTGCAAAAACGAGCAATCCGCGCAATGTACAAATTACCCGCTAGAGAATCTTTGAGGAAGGTTTTTAAAAATATAAATATTTTAACAGCCCCTTCCCCTGTATATTTATGAATGCATAATGTATGCCAGAAAGAATAAGAAAAGCATTGGTAAAGTATCAGATAAAAACCCTAAGGCACACTACAAAGACAAATTGGTAATTCCGAAGTGTAGACTACAAAAAACATGTAATTCTTTTATAGGAAACAGTGTTCGCTTCTATAATGTCATACCAGATCAGTTGGCAGGTCTCAATGAAAAATGGTTCAAAAATATTGTAAAGACCTATTTAATGGATAAAGCCTATTATAATGTTGATGATTTCATTAAGGACAAAAATGTATGGCAAAAAAGTGTATCACAAATGTAACTACCAATTAATTAAGAGTATTTTAACATCGTAATTTAAAATTTTAGATTTAATTTTTTATTTATTTTTTGCTTTTTATAAAGCTTTTGACAAAGGATTTAGCTAATTAAAATAGTTGAATCCGTTGGACAAGGCCTCTTTACAGCCGCTTACTGTTAAATATTGTCACTTGTTTATGTATTTAAACTCTTTTATTATTTTGTATTTGACGTTACCAAGTTTTCTTTGTAAAATAATGGTTCGAAGAAATAAATTGAATTGAATTGAATTGAATTGAAGTCAATCTGACCAAAAATCGACTGTAGGTATATAGGAACAGGAACTGAAACAATTTTAAATTCCAAAAAATTCTTCAAATAGTGAGTCAACATGGATATAAATACTATTTTTAACCCCCGACCAAAAAAAGGGGTGTTATAAGTTTGACGTCGATGTCTGTCTGTCTGTCTATCTCTCTGTCTGTCTGTCTATCTGTCTGTCTGTCTGTCTGTCTGTCTGTCTGTCTGTCTGTGTGTGTGTCTGTCTGTGGCACCGTAGAGCTCAAACAGATGGGCCGATTTCAATGCGGTTTTTTTTATTTGAAAGTTAATTAATTACCGTGCGAATGTTTTTAGCTATGTTTGGTTAATATCGATTCAAAATGGTCGCCTCCACAAAATGGCGGATAAAATATTTCTTCACTTCACTTTCTTTATGGGTATCAAATGAAAGGGCTTAACTAGTAGAGTACTATACGCTATAACAAATTTCGAATCCAAGATGGCCGCCACCACAAAATGGCTATTTATATATTTTTTCACTATTATCTCAATATGGGTATCAAACGAAAGGGCTTGATTAGTAGAATACTTTGCACTATGACAAATTTCAAATCCAAGATATCCGATAAAACAAAATAGCGAGTTATATTTCTTTTTTCACAACTCCCTTAATATGGTTATCAAATGAAAGGGCTTGACTAGTAGAATGTTGTACAGATAACAAAACTTAGGTAGTCGGGGGTTAAGCAAATTTTTTAATTTTGTTCTTGTAAAGAGTACCTACTTCTTTACACACGTATTAATTCTGTACTAACTAAAAATACTAGTTGTGGAAGTGTCATACTTTTGTCGCGGCACATCCCTATGTTGTCGTAGTTGACATAAACCTTATCCGCTTACGATTGGCACAAAAGAACCGTGCCGAAAACTCCTATCTATTCTATCTATTGACTTACATTTTATCTGGTTTCCGCAAATTTCAAATTTATTATAGACCATATTTTCGGCGGCATTGTAGTAAAACGTATTCACTGCGTAATGCTAACATAATATTATTATGCAATATCTTCTATTCAACTTCTATTTCTTCTTCTATTAAGCTCCTCGATTAAAATACACGAAACACAATACAAGCAATGTGACGGACATGACCACAGACTTAAGTAGATACTTTGATATAACAGCGAAAGAAAGAGAAGCTATACACACTGTGCTCTTGACATGGACCGTGTAAATTTCATACATTTATAATTGTTCCAAGTTATGATAGACTTACAACTTTCAAAACTAGGGCGTGTATTCCGCAATTCCGTATTCTTTTTTTTTTTTCGATACTTAAATTCCAAAATTGAAACACGTTACTCCACGAATATCGTTACTCCAATATCGGTATTTTGACTACCAACTTCTTTTCTAACGATACACACACGCGATAAGTTATTAAAATAAACCTGAGCGGCTCCAAAATTATTGTACTGGATTTGTTTAACCCCACCATTCTCCTACTTTAAAGAACTTTTTAAATCTTTACATAATTACCATAAGCTTCCTTTTAGGTCAAAAATCAGTCTTTCCCTAAAGGCCCCTTCTGCTTTAACTAAAATTTTCGATGGCATATCGTTTACTTGCAGGGCGGGCGACTCAGTTATGGAATAAATTGCCCGTGCACATCATGCATTCTCCTTCACTGAACAATTTCAAAAAATATGTTTAACAATTATATTTGTTAAAATTGTAGACTTGTTGTTGGAAAATTTACTACTTATACAATTACAGGCGTTTTTTATTTATGTTGTAATCGCATTACATTTTTTTTATAATCGTATTCATTAGTATTGGTATTATACATCAATAATTAAGTACTAGTATTGTTGTATAAGATTAACTAACTACAATATCATTATATTGTGTTTTTATTATTATTGTATCTTTCGTTCCGTTTTTTTGTTCTTGTTTGCGCACCATATTCTGATTATTTCACATATTCTTTTCCGTCCTAAGGTTGGCTGGAATAGATCGCTTTCAGCGGAAAGGCCGCCCACTGTCGCAGTACTTTACAATGTTTTGTTGAGTTTTGCTGTGCCTTTTTTTAATGTGTCAATAAGTAAGCATAAATATTAATAAATGTTGTAGGTAAAATCCAAATACATTTTCCAGTTTCGAAGCTGTTCCGGAATTCCGATATTGGGTATTTACTATCATGATTCAGTGCAGGAATTGAAAACTTTCCGATATTACATTCTCTACTTAAAACAAAAAACATAGGTGTTGCCATGGCACTTACTACTGAGAAAAGAAAGACTTAGGTTAAAAACTGGTTGTAAAAACATCATGAATTATAGACGAAAACATTAGAGATGTTTTTTGAAAACTTGTTGTAGCGCACACACAAATATTTCGTGGGCTGTGAATGAAATGAAAGAAATATTCAGATGAACTCAGTATCGCCCAGAGATGATCGATATTCATTGATGGTGATATCAATTTAATTTTGCAGATAAAAGTAGTACTGCGTAGTGGTACTAGGCGCAATCCGAACGGCTCAAATTCAAAATGACAATCCTTACTTCTGTAATTCTAAACAGATAAAACAAAGACCGAGATGTGAGATTCCGTGTCGGATCAATCCGACTGGGTTTAGAATTGCTACGCTGGTTTAATTTAATTTCTACAATAAAATAGTAGAAACTTATACTGTCAACTAAAAATAAAACATACCTACACTTTTTTATAGAAAAGAGTGCATGTCATTATTTTCTATAAAAAAGAGCAGGACATGTGCTTGATTGTAAGCAACATGTCTGCCACATAACATCACATTTTTGGTAGTGGTAGGACTCTTAGCAGAGTCCGGCTGGGGAAGTACCACACCTTTGTCAGTTATTCTACCGCCAAGCAGTAATGTGCAGACATTATTGAAGGGCAATGTTTCCAGAGAAATTACAGGGCTTAGAGATATAGCATCTCAGATATCTGGGTGACGAGCGCAGTGCAGTGCTAGGTAATGATTTGGACTCTTCATGTTCCAATAGCTGCGTGTCACTGTGCCGTTATGTGGCAGGTATGTTGCTTACCATCAGGCATATGTCCAGCTCGTCTCGTCACTATTTACAAAAAAAACACAGTGATACGCAGGTATTGGAACATCAAGAGTCTAAATTATTACCTAGCACTGCACTGCACTCGTCACCCAGAGATGTTTTATCTCTATGCCCGGTAATTTCACTGGAAGCATTGCCATTTGAACCGGCACATAGTAATGTTTACACATCCCTGCTTTGGGGTAGAATAACTAATATTGGTGTGTGAATTGTCCACCAATATTTATTTATTATTTATTTATAACTGGTTATTTATTTCAAGATAAGTTAAGAAAATATTTTGTGTACGATTTCGATTACTCGATCGTATATATTATATACTATAGCCAAAAAGTCGTATATATACGATTTAAATCGTATGGTTGACAACACTGGCTGAAATCAGACCCGATTTTTTGATAAGTGATTTATCACGCCCCTTCCACCCCTTTTTCGTCATTTCCTCTGATTTTAGGGCATCGTCTGTAGAGCGCTTAAGGGCGTGTGGGCCGTAATTTTGAATTTTTAAAACAACTTTAAGACCTTTAAAATAGTGTATTAAACTCTGAAAAAAATATATGTATTAGTTAAGGATCTAATCTAGTGCAATTCGCAGTCAATAACACGATTTAATGAATTTTCCTTGATAGAAAAAAATCGCAAAGTTACCCCTTTTCAAAAAGTTATTTCAAGTTTATGACTAAACTAATGATTTTTTTTACTAAATTTTTGTACTCAACGAAAGCCACTAAAAAGTTATAGATGCATTCGCAGAGTTTAACTTGATAAAAAGTATCAGTTATTCACTATGTTTTAATATCTACCATATATATAGCGCGCCGTTCGGCAAGCCTGATCAGTCGCGTTTCGGCGCTCACGGACGACGGGCCTGTGCTTGATTTTGCAATTTTGACAACCGATAATTTTTAAATATTACGATCATAGTGCCACAGTATAACAATGTCAGTAAGTATTACTAGTAAAGCACGCTATGATCTTGATTTTTGATACCGTTTTCATTGGAATTGCAAATAGACGCTATTACTAATTAGTACGCTGTTTACTTTATGTTGTAGACCAAAAGGGGAGTCTCAAAAAACTGACGTCGATAACACATCAGTAAAAAATTCAATGCGGATGCAATGGAAAATAGATAAGTATCGGTAAAATATTCGTCCGTGAAATCAGAGATCGGGATAAGGAAATAATGAGAGGGGAGAAATCCCCTGCGTAAATCCCCTAATATAAATGCAAGTTAGGTTTCATTTATGATACCTAACTTGCATTTATATGCTATTTAGGTAAATTCTTTGGTAGTAAAGTACTTAGTACTTGGAAGAAAAGTCCTCACATACAGATTTTACCACTTTGGAAGAGACTTTCGCGCAAACTATTCAGTTTAGAAAAAAAATGTTAGGAACTTCAATACAATTTTGAAAACCTTTCCATAGGTACACGTATGGTTTTGTTAGAATTTTTATTTTTTTATTTCTTTTCCAAGTTTGTGACACCACCAAAATTTATTGTTTTTTCTTTTTTTTTGTATGAACATTTTAATATTGTTCATAGAAATTTAGACACTCGACCAAATTTGATAAGAAGCCTTTTAGGCAGTAAAATTACTCGTAGAATTTAGCTCGGCACTAAGTTTCCGATTCGTATTTTTTATATAAGGTTTAGAATCATTTCCTGAGCATAAAATCACAAAATAATAACAAATCCAGGTGGAGCTCAAGCACCAGCTCGAAAAAACGTTTTTAGCCGATATTCTGCAAAAGTTATAAAGCCTATTATTATTGTAGAAAATAAAATTTCCCATCTTTTTTTGCCAGTAAACTTTTTTTTCGAACTTACCGATTGCGATTTATTATGTCAAATAATGATGATAACAATGTAAAAATAATAAGATGTGAATTCTGTTCCCAGTAGCATAAACATGTCCCTTTTTACCGGAATGGAAGAAGGGTTATGTTTTTCGCGCGTATCTTTTATGTTTGTAAAACTTTTATTTCCACATATCTTCCAAACAGCTGGATGGATTTTGGTAACTAAGATATTCTAAGACTAGTCTGACTCGCTAAAGTGTCCTTAGATAGTAGGTAATATTTTTTTACGTGTAGATTTTTTTGTAGTCGGGGGTTTTTAAATTAAAGTTATTCTATCATATTGCTCGTTGCTCGAATAAACAGCACCGTTCATCATCATGATTGAAGAGTTGAACGAAGAGTTTGGTCTCCACTTTTGTAATAAGAACAACTAAGTTGTGAAACGCATTGCCAGAGTGGGTTTTTGTCGAAGGTTCGAACCTTGGGGTTACGAGGTACACTGTGCTTGTTTCTATTAGAGAAACAAGTTCCATCGTAGACCACATCATTTTCATCCACTATTATCGGCATCATCGCAATCGTATCATTAAATGGGTTATAAATCGTAAACGGTAAGTTTTACAAAAAAAGTTTACTAGCAACAAAAGATGCAAAATTTTATTTTCTACAATTATTGTCAAAATATATAGTTTCAAAAATATCGGCTAAAATAGTTTCAATTGGCGTTTGAAGCTCTACCTGGATCTGTGAGCATTTTGTAATTTTATGCTCAGTAAGTGATCTTTATCTCATAGAAAAAAATTGGATTAGAAATTTAGTGCAAAGTTGACCAAAAAACCTTCTATTTTTACTGGCCTTTCATTACGTTTCAGCACATTTTTTAAAATTTTTGACGAACTTGTGGATTGTTAGAAAACATTTTAAAAAGACGCATGAAATTGGAAAAGCCGTTCTCAACTTATAGTGTGACGAAAAACAAAAGGTTGAGTTTTGTATATCTACGAGTATAGATAAATTTAATATTTCTTCGTTTAAATATCAAAAAAACTCTTATCACTTCACAATTCACAAAATTGTTATCACTAGTATAAACAAATCTTGAACAAAAAATGAGTTTAAATTACATAGTCCAATATTTTAATGTTATTTCTGCACTGTGGCACCGATTCCGCGGTCGGTGACGGTCGCGAGAACAAGACAGCGTTAAATGCCTAATTTGACAGAACTACCTGGCCTTAAGCTCTTAACTTATTTTCGCCGCGACGCTGAAACGCGTAAGTTTCTAATTTTTTCGCAATTTACCTACATTAAAAATAGATTGTGGTGTTTATATATTGTTTCTAAGTATTTTGTGATGTTTTTAAACAATAGTAGTAATTTTACATTGATATACCAAAAGATATTTACCTCAAAAAGTTCAAATAATTATGGCTGAGTTCTCAATCTTCAATTCTCAGTTTTGGCTGCGCAGGCTGAGCGCTCATTCGAGATCAGAGATTTTTTTATAACGTTGCGTTGTTACGTACGAGTGTGTCTCGTGAGAACAACCGCCGCAATGAGCGGAGCGGGAGTTCCGTGCGCACTGCGGCGGCGAGTCCGCTAGCTGTGGACTTAACCCGTCGCGTCTGTCACTCCGGCGGCATGTGGATGCACGGAGTGTAATCAGGGACTACGGAGCGTGGCGGCGGTGAGGCGGCGGCGGGGCGGTTGCGGGGCGACATCGGGACGCGACGAGCGATATTAAACGAGGGCCGCAGCTGCCGCACAGATGCGAGTTTAATACTCGATGGGAATTGAAGATCGGCGCTGCAGCACGCTCACTATTTGCATACAAAACTACTCGTCCCTCGGCCTCTACTTGCTTAGGTCGGCGTCAGACCGCCGGCGCCGGCGGGTCAGCGCAGGGCCATATTGATGAGATAACATAGAAGCAGTAGTCATTACACTGTAAATTGTACTCGCTAGAAATAGTCCAAGAGAAATTTTGTCAACATTTTTACATTTTCCTTCGTAAAAACGAAAATAAGTCGCTAATCACACGCCGCATTACATTTTAACTCTGTCGGGAGCTAATGGGTGAATTAGGTCAGGGCTCCGCGCCGGCACCTGGCGGGGCGGGGGCGGTGCGGTGACGGGACGGCGGCGACGCGGTGGCGGCACGGGAGCGGCGCGGGGTTAGTAAGGTCTCGCGTCTAGATCGCTCCAAGTTCTTTGTCCCGGCGTGAGCCCCGTCGGTGTTAACGAGCTAAGCGCTCAGCACAAAGGGTCCTAGCGTCTTTGTCAGATTCGAGTTATACCATTATCACTGGAGAACGCCTCTAATCGGGTTATAATAGGGCGTATAATCGGAACGCCAATGTCACAACACGACAATGCTTTCAGGGCTCTGATTTGCGCGGCCATTTGTAAAAATGTCACGCGCTAACGAGCGGGTGAACTCACATTTGCGGAAATCTGTGCACACGGCGCCAGCCTCGGGCGGACGCTGGAATATATGGCATCCGGGAGACCCCAAGGAAGGGTCCAATTCTGGACGTTAAATAATTTTGAACTTTATTATTTTGCAATCTACAACTCTACTCTACAATCGATACTGATGATAAGCCTACATTTTTCAATCATGTCTATATTTTATGTCGGCCGTGTAACCGTGTATCGCCCCGTATTTACTGGTATCATTCGAATAAAATTTGTCACGATATGAGTTCAAACTCCAAGATATTTTTATCCATAAATCTGGTAAATATGTAATTGTAAGATGGGTTCAAAGTTGCAATATTTTGTAACACATAACGCGTAGTACAATTTCGTTATTTTTTTATTCTTAAAAAGTACGGACTTTGAACGATTAACAAAATAAGAGCATACAAAGAGTTTACATTTTTAAAGTTTAAATTGAATTTTATATTGTACGATAATAGGTATCGTACAAATAAGTGTCAAAAATTAAAATATATGTACTTATTACAATTGTAATGAACAATGTCAATGTTTTACAATTTTATTGTGAGTTTGCCATCACTATATAAAAACTCGCTGTAACTATAAAAAGTTTGATCGATAAGCCAGCTTTTTAATCGGTTTTTGAAGCTACCCGAACTCGGTGCTGATTTAACTATTTTAGGAAGAGTGTTATAAACTTCCGGTCCCATAATGTGAGTCAGTTTTTCCGATCTCGCGAGAGAGTGAGGTATACTATCCAGCTTGTCAGCGTTACGTATATTGCGCGAATGTCTCTCTCCTCGCGTGTCGTATGATTCTAAGTTGTTTCTGACATACACAGCTACTTGGTAGATCAAGATTGCAGGCAAAGTAAGTATGCCAAGCTCTTTGAAGTATGGTCTGACGGATGTGCATTGCGACACGCCCACAATGGCGCGTATGGCACGTTTTTGGGCGCGGAAAGCACGCTCCCAGTCGGCAGCGCGTGCGTATAGTTCGGCTCCGTACTGTAACCGGGAATGCACCGTCGCGAAGTAACACGAACAAGATACATCTGCAGACACCACTCGGGATACCCGTCTTAGTGGAAAGCACACACTGCTTACTTTAGCACACATCTTGTCGATGTGGTATTCCCATGTCATGCAGCGGTCAATCTCGAACCCCAGAAATGTTGTGCTTTGTACCTGCTCAATCCGGACCCCGTCAAGTAAGACTTTTAGCGATTTTGTACAGTGACCCGATAGACAAAAGTGAATAAAATGAGTCTTTTTGGAGTTTACCATAAAACCGTTAGCACGAAATCATGTGTTTAAACCGTTAATTACAGTATTTAATTTATCTTCTAGTTCCTCTATTGAAAGAGCTATGACTACGGCAGCCACATCATCTGCATACGTGAATATGTCTGCACCCTTTACGGCGTCAGGTTTACATCAGCTGTTTGCTTCCACAGAAGAAGTGTTGCAAAGTTTGCGTCAAGAGGTTGTTGTTCTAGTGTGGTAGGTCTTTGAGTTAAATATGAATACAATACCCATATAACATTTAGTTAAAAAAGAACGAAACAAAAAAAAAACATTTTATAAGAAAATAACTAAATTTAGCATTTGATTTTAAACTATAGTGAATTCGTTGGAGCGATAAACAATATCGTAACATAAAATTTGTTCAGACATTAATCAGGGGTAAGGAACGCGGCTCGCTCCAGAGGTCGTCGTGAGAAGACGGTGAGGATTGCCTCATGGAATATTCTCTTTCCCGATAATCTCGTCTATGAATATTTCGATAACGAAAAATCCTGATTCAAAGAGTTCTTAGAACGTTCGCGAGACGCTCGACTCGCGGGATTCAATATAAACAAACATATATTCATGTTAAATTCTCTCTGAAATCAATGTTGAAGTAAGAATCTCGTTCTGACGTCGCGTAGCGCCCCCTGGGTGAGCCCCGGGTGAGTTGCCGATGGAAACGATTGACAAATGGAAGTAACAAAAATAAATTGATCCGTGAACCGAGCGATGATCGCTATGAGTGTTAGTCCCTCTCCCTCCTCTTTCCTACTTTCCTCTGGAGTTCACCGACAGCGCACAGCTGGTGTGCGGTGACGTCACGCGCGACACATGGCGCTGCCGGGCTCCTTGTCTTGTGCAGATCCGATGACTGGAGTGTGAGTACCCCGTGGGGTGTGAGGACCCCGTGGGGTGTAAGGCCCCGGAGGGTGTGAGGACCCCGAGGGTGTGAGGACCCCGAGGGTGTAAGGCCCCGAGGGGTGTGAGGACCCCGAGAGGTGTGAGGACCCCGTGGGGTGTGAGGACCCCGGGGGGTGTGAGGACCTCAGGGGGTGTGAGGACCCCGGGGGGGTGTTGTGTGTGTTGTGTGTGTTTACTGAAGTGAAAACTTATTTTAGCACACAATACACGAAATTTTCGTGGGCGGCAGCATTTCTAGCAGTCCATGGCATGTTACCATGGTTACTATAACACATTTAAACATTTAACCATGGGCATCCAGTCTAGATGGCCATGCTTAGGAAACTTATTTAGACGACAATGCTTTGAAGACTTATTCCAGACTAGCGACACCCTCTGGTTTCACCCGCGTAGTTTTCAAAGTGTGCTTTCGAATTCTGAGTTATAAGTTTTCACTTCTATCTGCAGCCCTTGTAACTTCTATTTCTTATAATTTGGGAATCCCAATTGTTTAACTATTACGTGACTAGGACGTAGTCATATTCATAACTCACGAGGTAGCTCGAAAAACCAAAAATACTATAAGTAGGTGAATACGCTGGATTCATATGCACACTTTGAAAAGGAAAGGATGCGGCGAGCGTCGGAGCTCGTCGGTGTGACCATCACGCGGGGCTACAGCTCGCACCTGCAGGAGGTGAGCCAAGAAGGAGCCGCTTGTCTCCTTTGCTACTCCAGTTTTGAAGCTTCGTCAGCAAACAAACACAAATAGTAATGATAAAGCGATCCCGTGTGAAATTAGCTTGATGTTTTCCAAAACGATTATGTGTGGGGTCGGGAGAGGCTCGGGGCGGGGCGCGGGGTGCGGGGGCGGGGCTATTTCTGGACTACATTAGTTTATTATGAAATAGAACATTACGAATACTACTAAAGTGAAACTTTGTTAACACGAACGGGTGTGAGGATGTTTATAACTCTTTCATGAAAACTATCCAAAGGATCTGGTCTTGATATTCAGTAGAGAGAAATAATCAGTCGAGAATAACGTACAAGCTGCTTTTTATCCCAAGACGCCGAGCAGCTTTGAGCTGAGGTCGCCCGACTTCTTAGTACGAAATCGTCGGTTCAGAATCCGCCTGCACTTATATTATCAACTGTGCAAATCGAGCTACAGAGTCGTTGTCATCAACGATTTTAACGATAAATCAATACCGGTATATTTAATAAAAGACGTGTATTAAAGGCATAGGTTATCCGCTAATCCGGATTTAGTCAAGCTGGATCGCGGCTTTGACTTTTTTTTATGAGAAAAAACGTCAAACCTTAGAATAAGAAGATAAAGTGAAGTGCTTTTGCTACTTTATCGCGTGTATTACATGGTAACAGAAACCGAGCGAGCATAACCACGAAACACTACTAGTAGTTTTGTAGTGGTAGGACTCTTTCCAGAGTCATTCTAAGGAAGTACCACACTTTTGCCAATTATTCTGCCGCCTAGCAGTAATACGCAAACATTACTGTGTTCCGGTTTGAAAGGCAATTTTGCCAGTAAAATTACATTGTATAGAAATAAAACAGCGTGGATCTCTGGGTGACGAGCGCAGTGCAGTTCTTGGCAAAGTTTGGTCTCTTCATGTTCCAATAGCTGCACGTCAATGTGCTGTAATGTTCCAGGCATGGTGCTCACTATCAGGCACATGTCCTGCTCGTCTGCTTACGTTATACTATAAAAAAAGTTGATGATTAAACACTTGTCAACACAACCAGTACTGAAGTACTGCATCCGTAGACGTGCTACGACATCATACTGTCACATATTACCATACTGCATGCTAATGTGACGCCGCCGCCGGTGGAACTTCGGCTACGACGCGTTGGCTCGTAGCACAATTTGAACCGTAGTAGTTGTAGCTTGTAGCTTACTCGTAGCTCGGAGCACATTAGGTTACCGTAGGGACGGCGTAGCTCAGAGCGTAGCGACTATTTTGCTTGCAAATATCTTTTATCCGATCTATATTTAGACGTAAGTGATGTAAGTTATTCTGGAATTTCAATAATGTATGAACAAGTGCCGTTTTCTCGAGAACATTTTCACGCTCCGCCAGCGTGCGTGGAGTGAGCCGAGTCATGCGAATAGTTGTGTCTATAACTCAGGCTCATAAAATAATTTAGGTCAGTAAACTCATTTCACATAAACTGAGTAAGTTATCTGTGTTTGTTAGCGATAGGAATATAGTAGCAATGTGATAATGCGCCAAATACCTAACTATTTTTGAAGTGAAAGCTTCTGTTGACGCGCCACAGATAGATTTTTCGTGGGCTTTCTTAGTGGATATTCTAGCGTCACGCTCGGGAATGATAAGAGATATTCGGGTTAGCTCGAGACAATGGCCATTGGTCATCTAGAAATGCGTCAGCATTTCCCATTGGTCGTTTTGCCATGCTCTTAGCCACGCCTTCAGGTTTCACGTTTCGGTTTCCGTAGTTTCCAAAATAGGCTAAAGGAATCAAATTTTGAGTTGAAATTCTGAGTTTATAAGTGTTCACTTCTGTCGCCAGTTCTTATGACTGTCAATTTTATTTTTTATTTCAATGTACATTAATTTATTGTATTTTAAATAAACACACGGGTAACTCACGTTTGATATAGTCAGTCCAGTCCGACTCAAGTTTCGATCGCATCCGGCGATCTTTTTCAAGGAGAGTGCGCGCGCGTGTTCGCAGCACTGAGTGCTAAACGAGCATTCTCCTTGAAAAAAGATCGCCGGACGCGATCGAAACTTGAGTCGAACTGGACAGACTATATCAAACGTGAGTTACCCGTGTGTTTATTTAAAATGTGTTATAACCACGTTAGTTTTCATTCTTATTTATTGCTTATTAATTGCATTATCATAATTGCATATTTATTAATTTTATCGCTTAATACAGATACATTATGTAGATCTGATGCATATACTGCACGTCTGTAACACCTGTACAGATGCCGCTATCAGTCATGATTTAGTGATTTCGAGTTAGTTCATGTTCTATAATAAAATTATATGGAAATTAAATAATCTATTTACTGCCTAAACAGGAAGAAGAGTATTTATTTAAGCTTAATTATAAGTAGGGATTGAAACTGGTATTTCGTTGTATTTGTGGCAAACTACGAGTACTAATAATCCTACTAAGGCTAAGAGCTCATGGAGCTGGTTTCACCTGCGCCGGGTTTATTTCAAAACTCACGGGACCACTATTTTCGCCGCCGCGCGTGAGATTACCGCCCGCGCACGTAGTGGGTGACGGGCGCATTGCAGCCGCGCGGCGCACGCACGTAATACGCGTCGTGAGTAGTGGTTTAAATTTTTATTTAAATATATTCATTCTACGGAAGCCGCGCGACTGCAACCATAGCGGGCGCAGCTGAAAATTTGTCAATGAGTTTTTAGCCTTATTATCTAAATACGAAAGCTTAGATCGTTAGATGTTTGTTACTCAGTCATGTCGAAACATATGAACAAATTGGGTAGAAATCTGGAACACAATTGGAATATAGTCTAAAACAACACATGTACTTCAATGATATAGTCCAAGGTCCCAGAGCCGCCAGACGCCGCCGTCACGTATTTTCTGATGGATGAACTGTGGACGATTGCGTAGAGTTAGTACGTACTAAGAACACATGATTACTCGCTAACTTGCTTAGACGGCCAATTTTGAGACATGGGGTCCAAAAGATACATTACTTACTTTAGTATTTTCTGATAACTGTTTTTTACGTATATTATAGGCAATATCTTTAAAAATAATATACCCCCGATACTACCAGACACTTTCCGTCGGCCGTTTTGCTTAACAGACTCTTTAAAACTCGGGTGTTTTATATTACTTTTATAATTGATCTTACTCTAATACTTTGATTCGTCTGTGAAACTAGATTTTAAATATTAAATGTATCACGAGCAACGGGAACAAGAACTACGCGAGTAAACCCGGGGGAACTGTTGCGAATAAAAATATGCTGCTACTACTTTACTCTAAGTGATTTGATTGATTGAGAACCATCAGGCGCATGTCCAGCTCGTCTCGTCAATCTTTAATTAAAAAAAAGTAATAAACTGTCGCAGTAAATTAAACAAAGTTTCGACAAAACCTCCACATCTGAAGTATAGTAAGCCACCATTTGTGTAAATACATCATGAGAAACGGATCGACTCATTTTTTTCCAATTAGCAGTCAGTAATCGCTGATTGGATAAAAACTGAGTCTTCTGCGAGCCGGTTCCGGGCCGGCGCCGGCGGGGGCTGCAGCGAGCCAGCCCGGGCCCGGGCCGGCGCCGGCGCGAGTCGCAGCGAGCGAACCGGGTCGGTCCGGGCCGGCGCCGTCCGCCGGCGACGGCGGTCGCGTTCCCTGGACCGCCCGGCCACGGACCGTCCTCTGTTTACAGTTATTCAATGAATCTAGGATATTCGTATTCGGATATTCGGTCTGCCCATCCCCGAACGCCCTGTGCAAGATATTTGATCTTGCGTAAATAGAGTGATAGTTCATAATGATATTGTCTTTGTGGAAGACAATCTTCGTTTGAAATGTTGTGTGTTATTGATATTGTTGTTGATATTGATCGTCCCACAGGCCCACGAGCAGCGCTCCGCGGTATTCACCGTACACGCGTAGTTACCGTTCTCGTTTTTTTCTTGGAATAACAAAATTCCTATGTGTTCTTGTAAACTGTAATCTATGATCCAAATTTTAGTCCAACCCGTTCATACGTTACGATGTGATTGAGCAACAAACATCCAAACATCCAAAACATCCAATCATGAAAATGTGTAATATTAGTAGGATTATTATTTGTTTTAATTTTATGTTTATCTTAGTGTGAGTAACATATGTGTGTTGTGTGTAGCTGGGTGTCGGACGCGGACGGGACGCGCTCGCTGCGCGTGCGCAACACGTCGCGCGCCGCGCTCGCCGTGCACGCCTACGTCACCGCCGCGCTCGGTGAGTACACGACGCTCGGCTGGTGTCGGCGAGAGACCGGAGACTGCCGATCCCGAGTCCCGGGCTCGAGCTCCACTTGCGCCAGTCTTTTCAAAGTAACGTCCAGAACACGAACTCAAAAACAGTGAAGAAAAACATCACGAGGAAACCGACATGTTTCAAGAACCTTTCTAGGTCACATCCATTGCGTCATCCACCGAACCACACTGGGCTAGCGTAGTGGATTATGGGCTCGACTCACTGGGGCGAGATGGCCCCAAGTTCCAGCTGTGAGGACATTTAGTGGGCTGTTCATGCTGGATGTAGGCCTCCCCTAACGAAGGTCACGAGGTGCGCAGTGCTGGATGTAGGCCTCCCCTAACGAAGGTCACGAGGTGCGCAGTGCGCCTCCCTAACGAAGGTCACGAGGTGCGCAGTGCTGGATGTGCCTCCTAACGAAGGTCACGAGGCCTCCCTAACGAAGGTCAACGAAGGTCCCCTAACGAAGGTCACGAGGTGCGCAGTGTGATGTGGCCTCCCTAACGAAGGTCACGAGGTGCGCAGTGCTGGAACTAAAGAAGGTCGAGGTGCGCAGTGCTGGATGTAGGCCTCCCTAACGAAGGTCACGAGGTGCGCAGTGCTGGATGTAGGCCTCCCCTAACGAAGGTCACGAGGTGCGCAGTGCTGGATGTAGGCCTCCCTAACGAAGGTCACGAGGTGCGCAGTGCTGGATGTAGGCCTCCTAACGAAGGTCACGAGGTGCGCAGTGCTGGATGTAGGCCTCCCTAACGAAGGTCACGAGGTGCGCAGTGCTGGATGTAGGCCTCCCCTAACGAAGGTCACGAGGTGCGCAGTGCTGGATGTAGGCCTCCCTAACGAAGGTCACGAGGTGCGCAGTGCTGGATGTAGGCCTCCCTAACGAAGGTCACAGGTGCGCAGTGCTGGATGCCTCCCCTAACGAAGGCTCCCCTAACGAAGGTCACGAGGTGCGCAGTGCTGGATGTAGGCCTCCCCTAACGAAGGTCACGAGGTGCGCAGTGCTGGATGTAGGCCTCCCTAACGAAGGTCACGAGGTGCGCAGTGCTGGATGTAGGCCTCCCCAACGAAGGTCACGAGGTGCGCAGTGCTGGATGTAGGCCTCCCTAACGAAGGTCACGAGGTGCGCAGTGCTGGATGTAGGCCTCCCTAACGAAGGTCACGAGGTGCGCAGTGCTGGATGTAGGCCCCCCTAACGAAGGTCACGAGGTGCGCAGTGCTGGATGTAGGCCTCCCCTAACGAAGGTCACGAGGTGCGCAGTGCTGGATGTAGGCCTCCCCTAACGAAGGCCACGAGGTGCTAACGAAGGTCAGGTCGAGGTGCGCAGTGCTGGATGTAGGCCTCCCCTAACGAAGGTCACGAGGTGCGCAGTGCTGGATGTAGGCCCCTAACGAAGGTCACGAGGTGCGCAGTGCTGGATGTAGGCCTCCCCTAACGAAGGTCACGAGGTGCGCAGTGCTGGATGTAGCCTCCCCTAACGAAGGTCACGAGGTGCGCAGTGCTGGATGTAGGCCTCCCTAACGAAGGTCACGAGGTGCGCAGTGCTGGATGTAGGCCCCCTAACGAAGGTCACGAGGTGCGCAGTGCTGGATGTAGGCCTCCCCTAACGAAGGTCACGAGGTGCGCAGTGCTGGATGTAGGCCTCCCTAACGAAGGTCACGAGGTGCGCAGTGCTGGATGTAGCCCCCTAACGAAGGTCACCGCAGTGCTGGATGTAGGCCCCTAACGAAGGTCACGAGGTGCGCAGTGCTGGATGTAGGCCTCCCCTAACGAAGGTCACGAGGTGCGCAGTGCTGGATGTAGGCCTCCCTAACGAAGGTCACGAGGTGCGCAGTGCTGGATCCCCAACGAAGGCCTGCCCTAACGAAGGTCACGAGGTGCGCAGTGCTGGATGTAGGCCTCCCCTAACGAAGGTCACGAGGTGCGCAGTGCTGGATGTAGGCCTCCCCTAACGAAGGTCACGAGGTGCGCAGTGCTGGATGTAGGCCTCCCCTAACGAAGGTCACGAGGTGCGCAGTGCTGGATGTAGGCCTCCCTAACGAAGGTCACGAGGTGCGCAGTGCTGGATGTAGGCCTCCCAACGAAGGTCACGAGGTGCGCAGTGCTGGATGTAGGCCTCCCCAACGAAGGTCACGAGGTGCAGTGCTGGATGTAGGCCTCCCCAACGAAGGTCACGAGGTGCGCAGTGCTGGATGTAGGCCTCCCCAACGAAGGTCACGAGGGCAGTGCTGGATGTAGGCCTCCCCTAACGAAGGTCACGAGGTGCGCAGTGCTGGATGTAGGCCTCCCCTAACGAAGGTCACGAGGTGCGCAGTGCTGGATGTAGGCTCCCCAACGAAGGTCACGAGGTGCGCAGTGCTGGATGTAGGCCTCCCCAACGAAGGTCACGAGGTGCGCAGTGCTGGATGTAGGCCTCCCCTAACAACGAAGGTCACGAGGTGCGTGCTGGATGTAGGCCTCCCAACGAAGGTCACGAGGTGCGCAGTGCTGGATGTAGGCCCCCCCAACGAAGGTCACGAGGTGCGCAGTGCTGGATGTAGGCCTCCCTAACGAAGGTCACGAGGTGCGCAGTGCTGGATGTCCCCCAACGAAGGCCTCCCTAACGAAGGTCACGAGGTGCGCAGTGCTGCTAACGAAGGTCACGAGGTGCGCAGGCTGGATGTAGGCCTCCCTAACGAAGGTCACGAGGTGCGCAGTGCTGGATGTAGGCCTCCCTAACGAAGGTCACGAGGTGCGCAGTGCTGATGTAGGCCTCCCTAACGAAGGTCACGAGGTGCGCAGTGCTGGATGTAGGCCTCCCCAACGAAGGTCACGAGGTGCGCAGTGCTGGATGTAGGTAGGCCCCCAACGAAGGTCACGAGGTGCGCAGTGCTGGATGTAGGTAACGAAGGCGAGGTGCGCAGTGCTGGATGTAGGCCTCCCTAACGAAGGTCACGAGGTGCGCAGTGCTGGATGTAGGTGGATGTAGGCCTCCCCTAACGAAGGTCACGAGGTGCGCAGTGCTGGATGTAGGCCTCCCCTAACGAAGGTCACGAGGTGCGCAGTGCTGCATCGTGCATTCACTTTCGACCGCCCACTTTTCCCAGATCATCACTCTCCTGGCCGCAGGGTGTCCCGCCCTACGCTCAGCAGTACTCCACAACCTATTCCAGTAGTCGTCAGCTCTTTACAGATATGGTCAGCGCATTGCCACTTCAACTAGTTATTTTCTTGGTTATATCTGGCTTTTTAGTATTAGAAGACTATGTGAAGACACCCTCGATCTCCGCGAGTGTGCCTTGTTTAGATACAACGGTACTACCGGTTGATTACGTCAGTTTTGTCAGATTGCTTCATCTCAAAGTCTGTGAGAAAACGTTCGAAACCTTTTTGTACAAAAGGCAATTAGGCAAACACTCGAAACCTTTTTGTACAAAAGGCAATTAGGCAAACACTCGATGTCGAGTCGATTACTAGCGGAATTCCAACCGGTCGTGATAGGCTCTACAGAAGAGCACTAGAATTAGATTTTAAATGTACCCAACTCCCCCCCTATTTTCCTCTTCTTCTCCTTATCCAAGAAATACGTAAAAAAGACAATTGATATGACAAAGATCACGGACCCGGAATCTGTGGAGTGGCTAATTTAAATTTTAAAAAAACCTTCCTTTCCCATTGCTTGTTTTATGCTTTGTATGTGAAAGCGTCTGAGGTCAGTCGCACTAGCTGTTCGATTCTTTGCTTTAGATATTGCTGCTCTGATGGAACCGGGTCAAAGTTTTCTCGTTTTTTTGTCCAATGGTTGGATTGGATAAATCAATAAAAAGCGATAAAATGTTGACCCAGTAAATTGAAAAATAACAAAATACACAACACTAAAGGACATAATACAACGTCATTATGCTGACCTGACCTGAATGTCAAGGTGGGAGTACAAACTTGCTGCTAATACATGTCGGTCTTTTTGGTTACGAGAACAGGAACGAAAGCTGGAAAACGTTTATTTTGAACAAGAGGAAGACATGTTGCGTGTGAAGGAGATCCGAGATCTGGGCGTCACTATTAACAGCGATCTAACATTATGTTCGACATATCGTTCAACAACGCATATCGTTCAAATTTGTAAGAAAGCGTATCGACGACTGGGTTTTGTGCTCCGCCACGCTTCAGGTTTGAAGAACGTCCGAGCGACATCAGCCCTGTACGATGCTCTGATCCGCAGCCAGCTCGAGTACAACTCGGCAGTTTGGGCTCCGCACGAGGCTAAATACATCCAGATGTTGGAGAAGATACAAAATAAATTTACGCGGTTCCTGTACCTGAGGCTGTACGGCGTTTATCCGTTCTATCCTCTCATGTATCCTACCTTATTCGTTTTGGGTATGGTAGGATATAATAGATTGGAAGTAAGAAGGGAGTGGGCTCTAGTTTATTATATGTTGAGAGTGTTCAGGGGGGTTTCGTCGGAGCCAGACATACTGGAAGGTGTGCGGCTATGCGTGCCGGACGAGTACGTGTCGCGGCGCCGCCGGCCGCGGCTGTCCGCGGGCCGCGCGCGGGCTGCCTGCTGGCGCGGGCGCCGCCGGTGCGGGGGCTGCGGACGCTAAATCGAGTTGCAGACAAAATTGACTTATTCATTTGTTCGATTGCAGATTTTAAAAGAGCTATATTATTTGAAATATGTTTGTTGTGAATCATGTGTGTTTTTAGTATTATTATTATTTTCCATATTATTATTTGAACGTGACTGACATTTTTTTTCCTTTTGATTTGACATTTAGTTTTTTATTTTGTTTTGTGATGACATTAATTCATGTAAGTTTAATTTAAGGCAATTCATGATTTTTTTAATTAATGGCTTGACATACGTATTGGCTTGACTGTGGGTATGTTAAGTAGCTATGACATAAATAAATAAATAAATGTTTAGAGGACTACAAAAGTGGACATGGAAAAGCGCCAATGGCAGAACTAAGAATGAGGTTGATGTCATTGAAACGGACAAACCATGTTTCATTCAAAGATACGGATAAATAGATTCAAACCTGGTAGTCATTATCAACTTGTTGGATACGTTTTTAATAACATCTCATCTTTGAGCGCAAAGTAAGTAAAATGAACAAGGCAGTTTCAAAACTTTCTAGAAATCGCACAGGAAAAAGGATGTAAATTTAGTTATTAAAATAATATGTATTGCGTCCGTTTGGTGTTGTATATTTTGTCTCTTCTGCTTCGAAATTTGAGTGCGAAGCGAAGGAGCATTTACCTGAATCACTTTCATAGTTTATCGATTATATTTTTTTTTATAGTATAGAGCTATAGAGTGACGATACGAACATGACATGTGCCTGATGGTAAGTTTCAGTGACAAATACGCTGCCCGATGCAACACACTGGATTTCCACAACATTGTTAACTTTTTGAACAAGAAATCCCATGTCCCCTTGTGACAGGTGATGTCTTTTACAAAATTGTTCTAAGCTTTCGCGATTTGAACAAATAATGTTAATACTGTTGTTCTCATGACCACGGCGGTTGTAACGCTGCCGAAACATCTAGGTAATTATACAATTTTTTTACATCGCGATTAAGCCCCTCCCAAGCTAAACATTATGTCTTTTACAATAGCACACAGGCAGGCCTAACTCCCAGGTTATGATAACCTCACCCTCTTTTTTGACTTCACACAGCCCCAGAAAGTACAAAAACCTTTTCCAGTTCAGTTTTGATCTCTGCCAGTCTTCTCTGTATTCCTGTACGTTTTGGACATATTCGAAGGCAAACGCTATAAATGAAATCGTTGAAAAAAATTTTTTTTTTTTGACGACTTTTACCGAGATTAAGTTATCAATTCGATTGCATGTTTTTTTTCCTTTTTTGTTGTATGCATGTTACTCGATAGCGCCGGGAATTGTGAAAAGATTTTGAAGGTTTTTTTGTAGTGAAAACTTTTTTTGGTGCGTACAGACAAATTGTTTCGTGAGCTGTGAATTGAATTCTAGCGTCACGTTCGAGAATGATAAGAAATCTTCGGGTAAACCCGGAACCATGACCATTAGCCATCTAGGAATGCGTCAGGTCAGCATTGTCCGTTGGCCGACGATTTCCAGATGACCATGCATATAGCCACGCCCTTCGGTTTCACCCGCTTAGTTTCCAAAGTGAGCTATCAAATTCTGAGTTGATAAGTTTTCACTTCTATCCGCAGTTCCTATCACTGCTGTTTTTGTTTTGTTTGGTAGGTCGTAGTTCAGAGGTGCTCTCATATAGATTTTATCGAAATTGGTGAAGCTGTTTTGGAAAAATGAATAAAAAAACAACAAAAATATACTTGCGTTGTTGCGATGACTTACATAGTGATTGCTTTCTATTGGATTTGGTGGTTTGCCAGAATTTAATTTTAAGTTGGAGTCTGTTTTTGTTTCGTCGGAGAAAATGAATTATGAGCCAACAATATTGCTATTCAAACAAGTGAAACATTTGTCATCAGCAGATTGTTTTAGTAGGAATGTTAGATTGAGCCCCTCATGAGCAAGCCCGCGGTGGCGCGGAGACTGCCATTATAATTATTGTCACCGCGCTCAATCCGCGCATTCAGCCCGCTCCCCCGCCCCGCTCCTCGCCCCGCGCCCCGCCCCGCGGCTGTCTCGCGCCGAGTTTTTCAACCAAAGTACAATTAATAATTTCAGGACAATTATCATAAATTATTTTGAACCCCTGGTTTATCCCACGAGAATTATTTGCAAAAAAAATATTCTGCGGCGAGAGAGAACACAGAATACGAGTAGGACTTGTTGAACGTTCCTCGCCCCGGCCGGGTAGCTCGCCGGCGCCGGGTCCGGCATGAAACCCTCGCAAATGTTCGATCCGGTACTCATGTCTTTAAAAAGCGAAACTCCGACCATGTAAATGTATGACACTTTCAGTAAAATATTTTGTAAATTGTCAGTACTCGGCCTCGTCGGCGCGCAAATAAAAATATGGAACATCCTGAAAGCTTTTTAAAAGTTTTAATTTACAAGTTACGAGTACAGCCTCACAGCCTGCGCAGACACGCGCAGCGGGCGGACCGCCGGCGCCGGCTGGACGAACCAGAGACGTGAGGAATAAAACGCAAAATAACAAATCGTACGGGAGGGGGAAGAACGAGGAGGGAGGGACATGGAAATGAAAAATTACGTGGTGTTAAATATGAGGAAGTGTTTGTGTGTGGTTTCGTTCCCCGGGCCGAGCCAGCGGCGCGGCCAGAGACGCCGGGGCTCGCTGCGAGCCTCTCCGGTTCATTAATACCTGGTCTCGAGGGAGCCGGCCGGTCGCCGGGCCGGGCGCCGGTCGACCGGGTCCGGCCGCGGTCCGCGGGACGACATCCAATACCCAATTTTCATAAAAGAAGGACCCCGTGAAGGGCGCTCTCCGGCGCCGTTTAATTAGAATTTCTTTGTTTCCCGGTGGAGCGGCTCCGGTTAATCAAACACAGATCTCATGTTCCGTCAAACGAATCGTCGGGAAAGTGTAGGATTTATGAGAAAATAAATTTAATATGATTTCTAGATTGTGATGTTTCGGCTGTTTGCGGGGAGCGGGGGTAGCGGGGGGCGAGGGGATTCAATTTAGATTTCAGAGCTTTAAGTATTAGATACTCGAACCCGCCTCCACGCGATCAGGCGGGAAAATATTTACCTTAAAATGGTTCTGGTTGGTTCTGATTTTGTTTCAAACTACTTTAAACAAACGATCTTAAAACGGACAGAAATATTTTTGGAATGATCTCTAACGAGTAATAATGAGGCCACCGACGGGCTCTTCTGTTTCTCTTGATTTAAACCTGAATTCTAACAAAATTTAATCTATATTTGTTTAACTGTTTTTTTCTAACTTATTTGGTTGAGAAATTGAAATATATGCACTTGTATCTTGTAACTTTGCCTCGGTGTGCGCTGCGACCCACGCGCGCACGCGCACGCGCCGTGGCCACAATCCACCGCTCGGCTGTTATTATTAGATTCAAATTTTGACAAAACTTCAAAATGAAGAGTAATTTCAGCTTATTTACAACATTTTTTTTCTAGTCGAATTTAAAAATGAATTTATTTTTGGTGTGGTGTTGGACTGGTTCAACTATCCCACTTAATGTACATTTATATTATGTGTAATCCATAGTTTATTGAATAAGTACTTTGCAATGTCACGACACATTACCGAGTATTTGCAGTAAATAGTAATTTTTCAATTATTTAAAAAATAGATTCTGCTGCAACTTACCTCCCGGCGGAGAATGTCGTGTACTTTGTTATATATTTTTTTATAGTTTAATTCAGATGTCGCGTAGAACTTGAAAAAGTTCATGCTCCGTTCAAGGTTAGACGGCCGGCGGCCAAGATTCCGTATAACATAATATAACATTATGTCAGGCCTTCGTTTAATGTTTAGGTTTTTTTCAGAAATTCTCCGTGACGAACATACAATAAAATAAAAATGTTCATATTAAGGAATACATAGAAATGGATCGCCGTATCACGTGTGGCTCATCACGCTGCACGAGGACGTCTGAACCAATTTAGCTGTTTCTTATAACATGCATTCTCGTTCGAGGCAGGCTCTACGGAGCAGCCGACCCTCGCAAGAAACCTGGGACAACAAGGTTTCGATTTTGCTGTACAAACTATCAGAGTCGTTGAGTTTTCGGATTCATCGCAGTTTTTGAAAAAATTACGTTTAAACTAATAAAAATTTAACGAAGGTAAAATATATCTCATCTGTGATGTTCAATGTTCTGGTTCAGGCTAGCGCCGGGCCCCGGGCACGGGCCCCAGGAACGGACCCCGGGAACGGGCCCCGGGAACGTTAGTCCGCGTCACTTGATTCTATCGTCAAACAAATTCTCACCGCTCCTGTGTTGGGAGCCGTTCGTTGAAACCCACTCCACTACACATACGCATTCGTGCACGAATTGAATAATCCACTAACGATATTTCTGCGAGAATATTGCTTCGAATATTAAGTTTCCTTTGAAGTCGGCGCCGTCGCGTTGGAAGCGGATTTTCAAAGCTTTTATAACACAACACTCACGAACGTTCTCTTACGAACAAAATGAAATGTGTACGTTAAAGCGAAGAGAAGCTCGGGGCTCGGCTGCCGGCCGGTCCTGGAGCCCTGGGGCTGCTCCGATGCTCAGGCCTGGATTGGATCAGAGACTATAATATGTATAATATTTCGTTGGTTATACGTTTGCTTCATTTATAAAAAAAGCTTTGCAAAAACCGACTATTTGAACCGATGCGCGGATTGATACTTAATTTTATATTTTATTAATTAATCACAATATCACAATTATTTTTTTGTCGATTATAAGTTTTTCGTAATTTTTTGTTTTCCTGTTAGGTGTCCCCGCGAATGAAACAGCGGCGGCGCTCCGAGGGCGCCACTGTGTCCGCTCTCCGTCGTTCCCGGACGAGTCGGCAATATTCGCGCTGTCAATAAAACAAGTCGCGTGACTCGAGTGGCGATGTGTGCGGGGGCGGGGGGCGGGGGGCGAGGGGAGCTTCATTCAAACGAGTGACATAACAATCCCGCTGCGATTTTGCATACATATGTGTTTATTCATCCAGACTCTTTTTTACCCCCGACGCAAAAACGATGGAATGTTATAATTTTGACGTGCGTATGTCTGTTTGTCTGTGCCTGTGACGGCGTAGCTGCTCCTGAGCAGATGAATCGGTTTTAATTTTATTTTTGAAGCGAAAAGTTTTCTTAACACACTGCACGCAGATTTTTCCTTTAGTGAATGTTCTGATCATCACTCTCGGAAGTGAAAGGTGCGATCAGCTGAGCTAGGGACCGTCGATTGTATCGGAGCGAGAAGATATTGTAATAATGTTTACTTTAATTTCTGACTTGTGCCTCATTCATCCTACTAATCTGATCCATAATAATTCTACATAACACTACCATCTTTGTCATACATAATTACGGTTGCTGATTAAGTTTCCACTTCTACCGTATGTATCATTGAGTAGTTATGGTGTGTACTAAGCACACACATTTTTTTAAAATAAAATCTGATTACAATTAAAAAAAAAAATTGAATTGAAAAATTGAATTACAACTGTAGTTGAAATTACAACAGTGAACGAGATATGACAAATGGCCTTCGGCATTATAAGCATTCATTACTGTGATCGTTTTCAACCGACGATATTGTGTGTAAATGGCAGAATCATGTAAATTTCTTGCGACATATAAAAAAATACATTTTGTTAACTTGGCGCCGAAATCGCCGACCGCTGATAGTTCAGAACAATGTATTTCTGTCAGTAATTTGGCTGAATCAAACAATACGTAAGGTTTGTTTCATATCATGTCTATGTCTATAGTTCCGTAGCTGAGTGCTCGTCTCCGCGCGTTGTAGCCCCGAACTTCTCGTAGCTGCGTAGTCGAATCAACACTCGTAGCAACGTAGCCTGCAGTTTCTCGTGTGCTACACCGTGTCTACATCAGGCTGGCCTCTCTATCATTTCAAGGGAAAATATAAGAGAGAGCAATATCAACTCTCAGACAGTTTTAGTTAGGTGGTAGACCATTGCGTCCCTGTTTGCGGGAGGTTCGCTCACATTGCCTCACGGCGCTCTTTGCTGGCGCTGAACGGAGAAACAACTGTGATGGGTATCCTGCATTATACGTAGAATTGATTCTTTGAACGAATATTATTGTATCAATGTAACTCGGACCGGTGACAGACGCTAGCAAACCATTTAAGAGAGTAATAGATTGTTCCTGGCAGCGTGACAGCGCTAGCGTGTGCAGTACACAGTGTGTGTGCGTGTATTTATGTGATCCGACGACAATAGTGGCGCCGCCGCCGGCTCCGCTCACAATGGACCCTGCGGGGGGGCGCCGGCGACGGAGGGGGGGGGCTGACCTCGATACATCCTCTCAGCCGATGTGCTGGCTCCATCATTACATTGTATCATTACATTGTACTAAGTTACAGTTTGCTTGTTTGGTCGACATTGCTGTAAGGTCAGCGAACCAGAACTAGCGCAGGCCAAACATTAATACCGGAATGTTTGTACACGGTGACACGAACACGGAACTATTGCTTGGTTCTCTCTGTTGATATTTGCGTGGATGCTGTAATAAAAGAGATATTTCGTAAATACACCTTAAACAATTTATTTTGTGACCTGTTTAGTACACAATTTCCCCGGAACCCCTTCTAGGGTCACAGCCATCTGTGCCAGATTTAGTAACTTTTTTTTCCACAATATTAAAAGACTAGGTCAGAATATGAAAGGACCGAAGTCGACGTGCACCCGACAGCAAGCAACAAACCTGCCCATAACACTATTTGAACATGAAGAAGTGTACATCACTGCACTGCGCTCACCCGCAGATATAAGATGATTGATCATAGGCTAGTTATTTCTCAAACAACAGTAAACTAAAACTCTTTGTGTAAAATATTATTTACCATATTATACATATACATTTTAACAATTTTGACCAATCTTTTAGTAGGTTCATCAACTTAAACTGTATTCAAAACAGTATTGGTAACAGCGCTTTAGATCCTGGCCTCCCATCCTACACGTTTCAGACAAAAAAATCTTCAAAACAATGCCGTAAGAATCAATCCCGAGTTGTGTGTACTCATAACATCACAAGCAGGTTCGTTCCCGGCTCCTGCGGAACCCGCGCTCGCGGCCGCGCGCCGGGGACTGCGCCGACCTCGCGTCACGGGAGTTTTATGTCAAACGCACAAAAGCAGTTTGTTATTTGTGAAAAGGTGAAATAAAAAGCCTGAGGGACTCGCGGGGTCTCTACGGCGGCACGTATGCGTGGTATAGAAAGCACTACGAACGCGGACGTGTATGGTCTTTTGTTTCCAGTGAACACACAAATAGAAAGAAAATTGGAATGGAATGACAAAAATATTATTTTTAAATCCGACGCAGGAAGTCCGTGAGCTCCAAGCTCCAAGTTTGATCGATTTCAGTTGCGTGTTCCACGTATTGCCGTCTGCTGATGAGGGGTGGAGGGCTACCTCGTTGCGCAGAAATCGTTCCAAGTTCCCGAGGCCGGGGATGAGGCCCCGCGACGTCCCACGGCGTGGAACAACAGCAACTCGATTCCATAACTCTGTTCGTGTGTTTTAAATGTGAAAATCAGTCGAATGCAAGTTAGTAGGTTTTGGTCTCAGCTCGGGGGCGAGGAGCCGCGCCGGGCCCCGGGCGCGGGTCTCCGCCGCCACACAACCTGCCGCGCGCTGCGGGAGCGGACACGTCGGAGCGCCGTGTGTACAGCGTCTGAACAAGCCGGCACACACGCTCAAGATGGCATGTTTGGCTTCATGCCTGCCTACCGATTACCTACGATCCGTTTTTTGATGAGGAAATATTAAAACTACTACGTTTTCAGCGTTCCACATCCATGTTTGAATACCTAACAACCTTTTTTAATTTCCTTACCTATTGGAAATTGGATTTTTTTATGGCAAAGAGTGACAAAACGATCTGAACATGTGCTTGAAGATAAGTAACATGCCTGCCACATAACAGCTTAGTGACACGCAGCAACTGGAACATGAAAGGTCCAAATTATTCAGCTTCATCTGCTGGGTGACTCAACGCGGCATCCACCCACCCGCGGGTCCTGCCCAGATGTTTTAAGTGAAATCTTCTTTTAACGCCCACAACAGATTTTTCGTGGGTTGGGAATTAAAACCTAGCGTCACGCTTGGGAATAAAAATCTTTGGGTAAACTCATGGCCATTGGTCATCTAAAAATGCGTGAGCATCCTTCTATCGGCAGTCCCTATGGCTGCTGTTTTTCCATAGTATTGAGTAATGAGACGAGCAGGACGTGCACCTGCTGGATATGGACTGGTTATGGGTGCCTACCCATAACCAGACCATAACCTGTTTTCTGAACATGAAAGAGAAACTTGAGAGACGAAAGAAGATGAGACTTGAAAAAGCCCAAATCATTCCCTAGCACTGCACTGCGCACACCACCCATTTTTCACATGATGTTTTATCTGTATGCCCTTTAACTTTACTGTAACTTTGGTGGTAGAATAACTGGCAAAGATGTGATACATCTCCAGGCGGGCTCTGCAACGAGTCCTACTCCTTGCGTCCTTGTGTGGGGAGAGCGCTCAGCTCGTGTTGTGTTGCAGAGCGCGCGGCGGACGCGCGGCCGCTGCGCCTGTACCTGCGGCTGCCCGCGGCCGCGCCCGCCGGCCCCGGCCCCGCACCCCGCCCGCCAGCCCCGGCCCCCGCGCACCGCCCGCCGGCCCCGGGCCCCGCACCCCGCCCGCCGGCCCCGGGCCCCGCACCCCGCCCGCCGGCCCCGGGCCCCGCACCCCGCCCGCCGGCCCCGGCCCCCGCACCCCGCCCGCCAGCCCCGGCCCCCGCACCCCGCCCGCCGGCCCCGGGCCCCGCGCCCCGCCCGTCGGCCCTGGGCCCCGCGCCCCGCCCGCCGGCCCCGGCCCCCGCGCCCCGCCCGCCGCCGCCGGTCAGTCACACTCACTACACAACACTCATTAGTCAAATAACCAATGACCACCGCGCACTCGCCCAGCTTACTGATTTCTAGGATTGCCAGTATCATTGACTTGACTTGAGAAATTGGAATGCCTTTGTTCTTTGAAACAGGAACTACTACAGCAGAGCTGCAACACACCTGGAGTCTGAAGTGAACTGACATTTTGCAGCGTTCTCTTAGGCCTCGTCTTAATTTAAATAGAGATTAACTCTTGCGTTACGATTTCAATACAAATTCAGGCAGTGAAACTTCAATACCTAGTTTATTGTAATAAACAACCCAATCTTCGTCTGCTGAGTCAAGGAAACTGCCAAACCCAAATATGAGTAAGCTGGCTGAGTGCGAGTCGTTTCTTTAGGGCAAGTGTCAACGCTCTCACGATGGTTTCAGCGAATTTTAAACTCAGAGATGACTTATCTCACAGACAGTACTATTCGGCTCGATGCTATTCTGATTCACCGTAGGTCAAGCTATACCGACGCGTGTTTGTCTTACATCAACTGATAACACGTCATCAGGCGATGCTGGAAGTGAAGACGACGCGCAGTGGGAGGGGGGAGAGGAGGGGGGAGAGCGCGCGCGGTGCCCGTGCTGGGAGGCGGGCGGGGGCGGCCGACCTGGCACTATTCTTGGCGCCCGACCACGGCCCGCAGACCTACCTCAGCTACACGGTAAGTACTATCATCTACATACATTTACATTTCGCTCATTTAACAGCGTCAGTGTAAGCAGCGCACTAAATATCGCAAGGAAGGAGTCAAGTCTGTATTCCACCACGCCGGCCCAGTGTGTGTTGGTGGGTGACGTATGACCTCGAAAGATTTTGGGTCAGTTTCCTCACGATGCTATCATTCACCGTTTTTAAGTATGTCGCGCTTGACTCCGAAAACACAGTAGTGTGCGTCGAATTCGAACCAGAGGCTCCGGATCGGCAGCCCCCGTCCTCTCGACGAGACCAGACGGAACTTCGCTTCACTTAAGAACTCCCAAAAGAACAATAAAGCTACTCAGCTTCTCGGTAACTGTTTTGAATTAGTATATTATTTATTCAAGCCAAGTTACAGAGGCCCGGGCGAAGGCTACTCGAGTTTCTTTTCTTAGATATTTCCAAAACCAATTTCAGACTAGCTCATAAAATAACTAGTTTCATTATTATCTGTTTCTACTTTCTGTTTCTTTGACTCAAATTAAATGGTCACATAACTACTCGCGAATGTTTTGTGAATGTCCTAAACTTATTTCTCGAAATTAAACGTGGCGCAAAAACTCTCGATCTGTTATTTGAGCGAATGTTTTGTCTTTGATCGCCGAGTTATGAGTTCGGCGATCATCGGGGGGCGGCACTTCACTTTGATCTCGCGATAAACTTTTGTTCCGCCGAACGAGACAAGGCTCTATAATTTTGATAAATGATATTACCGGTAGACGAGTTCTCTTCTGTTGTCTATTTTAGACGTTCTTCATCGAATTCATCAAACGCGTTTATAGTTTTTTTTCTTCAATTAGAAATACCACGCCTTTGCCAGTTACTCTACTGTAATGTGCAAACATTACTGTGTTCCGGTTTAAAGGGCAATGTTTCCAGATAAATTACAGAGTTTAGAGACAAAACATCTTAGATATCTGGGTGATGAGTGCAGTGCAGTGCTAGGTAATAATTTGGACTTTTCATGTTCCAATAGTTGCGTGTCACTGTGTTGTTATGTGGCAGGCATGTTGCTTACCATCAGGCACATGTCCTGGTTGTTACGTCACTCTTTATTTAAAAAAAATGGCTTATGTTTATGGACAGCACAACATCATCGCAGATCCTGCAGTTCCCGCACTGGGGGCGCCTGTGACGCGGGAATCATTATATAATATAATCATTACACTTGCAATTTATGTTGGAACACCTCTATTTGTACAGAACTTAAAATAATTCGTCAATTTGAAAAACAAATTAATGACAGCTTATTTTTATTTTGCAACTAATATTAGAAATCATTCCATCAATATATCAATAACATTCGCGAGCGGATTGTCTTGATCTATAAGATCATTAACTAGCTCGCCCGGTGAACTTTGTTTCACCTTATAGACGATAAATCTGCAGACTTTTAATTTTATCAGATTCAGATTCAGATTTTTGTATTATAATTAAAAATTACAAAATGTCTCATTCAAAAATGTCAAATAGTTAAATTTCAATCATGGCAATAACAATAAGGAACAAAGTACAATAGTTAATCGAACAAAATAATTCATAACAAACAAAACATAATCTAACGTGGTTAGTTAGTCAAGCAAAAAAATAATTTAGGATAAGATAAATCGAAATTACAATTCAACAAAAATACACAAGCAATATCATACATGAAATAATGATAAAGTCGCTTTTCAAGGAGGTAAATAAATTTTTTAATAGGGATAATTAATGGAAACTAAAAACTCAAGTATTTTAATGATTCGTTATTGGCCATGTATTTGTAGCATGGGTTCCACTCATTAGCGAAACACCTTGTTATAAACGAGATTTTTCGTTTTGTTATCAGACAATTTAATAGTGTGACAAAAACAATTACTACAATTGTTTGGGACAAATTACGATCAGCCAGGGAATCCGCCGCGATCTAATCGGCAATGATTATCTGACGTATTATGAACTAAAAAAAATACTCTGCTACCACCCAATATACAACGACTGGGACGTTATCTTAAATAATAAAGTAAATAAACGCAGTACCTTGTGTAGCCGGAGTCCATGAAGATTAAAGTGTGACTACGTTTATCCCAAAGAACTACCCCTGTTCCCAGTGATTAGAAATTTATAAATATATAAATAAATGTGTACGTGCAGTCGGCCTCCTTCCGACCACGTAATCCGTGTTTATATCAATTTTAATAATTACCATTGCCCTTTTCTACAAGTTAGGTAAAATATATTGTTACGTCATTCTATTCTAAACAACAATGATACCAAAACATCTGTTTACTCTATTTACTTCACGTTTGAAGAGCACCCTTGTTAAAAATTGAACAATTTGGTAAATCTGAAGTTCGTGTTTTTCTGTCTCTTCGGTCGCAGCTACATTTAACTTTTTCTATTCAGCTAACGCATAAGAATTCTACAAAATATACTAAAAATATTATTTAAAATTCGCAAAAATTATTTGTGTAGACATTCTTTGAAAGTTTTTGAAATGTCTCTGAAGTGTGTGTGCGGTGTGCATCACATGGGTCACAAGGCTGTGTGTCACTAATATCATCTTTTATTGCCATTAAAATCTTGTTACAGATCTCCCTTGAAACCCGAAAGTAACCCATGATTTTTTCTTCACAATCAATTAAATGCCTTTTTATATCAAGGTTTCGTAACAACCTTCAGTCCTCCGTTGTAAAAACATGTTCCTCGGAGATTTTCTTTGTCTATTCAGAAGCAGGAACAATTCTTCTTCTTCCTAATCTTCAAGCAAAGCACAAATTACAGATAAAAATTCATGTTCACGTCTACCTTGGTAGCTGCGACAAAATCAACTGACCACCTCTCCGCAGGGACGCTAAATGCTGCGTCGTGACGCTGCGTTGCGGCGTATACCGCAGCGTTGTGCGCCATGATCACCAGACCAAGGCTTTTACGCGGTCGAACGGAAACGTTTTATGTCATCCCGTGGAAACGTGATAGAAAATATCCCACGTCCATTTACTGGTTCTAAATTACCTTCTCACCAATTTTCAGTCAGATCGGTGCAGCTTTTCTTCAGTGATAAATACTAGTATTGCTAACATGACTTACTTTTATATTTATAGAAATTATAATGATTGAAAAGGGTCGAGCCTAATAACAAATATACTACCCTGTAGTTCACAGAAATTAACATACTGAATCCCCCAGATTTCGTTTCCAATTTTTATACCTTGCATCCGCACTAACAAATAGCTTTTAAACTAGTCAGAGGCTACTCTTCTTATACGAATTTTGTTTAATTTTAAGATGTGAATTAAAAGAGAGACAGTATCAAAGGCATTTGCTATGTCAAAGAAAACAGCAACTTGTTTTTGCTCATTGAAATGGCATTTTCTGCAAATCTCACATTGAAATAAAAATCCGGAGAATGAAATAATACAATAACATGTGTCGTGTTGTCAGGTGGAGCCCGAGTTGTGCACCGTCGCGCCGGGCGCGTGGGGCACGTGGCGCGTGCGGCGCGTGGCGGGGGCGCGCGCGGGGAGCGGGGCGGGGCCGCCGGCCGCCGACCTACTGCTGCAGTCACTGCCGCTGCGCTCCGCGGGGCGAGTCTCCTCACACGACACACCTCACACACGACATACCTCACACACGACACACCTTATACACGACACTCCTCACACACGACACTCCTCACACACGACACTCCTCACACACACACGACACACACACACACTCACGACGACCTACCCACACACGACACACCACACACGACACACCTCACACGACACACCACACACACGACACCTCACGACACGACACACCACACACGACACACACGACGACCTCACACGACACTCCTCACACACCTCCACACACGACTCACACGACACCTCACACACACACGACCACCTCACACGACACACCTCACACACACACACACACACGACACACTCACACGACACCACACACGACACACTTTACACACGACACACACTCTCACACGACACACACCTCACACGACACACCTCACACACGACACGACACACCTCACACACACCACACACGACACACTCCTACACACGACACTCCTCACACACGACACACACCTCACACACGACACACCACACACGACACACTCACACGACTCACACACGACACTCCTCACACACGACACACACGACACACACACGACACACCTCACACACGACACACTCACACACGACACACCTCACACACGACACACTCACACACGACACCTCACACACGACACACCTCACACGACACTCACACACGACACACTCACACACGACCTCACACACGACACACACACACACACACGACACACCTCACACACGACACCTCACACACGACACACTTCACACACGACACACCTCACACACGACACACTCACACACGACACACCTCACACACGACACACCTCACACACGACACACCTCACACACGACACACCTCACACACGACACACCTCACACACGACACACACCTCACACACGACACACCTCACACACACCTCACACACGACACACACACACACACACCTCACACACGACACACCTCACACACGACACACCTCACACACGACACACCTCACACACGACACACCTCACACACGACACACCTCAAACACGACACACCTCACACACGACACACCGCCGAGAGACGCTGTCTCGGCGGCATCGTCGTTAACTTGAAGCAAAGCCTTTGCAACTAGTCCCATCATGGTCTGAAGATCATCGCTCACTGCGAGCACAATTCTGGAAATAATTAAAACTTAGACATGAATTGACTACTTTCTCTCAATCTCAATCAACTCTTTTCGATACCATCCTACTCTCCAATCCTTGGAGTAGGACCACACACGCTGTTGGAAGAGCGAAGAACGCATATATAAATTACCACCTCGGCCGCGATTAGCGATCAATTAACATAATTTCGTCGAGGGTAGTTGTTGATTGAGGGTACACTACGGGAAAGTTTCTGAGACGCTCACTTCATTTACAACGACCCTCCAATCATGCATAACAACTGTAGCTATTTTTCACAGTGTTTCAAAACTTGGCAGCCATCCATATGTCAATAAAAATTTGTTGATTTTTTTTTTCTCGTTTTTGAAAGATGCAGTATAACGACAACAAGTGAAATTCTAAACTTTTGCTGACTTTTTTATTACTACGTCATCTAAATATGCAAACAAACCTTAAGCTGAATTTTGTTCGTCTAAAGGTAGCGGTTCGCCCGGAGACCGCGACAGGAGACCGAGACACGTATCGCGGTCTCGGCGCGAACTGGCGCCCATACAATTCTGTAGTGTCAAGTGCCTGTCGCGGTCTCCTATCGCGGTCTCGTGTCGCAGTCTCAGCGCGAACTTGTATCTTAACAAGGTCAATTTTATTAATCTAACTTACGGGTAACTATTTCATTACATATTTATGTAAAGAAAAAATGTTATTTTCTTGTATTTATTTCATAACTTTTAAATTAAATGTTCCCATACAAAAGGTGTCATTCACAGAGCACAGCATGTACTGATACTCTGATTGATAATTTATGGTAGTAGATATTTTATAACCTCTGACTGTAACGACAGAACAATTTACTTTTAAATTCTATCGGTTAATTTTACAAAGTACTAAAATACTAAAAACCTATTGTGATTTTGGTTCAGACATTGCGAACATTAAATTTCGTTTCTTTTAATACAGAGAAACTCAGGTGTGTTTTATGCTTTGTCGCCCTAATCATCACAAATAGGATCTATTAATAATATCTTATAAAACGACATAATTATATTATCAAAACAAAGAAATGGAAAAGTTGAAATTTACGTTTCAAGTGAAACCAACAGTAGGCGATAAGTCTAACTATATTACCGTAACTTCAATTACTACACAAAATGAAAAAGTTTTCTTGATTCCGGAGAAATATCAAGCAGTATCACAGTATCACAAAAAATCTCCAGACCTCTAGTGTTTTCAATACAGTGAGAAATACAATAAAGAAAAGATCAAAATAGAAGTGTATGGATAGAAATGGAAGAAGATTTACTAAAAACATACTGTGATGAAGATGAGAACATGATTTTCCAGGACCAATTCCTTGAGGAAATTACCCAAGAGCAGTCCGCTATAATCAATAACAAAGTACTGGAAGATCCATTAGTGAAAATTTTGGAACAATTAATTGAAAATCAACAAAACAAAAGAAAACAAAGTGTTAAAAAGCTAGCAGACAAATTTGTTATTGAAAAATTTGATCACAAAAAATATAAACGCATGTAATTGGATGGAAACTATTGAAAAAGAATGTACGAGGTTTGATATATTAAAAGAGGAAGCAAAAATTGAAATTTTCAGGTTATTTCTTGAAAAATCCAGCGCTGACTGGTACTCTTCCATGATGATCAAGCATGGTTTACAATCGGAGTGGTCTGAGCGGAAATCAAACTTTTTGCAAACCTATGCTAACAAAGGTTGGACTACAAGCAAGAATGCCTTATTTTTCAAATATCAATCAGGATCACTATTAGAATATGCTATTAAAAAAGAAAAACTTTTGCTAGAAGTAAGAAAATCAATAGATCATGGGACTTCAATTGACATAGTTGCTGCCGGCTTGCCAGATTTTATTACAGATAGAATCAACAAAGAAGAAATAACACAAACAAAAGATTTATTTAATGAACTTGGGAAATTAGAACATTTGGTAGCAAAGAAAAAGTTTGTAAAAAATGATACCCGACAATTTAAAGAAAAGTGCAGTATTTGTGAAAGTTTACAGAAAGGTGTACGCTACCATCCAGAGGAGTCCTGCTGGTTCAAAATTAAAAGTAATGGTGGAAGAGCTGAGAAAGAAATAATAAACAAATAAAACATATTAACAATTCCGAATTGGAATGTGAACTACAGTGTGGAGACCAAAAAAACTGATAGTGCCGCCATTAATTAAAGTAAAATTAGTGTTAAACAAAAATGTTGAAGTATTTGGAATCTATGACTCTGGCTCTAATTTGTCATTGATAAATTCAAGGTTATTGAAAATAAACAATTAAGAATCAAATAACTTGAGCAATACTAATTTAAAACTATTAATGGCGTTAAAAAAGCAAATGGTATCATAGCACTTGATATAACTATTTTAAATATAAACAAAAAAAAATGAACGTTTGTGTTATAGACAAAGATAATTTTGATTAAGATTTTTAATTGAGTTAGATTGTATTAAAGAGTTTTCCTTAATTCAAAATGAAAACTTAGAAACCACTCCGAAAATTGCAATTAAAAAAATGAAGGAGTTTCTAAGGAAACAAATAAGTTGGATATGCTAATGCCAAAAGAAATAAAATCTGACAATTTAATTAACTTCAGTGAAAACTTCAATGAAAACAACTTCAAAGTTATGATAAATCATCTAGACTTTCAGCAACAGGCACTTATTGATGATTTAATATTAAAAAATAAATCTGTATTTGCAAAGGACAAATATGACATCGGAATGGTAAAGCATTTTTTCCAACCGCTACCAGCTGCCTTACGTATATCGTCACTGGTAGCGGTTGGAAACGTAAAGCCGAGGATCGGGCTGAGTGGCGTATTATTGGAGAGGCCTATGTCCAGCAGTGGACGAATGTGGGCTGATTATGATGATGATGATGAATGGTAAAGCATTGATCTATGCACAGAGAAATATTGCAGTAAAAGACCATATCGTTGTACAATTGAAGACAAAAAGAAGATTGAATATCAAATTGGGAAATTATTAGAAAAAAAAAATAGAAGAATCTTATAGCCCGTTTGCAGCTCCAGTTACTTAGCTTACAAAAGAGATGAAGGAAAAAAGTCTAGATTGTGTATGGATTTCCAAGAACTGAATAAAATCGTTGTTCCTCAATCGCAACCATTCCCACTTATTGAAGACCTCATAGTCAAAACTAGGGATTGCAAGTATTTTTCTACACTGGTCCTGAATTTTGCATTTTGGTCTATTCCTCTACATGTCACAGACAGACATAAAACTGCATTTGTTACTCAAGAAGGACATTTTCAATGGACATGCTTACCATTTGGCATAAAGATCTCACCAGCAATATTTCAGAGAATAATGAGCAATTAAATAAAAATAAATAAAATATTGCATTTGCGTTTTGCATTGCAAAATATGCATGTTCGCAGCTGACTTAGATAAGTACTTGGGTCACATAATACAGAATAATTCAGTTAAGCCTCTGTAAGACAACTTAATATCAATAAAAAACTTTCCCACCCCGAAAACTAGGAAAAATATAATACATATAAATAATACATATAAAGCTCAAAGCATTCCGAGTCACATCAATGATATGCAAACATATCTTGGTGATAGAAACATTCATGCGATTTTTGTCTCGGAGACCTGGTGAAAGCCTAGCCTTCCCTCAGTCTCATATTCTCTACCGGGGTTTCGTCTTATTCGGAATGACCGCACAGGCAGTCGTGGTGGTGGAGTGGCCATATATCTTCGATCCCACATCCCCTTCTCCATAATTAGTACGTCAATACAACCACCTCCTTCTGATGCTGGCGAACATCTATTTATTGAGATCATACTTTCTCATACGAAGATTTTGCTTGGGGTTTATTATTGTCATTCTCTACATGTAAACTATTTTCCTTCTTTTGAAAGTCTACTTGAGGATCTCTTGCCACAGTACCGACATTGCATTATCATGGGTGACTTGAATACATGTCTCCTAAAACAAGATCACCGAACTTTTTCCTTGCAATCTATCACTAACTCATCTAACATGCAAATTCTTCCTTTAAGCGCCACGCATCATTTTCCTGACTGCACTCTCTCGCTGCTTGATTTAATTTTAGTTTCTTCACCCAGTCATGTCGCCAAGCATGGGCAATGTCCTGCTAGTTTTTCTTACCATGATCTAATTTTTTTGTCGTATAAAGTTCGACCTCCCAAATCCAAACCTTAAATTATTCTACAGCGCAATTTTGGTGGAATGGATAGAGAAGCATTTGAAGCGGATGTTCGAAACGTTGACTGGTCTCCAATTTTTGAGGCTGAATCAGTTAATGATCAAGTTGACTTTTTCAACTCTAGTTTAATGAAATTATATGACAAGCACGCTCCTTTAAGACCTATGAAAATGAAGCACCTTCCAGCTCCATGGCTCACCAACGACATCAAGCTCTTAATGCATAAAAGAGACTCTGCAAGATTCAGACACAAGTGTCGTCCGACAGATCAAAATAAGGCAGTCTATGTAAAAGCCCGAAATCGTTGCAACACTGCTTGTAGAGATGCTTTAAGACGTCACGATCACAATTCTGTCAATAATGATGATCCAGCTAAGGTGTGGAAATTTCTGAGGTCAATGGGAATCGGTAAATCTAGAATGGATAATATACCCCGGGATATTGACCTCAATCTACTTAACCTCCATTTCTCTTCCTCTTAGAATATTGATTTCTAAACCAAAACCAGCACCCTTCTCTCTCTCTTTCCACCTTGCCTATCCCAGATACTTCCCCCTTTCTCTTCAATGAGTTTTCTGCTGACGAGGTCAGAAAGAGCGTCTTGTCAATCACTTCTAATGCAGTAGGTTGCGATGGTATTAGTCGCAACATGTTGGTCCCTTTCCTTGAACACTTCCTTCCTGCTTTTTGTTTCATCTTCAATACATCTATTTCTACTGGTGTTTTTCCTTCTGCTTGGAAAGACGCTCAAATTATTCCTTTGCCAAAAAACCCCAACCCTAAATCTTTCTCGGAATTTCGACCTATATCAATCCTCCCTTTTTTGTCTAAGGTTCTCAAACGTCTAGCCCACAATCAGTTTAACACGTACCTTTCCAGTCATAATTTGTTAAATCCTTTCCAGTCAGGCTTTCGTCAGGGGCACAGTACGGTCAGCGCTTTGGTTGAAATCACAGATGACATCCGTTTTTTCTATGGAAAATCGAAATCTCACAGTTATGGTCCTCCTTGATTTCAGCAATGCATTCAATACCGTCGATCATGATGTTCTCCTGGCTTTGCTACGCTCCTATAATTTTTCTTCTTCTGCTACTGACTGGTTTAATAGTTATCTCTGTGGTCGTCGACAGCGGGTTCACCTTGAGGACGCTTCGTCCTCTTGGTGTCCGACGTCTGCCGGTGTACCCCAGGGTGGTGTCCTATCTCCTCCGCTTTTTTCCTTCTTTATCAATTCCATTTCCCTTAACTTTTCGTCTTCCTATCACCTGTATGCTGACGACCTTCAAATTTTTTCCCATGCTCCTCTCTCCAGCATTTCTGAGGCGATAAACACTGTTAATGTAGATCTGGCTAATGTTTGTAAGTGGGGCGAATGTTATGGTCTGCATGTAAATCCTAGCAAATCCCAGGCTATCATCCTGGGTAGTCCTAGACAAGTATCCTGCATTGATTGGCTAACGCTCCCTAAAATTGATTTTAATGGCGTAACAATACCCTACAGCACCACTGTCAAGAATCTGGGTATTACTATAGATCGTTGTTTGAGCTGGGGTCCGCAGATTCAAGCTACTAGTAAAAAATTGTATGCCGCGGCAGGGGCATTGATGAAACTACGTAACTTTCTTCCAACTTCTACCAAAATTGCGCTTGTCCAATCCCTCCTACTTCCTATCCTTGACTATGCCGACATTTGCTACCTGGATCTCACAGAGGAACAGTTAAACAAGCTTGAGCGCCTTCAAAATTTCTGCATAAGGTTTATTTTTGGTCTGCGGAAATATGACCACGTTTCTCAATTTCGCACTAAGCTCAAGTGGCTTCCTATCCGCCTCCGCAGAAATGCTCACATTCTGTAATTTTTGTATACCATTCTGTTTAATCCTGCCTCCCCGACGTACCTTAAGAAGCGTTTTACCTATTACCATGAAATTTCACGTCCCCGTCCTCTGAGAGCGGCAGTAGCGCTTAACCTCGTCACTCCATCACACAGAACATCTTTTTATGAAGATTCTTTTTCTATCAAAGCTGTTCGCTTGTGGAATGCTTTACCGGCTTCTATAAGACAGTCGCAGTCCTTAAACGTGTTTTAAGAGCAATGTAAAAGAATTTTACTTATCACAATGCACGGCTGTCGTCACCAGTTAATCGTAACTAATACAGTTCTCCGGTGCTATTTCTTGTCACTTTTTTGTTGTTATTTTAAGTGATATGTTCCTAATTAATATAAGTTGTATTTACGGTTCACTAATGTTTCACAAACATTTTTTGCTTTAAAACCAACTAGTCGTATAATATTAATTACGAAAACTTTACACCACAAAAATGTTTCATTTTAAAAACAACGTTTTGCATAATATTTATTTCATAAATGTCTTACATCAACAAATGTTTTATTTTACAAACCATCATTTTATAACCATTTATCCGGCAAACGTTACATTTAGACAATGCATCGAATGATATTTTGTTATTTGTACATTTTTTATTTCATATACTATTCATTTTACAAATTTAACATTTACCAAAAAAATCTTCCGTTGTGAAATTAGGTACAAAATCATAAAAGTACCCATTAAATTGTCCATAGGAGTTAACCGTTCTGATTAGGTCCTGTCACAGAGTTTTGACCTAACCTGTCCGATTAGGATCTATTACTAAGATTTGACTCCGGGTGGGCTCCCGCCAGAAGCTCTGCGGTCAGCCCTGAGAGACCTCCCTTGAGCTTCTGGCTCCCGCACTTTTTATATACACTCTAGGGGTAGTAGCGACAAGACTAGGTGAAGTCGGGGTGCTCTGAGTCGGATCTGGGTCCTAAGTTACCTAACCGGTCCGATGAATTAAACAACTTTTTTATGTATTTTATTTTCAGAAAAATCCAGAGTAGTGGCATGGCCAAAAATTTGCCAATGATGTAGAATTTAATTTTAATTTTGTTAAATGAAATGTTTTTATGTTTAAGTTGTTAAGTAATTAAAATATAATTTGAAATGTTTGTCAAACAACACTCTGTAAAATAAAAATGTGTCAAGTGTTGGTTTTGTTTTTAAACATTTATTAGTCAACTCAAATATTAAACGAATCAATTGTCAAATAATACGTTATGTAATGAAAGTTTGTCAAATAAATATTTTGAGATGTAACCAATTTGTGAAATGTTTTTTTGTGTAATAATCATTTGACGACCCGTGAGTTTGTCGAACGTTGGTTATCAGGTGTACATTTGTGAAAAAAAGTTTTTCAAAAGAACGGAGACCTGTATTTACCTATGTATTAGACTCACTTTTTTTATTTATTGTATTTTGGATGATTGTGTATATTATGTGTTAATTTGTTTTATATAGTAGTATTTAATTAGTAGTATTAGGAAAAGTGTCACCTTGCTTCGCCTAACCATGTTTGTAGGCAAATTTCCTTTAAGCTGGTTGCCTGGAAGAGATTGCTCTAAGCAATAAGGCCGCCATTTGTGGTGCTAGTTCATAAGTGATCTACTGTAATATTTCTGGTTTTGTGTCACAATAAAGAGTTATCTATCTATCTATCTATCTAAAAATGTGAGACAATTTTTAGGGAAAATAAACTTTCATCACAAATATGTGCCAAACGTAGCAATATAATTGGAACCATTACGTAAGCTTTTAAGAAAAGGAGAAAGTTTTCACTGGACTGAAGCATGTCAAGAGTCATTTGATGAAATAAGGCAAGTAGTATGTTCTGACCCAATCTTGACCATATTTGATCTAAACTTGCCTATTCACATATACGCAGATGCCAGTATTCTAGGAGTAGGAGCAGTCCTAAAACAACCACAAGAAAACAATGAAGAAAATCCTGTGGCACACTTCTCAAAAAAAATTAATGAAGTGCAAAAACGGAAAAAAACTATATACTTAGAATACCTAGCAATTCAAGAGTGTGTGAAATATTGGCAGCATTTGTTGATAAGCAGGAAATTTACGGTTTTTTCAGATCATAAACCTTTGGAGAAAATGAATTTAAAGTCAAGAACAGATGAAGAATTAGGAGACCTAACATACTATTTATCACAATATGATTTCCAAATTAAATATTCGCCAGGAAGATACAATATTGAAGCTGACTGCTTAAGCAGGAACCCAGTCCTAGAAGCAAATGAGACCCTGGATGAACAAGTAGAAATAGTAAACTTCATAACATTACAAGATATCATTGAAGATCAACTCAAAAACGAAAAGTTACAGAAAATAAAAGATAAGTTACTAACAAAAAACAATGCATATTATAAGAAAAATAATACTCTCTGAAAAACTCAGTGTCCAATTTATGAAAAACGTATATGCAGAGCTGGGACATGTAGGAATCAAACAAATGCAAATAATGATCAGCTCACAGTACACAGCAGAAAACATGATGAAAAACATTACAAAAATCTGTAATAGTTGTATAATTTGTAAAAAACTAAATCAAGAAGACAAAATAAATATGGACTAATGTCCCACTTAGGTCCCGCCACTAAAACATTTGAGATATGTTCCATTGATACAATTGGGAGATTCGGAGGTTCGAGGTCAACAAAGAGGTTGACTTCGAACTTGCTATCAGATCATTTCACTAGATATATTTTTACGTCAAGTACACAAAATGCAGGCGATTTCATTAAACTTGTGAAAACTTGTACAGAAACTAACAACATTGGCATGATACTCTTAGACCAATACCCAGGTATTAATTCCAAAGACTTCAAAAGATTTTTGGATGACAGGACTATTTCAATATTTTTTACGATTGTAGACTTTATTAATTACCTAGCGACCAGCCCCGGCTTCGCACGAGTGCAATGCTGATACTAAATATAAGTACCTACTAATAAAATTCCGGTCCGGCGGCACGACGTTTCGTTTTACGCAGTCACATAAGTTACCGTTTTTTGTGATGGATATTTTTTTGACGCGACGGACGCACGCACTGTATTTATTGACACTATGGAGTTTTATGGGCGCTAGTTTAAGCCGAGACCGCGACAGGAGACCGAGACACGTGTCGCGAGACATGTGTCCCGGTCTCGGCGCGAGCTGGCGCCCATACAATTTTATAGAACCAAGTGCCTGTCGCGGTCTCCGGTCGCCGTTTCGTGTCGCGGTCTCCGGGCGAACTTGTGCCTTTAAGGTTTCGATCAAGTCTACCGTATCCCTTGACGAAATTATTAATATAGATAAGCTTTTACAGAAATTTCTTTGAAACGACGTGAAATTGTTTAAATAGTTTTATCTTAATATTATAAGCTCCTATCCGCGACTTCGCGTAAATGGTAAATGTAATCCTGAAATTTGAGGATCTTTAAAGTACCACATTTTTTGTAGGAAATGTGGTCTTTTGGGTAACATATCCGGGTCGCGGAGCTCGCGTTAATGTATCCAAACAATTTAGCCGGTCGGTTTCCCGGCCCCGCCCGCGCCGCGGCCCGCCCCCTGCCTCTTCACCCGGAAATCCTGTAATTGCTAATTTACAGGGAATTTAAACTGCGACTCGCATTGTGTCAAAAGTCACGAAGTTTTTGAATTTGTAAATTCAGGCTTAATTTCTGGAGCCCAAGTTCAGATAATCGTTTCAGCCAAGTTTTCTTGGCGAAAGGTCAAAGGTGTGTTTCCGTAATAAGCTGGTCAAGGGTCGTAGCTATTCTCGCGCTATCTCTTAAATCTTTACCTCAAAAAATGAACTATATTTTAACGTCACACGTCATCGTTAATGGTGTAGTTACAAGAATAATTTCATATTAGTTTTTATGGCAGCTCCCACTAGGCCGTGGATGCCGTGTGAGAGCCGCGGCCCAGTGACCGCGCGCGTGTGTGTGTCAGGTGCGGCTGGGCGCGCGCTGCGCCGGCGCCGCTGGCGGTGCGGCTGCGGGGCGCCCCGCGCGCGCCGCGCCTGCAGCTGTCCGCGCCGGCGCTGCGCGCGCGCCTCTGCGGGCTCCACCTGCCGCCCGGCGCCGGCGGCGTGCTCCGGTAGCCGCTCGATGCACCATCATCATCATCATAGCGCTTAGTCCCGGTTACATCCTTAGCTTTCGCTTTGGAGCCCAGGGTCCGCTTTCCTACTTTGACTTCTCCACGTCGCACGATCTTCGGCATCCTTCAGTGTGAGACCATTGGCACGCATGTTTAGAGCTAAAAAATCTACCGAGGACGCTTTAGTAGATCACGTGACTAGTAAACTAGACCAGAACCAGAAGTGTATTGCAGTGTTTCTTGATATGGCCAAATCGTTCGATACAGTCAGTAGAACAATATAGTTGAGAAAACTCGAACTCCATGGAGTGCGTGGAATAACTTTGGAATGGTTTCGCTCATATCTGTCTGAACATAAGCAATTTTTTTGGTTTGGGGTTTGGGTGTCAAACCAGTGCAATGATTATGCATCTGTCTCTTTCGGCGTCTCTCAAGGCAGCCGTTCTTGGACCTACCCTCTTCCTGATGTATATAAATGGTATTTGTCAGGTCAAGGTTGATCAAGCCAAAATATTCACGTTCGCTGATGACACTGCTATAGTTTTTAATGCTTAAACATGGGCGGAGGCCACATTTCGCCCATGTTTTTGTAAAAATTGTCAAAACTCAATGCTCAATGTTTTTGTACTCAAAATCGTGAGAGGACAGACCCCTACAGGAGTGAAATATCCAATCACCCTTATTTTGGCGCCATTGCCCTTGTTAAGCCACGCGGTGTTATCTGCCTAGACCCATACCCATAATACGGTTCTTTATTTTTATTTCTTTGAAAATTTTATTGGTTCACTGAAGAAATTTAACTCCCGTAGTTCTTCCAAGAATATATTTGATGATACCTGTTTCTCATGCTGGCAGAATCCGCAAGCGGGTGCAGGTGAAGAACGTGGGGAATGGTGCGCTAGAACTGCGCATGCGCACCGAGGAGCCGTGGAGCATCGTGGAGCCGAGGGGGGAGGCGTGCGGGGCCGTGGGCGCGTGCGGCGGCGCGGGGGGGGCCGCGCGCGCGCGGGACGCGGCGCTGTGCTTGCTGCCGCGCGCGGCGCGAGAGGTGAGGGGCATCGCGTCGAGATGAGCTTCGATAAGCCTTGTCGATTTTATTGCTGTTTGACCAAATCTATACTTACTATGGACTACATTTGTAAATTATCGCTAATAGTAATAGATATATAAATAGCACTTCAGTAATATTTTTCTGATATGTCTGGTGTCTGCAGTATTTATTACGCTTATGTTTCTGCAAGAGTTGTCAATTAATATCTAAGTATTTTGTTGAATAGGTAATACTCTACAATTGTACTGAATTTATAAGTTGCCTTAATGTAAAAGAGATGCATGATGCATGAGATGTATGATATTGATGTTTTGGTTAACTAATGTAATGGGTCTGTATGCCCCTTTTAGTTAGTAAAAGAATAAATAAATGAGGTGTCGCCTGAAGGCTTGTATACAAGATAGAGATGGCATCGCTCCCCCAGCGCTGGTCAGTCGTTACGTCTTTCGTCGCTAATCGCCAGTTCTACGTGTCCGTCGATATTCCGTCCGACGAGCTTCGGGTACAGGTGCATCACAGCGGAGTGCCGCAGGGAAGTAGTGTGTCTGTATACGCCGTTCATAACGACATCTCAAGCCTGGAGGAGGGCGACCTCCTGCCTGGGGAAAGAGAAGCCGTTGTCGTAGCATTGTTTGTGAGCGACAGCGCGTACATCGCTTCGTCACGTTTAATATAGAAAACTGTTGTCAAAATAACCTAAAACACCCTGAATTTCCTTCCGGTCTAGCTGGTAGAATATTCAGAGTTTTTTGCAGAACATTTGTGTCTCATCATCATCACCATCTGTATGCCAAGGGATACATGTCCAGCTTTATCTCTACTTTAAGGGATCCCATAACGCATACACGAATACACGATATCGTATCTTCTTCTTATTAGCGCATATATATTTTTCTTTAGTTTTTATATAGTCTCATCTCCTTGTTTCCGCGGTGTCATTACTGCTTCAAACTGGGCAAACCATAACCGCGGCATGTCAACCCAAAAATTTGGAAGTCTCGTTGACACACCTATAGCGGCCAGGGTCAAATCATCGGAATGTGTCCGCTCATCATTCTTGCCTTGCCGACCCGCTTGCCCACTTACTGACGTCGTTTGCGGAAACATTGTTGGAAGTATACAAAAATTACGCAGCAACACCAAAAAATATTCTGAATCTTCACTGTTCAATTGTCTGTCGGGGTCACCACTGTAGACCCTCTTTAGATCACGTCGGGGTCACCACTGTAGACCCTCTGCAGATCACGTCGGGGTCACCACTGTAGGTGTTGCTGGTACTGGAGATGGAAATGAAACCACGTCACTGTGTATAAACTGCTGATTATATTGATCTTCTGTTCAAGTGACGCGGGGCGAGAGACTAGCTCACTCTCCGCTGTCCTCCACTTATTTACTACATCAGTCACGTACCGTACGTGCTCCTACATGCGCAATCTGTTCTTGCGTACGTGTAATGATCTCACCGTCCGCGGCTGTGCAGGTGTGCGTGGAGGTGCGCGTGCTGACGGCGGAGGTGAGTCCCGCGCCCGCGCCCCCCCCAACCCCCGGCCCCGCGCCTGCCGCGCCACCCCTCACCTCCGCACCCCCCGCACCACCTTCATTCCCCTCCTACCCTCCGTGCACCGTGTCCACCGGCGAGCTTCTCTTCTACGATCAGGACAACGTCCTCGAGGTGACGCGACTCAATCGTTCTCTTGTTCTATTTTCACGGTTCCTGTAATAATATGCATTTAGATCCAAAAAAATACTCACAAAGAGTTTGACCTGAGTTAAGTCACCGCATACACAACCTTTGCAAGTTCATGAATTTTTCCTCTGTCAACGACATCACTTTACAAGTATTTTCTGAATCATAAATTTAACAGCCCGTCGTGTAAACCGGCGTTTACAATGAACTCAATCGAGTACGACAAATAGCATGTGTATGACCCAGCTGACCCCGCTGACCCCACTGACCCCGCTGGCCGCGTGGTGTGCGCAGGCGCTGCCGCTGTCGCTGGAGCTGGAGTGGCCGGCGCTGCAGCTGGAGCCCGCGCGGCTGGAGCTGGGCGCCGTCAGCGACGGGGAGCGGCGCCAGGCCGCCTTCACCGTGCGACACTCTGCGCGTGAGTACTGCCACTCTGCCTCACCGTGCGACACTCTGCGCGTGAGTACTGCCACTCTGCCTCACCGTGCGACACTCTGCGCGTGAGTACTGCCACTCTGCCTCACCGTGCGACACTCTGCGCGTGAGTACTGCCACTCTGCCTCACCATGCGACACTCTGCGCGTGAGTACTGCCACTCTGCCTCACCGTGCGACACTCTGCGCGTGAGTACTGCCACTCTGCCTCACCGTGCGACACTCTGCGCGTGAGTACTGCCACTCTGCCTCACCGTGCGACACTCTGCGCGTGAGTACTGCCACTCTGCCTCACCGTGCGACACTCTGCGCGTGAGTACTGCCACTCTGCCTCACCGTGCGACACTCTGCGCGTGAGTACTGCTGCCTCACCTCTGCCTCACCGCCACTCTGCGTGACACTCTGCGCGTGAGTACTGCCACTCTGCCTCACCGTGCGACACTCTGCGCGTGAGTACTGCCACTCTGCCTCACCTCACCGTGCGACACTCTGCGCGTGAGTACTGCCACTCTGCCTCACCGTGCGACACTCTGCGCGTGAGTACTGCCACTCTGCCTCACCGTGCGACACTCTGCGCGTGAGTACTGCCACTCTGCCTCAGTACTGCCACTCTGCCTCACCGTGCGACACTCTGCGCGTGAGTACTGCCACTCTGCCTCACCGTGCGACACTCTGCGCTGAGTACTGCCACTCTGCCTCACCGTGCGACACTCTGCGCGTGAGTACTGCCACTCTGCCTCACCGTGCGACACTCTGCGCGTGAGTACTGCCACTCTGCCTCACCGTGCGACACTCTGCGCGTGAGTACTGCCACTCTGCATCACCGTGCGACACTCTGCGCGTGAGTCACCGTGCGACACTCTGCCTCACCGTGCGACACTCTGCGCGTGAGTACTGCCACTCTGCCTCACCGTGCGACACTCTGCGCGTGAGTACTGCCACTCTGCCTCACCGTGCGACACTCTGCGCGTGAGTACTGCCACTCTGCCTCACCGTGCGACACTCTGCGCGTGAGTACTGCCACTCTGCCTCACCGTGCGACACTCTGCGCGTGAGTGCTCACTCACCTGCCTCACCGTGCGACACTCTGCGCGTGAGACTGCCACCTGCCTCACCTTGCGACACTCTGCGCGTGAGTACTGCCACTCTGCCTCACCGTGCGACACTCTGCGCGTGAGTACTGCCACTCTGCCTCACCGTGCGACACTCTGCGGCTTCGCTCGCGTTTTATAATACGTTGGCGTTGGCCGTTTTCATTGTTTTTCATCAGGTTTTGCTCAAACTTTTATTCTCTATTTCCCCCCTTTGGGGGTAGAATTTTGATAAATCCGTCCTTAGTAAATCTCTACATCATAGGAGGAATACGTATGCAAAATTCTAGGTTTGTAGTCCAAAGGATTTGCCCTGTGCATTTATGTAAATCTTTCATCCCCTATTTTATCCTCTTAGGGGTTGAATTTCTCAAAACACCGTCTTAGCGAGCGACCACGTGCTGAAAGGCACCTCTGTGCAAAATTTCAGACGCCTAGCATTTTTAGTTTCTGAGATTTCGTGATGAGTAACCTTTCGCTTTTATATATACCTATATAGATATAATATCATTCTTCTTGAAACAGGTAAATCTGCTCCAATTTTCAGAAGATTAAAAAACGGATTAAAATGCTGGTTTAGCGACCAAACCTTTACATACAAGAACGCAAACCTATGCGTCTATCCCCACTTGTTCTACGGAGCAGTCCTGTTGATAAATGTACCTTCTATGATTCTGACAAAAGGAATGAACCAAAAGTGCCTTAATGTCAGTAGTACCATTGATTTGTACCATTGATGGCACAAATGACACAACTTTTAAGTTTAACTTTTAGTACCTTTAAAGAAAAATTAAGATATTTCCCCGTAATTGTCAATCGATACTTATGGAACTAGTGATGCAACTTTGTACCTCAAGTACCATTAAAGAAAATTTAAAGATATTCGACGTAATAACATTTTTGACATTTAGTCAAAACGTTACACTTTTTTAAAACAAATAAAATAACGCTACACAACTACCGGCGTAACTTTATAAAAATAATGCACTTGTAGGAGCACGTACGTGTACGTGACTGATGTAGTACATAAGTGGAGGACAGCGGAGAGTGAGCTAGTCTCTCGCCCCGCGTCACTTGTACAGTAAGAACAATATAATCAGCAGTTTATACAGTGACGTGGTTTCATTCCATCTCCAGTACCAGCAACAACTACACACTTATAGCATATCAATTTCACCATTAACGAGCTGCATTTGAACATGCTGTAAATAATTGTATGAATATGCACTTCTCCCGATGACGGGGTTTGACCGGTCCTGTGCAGACTCCAAGACGCTAGAGCTGACGGTGGAGTGGGAGGGGGACGAGGGGTTCCAGCTGCACCCCCCGCGCGCTCTCCCTGCCCCCGCGGCAGTCCGCCATGATCTACATCCAGTACACTGCCAGGTGAGGAGAGGAGTGTGACGTAAGAAGTGTGAGTAAGTGTGACATGAGGTGTGTGACGTGAGAAATTTGACGTAAGCGGTAGGATGTGAGGTACGTGACGTGTCCCCTACTTGCTGCCGCCTGGTCCGCGCCGCAGCCGCGGGGAGGGTGTCCTCGACGGACGCGGACGTGACGTCACCCGCGCGGTGTTGCAGCTGGGGCGCGCCGGTGGAGGGGCGGGTGGAGGTGCGCGCGCGGGGGGGCGGGGCGTGGTGCCGCGCGGCCGCGGCCGTGCGCGCGCAGCCCGCGCGGGACCTCGCGCGCCGCGCCGCGCCGCGGGACCTCACCGACCCCGCGCGCCTGCGGGCGCAGGCCCGCGCGGCCCCGCTCTGTCTGTGAGCTGCGTCCTGCGCCCCACACCCCGCGGGCCCTCACCGACCCCGCGCGCCTGCGGGCGCAGGCCCGCGCGGCCCCGCTCTGTCTGTGAGCTGCGTCCTGCGCCCCACACCCCGCGGGCCCTCACCGACCCCGCGCGCCTGCGGGCGCAGGCCCGCGCGGCCCCGCTCTGTCTGTGAGCTGCGTCCTGCGCCCCACGCCGCGCAACGTTGGCTACTGTAGGCGCTTAAATGATTATACATACTTTGATAAAAAAATCTATAACTTGTACTTATGTTGTGCAGTCACCGTTCTGCGGACTAGACCACTCGTAACTTGAATAAGGAGGTTTGGGTGCTTTGGGAGGAAACCAGTATCGTCAAGCTGGCCCAAATTGGCACCCAGGACTTTGAAATCATTTCAAGTTATCTTAGTAAAGTATCCGCTAACACACCTTGGACAGGTGAGGCGAAGAACATCGCGCATCATACCCTCTCCATTGATTAAACGATCGAATGAAAATCGTACAATCGCAATTGCAGCACAGGCTACATTTTTCAAAAGTTACCAAAATAGGTATTATGTGTAAGTCGGTACGCATCAGACTGGTTTATTCAACGTAAGTGAGCGGGTGAGGTGGCGAGGAAAATGTGCTTGCGACCCTTTCTAAGTTCAATATGTATTTTCTATACATTAGTTTTAGTTTACCCAGATTGTAACTAGAGGGTGCTGTTCGTTACTAAAACACGCTAACGTTCCACGGATAAACTCGGCAACCTTGCCTGACCAATCACAAAGCAGCGTGCGTTATCCGTGCTAGATTAGAGACGACGACGCTTGTTCCGTTTTGATGTGACAACTTCTAATAAATCGATGAACGCTGGCTGCATGTACGAAAAATCCTGACTCGTCCCGTTATGCTCACTGTCCCGATACGCTCACTGTCCCGTAACGTTACGGTAAATTATTTTTGCATTTCAAAAATCCGATTACTAGTATAATTTCAAGTATTTATTATTTTATTACAAAAAGTAGCATCGGTCGGCGGATGCAGCAATAATAATAAAGGTTACGTTACGATTGAGTAAAAATATATGAGTATTAATTGATGATAGATATATATATGATTACAGTTTATTTTTATGAAAACTTGTTCATGAATGTAATATATTAAAACATTAGGGCTGCACCCCAGTGGATAAAATAAGTTCCTTACTTATTGGATTTAGATTAAAAGTGTCTGAAGAAGTACCTACATTATCTTTATTAGAATAATTAAAAAATATATTTTAATAATAAATTATCAACATTTTCTTTGCTGAACTGCCTATAATTACCCAATGGCTTTGTAGTAAAGGTAGTATTAGCAACAGATGCGAAAAGCCGTCTATATGTCTGTATGAACAAAATTAAAATATCTGTTTGTATTTCCAAGTTTTCTCAAAACTCATAGGAAAGTATACCTACGGCACTTTCGTAAACAAAAAGTCTGTCAGTACGTTCCAGCTAGTTTATGATACGGTTTTACTGATTTTAACGAGATTCCAATAGCAGATAGCTGATTATGAGTTACATTGGATTCTTTTATTAAAAAAAAAGGTTCTATATGTTTGCCGTCAATATATGTCTGTCTGCTGTGTATCTGTCTGTTTATGTGTCTGTCTGTCGTGTGCCTGTCTGTGAGTGTCCGTGGCACCGAAGAGCTCAAACGGATGGGGAGATTTCGATGCGTTTTTTTTTAATTTGGTGGTTAATTTCCTTGCGCTAGTTCTTAGGTATGTTTGGTTAATATCGATTCAAGGCGGCCACCTCCACAAAATGGCGGACAAAATATTTCTTCACTTATAAATATTAAATATTCTACTTCAATCTGGGTATCAAATGAAAGGGCTTGACTAGTAAAATATTATAACAACACTATAACAAATTTCAAATCCAAGATGGCCGCCACCACAAAATGCCGATTTACATTATTTTTCACTACTACCTCAATATGGATTTCAAATTAAAGGGCTTGACTAGCAGAATGTTATACAGATTACCATCTAATTACATACCCATTCATCATTTGCCTACCCTTATCCCACTTTATGTGGGGGTCGGTACAACATGTACGTTTCCTCCATTCGTCTCTATCATGTGTCAAATCTGAGTGTATTCCTTTCCTATCCATGTCTTCTTTCACACAATCCAGCCACACTTTTTTTGGTCGCCCTCTACCACAACATCCTTCAACATTCATATTTAAAACTCTTTGGGTAATGTGGTCTTCATTTCTACGCATAACATGGCCAAACCATGATAACCTGGAGCTTTTCAACCTTTCTGATTAATTACATACCCATTAATATTATAAAATGCCTACCATCGCCGTCGGCGGTTACACGTCACCGTGTGACAGAGACAAAATAAAATATGTAGTCGCCCTGGCAACACTGCACTGTGTTCGCTGCATCCTGGGCGTTTTGCGGCGAACATCACTGCCGGAACGTGAAGAGTTTGGCGATTCTACTCGAACTTACACCACTTTGCCGTGACTTTGCCTCCAGCAGCCAACGAAGCAACAACTCTTCAAGGAGTTTGCGTTACTTCCATAAGTATTCGGCAAGCAAAAAAAGAGTAGGTAGCACATTGTTTCACTCGTTTCACCGCCCTCAATAAAAATCTAAAGTTTCATTGTTTAATTGTTTCATTAAAGCGTCGATCGTATATTAATGAATGCATGCAAGTGATTGAACTCTTTCTTCTGTTTAAAGTTTTCACTGTACTTGACGATCAAAAAATAATGATTCAAGGATTTGTGTAGATGCTAATTAATTTAATAAATGTTTATATTACCCATGAATAATGTCGTTTCTCTTAAATAATACCAATTATAACTAGCGCGAGCGAAATAGATGTCTTAGACAGAGAGATATGTCTAAGATAGAGACAGATGTCACCGACGCAGTTTGTTCCCAATGTTAAGATGTTCAGGGCAAATCTTGAGTTCAACAATCTTTGCAGATTACAAATCCGAGGGTAAATCAACATCTTTAATTTTGTTCTTGTTTTTCCACTCGATTCTATTGTATGCAATCGTTTCATCAATGTTTTGTGATGATTTTGTCACGTTAAACTGTCGTCCGTAAACCAACAGACTTTACAGACAACCAATTTTTATTTTTTTAAATGAGGTACGTAATTTTGCCTAAATTTCCTAATAAATAATCGCAGCGTGGATACATTCTCGCCGCTGATGACGTTGTATTGATCACGTGACGCACGACGTCGGCTTGTGATCAAAACGACATTATCTTAACATCTTGTCCTCGGATCGTTGTCACGCACCGAAACTGGTGAGAAGGGAAATCATCGATATTTCGAAATATCGGAATTTCGATCGAGAGACAGTTACAGACTGTCAAGTGTATGGAATCTTGTGTTAGGGTGTAGGGTGTGTAAGTTAAATGCCACACTCGGCACATACGAGCGGCACGGGTGTCTAGACGTAGTGATCGGAACCCAACCACGGATATATAACGTAAACACGTTTTTTTAAATTATACTTTTAAAGAAAGCTTAAGGAAAAAAACTGGCAAGAAGTGAAAACTGATAACTCAGAATGTTGTAGCTCGCTTTGGAAACTACGCGGGTGAAACCGGAGCGCGCTGCTAGGCTGGAATAAATTCTCTAATTATTGTCGTCTTCGAAGCATGGCCATCTAGACTAGATAGATATGGTTAGATGTGTAATAGTAACACGTCATGACCATCTAGAAGATAGCCTTGGCTATGGTCCCGATTTCACCCGAAGAGTTCTTTCATTCACGAACGTAAACGCTTGAACTCAATTCACAGCCCACAAAAAATCTTGTGCGTGGTGCGTCAAAAGAAGTTTTGGCTTCAATAACGTTATATTTGCTGTGTTACCGACGAGCGTTCGTAGCAACCCGAGCAAACTTATAACAGCCCGGGGGATTCGCTGTCCGCCGTGTACGTGTGTGCGCGTGCGCGGGTTGTTCCCGCCGCGCTCCGACGGAACCTGAAAAACTATAATTTTATTTAAAAAGGTGGATTCCTGTGATTGGTTCACCGCGGGGCGCGCCGGCTGCGGGCGGATTGTGTTTTCTCTTTTATCTTGATTAACGTATTTCCTACTCTCCGCTCCCCTTCTCACGTCAACCGACACTCTTTTTTTTTTAAATGTTAGGTTTCACTTATCCATCACCTTGTCTGACATGGTCTATGATGGAGCGGGAAATCGATTCACTCTCGCCACTCTAGCCACCAAGATTGGAACCATTGTGAAAAACTCTTCAGGTAACGCTTTCCATAGTCGTGATGTTTTTATTGAAGTAGAGTCAAACGTCTTTTTTGGTGTCTTTGAAACAGCAGCCATGGAAGACGATGTAGGCTTTTCTGAGCTACAAACAATCCGATAGGGAAAAAGACAAAGTGGTACTAGAAATAGATCAGTTCAAATCAGTTGCACACACGCCAATGTTTTAAATTAAAACCCGATGAGCTAGCAAAACTAAGGACGTATCTGTGAGCTAGTCTATCCCCACCTAAAACTATTAGTTTAATCTAGTGTAAACGAAACCGAGTTTGCTCAATAATATTTTATTTGTTATACAGTTTTTTTGTTAAATGGAAAAAGTTGAATCTAGCGCAGGTCCGGTTCCAAGACGAGGAGTTTTGTCGGCGACTTCCGTTTGAGATAAATGTTGGCAGGCGGCGGATATCTACACAAAGTTAGGGAAAAAAGTGGTAAGTTAGTCCGAGGCTCGCCCGAGCGGCCGAGGACGCGGGGGGCGCGGTGAGGGGAGGGGCTGTCTGCGGTGAACTTTCTTTCTTAACTTTACTTCCGTCGCGTGGCTCGCGTGTTGCGTGTTATGATGCCTTAGAGGATATGCGGCGGTTCCAGGGATGAACCTGCGAGCGAACGTGCGAGCGAACGGTGAAGCTGCGAGAACCGAAAAGTAAGCTCGGAAAGTATCTGTTTCCAGTAAGTAATGTTAGGATGTGTAACTTGCCGACTAAAGTGTGCTATGAAGATGCACTACTGTGACGTAAACAGCGTAGCTCAATCGTATTAGAGGTACAATGCGGTGATCAGTTTTAAATTGTTTATTACAAGAAATATTAAATAACGTTTGTTATTCTCGATTGCATTCTAATTTCAGTGGCTGACGTGCATTTATTGCAATAAGTACTAGTAATTATTCCGCAGCCGACCAGCTTGCCCATTCAGTCCACAGCCTAACCTCTTTACTAAACAGCGCAGTGCCGTTTAACTAGCGGCCTGAACAATATTCAGCCGTAGCGCTTGTAATAACATTAATTTAGTGAACTGGTTTCCAATTTATATTTAAACTATTGCGCCTCAATATCACATTTTTTACTGAAATCATTAACGAATGAATACGTCGTCCAGGTAAATTTAAGAAGTTTTTTAGGTGTATTGCCCGTGTACTACCAGTAGTAACATAGGCAATGATTTTTGCCCGTCGTACTACTACAGTTATTTTCAGATAGGCACCTCTTTTGCTTAAACTACAAAATTACATCTTACCTTATCTTTTACCTACCTTTAAACGACCCATTCGGTATATATATACATATTTAGAATCTGAATCTCGGAAACGGCTCGAACTATTTTCATGAAATTATGTATACAGGGGGTATCGGGGACGATAACTCGATCTAGCTAGGTTATATTTTTTTTAAACATCATTTTATGCGCGTTTTTAGACCATGAAAAACTCTCAATTCAGTCTTTAGAACACGATAACTTATTTCGCCACTATCCTGTAAGTCTAAATGGCTCAGACGGAATATGCTCGCCTTCGGAGTCAACAGGCCCTGGTTCAAATCCTGATCCTGATCCTGTTACATTCGGATCTTTTCTTTTCTTCTGAGAAAATCTTTTACTGAGAGCCCTTTATCAACGCATTTAATTCGTATCTAAATAAGTACATATTCTAACAAAAACACAAAAAAATCCGATTTGACGATGCATTTGCACAAACTAACAACTGTTGTACGTGACAATACGAGTAGATGGCGTTGCACAACTAAGCCAACGAGTTTTAGGTTTGATGCAAGACCAAAAATAATTATCAATTATTCGCTTATATGACATAATTTTTTATTAACATATTTAAAAAAGGAGGAGATTCTCAATTCGGTTATATGTTTTTGTATGCGTGTTACGCAATAGCTCCGCTTATTGAGAATCGATTTTGATGATTATTTTTCATTTGTTTGGTTCAACATATTCATACTTCATACTTGGTCTCAAATTTATAGAAATGTGTGATGTTTTTCTAATAGACGATGTAATCATTAGCTTCTTATAAAATTTAGTCGAGTGTCTGACTTTAATTTTAAATTGAAGACGGTTTTGTATTGATCATAGAAAATCCTATCCAATATATTTATTTTATTTTATCCCTTTAAACGTTTAATTCTTGTATGTATCTTGGATACATACAATAACTAGATGCCCGCCCCGGCTTCGCCCGTGGTATATTATATAGCACTCATCGGGATCCCGTACATATCCAACGGTGAAAGAATGACTGAAATCGGTTCACTCATTCCTGAGAATATCGATTTCAAACAAAAAAACCTCTTCAGCAACCTGCTACGCCACCTGTCGGAAATTGGTCGTACCAACTCAGATTTAAAAAAAAATTAGCAAAGGTTTATATTCAATGCATAGATTACTGAAATTCAATGACGCAATCTTTGACACATGCTGTCATGTGTCATGTCAAAGCACGAAACGTACGAAAACTCTCAAAAGGGGAATATTTTTTCCCGATTTTGTTACATTCTTGTTTCATGCTCCGCTTCAATTAATAGTAGAGTTATTTTCTATAGCTTTTCTCGATAAATGGACTATCCAATAGAAAAAGAATCTCTCAATTCGGACCAGTACTTCCCGAGATCCTAGCGTTCAAACAAACAAATAAACTCTTCAGCTTTATAATATTAGTATAGATAATAAATATATAGAAGCCGTAAATATAATCTGAATCTTGGAAACGGCTTCAACGATTTTGATGAAATTCAGTATGCAGGGGTTTCGGGGGCGAATAATCGATCTAGCTAGGTTTCATTTTAAAATACGGGATTTTAAGCGCATTTCCTGGCAATGAAAAATTGCTACAATATCATTAGAATACGAAAGCAAATTTCGTATCATAATAGCACAGTCGAGAAATTAGACAGTTTCAAAATTTGAAAGTGCTGGTTCGAACCCTGGTCATTTACTTTTATTTTCAAATTCCTCATTTCCTTAGAAACCCCTTTACTGGGAGCCCTTTACCATCGCATTTAATTTAATAAAATCTAAAATACATGAAAAAAAATTTATGGGCGATGTTTCTATACAAACTGATGTACCGACACAGCAACACTAAAGCTACTTAACAGTAGATGGCGCTGTTAATAGTTAATAGGTGCCCTACGAGATAGATGAAAATAATGATAAAAATAATGTGTTAAGTACATTACATACTTACATAGGGGCAGAAAGACAGCGGAAAGCGACTTAGTTTTATTATTACCTTACCTATATTTCATCACTACGTAATTCGTACCTGCCTAAATATCGTTTAAAACCCCGAGCAAAGCTTGTTCAACCAGGTACTCATTACTTGAATAAGACCATCATACCAAACCCTGTCAAAAGCCTTTGAGATATCCATATATCCAGGGAGACTGCAAGTGCTTCCCCGTGTTTTTCAATAGTTTCACTCCAGCATTATAACGACATGGTGCTGATCTGATAATGGAGCTAAAAGATCGCCAAATGAACTTAGCAATGAAACGCCAACCTCATCGAGCTTGGGCTCATTTTATTCGTTTTGATGAGAAGGCACTTTAGTGCACGATGATAACCAGGATCTGATGATGCGGCTGGAAGATGTGCATCAACTTTTTAATTTGTTGAAGTGAAAACCTCATGCGGCGCACCGTACACAGATTTTTCTGTGTGATCATCATTGCCCGTGTTCGTCCACTGCTGGACATAGGCCTCTCCTATAATACGCCACTCAGCCCGATCCTCGGTCTTACGCTTTCAACCGCCACCAGCTGTCTTTCGTATATCGTCACTCCATCTAGTCTTAGGGCGTCCTACAGTACGTTTACCGATTCGCGGTCTCCACTCCAGAACCCGTCTACCCCAACGGTTATCGGGTCTGCGACAGATGTGACCGGCCCATTGCCACTTCAGTCTGCTAATACGCTGAGCTCTGTCGGTGACTTTAGTTCTCTGACGAATTACTTAATTCCGGATGCAATCCCTCAGAGAAACTCTAAGCATAGCAACTCCCTTTCCATAGCTCGCTGAGCGACTTTGAGCTTTCGGACCGTTTTGACTGTCAGTGTCCACGTTTCAGCACCGTAGGTCATAACAGGTAGGACGCACTGGTTGTATACTTTTGTTTTGAGACTTTGTGGGATGGGTGACGAGATTGGTGATTTTTCTGTGCATAGACTTATAATAAGTGACGCTGTGTGGTGAAAGGCTCCGACGGGGTGAACTCGGACCGCTGAGTGTACCCGAGCGTATTTGACTTGTATAGAATTAAAAAATATAACTTTAAATAGCGACCAGTTCCGACTTCGCTCGGATATCGTCATGTAAAGACTATAAATCGAAATAAAAAACTATCCTATCTTTAGAGTTGGATCAAACTGCACACGGTGTGCAAACTTGATTAAGATTGGTTATGTAGTTTAGGAGTCCATCGCGGACAAACAACGTGACTCGTAATTTATATATATTAAGATTTCTGACTTGCTTCTCATTTATATCTTACTAATATGATTATTAATTTATACTAATACTAGCTTTTACCCGCGACTTCGTCCGCGCCACATATTTATTAAAGTAATTGAGGCAGTACCTACTCGTATGTCTACTACCATACAAATTCACGTTTCCTAATCAAAATCGGTCTAAGTCAAAGTTTTATATTTATTAATAAATGTACAATTTACACGACAAATTACAAAAAAAACTATGTTCTCTAAAAAATAATCAAAAACAGACTTTAATTTAAAATCATATTGGGACGGTCCACCAAATTTTATTAGAGTCTATTAGTAGATATTAGTAGATATATCGTTTGATTACATGAACGCAAATTTTAGTTTGTTGTTCATATTTCAAAAAACCGCCCCACTGATTTCGATAAAATTTATATGACCACCTCTGAACTATAATCTACCAACCAAAAAAATAACCATCTAAATTGATTCACAATTGGAAATACAACTGGATTGATAACCTCCTCCTTTTTTGAAGTCGGTTAAAAATAGCATACAAAGAGTGCAAAGATCCTTCCATGCACACTTTTACTCCTCATTTCCACTCTTTTCAACTCTTTTTCTGTGATAAAAAGTCGCCATTGTACTTTCCTAAGTCTAGTCTATCTGTGCACCAAATTGTAACAAACTCTTTAAGTGGCTTAGGCGTTAGACGGCAACGGACAGAGACAGTTACTTTCATATATATAATTTCGTATTAGAATTGAAAACAGGTGTTCCTGTTCATTTTATAGAAGTTGTAAAAGATTACCGAAAAGTAAATCGTTTACTCCTCCAAAAAAACCCATTTTCGCAGTTCTTAATTTGCCTTAATCGAGCGTCCATCATACATAACATTTGATAAGACACCAAATCTCGTCGACTATCAAAAATTCTGTCTGATACGCCATTTAGTGGCTGTGCCCATCTTAAATATTGAGGTTGTATAGTGCACTGTATTCTTCTTGTCAAGCCCTTTTATTTGATACCCATGTTGATGGGATTGATAAAACCTACTTTATCCGCCATTTTGTAGCGGCCGCCATCTTGGATTTCAATTTTTTATAGTATATTGTATTCTGCTTGTTGAGCCCTTTCATTTGATACCCATGTTGATGGGATTGATAAAACCTACGTTATCCGCCATTTTGTAGCGGCCGCCATCTTGGATTTCAATTTTTTATAGTATATTGTATTCTGCTTGTTGAGCCCTTTCATTTGATACCCATGTTGATGGGATTAATAAAACATAAATTATCCGCCATTTTGTAGCGGCGGCCATCTTGAATTTATGGTTTCGTGTTAAATATCTAGACGTAAAGTTTCATAGTTCTTCAACAATGACGAAGTTTTCCATATAAACTTTCATCACTTATTTTAACCCTTTTAATCCTTTTTTCGGAACAAAAAGTAGCCTATGTCCTTTCTCGGGATCTATTCTATGTATCAAATTTCATCAAAATCTGTTGGTTGGTTTAGGCGGTAAAGACGGACAGACAGACAGACAGACAGACAGAGTTACTTTATAACATTAGTATGGATTATAAAGCTGAAGAAGCTTTTTGTTGCTGTTGAATGCACTAATCTCAAGAACTACTGCATCGATTTCAAAAATTCGTTGGATATTTACGTGATCCCTGTGTGTGTTATAGACTATTTTATTATGAGGCACGGGCCAACGCCGGCGCCGGGGCGGGCCGCTAGTAAAGGCGCGGGCCACCACGGCGCACGGAGAGGCTATACACGTGTATTAAGCTGCGCTTTATAAGAAAATATATGTGGTTGTATCCACTTCAACCTACGGCATATCCTGCACGGAGAGGCACACTATACATAGTCTTCGTGTACACCAGTGGAAACGTAGACCCACGGTGTCAAACAAACTACACGCAGCTAAATCGCGCTGCGTGTCCGTGCACCGCAATATACTTCACTATATAATTCAGATAATAAGGTATTAACTTCTGCCTTGCGGCCTTTAAGCACACATATTGTTTTATTAACGAGTCGCCAATAGTTTCCAAAAAGATCAGTGTTGAGCCTGACGAGGCACAAGTAATGATGTCATTTTTTAGTTTAAGCAAAAGAGGTACCCATCTGAAAACGGCTGTAATAGTACGACGGGCAAAAATAAATTACCCGTCGTACTACTGGACCTGTTGGTAGTAACACGGGCAATAAACGGTTTTTATTGAAATATAAAAAAATACCGAACTGATTTCGATAACTTTTAAATGAAACCACTTAAGTGCTATCTACCAAACAAAAAATAGATGGCCAAATCAATTCGCAATTAGCGGAGTTACCTATAGCATAATATCAAAGAATTTACAACATCTTGACAATTTCTTGACAATTGACAACCTTCTCATTTTTGGAGTCTGTCAAACAAGCATTGAAGTAGTTGAAGTGTTTTAATACACTCTACAAAACAAGACGACGTAATGTAGTTCAAAGTAATGTCAGTGCGGAGCTCGAAGAGAGCACTCGGTTTGAGAACCCGTGCCCTGCCGCGCACTCGGGCCGAGCGCGCTGGGAGCGCGGCTGTCGGCGCCGACCTTCCCCCCGCGACCCCCGCAGTGACGGTGGCTCCACAGAGTAAAACATGCAACACTCTGAGCGTCGCTCCCGGCGCGCCGCTTTAACGTAATTGCTACTATTTTATTTACGTCGCGTTTAATGGCGGAGGCTCTGTTACAACGAATGTTGGTTTGTTTTCCCGCTAAATTATATCAGACCGGTCCGAGACGAGTCCAGAGAAGCGGAGGTGCGGCGTCAGGGCGGGGTGTTCTGTAGATTGGCTTATTATCTCCCATGCTCGTCCGCTGATCTCCGATGGACACAAATAGGTCTGGGAAATGAAACAGGGTACAAGGTGGAATAAATACCGCACCCGAACTCTGCTAATTCAAATAATATGGACATAGCACTGTAGCGACGCGCTTACGCTGCAATACACAATGACAATGGGTGTACCGCAAGGTTCAATCCTTGGACCGTTTCTGTTTTTAGTTTACGTAAATGATTTGCCCTTCATGTTAAAAAGACAAGCAAACACAGAAATAATTATGTTTGCCGATGACACGTCTCTGCTGTTTAAAGTTAAGCGAGGAATAGATGATTGCAATGAAGTTAACAGAATATTGGACATTGCTTGCATTATTGCTTTTATTATCATTGCATTGGTTTGACGCAAATAATTGGGCACGGAATCCAAACAAAACAAAATGCATAAAATTTACATTATCTAATGTACCAAGCCCTTAATATAAATTTAATTAATAAGACTATAGAACCAGTGCAGTCTACAGTTTTTTTGGGTGTTACTATAGATGCGAAACTCCAATGGAGTTCACATATTGAACAGCTCGCAAATAAACGAAGCTCAGCTGCTCATGCCATTCGACAGATTAGGAAAATCTCAGATGTCACTACCGCTAGATTAGTTTATTACGGGTGTTTTCATAGCATCATGTCCTATGGAAATTTATTATGGGGGTCGGCAGCGGACAGAAATTCAGTTTTCATATTACAAAAACGAGCAATCCGCGCAATGTACAAATTACCCGCTAGAGAATCATTGAGAAAGGTTTTAAAAAATATAAATATTTGAACAGCCCCTGCCCTGTATATTTATGAATGCATAATGTATGCCAGAAAGAATAGGGAAAGCATTGGTTAAGTGTCAGATAAAAACCCTAAGGCACACCACAAAGACAAATTGGTAATTCCCAAGTATAGACTACAAAAAACATCTAATTCTTTTATAGGAAACAGTGTTCGTTTCAGATCAGTTTGCAGGTCTCAATGAAAAAAGGTTCAAAAATATTGTAAAGACCTATTTAATGGATAAGAGTAACATAATAATTATTAAGATTATTTTAACATCGTAATTTTAAATTTTGGATTACAATTTTTTTTTGCTATTTTACAAAGCTTTTGACAAAGGATTTAGCTAATTTAAATAGCTGAATCCGTTGCACAAGGCCTCTTTACAGCCGCTTACTGTTCAATATTGTCACTTGTTTATGTATTTAAACTGTTTTATTATTATTTTGTAATTGACGTTACCGTTAAAGTTTTCTTTATAAAATAATGGTTCGAAGAAATAAATTGAATTGAATTGAATGAATACAACTCCTAAATATTCTATGGGTTAGGTTATGGGTTCCTTGGAACCCCTCACCTGACCTTATTATTAAGCATGCCTCAGTCTGTCGATTTGTTCTTCCTAAATTTGTAATATAATTTCGGAATACGCTATTTCCTGGTTGCGGTAAAGTACAGATTGAAACGAGATGTTACAGCAAACATGCAGTGTCGGTTCAAATATGATTGAATAAAAAAACAAATAGGTACAGCAGAGTATGTTTTTATTCAGTAACGAATGACATACTAAAATGGCTCACAAGCGCTAAAATACTAGCGCAATTAAGTTTGTGTGTAGCAATCATAACCACGCCATGTTGGGGGCAACATGGCGGCAGGTGGAAACTCTGCGGGACAGCCTGAGGCGGGACGGGCTGAGGCGGGACGGGCTGAGGCGGGACAGCCTGAGGCGGGACGGGCTGAGGCGGGACGGGCTGAGGATGCTTCCGTAACAAGATATAAAACAAAGGAAACAAAAAGTGCTTTGTTGTGAGTTTTTCGGTTCGGTCACGCAAACTCGATATTTAGTAGCATTGGTGAGTTTACCTTACGGTATAGCAGTACATTTAGTCTTACTCACAAAGTTTTGTTTTGAAAATCTCCCTCCCATACATATAAATACTTACTAATATTTTTTTATGTGTGGGTAAACATCTACGTATGGCCACCACGCAGGGAGATGAGATGACCCCCTCAGATTTCACCGACATGGCCAGGGGTCAGGGTCGCAGGGTCACTTTTCGCACTCCCATCAACGACTCTGACCCATCTTTATCAAATAATCTTTAGCATTTTAACATCTTTAATCGATAGAAGGGATGTTCTGTCAAGTCGGGTTATTATATTGATTTGTTTCCTACGGAATTTAATAATCTTAAATTTCAATCGAATAGTAATGCGCAGAGGTGATCTGATGCCAATTATCATTAATAATATATTTGGACCTGACCATCTCGTTTGATGTTAAGCGACAATGCGGTCTACGATCAATCAGATGTTGCATTGATCGATCATCTTTTAATGCCAAAGATAAGATCTTACACTGATTGGACACGTTCACAGTAACTATTTAGCATGGTATAATACCCGAGGTACACTGAAACAGTTGTAGGCAGTCGGTAGCCACGCGTGGGAGTCAGCTACCAGCCCTCCTCTCCTGTGCCTCGGTGACGAGACATATTATTTATTTATTTTTACAAATAATTGAAGACGGTGTTTGATGGTTATATAGTTATTGATACACGTTTTGTATCTCTCCCGTCTTTTCCGCAACCCCCCGGCCCCACACTTCCTTCGCCTTCCACTCAACAAACAAACAAACGCCGCATCGAGGCCATCGTTACGGGAATCACTTTCCAGTGAAACACCTTTCGTTCGACAAACATAATCAGGCTTATTAAATATTATGAAGTGCCCATCCCGAGAACGAGCGCGCGCTGATAGGACACGCCGGCGGCGGTGACGTCACGCAGGTAGCGGCCATTAAGATCGCATCTCGGAGATGCTGTTGACTCGCGGCTCGCGGCTCGCGGCGGAGCAGGTTTAATGAGCAGGCTTCCGAGTCACACGACACATGCAATGTGTGTGAACCGAGCGCGGCGTTCAGCGCCAGCAGCCGTGCGGCGCCGGCGGAGGCGCGCGCGGTGCGGGTCTGAGTAGATAGATACAAATCAGCTGAAACCCGAAACTCATTTTCAAGCGAGTAGTCACCTCGCCGACTGCAGTGAGCCTCGCCGATGGACAGGTAATAGTTTCCGTGTAATCCTATCCTCGGCTATAAAAGACTGCACAATTAAACTATCTGTCCGCCCACACGCCGCGGGCGCGGGGCGAGGGAGGGGAAGGGTGCTGCGTGCACTAACGGCTAAATGTCTGAAAAATAAAGAATATTCGATATGTAATTTTAACATTTGTTGACCTTATTCAATAGTTTACCAATACTCGTATTACCTTGATATTATTATTATTAATATTCACGTATTTATTTATTTCCTTAAAAGTTAAAGTTTTTACAATATTTATATAAAATAACATAAAAACATTATAAAAACCTAAACCTAGTTTGCCGCCAGCAGCAGGGCAGGGCCCAAGCTACCGGTGGTTAGGGCTGCAGACTGAGGAACCTTCTGACGATGCGCGCTGTGTCAAGAATGACTGCCTTCTGCTTATTAATATTATTATTATTATTCATTTATTTATTTATTTAGTGTAATCGACTCATTTCATAAATATAAAAATAAAAAAGTAACGCTGAAATTCCTGTGCCATTAAAAGTTATTTGTTGATAAGATAATCCTGTAGTAAGCTCACATCACGTATGGTTTCTGGTCTGTTTCCGTCTTCACGGCGCCGAAACTGAAGCACTCGAAGTTTCCGCGCCGCGAAGTTTACTGCGTAAGATATCTATTTCGTTACGTTAGCTTTAGTTTGAGACAAACGTTTATAAAAAAAAACTGAATGTTACCAGGAATCGTAAATAACAAATATTAGAGGGTATGTGCCAAAAACACGGAGCCCGGCCCGTCGGCAGGCCGCACGCCCGGCTCAACGCAGGTAGGTAGAAACAACAAGAACTTAATCATATAATCTATTAATCTACTATCAATCAATAAATATCACATTAATCTACTTTGTATTTGCATCGTTGATTTGCACATTAAACACAAAAAATGCCCGACGTCCTGATCTTTAGTCTACCTTTTTAATATTAATTCCAAAGGTAAATAATCACGTTTGAAATGTGACTGACTGTCACCGTGACTGACCTCGTGGCTTAGTGGGTAGTAACTCTGCCTGCGAAGCCGAGGGTCGTGGGTTCGAATCCCACTCAGTGCAAATGTTTGTGTGATGAATTCAAATATTTGTACTGTGTCTGGGTGTTTCTATTTATAATAAGTATGTATTTAGAACTATATATGTATTATATCAGCTATCTGGCTGCCATCTTACAAGCTTTGCTGAGTTTGGGGTCAGATGGTGTTGTGTGTGAGGTGTCCACCGATATTTATTTATTTATTTGAAATGCCAAACTGCGCCGCAGCAGCGGGCAGCAGCGCGCCGGCCGGCGGCGGCCCCCCGGGGGGCTCGCTCCGAACAACTCTACATTCCCGGGAAACACTCCAGTGTAATCATTTCTCCGCGCTAGAACCGGATGAACACACGCGCCGAATTTACTGACAAAATGCTAAAATAATAGTAGAAGTGTTTCGGAGGGAACGCGGCTTAAAATAGCGAGAACTTCGTTTATCTGTGTTTAGACTCCGCCGCGGAGATAAGCCGCAGGAAATTGGGAGATTTGCTCCAGAAATATATGTGCCTTATTTAGAAACTGGAAATTTAATTTCAAAGCTATTTCTGTAATCTCGCGCCGGCGACGTGCCGGGGACTCATCGAGCATCGGAAAAGGAGGCATTGTTACACTCGGAACATTGAGCAAAGTTTCCCAACTAGGTACATACATTTATTAGTTGGCGAGTTAGGTGTAAGTGTCGGAACTAACTCGAGTAAATCAGATCAAATCTCCCGGCCCGGCCCGGTTTGAGAACATCGTAGACCACGTTACATTGTGTAGATCCCACCTGGCCGGCTGACTCCTTCCCCCGCGCGGCAACCGCCGCCGGTATGTCCGGTGCCGCAGCCGCTGCGTGTATGTCCGGTGCCGCAGCCGCTGCCGGTGCCGCAGCCGCTGCGTGTATGTCCGGTGCCGCAGCCGCTGCGTGTATGTCCGGTGCCGCAGCCGCAGCCGCTGCGTGTATGTCCGGTGCCGCAGCCGCAGCCGCTGCGTGTATGTCCGGTGCCGCAGCCGCAGCCGCTGCGTGTATGTGCCGCAGCCGCTGCGTGTATGTCGGTGCCGCAGCCGCAGCCGCTGCGTGTATGTCCGGTGCCGCCGCAGCCGCTGCGTGTATGTCCGGTGCCGCAGTCGGTGCCGCGCCGCTGCGTGTATGCGTGTGCCGCAGCCGGTGCCGCATGTCCGGTGCCGCAGCCGCAGCCGCTGCGTGTGTCCAGTGCCGCAGCCGCAGCCGCTGCGTGTATGTCCGGTGCCGCAGCCGCAGCCGCTGCGTGTATGTCCGGTGCCGCAGCCGCAGCCGCTGCGTGTATGTCCGGTGCCGCAGCCGCAGCCGCTGCGTGTATGTCCGGTGCCGCGCAGCCGCTGCGCTGCGTGCCGGTGCCGTGCCGCAGCCGCTGCGTGTATGCGGTGCCGCAGCCGCTGCGTGTATGTCGGTGCCGCAGCCGCTGCGTGTATGTCGGTGCCGCCAGCCGCTGCGTGTATGTCCGGTGCCGCAGCCGCTGCGTGTATGTCCGGTGCCGCAGCCGCTGCGTGTATGTCCGGTGCCGCAGCCGCTGCGTGTATGTGTGCCGCAGCCGCCGTATGTCCGGTGCCGCAGCCGCAGCCGCTGCGTGTATGTCCGGTGCCGCAGCCGCAGCCGCTGCGTGTCCGGTGCCGCAGCCGCCGCAGCCGCTGCGTGTATGTCCGGTGCCGCAGCGCGCATGTCCGGTGCCGCAGCCGCTGCGTGTGTCGGTGCCGCAGCCGCCGCAGCCGCAGCCGCTGCGTGTATGTCGGTGCCCAGCAGCCGCTGCGTGTATGTCCGGCAGCCGCAGCCGCAGCGTGTATGTCCGTGCCGCAGCCGCAGCCGCTGCGTGTCCGGTGCCGCAGCCGCTGCGTGTATGTCGGTGCCGCAGCCGTGCCGCAGCCGCAGCCGCTGCGTGTATGTCCGGCCGCAGCCGCTGCGTGTATGTCGGTGCGTGCGGTGCCGCAGCCGCAGCCGCTGCGTGTATGTCCGGTCGCGCGTGTGCCGGTGCCGCAGCCGCTGCGTGTATGTCCGGTGCCGCAGCCGCAGCCGCTGCGTGTATGTCGCGTGCCGGTGCCGCAGCCGCTGCGTGTATGTCCGGTGCCGCAGCCGCTGCGTGTATGTCCGGTGCCGCAGCCGCAGCTGCTGTGTATGTCCGGTGCCGCAGCCGCAGCCGCGTGTATGTCCGGTGCCGCAGCCCAGCCGCTGCGTGTATGTCCGGTGCCGCAGCCGCTGCGTGTATGTCCGGTGCCGCAGCCGCTGCGTGTATGTCCGGTGCCCAGCAGCCGCGCGTGTATGTCGGTGCCGCAGCCGCAGCTGCGCGTGTGTCCGGTGCCGCAGCCGTGTATGTCCGGTGCCGCAGCCGCTGCGTGTATGTCCGGTGCCGCAGCCGCAGCCGCTGCGTGTATGCCGCGGTGTATGTCCGGTGCCCAGCCGCAGCCGCTGCGTGTATGTCCGCCGTGCCCGCCGCCGTGTATGCAGCCGCTGCGTGTATGTCGGTGCCGCAGCCGCAGCCGCTGCGTGTATGTCCGGTGCCGCAGCCGCAGCCGCTGCGGTGCCGGTGCCGCAGCCGCTGCGTGTATGTCCGGTGCCGCAGCCGCTGCAGCGGTGCCGCAGCCGCTGCGCTGCGTGTATGTCCGGTGCCGCAGCCCGCAGCCGCTGCGTGTATGTCCGGTGCGTATGTCCGGTGCCGCAGCCGCTGCCGCAGCCGCTGTCGGTGCGTGCCGCTGCGTGGTGCCGCAGCCGCAGCCGCTGCGTGTATGTCCGGTGCCGCAGCCGCAGCCGCTGCGTGTATGTCCGGTGCCGCAGCCGCCGCTGCGTGTATGTCCGGTGCCGCAGCCGCTGCGCAGCCGCTGCGTCCGGTGCCGCAGCCGCTGCGTGTATGTCCGGTGCCGCAGCCGCTGCGTGTATGTCCGGTGCAGCCGCAGCGCTGCGTATGTCCGGTGCCGCAGCCGCTGCGTGTATGTCCGGTGCCGCAGCCGCTGCGTGTGCTGCGTGTATGTCCGGTGCCGCAGCCGCAGCCGCTGCGTCCGGTGCCGCAGCCGCTGCGTGTATGTCCGGTGCCGCAGCCGCTGCGTGTATGTCCGGTGCCGCAGCCGCTGCCGCAGCCGCTGCGTGTATGTCCGGTGCCGCAGTCCGGTGCCGCAGCCGCTGCAGCCGCAGCCGCTGCGTGTATGTCCGGTGCCGCAGCCGCAGCCGCTGCGTGTATGTCCGCAGCCGCAGCCGCTGCGTGTATGTCCGGTGCCGCAGCCGCAGCCGCTGCGTGTATGTCCGGTGCCGCAGCAGCCGCTGCTGCGTGTGTCCGGTGCCGCAGCCGCTGCGTGTATGCCGCAGCGCAGCCGCTGCGTGTATGTCCGGTGCCGCAGCAGTGCCGCAGCCGCAGCCGCTGCGTGTATGTCCGGTGCCGCAGCCGCTGCGCTGTATGTCCGGTGCCGCAGCCGCTGCGTGCGTGTCCGGTGCCGGTGCCGCAGCCGCTGCGTGTATGTCCGGTGCCGCAGCCGCAGCCGCTGCGTGTATGTCCGGTGCCGCAGCCGCAGCGCTGCGTGCGTGTGTGCCGCAGCCGCAGCCGCTGCGTGTATGTCCGGTGCCGCAGCCGCAGCCGCTGCGTGTATGTCCGGTGCCGCAGCCGCTGCGTGTATGTCCGGTGCCGCAGCCGCTGCGTGTATGTCCGGTGCCGCAGCCGCAGCCGCTGCGTGTATGTCCGGTGCCGCAGCCGCAGCCGCTGCGTGTATGTCCGGTGCCGCAGCGCAGCCGCTGCGTGTATGTCCGGTGCCGCAGCCGCTGCGTGTGTGTCCGCCGCCGCTGCGTGCCGCATGTCCGGTGCCGCAGCCGCTGCGTGTATGTCCGGTGCCGCAGCCGCTGCATGTCCGGTGCCGCAGCCGCTGCGTGTATGTCCGGTGCCGCAGCCGCTGCGTGTATGTCCGGTGCCGCAGCAGCGCTGCGTGTATGTCCGGTGCCGCAGCAGCCGCAGCTGCGTGTATGTCCGGTGCCGCAGCCGCTGCGTGTATGTCCGGTGCCGCAGCCGCAGCCGCTGCGTGTATGTCCGGTGCCGCAGCCGCTGCGTGTATGTCCGGTGCCGCAGCCGCTGCGTGTATGTCCGGTGCCGCAGCCGCAGCCGCTGCGTGTATGTCCGGTGCCGCAGCCGCAGCCGCTGCGTGTCCGGTCCGGTGCCGCAGCCGCGCTGCGTGTATGTCCGGTGCCGCAGTGCCGTGTATGTCCGGCCGCGCTGCGTGTATGTCCGGTGCCGCAGCCGCAGCCGCTGCGTGTATGTCCGGTGCCGCAGCCGCAGCCGCTGCGTGTATGTCCGGTGCCGCAGCCGCGCGTCCGGTGTCCGGTGCTGTATGTGCGTGTATGTCCGGTGCCGCAGCCGCAGCCGCTGCGTGTATGTCCGGTGCCGCAGCCGCAGCCGCTGCGTGTATGTCCGGTGCCGCAGCCGCAGCCGCTGCGTGTCCGTGTGCCGCAGCCGCAGCGCTGCGTGCTGCGTATGTCCGGTGCCGCAGCCGCAGCCGCTGCGTGTATGTGCCGCAGCCGCAGCCGCTGCGTGTATGTCCGGTGCCGCAGCCGCAGCCGCTGCGTGTATGTCCGGTGCCGCAGCCGCAGCCGCTGCGTGTATGTCCGGTGCCGCAGCCGCTGCGTGTATGTCCGGTGCCGCAGCCGCTGCCGCAGCCGCTGCTGTGTATGTGTATGTCCGGTGCCGCAGCCGCAGCTGCGTGTATGTCCGGTGCCGCAGCCGCCGCTGCGCGTATGTCCGGTGCCGCAGCCGCTGCGTGTATGTCCGGTGCCGCAGCCGCAGCCGCTGCGTGTATGTCCGGTGCCGCAGCCGCTGCTGCCGCAGCCGCTGCGTGTATGTCGTGCCGCAGCCGGTGTCCGTGTGCCGCAGCCGCAGCCGCTGCGTGTATGTCCGGTGCCGCAGCGCTGCGTGTGTGTCCGGTGCCGCAGCCGCTGCGTGTATGTCCGGTGCCGCAGCCGCTGCCGTGTATGTCCGGTGCCGCAGCCGCAGCCGCTGCGTGTATGCGGTGCCGCAGCCGCTGCGTGTATGTCCGGTGCCGCAGCCGCTGCGTGCCGTGTGCGTGCCGGTGCCGCAGCCGCTGCGTGTATGTCCGGTGCCCGCAGTCCGGTGCCGCAGCCGCTGCGTGTATGTGTGTATGTCCGGTGCCGCAGCCGCAGCGCTGCGTGTATGTCCGGTGCCGCAGCTGCGGCGTCCGGTGCCGCAGCCGCAGCCGCTGCGTGTATGTCCGGTGCCGCAGCCGCAGCCGCTGCGTGTATGTCCGGTGCCGCAGCCGCAGCCGCTGCGTGTATGTCCGGTGCCGCAGCCGCAGCCGCGGTGCCGTGCCGCTGCGGTGCCGCAGCCGCAGCCGCTGCGTGTATGTCCGGTGCCAGCCGCTGCGTGTATGTCCGGTGCGTCCGGTGCCGCAGCCGCTGCGTGTATGTCCGGTGCCGCAGCCGCAGCCGCTGCGTGCGTGTGCCGCAGTGCCGCAGCCGCTGCGTGTCCCGGTGCCGCAGCCGCTGCGTGTATGTATGTCGGCCGCCGCCGCAGCCGCTGCGTGTATGTCCGGTGCCGCAGCCGCTGCGTGTATGTCCGGTGCCGCAGCCGCTGCGTGTATGTCCGGTGCCGCAGCCGCTGCGTGTATGTCCGGTGCCGCAGCCGCTGTGGCGTCCGGTGCCGCAGCCGCGTGCGCTGCGTGTATGTCCGGTGCCGCAGCCGCTGCGTGTATGTCCGGTGCCGCAGCCGCTGCGTGTATGTCCGGTGCCGCAGCCGCTGCGTGTATGTCCGGTGCCGCAGCCGCAGCCGCTGCGTTTCCTGCTGGTTTGCTTCCTACTGAATTTTAAATCTATTTAAGTTTTATGTAAGTCTTTTGTACCTACCTATTCACTGTAATAAACATTCATTTTTAGTTTAACCTGTCAAATGTTGACTGTCTTGTATGCCAGACTTAGCTTTAAGTGTTATTGTTTCCTCTGGATTTTGGTTTTCCCGATACAGGCTTGCCTGGTGGGAAACCAACGGATATCACTATGTTACTTTAATAATTGTGTACAAAAATTGATACGATTGTTCTATTTTTGTCTTGTATATCTCGGCAATTTTTGTGGTAATATTCTTTTCTTTTCTATTTTCATCCAAGGTAGCCGCCAGTATAATGGGAGCTAAGTAACTAAATTAAAAAAAAACACCGTATGTAACTTTATTATGGGCATTAAGTGGAAGGGTTTGCCTAATAGAATAGGATACACAACAAAAAAGAGAATGAAACACAACAACAAACAAACTCACTGACTGCTCGTAAATGTGTGGCGCTTCACGATTGTATATTTATTATTTCTGTAAATATTCTAGATTAATAAGGAGAACAGTGTGAAGCCTGGTCGAGTCTAGGACCTACTGAGTTATTTTTTAGCTTTTAATTCAATATGTACATCACTCATTCCATAAAACTGATCATATCATCACTCGCACGTGCTATCGATAGCCTATACCCAAAACTACTGCTTAAAAAGCTTGAATTGTCTGGAATCAGGGGCAATGCACTGAGCTGGTTCACAAATTATCTGATAACTCGAAAGCAATATCTTAAAGTCGACAATCAAAGAAGCGACGAAGCAACTATCTCTTACGGAATTATACTAATTAAATAAATTTATAAGGTGGTGAAAAGTGGTGAGCGGTGGTGAAAAGTGGTGGTAAGGTGGGGAAAAGCCTCTGAAAAATTTTGCTATACTTGTGGAGAGGCGATATGTACAGCAAGGCACATATTGGTGGGATGCAAGGTGCTCCTTAATGGGGGTCATTACTCACGGCGTCATGACAGAGTACTTGAAATCATACGTGAAGCCATGAGCCTTTCAGTAGCTAGAGCCCAAAAGGGATTGACGACAAACAAAAGACAAATCAACTTTGTAAAAGAAGGCTGGAAGGCAACTTTAAACTCCAAAAACAAGCCTTACTCAATCCTGGGTACAGCACCTGATTGGACTATTTTAATGGACACGTATGAAAAGCACTACAAAATCCCAGAGGATGTGGGTGTTTCGTCATCCAGACCGGACATTTTCCTTTTTTCTAGAGCTACGAAACGCATAGTCCTTGTAGAACTTACCGTACCGTGGGAAACTAATATACCTAAAGACCACGCGATGAAACAAAATAAGTATTACGACCTCCTAAACGAATTAATAAAAAACGGCTATGTAGTTAGTTTATACGCTGTAGAAGTGGGAGCGAGAGGTATACCAGCAAAATCTCTCTATAACCTGCTGAAAGACCTTGGTTTATCCAGAAGTGCAGTAAGTTCTATACTAGAACGTGTATCTAAAGCTGCACTAGTAGGCTCATATCAGATTTGGCTGGACAGGGAGAGAAAAACGAATAGTGAAGGTGAGTGTTGATGTACGTCAGAAAGGGACCCCTTAAACCTACGCCCGAGTCACAAGTCTCGGAATCTACTCGAGTTTTCTCTCTCTGCCACACGATGGACCCGGCACCCGCACGGTGAATCCATGGAATGCTAAGAAGATCGCCTGTCATGAATGATGAGCCACACGCAGCGACGGCGGTCAGGGCGCCGGCGCCGGCGGGGTCGCCGCGGACGGTACACCCCGCTCCGCCCCGGGAGAGCGAGCACAGCCCCGCGTGCGGTTAAACCCAAGCCTTATATTCCTAAAGTCTCCGCTCGGCGCTCCGTGTAATGGCAGACCTTACCTAGAGTCCCGCCGCACTGGAGACAGAAATATGGCGCGACGAGAGCGGTCCTTACATATTAACGATGTTATTAAGTTTGTCTGTGTGTCAGCCGGCGCCGGAGCCGGCCGCCGCGCCCGGCGCCTGACGGTAGTCACCGGCGACCGGCGACCGGCGACCGGCAACCGGCGACCGGCGACTGGCGACTGGTTCGAGTCATTACCAAGAGAATTACACGATTTGAATCCTCGCGTGCCGCCTCACTCGGAACACAGCCCCGGGGACTGTTGGGCACTCTCTAACCGGCTAACTTTATTCGATCTTATCGTTTTTAACTTTATCCGTGGACTTTCTATTCACTTACAAGTAGTTGACAGGACCGCAGCTGGCTGCTCAGTGCACCTGAACCCTTCCAAGTGCTTATTGCTTAATCGTAACAATGTTATAGTTGATACCAAATAAACGGAGCATGCCGCAAGCCGCGACCTAGAGGCGGAGTGTTCTCGTGGGACGTGCTCACACCTGGACCCCGCGCCGTTGTATATTTTAAATTTATATTTGACTAGCAGTAGTATAGGTAGTATAGATTGTCCCGGTCAATTGCGTGTCGGTTGTGCTCACCACCCACTGTCTCGCCGACGCAAGAGAATTATAATTTTCTTCGATAAATTTTGATTCATTTTTGCGTTACAATTTGGGCCACGTTCAGAATTAGCATTAATTGCGTCCTTCCGGAAAATATAAAATAAGTAATTAATAAAACGAGCCGGCGGGGAGCGCTCTTTGGGGGAACGCGCCCGATGCTCGCCGATTACAAATTGGCCCAAACTAATTTGCGACAGTGCTTGCTATAAAATTAATAAACATATTGAGGACGCAATTTCAAGGACTTTGGGCGAGCGTAACTTCGTTGATCAGTTACCGGACCACTGGACACCGGGCCGCTGAACGACTGGACACCGGACCACCGGACCGTCCGCCGGACTGACGCTCGAATGAGAGCTCCCGCCGTCCTCAGCTCGGCGGCTTCTTCCCGTCCATAGAACAGACATATCCCCCCCCCCCCGACCCCGCCAGGCGCGCCGCTCCCGGCAAGCTCTCTCTCGTCCTGCCTTCCTCGCGGTGCGAGTAGGTTTCGACTCTCTCGAGGGATCCCAAACTTCCAAGCTGAGTATCTCCGGCGAAGTATCTGTAGCCAGAGCTGTAACTCGGTCCCCGACGTCACGTAGAAGTCAATTTCTAAATCACAGCACGAAGCTGGCGCCGGCTGGTTTCAAATAGGGTTCATAATCCTTGCTAGTAGGTTACTTTCACAAAGTTTCAAGATATAGATCTTGAAACTTTGTAAAAGTAGTTTAATTTCTTCCTCTTCGGGCGGTTCGCTCCTCGCGCTGCAGGCAGGTTCCCTCGTGTCTGCAGCGCAGGTCACCGGCGTCCTTCTCTCCTCTCCCCGCACCTCCCTCGCACCACCGATCAAATTTTATGAAGTAAAAAAATAAATATTTCAATAACATAGATCTTCATCATCATCATCAGCCCGTGTTCGTCCACTGCTGGACATAGGCCTCTCCTATAATACGCCTCGGTCTTACGCTTCCAACCGCCAACAGCCGTCTTTCGTATATCGTCATTCCATCTAGTCTCAGGGAGTCCTACACTACGTTTACCGATTCGCAGTCTCCACTCCAGAACCCGTCTACCCCAACGGTTATCGGGTCTGCGACAGATGTGACCGGCCCGTTGCCACTTTAGCCTGCTAATACGCTGAGTTATGTCGGTGACTTTAGTTCTCTGACGAATTACTTCATTGCGGATGCAATCCCTCAGAGAAACTCCAAGCATAGCCCTTTCCATAGCTCGCTGAGCGACTTTAAGCTTTCGGACCATTTTGACTGTCAGTGTCCACGTTTCAGCACTGTAGGTCAAAACGGGTAGGACGCACTGGTTGAATACTTTTATTTTGAGACTTTGTGGGATGGGTAACGAGAAGACTCGACGTAGTTTTCCAAACGCTGCCCAGCCCAACTGGATTCTTCTCTCGCTCTCAAAGCTCCATCTACCTAGTTCAAGCGTCTGCCCTAGGTAAACGTATCTCTGAACAATTTCGAAAGTGGTTCCATTTACGGCAATCGGCTCCGGGGCAACGAACTCGTTGCACATGACTTTGGTTTTGTCCAAATTCATCCGGGGACCGATGCGTTAAGAAGCGTTAGACAGGCTGTCCAGCATCCATTGCATATCCACCAGCGACTCTGCCATAATGACAATGTCGTCTGTAAATCGCAGTTGAGAGATGCACTCGCCATTACTGTTTAGGCCATGTCCAACCCAATCCAGAGTCTTAAATATATCCTCTAGTGCGTTTGAGAACAATTTCGGGGAAATTACGTCCCCTTGTCTCACGCCTCGCTGCAGAGGAATATGCCTTGACTGCTGGTCTTGAATTTGGACTAACATCGTAGCGGCGTCGTACAAACATCTCATCACCTCGATGTATCGCCAATCGACTTGACATCGCTGTAAGGACTCCAGAATAGCCCAAGTTTCGACTGAGTCAAACGCCTTCTCATAGTCCACAAACACTAAGCAAAGGGGCCGATTGTATTCCTTCGTTTTCTGTACAATCTGCCGTGCCGTGTGAATGTGGTGATTACTCTCGTAATTCGTGATAACTCTCGAAAACAACTTATAGACATGGCTCAGAAGCGATATTGGTCGATAATTCTTCAAAAGGGTCTTATCTCCCTTTTTGAAGAATAGGATGACCACACTTCTGTGCCATGCCTGTGGAGTTCTCCCGGTGAAGAAGACGTCATTAATCAGTTCTTGGAGCTATTTCATAAGAGGGGCCCCACCCACCTTTAAGAGCTCTGTTGTAATTCCGTCCTCGCCCGCGGCTTTTTCATTTTTAAGTTGCCCAAGAGCCATCACGATTTCGTCTAGACTTATTTCCATCAGTTCTTCGGTATAGTGGCGAGTCAGAGTGGCTCTTTTGTCCTCGTTTTGTAAGAGATGAGGAGCATGCGATGCGTACAGCTGGCTGTAAAAGTCTTCCACTTCGGAGTTCTCTCCGAAGTGGAAGACTTTGGATGCAACGACTCTCCCCGTCGAGGTAGTTAGCTTCGTCAGGTGGCTTCTACCTAGTGGCTTGACGAACACTTTTGACCCTCGATTTTGCTCAATTGATTTTTCAATCAAGAGCGTGTTAGCTAATCGGGGGTCACGTCGTACAAGCTTTGTAACTCTCTTGCTAAGAGCCCCTTGTTCTGACGAAGTTAATGCGGGTTTGCTTCGTTCCTCCATGAACTGCAAGGTCTCTCTAGAAAGCTTGGACTTTCTGCCTTTGCGCCGCATTTCGCAAAATTTTGTGCCCTCATCTCGCAGGACATCCACCACTCTTTCAAGCCTCTGGTCAACGCTATTTGTAGTTTCCAAGGCAGCAAATTGGTTCTCCAGTTTTAGCTGGAACGTTTCAGATCCAACTATGGTTTGGAGAAGGTTCATCAAACGGACGCGTTCAAGCTTGTAATCAATATTCAGGGTGCCTCGCACAAGCCTATGATCACTTACGGTAACAAACCTAGAGATCACGGAGACATCCCTGAATACACGCCGTTTGTCTGTTATGATGAAGTCAATCTCAGTTTTCGTCCGGCCGTCGGGGCTTCGCCAAGTCCACCTCCGCTATTTCTTGTAGAACAAATTCATCAGAAACAGCTCTTCCTTTTCAAGGAAGTCGACCAGCATTTGGCCCCGGTCATTCCTTCGTCCCGAACCATAGGGTCTTACTACTGATTCACTGCAAGTCCGTACTCCCACTTTGTGCGGTGACACACCAGACAGTATTTTCTATCGTGGGTAGGTAAAAATGGAGTTGCGCTAGAGATGGATAAGATTGTTAGAAAACTATCGACATCTCGATATTTTCCAGTCGTCATCATCATCATATTGTCGTTTTAACTATATTTTCAGCTGATATTTAAGTATATCCGATATGTCGTTACCTGTTTTCGGCCGTTTTCTTAGCTGGGCAATCGGTGTCGCCTTGTGTGGTATTGGTTTTTTTTAAATCGAGTACAGGTGGCACACTTCGGTATTTGCGCTTTATTTGGGCACTCATTCATTGCGTGACCTACTTGTGCGCAGTGTCCACAGGTGGGCGTGGGCTCTCTGCACGTTTTAGCTGCATGTCCGTATTGTTGGCATTTGTAGCATCTCGTTACTAGCGTGAAATCTCTAACAGGGCAGGATGTCCCGTTAATAAATACTCGCTCCTGCGTGATAAGGGCTTTACGAATAAATTACTGGTGATACTTCAATTATGTAATTACAGATCTGGGCGTCCATTTTGCCTGATTTGTGGCTTATCTTGATGGTCTTTAAAAATGAGTCGCAATCCATTGCCTTTTTTCTGCTAAATTTTGCTCAAAAATGCAGGTAAAAACTCCAGTTTCTGTCATGTTGGTTGGTACTCCTAAAACTGTAATTCGTGGTCTACGTTTGTATACCTCATCCAAAGTTAAGCCTGAAGAGTTTAGCTGTACAGATTGTTTAAATTTTTTGTAGGTCTTCTTTATTTTCTGTGCTGATAATGACTCCTTCATTTTTAGTTTTAAGTAGGCTCCAAACTTGCAGCTTCATTTGTTCAGGGCGTATTATTTTCTGAATTTGGGCGGATAAAATTATTAGCCCCTGTTTTTACCACACTAGCAAAGGACACATTTTGGTTCGTTGAATTATTGGTATTGGTCTCCTGTATGGTATTTTTTATTCCCGTTAGGTACTGTTGCAGATTACATTTAATACTGAGGTCTTTGGTGGTTTGTTGAGCTTGTATGGCCTTTTGCTTCAGCGACTGGTATAATATAGCCATTTGTGAAGAAGCATTTCCGACTTTGCGGCATAGATTCACCACACGTAGCTTCTGCTCTGAATTCAATTTGCCATCCGATGTTATTTCAGCAGCTGCAGCGAGCGGATTTCATCAAGGTCTGGTCAACGGTCGTGATCCATTTCTGGTTCTCACTTGTAGGCGCCAAATCACATTCAATTTGATTCGGATCTTGAGGTGTTTGCACGGTTTTTTGTGGAGGCACATGCGGCGGGCTATGCCGCATTAGGGTACTTCGGTCAAATGGACTGTCCATTTAAAACAAATTTCTCTTACCAACTTATCTTTGTACCGATTATCCTGAAATGGTTCTTCTTTAAACTAAGTATAATAACAAAACCGCACTATTCATCTTCCTACGTCACTTCTTACTGAGGTCAAACAATAACTATATTAGCGGAATTGTTAAATACAAGCTCACGTCCGTACGTGACGAACGCATGCAATGTATCCTCGGGATATAAAACACGAGTGAGGGCCATTCTGGCTCTGGCGTCAGAAACCGGATTCTCGTTTAATCCAATATTTTAATTTATGACGTCTAACTCGCTCGACTAAACCATAATTGAAAATTTAATTGATCAGCGTTAACGTGGGAATTTATTGAAGCGGACGGACGACCGCGGGGTGTTCCGCTACCAGCATCCTGGCAACCAGGGGAAACCTTACCACGCGCGCGAGTGCAGGCTTCAATGTGACGTTACACCGTGCCTGCTGCGCCCTGCACCCTGCACCCTGCACCCTGCACCCTGCACCCTGCACCCTGCACCCTGCACCCTGCACCCTGCACCCTGCACCCTGCACCCTGCACCCTGCATGATGCACATGGCAAAGCTTGTTGGCCCGCCAGTGGTACTCAGATAAATCATCTAATTTGATAAACAACTATTTTTGTTGTCCGGAGCTCAGACGCAGAGATTTGAAACTTACTAACTTAAACGAAATAGTTCAAAAAATTACAAGTTATACATATTTTAGTTTTGTGCATACGGCGATGCTATTCATACACATGAGAGAAAACTCAAACAAACGTCTGCAGACCGCCTCACTGTCTGTGATTATATACTCGATATTTGTGTAGTGCATATATTTACACACGAACATTTTCTTAGTTAATCTCAAATTAGGTTCTAATTGAGTCGGTGTGTGCGTGCGATGTATCGGGCTACCCGTGTGTCCGCCGCTCGCGGTCGTCGTCCATTACACCGCGGCACTCGCTCGTCGCCACTCGCGCGACTCGAGACAGCGGAGACGCAAATTGCTACAACCTACTTTCGCTACGAGCCTCTACGAGTTGCTACGGAGCGTGATTAACTCAACGTTAATGTGCTACGAGAGTGCTACGTCTGCCACCCTTCCCCCCACTGACGGGGGGAACACGGATGACACGCGAGGCGGATACAAATTTCATAAAAATATATTTTGAATCTAAACGTTATTTTAAAACTAACATCCGTCTCAGCCAGAGCTTAAATGGAGAGTGTACTAGGAAGGTAAGACGTTTGGCTTTAATGTGTTTTAATAATGTCAAGAATGTTTGTGTCGTTAAATATGGTGCAAATGATAGTTTGTACCACGAAATTTCTGATCTCTTTCAGCTTAAGCAAAAATTTTTAAATTTCGATTTCTCCACTGTCAGCTCCTTGCTCTCCGCGCGAGGAGGGGGGTCCCGGTCCCGGGGAGGGGGGGGGGGTCGCCCATCCAAGTCGTGATGCAAATTTGGTAATTTCTGTTTGGAGATATCGTGGATCGCCGGGATCGGGCGCAATCATAAAATGTTCAGTTTTATCGAACAAATCTGAATAAATTCTGCTCCCGGCAGATACAGAATGAATATAGAAAAACGGGATGTGTAGGTTCGATATGACATACGTTTACCCCAGACCGCCGCCGCCGTCTCGTCTGATAAGCAACGAAGCGGTCTCCGGCTACGAACAGTCCAATGTCAATGATCATAAAGTGCGTCGCACACTCTTCGAAATGTATCAAATATAAACCTGACAAACAAGCAATTTTACGATGAAGTTCAAGAATCAGAAGTCTTTTTCCAACAAGGGTTTCATCGTCTGCTTCGCGTCGCTTTTTGGCGCGTCTTTTTATGATTTCTATAGCCTCCAGCTGGCACTTAACCGATCCATTCCAAAGGCAATAAGTAAAACAGCGCATCTCGATCTGTCTAATGTGGCTAACGTAACTAAGTATCTTTCTAGCTTGTTAACAGCTAATGTAGCGTCAGACTCGTTGAAAGAGCTTAAAAAGTTGCGAGGGAAATTCAAAGTAACGTCCAAAAGATCGAAGCCGGAGTTAGTATATTGAGACTTGTACCAGCGAGCGAGTGAGCGGCATCAGTAGTTCCCGGCGCCGCCGGCGGGCGCGGGGGGCGCCACGCGCGGCGGTCGCTCACAATTACATTGTTATTTCTTCGACTGTTCCTAATTCGGAGGCGAAACGAGGAAAAAGCAAAATCTTGTAAGTGGCTTTTCTGTTGTTTTAAATATTTCCCGATGTCGGAGCGCGGGCCGGGGCGGCGCAATCTGCTAAGTTAGATCGCATTAGCGACGCGCTTTCGAAGACGCGGGAACAGCAGAGGGTTACCTGAACACGCAGGTCAGAGTCATGTGAACTGCGTCGTCAGGTAACCTTCTGTCGTCCAGCACCGCGGGGCGCGGGCGCGGGGCGCGGGGCGCGGGGCGCGGGGCGCGGGGCGCACTTCGAGGAATTGCCCCGTTTACGCAGTTACGCGGTAAAAACAAATACAAGCACACAAGATCCCCCCTCCTTGAATGAAATATACTTTTTGCCTGTAAAAGTTAACTAGTACAAGAGCCAAACACAGCCAGCGGACTATATTTCTTTTTTTTTAATTCAAAATACATTGTTTAATCAGGTTTTTTAATAAAAAGTTACGAGACGAGCAGAACATGTGCCTGATGGTAAGCAACATGCCTGCCACATACAATCAAAAATGACACGTAGTTATTGGAACATGAATCGTTATCATAAATCATTACCTAGCACTACACTGTGCTCGTCACCCAGATATCTAAGATGTTATATCTCTAAGCCCTGTGATTTCTCTGGAAACATTGCCCTTCAAACCAGAACACAGTAATGTTTACAAATTACTGGTTGGCAGTAGAATAGCTGCAAAGAATCCTATCACTACAAAATGTTAAATGTACACGTCAATAAACAATTCCAAACTTATTTTAAATTTCGTGAAACTAGTAGTAGGGAATCTAAACTAGTAGTAGGGAATCTAAACTAGTAGTAGGGAATCTAAACTAGTAGTAGGGAATCTAAAAAGTAGTAGGGAATCTAAACTAGTAGTAGGAATCTAAACTAGTAGTAGGGAATCTAAACTAGTAGTAGGGAATCTAAACTAGTAGTAGGGAATCTAAACTAGCTAGTAGTAGGGAATCTAAACTAGTAGTAGGGAATCTAAACTAGAATCTAAAGTAGTAGAATCTAAACTAGCAGTAGGGAATCTAAACTAGCAGTAGGGAATCTAAACTAGCAGTAGGGAATCTAAACTAGCAGTAGGGAATCTAAACTAGCAGTAGGGAATCTAAACTAGCAGTAGGGAATCTAAACTAGCAGTAGGGAATCTAAACTAGCAGTAGGGAATCTAAACTAGCAGTAGGGAATCTAAACAGTAGAATCTAAACTAGTAGGGAATCTAAACTAGCAGTAGGGAATCTAAACTAGCAGTAGGGAATCTAAACTAGCAGTAGGGAATCTAAACTAGCAGTAGGGAATCTAAACTAGCAGTAGGGAATCTAAACTAGCAGTAGGGAATCTAAACTAGCAGTAGGGAATCTAAACTAGCAGTAGGGAATCTAAACTAGCAGTAGGGAATCTAAACTAGCAGTAGGGAATCTAAACTAGCAGTAGGGAATCTAAATCTAAACTAGCAGTAGGGAATCTAAACTAGCAGTAGGGAATCTAAACTAGCAGTAGGAATCTAAACTAGCAGTAGGGAATCTAAACTAGCAGTAGGGAATCTAAACTAGCAGTAGGGAATCTAAACTAGTAGTAGGGAATCTAAACTAGTAGTAGGGAATCTAAACTAGTAGTAGGGAATCTAAACTAGCAGTAGGGAATCTCTAGGGAATCTAAACTAGTAGTAGGAATCTAAACTAGTAGTAGGAATCTAAACTAGTAGTAGGGAATCTAAACTAGTAGTAGGGAATCTAAACTAGTAGTAGGGAATCTAAACTAGTAGTAGGGAATCTAAACTAGTAGTAGGGAATCTAAACTAGCAGTAGGGAATCTAAACTAGCAGTAGGGAATCTAAACTAGCAGTGGAATCTAAACTAGTAGGGAATCTAAACTAGCAGTAGGGAATCTAAACTAGTAGAATCTAAACTAGGAATCTAAACTAGTAGTAGGGAATCTAAACTAGTAGTAGGGAATCTAAACTAGTAGTAGGAATCTAAACTAGTAGTGGGGAATCTAGGGAACTAAACTAGTAGGGAATCTAAACTAGTAGTAGGGAATCTAAACTAGTAGTAGGGAATCTAAACTAGCAGTAGGGAATCTAAACTAGTAGTAGGGAATCTCAGTAGGGAATCTAAACTAGCAGTAGGGAATCTAAACTAGCAGTAGGGAATCTAAACTAGCAGTAGCAGTAGGGGAATCTAGGGAACTAAAGCAGTAGGAATCTAAACTAGCAGTAGGGAATCTAAACTAGCAGTAGGGAATCTAAACTAGCAGTAGGGAATCTAAACTAGCAGAATCTAAACTAGCAGGAATCTAAACTAGCAGTAGGGAATCTAAACTAGCAGTAGGGAATCTAAAAGCAGTAGGGAATCTAAACCAGCAGTAGGGAATCTAAACTAGTAGTAGGGAATCTAAACTAGCAGTAGGGAATCTAAACTAGCAGTAGGGAATCTAAACTAGCAGTAGGGAATCTAAACTAGCAGTAGGGAATCTAAACTAGCAGTAGGGAATCTAAACTAGCAGTAGGGAATCTAAACTAGCAGTAGGGAATCTAAACTAGCAGTAGGGAATCTAAACTAGCAGGAATCTAAACTAGCAGTAGGGAATCTAAACTAGCAGTAGGGAATCTAAACTAGCAGTAGGGAATCTAAACTAGCAGTAGGGAATCTAAACTAGCAGTAGGGAATCTAAACTAGCAGTAGGGAATCTAAACTAGTAGTAGGGAATCTAAACTAGTAGTAGGGAAGTAGGAGTAGGAAACTAAAGTAGGGAATCTAAACTAGTAGTAGGGAATCTAAACTAGTAGGGAATCTAAACTAGTAGTAGGGAATCTAAACTAGTAGTAGGGGGAATCTAAACTAGTAGTAGGGAATCTAAACTAGTAGTAGGAATCTAAACTAGTAGGGAATCTAAACTAGTAGTAGGGAATCTAAACTAGTAGTAGGGAATCTAAACTAGTAGTAGGGAATCTAAACTAGTAGTAGGGAATCTAAACTAGTAGTAGGGAATCTAAACTAGTAGTAGGGAATCTAAACTAGTAGGAGTAGTAGTAGGGAATCTAAACTAGTAGTAGGGAATCTAAACTAGTAGTAGGAATCTAAACTAGTAGTAGGAATCTAAACTAGTAGTAGTAGTAGGGAATCTAAACTAGTAGTAGGGAATCTAAACTAGTAGTAGGGAATCTAAACTAGTAGTAGGAATCTAAACTAGTAGAATCTAAACTAGTAGGAATCTAAACTAGTAGTAGGGAATCTAAACTAGTAGTAGGGAATCTAAACTAGTAGTAGGGAATCTAAACTAGTAGTAGGGAATCTAAACTAGTAGTAGGGAATCTAAACTAGTAGTAGTAGGAATCTAAACTAGTAGTAGGGAATCTAAAACTAGTAGTAGGAATCTAAACTAGTAGTAGTAGTAGGAATCTAAACTAGTAGTAGAATCTAAACTAGTAGTAGGGAATCTAAACTAGTAGTAGGAATCTAAACTAGTAGTAGGGAATCTAAACTAGTAGTAGGGAATCTAAACTAGTAGTAGGGAATCTAAACTAGTAGTAGGGAATCTAAACTAGTAGTAGGGAATCTAAACTAGTAGTAGGGAATCTAAACTAGTAGTAGGGAATCTAAACTAGTAGTAGGAATCTAAACTAGTAGTAGTACTAGTAGTAGGAATCTAAACCAGTAGGGAATCTAAACTAGGAATCTAAACTAGTAGTAGTAGGAATCTAAACTAAACTAGTAGTAGGGAATCTAAACTAGTAGTAGGGAATCTAAACTAGTAGTAGGGAATCTAAACTAGTAGTAGGGAATCTAAACTAGTAGTAGGGAATCTAAACTAGTAGTAGGGAATCTAAACTAGTAGTAGGGAATCTAAACTAGTAGTAGGAATCTAAACTAGTAGTAGGGAATCTAAACTAGTAGTAGGGAATCTAAACTAGAACTAGTAGTAGGAATCTAAACTAGTAGTAGTAGGAATCTAAACTAGTAGTAGGGAATCTAAACTAGTAGTAGAATCTAAACTAGTAGTAGTAGGGAATCTAAACTAGTAGTAGGGAATCTAAACTAGTAGTAGGAATCTAAACTAGTAGTAGGGAATCTAAACTAGTAGGGAATCTAAACTAGTAGTAGGAAATCTAAACTAGTAGTAGGGAATCTAAACTAGTAGTAGGAAATCTAAACTAGTAGTAGGGAATCTACACAAATGTCAACACGTCGCGCGGTGACCAATAGAAAGCTAGCGAAATTCGTTTTTAGTTTTTTTCCTAATTACACAACAGAGAGAACATAACACAACACATCGGTCGGGGGAAACGTTGTTGTGTTTATTTTGAAATTTCATACTACTGTGCTTGTGCGCACTGCGTGCCTACGTTTCGTGAACTCATGAACTAACAATAATGGATTTTATTTTATTTTTTTCTAAATGGAAAACAAACATCATGACACAAATAATAAGGATGCCATTTGTGGTGCTAGTTCATGAGTGTTCTACCTACTGTTATATATCTGTTTATGTGTCACAATAAAGAGTTGTCTATGTATCTAAAATTTTCATTTCATTTAATTACAGTTTTCACAGATCAGATTCACTATATAAACAATATGTGTTCAAATCGCGAAAGTTTAACAACAATTTTTTGATGCGAATTCATTAATCCAGTCCAACTGCGGTGCCATGTCGCAGTATGAGAGATGAGAGAGAGTCAGCGCTATCAAGACATCAAATACAAATACAATAGTTATTTGTTATACAAGAGTGCAAAGTTGATTTTTAACCGCGTGCTCAATTTTGATGACCGAGCAAGCGAAGGATTCTATTTTAAATACTGAGCGTAGCAAGGGAATCAAAAGAGCACAAGGTGAAAAATCTTTGCACTCGAGTGCAACACGTAACTTTTCATTCCACCTCAGCGAGGAAATGACTAAACGCAAATTTTTAAATGTTTTCGCGCTAAGCAAATTTAAAAAAAGAAAGTACACCAAGGAGGTTCCGAGTATGAGTTTTTAACATATAAAAAAAAATATATGATGCATTCGGCACAAAGGAGGTAGAAATAAATAGGTTGAATTATGTTTTGAATTCAAAACCTCAGTACACACGACACACTTAACCTCTAGAGTTCTAGAGGGTAAAAACGACTTTTTGCGCCCTGATATCGAGGAGCAAATGTACTCTTTCCGAGCTGGTGGGATGAAAAAATCTTTATTGCTGTTTGCAGGTAAGATAAGATGATACAAAACATTTAAATAATTGACCCATACAAACTGGCCTCTTCTTCTAGAGGCATGCAATATGTCTGGCAACGCAGTTTCCATTGGTCTGAATTTATACAATGATAATAATAGTCAGCTGATAAAGTCTTCTTCATCGCAAAGAAATATTAGCACTTCACCTATATTTATTTTCACAAGTTAACCTTTGCTGACGAATAATATAGTAATGGTATAGTAATAATATAGTAATGGTTGACCGAGCTTTGCTCGGTTTTTTAATGATATTTAGGCAGGTACGAATTACGTAGTGATGAAATATAGTATAATAATAAAACAAAGTCGCTTTCCGCTGTCTGTCTGTCCCTATGTAAGTTGTAATGTAGTGCATCGTGATTTTTTTGTCTATTTGTTAGAATATGTACCTACTTAGAAACGAATTAAATGCGTTTATAAAGGGCCCTAAGAAAGATTTAAATTTGCATATTTCGTAGCTAAGTAAATTTTCTGTTTACGTTACGCACTAGAACACATAAATCAAATAATCATCAGACAATTCCTGTAACTTTAAAAACTTTATCATCATTTCTTTCTGACGATGTTTGCTACTTGATTATCGACTCCGTAGATTTACTTTTTGCTACTTTTTTTAATAATAATAGAATAAATACTTGACATTATACTAGTAATCGCATTTTTTTAATGCAAAAAATATTTACCCTAACGTAACGGGACAATGAGTGTTACGGGACAATGAGGGTAACGGGACAATGAGTCATCCTTTTTCGTGTATGCAGCCAGCGTTCATCGATTTATTAGACGTTGTCACGTCAAAACTTAGTACTAGTTTGGTAAAAACTACCATAGTTTGTGAAGAAACTACTATTGGTGCCTCCCAGCGAAAGAGGGTAGGTAAGATAGTTATTATAATATCAATTAGAGCATTTTTAGAAAACAATTATATTAAAATGTGTTTTCGGACTAGTAGGTAGATTTAATACTCCCCTTTGAATGTATACATCCAGCTGCGTAAGATACTAAAGATATCAAACTTAAAACACGGAATCGCATTGAGAGACATTTCGTCGCCGGTCACATACGAGGAAATAAACAACTGCCGCAGGGAAGCGAGCGGGAGCCGGCCGCGGTGCGGGGGCGAGGCGGCGGCGGCGCGGCGGCAGGGTGGCGGCGGCGCGGCGGCAGGGTGGCGGCGGCGCGGCGGCAGGGTGGCGGCGGCGCGGCGGCAGGGTGGCGGCGGCGCGGCGGCAGGGTGGCGGCGGCGCGGCGACGGCGGCGGCACTCGGTGGCCGGCCCGCGCCTCGCCCGCACGCCGCTCGCCGCTCGCCGCTCGCCGCTCGCCGCCGACGCGACTCTCGGAAACTTTGCCGAACTCGCGCGACCGGCCGCGCTCCACTCCACACCGAATATGATCATCTACATGTCTCTGAAAGTTTCGAAAAAGTTTCCGCAGAGTATATAAAATTCTCGGAGATGCATCTCGTCGGGTAAAAGTGAGTTCGGGAAGTGCAGTGCGGCTCGCCAGGGCCGGCAGTGGCAGCGGGCGTGCGGGCAGCGGGGGCGGCATGCCGCCGCGCGCCGCCGCTCTGGCCCTGCTGGCGCTGCTGCTGCAGCCGGCCGGCGCGCCCGCCCCCGGCCCGGCCCCGGGCCCGGGCCCGGGCCGGGAGCGCTGCCCGGCGCCGCTGCACAAGCGGTCCGCGCACTCGCTCATCGCTCCCTTCGACATCTCGCACATGCTCAAGAAGAAGAAGTACAAGAGCGCGGCCGAGGAGCTGCGGCCGAGCGCCGCGCCGCTGCAGGCGGGCGCCGGCGCCGGCCCGCTCCCGGCGCCGGCGCCGGCAGCCGGCCCGGACCCGGCACCGCTCAAGAAGCGGCCGGACGAAGAGATCGTGTGGCCGGTGAAGCACGCCGCCGTCGTGGACGGGGACATCATCCTCGGCGGTCTCATGATGGTAGGTGAAGCGGTCTTCCGAGCGCTTGGAAGTGCCACTGACTCCTTAGCAGTAACGGTAAAAGGTAGAAAAAATACAGCAAAAAAATGCAACAATTTATTATAGCCACAGCACTCTAAGTACTTTAAACATGGGTGATCGGTTATATGATAGCTTTTTAGAAGCTAAATACGGCGACCGAATAAAACATTTCCCATCGCACAGTTAAAAACGCCAAGCTCGGGAGTTCAATTGTTTGTCAGAAGCGCGATACAGCCACTGGAACACATTCAAGAAAATGCCGGTCGCATTATTTGGCGTCTGCCAAACTGTACAACAACAAAACTTTTTGCGCGCAACAGACAGATTTTTCGTAGGCTACGAATTGAATTCTAGCGACACGCTCGGAAACAATGAGAAATCTTCTGGTAAACTCGGGACCACGGGCATTGACCATCTAGAAATGCGTGAGCATTTCTCATTGGGCATTTAAAATGCGTCAGCATTTCTAGATGGCCACGTTCTTCGGTTTCACACGCGTAATTTCAAAAGCAAGCTATCAAATTTTGAGTTAGAAGTTTTTAATTCTATGGGCAGTTCCTATGACTGCCAATATTTTCTATCTCAGGATGGTACTATAGCTAGCTGTATGGCAGACTTAACATCATTCAATGGTTGACGTTCCAAAGACTCGAAATACGAATCAACCCGATCCTACATCGGAGCAAGCGTTAAAATGCAAAATTTCGATACCTCTCCTAATCCATTATTCCGTAACGCCGTACAAAAATCATGTGACAAGGAGAAATGATCGAGATTTGTAACCCCCGTCTTCAACTGCACTCAGTTGGACAGCTTTCAAGTGACGGCAAAGTGCTGAATCTTATTATTTTATACCCTTCTATCATCCTACATAGGTCACCTGGTGGTTCATTCGACCCATACATTTCACACCATGTTGCACATGTTCCCGGGCCTACAGTCTACAGTGTGGGACCGTTAAAGTCATGTAACCGCATTTAAAACTAGCAAACTTCAAAATAAATTTGTTTTATTTTAATTGGTTATACAGAGTGTCCCATAAGTCGTCGTCAAGCCGAAGTCGCATGATAGGTAAGGTCATAACAGTCATCAGAAAAATAAAAAAAAATAAACGTCTTTTTTTTCTAAAATTATTGCAAAAAAAAATATTCGTGAAAATGTACCATCCTGTAACAGTTTTTACTTTCCTGTTGCTACAAATCTTGACGTTTTGCCATTTTTTTTTACTTATTTCATCCTTAATAGTGCTTCTGTAATTTGTAACCTTAAAAAATCTGAGCTAACTGCTCCAGCTTGAAAGATGTCATGTTTTGTAGAACCACGTTTTGAAAATCAGTTTTTCGCCCTACTTTAACTGACGGTCCTGAAAAAAAACTATACCACGCAAGTCTGGCAAGTAGCTTTAAAAGTTAGCGCATTTAATAAGGATTCTGAAGTGGTATAACACTTATTACATTATTTCTTAGATCGGGTACAAAAAACATTTTTTCAATGAAAGTCGGTTATGAATAATTTCTTTGACTAATAATTTCTTTATATAAGTGTACTTCACAACACTAAAATGCGATTAAGTGCACAACATTTGCATTTAACTGCAATTAAGCTAAGCATGAATAACAAGATATTTCATAAAATACAATAAAAGTGTGAAATACAATTAATTATGTGAAATAAGTAAACAAAAAATTAGATTAAAAACTGATATTTATTGGTATTAAAAGAAAACAAAACTAACACCATTTTTGTTAACCTTTTGCGAATCCAAACCCCAGTATTGAAAATCACAATTTTTCAAGAGTCAGAACTTACAAGTTACAATCCCTAAAAATATTACTTTTATTATCCTTACTTAATACAGATTTTCAGAAATCTACAATAGAGTTCAATTGGTTTTGTTTCATATTTGTCACTGGAAACAATTCCAAAGATAATTAGGCTCCAGGTAGAACAAATACAAACAACCGTTGTGGTTTTAAAGCATATCAAATATTTATTCGTGTGAAGTGTCTTATTTCACATAAACATGACGTATATTTTACAACTAGTTATATTTGCATTGGACAGTCACGATCATCTAAACTTTTATCTAAGTATTCCTACAAAATAATTAAAATAATACAAAATACTCAAATATTGTTCTTCTAATATCACTATGGTCGGTCGACAAGTTCTTATAAAACAAAAGTTCATGTGTAGGCACTACGCTGTTTATTATTCAAACTAAATTAATCTTCCAGTTGATATTTCTGCCTTATGGTTTTGATTTGAAGTGAAGTTTTGTGATTTCTGATATTCTTAAGTAGGTATTTGCCATTGAAGAAAGCACATAATATAAATAATCTTTCTCGAAATCATTTTTGTACCTACAAACTATCTCACTCGAACTCAAAATCAAAGTAAGTACACATCAAATGTTTTTAGAGAAAATCACATTTGCGACATATTTTTTGAATTGTTTGAATGGCTTCAGTTTGAATTGTTCTTTCTGAAACGTAATTTGGCACAATGACGAAAATATCTGGTATTATGAAGTTCACTTCATAATTCATATTTACTTTTGAGTTGCTAACTTATCATACAGTCTTCTCAAAATGCTCAAAATCATATACCTTACCTTTATTGCATTTCTAACTTTACTTTTTGATCTACTTGATCGCAACTTATGAAGTTGTTTTCAGATTTGAAATAATAAAGCGTAATTTGTTTTGTGTAGATTATTTTGCCATTTACTAAATGACCCTGAGAAGCAGTGAATATAATAGTCAATTTTATTTTATGCACTGCAGTTGACAACCCAATTGTATGACCCATCAGATCTATCTCTTCGATTCAGTGAAAACGTTTTCTTTTCCTTACTGGCTAACTGCTTTGTATTTGCTACATAAACATGGTCCTAAAGCTTCGAACCCAAACATTACACAAGACAGGTTCTGATTACACCAATATCTACTATGTCTCCGCGTTTGACAGAGAAATGGAAATACAGAGATTTTTGAGGTTCATCAATTGAGCCTCTACGCTTTTCCAACCAGTCTTCGGTTTGTTTTTCTGTATTAGGAAGAAACGGCATTGACAATGTTTGTACAACGTTAAATGGTACTGTTTTAAGCTAGTTTTCTGTAGGTTTTTTATTTGTGATATTGTGGTTTCTCAAGTTAGGCTGAGTAGTCTAAATAATTAATCTAGACTTATGCTTCATGGGTTTAGTTTCTTGAAAATAGTCGCTAAAATGTTCAGTTGAATCACCTGGGTTAAATCTTTATGACGCATAGATCACCTGAATCGAAATCATACTGTGAATTTGATTGTAGTGTTAAAAACTTTGACAGATACGGTATAGTGCAAACATCGTTGGGCTGAATTGCTACATGGTAAATCTTCAAATCCAATGTGTGTTTGGTGATTTTGTAGATACTCTACTTTCCTTGTAAGTCTGTTAAAGCCAAGTAAATTTTCATTCAAGAGATTTGTGATTTCATTAAAATCTAAAGAAAGAAGAGTGCTGGAAGATATTTACACGTCACTAAATGTAACAATAACACTGGAAGAGTCGGAACAAGGTCTTACATAAGGATCATTTACTTTTTTTTCTAGACAAGATCCAGTTTGAATCACATAGATTTAAATTAATTGTATTAATCAGAAAAAGCTGACATCTCTTGCCATATTAGGTATTGGTGACGGTGCGCCTAAGAAATATGGTGCACTTGGACAAGGGTCTATAATGAGATTTGACTGCAGGTGGGCTCCCGCCAGATGCACTGCGGTCAGCCCATATATTCGTATATTTTGAGCCATCGTAACAAATTTGGGGGAACGAAAGCGTCTTCTTCATCTACACTTGATTTTTTCGCATACTATACGTAATACATACGCATGAACTTATAACGGCAATTTAGTTAAGTAATGTGGCATAGCTGCGTTTTAGTCTAGTGATAAAAAAAAAATATTACACAGATCGATAGATATTTTTTTTTCTGATTGTAGTGCCATTTAAATGTCCAAATCGACTTGATGTTGGATAATGGCATTTAAGCCTGTGGACGGCAGAAATACTGACCGTGCTCAGCGTGACTTAACTTTTAAGATAGAAGAAGACTCGATGTTTTCCTTACACTGTTGATCGTTCCCGTGCGGCAGGTGCACGGGCGGTCGGAGGGCGCCACGTGCGGGCCGGTGATGGCGCAGGGCGGCGTGCAGGCGCTGGAGGCCATGCTGTTCGCGCTGGACCACGTGGCGCGCGCGCGCCTCGCGCCGCCGCGCGTGCGCCTCGGCGCGCACGTGCTCGACGACTGCGACAACGACACCTACGGGCTCGAGATGGCGGTCGACTTCATCAAGGGTGAGCGCCCGCCCGCCCCCGCGCCCCCGCGCCCCCGCCGGCCCCCGCTCACGTCCGCCGTCCCGCAGGTTCCATCGGCAACATCGACGACGCGGAGTACGCGTGCAACGCGTCCGGCGGCGCCGTGCGGAAGGTGATCTCGGGCGTGGTGGGCGCCGCCTCGTCCGTCACCTCGGTGCAGGTCGCCAACCTGCTGCGCCTGTTCCGCATCCCGCAGGTGCGCCCCGCCCCGCGCCCCGCGCCCCGCCCGCCGCGCCCGGCCCCCCTCTCACGCCCGCGTGTCTCCCGCAGGTGTCGTTCTTCTCGACGTCCCCGGAGCTGTCGAACAAGGCGCGGTTCGAGTACTTCACGCGCACGATCCCCTCGGACCTGCACCAGGTGCGCGCGATGGTCGAGATCGTGAAGAAGCTCGGCTGGCGGTACGTCTCCATCATCTACGAGGAGTCCAACTACGGGATCAAGGTACGACCGCCCCCGCCCCCTTCCCGCCGGGCGCGGCGCGGGGGGCCGGGGCTGACGGGAGCCGTGTGCAGGCGTTCGAGGAGCTGGAGACGCTGCTGGCGCGCGGGGGGGTGTGCATCGCGGTGAAGGAGCGGCTCGTGAAGGACTCGGGGGAGGCGGACGAGCGCGCGTACGACAACATCGTGGCGCGGCTGCTGAGCCGGCCGCGCGCGCGGGGTGAGCGGGGGCGGGCGGGCGGGGCGGGGCGGGGCGCGGGCGGGCGGGGAGTGACGCGCGCGTGTTGCAGGTGTGATCGTGTTCGGCTCGGACCAGGAGGTGGCGGGCGTGATGGCGGCGGTGGCGCGCGCGGGCGCGGCCGGCACGTTCGGCTGGGTGGGCTCGGACGGCTGGTCGGCGCGCGCGCTGGTGTCCACCGGGAACGAGGAGGCCGTGGAGGGCACCATCAGCGTGCAGCCGCAGGCCAACCCCGTGCGCGGCTTCCGCGACTACTTCCTCAACCTCACCCTCGACAATAACAAGAGGAACCCATGGTTTGCCGGTAACCGTCTCTTCTCAGTAATCTGATTTCCATCCGACTTTTTCTTTAGTATCCCGTGGGTTCGTTCTCCTCGTTCATCGAGCCTACGACCCGAAGTCCCGCTGCACGCGCTGTGTTGCAGAGTTCTGGGAGGACCACTTCCAGTGCCGCGTGCCGGGCGCGGCGCGCACGCCGTACAACGCGCGCTACACGCGGCGCTGCTCGGGCGCCGAGCGCCTGTCCGCCGACAACATCGAGTTCGAGGCGCAGCTGCAGTTCGTGACGGACGCCGTGCTCGCGTTCGCGCACGCGCTCCGGTACGCCCGCTCCCCGCTCCCCCGCCCGCCCCGCCCCGCCCCGCGCGCTCGCTCTGACCCCGCCGTCGCCCGCAGGGACATGCACGCCGAGCTGTGCGGCGGCGCGGCCGGGCTGTGCGCGGCGATGCGGCCGCCGAGCGGCGCCGCGCTGCTGCACTACCTCCGCCGCGTGCGCTTCGTGGGTGAGCCCCGCCCGCCCCGCCCCGCCCCGCCCCCGCCCCGCGCCGCCCGCTCTCACCCGCCCCGCCCCCGCAGGCCTGAGCGGCGACGAGTTCCACTTCGACGCGAACGGCGACGGCCCCGCGCGGTACAACATCCTGCACTTCAAGCAGGTGGCGCGCGGCGTGTTCCGCTGGCTGCCCGTCGGCCGCTACCTGGACGGCGAGCTCGAGCTGCGCATGGACGGTGAGCGCCGCAGGGTGGGGCTCCTTTCTCCGAGTCTGACGTTTCCTTTCTGAGCCTTAATTGGGAGATATATGGCTACAGTATCATACCCGGCGTTTGAAAATCTGCCCCTATTACAAAAACAGCGTTCCAAATACTGGGTATCGAAGCCAGCCTAGCCTTGATTCTTTTATCGCTACGGTTACGTCAGACATGGAGGGTAATAGCCGAGTCAAATCTATTTGCGACAACTATCAGAGAGCCTCCGATCACTTACACCACTCTATCCTTCTTACCAAACTGTGTATCAGTCGAATACTTAACAGGTAATCAGCTAGTTCGCCCTTAACGTCGACGATCGCACCATCATTTATTCTAGCTGGTTCGCATTATTATCTTCAATTCTCGGGATTCCCCTGTTTTTTTAATCTACCCACTAAAATTTTCTTATCTATAGACAAAAAAGGTTTTTAATTCTGTTATTGATCTGGGAGTTACCCACGACCTTATTTTATGCTCAGATTAACTAAACATTTCAAAATAATCAAAACCCTTACGATCCTTTCTTGATCGTTTGTGCGCATTCAACTCGACTATCTTTCTCAGGTCCGATGTGTCGTCTGTAATATAGATTGTAATCTGTTTGTTTGCAAAAATGTAGCCTTAGGATATAAACGTCTTGATATTTAGATTAACGAATGCTCGGCAATTCAATGCCATCGCGTAAAACTAACGCCATCTAGTGTTATTCGTGACGAAACAATTATTATACTATGAAACACTTTTAACAGTATGCAATAACAATTTCTAAACAGTATAACGTTAAACGTTACAGTCTCAGGCAAGAAGGAAATGGTTCGAAAACACGATATTTGGAGTTTAACACTAACTATATTCATAAGTACCCATATCATGTTAGGGGAACTAGTCAAGTAAAATAGCACGAGTAAAACGATTAAAATGTACGAGCGCCTTGCGACTTTCTCGACTGTCAGGCCTCGACGACCGTAGACTATCTCTTCTGCTTAGGGATACCCGAACACCAGTAATACAATAAATATGCTCCGCGATGTTTTGTTACGGCAGTCATTTCATTTAACCTAATGTAAATAAGAATAGGATGTACTCGTAGTTCACACGCTTACGACACGGCAGGGAAGACATCTAAACTCCCAGCGGATCCTGGAGTGTTGTCAGATTTAAGTTTGGAGTACATATTTCAAAATGATTCCTCGAAATGAGTTATATTCTGAATAATATGCGGAGTTGCAGAGCTGCAGTTCTCGCGGCAGGCGCGCGCGCCGCCCGCGTCCGTGTGTTCCGCCGACTGCGCGCGCGGTCAGGCCAAGCAGTACGTGGAGGGCGAGCGCTGCTGCTGGCACTGCTTCAACTGCACGCAGTACGAGGTACGCGCGGCTCCGACCGGCCTGCAGGGAACGCCACCGGTCTGGCCGGTGAGTCACGGTAGCGCGCGTCCGCAGATCCGCTCGCCGCAGTCGGAGACGGCGTGCGAGGAGTGCGCGCGCGGCGCGCGGCCGGACGCGGCGCGCGCGCGCTGCGTGCCCGTGCCCGAGCTGTACCTGCGGCCGGACTCGCCGGCGGCGGTGGGCGCCATGGCGTTCTCGGCGCTGGGCTGCGCGCTGACGGCGGCCGTGGCGGCCGTGTGGGCGGCGCGCGGGCACACGCCCGTGGTGCGCGCGTCCGGCCGCGAGCTGTCCTTCGTGCTGCTGGCCGGCATCCTGCTGTGCTACCTCGTCACGTTCGCGCTGGTGCTGCGCCCCACCGACCGCCTGTGCGCGCTGCAGAGGTGCGCCCGCCGGCTCCCGGGGACGTCTGATAGGCGCGACTACCACATACGTAACACGGATGTAGTAAAGCAAGTGTAAAACTGTAACAAGGTCCCGAAAGCTGCACAAATATAAAATGATTATCGGCAGTTACGGGACTGCCGATATAAATGAAAGCTTTTAACTCAGAATTTGCTAGAGTGAAAGCGGAGGGCACTGCTAGTCTGGAACAAATCTTCAAAGCGTAGGCATCTAGCTAATTCCTTTATATTATTCCTCTAAGCATGGCTATCTAGAAGTACATCTCGAGTAGGTTCCGAGTTCACCCAAACATTTCTTTCGTTCACGAGCGGGACGTTGAGCTCCATTCGCAGGCCGCGAAAAATATGTGTGTGTGCTAAAAAAAGTTTCAATTAAAAAAAGATTTGAATTTACAATGGAAATTAAACCCAAGGTGTGGAATAGGTCAGAAAAGCAGAGCAATGTGAATGGAAGCGGTTTCGATCTCGTTTCGGTCTACTCTGTGATACCCTGAGCACTGGACGCGGGCCCTGAACGTCCCATTCGATTAAGCCCGTGAATATAAATTCTGCGGCATGAATCCTAAAAAAGGCCTAAACATCCTGTCCATCCGATCTTCTATCGACCGATCCAAGTAACGGGCATCTGTGGCATGATCGAACTGATCTGATCCTAGCTCACACGACAAAACATAACATGTTGATAATATGCAGATTGCGGGTTCGGGTTAGCATTTGATTTGTGTCGTTCGGATGGTTCGAGTGAGCGCCCCGGGCGGCTGCCGCAGGTTCGGCACGGGGTTCTGCTTCACGGTGGTGTACGCGGCGCTGCTGACGAAGACGAACCGCATCGCGCGCATCTTCGCGGCCAGCAAGCAGTCCGCGCGCCGCCCCGCGCTCATCTCCCCGCGCTCGCAGCTGCTCATCTGCGGCGCGCTCATCAGCATCCAGGTGAGCGAGTGCAGATGGTAATTACGGTGGTGAAGCAGGCGGTCTCCCCCCGCCCCGCTGACCTCCCCCGCCCCGCAGGTGGTGATCGTGGCGGTGTGGCAGGTGGTCTCGCCCGCGCGCGCGGTGCGCCACCACCCGACGCGCGACGACAACATCCTGGTGTGCTCCTCGTACGTGGACGCGTCCTACACGCTCGCCTTCTTCTACCCCGTGCTGCTCATCCTCGTGTGCACGGTGTACGCCGTGCTCACGCGCAAGATCCCTGAGGCCTTCAACGAGAGCAAGCACATCGGTGAGCCCCTCCCCGCCCCGCCCCGCGTACCTCGCCTCCGGCCCTGACCCCGCGCGTGTTGCAGGGTTCACGATGTACACGACGTGCGTGATCTGGCTGGCGTTCGTGCCGCTGTACTTCGGCACGGCGTCGCACGTGCCGCTGCGCGTCACCAGCATGGCGGTCACCATCTCGCTGTCCGCCAGCGTCACGCTCGTCTGCCTGTTCTCGCCCAAGGTGCGTCCCGGCCCGTGAGCTGCGGGAAGCGGAGAAACTCTGCAGGATCATTACCGATGTACCTATCCGTATGTTTGTGTGTCGTCAGCTGTACATCATCGTGTTCCGGCCGGAGCGGAACGTGCGCGCGAGCCTGATGCCGCGCGCGTGGCGGGGCGCGGGGGGCGAGCGGCGCGGGGCGGCGGGGGGGCGCGGTGTGCGCCGCGCTCGTCGGCGCCGCGCCCCTCCCGCGCGCGCCCACCGACCTCACCCCCTCCACCGACCTGTCCACCATCAACGACACCGGTGAGCCCGGCCCGCTTCCTCCGAATCATTATTTGTGAACTCTCTGTCTGTCGTATGACATCAAAACAAAAAAGTTTTCACAGGTCCTGCTGCAACCAAAGTATTAATTCACTCGATCAGTTTGGCTCTTCGATTTGGGTTTGGTCTTTTCCAAAATTGCAATGTCTGTTGCAGAGCGCACGTCGTCTGCGGACCGGCACGTGCAGACCGAGGAGACGGCGCTGTACCCCGCGCTGGAGGCGTGCGGGGGCGAGGGCGCGGGGGGCGCGCTGCTGGACGCGCGGCGGCTGGCTGAGCTGCACGCCGCCGTGCCCGCGTTCCCCGCGCGGGGGGGAGCGCGGGGGGGAGCGCGGGGGGGCGCCCCGGCCCCGCTCGCGGTCGCGGTGGCCATCGTGGGCGCCGAGCTGCCGTTATAGCGCCCCCCGCCCGCGCGCCCCCCGCCCGCGCGCCCCCCGCCCGCGCGGCCCCCGCTCGCGCGGGCCCCCGCCCCGCGCCTCCGCCGCCTCCCCGTGCTCGTCTGACGAACTCGCGCTCGTGCATCATGAGCAAACTTCAACCTTCATTGTTGTGAATTTAGACTACGTTACTTGTTATGAAGTTGATGAAACGAATTTGTGATATTAGAATAAGATGAATAAATAACTACATTGATTTGTTTTGTTGTATTAATTTACTAATTGTAGTAGTAAATATAAAGAGTTACTAGTTACCCTATTATTCCTGTTACTGGATCATACCCTAGCTATACTCGTATTATAACAAATTGTTTATTAATAATTAACTACTGTATGTAGTGGGAATTATTTTTGTGACGTGTAATGTATTGTAATATTGTATGTTACCAATAAAGAATCTGAATCTGAAACTGGCTGGGCCCCTTGGCGGAATGCCTATGGTGTGGTGGGTCTCCATCTCTCCAGTCCCCAGCCTCAGCCTAAACTCACTACCGGTAGCTTGACACCTGTTTAGCTCCATCCAGGGATCACGCGTGGGGTTTCCGTATGAGGGTGCTTTCCCAAGGCGGGGGTGATCCGGCCAATCAATGAAAATTAATTTCAACTCTAATACAATTTTAACTTTTCAACAATAATGTTCTGTATATTTTTCGACATGTTTAAGGTTTCGTTTTTTTTTAAGAGTTACGAGACAAGCAGGGCAGGTTCCTGACTGTAAGCAACATGCCTGCCACATAACAGTACAGTAACACGAAGCTATTGGAACATGAAAAGTCCAAATTGTTACCCAGCACTGCACTGCGCTCGTCACCCAGAGATCTAAGATGTTATATCTCTAAGCCCTGTCATTTCTCTGGAAACTTTGTCCTTCAAACCGGAACCCAGTAATGTTTGAACACTACTGCTTGGCGGTAGAATAACTGGCAAAGGTGTGGTACTAACAAGTACACAACAAAGTACCCCTAAAGACTATTATTTTATCCTATCCATTTTATTGAGATCAAACTTCAGGCTTTTTTGCGCATTCAAGGTTTATCCTATAGTAAAAGTTGTCAATACAAGACATGTTTGTTGCTTAATTACCTCGCGACGGCTAAACGGATCGGGTTGGAATTAAAACAATTTGATTATTTACAGACCAGACTAGCACATAGGCTTTGTTCAACGTAAGTTTTCACATTTAATGTTAGTTTCGACAAAACATACTAGATGGCGCTGTTCGCCCTTAAAACACGGAAACGTTTGTCGGATACTATCTACGTAAGGAATTTACCGCAGAATTTGTAATAGAGAACTACTTACTACGAAAAGGTGTTTTATTTGCAATATCCCAACCCAGTTTTGAAGGACCTGAGGCTAGAAGTTTTCCATGGTCCTTAACGAGTCGGACACCATCGACGTGTCGCCTGCACGCTGCAAGCACGAGAAACCAGCGGTGGGTCGCCGCTGAAAGTGCTCATCGTATTCGAACCTAGAGGTTCGGTACGATTGGTTGGAGGACAACGAGCCGTTCTGCCAGCCGAGGAAGCAAGCGAGCAAGGAAGTTATCAGTGGAGAAAACGTCTGACGTCTGTAGCATCGTGACGTCACAACTGCGACGTCATACTACGAGGTTTGAATAAACAATCGTGACGTGAGTACATTTTGTGATCAATAATACTAGTGCCATCTGGTGGAGTGTTTAGTTTCATCAACTTAGAAAAATTCAAGCAAGAAATATTTATTTGGACTTTAACTTATTTAACAGAATTCAACAAAGGACTTGTAAAATTTTTATGTGCATGCTTTAAATTTAGGACTTAGAATAATTAAGCCAAAATTGGTAGGACGGGGAATCCACGCCCATTTCTGCCCCATGTATCAAAGTTCAAACACTTGTAAAATTTTTACGGAATTTAGATAGTTGAAAATTTTTCACAATCTTTTTTACACGTGGTACAGTTTCATAGCGTTCTTGTTCTGGTTAAATAACATTGAGTTGTGATATAAAAAAAAAAAAAAAATGGCAAGTTTAGGTTTGATTAAGAGTCAATACAGTTACCTAGCTAGGATCGAGAAGGCGTATGATAATTTAAAAAAGACTCCTAAAGTCCGCCTTGCAAAGGAATCTTATTTGTCAACTAGATTAGAGGCCTTAGAAGAACAGTGGAAATTAATAGTTCACAACCATAATAACCTTTTACTTGAAGAGTCCGATGTCATAATAAAAAATAAATATTTTACTGAAGATGTCTTTGAGAAAATTGAAGAGGTATATGTTGATTATAAATCTGATCTTAAAGAAGCGTTGTCTTTGAGCAAATCTTTAACAGGCTCTTCGAGCACAAACAGTCAACATACACCAGCTTCTAAAACAGAGTTTAACGTAAAACTTCCAAAGATATCGATACCGACTTTTTCTGGTTATTACTCAGAATGGCAAACATTTAGAGACCTTTATGTGTCATTAGTACACAACAATACATCCATCGATAATATTCAGAAAATGCATTATTTGAAAGGGCATCTTTCGGGAGAGCCGGAGCAACTGTTAAGACATGTTCCAATCACGGCAGACAACTACCAGGAGTCATGAGCATTGCTCAACAGTAGATACAATAACAAAAAGTACCTGGCTAACTGTTTGCTAAGACGCTTCATTAACCAATCAAGCGTCAGACTGGAATCATGCAATGCCATCAAAGATGTATTGGATACAATGAACGACACATTAAATGGTCTGAGAAATTTGGGAATCGACGTAAACACGTGGGATGTTATTATAATTTATATAATCTGCACCAAACTGGATCCTGAAACGCGTAAACAATGGGAGGTCAAAATTAGTGTTTCAGATGACCTGCCAACATTACAGCAGATGCGTGAGTTTCTAGAATCCAGATTTCGGTCGTTAGAGTTTTTAGATATCAAACCCAAATCGAACCCAGGGTCCTCAACCCAAAAACCAAAGGTCATGCATGCCATTGGTATTGATTCTGCCTCACAACTATGTCTATATTGTAAGAAATCGGATCACAAAATTTCCAACTGTAAAGAATTTGTCAAGCTAGATTACAAACCTCGACATAGCTTTGTGCGAACTAGTGGGCTTTGCTTTAACTGCCTAGGTAAAAACCACTCAGTCAAAGAATGTAGCTGTACAACCAAATGTCGTGTGTGCAAACACAAACATCATTATCTACTGCATCCTAAGCCAGAAGTTCCTAAATCAGAACTGGGTACTTTCGGGTCATCAAAACCCGAAGCGTTCATGGAAACATCATCGACAACTGCATCACTTTCAAATGTCGCTGCACATTTCTCGAAGGAAACAGCACCTAATGAAGTGCTGTTAGCTACAGCAGTTGTGAGTTCTCTAACCAAAAACAGCAACGAGCTTTCGCTCAGAGCCCTCCTTGACCAAGGATCACAGGCATCCTTCATTACCGAAGGAGCGGTACAATTACTCGGGCTCAGGAAGATACCCACTAGAAGTGTAATTTCTGGGTTGGGAGGTAACCACGGTACTTTGGCTTCAAAGTACGTTGTCATGATCAATCTTAAATCTCGTCATGATCCTACGTTTTACCTAGAAGTACGTGCGCACGTTTTAAGTGCCATTACTAGTCTAATTCCATCGAAGAAGATCATGAGTGTAGATTGGCCTGAGCTAGTTGAGATCAGTTTAGCTGATCCTCAATTTGGCACGCCAAACAAAATTGACATTTTGCTTGGCGCTGACGTGTATGGTCAAATTATAAGAGACGGACTTATCAAGGGTCCCAACGGCGTATTGACTGCTCAATGTACAGCTTTGGGTTGGATTTTGTCTGGTCCTACACATCAATCTGATGACGATAATAATCAAGTCCCCTCAAAAAATTGCCATCATACTGTGATCATGAGCATGCATGCTCACGTAGACGATAACGCATTGTTAAAACAATTTTGGCAAATTGAAGCCGAGTCTTTTGAAACCAAAATGCTTACTGAAGAAGAGCAATTGTGTGAAGAACATTACAGTCAAACAACTCAAAGAGATTCTTCAGGACGGTATGTTGTTAACCTACCGTTTCGGGAAGCTGATCCGCAATGTAAGTATGGAAACTCGAGAGATATTGCGATCAAAAGATTTCACCTTCTTGAACAACGTTTCAAGAAGAACCCTGAAATAAAGGCAAGTTACTCCAAGGTTATGCAAGAATACTTGGACCTTGGTCACATGGAACGTTTAACTGGCGATGATGAAAAGCGATCTGAGAGTGTTTATCTTCCACACCACGCCGTTATCCGCGAAGATAAAACTACGACCAAAGTCCGAGTGGTGTTCGATGCATCATGTCGTGGAAACAATGGAGTATCTCTAAATGACACATTGATGGTTGGTCCCACTCTTCAGCAGGATTTACGTCACATCATAATGAGATGGCGCATACATTCTATATGTCTGAGTGCAGACATAGTGAAGATGTACCGCCAAGTCGTTGTCAGCAAGCAGGACGTAGATTTTCAGCGACTAGTATGGCGAGACGATCCGCAATCTGAAATAGAAGATTTTAGATTACTTAGAGTAACATTCGGCACGGCGTCTGCTCCTTACCATGCGGTGAAAACGCTGCAGCAGGTGGCAATCGACGAATGCAAAGAGTTTCCTGAAACAGCAAAAAGGATTAAAACGGATTTTTATGTGGATGACTTAATGACTGGATGTGACACAGTAGCTGAAGGAGCTAAAATTTATCGAGATATGAAAGAGATGTTAGGTAGAGGAGGATTTGACATACATAAATGGATAACTAATGACAAGGATTTAGCTAGAGTTATTACGGACAACCAAGACAATCAGGATGAGAAGATAGACATTAAAATGGATGAAGTAGTGAAAGTGTTAGGAATTTCCTGGGACAGAGAATCAGATTCATTTCGGTATTCGGTTGAATTTCCAGTTTTACACGATCTCATCACCAAAAGAAAGGTGATTTCAGACATCTCTCGCCTCTTTGACCCTTTAGGTTGGGTTGCACCTTGCGTCATAGTAGCCAAGGTGATGATACAAAAGCTGTGGCTAGCGGGATTAGACTGGGATGAGGAGCTACCCAACGATTTGCTAAAGGAATGGCTTACTTACCGTTCAGAGCTGGAACAGCTTCGTGACTTGTCTATTCCGAGATGGATAGGAGCTAAAAATGATGATGTCTGTAGAGAGCTTCATGGGTTCTCTGACGCCTCGATTTCTGGCTATGCAGCGGTTGTATATCTTAGAACAGTCAGTGTGACAGGTAACACATCTGTCAATCTAATCGCAGCTAAAACCAAGGTGGCTCCTACCATGCAAGTATCCATACCTCGACTCGAATTGATGGGAGCGGTCTTGCTAGCTAAATTGATTACAGAAGTTGCTAACGTATTAGGTATTAATATCAAGGATGTGCACGGATGGACTGACTCCACTGTCGTGCTGGCATGGCTCAGCAGCCATCCAAGTCGTTGGTCGACTTTTATAGGCAACAGGACGTCTGATATTCTATCCAGACTAGACAACACTCAGTGGGCACATGTCCAATCAAACCAGAACCCTGCAGATATTGCATCCAGAGGATGTACTCCTATGGAACTTGCTCAGTGTAGCATGTGGCTGCAGGGTCCTTTGTGGTTGAAAGAGTCATCGATAGAGTATACGAGACCAAAGTCGATCTCCACTGATTTGGAACAGCGAAAGGTCAAGGCACACCTCACAGTGAACACATCAGATGATTCTTCAGATGATGATCATCCTTTATGGACTAGATTTTCATCATTACGTAAGCTTATTCGTGTGGTTGCCTATTGCCGTAGATTTCTGAAAATCAAGGAAGTGAAGATGAACCATCACAAGTTTGAACCATATCTCACAAGCACAGAACTCAACGAAGCACTTGAGGTCTGCATACGACGTTGTCAAACTGTACAATTAAGCGAAAAAAGCAGCCTGAAACCTCTGAATCCTTACTTAGATGATAAAGGAATCTTAAGAGTTCAAGGAAGAATTCAGAATTCAACTCTTCCCGAAGATGTCAAACACCCCATCATTCTTCCTCACAAGAGTCACTTTACAAACTTAGTAGTCGATGAAGCACACAAAAGGACCTTACATGGTGGACCTTCGTTGATGTTGAATTACTTGCGTTCAAAGTACTGGATAGTCTCAGCCAAAAGCTTGGTTAAAACCCACGTACGCAAGTGTGTCAAATGTGTTCGGCATTCAGCAACAACCAAGAACCAGTTCATGGGCCAGTTACCAACGGCCAGAGTCACTCCAGCGCGTCCATTTCTTCACAGCGGTGTTGACTTCGCTGGACCAATTAATATTCGAATGTCTAAGGGTCGTGGCAATCGTTGCTATAAGGGATACATCAGTCTCTTTGTCTGTATGGTGTCCAAGGCCATTCACTTAGAGACGGTGAGTGACCTCACCGCCGAAAGCTTCATCGCAAGCTTTAAGCGCTTTGTAGCCCGAAGAGGTTACGTTAGCAACATTTGGAGCGACAATGGCACAAATTTCGTAGGAGCCTCCAAAGAACTCAAAAAGATTATCGATCCAGGAACATCCTCGGTAGCGGTGGATATCCATGAATGGTTAAACAATAATGGTGTTACTTGGCATTTCATCCTCCTCATGCGCCAAATCATGGTGGATTATGGGAAGCCGGGGTAAAGTCTACCAAGTATCACCTCAAACGAGTTATTGACGGTTCAAGTCTGACTTTCGAAGAGATGACGACGGTTTTGTCACAAATTGAAGCGTGTCTGAATTCTAGGCCGTTGTCGATTCTCCCAGACCATACGAACCCGTCACTCACTCCAGGTCACTTTTTGGTGGGAGAACCACTGGTGGTGGTTCCAGAGCATAATTACGAACAAAGTAATATTATCTCATTAAGACGCTGGCAGTTGACCCAACGGATGATGCAGGATTTCTGGCGAAGGTGGTCAAATGAGTACTTGGTGTACTGTCTACAAAGGTACAAGTGGTCGAAGATCACTCCCGAACCAACCATTGGAGATATTGTACTTGTAAAGGAAGACGGTCTTCCTCCTGCTCGCTGGTTGCTCGGTAAGGTTGTAGCAAAGCACCCTGGTTTGGACAAAATCACCAGAGTTGTCACTCTAAAATGTAATGGATCGCAGATTAAAGACCAACTTCCAAACTCTGCATCTTGCCTGTTACACACTGAGCACGTCTTACTGATGTATCTTAAATTTAAGTAAATATAAGTATGTGTCACCCCCTTGACCTCACGGTGGGCGGTGCAAGGATGAAGAATGTTCATAACATTCTTGGTAGGCGGTATGTTCAACGTAAGTTTTCACATTTAATGTTAGTTTCGACAAAACATACTAGATGGCGCTGTTCGCCCTTAAAACACGGAAACGTTTGTCGGATACTATCTACGTAAGGAATTTACCGCAGAATTTGTAATAGAGAACTACTTACTACGAAAAGGTGTTTTATTTGCAATATCCCAACCCAGTTTTGAAGGACCTGAGGCTAGAAGTTTTCCAGGCTTTTTATTGCAGGAGTTTAACAGGAACTACGCAGGTAAAACCGCGGGGCGCTGATAGTTTATAATACATTTATAAATACAATTAAAATTATTTTAATACTGGACACAGTAGGCTATTTTTTTGGCTCAGTATATGTGCTTTGCGTATAGTATTCTAGAATCATCGGGATATTATACCTAATAAGTATAATAGGTACTTGTTTTTTTCACGTAAATTCTTTTACGCACAAGTTATCACTTTGTCATTATATATTACGTCAATGTGTGGATACATAATTATTAATTACTGCGCTCTGCGAATAAACATTCGTAATTGACCTTTTGCTATTCTTAGCCTTTTTTAAAAAGAACGAGCTCCTCAATATGCGATACTCGTAATAAGTACCTAGTCATTATTAACCAACTTTTAAAAAGGATTAGGTTCTAATAAAATTAAGACTGTTTGAAAGGTTATTGAGATGTGATCCCATACAAATATTATCGCAATCGGTGCAACGGCTTTTGAAATAGAAGCTTAAAAATGACTTCATGTAGGTACGTCGTTTATTATTTTATGAGAAATAATAAATCCAGCCACATAATTTTTTTTGGCCATGTATGTGGTCATGTATCTATCCGAAGCTCTTCACTAACGCACTAGAGGACGTCTTCAAAACACTGAATTGGAACGGTCTGGGCATAAATATCAATGGAGAATACATTTCACACCTACGATTCGCAGACGACATTGTTATAATGGTAGAGACGCCGCGGGACTTGTCGGAGATGTTGCAGAGCCTAGGTGTTTCTTCCAGACTGGTGGGTTTGGGAATGAACTTGGACAAGACGAAAGTCATGTTCAATTCATTTATAGACCCAATCGCAATCACAGTCGATAATGTCAGCATCGAAGTTGTGCAAGAATACATGTATCTAGGCCAAGTTATTCAACTGGGTAGAAACAACTTCGACAAAGAGGCTGACAGAAGAATACGTCTGGGCTGGGCAGCGTTTGGGAAGTTACGTCAAATCTTTGAGTCGCCACTGCCTCAATGCCTAAAGTCCAAAGTATATAACCAGTGCATCCTCCCGGTCCTAACCTATGGGGCGGAAACGTGGACACTGACAAAAGGGCTCGTTCACAAATTCCAAGTTGCACAGCGAGCTATGGAGAGAGCTATGCTCGGAGTCTCTCTGAAGGATAGACTCCGCAACGAGGATATCCGACGGAAAACTAAGGTAACCGACATAGCCTTGAGAATAAGCAAGCTGAAGCGGCAGTGGGCGGGCCACATATGTCGCAGAGCCGATGGACGTTGGGGGAGAAGGGTTCTGGAGTGGAGACCACGTTCGAAACGTCCCGTGGGACGGCTCCCGCTCGGTGGACCGACGACCTGGAGAGAGTGGCGGGAAGCGGATGGATGCGGAGAGCCGAGGACCGGATTTGGTGGCACAATATTGGAAAGGCTTATGTCTAGCAGTGGACGAACATGGGCTGACAATGATGATGATGATGATGATGTGGTCAAACTTCTCATTGAATAACTAAGCATCGAGAAAATGAGATAGCCTCTAATAAACTAATTCATCTTATGCCAACTAGTAGAAAGCGTCAAGTCAAGATCAACAATTATTATTTTTACTTGTCCTTCTGATTCATACATTGCCAACTAATTTACCAACTCGGTCACGGAAGTTAGGTTAGGGTTTTTTTTATTTGAATGCACGCCACAAATTGAGAACCTAAAAAATAACCACCATGCCGAGTTCTATTTACAGTGGCTTACGTAGAAGAAAACTAGTGCCTGAGATTCTATTATTCAGACACGCGTTGGTTATGGCTGACTTTAATGTAGAAGGTAAGTTATATTTTCTTATGCGAATGCGATTAAAAAGAAGCTTGTTAAATGAGCACCCTTATTTTATTAAAGTTATTGAAATGCAAGAGTTTAATTTTTAAATCGAAGTTGGTTCTTTCGTTGTTAACAGAAAAATAAATATTTGTATGATGAATTCAAATGTTTGCACTGTGTCTAGGTGTTTCTATTTATAATAAGTATGTATTTTAATAATAATAATCATTTATTTCTTCAAGATATTACACTGTTTCTTAATTTACAATGAGAGTTTATGGCTAATTTATTTTTCAATGGCAAAGTTTACATTGAGCCCCAAACTAGGCTGAGCCTGTATCTTGGGCGCTCTGGTCCATCTGTTTTAGTGGCACATATCGCGTTAACTCAAAGGTATAATATTTATTATTTTTAATAGTATACTGTTGAATCTAGAATTAATTTGACTTATAATACATGCCTTATACCTATAGTTAATACTGCTCTCAAATTTTCAACAGTTGTATTACTTAAAATTACATATTGTTACATTAAAACAAAAACAAATTTATATTTATTACACATAGGAATTGGAATTTTTACTTTGGTCTTAAATAAACTGACTAATACCAATTTCTTTTAGATATAGCAAGTAAATTTCGAATAAGTAATTTTACCAATTAATACATTCCATTCATACGAACAAGCAAATTGCCCATTTACGTGTATGAGGTGGTGCATGGGGTTGCATGAGTGAAAGTAAGTGATAGTGTGAAAGAAACAGTTGTGTGTGTGTGTGTGTGTGTGTGTGTGTGTGTGTGTGTGTGTGTGTGTGTGTGTAGTATGGGAGTAGGCCCTGGTAAGGTAAGGGTTTGGTGTGCTGTGCATGAGCGAGAGGTTATAGGTATATGTATATATTCATTAGGATTGTTTATGAGCAGTGATAGCTTGTGTTTGGCTATTTGTTGTGGGATATACATTACTAATCTTCATTTCACTGTGTTTAATTAGGTTTTCCGTCTGGGCGTAGGACAGAGAAAGTAGCCATTTTTGAACTTTAGGCTTACATTCTATAAAATTGTCATCAACTATGTCAATGTGTCTACAGACAGCATTATATGTAAAAATGTGCGCGTACCTTGGCAAGCGAGAAGCAAAAACGGAGTTTATTCTAGGTAGTGGAAGGTCGCGGGGGCGATTGCGCTTTGTCTTGTCTCGTCCAGCCGATAAGTGATGACTCTTTGCAATAGTCCGGAGAACGTAGAGCTGACGAACAGTCAGCACGGCTGCCTCCCCGTAAAGCTGTTCTGTTGGATATCGACGTGTTTTGCCCAGAAGAACCTTTAGAACGGCTCGTTGTGCTCGTTCCACTTCTTCCACGTGTGTCCGAGCGGCTGCTCCCCATACCGCAATACAGTATTGTAAAAATGATTGACACAACGATTTATACACTAAGATTTTAACGTGATTTTTCGCTGCTGGTCTCAACACTTTCATTACGTAGATTAGTTTTCGAGCTTTTTTAGCTGTGTATGTGATATGGTCCTTAAAAGTTAAGTGTTGTTTAAAACTATATAAGTATTATATCAGCTATCTGGCCGCCATACAAGCTTTGCTTAGTTTGGGGTCAGATGGTGTTGATTTATAAACCGCTTTGACGGTTAACATCAGCCGAAATGCCGGTAAAGTGTTAATAGATAACAGTTCTAAAAGGAATAGTGTTTGTGATAATAAGTTATCGCGATAAACTGTCAAGCCACGGGTTACATTGCAGGGTGCTAGTGGCTTAATAGTTTCATGTTTAAAATGAAAATATAACAATCAATTATTTAATGGAATAAGAATTCAATAAAAAACATGAGTTTCTCAGTTTTGCAATTGTTTTTTATGCAACGTTACTGTTTCATTCCTGGGCCAAGGTCGTCTACCTAATTGCGGAATGTAGATTTTACAACATAAGGAAGAAATAATTCATCTTTTTTATATAGTTGGAGAATCAACTATCTACATATATGAATTCCTTTGAAAACTACTTAGCTTTAAAACACAAACATAGTTTGCGTTTGACTGATGCTATGTTAGTAAACACTGACACAGCCTAGGATGTAGCATGCATAGGAAACCTGTTTAAACTATATTTGAAACGCTTTGAATCAACCGTTTTTTTAAACCACCCTTAAATCCTCTACAAGGTTTGTCTAGGACAAACAGTGCTCAATATGTTTCTTAAAAAGTAATATTAGTTAGCTTTGTATTTCTTTTGATTTATCATTATACAAAAACCATTACCTATCTTGAACTTGGCTGGATTTTTGTAACAGAATTTTACATACATAAATATTCGCATTTAAAAATATCTACTATTTAACTGTTTTTTGTTCGAAGCCGTGTGAACAAAATATTTTGCGGTTGAGTGATAAAGTAGATACCAATTTACATCTGGCAGAACCTTTAATAACGATACTAAAATACAATGAGAACTACACTACAAACCTACCTAACTAACTGGTTACATCGGTCGTGATAATACCATTAACTCTTATTATTTATGTTCTAGCGACACGAGGGTAGTTTTCCAAGTTAGGAAAGCAAAAAAAACTCCACACACGAGTCCTAAAAAAAAACACCAACAATTTTGAAAGTTAGCACAGGTAGGTACTTCGAAACGCGACCGTTTCGCTCAATTTATCTCAATCGACTGCGGTGGGAGGTATCAAAAAGGTTTTACGTACTTCACAGGCACTCGTAAGTACCAAGTCCAAAATAAATTAAAGTAAAAAAAAAAGTTTGGTGAACTGGAAGTGCAAAACGTAGGGGGTTCGATTCCCGGCAGTAGTCGAACGAACGTGCGTACCCGACAAGCAATATCAAAAAAAAAAATTTTAACCTATAAGCAGGCACACGTAAGTACCTACAAGTCAGTTAATAAAAAAAAAAAAAAAAAAATATAATAATTTAATAAGTAAATATTTGGCGAACTGAAAACAAAAACACAGGGGGTTCGATTCCCGGCGGCAGTCGAACGAACGCACGTCCCTTGACGAAGCAATAACTAATGATAAAAATCTGATAGCAAAAAGACGGACGGCGCCACTATCGGGCTTTCAAGGTACACAAAAAATTTTCTTCGTCGGCCGATAACTCCCGAACCGTGAAAGATAGATGCTCGGAAATAGTCTTAAAATTTTGGTCTGCGCTAGACCCTTCCTTTGAAAGCGTCGGGGATAGCGAGACGTTTCTACAACGCAAGTTATCAGTAGGCGAAGGAAAACGACGCGAGAAAGGTGCCGGTCTCCACACGGCCGAGCGACGCACCGACGCCTTGGAGCCGCTCGACGAACGGGGAGGTGCCCTGTCTGTGTCTGTGTCGTCAGTAGTAGGTGAGTGAGTCTATCGCCCGTTTACTTCTTGGACGGACACACTGTGTCGTCAGTAGTAGGTGAGTGAGTCTATCGCCTGTTTACTTCTTGGACGGACACAAATTTCGAAAGTTAGCACAGGTAGGTACTTCGAAACGCGACCGTTTCGCTCAATTTGTCTCAATCGACTGCGGTTAGGTTAGGTTAGGTATAGGTTAGGTTAGGTTTTTTTTTTTTACAATTACTTCTGTCCCTAACGGTGTCAGGGTTTAACACAAATACATTTTTTTATTTACTTATTCTATTCCATTGTATACATTATAAATTTATGTCATTATATTATACAATTTCATTTTAAATTCACCAATTATATTTTACATTTATTAGTCATAAAAAAAAAAAATATTGCATAAGATTTTCTGGTAATATGAGCACCAAATTATAATCAAAATATGTCAAAATATCAAAATATCTAACCATTATAATGTTTTGTTTTTTGCTATTACCTTCTCTACCGTTTCCTTACAATACATTATAAATTTGTTTCGTTTATTACCGTTTTTCATTATATTACACAAATTATCCTCGTCAATACATTCTTCAAGTTCGCATTCCATTTCATATCTTTTCTTCGCGTATATGGGACACTCTGCAATCACGTGCACAGCACTCTCCCCTGCTTCCGGTTCACAGTTGCACGATGGACTGTCTTTGCACTTAAACCTATGCAAGTATTCGGAGAATCCACCGTGCCCTGTCAGGAGCTGGACTAGAGTCGGATCCAGGTTTATTTTCCGGATGTGTCTATAAGCCTCTATCGCGTCCGGAAAAAAAATAATTGGTTACTCCCGCAGTCCCTCCTTTCTTGTATCTCTCGTTCCATTCATTCAGCGATTCCGCCCTTATTTGCCTCTTGACAAACGATGCTGGGCAGCTTTTGTAGTTAGGTTTTGTTTTGAGGAACAAAGCCGCTGCTTTTGCCAGGTCGTCGGCTCTCTCGTTTCCCACCAACCCTGAGTGCGCTTTTATCCAGAAGAAATTTATGACTTTCTGTTGCTTCTTTATTTCTTTAAGGTCGTTTCTGATACTGACTGCTAGGGGGTGGAGAGACGAGGGGTTTGTTATCGTTTGGAGGGCGGATCGCGAATCGCTAAATATGTTGCAACTTGCACCTTTGTTTTTAAGGGCGACTTTTGTCGCTTCAGCCAGTGCCAGGAGCTCCGCCTGATAGACGGTGCAGCACTCGTCCAACTTCAGTTTTTTAGTACTCGTCTCCTCGGCTCCATCCATATGGATAGCGCCGCGCCGACTTTCCCTTCTATTTTGCTGCCATCCGTACATATGTTGAGACTAGCGTTATTATGATGTTGATCCAGTGCTGCTCCATCCACCACGTTAGAAAACTGCACTACGATTTGCTCCGCCGGGTGCGGCGCCATCGCGAATGGCAGCGGTCCCTCTATTTCCCGGTCTCCTACCACTCGCTGGGTCAATCCTTTTCGTATCTCGAAGAGCAAAGCTGCTTCCCTGACTCTGATATCGAGCGGGAGCAACCCAGCGAGTAGCAGAGCCGAGTGCAGTGAGACCGTTTTGTACGCTTTTATGATCTTTTGGGCAAAACCCCGCTGTACTGCGTCGAAGTGTTTCGTTACACCTATTTTCCTTGACGCAGGTGCCCACGCACTTGGCCGCGTACAAAATGGTCGGCTCAACAACGGCCACGTAGATTGCCCTAATGATGTCCGACTGCAGACCCCATTGAACCTTCGCTGCTCTGGACACTTGTTTGTAAAATTTAGAGCCCTACGACAGACATTCGAGACGTGCGCGTTGAAGGTCAACTTGTCGTCGATAGTGAGACCCAACAGTTTGATCTCCCGCATCATGCCAACGTCAACGCCCCCCATGCTCAGACGTGGAATGTCGTACCTGAGTTTACGCGTAATGACCATGGCCATTGTTTTTTGTGGCGCAAACCTTTGTTTGGTCTCAACTCCCCACGTCCTAACACGCTCAAGCGCCGCATTAGCATGCCGTTCGATGTCCCCCGCCGTCTCTCCATCGAAGACAAGGACAATGTCGTCCGCGAATGCCTGTACGTAGACCTCCATCCTCTCCATTTCTCTAAGAAGCGGGTCCAGGAGAAGATTCCAGAGCAAGGGTCCACCTATAGATCCCTGGACGCATCCTTTCTTTGTTTCTCTAGTGACCTCCTCTCCGGCGTATCGAACTCTTACCTTCCGGTTGTGTAGGTAACTATCGACCACCTTCCTCAAGTTCACAGGACAGTTTTCCTCAGCCAGCCGGACTCTGATTTGCGGCCACCAGGCTCCGTCGAAAGCTCCCTCGATGTCCAGCGACACTAATGTGACCATGCGTCGCTCTCTGAGCTTAGCATGGATGTGCGTCATTAGGTCGTAGAGAGAGTCCTCGGCCCCTTTCTGTGGTGTGAATCCGTACTGGCGAGTACTCATCCTTGGGAGTAGGTGGTACTTGAGTCGGTTTACCAACATGCGTTCGTAGACTTTTCCTAAGACCGGGAGGAGGCCAATAGGTCTGTAGGATTTAGGGGTCGTGTACGTCTTTTTTCCGGGCTTCTTCAGTACCACTACTATGGCCTCTTTCCATTGCTCGGGGAAGTGCGCCTGTTCCAAGCATTTGTTGGCAATGTTCAGGAAAAGGTCTGGGTCATTTTCCACTACTTTTTTGCAGATATCTGCAGTAAAACCATCGATGCCCGGAGCCTTTTTTGGATTGAAGGTTTCCATCGCAGAAAACAATTCGGTCCGTGTAAATGGCGGGTCACATGGTCCATTTTGCTCTCCTTCATTTACTTTCTCCGCTTTTTCTCTTGTTCTGTGATGTTCGATGCTGTCGCTTTCTGTGGGGTCTTCGGGGTAAAATACTTGTGCTAGCAACTTAGCCGAACCCTTTGCGTCCAGCACCTTGCCTTCAATCTGTAGTAGTAGGTCTTCGTCTCTGTCCCTGGTCCTTCCGATCACCCTGTGAATTCCCTCCCAGACCGTTTCCCTGTCCTGCCTTCCACAGAATTCCTTCCAACTCTTGACCTTTGCTCTACTTGTCTCCAACTCATACTCCTTTTTCTTTTTTCAGGTACTCCTGATCTACCGTTGGTCTCCGGTACAATGTGGCGCAACGGATCCGGCGTTTCTTGGTGGCGACCTCTCTTTTCATTTTTTCGAGCCTCTCGGACCACCACGGTAATGTGGTATTTTGTTTGTGTTTCTTTATTATTAGGTATTGTGTGTTCGCATGTTTGTGTGATTATTTTAATATATGTGTCTATTGCCGTGTGTATTTGTTCAATGTTTGTGATGTGTTTTGTGTCTGTATGTGAGAGATTGTGTTCAGCTTTAAATTGGTTGTTTCGTATGAAACTGAGACCAATTTGCTTTCTTTGTGTTGTATAGTCGGGTCGTTCTTGTGATGTTTGTGCCTTGTGATTTCTTCAGTGTGATGTTGAATGTGATGCCGTTGTGGTACGAGCTCGTTAGGCCTTCCTTCACCTTCCAGTCTGCCATCAGTTCCAGCATGTCCGCCGAGCAAGCCGTTACGTCCACGTGGTTGGCGAAGCGTTTGTCGCCTCTTATGGTGTCAAAAGTAGGAGTTGAGTCGGCGTTTAGGACGTGTAGGTCGAGTTCGTCGAGAGTGGATCTTATCTCCTCGCCTCTATGGTTGGTCTGCACACTCCCACCACACCACCAGACGTCCACCACACGTTCCAGGCGTTTACATCGCCTCCCACAACTAATCTCGTTGACCCCAACTTCCACACAATGCTTTCCAGGTGTTCCAGATATGGGCCGAGCGCTTGGTCTTTTTCAAAATACAGCGACACCATCGTGATCTTCCAGGCACTGGTTCGGATCCCCACCACTGTTATGTTATTTGTGGTGAGTTCTGGGGACTGTATTAAATCTAAGGTGTTGTCGAAAACTGCTATTGCAGTTTTTACAGTACCCTCTTCCTGCTCAGTGTTCTGAAAGATTCTGACGCCTTGGTAACTTTTCATTCTTTTCGCTCGGCCCACATAAGGTTCCTGGAGAAGAGCAACCGCTACTTTGTTCCTAGTCGCCTCTCTAAGAGAAGTTCCTCCGTGGCGAGCTGCTTCCTCATGAGATTGGCCTGGATGATTTTATAGTAATTTTCGTTGCCCTTAGCAATATGCCACGGTGGACCGCGCAAGGGCATCCCACTTACGTCGCACCGGGCAGTCGCTGCTGAAGGCTCCATGTTCTACATTTTCTAATTTTGCTTTAACACAATTAACACATTTGGGGGGACCGTCCGCGAGCCAGACCGGGCACCCT